>CM019067.1:278994782-280307960 GCA_009667805.1 Leptobrachium leishanense | reverse complement strand
CAAGGCCTGACTGTTAAAACTGTATTTAATGTTCTGGAACGATACAATTTGTATCATGTGTTGTTAGATTAGGTATTATAAGTAAACCAGGAGGTGCAACATAACCTGAGTCACTTGGAGTTATTCTATGTTTGCCCGGTTCTATCCCCAGGTTACAGCAGTCAATCAAAGACACAGCATGCACATACACGCAGACAGACCGCTCTATTTTTTGGTCGACGGCTTGCTGCAGCTGTACATGTGAATATTCATAATGTAGCAGGAACAGCAGTATCATGTACAAAGGGTTCATGAACTCTTTTGAACTACCTAAGAGGTGTAGCAATAGTAACAAATTATTCTAGAGGGTGTATATTTGCAAATTAAACATATGTGGTAAGATATTTGTTGTGAGCATGTTTAGCTTTACATACAGAGCTGTTCCAGCTGCCGGTGGCCACTGATACCTTTCATTACACCCCATAGAATAGGGAAGGATCCCACATTTCATCGCTTGGCTTTAAACAAACATGTAAGCAGTTTGCTTCTTGTATAAGCACATCGGTGAAGTGACGAGAAGGGTTATTCACTATTATACTTTATATAGCTCCAACAGATTCTGCAGCGCAGTACAAGACATGCAAACAGAGGGATGATAGATTAGAACAGCAAAGAGATTATCAAGGATGATATGGTATGACTGGCACACTGTGTTCCAGATTTAATGTACATCTCTAAGGTAACACCTTGTGTTGTAGGCCCATACAGCATTGGGTGTCTTGCCCAAGGACACTTCCTGAAGTGTTCAGTCCAGGATCTGCTTCCCACAGGTGTAGAAACTGGCATGGTTGATGAGGCTGAACCTGCTTTTCCCATGGCTGTAGAGTAGAGACATGCTCGTCAGACATTCTGATCAGGAGTTGAACCTACTTCTTCGCGGTTGTAGAGTACAGATGTTCCCTTTTAGCTATGTATTGTAATGGTAACACCGTAGTTGTGACTCAGTGGAAGTAGGAAAATATGTATCATAAGGTTTTGTCCAAGAACACTTGCTGGAAATGTGATCAGACCAGGTTGTCTTTTCCTCATGTATCATGTACGTCTCCTGTTTGTGCTCCTCCTTTGTAAAGCGCTACGGAATATGCAAACGCTGTATAAATGCCTGTAACTGATATGATCCTGTGTCTCCACGATTATAGAGCAGTGATGTTACCTTTGCTCAGCTGATTTACTAACAACCGCTTGGGTAGCTACGGTGGATCAAGTACATTAAACCTATGGTGAATTCACTATTTAGGGATCTGCCGCCATATTCCACCTTACATACAGAAATTATGCTGTAACAACAGTTAGTCATTTTTGCAGCTGTTCCTTTTTCCATGTTTTTGTTTTCAACCCCAAATGGGAAGTGCTTGGTGCGTGTATAAATAAACCCACCATTTTTCTGCCTCTCCTTAGCTGAAAAGCAGCAGGAGGGGCTTGGAGCTGCTCAGTATAGCAGCTTTTGATACATTGGTTAGGACTCACTCTACAAAGAGGTTCCTTGATGGGGCGAGTGAGCTTACGTTTCAATGGCCATTAAAACAAACTAAAACCTCGGATAGTGTTTTGTTGTACATGGAATTGTATAGAAACGAACGCGGATGACATCTTTTGTCTCTTGTTATATTCCACCTTACGCTTTAACTTTCCTTCCACCCTTTCTTGCTGCCGGTGTGTGGTGTAATTCTCATTGTGGTTTTTTATGGTGTTTCCACTCAAGTTTCTGTCGAAGTTGTTCAGCATAGATTTGACTGTAGGTCCCACTGATGTTCAATTGACGTTGTCTAACATTGCTTTCACTGTTGATTGGATCGGATATCGCCACTTTAAATTCACCAAAGTACAATCACCGGTTTTGCAAACAACAGTAGCATAAGGCTGAATGAAGAACAGACGTATTTGTTTATTTTACAGAAAAATTGTATTGCAACGGTGTTCAACTGTGTTTGCCAATGTTTTCAGCAGGTTTGCCTGTCGCTGATGGATATTCCTTCCTAGCTGAAGTCCAATGTAGTTAAAACAATGGTGATTTGTTACCGTGAATAACTCCCGATGTGTCTTTAAATTTCACATGACACACATCATGATGTCACTGGCGTGTGCAGTCCACTTCATTAGTGTGCACAACAATGGAACATGGGTCAATTACAAACTTCATTATAGAGCATTCTGCACAAGCTACACACTCATGCTTGGTTAGAACCAGGTGTAAACAGGGATACAGTCAGTATTCCATGCTTTGTATTTTGAACAAGACAGTCAGAGTTATTCAAAGAGCGCCGAATTGGCCACGAAATTGCATCAAACAGTGAATTTCCCCATACGGTGCAATTTTGTGGCCATTCGGCTATTCAAAAAGCTACCAATTCGCCAAATATTGGCAAATTGCCAGAGAAATATATGGATCTTTGGTGGCAGTGAGATCCCCATAGAGAGGTAATGGTTAATCTATTCAGAGAACAGCGAACAGCACCGAAATGTCAGTGAAATGCCCTGATTTTCGGTGGTTTCATTCAATAGGTTTAATCTGGCAAATCCCATAGGTTTCAATATAAAAAAATTCCCCGTTTTTATTAAAAATTTATTAAACTCTTTATTTTTTTCATTTGCAGCAAAAAGTCTATCCTCTAGAATTTGGTAGGCATTTTTAAAAAAATTTCAGCAAAATATTTTTTCCTGATTTTTTTTTTTTCAACAGACCTTTTTATTGTGATTCATAGGACCTCACATATTATTTCCAGGCATTTTTATGCACTAGTGTTTTTAACAACGCCTTTTAAATGTTGCGTTTTTTTTTACTCCTTTCGGCGGCATGTTGGCTTCTTCCGGCGGCTGGTCGGCAGTCTGATCAGTGGGTCATCGACTTTTTTTCTGATCGATCTGGTGGTTTTCTGATCGATTCATCAGTTTTGCAGTGGTTTTTCGGATCGATTTGGCAGTTTTGCAGAGGTTTTTCGGATCGATTTGGCAGTTTTGCAGCGGTTTTTCGGATCGATTTGGCAGTTTTGCAGCATTTTTTCAGATCGATTTGGCAGTTTTGCAGAGGTTTTTCGGATCGATTTGGCAGTTTTGCAGAGGTTTTTCGGATCAATTTGGCAGTTTTGCGGTGGTTTTTTCGGATCGATTTGTCAGTTTTGCAGCGGTTTTTTCGGATCGATTTGGCAGTTTTGCGGCGGTTTTTCGGATCGATTTGGCAGTTTTGCAGCGGTTTTTCGGATTGATTTGGCAGTTTTGCAGCGTTTTTTCAGATCGATTTGGCAGTTTTGCAGCGGTTTTTCGGATCGATTTGGCAGTTTTGCAGAGGTTTTTTCGGATCGATTTGGCAGTTTTGCAGCGTTTTTCGGATCGATTTGGCAGTTTTGCAGAGGTTTTTTCGGATCGATTTGGCAGTTTTGCAGCATTTTTTTCGGATTGATTTGGCAGTTTTGCAGCGTTTTTTTCGGATCGATTTGGCAGTTTTGCAGAGGTTTTTCGGATCGATTTGGCAGTTTTGCAGCGGTTTTTCGGATCGATTTGGCAGCTTTGCAGAGGTTTTTCAGATCAATTTGGCAGTTTTGCAGAGGTTTTTCGGATTGATTTGGCAGTTTTGCAGCGGTTTTTCGGATCGATTTGGCAGTTTTGCAGAGGTTTTTCGGATCGATTTGGCAGTTTTGCAGAGGTTTTTCGGATCGATTTGGCAGTTTGGCAGCGGTTTTTCGGATCGATTTGGCAGTTTTGCAGCGTTTTTTCAGATCGATTTGGCAGTTTTGCAGCGGTTTTTCGGATCGATTTGGCAGTTTTGCAGAGGTTTTTCGGATCGATTTGGCAGTTTTGCAGCGGTTTTTCGGATCGATTTGGCAGTTTTGCAGAGGTTTTTCGGATCGATTTGGCAGTTTTGCAGCATTTTTTCGGATCGATTTGGCAGTTTTGCAGCGTTTTTTCGGATCGATTTGGCAGTTTTGCAGCGTTTTTTCGGATCGATTTGGCAGTTTTGCAGAGGTTTTTCGGATCGATTTGGCAGTTTTGCAGCGGTTTTTCGGATCGATTTGGCAGTTTTGCAGAGGTTTTTCGGATCGATTTGGCAGTTTTGCAGAGGTTTTTCGGATCGATTTGGCAGTTTTGCAGCGGTTTTTCGGATCGATTTGGCAGCTTTGCAGAGGTTTTTCGGATCAATTTGGCAGTTTTGCAGAGGTTTTTCAGATCGATTTGGCAGTTTTGCAGAGGTTTTTCAGATCAATTTGGCAGTTTTGCAGAGGTTTTTCGGATCAATTTGGCAGTTTGGCGGTGGTTTTTCGGATCGATTTGTCAGTTTTGCAGCGGTTTTTCGGATCGATTTGGCAGTTTTGCGGCGGTTTTTCGGATCGATTTGGCAGTTTTGCAGCAATTTTTCGGATTGATTTGGCAGTTTTGCAGCGTTTTTTCAGATCGATTTGGCAGTTTTGCAGCGGTTTTTCGGATCCATTTGGCAGTTTTGCAGAGGTTTTTCGGATCGATTTGGCAGTTTTGCAGCGGTTTTTCGGATCGATTTGGCAGCTTTGCAGAGGTTTTTCGGATCGATTTGGCAGTTTCGCAGCATTTTTTCGGATTGATTTGGCAGTTTTGCAGCGTTTTTTCGGATCGATTTGGCAGTTTTGCAGAGGTTTTTCGGATCGATTTGGCAGTTTTGCAGCGGTTTTTCGGATCGATTTGGCAGTTTTGCAGAGGTTTTTCGGATCGATTTGGCAGTTTTGCAGAGGTTTTTCGGATTGATTTGGCAGTTTTGCAGCGGTTTTTCGGATCGATTTGGCAGTTTTGCAGAGGTTTTTCGGATCGATTTGGCAGTTTTGCAGAGGTTTTTCGGATCAATTTGGCAGTTTTGCAGCGGTTTTTCGGATCGATTTGGCAGTTTTGCAGCGTTTTTTCGGATCGATTTGGCAGTTTTGCAGCGTTTTTCGGATCCATTTGGCAGTTTTGCAGAGGTTTTTTCGGATCGATTTGGCAGTTTTGCAGCGGTTTTTTGGATCGATTTGGCAGTTTTGCAGAGGTTTTTCGGATCGATTTGGCAGTTTTGCAGCATTTTTTCGGATTGATTTGGCAGTTTTGCAGCGTTTTTTCGGATCGATTTGGCAGTTTTGCAGAGGTTTTTCGGATCGATTTGGCAGTTTTGCAGAGGTTTTTCGGATCGATTTGGCAGTTTTGCAGCGGTTTTTCGGATCGATTTGGCAGTTTTGCAGAGGTTTTTCGGATCATTTGGCAGTTTTGCAGAGGTTTTTCGGATTGATTTGGCAGTTTTGCAGCGGTTTTTTCGGATCGATTTGGCAGTTTTGCAGAGGTTTTTCAGATCAATTTGGCAGTTTTGCAGAGGTTTTTCGGATCGATTTGGCAGTTTTGCAGCATTTTTTCGGATCGATTTGGCAGTTTTGCAGCATTTTTTCAGATCGATTTGGCAGTTTTGCAGCGTTTTTTTGGATCGATTTGGCAGTTTTGCAGAGGTTTTTCGGATCGATTTGGCAGTTTTGCAGCGTTTTTTCAGATCGATTTGGCAGTTTTGCAGAGGTTTTTCGGATTGATTTGGCAGTTTTGCAGAGGTTTTTCGGATCGATTTGGCAGTTTTGCAGCGGTTTTTCGGATCGATTTGGCAGTTTTGCAGCATTTTTTCGGATTGATTTGGCAGTTTTGCAGCGTTTTTTCGGATTGATTTGGCAGTTTTGCAGAGATTTTTCGGATCGATTTGGCAGTTTTGCAGCGGTTTTTCGGATCGATTTGGCAGTTTTGCAGAGGTTTTTCGGATCGATTTGGCAGTTTTGCAGCATTTTTTCGGATTGATTTGGCAGTTTTGCAGCGTTTTTTCGGATCGATTTGGCAGTTTTGCAGAGGTTTTTCGGATCGATTTGGCAGTTTTGCAGAGGTTTTTCGGATTGATTTGTCAGTTTTGCAGAGGTTTTTCGGATCGATTTGGCAGTTTTGCAGCGGTTTTTCGGATCGATTTGGCAGTTTTGCAGCATTTTTTTCGGATTGATTTGGCAGTTTTGCAGCGTTTTTTCGGATTGATTTGGCAGTTTTGCAGAGATTTTTCGGATCGATTTGGCAGTTTTGCAGCGGTTTTTTCGGATCGATTTGGCAGTTTTGCAGAGGTTTTTCGGATCGATTTGGCAGTTTTGCAGCATTTTTTCGGATTGATTTGGCAGTTTTGCAGCGTTTTTTTCGGATCGATTTGGCAGTTTTGCAGCGGTTTTTCGGATCGATTTGGCAGTTTTGCAGCGGTTTTTTCGGATCGATTTGGCAGTTTTGCAGCATTTTTTCGGATTGATTTGGCAGTTTTGCAGCGTTTTTTCGGATTGATTTGGCAGTTTTGCAGGATTTTTCGGATCGATTTGGCAGTTTTGCAGAGGTTTTTCGGATCGATTTGGCAGTTTTGCAGCGGTTTTTCGGATCGATTTGGCAGCTTTGCAGAGGTTTTTCGGATCGATTTGGCAGTTTTGCAGCATTTTTTCGGATTGATTTGGCAGTTTTGCAGCGTTTTTTCGGATCGATTTGGCAGTTTTGCAGCATTTTTTCGGATTGATTTGGCAGTTTTGCAGAGGTTTTTCGGATCAATTTGGCAGTTTTGCAGCGTTTTTTGGATCGATTTGGCAGTTTTGCAGCATTTTTTCAGATCGATTTGGCAGTTTTGCAGCGTTTTTTTGGATCGATTTGGCAGTTTTGCAGAGGTTTTTCGGATTGATTTGGCAGTTTTGCAGAGGTTTTTTGGATCGATTTGGCAGTTTTGCAGCATTTTTTTCGGATTGATTTGGCAGTTTTGCAGCGTTTTTTCGGATCGATTTGGCAGTTTTGCGCAGCGTTTTTCGGATCGATTTGGCAGTTTTGCAGCGATTTTTTCGGATCGATTTGGCAGTTTTGCAGCGGTTTTTCAGATCGATTTGGCAGTTTTGCAGAGGTTTTTCGGATCGATTTGGCAGTTTTGCAGCATTTTTTCGGATTGATTTGGCAGTTTTGCTGCGTTTTTTCGGATCGATTTGGCAGTTTTGCAGAGGTTTTTTCGGATCAATTTGACAGTTTTGCAGAGGTTTTTTTGGATTGATTTGGCAGTTTTGCAGCATTTTTTCAGATTGATTTGGCAGTTTTGCAGAGGTTTTTTCGGATCGATTTGGCAGTTTTGCAGAGGTTTTTCGGATCGATTTGGCAGTTTTGCAGCGTTTTTTTGGATCGATTTGGCAGTTTTGCAGAGGTTTTTCGGATCGATTTGGCAGTTTTGCAGCATTTTTTCGGATTGATTTGGCAGTTTTGCAGCGTTTTTTCGGATCGATTTGGCAGTTTTGCAGAGGTTTTTCGGATCGATTTGGCAGTTTTGCAGCATTTTTTCGGATTGATTTGGCAGTTTTGCAGCGTTTTTTCGGATCGATTTGGCAGTTTTGCAGAGGTTTTTCGATCGATTTGGCAGTTTTGCAGCATTTTTTTCGGATTGATTTGGCAGTTTTGCAGCGTTTTTTCGGATCGATTTGGCAGTTTTGCAGCGTTTTTCGGATCAATTTGGCAGTTTTGCAGAGGTTTTTCGGATCAATTTGGCAGTTTTGCAGAGGTTTTTCGGATTGATTTGGCAGTTTTGCAGCATTTTTTCAGATTGATTTGGCAGTTTTGCAGCGTTTTTTCGGATCGATTTGGCAGTTTTGCAGAGGTTTTTCGGATCAATTTGGCAGTTTTGCAACATTTTTTCGGATTGATTTGGCAGTTTTGCAGCATTTTTTCAGATTGATTTGGCAGTTTTGCAGCGTTTTTTTGGATCGATTTGGCAGTTTTGCAGCGGTTTTTCGGATCGATTTGGCAGTTTTGCAGAGTTTTTCGGATCGATTTGGCAGTTTTGCAGCATTTTTTCGGATTGATTTGGCAGTTTTGCAGCGTTTTTTCGGATCGATTTGGCAGTTTTGCAGCATTTTTTCGGATTGATTTGGCAGTTTTGCAGAGTTTTTTCGGATCGATTTGGCAGTTTTGCAGCGTTTTTGGATCGATTTGGCAGTTTTGCAGCATTTTTCGGATCGATTTGGCAGTTTTGCAGCGTTTTTTTGGATCGATTTGGCAGTTTTGCAGAGGTTTTTCGGATTGATTTGGCAGTTTTGCAGAGGTTTTTTGGATCGATTTGGCAGTTTTGCAGCATTTTTTCGGATTGATTTGGCAGTTTTGCAGCGTTTTTTCGGATCGATTTGGCAGTTTTGCAGCGTTTTTCGGATCGATTTGGCAGTTTTGCAGCGATTTTTCGGATCGATTTGGCAGTTTTGCAGCGTTTTTTCAGATCGATTTGGCAGCTTTGCAGAGGTTTTTCGGATCGATTTGGCAGTTTTGCAGCATTTTTTCGGATTGATTTGGCAGTTTTGCTGCGTTTTTTCGGATCGATTTGGCAGTTTTGCAGAGGTTTTTCGGATCAATTTGACAGTTTTGCAGAGGTTTTTTGGATTGATTTGGCAGTTTTGCAGCATTTTTTCAGATTGATTTGGCAGTTTTGCAGAGGTTTTTCGGATCGATTTGGCAGTTTTGCAGAGGTTTTTCGGATCGATTTGGCAGTTTTGCAGCGTTTTTTTGGATCGATTTGGCAGTTTTGCAGAGGTTTTTCGGATCGATTTGGCAGTTTTGCAGCATTTTTTTCGGATTGATTTGGCAGTTTTGCAGCGTTTTTTCGGATCGATTTGGCAGTTTTGCAGAGGTTTTTCGGATCGATTTGGCAGTTTTGCAGCATTTTTTCGGATTGATTTGGCAGTTTTGCAGCGTTTTTTCGGATCGATTTGGCAGTTTTGCAGAGGTTTTTCGGATCGATTTGGCAGTTTTGCAGCATTTTTTCGGATTGATTTGGCAGTTTTGCAGCGTTTTTTCGGATCGATTTGGCAGTTTTGCAGCGTTTTTTCGGATCGATTTGGCAGTTTTGCAGAGGTTTTTCGGATCAATTTGGCAGTTTTGCAGAGGTTTTTCGGATTGATTTGGCAGTTTTGCAGCATTTTTTCAGATTGATTTGGCAGTTTTGCAGCGTTTTTTCGGATCGATTTGGCAGTTTTGCAGAGGTTTTTCGGATCAATTTGGCAGTTTTGCAACATTTTTTCGGATTGATTTGGCAGTTTTGCAGCATTTTTTCAGATTGATTTGGCAGTTTTGCAGCGTTTTTTTGGATCGATTTGGCAGTTTTGCAGAGGTTTTTCGGATTGATTTGGCAGTTTTGCAGCATTTTTTCGGATTGATTTGGCAGTTTTGCAGCGTTTTTTCGGATCGATTTGGCAGTTTTGCAGAGGTTTTTCGGATCGATTTGGCAGTTTTGCAGTGGTTTTTCGGATCGATTTGGCAGTTTTGCAGCGGTTTTTCAGATCGATTTGACAGCTTTGCAGAGGTTTTTCGGATCGATTTGGCAGTTTTGCAGCATTTTTTCGGATTGATTTGGCAGTTTTGCACCGTTTTTTCGGATCGATTTGGCAGTTTTGCAGAGGTTTTTCGGATCAATTTGGCAGTTTTGCAACATTTTTTCGGATTGATTTGGCAGTTTTGCAGCATTTTTTCAGATTGATTTGGCAGTTTTGCAGCGTTTTTTCGGATCGATTTGGCAGTTTTGCAGAGGTTTTTCGGATCAATTTGGCAGTTTTGCAACATTTTTTCGGATCAATTTGGCAGTTTTGCAACATTTTTTCGGATTGATTTGGCAGTTTTGCAGCATTTTTTCAGATTGATTTGGCAGTTTTGCAGCATTTTTTCGGATCAATTTGGCAGTTTTGCGGCGGTTTTTCGGATCGATTTGGCAGTTTTGCAGCGGTTTTCGGATCGATTTGGCAGTCTTGCGGCGGTTTTTCGGATCGATTTGGCAGTTTTGCAGCATTTTTTCGGATTGATTTGGCAGTTTTGCAGCGTTTTTTCAGATCGATTTGGCAGTTTTGCTGAGGTTTTTCGGATCCATTTGGCAGTTTTGCAGCGGTTTTTCGGATCGATTTGGCAGTTTTGCAGCGGTTTTTCGGATCGATTTGGCAGTTTTGCAGAGGTTTTTCAGATCAATTTGGCAGTTTTGCAGAGGTTTTTCGGATCGATTTGGCAGTTTTGCAGCATTTTCTCGGATCGATTTGGCAGTTTTGCAGCATTTTTTCAGATCGATTTGGCAGTTTTGCAGCGTTTTTTTGGATCGATTTGGCAGTTTTGCAGCGGTTTTTCGGATCGATTTGGCAGTTTTGCAGAGGTTTTTCGGATCGATTTGGCAGTTTTGCAGAGGTTTTTCGGATCAATTTGGCAGTTTGGCAGCGGTTTTTCGGATCGATTTGGCAGTTTTGCAGCGTTTTTTCAGATCGATTTGGCAGTTTTGCAGCGGTTTTTCGGATCCATTTGGCAGTTTTGCAGAGGTTTTTCGGATCGATTTGGCAGTTTTGCAGCGGTTTTTCGGATCGATTTGGCAGCTTTGCAGAGGTTTTTCGGATCGATTTGGCAGTTTTGCAGCATTTTTTCAGATTGATTTGGTAGTTTTGCAGCGTTTTTTCGGATCGATTTGGCAGTTTTGCAGAGGTTTTTCGGATCCATTTGGCAGTTTTGCAGAGGTTTTTCGGATCGATTTGGCAGTTTTGCAGCGGTTTTTCGGATCGATTTGGCAGCTTTGCAGAGGTTTTTCGGATCAATTTGGCAGTTTTGCAGAGGTTTTTCGGATTGATTTGGCAGTTTTGCAGCGGTTTTTCGGATCGATTTGGCAGTTTTGCAGAGGTTTTTCAGATCAATTTGGCAGTTTTGCAGAGGTTTTTCGGATCGATTTGGCAGTTTTGCAGCATTTTCTCGGATCGATTTGGCAGTTTTGCAGCATTTTTTCAGATTGATTTGGCAGTTTTGCAGCGTTTTTTTGGATCGATTTGGCAGTTTTGCAGAGGTTTTTCGGATCGATTTGGCAGTTTTGCAGCGTTTTTTCAGATCGATTTGTCAGTTTTGCAGAGGTTTTTCGGATTGATTTGTCAGTTTTGCAGAGGTTTTTTCGGATCGATTTGGCAGTTTTGCAGCGGTTTTTTCGGATCGCTTTGGCAGTTTTGCAGCATTTTTTCGGATTGATTTGGCAGTTTTGCAGCGTTTTTTCGGATTGATTTGGCAGTTTTGCAGAGATTTTTCGGATCGATTTGGCAGTTTTGCAGCGGTTTTTCGGATCGATTTGGCAGCTTTGCAGAGGTTTTTCGGATCGATTTGGCAGTTTTGCAGAGGTTTTTCAGATCGATTTGGCAGTTTTGCAGCATTTTTTCGGATTGATTTGGCAGTTTTGCAGCGTTTTTTCGGATCGATTTGGCAGTTTTGCGGCGGTTTTTCGGATCGATTTGGCAGTTTTGCAGCGGTTTTTCGGATCGCTTTGGCAGTTTTGCAGCATTTTTTCGGATTGATTTGGCAGTTTTGCAGCGTTTTTTCGGATTGATTTGGCAGTTTTGCAGAGATTTTTCGGATCCATTTGGCAGTTTTGCAGAGGTTTTTCGGATCGATTTGGCAGTTTTGCAGCGGTTTTTCGGATCGATTTGGCAGCTTTGCAGAGGTTTTTCGGATCGATTTGGCAGTTTTGCAGCATTTTTTCGGATTGATTTGGCAGTTTTGCAGCGTTTTTTCGGATCGATTTGGCAGTTTTGCAGCATTTTTTCGGATTGATTTGGCAGTTTTGCAGCGTTTTTTCGGATCGCTTTGGCAGTTTTGCAGAGGTTTTTCGGATCAATTTGGCAGTTTTGCAGCGTTTTTTGGATCGATTTGGCAGTTTTGCAGCATTTTTTCAGATCGATTTGGCAGTTTTGCAGCGTTTTTGTAGGATCGATTTGGCAGTTTTGCAGAGGTTTTTCGGATCGATTTGGCAGTTTTGCAGAGGTTTTTTGGATCGATTTGGCAGTTTTGCAGCATTTTTTCGGATCGATTTGGCAGTTTTGCAGAGGTTTTTTGGATTGATTTGGCAGTTTTGCAGCGTTTTTTCGGATCGATTTGGCAGTTTCGCAGCGTTTTTCGGATCGATTTGGCAGTTTTGCAGCGATTTTTCGGATCGATTTGGCAGTTTTGCAGCGGTTTTTCAGATCGATTTGGCAGCTTTGCAGAGGTTTTTCGGATCGATTTGGCAGTTTTGCAGCATTTTTTCGGATTGATTTGGCAGTTTTGCAGCGTTTTTTCGGATCGATTTGGCAGTTTTGCAGAGGTTTTTCGGATCAATTTGGCAGTTTTGCAGAGGTTTTTTGGATTGATTTGGCAGTTTTGCAGCATTTTTTCAGATTGATTTGGCAGTTTGCAGCGTTTTTTCGGATCGATTTGGCAGTTTTGCAGAGGTTTTTCGGATCGATTTGGCAGTTTTGCAGAGGTTTTTCGGATCGATTTGGCAGTTTTGCAGCGTTTTTTTGGATCGATTTGGCAGTTTTGCAGAGGTTTTTTCGGATCGATTTGGCAGTTTTGCAGCATTTTTTCGGATTGATTTGGCAGTTTTGCAGCGTTTTTTCGGATCGATTTGGCAGTTTTGCAGCGTTTTTCAGATCAATTTGGCAGTTTTGCAGAGGTTTTTCGGATCATTTGGCAGTTTTGCAGAGGTTTTTCGGATTGATTTGGCAGTTTTGCAGCATTTTTTCAGATTGATTTGGCAGTTTTGCAGCGTTTTTACGGATCGATTTGGCAGTTTTGCAGAGGTTTTTCGGATCAATTTGGCAGTTTTGCAGCATTTTTTCGGATCGATTTGGCAGTTTTGCAGCATTTTTTCGGATCGATTTGGCAGTTTTGCAGCATTTTCTCGGATCGATTTGGCAGTTTTGCAGCATTTTTTCAGATTGATTTGGCAGTTTTGCAGCGTTTTTTTGGATCGATTTGGCAGTTTTGCAGAGGTTTTTCGGATCGATTTGGCAGTTTTGCAGCGTTTTTTCAGATCGATTTGTCAGTTTTGCAGAGGTTTTTCGGATTGATTTGTCAGTTTTGCAGAGGTTTTTCGGATCGATTTGGCAGTTTTGCAGCGGTTTTTCGGATCGCTTTGGCAGTTTTGCAGCATTTTTTCGGATTGATTTGGCAGTTTTGCAGCGTTTTTTCGGATTGATTTGGCAGTTTTGCAGAGATTTTTCGGATCGATTTGGCAGTTTTGCAGCGGTTTTTCGGATCGATTTGGCAGCTTTGCAGAGGTTTTTCGGATCGATTTGGCAGTTTTGCAGAGGTTTTTCGGATCGATTTGGCAGTTTTGCAGCATTTTTTCGGATTGATTTGGCAGTTTTGCAGCGTTTTTTCGGATCGATTTGGCAGTTTTGCGGCGGTTTTTTCGGATCGATTTGGCAGTTTTGCAGCGGTTTTTTCGGATCGCTTTGGCAGTTTTGCAGCATTTTTTCGGATTGATTTGGCAGTTTTGCAGCGTTTTTTCGGATTGATTTGGCAGTTTTGCAGAGATTTTTCGGATCCATTTGGCAGTTTTGCAGAGGTTTTTCGGATCGATTTGGCAGTTTTGCAGCGGTTTTTCGGATCGATTTGGCAGCTTTGCAGAGGTTTTTCGGATCGATTTGGCAGTTTTGCAGCATTTTTTCGGATTGATTTGGCAGTTTTGCAGCGTTTTTTCGGATCGATTTGGCAGTTTTGCAGCATTTTTTCGGATTGATTTGGCAGTTTTGCAGCGTTTTTTCGGATCGCTTTGGCAGTTTTGCAGAGGTTTTTCGGATCAATTTGGCAGTTTTGCAGCGTTTTTTCGGATCGATTTGGCAGTTTTGCAGCATTTTTTCAGATCGATTTGGCAGTTTTGCAGCGTTTTTGTAGGATCGATTTGGCAGTTTTGCAGAGGTTTTTCGGATCGATTTGGCAGTTTTGCAGAGGTTTTTTGGATCGATTTGGCAGTTTTGCAGCATTTTTTCGGATCGATTTGGCAGTTTTGCAGAGGTTTTTCGGATTGATTTGGCAGTTTTGCAGCGTTTTTTCGGATCGATTTGGCAGTTTTGCAGCGTTTTTCGGATCGATTTGGCAGTTTTGCAGCGTTTTTTCGGATCGATTTGGCAGTTTTGCAGCGGTTTTTTCGGATCGATTTGGCAGCTTTGCAGAGGTTTTTTGGATCGATTTGGCAGTTTTGCAGCATTTTTTCGGATTGATTTGGCAGTTTTGCAGCGTTTTTTCGGATCGATTTGGCAGTTTTGCAGAGGTTTTTCGGATCAATTTGGCAGTTTTGCAGAGGTTTTTTGGATTGATTTGGCAGTTTTGCAGCATTTTTTCAGATTGATTTGGCAGTTTGCAGCGTTTTTTCGGATCGATTTGGCAGTTTTGCAGAGGTTTTTCGGATCGATTTGGCAGTTTTGCAGAGGTTTTTCGGATCGATTTGGCAGTTTTGCAGCGTTTTTTTGGATCGATTTGGCAGTTTTGCAGAGGTTTTTCGGATCGATTTGGCAGTTTTGCAGCATTTTTTCGGATTGATTTGGCAGTTTTGCAGCGTTTTTTCGGATCGATTTGGCAGTTTTGCAGAGGTTTTTCGGATCGATTTGGCAGTTTTGCAGAGGTTTTTCGGATCGATTTGGCAGTTTTGCAGCATTTTTTCGGATTGATTTGGCAGTTTTGCAGCGTTTTTTCGGATCGATTTGGCAGTTTTGCAGAGGTTTTTCGGATCGATTTGGCAGTTTTGCAGCATTTTTTCGGATTGATTTGGCAGTTTTGCAGCGTTTTTTCGGATCGATTTGGCAGTTTTGCAGCGTTTTTCAGATCAATTTGGCAGTTTTGCAGAGGTTTTTCGGATCAATTTGGCAGTTTTGCAGAGGTTTTTCGGATTGATTTGGCAGTTTTGCAGCATTTTTTCAGATTGATTTGGCAGTTTTGCAGCGTTTTTACGGATCGATTTGGCAGTTTTGCAGAGGTTTTTCGGATCAATTTGGCAGTTTTGCAGCATTTTTTCGGATCGATTTGGCAGTTTTGCAGCATTTTTTCAGATCCATTTGGCAGTTTTGCAGAGGTTTTTCGGATCGATTTGGCAGTTTTGCAGCGTTTTTTTGGATCGATTTGGCAGTTTTGCAGAGGTTTTTCGGATCGATTTGGCAGTTTTGCAGAGGTTTTTCGGATCGATTTGGCAGTTTTGCAGAGGTTTTTCGGATCGATTTGTCAGTTTTGCAGCGTTTTTTCAGATCGATTTGGCAGTTTTGCAGAGGTTTTTCGGATCGATTTGTCAGTTTTGCAGAGGTTTTTCGGATCGATTTGGCAGTTTTGCAGCAGTTTTTCGGATCGATTTGGCAGTTTTGCAGCATTTTTTCGGATTGATTTGGCAGTTTTGCAGTGCTTTTTCAGATTGATTTGGCAGTTTTGCAGCGTTTTTTCGGATCGATTTGGCAGTTTTGCGGCGGTTTTTCGGATCGATTTGGCAGTTTTGCAGAGGTTTTTCGGATCGATTTCGCAGTTTTGCGGCGGTTTTTCGGATCGCTTTGGCAGTTTTGCAGCATTTTTTCGGATTGATTTGGCAGTTTTGCAGCGTTTTTTCGGATCGATTTGGCAGTTTTGCAGAGATTTTTCGGATCCATTTGGCAGTTTTGCAGAGGTTTTTCGTATTGATTTGGCAGTTTTGCAGAGGTTTTTCGGATCGATTTGGCAGTTTTGCAGCGGTTTTTCGGATCGATTTGGCAGCTTTGCAGAGGTTTTTCGGATCAATTTGGCAGTTTTGCAGCGTTTTTTCGGATTGATTTGGCAGTTTTGCAGCGGTTTTTCGGATCGATTTGGCAGTTTTGCAGAGGTTTTTCGGATTGATTTGGCAGTTTTGCAGCGTTTTTTCGGATCGATTTGGCAGTTTTGCAGAGGTTTTTTGGATCAATTTGGCAGTTTTGCAGAGGTTTTTCGGATTGATTTGGCAGTTTTGCAGCGTTTTTTCGGATCGATTTGGCAGTTTTGCAGAGGTTTTTCGGATCGATTTGGCAGTTTGGCAGCATTTTTTCAGATTGATTTGGCAGTTTTGCAGCATTTTTTCGGATCGATTTGGCAGTTTTGCAGCGTTTTTTGGATCGATTTGGCAGTTTTGCAGCATTGTTTCAGATCGATTTGGCAGTTTTGCAGCGTTTTTTTGGATCAATTTGGCAGTTTTGCAGAGCTTTTTCGGATCGATTTGGCAGTTTTGCAGCATTTTTTTCAGATTGATTTGGCAGTTTTGCAGCATTTTTTCGGATCGATTTGGCAGTTTTGCAGAGGTTTTTCGGATCGATTTGGCAGTTTTGCAGCGGTTTTTCGGATCGATTTGGCAGTTTTGCAGCGGTTTTTCGGATCGATTTGGCAGTTTTGCAGAGGTTTTTCGGATCAATTTGGCAGTTTTGCAGAGGTTTTTCGGATCGATTTGGCAGTTTTGCAGCATTTTTTTGGATCGATTTGGCAGTTTTGCAGCAGTTTTTCGGATCATTTGGCAGTTTTGCAGCATTTTCGGATTGATTTGGCAGTTTTGCAGAGGTTTTTCGGATCGATTTGGCAGTTTTGCAGAGGTTTTTCGGATCGATTTGGCAGTTTTGCAGCGTTTTTTCGGATCAATTTGGCAGTTTTGCAGCGTTTTTTCGGATTGATTTGGCAGTTTTGCAGCGGTTTTTCGGATCGATTTGGCAGTTTTGCAGAGGTTTTTCGGATTGATTTGGCAGCTTTGCAGAGGTTTTTCGGATCGATTTGGCAGTTTTGCAGCGTTTTTTGGATCGATTTGGCAGTTTTGCAGCGTTTTTTGGATCGATTTGGCAGTTTTGCAGCATTTTTTCAGATCGATTTGGCAGTTTTGCAGCGTTTTTTTGGATCGATTTGGCAGTTTTGCAGAGGTTTTTCGGATCGATTTGGCAGTTTTGCAGCGGTTTTTCGGATCGATTTGGCAGTTTTGCAGCGGTTTTTCGGATCGATTTGGCAGTTCTGCAGAGGTTTTTCGGATCAATTTGGCAGTTTTGCAGAGGTTTTTCGGATCGATTTGGCAGTTTTGCAGCATTTTTTTGGATCGATTTGGCAGTTTTGCAGCAGTTTTTTCGGATCATTTGGCAGTTTTGCAGCATTTTCGGATTGATTTGGCAGTTTTGCAGAGGTTTTTCGGATAGATTTGGCAGTTTTGCAGCAGTTTTTCGGACCGATTCTTTGTTTTTGTGGTGGTTTTTCAGGGACCCTGTGGTGAATGCTGAATTCACTACAGGGTTGGCAAATTTATCTTGCCGAAGTGCGTCGAACGGGAGATCGCTGAATAACCTTGAGTGAAAATCCAAAAACGGATGTAATTGGGGTGCTAGCAAACCAATGCACCAGTAATTAAGGTGTGCCTGGGCACAGCAAACACAACTGATACCTAGTGACACTTGTGATAGTTTCTTACAGATGAATTAAATAACCTTGCAGAATAATAAAGTGGTGGGGAGCAGGGGGAGCAGGTTAGCATGGCATTTAAACTAGATCTGAACTGTGATTCAAAAGCCCTCAGAAACAAAAAGAAAGAAAGAAATAATGACACATGTCATTAATGTCTTATCTCACAAAATTCCTTCTTTTTTTGATACTTAAACAAGTGTAACTTGTTTTTAAAGAGTTTTGTAACTATGGACTACTGCGTATGCTTACTGTACTCTGATTGACCTCTCCAGTGTATGGTGAGCAATAATGGCTATTTACTAATTTGATGCTGAAGGCAAAACATACAGAGAAAAGACGCTTGAGATTCCAATGCTGGATCAAACATAATGTTGGTTATTCAAAGAGTACCAGAGTTTGCCAAAGTTGCAAATATGGGCAAAGATCTCTGTTGTTGCAACAGTGACAAACACTGGCGTTCACAAAAGAGAAGTCCAAACAGTAGCAGAAGCTTCACTGTGAATCTTCTTCTGCCTCTGTATTTTTCTTTTGTGAAATGATGACATTTGTTGGCGTTGCAGCAATGACAATTTAGCTGGTGTTTTTTCAAATTTGGCAAACACCAGCGCTTTTAAATAACTCCATACCATAGTTATAAAGCCTAAAGGATTTTAAATATAGATATCTGTAAATACACCTAAAATTAGCTCATTACTCTTCATTTTGCAAATGATGAATAGTATTGTTCGACATAATAAATGTAAATACTTTAAATACACATAATTGTGTAAAATCTGCACATTCCTACACAGTCATCTATTAAATACATCAAAGGCTTCAAGACCACAGTTTTATATTGTATAGTGTAGCAATCGCTTGGGCAATGGTTTCTGCAGCCTGAGGCATGAGCCAGTTTTACCTGATTTTTTTTATTTCAAGTTTCTTTTCACCCCCTCCCTTGCTAGTTTCTTATTTTCCTTCTTCGTGATCATGTCTTTTCATATCCTGCTTCTTTTCTTGCATTCCTTCCAAACCTTCTATTCCCCAATCTTTTTACTTCCCGTCATCACAAAGATGCTTTCTACTCTCGCTCTTCCAGTTCTCATTCCCCATGGCCTCTCTTTCCAGTAATACTCAACCATCAGGGTTATTCAAAGAGAATCGAAAAGTCACAGCACGTTCGGTGACTTTTCGTTCTCTTCAATTCAGTGCGATTTGGCGATTCCATTTCGGCGACCCTGTGGTGTATTCAGCAAGGAGGGAATAGCCGACGAAAACTCACCGCAAAACCTGGCGAAGGCTCACCGAAACCCGCAAAAACATCTGGATTAACCCCGACGAACACGCCAGAGAAACCTGAGCAGCTGCCGATCACAGCGCAGAGCAGCCGCCGGAAAAAGACGACACCGCAGACGAATGGAGTGAAAAAAAAAACAGTACTCTTGAATGTTTGAAAAGTGAAATGCTGTTTGCAAAGAAACTACAGAAAGAAAATGTCTGAAATTTACATATAAGATCCAATGAATGATGATAAAAAGGGCTGTTACAGAAAAAAGAAAAAAACGATTTTTAAAAAAACCTGAACAAAAATTTTCGCAAACAAATTCCGAAAAATGCCTAAAAGATCCAAACAAAATCTATACATAAAGAGACGTTTTACTGCAGATTATTATAATCAACGGTTTATTAGATATTGAATTAAAATGGGAATATTTTTAACATTGACCCTATGGGATTCGCCTGAATAAACCTCTCGAATGAAACCACCGAACAGCAGGGCGATTCGGCAACTTTTCACTGTTGGTTTTTGTTCTCTGAATAGACGAAGCATTGCTTCTCTATGGGGAATTCACTGCCCTCAAACAGGCACCAAACAGGCACTGTATGTGCAGGCAATTCGCCAACATTTGGCGAAATGCCTGCTCTCTGGATAGCCGAATGGCCAGGAAAGGTAACCGTACGCTGAATTTCACTGTTCGGTTACCTTTCGGCGACAATTCTGATCTCTTTGAATGACCCTGTTAGTGTGCATAATGTCCAAAAACCAAAACAACAGGGTTAGGAGGGATAGACAAGGCCGGATTTTTAATAGGCCAAAGTAGGCATGCTACTTACCACAGGGGGCGCCTTGCTCTGTAAAGAGAAATCAATTTTTTAAATTTACAATCATTTAGACCCCTGTGTCGATGGAACCATAAATGAGGTATCACCGGAAAGGCCAGAGAATACTGCAAAAGCAACCAAATAGTTTTTGAAGGGACAGAAGTGGAATGTTATGCAATGGCCAAGTCAATCACCTGACCTGAATCCCATTGAGCATGCGTTTCACTTGCTGAAGACAAAACTGAAGGGAAAATGCCCCAAGAACAATCAGGAACTGAAGACAGTTGCAGTAGAGGCCTGGCAGAGCATCACCAGGGATGAAACCCAGCATCTGGTGATGTCTATGCGTTCCAAACTTCAGGCTGTGATTGACTGCAAAGGATTTGCAACTAAGTATTAAGAAGGGAAAGTTTGATTTATGATTATTATTCTGTCCCATTACTTTTGGTCCCTTAACAAGTGGAAGGCACATCTGCAAACTGCTGTAAGTCCTACACCGTTCACCTGACTTGGATGTACATACCCTCAAATTAAAGCTGACAGTCTGCAGTTAAAGCACATTGTGTTTGTTTCATTCCAACTCCATTGTGGTGGTGTATAGAGCCAAAGATGTTAGAATTGTGTCGAAGTCCCAATATTTCTGGACCTGACTGTAATTCGACATTTTCTGAATACAAGACACGATAATTATCTATGGGACAATTTTGGTGCTGCCAAATTGTGGCGAACTGTACTGTATTTCATTGTCAATTCGACTGTATTTGACGAATTGGTAGCTTTAGAGAATAGATTAATTGCCTCGAAATTTCACCGAATGGTGACAATCAGCATTCGATGATATTCTGGGCCAATTTGGAGGTAAGTGAATAACCCCTTTAACCACTTGGCTGGTATGGACGCGCTCAGCGCGTCCAGCCAAGTGGTTCTCCTGTGCTACGGACGCGCTCAGCGCGTCCGAGCACAGGAGGCAGCAATCCGCCGGATTCCGGCGGATTGCTGCGCCCCCCCGGTGCGGGCTGACATCTTGGATGTCAGCCCAGCACTCGGGAGCCCGGCGGGGATATTAGATGTCATTGCGGCGACGCGATGACATCTAATTCAGGCGCCCCCCCCGCATGTGCGGAGGAGGCGCCTGAAAGGGAGGGGGGGAGGTCCTTCGGACCTCTCTCCCTCCCGATCGGCGGTGTTGCGGGGGTTAACCCAGGCACCATTTGGAAGGGCACAGCCTGCCCTTCCAAATGGTACCTGGCATTAACCCCTGGGGTGCAGGATCACGAATTGGCGCTGAAAAGCGCCGGTTCGTGATCCTTTCCCGGAGCTGGCCGACATCTTGGATGTCGGCCAAGCATCCGGGAACTCCCCCTGAGGACTGGCGTCATCGTGCATAGCACGATGACGCCAGTCCTGGAGTTAACCCCTAGCTGCCACCAACGGTGGAGATAGGGGGTTCCAATGAACTCCCTATCTCCAGATCCGTGGCAGCTAGGGGTTAAAGTTTGGTACTGTTGGATCGGCCAGAGCATGGCCATTCCAACGATACCAAGCACGACTGTGAAAATTTTTGTAAAAAAAAATAAAATAAATGAAAAATAAAAATAAAACAAAATTAAAAACAAAAATTATTAAAAAAAATAAACATTTTTTTTGGTTTGTTAGTGTAGCAATATTGTTCCCATTTCAATTATAATGTGAACAATGATGCTGCACTAACGATTTTTGTATGCGGTGCGTTTGTTAAAAATCGTGTAATTTTCCCCAAAAAAAAATGTAACGAGACCCCATCTCTAATTTTTTTAACAAGCGCACCCCATACAAAATATAATTGCAATTGCTCGCATGTTAAAATGTGAAAAAAAAACACTTTACACATTGTAAATTATTGAAAATACATATTTTATTGCATTTTTTGTTATAATATACAGACAGGTCATGACGTATACATATAATAATGACATATTATGAATCTACCGAGTCTGACGGAAAGAACGATATATAACATGTTTGGGTCATATAATAAAATAAAGCCTTCAAAACACGTTTAAACATGATGAGCAAAACCGGTAAAAATGACCTCAGCACAGAGGTGTGAAAAGCCTCAGCAGCGAAAGGGTTAATGTATCAACGAGGCAATGTTTAGCCATTATGCAATACCATGCTTGCTGAGGGTACGATAATGAGTGAGATTGTGTAGAGGTAAAACCCAAGTGGTATTTGTTGGCAGAATTTTTTTGGTGGCTATAAATAACTGTAACTCTGCAGGAATATAAGAAGAAACCACAAATTCATTACGCTACAAGGGATGTCTGGTGTGGAGAGATGTCCCCCCAAATGCGGTTCAGAAAACACATAAAATATTTGAAACTTTGGCATCTTGGTTGTTGTGATTGTGAATAAAGTTTTCTGTCATTAAAATGAGCAAAAACAAAGTGTGAGGGTTCTGAGAAAGGAAAACAGCACTATTGGCCTGCCCTATATTGGGTCCATGCTCTGGTCTCTTAAGGGTTTAGCGCAATGGTGCCTTCACAGAGAAGACTATTCTATATGTAAATCAGTCTATCTCCGACAAAGTGTGGCCAGTACTGAATTGCCAAGGACATTCTCTCTACACAAGAGGTGCGGCAACCCCCAACGATCATTTCGGCCTTGTTAGGAGGATATAGCTGACATGCATCTCGGAACCTCAAGCAAAGAGCCCATGTCTGGATTACCATGTATACTTAAAGTGAGCAAAAATAAGCTTTTGAGTGTCCTGAGAAGTCCTAACAAGGCTGAAATGATTGTCGGGGCTGAGGGGAGGCGTAGAAGGAGGTATTTCAGCTCTGGTCACTCTTTCTGGGTGATAGCAGACTGCTTTGCATATGGTTCAGTCTCTTCTGTAACGGCACCTTTGAGCTAAAACCTTGTGAGATCTGAGCGGGGACCCACCGTAGAGCAGACCACTTCTGCTGTTGCTCGTTCTCAGGACCCTCACAAACCTTGTGACGGTGCCGGTACTCTTCACATATGTTTGTTTTCTGTCTTTAGCAGTGGGCTTCATACACTATAGAACCATGAACGAAAAAAGCACTACAATCTAAAACTCAATTCATTCTCTGTGTCCAAGGAGGAACAAACATGCACTTTAGATATCATGATGTACAGATTTAAACAATTAGAATTAATTGCATGGCTCTCCTTAGAGAACACTTGAAATTCTGTGAGGAGGTTCCATATTATTCAGTGAGAGTCTGTAGCCAGTGAACTGATGATGACCTGAGCAGACAGAAGTCTTCTGATTTATGGCAGCGATGACTACATGGATAAGACATCGATAGCTGTGGGCAATATATGTGCAATGGCAGAGCTGTCCTCCAGGTTACGGGCAGCTGAGGTCACCGTCTAGCACAATCATTGCTAACTTTAGTTGTGCATTCAGACACTGTCCCAGGGTAGAGAAGAAGTGATATAATGTGGTGGTCAACCTCTTTGCAGAGCCTGAATGATTCGCCATGAAATTTATAGAGCGTTTCATGCACTTGCAATCTATTTCATGGTCCACGCTCCATTAAGAAACTGAACAGAAGCAGAACTAAGGCTACATAAATATACACCCCCTCCTTCCTGGTGTGTAATGAGCTGACAATGGTCAGTTGTCACAGGTGACTCTTATGATTTTCATTATTGTATAACACCCACAAATTCTGCTGACTTAGGGTGGCATAAAAACAGTGGACGAGGCCCTACAGTTTGAAACAGGACATTTAGACTTATTATTATCATTTATATAGCGCCAACAGTTTCCGCAGCGCTTTACAATAACCAAAGGGAGCAAGATACAGATAAATGGACATATGATGGAAACAAGAGGCGTAGAGGGCCCTGCTCATAGGAGCTTACAGTCTAAAGGGATACATCACGAGTGGGAAAAGAAAATCATATAATTACTTAATTGTAGAGGTTAAAAACTTACAGAGAAAAAGTACAATCAAGTTAATATCACCACTACTTCCAAATTAGTATCACCACTACATCCAAATTAATATCACCGCTACATCCACATCATTAAACCTCATTCCATAACTTTTATAAATTTGTAAATAGATGAATACTGCTTTTGCTGCTAAACCATTGAACCTCATCCCACACATTGTATACTTTATATAAATATGTAACAATATTGTGAAAACCAGCAGTACAGGGTATTGAGTGCTCGCAGACATGCTTAGGGTGACAAAGTCAGTACAAATAGCTGAGTCAGCAATGTACCTCTGTTTAGTCTTTAATTAAAAATCACTTCAAAGCTCCTTCAACAAAGACCAAAGGATAAGAATAGTATGAGAGCTTTCATATTCCCAAATATTTGTCTTATTTCAGGGTAAAACAAAACCTAAAATTATAAAATGTAAAAATGTAACGAGTCACCAATTTATTCTAGAAAATATTCATCTTGTAGTAGTGCTTATTGTTGGTATTTAGTTTTTTACATTGGGCTTGTGTGTGAGTTCGCCAATTTGACTGTGTGTCACTGATGGCAATATACAGCGACACAAGTTTTACTAATCATCCATTGTAACTATTTACAGTTGTGTTCAAAATTATTCAACCCCCAATGCTGTAAAGGTTTTTAGGGAATTTAGTGTACATTTGTAATTGTATTCAGAATGAAATCCTACAAGGACTTTTTAAAGAACCATATGCAACTAAAATGACATCACTTGGTTTTGTAATACAGTAGTAAATGTTTCTTTTGTGAATTCTTCATTGACACAGTTATTCAACCCCTTAAAGACTACCACTCTGAAGAACAGAGGTTCATTCAAGTGTTTTCAATCAGGTATTGAAAACACTTGTGGATGTCACGGAGCAGCAATAAATCATAATAAGCTCCAATTAGGCAGCTTTAAAATGACTGTGATACTCAGCTCCTTCTAGACATTTACTGGTGTGGTTACAAACATGGTGAAGTCAAGAGAATGGTCCAGGAAGACGAGAGAAGAGGTGATTACTCTTCACAGGAAGGGCAATGGCTATAAGAAGATTGCAAAGATGTTAAACATACCAAGAGAGACCATAGGAAGCATCATTCGCAAATTCAAGGCAAAGGGCACTGTTGAAACGCTACCTGGTCGTGGCAGAAAGAAGATGCTGACTTCGACTGCTGTGCGCTACCTGAAGCGTAGAGTGGAGAAAAGTCCCCGTGTGACTGCTGAGGAACTGAGAAAAGATTTGTCAGATGTGGGTACTGAAGTTTCAGCTCAGACAATACGGCGCACACTGCGTAATGAAGGCCTCCATGCCAGAACTCCCAGGCGCACCCCCTTGCTGTCTCCAAAGAATAAGAAGAGTCGACTGCAGTATGCCAAAAGTCATGTGGACAAACCACAGAAGTTTTGGGATAGTGTTCTGTGGACTGATGAAACAAAATTAGAACTGTTTGGGCCCATGGATCAATGCTATGTTTGGAGGAGGAAGAACAAGGCCTATGAAGAAAAGAACACCTTGCCTACTGTGAAGCATGGCGGGGGGTCAATCATGCTTTGGGGCTGTTTTGCTTCTGCAGGTACAGGGAAGCTTCAGCGTGTACAAGGTACCATGAATTCTCTTCAGTACCAGGAGATATTGGATGACAATGTGATGCAGTCCGTCACAAACCTGAGGCTTGGGAGACGTTGGACCTTTCAACAGGACAATGATCCCAAGCATACCTCCAAGTCCACTAGAGCATGGTTGCAGAGTAAAGGCTGGAACATTTTGGAGTGGTCATCGCAGTCACCTGACTTAAATCCGATTGAGAACCTCTGGTGGGACTTAAAGAAAGCAGTTGCAGTGCGCAAGCCTAAGAATGTGACTGAACTGGAGGCTTTTGCCCATGACGAATGGGCGAAGATACCCGTAGATCGCTGCAAGACACTTGTGTCAAGCTATGCTTCACGTTTAAAAGCTGTTATAACTGTAAAAGGATGTTGTACTAAGTACTAAGATTGAATGTCACTTGGGGGTTGAATAAAACTGATAATGATGTGAGCACAGAAAAGACATTTGTGGTTATTTCATTATAAATGTTACTAGGTGGAAAGCCTGCCCAGAGGGCAGTCTATTGTTGTTGTCGCCAGGTCAGAATTCAAGTCCACAAAGTTTCTTTCCAATGTCCTATCCTAGAGTATCTCTCTATATAAATACGTTTGTAACGCGTCCATCGCCATCCCATCCGCAACAGGAGGGCCGACTGAGCAGCTGTGATGGGTGCGCACACAGCTGACAGCGCATTGCAAAGGAATTTATATATTAGAGTAGGTTCCTCTTCCCTTAGATTGTAAGCTCACGGGAACCGGACCCTCAGATTGTAAACTCGTGGAACCCCTCAGATTGCAAACTCGTGGGACCCCTTAGATTGTAAAATCATGTGGCCCCTTAGATTGTAAGCTCATGTGGCCCCTTAGATTGTAAACTCATGGGGCCCCTTAGATTGTGTTGGGCTTGGGCGGGTTTTTTTGTAGCGTATACATTATGCGTATATTTAATGGCACGTGGTATGCATGGCATGGCAGGCTGGTATTTAGGCACACTGGTATTATGAGACACTGGTATTATGGCTGGCAGACTGGCATTATGGCTGGCAGACTGGCATTGTGCATGGCAGACTGGCATTGTCCATGGCAGACTGGCATTGTGCATGGCAGACTGGTAATATGGCTGGCAGACTGGTAATATGGCTGGCGAACTGGTAATATGGCTGGCAGACTGGTATTGTGCATGGCAGACTGGTATTGTGCATGGCAGACTGGTAATATGGCTGGCGAACTGGTATTATGGCTGGCAGACTGGTAATATATCTGGCAGACTGGTATTGTGCATGGCAGACTGGTAATATGGCTGGTGAACTGGTATTGTGCATGGCAGACTGGTAATATGGCTGCCGGACTGGTAATATGGCTGCCGAACTGGTAATATGGCTGGCAGACTGGTAATATGGCTGGCAGACTGGTTTTATGGCTGGCAGACTGGTTTTGTGCATGGCAGACTGGTAATATGGCTGGGAACTGGTATTGTGCATGGCAGACTGGTATTGTGCATGACAGACTGGTATTGTGCATGGCAGACTGGTAATATGGCTGGGAACTGGTATTGTGCATGGCAGACTGGTAATATGCATGGCAGACTGGTAATGTGCATGGCAGACTGGTAATATGCATGGCAGACTGGTATTGTGCATGGCAGACTGGTAATATGCATGGCAGACTGGTATTGTGCATGGCAGACTGGTAATATGCATGGCAGACTGGTAATATGCATGGCAGACTGGTATTATGCATGGCAGACTGGTATTGTGCATGGCAGACTGGTATTGTGCATGGCAGACTGCCATGCCTGCCATGCACAATACCAGACTGGTAATATGGCAGGCCGGGCACGGAGGAGATGCAGGCCGGGCGCGGAGGAGATGGAGGCTGGCAAGGAGGAGATGGAGGCCGGCAAGGAGGAGATGGAGGCCGGGCGCGGAGGAGATGGTGGCCGGGCGGGCAGGAGATGGAGGCCGGGCACGGAGGAGATGCAGAAAACAAATCCGATCCATTGGAGAGGGGCTGTGCTGTGCGCCTCTCCAATAGATCGGATTTGTTTTGTCCCTCTCACATGCCGGCTGTGCGCCTGCCGCTGGATGCGCGTGCAGCCAACCGCCGCAAGTTGCGCGCGCATGCGCAGTAGGGTTTTGGCGACGGACACGCCAGCCCTTATTGTTTTATAGGATAGGATGTTATATTTGTCAGACCTACACGTGCCTCTTTGATTTAATTGTAAGCAAGATGACTGAATGATCAAAATCAATGTCAAACTGGCCAAAACACTCAATTTCAGTGGGGGTTGAATAATTTTGAACACAACTGTATTTCAGTGAGAGCTTATTTTATTATATACGCTTTGATGCAAATATAATCTTTCACCAAAATGGAAATAAGTCAATATTGACTATTCATTCCAATTACAAAGGCGAAGAATACTTTCAGGACAGATCCTGGCCTTATCACTGTGTCTAAACATGCATATGGCATTTTTATAAACACCTGCCACTTGTAATTCGTTTGACTGGAATTACTGGTGATGGTGAGTCTATGACTAATAAATTGGTTATGAACCAAAATTCAATAACAACAAACTTAATTACATGTTTGTGAAGGTATAAACTTACAGCTGGATCAATATGCAAATACTGACCTTCAATGGTCTTTTTGAGGGTTTTTTTCACCATGGTTTTTAAACCCTGCAAAATGCCAATTTTACTTCTATATAATATAATTATTGAAAATAAAGTGAAAGCCCATTCAAAATAAATTTCACAACAACTAAGATAATATATCTTATATACGCGAGCTTTAAGTCTGTGGATAACAAAAGTTCTTAACCTAAATTAGGATGTGTACTGTAAAATAGGATGTTTTAGCAAGCTGAGTTTTTTTTAAAGACAAAACAAACTACAGTTGTGTTCAAAATTATTCAACCCCCAATGCTGTAAAGGGTTTTAGGGAATTTAGTGTACATTTGTAATTGTATTCAGAATGAAATCCTACAAGGACTTTTTAAAGAACCATATGCAACTAAAATGACATCAATTGGTTTTGTAATACAGTAGTAATTGTTTCTTTTGTGAATTCTTCATTGACACAATTATTCAACCCCTTAAAGACTACCACTCTGAAGAACAGAGGTTCATTCAAGTGTTTTCAATCAGGTATTGAAAACACCTGTGGATGTCACGGAGCAGCAATAACGCATAATAAGCACCAATTAGGCAGCTTTAAAATGACTGATACTCAGCTCCTTCTAGACATTTACTGGTGTGGTTACAAACATGGTGAAGTCAAGAGAATGGTCCAGGAAGACAAGAGAAGAGGTGATTACTCTTCACAGGAAGGGCAATGGCTATAAGAAGATTGCAAAGATGTTAAACATACCAAGAGAGACCATAGGAAGCATCATTCACAAATTCAAGGCAAAGGGCACTGTTGAAACGCTACCTGGTCGTGGCAGAAAGAAGATGCTGACTTCGACTGCTGTGCGCTACCTGAAGCATAGAGTGGAGAAAAGTCCCCGTGTGACTGCTGAGGAACTGAGCAAAGATTTGTCAGATGTGGGTACTGAAGTTTCAGCTCAGACAATACGGCGCACACTGCGTAATGAAGGCCTCCATGCCAGAACTCCCAGGCGCACCCCCTTGCTGTCTCCAAAGAATAAGAAGAGTCGACTGCAGTATGCCAAACGTCATGTGGACAAACCACAGAAGTTTTGGGATAGTGTTCTGTGGACTGATGAAACAAAATTAGATCTGTTTGGGCCCATGAATCAACGCTATGTTTGGAGGAGGAAGAACAAGGCCTATGAAGAAAAGAACACCTTGCCTACTGTGAAGCATGGCGGGGGGTCAATCATGCTTTGGTGCTGTTTTGCTTCTGCAGGTACAGGGAAGCTTCAGCGTGTGCAAGGTACCATGAATTCTCTTCAGTACCAGGAGATATTGGATGACAATGTGATGCAGTCCGTCACAAACCTGAGGCTTGGGAGACGTTGGACCTTTCAACAGGACAATGATCCCAAGCATACCTCCAAGTCCACTAGAGCATGGTTGCAGAGTAAAGGCTGGAACATTTTGGAGTGGCCATCGCAGTCACCTGACTTAAATCCGATTGAGAACCTCTGGTGGGACTTAAAGAAAGCAGTTGCAGTGCGCAAGCCTAAGAATGTGACTGAACTGGAGGCTTTTGCCCATGACGAATGGGCGAAGATACCCGTAGATCGCTGCAAGACACTTGTGTCAAGCTATGCTTCACGTTTAAAAGCTGTTATAACTGTAAAAGGATGTTGTACTAAGTACTAAGATTGAATGTCACTTGGGGGTTGAATAAAACTGATAATGATGTGAGCACAGAAAAGACATTTGTGGTTATTTCATTATAAATGTTATGTTATATTTGTCTGACCTACACGTGCCTCTTTGATTTAATTGTAAGCAAGATGACTGAATGATCAAAATCAATGTCAAACTGGCCAAAACACTCAATTTCAGTGGGGGTTGAATAATTTTGAACACAACTGTATATATATATAAAAAAAAAAATTTTGGTATATGTCAACAATGTATTAAAAGGAGAATTTAGCAGTCTATCAGGGTTATTCAAAGAGAATCGAAAAGTTAACGCATGTTTGTTGACTTTTCGTTCTCCTCAATTCGGCTCGATTTGGCGATCCCATTTCAGCGACCCTGCGGTATATTCAGCAAGCACCACAGGGTCCCGGAGTTGCAGGGAAAAATCGCCGCAAACCCGCTGAAAACTCACCGAAAACCTGGCGAAGGCACACCGAAAACCCGCAAAAACATCTGGATTAACCTCGACGAAAACACCGGAAAAACCCGAGCAGGAGCCGATCACACGCAGCGAAGCCGCCGGAAAAACCTGACACTGCAGACGAATGGAGTGAAAAAAACAAAACAGTTTGATTAAATGTTTGAAAAGTGAAACGCTGTTTGCAAAGAAACTACTGAGTACAAATGTCTGAAATTTACATATGAGATCCAATGAATGATAATAAAAAGGGCTGTTACAGAAAAAAGAACATACGTTTAAAAAAAAAGAAAAATCTGAAAAAAAATTGGCTAAAAAAATCCCAAAAAATGCTTAAAATATCCCAAAAAATCTATAAATAAAGAGACTTTTTACTGCAGAATATTATAATCAACGGTATATTAGATATTGAATTAAAACGGGAATATTTTTAACATTGAAGCCTATGGGATTCGCCTGAATAAATCTGCTGAATTAAACCACCGAATGGCAGGGCAATTCGGCAACTTTTCACTGCTGGGTTTTGCTCTCTGAATTATTATTATTTTTATTCTTTATTTATAAAGCGCCAGCATATTCCACAGCGCTGTACAATAAGCACAGTATAGACAGGGTTACAATACATTGAACAACATTTGACAAACAGTACAGGAGGAGATGAGGGCCCTATTCCCGTAGGAACTCACAATCTAGAAGGGTTGGGGTTGGAAACCGGAGGAGAGGACTGCAAGGTGAGAGTGATGGACTGGCTGCGTCAGTGAGTCGGGTGGTAGGCTTCCCTAAATAGGAATGTTTTAAGGGAGCGTTTGAAGGAAGAGAAGTTAGGGGAAAGTCTGACAGTACGAGGGAGAGCGTTCCAGAGAGTGGGGGCTGCGCGTGAGAAATCCTGCAGTCTATCATGGGAAGAGGTGATGCGGGGAGAAGCTAGGCGCAGGTCACTGTTTGACCTTAGGGAGCGGGCTGGGGTGTATTTGGTGATTAGTGAGGACAGGTAGTGGGGAGCTGAGTTAGTGAGGGTTTTGTAGGTAAGGATAAGGATTTTGAACTTAATTCTGCAGTGGATGGGGAGCCAGTGAAGGGACTCGCAGAGGGGAGCAGCAGAGACAGAGCGGCGGGTGAGGTGAATTAGCCTGGCGGAGGCGTTCAGGATGGATTGTAGGGGGGAGAGGCGGGACAGAGGGAGGCCAGATAAGAGATTATTGCAATAGTCGAGTCGGGAGATTAGCTGAAGCATTGCTTCTCTATGGGGATTTCACTGCCCTCGAACAGGCACCGAACAGGCACTGTATGTGCAGGCAATTCGCCAGGATTTGGCGAATTGCCTGCTCTCTAGATAGCCGAATGGCCAAGAAAGGTAACTGAACGCTGATTTTCAGCGTTCGGTTCCCTTTCGGCAGCCATTCGGATCTCTTTGAATAACCCTGTATATATTTTTAAGTTTATCTTACAAATGCTTTCTCAGCGTATTGGTTGCATTTTGTTTATTGCATTAGCAGTAAGTGTTGGGAATGTGTTCCAAAAAAACAAAACATTAGAGTAAAGGAAAACATTGATTAAAATCCAGTCTGAGAGAGTGGTCATGGAAATCCACTTTTGGTTCTGGTGATCCAGCTTGGCCCCAGAGCAGTCTCAAACATGGAGTTGTCTCCATGGCGTCCTTCTTTTAGTTGGGAGTGAGCCAGGAGACCCTCCTGATAGAGGATTGCCCACCTACTCCCCAAAACTCCCTATAACTCTATCTCCACTTGTTTTCTCTTCTTCTCTCCTCTTGTTTAGCAGTTTCCTTGGGAACCTACCGCAATATTTCCCCACCAGCAATAATGATCTGTAATCCTTAGTTTGAGTTTGGTGATCTCATGCTTATTTATTCATTCATTTTATTTCCTACTGTGCATTTTTATATATGTTGCAAATCTTAATATTCTGTGAACCTTCCAGACCTAGAGAGAGTTAGGCTGGCCGTCCACTGGGTCCGTATTTGTGCGATCATGCGATTGTCCATCGTCATCCGTCATCTTCCTACCAATCCCACAGCATGGAGGAGATTCAGCCCTCGTCCACTGCTTCCGACTTTCATCAGACGACTTCAGATGACTTTGTGTGACTACAACAGGCTAGCGATCTTTCCCATTTGAATGGGTTTTTGTCAGACGAAGTCGGACGATCTGGTACAATTTACTTGAAAAGAAGATGAATTGCATAGTTATACCACTGTGCGGTGACAGAGAAATTGCTCCATAGAGAAGTTATTCAGTTCAACAGGCGAAGCCCATAGGCTTCATTGTAAAACTATCAGGGTTATCCAAAGAGATCCGAATTGCTTGAGAAAGGTAAACTTTCGGTTGCCTTTCCTGGGCATTCGGCTATCCAGAGAGCAGGCAATTCGCCAAATCTTGGCGAATTGCCTGAACATACGGTGTCTGTTCGGTGCCTGTTCGAGGGCAGTGAAAACCCCATGAAAAAGCACTGCTTCGGCTATTCAGAGAACACAAACCAGCAGTGAAAGGTTCCCCTAATGCCCTGCCATTCGGTGGTTTAATTCGGCAAGTTAATTCAGGAGAATCCCATAGGCTTCAATGTTAAAAATATTCCCGTTTTAATTCAATATCTAATAAACCATTCATTATAAAATTCTGCAGCAAAAAGTCTCTTTATTTATAGATTTCTTAGGATATTTTAAGCATTTTTCTGAATTTGTTTTTTAAAAGTCCGATTTTTTTTTTTAAAGTTTACTTATTTTTTCTGTAACAGCCCTCTTTATTATCATTCCTGGACCTCCTGTGTAAATTTCAGACATTTTCGCTCAGTAGTTTCTTTGCAAACAGCATTTCATTTTCACAGATTCATACAAATGGTTTTGCTAATTTATTCACTGCCTCCTCTGCGTCTCAGCTGCTTCGCTGTGTGTGATCGGCTCCTGTTCGGCTGCTTCGCTGCGTGTGATTGGCTCCTGCTGGGGTTTTTCGAAGGTTAATCCAGATGTTTTTGCTTGTTTTCGGCGTGCATTCGCTGGGTTTTGCGGTTAGTTTTCGTCAGGTTTGCGGTGACTTTTCCCTGCAATTCAGGGACCCTGTGGTGCTTTCTGAATACACCGCAGGGTCACCGAAATGGGATCTGCAAAATGAACCATATTGAACGAAAAGTCACCGAACGTGCGGTGACTTTTCGAATCTCTTTGAATAACCCTGGATATGTTTGATTTTTTTTTGTTCAACCATTTATTCTTTTCATTTGCTGCAAAAAGCCTTTTTATTTATTGATTTTGTTGAATTTTTTAGTATTTTTTGATTCGCTTCTTTTAAAAAAAAAAAAAAAGATGTTTCTCCTTTACAGCCAAACTGAAGAAAAAAAACAACAACTTGTAACTGCTGTCAAAGACTTGAAGGGAACTCTGGTGATGTCCCTGGTGCTGAAAGGACTTTAATAAACCCTTTCAACACCAGGGACAGCACCAGAGTTCCCTGCATGTGTTCGGCAGCGTTCGGCTGTGGGCTTTTTTCTTTAGTTCGTCATTCAGGGATCTTCCTGTCGGTTGATCTCGGTCGTCCATATTCGCTTCCAGTGGATGACCCAGATCGATCGAGATCATTAAAAAAAGTTGTTCATAGTCAGACGGCCAAGTTGGTCTTCCAACTACAGATCCAGTGGACGGCCAACCTTACACTCTCAAAAGCTTGTCTTTTAAATGTAACATTAGTCCAAAAAAAAATGTATTACTATGTACTGCTATACTCTGTTAATTTTTGCAAATCTAATGAATAAAGAATTAGAAAATTAATTAATATCTAATTTTGTATTTATTTTCTAGGTGTCATATTTATTAAGAATGAACATGCACGCTGTGTGGTCTCAATAATATATAGCAAAATCCCTGGAGAATTGGGGCTGTCAGAGGGTTAACATAGGGCTAGCTTATAGTAGAATGGGAAAAATCATACAAAAATTCTTTACAAGGTTTCAAAGTTCAATTTGTAGGCTCTGTACTTATGTGCTACCTTATTGATCTTTAGATTTTCTTTTTAAACGGATTGACCACGTGTCTGCTTGACACTGGTAATAGTGGGATCCTTGGCTGCTTGAAGAGTTCTCATCTTCTGCCCTGTCATCTTCTTGGAGCTGGAAAACACCAAACCTCTTTATGAATTTAGTTTAGACTGTCACACAGCGTTTCAAGATATTCTCATGATACAGCTGGTATTGTAGACGATTACAGCAGCTACTGCACATGTATGATCAGTCCACTGACAGTTTGAAAAGAAACAAGAAGGAAAGTGTCATGCTTGGGACATACAGTATATCACATACTTCACGCAAAGAACTATCAATTATGGCAAGACAAACGTCATAATTGTCATTTTGCACAGAAAAGTTTATAGTAAGCAACTTGTTCCTAATTAAGTTTTCCATTTTGAGTACGAGGTCATAGAAAATATATAAAAAAACATGTGAGGTGCAGAGATTGAGGTATAACCTGGTTTCGCAGCTATGACCATGGTGTTACATAAACACGTAGGGCCCTATAACAATCTTCGAGCAAATGTTTGCGCTGGCGCAAAAACGCATTAACGCGAGGGGCAAAACCTTTTCCACTGAACGTCGTATTACATTGTCAGCGCAACAAACGCGCGTATACGTCTACCGCGGGTGAACCGGTGCGAACTTGCTTACTGTATGTCGCGCGTCCTATACTTAACATTGTGAGCACAAATGCGTTTGTGCACTGGTACGCGGATGGTATTACAATCTATGCGCAGGAATTAACGCATAGACATTGCGCGCATAATTTTAGCAACTCCTAAAAGCTGGTATTAATGGCGAATTCTATCAACCTGGCCGAAACCAAATACACCAGCCCAAAAAAAAATACGCAGCAAGGCATAGTTACACATTCTACACATACCAAACCAATAAAATGGAGAATTAGTGTGTGCTTTTTTTATTGATGCAGCATATATGCGCAGATTGACTTTGACAGGTGCAAAAACTTAACGTGAGTCAATTGTGGTTCTTAATTCTGATTGGCTGAATCGCGTGAAAAAAACAGTCCGCACACTGATTTATGCGCGCAACGTAGCTGCGCGCGTCCGTTTTACGCGCGTTATTGCTCAACGGATGAAAAAATGCGCGAGGATTGTAATTCCAGCGTTGATTTACACGCGTTAACGTTTAACGCTGGGCGCACAAATTCACGCATTGTGCGAGCGGTTTAACGCGAAGATTGTAATAGGGCCAGTAAAGTTTGTTAAGTGGAGACCAGGCAAGCATCCTGAAATTATCCAGATTCGACATATGTTCATGTTTGAGGTATATTTATTTCAGTTGAAACGTTATTGAAAATATAATCTTTGTAAATCCTGGCTTAAGTTTTACAATTAATCAAAATAATCAACAAAATGTGTTGTGTTCCAGGTTAAAGAAGGCTTCTAGGATGGCTCGCTTGTCTTCAGCTAAACTGATTCATCGCCTGACTTCAAATATGAGGAATTAAAACTATATATCATTTGTAGAATATAACTTCGTTCGTGGTTTGTTAATTAATTCATTCCTGTGTTGTGACATGCAAGCTGTAACCTAATCCTCCTACTTTCTGAGAAACATTGGGCTTGATTTCAAATGATCGGTTGTGATTGTTGTCTGTGTTTTCTACGTCTTATAAGCACTTTTTGACTTTGACAACATTCAACTTATTTATTTATTTATAAAGGATTTTACCAGGAAGGATACATTTAGATTTCTCTCGTTTTCAAGTATGTCCTGGGTTCAAGAACATTGAACTTGAATGACTTAAAAACATTCTACAAGAGGAAAATACTGCATTGTGAAACATTCCATGCCATGTTTGCAAATGATAGACTTGAACAATCACATTGCTTCTAATAACACCTCAGAGAATTAAAAATCTATGTCGAGTGGAAACATTGAATTCAACTCGAAGCTGTTGCAAAATATGATGACGAATAAACAGTTTAATAGCAGCATTACATCTCAGCATCTCACCAAATGCATGAAGTCTGGACATACAGTATGTTTACACCAGCAATCCAGTATGGCACCAATAATTATATATATAATTAGAATTGAACAGCAGTGCAAAGGTATAATATAGTTAAACTCAAACTCATTTCATTAGTCTGTTACAGAGGTCCTGCAGGAACACTTGGGAATGCAGTTCTCTTACTATTTTTGCAGGAGAAACTTAGTTCCCTTTTAGCTGATATACCTTTCTATATAAACACAATTTTATAAAACTGTCTATATTTAAGAGTATTCCTGGTTTTAAGCACATTGGGAAAGCACAGGAATGACAATTTCTCAGTGTTTGCCAGAGGAATGGCATTCTCATGGACAAAGAAGTGCTGCAGCTGCTGCGCTGCCCAGAAATCTTTAAGATCAGAATGGACAGAAATGTTGGTGAGTTCCCACACCTATTTTTTTCAGTACGTGATCCCCTGGTCTGGTACCATTACTATGCATGACACATACATTGGGAGAATTCAGTAATTTTGGGGTGGCAAACTAAAGTATTAATTCCATATATACAAAAAATCCTCATTCCCAGGCATCCACTGTTCAGATGCTTGTGAAGATAATTGGGTGGGTCTTTCCCCCATATCACAGTGGACACTGTGCACATTACTCTGCTCAAACACATTTCTTTGTAAGCGAATAGAGTAGCTCAGTTTCCAGGTTGCTTCCTGTGTTTTTCTAATGCCATCTTTTATGCTGGGTTTACATCTGAATTATGAGCATGTTGTACTTGGTACATTGTGTAGTATTGGCAGGGCCGGCCCGACAATGGTGCAGAGCGGAGCAGCGGAGCGAGGCGGCAGAAATTCAGGGGCGGCAAATTTCAGCCCCCGGCACTGCTGCTGCGCTCTGCACTATTTTTTTATGCGGCGCCGGCAGATCGTGCTGCCGCCGCGTTCGTTCCTTCAACTAGCGGCAGCCACATGAGTATCTGCCGCTCGCCTGAGATCCATCCGCCAGCCTGACGCGATCGAGATCACGTGATCTCGCAAGATCGTGGCAGGCTGGAGGGTGGATCCCAGGCGAGCGGCAGATACTCACGAGGCTGGATCCCAGGCGAGCGGCAGATACTCACGAGGCTGCCGCTCGTTGAAGGAAGGAACGCGGTGGCCGCACGATCTGCCCGTCGGAGGGGCCTGGGCCGGCAGAGGTGAGCCTGGGGGCAATCTATCCATGTGTGAGCTGGGGGCAAATATATCCATGAGTGAGTCTGGGGACAAATATATCCATGTGTGAGTCTGGGGGCAAATATATCCATGAGTGAGCCTGGGGGCAAATATATCCATGTGTGAGTCTGGGGGCAAATATATCCATGAGTGAGTCTGGGGGCAAATATATCCATGTGTGAGTCTGGGGGCAAATATATCCATGTGTGAGCTGGGGCAATATACCCATGTGTGGGCACTGCTGGGTATGTGATGCTGGGCACTGCTGGGTATGTGACACTGGGCACTGCTGCGTATGTGACGCTTGGCACTGCTGGGTATGTGACGCTTGGCACTGCTGGGTATGTGACTCTGGGCACTGCTGGGTATGTGATGCTGGGCACTGCTGGGTATGTGACGCTGGGCTCTGCTGGGTATGTGACGCTGGGCTCTGCTGGGTATGTGACGCTGGGCACTGCTGGGTATGTGACGCTGGGCTCAGTTATACACACCTCACATTACTGTATCACAGAGCTCCACAGCAAGAAAATTCTAATGTACGGTGTGTATGAGTATTTGAATTTTATTGCTGTGGCGCACTGTGATACACTCATACACGCTGCATGTTTTTTTTTGGGGGGGGGGTGCATTTCATCCTTCGCTCCAGGCAGCACAATGTCTTGGGCCGGCCCTGCGTATTGGTCTGTATTCACTGCCACGCATTTGTGGTAACGTGCATGTTGCAGCCAAGTAACCTATTGGATCACAGTTGGTGACACTCATTTATGACTTGGCATAATAAGTTTTAGCAAAGCATGACTTGATTATATATAGAAATGTTTACATATAAACACAGTGATGATACAAGCTAATGATTTCCAACTGGGACAATTGAATCCAGAGAACCGGAAAAGAAAACTTGTATCTGCCCAACACAGTATCTGCTGCCAGTTTATTTACAGATTGATGAACATAGAGAAATTTTGTAAACATTATTTTGGTGTAGGAATGTGAGCAAGACACACATTCTATTCACACCTTTTAGTAGATACAGCCTTACTTTGTTTTTATACCTAAAATAATACAACGTTATATTTTCAGGCAAAAATCTGGTACTATGCCTTAGTCAGCACTTGAGAAATAAGAAACAACCTGCCCTGTGGCTAAATATGGTATAGGTGCGAGTTTCCTGTCATGTTCAGTTACTTTGCCCCTGTTTATTTCCCTAAATATTCATCTAATCCATTAATCTGTGTGTATTTTTCACTGTGATAGTTTTCATGTTACAATTGACATGAGGAATATCCATTATGAGCCTTCGCTGCTATCAGTTACATTGAATACCATGTTTGCTTCTGGTATTTCAAACAAATTGTAAGCTTAGTATAATCCTCTTTAGAGCAACATGTTTTAATCCTCCTGTGCCTGGAAGCTAAACAGACAAATCAGCTACATGATAGTGAAATCTTCACTAAACACTGTGTGCCTGCATTAATCTACTCCCTACTTTTACAGAATAGGTGTTCATGCAAACTAACGAAGAGCTGCAATTAGCAAAAGTGAAGACGTTTTGGAACAATGGCTTTGTTCAACATCCATTAAATTATATAAATGAAAGCATATTCCATCCGCATATTTTATACACTTATTTACCCTCATATAGATTATACTTAACCGGCCCGTGACAAACAATTTCCTTTTTAAACTGATGGATTCCTTTACATGTCTTTAAATGTGATCATGAGGAGCTCAACCTGACCACTGGACCTGGCCTTGTAGCCGTTTACAATCATCCTGGAAATCAGTTGAGTCTCTTATTCCAGCCAAACCGAAATTGAAATTGTCACCAGACGTGATAACAGGATGTCCCCAGGGTTTCTGATTCTCTACATCTAAACTATAATCAATTTTGAAAGCTAAAGGAGATAAAATAGTCTTCCAGAGACCCCTACGAGAGCCAATTTCCAGAACAAACTTTACTGCCTGTTCCATATGGATGTCAGGTTACACGTCGCCACCGTGGCTAGAAGTCTCCTAAGGTGATTATTCCAGCCTGACAGCCCTTTGCCTATTTGCCTGCAGTACCTCAGTCAGCCACTGCAGCAGCCACAGGTGTCTCGATTGCCTCCCTGTGCTTCCCTATTTAAGGGGCAATCTCCTATGATGCATTGCTGCTGCATTAACATTGGCTTCCACTACCAAGCTGTGTCTCCTTTGAGATCTTGTGTATCCAGCTAACATTGACTTCCATTGCCAAGCTGAGTCTCCAGTGCCAAGTGTATCCTGTGTCTCCAGTGCCAAGTGTATCCTGTGTCTCCAGTGCCAAGTGTATCCTGTGTCTCCGGTACAAGTAATATCCAGTGTCATTGTGTATCCTGCATCCTGCAACAAGTTGTATCCTGCATTAATAAACCCCCTTTGTACCGTGGAACCTGTCTGTGTGTCTTTATCACTGCATCCTGGGCTCATCTCCTCATCTACCAATCCTGATTCCTGACAATGGACTAGATAGGGACTTCTTCCCAAAAAGAAGGCTTGAGAAAGGCGCATGTACGCCAAAAGGTTGCCAATTTTTCCAATATATCTGCCAATGTTGGAAGACTGAGTGGCTGTTCCTTGTTTCTTGTGGAACATATTTATTAACTGGCAGTGATATATTAACTCTTTAGATCAGAAAATATGTAAAAATGTAAATCACTTTTCAATCCAGCAATTTGTGTCTTCTCCAGTCCTTGAGGATTGTTCTTTGCAGAATTGGTGGTCTCAGTCAACCTATAGGAGTGGATGGGGTGAGAGGAGGTAATCTTTTCCAGTCCATGGATTTAAATGATAGTGCAACTTAACTTATTACTAGTACCACTATAGTCTAGGCCAGGGGTCGGCAAACTTCAACACTCCAAGTGTTTCGGAACTTCAGTTCCCCTTTGAGGCTCTGCCAAATTTAGGAGTTGTAGAAGAGCCAATATACAACATAAATATATACATAGAGTCAATATACAATATGCGTGGTGCAAGCTGCAACCCTTAGTGACTCCATGTTACTGACTGTATTCTAATCAATCCGCTGTATCAGTAATAGTAGGGAGCCAATTGATTGGAGTCCATGGAGTGAAGTGTGACCCTGCGCAACGATGCAGGAGCTTAGATATGCAGAGTTGCACTAGAGCCACTGAATGGACACTGGGAACTATTTGTTCGAAGTGGTCTTCTGCATGCAGCCAAGTGATATGGTGGATCGTGCTGCACTCTGACCCATGAGATCAGTTTTAAGTGAAATATTTATTTATATATTTATTTCAAAATTTTTAGCATTTTGCTTTAGCAAAATCATTTAAGTATTTCACTTAACACAAGGGTCTTTAAACATTGAATTCAACAGTCACCGCAGGGTCCCTGAAGTGTGGGGGAAACCCGCCGCAAAACTGCCAAAATTATCGGATCTGATAATTTCGATTAGTCTGCGTCATTTTTTTAAAAAAAAAAATTCACAGAAATTACCCGATCTGATTCGATAATTATCAAATCGGATTCTAGAAACTGCCGCAAACACCCTGCCACCAAACCGCCGGACAACCACCGCAAACGCACCAGACAGCCGCCAAACACAGCCGCCGAGTAACTGGACACAGCGCCGACCAGTCGCAGAAAAATTTGCCGGACGGGCAAATTAAAAAACAATACGATTGAAAGTGTCAAATTTGAAATGCTGTTTGCAAAAAAACTACTGGCCGAAAATGTCTGGAATTAACATATAAGGTCCTATGAATAATAATAAATAGGTCTGTTACAGGAAAAAGCTTTTAACCCTTTCGCTGCTGAGGCTTTTCCCGCCCCTGTGCTGAGGTCATTTTTTACCTGTTTTGCGCATCATGTTTAAACGTGTTTTTAAGGCTTATTTTAGTATATGACACCGACATATTATATATCGTTCTTTCCGTCAGACTCGGTAGATTCATAATATGTCATTATTATATGTATACGTTATGTCATGTCTGTATATTATAACAAAAAATGCAATAAAATATGTATTTTCAATAATTTACAATGTGTAAAGTGTTTTTTTCCACATTTTAACATGCGAGCAATTGCGGTTATATTTTGTATGGGGTGCGCTTGTTAAAAAAATTAGAGATGGGGTCTCGTTACATTTTTGTTTGGGGAAAATGACACTATTTTTAACAAACGCACCGCATACAAAAATCGTTAGTGCAGCATCATTGTTCACATTATAATTGAAATGGGAACAATATTGCTACACTAACAAACCAAAAAAAATAAAAAAAAAGTGTTTATTTTTTTATTTTTAATTTTTTTTTTTAATTTTTTTTTATTTTTATTTTTCTTTTTTTTTTTTTTACAAAATTTTTAACTTTCATGTTTGGTATCGTTGGAACGGCCATGCTCTGGCCGATCCAACCATATCAAAATTTAACCCCTAACTGCCACGGATCGGGAGATAGGGAGTTCATTGGAACTCCCTATCTCCACACTTGGTGGCAGTTAGGGGTTAACTGTAGGACTGGCGTCATCGTGCTACGCACGATGACGCCAGTCCTCTGGGGGAGTTCCCGGAAGCTTGACCGACATCCAAGATGTCGGCCAGCTCCGGGAAAGGATCGCGAACCGGCGCTTTTCAGCGCCGATTCACGATCCAGCTCCCCAGGGGTTAATGCCAGGCATCATTTGGAAGGGCAGGCTGTGCCCTTCCAAATGATGCCTGGGTTAAGCCCCGCAGAGCCACCGATCGGGAGGGAGAGAGGTCCGAAGGACCTCCCCCCCTCCCTTTCAGGCGCCTCCTCCGCACATGCGGGGGGGGCGCCTGAATTAGGTGTCATCGCGCCCCCGCGATGACACCTAATAATGGCGGCTGCTGGTCCGGATGCCGGGCTGACATCCAGGATGTCAGCCCGCACCGGAGGGGCCAGCGATCGGCCGGAACCCGGCCGAACGCTGACCCCAATGTGAGGACGCGCTCAGCGCGTCCTCAGCACACCAGCGGGAATGCTGAGGACGCGCTGAGCGCGTCCTTAGCATTCAAGTGGTTAAAAGAACGAAAATAAATTTTTGTGAAAAAATCCTGAAATATGTCTAAAAGATGATAAAAATAAGTAGAGTTTTTGCTGCAGATCAGAAGAATAAACAGTTCATTAGTTATTGAATAAAAATGGGAATATTTTTACATTGAAGTCTACGGGATTCGCCTGATTGAACCTGCTGAATGAAAGCACCGAACAGCAGGTTCTCTGTTGTTCGGCGTTCTCTGAATAGAATAACCATTGCTTCTCTATACGGACTTCATTGCCTTTGAACAGCCACTGTATTTGTAGGCATTTTGCTGAAATTTGGGGAACTGCCTGCTCTCTGAAAAGCCGAATGGTCACGAAATTGCACGGTACGGGAAAATTCACTGTTCGCTGTTATTTCGGGGCCAGATCGTCTCTCTCTGAATAACCCTCTTAAGAGTGAACCACAAAGCAGGAATCTCTATATGACTGTCACACATTGATAATATTGCAGGCTGACAAGGCCATACCTCCCTTAATAAAGTGCAATTGCAGATATTAATAGGGCACAGCATATTTCTTTCTTTAACATATGGAAATCAATTGATCGGGTCCATACCCTTGATAAAGGTCACAGAGAGAAACAATACACTTCATGAGCTCCTTATAGGAAAGCACAACCTGTAGCAGTTAATTATCAGGTATTAATGTAGAAAACCAGGTTGTTTGGAAAAAGAAAGTAAAAGTCCCCCTTGTAAGATAAACATTAACATATGAAACAGTTTAATAAGGAAACTAAAGTGCTCAAGTAAGAATTAGGTGACAATCAGAGCTTACACTGGAGTCCAAAGGCAGGAAGGCTTCGATCATTGGGTTCACCTATAATTTGTGCATTATAAATGTAGACTGAAGTCTCATGGGAATGTGTAATGACAGTGCTGTCTATAACAGTATCATCAAGCCAGACATTGGCATAAATCATTGGCACTTTGCAAAGTGTCACTTCTGTCAACCTCCCAGTGATGTGATCTTTAGTCTTTCAAATCTATAGACTGGCATTTGGATCAGCTAAACACCCTACTCCCTGCCTTGCATATTAAAAGCCCTTTAGCCAATATCAAGATGCTGAAGCATTGCATTTTGTAAAATTCTTTTTTTTAACCTTTCCAGTAACACTTACTGTGAAATGCAGAGGTTAAAAACATAAGAATACTTAGTTGCAGTTTGTTAAATAGCTTTTTGCATCACAATAGCTAGATAGCAACGTCAGTCTAAAGATGAACATTCCGTACAATCACGCGCACATCTTTCAACTTGCTGATCCAAATAGTTTATCTCCAACTTTAGAATTTTTTTTATATCAGAAATATGCATCATAAAGGAAAGTTTTCCTTCTGCTCTTCAAAAGGAAAATATTTTTCTAGACCAGTTTGCTATTATCAATCAGTTTGTAGTAGTGATTATAGTTTTGAGATGATCTAGTTAGATTTTTCAACACATTTACTAATGTCAACGGGATGGAATTTCTCAATCCTCATTTATTCTGTAATCTTTTGTGATCATTTGGCCATGTTGCTTCTGCTCTCCACACCCAGACCTTTCAACTTCAGGAAATATGCATTTGTGCTATTTAACCCCTTCACAACCAAGATCAAGTATACTTGATTCTTCTGAAGCCACCTGGTGGTGCTCTGATATCCAGTATACTCGATTTGGTTTAATTCTTTAGCATTGCAAAATAATTTTGTTTATAGCAATTGAAATTCGTTTGCCAATGGACTTCAGAATATGTCCAAAAGTTCTAAACATGTCAGGCACAGTGGTGTCACTAGGGTTGGTGTCACCCGGGGCGGTAACTCATGGTGTCACCCGCCCCCGAGTTTTATGGTTTCTTTTTTTACCTACTCTTACTCCTAAATCAGTACTCCCATATAACACTGAATGCTCATACACGGCGCACATTACTGTGAGGTTTATTGCTGTGGAGCTCTGTGATATGCTCACACACAAATTTTGGCAAACTGACAGCAAATACGGTGCCTGTTCGAAGGCAGTGAAAGTCCCCATAGAGAAGTAATGGTTAATCTGTTCAGAGAACACCGAACAACAGAGAAATGTCCTGTTGTCCGGTTGCATCATTCGGCAGGTTTATTCAGGTGAACACCATAGGTTTCAATGTAAAAATATTCTCGTTTTTATCCGACATCTAATAAACCGTTATTCTTTAGTAAAAAGGCTCTTTATTTATTTTTAGTATCTTTTAGGCATTTTTCAAAAAAAAATTCCATTATTTTTCTAATAGCAGTTTTTCTTTTTTCTGGAACAGACCTTTTTATTATCATTCATAGGACCTTATAAGTTAATTCCAGACATTTTCGTTCAGTAGTTTCTTTGAAAACAGCGGGCGGCGGGTTTGCGGCGGCATTTGGTGGCTGATTCCCTGAACTTCAGGGACCCTGCGGTGAATTCACTGGGGAAATTTGATTCCCCAAAGCGCATGGAACAACAGAACACTGAAATGTCTGTGTCATTTCGGTCCTCTGTGAATATCCCCTTCAGTTGTGTTTTTTTTTCCGCCCCCTGGAAAGTGCCAGCCTAGGCCTTGCCTACCCAGGACATTAAAAATGAGAGAAAGCTCAATGTATCCTTCCTGGCAAAAGTCTGCCTGTCAAAACAGGTCTGCCTGTCAAATAGGGTTACCACAGTAAAAAAAATACATGGTGAAAGTAAATAACGATTTTTTACTGTATAATTTGTAAAAAGTGAGTCCCCCCCAAAACTGGGTCCTGCCAATGGTTTAACCACTTCGCTGCTATGGATGCGCTCAGCGCCTCCAGCCAAGTGGTTCTCCTGTGCTACGGACGCGCTCAGCACGTCCGAGCACAGGAGGCAGCAATCCGCCGGATTCCGGCGGATTGCTGCGCCCCCCCGGTGCGGGCTGACATCTTCGATGTCAGCCCAGCACTCGGGAGCCCGGCGGGGACATTAGATGTCATCGCGGCTACGCGATAACATCTAATTCAGGCGCCCCCCCCGCATGTGCGGAGGAGGCGCCTGAAAGGGAGGGGGGAGGTCCTTCGGACCTCTCTCCCTCCCGATCGCCGGGGAGCAGGGGGTTAAGACAGGCACCGCTTGGAAGGGCACAGCCTGCCCTTCCAAACGGTGGCTCTCATTAGCCCCTGGGGAGCCGGATCACGAATCGGCGCTGAAAATCGGATCTTGGATGTCGGCCAAGCCTCCGGGAACTCCCCCTGAGGACTGGCGTCATCGTGCTATGCACGATGACGCCAGTCCTGGAGTTAACCCCTAGCTGCCACCAACGGTGGAGATAGGGGATTCCAATGAATCCCCTATCTCCCGATCCGTGGCAGCTAGGGGTTAATGTTTGGTACTGTTGGATCGGCCAGAGCATGGCCGTTCCAACGATACCAAACACCACTGTGAAAAAAGTTTTTTTTTAAAAAAAAAAAATATTTTTAAAAAAAATTATAGCAATATTGTTCCCATTTCAATTATAATGTGAACAATGATGCTGCACTAACGATTTTTGTATGCGGTGCGTTTGTTAAAAATCGCGTAATTTCCCCCCCAAAAAAATGTAACGAGACCCCATCTCTAATTTTTTTAACAAGCGCACCCCATACAAAATATAACCGCAATTGCTCGCATGTTAAAATGTGAAAAAAATACACTTTACACGTTGTAAATGATTGAAAATTCATATTTTATTGCATTTTTTGTTATAATATACAGACAGGTCATGACGTATACATATAATAATGACATATTATTAATCTGCCGAGTCTGACGGAAAGAACGATATATAATATGTCTGGGTCATATACTAAAATAAGCCTTCAAAACACGTTTAAACATGATGAGCAAAATCGGTAAAAATGACCTCAGCACAGAGGCGTGAAACGCCTCAGCAGCGAAAGGGTTAATGGAAAACTAGTTGATATTGAAGGGGGTTAAAAAACCAATAACTGTTTACAGATTTGGCTTTACTATAAAATGTTTTTCTGATAAAATACAAGCTCTGTTGGAACAAATTAAGATTGTCAGGGTTATTCAAAGAGATCGAATTGCTTGAGAAAGGTAACCGAACGCTGAAAATCAGCATTCGGTTACCTTTCTTGGCCATTCGGCTATTCAGAGAGCAGGCAATTCGCCAAATCCTAGCAAATTGCCTGCACATACGGTGCCTGTTCGGTGCCTGTTCGAGGGCAGTGAAATCCCCATGAAAAAGCACTGCTTCGGCTATTCAGAGAACACAAACCAGCAGTGAAAGGTTCCTGAAATGCCCTGTCATTCGGTGGTTTAATTCGGCAAATTTATTCAGGAGAATCCCATAGGCTTCAATGTTAAAAATATTCCCGATTTAATTCTAAAAAACTGTTCATTATAAAATTCTGCAGTAAAGAGTCTCTTTATTTATAGATTTTTTAGGATATTTTAAGCATTTTTCAGATTTTTTTTTTTTTTTAAAAGTCCGATTTTATTTTGATTTTTTTTAAGTTTACTTATTTTTACTGTAACAGCACTCTTTATTATCATTCCCTGGACCTCCTGTGTAAATTTCAGACATTTTCGCTCAGTAGTTTCTTTGCAAACAACGTTTCATTTTCAAACAATCACACAAACTATTTTGCTAATTTATTCACTGCCTCCTCTGCGGTGTCAGCTGCGTCTGATCGGCTCCTGCTCGGCTTTTTCGGCAGGTTAATCCAGATGTTTTTGGGTTTTCGGCGGGCATTCGGTGGGTTTTGCGGTTAGTTTTCGGTGGGTTTGCGGCAGCTTTTCCCTGCAATTCGGGGACCCTGTGGTGTTTGCTGAATACACCGCAGGGTCACCGAAATGGGATCGGCAAAAGGAACCGAATTGAAGAGAACGAAAAGTCACCGAACGTGCAGTGACTTTTCGAATCTCTTTGAATTACCCTGAATATAACTAAAAATATCACATGATATCTGCTTAATTATTATACACTAAACAAGACATGAAACAATATTGCTTTACATGTATTTATTTTGTCACTGCAACTTTCTTTTTCAGCTGAAGAATATGGGGAATGAAACAAGTAAATGTTATTTTATTATTGTTATAATAAATTATTTGCAAAGTATTTTACCAGGAACGATACATTGAGATTTCTCTTGTTTTCAAGTATGAGTGAGTTATCTATGTCTTGATGTATCCAACTAAAACAGTGGTTCCCACACCTGGTCATCAAGTACCTCTAGCAGACCTGGTGTCAGGATGGCACCTAGTGTGTGCCATGGTGGGACCCAAGTTCAGGTTAGGGGGTCTGAGCCCAGTGTGCACCGACGCACAGGAGGTATAAACATGTGGTACCTTTGGTTTACAGACACAGGGGGAAATCCAAGGCGCAGTACAAGGGGTAGTCGAGAGAGAATAGTCAAAGGGCGATCTGCGGTCAAGGGTTGGTATAGGGTGGCAATCAGTAGGCAAGCAGGGGGGTCTGGTATACAGTTATCAAGAACAGGATAGCAGTAGGTCTCAACTCTAGCAGGGTTAGACTCTCAATGCAGAGCCAAGTTGGACAGGGGTGTGGACCTGTATTCAGGCAGGTGTGTGGTGTGTGTGTGTGTGTGTGTGTGTACTGTGTTTAACTGTGAATGTACTGGTTTGGAATGAGGGCAGCACTTTTCAGGTATCTGCCCATATGTAGACAATGATCTTGACACATGCAGGCACGGATCCTGACACTAGGTTTGCCAGATACTAGGGCAAAGCACAGGTGATATAATTTGCAAATCAGTGATTGTAGGATTCAGTTTGTGTTTCCCCAAAGTAATCCTTAAAACCTGTCCTGTAAGGGGCACTTGAGGATCAAGGTTAACCACTGTTCTAAAACATTAAGGGTCATATTACATAGTTGGTGGTAACTTAACCAGAGTAGTAGTAAACTTAAAATCATATTACATAGTTGGTGCTAACTTAACCAGAGCTGTTGTAAACTGAAAACCTCCATAGGCTATAATGGCTCTGGTAAGTTTACAACAGCTCTGGTTAAGTTAGCACCAACTATGTAATATGGGCCAGAACCTTTTAAGTGACAGAGTGATAATGCAGTGCCATGCAAAAATAAGAGGTGCATAAATCCATGACACTGAATAGGTTAAAACAGCAAGACTCACCTTTTCTTTCAACTGTGGTTATGGACTAAGCAGGCAATAAGTGTAAAATTGTACGTTTATTGCAAATTTAAGACCAGAATAATTGAGCTGAAGGTTAGAAACATTTTTAGACTGTTATTATGTCATAAACTTATTTGCATTTCTTAACAAATTGACTGCTTAGTCAATAGTTCTGTTAGTGGAATATTGTGTAATGTCTGTGGTGCGTTTATTTAAGGCTCAGAATGTTCCGAGTTGATTGACACCCATTTCACATAACTGAGCTACCCAGAGGACAAAAAGGTGCAGCACTTACTAAGGGAAAGTTAAATTGATTGGAACATTATGATCCTCAGAAGGTCTTTTACCCCGTGTCTGAGTCTCTGTGCTAAATTTAAACATGAACAATCCAGTTACCAGAAACAGATACAGGAATATGTGTATACGCTGGAGTTTTAGCCCCATTTCAGTATAACCTTTTTTGTACGGTGTTTAAAAGCTAGTCTTTGATTTAGTTGAAGTGCAATACCTAGAATCTATTAATAAATTAAAGAGGGCGAGTTGAGGGGAAGTTTCATAATACAAATGAGGGAGAAGGAGTTTTAAGATATAGGATAATATTACAAAGTGCCCACTAAAACCGTGACGCTAAGGCTAGGGTCAGACTGAGGCAGTGCGAACGCGCGTTCTGGCGCACATAATCACGGCCGCACTAGCAGCAGATGCCGGGCAATGACAGCCAATATACGAAGTACGGTCGCACAAAAGTCCGGCCGCGCAACGCAAGTGGAAAATGAACGCATTTTTTCGAGAACGTTAAACCGCTGGTACTGACGTACAGAGTGCGCTGCGGCCGCATAGCAGCGTGTGTGCGTGATTAGGAGATGTCAGACGCTGCTAGTGTGCGGCCAACATAACGTTCAAACAGCCGGATTTCCCTAGACTTCTTTTCACCCCATCGTCATGAAATACGTCCAGAATTGCGCATCGTCTGACCACTTAAGCGTATTCCGTGAAAAAATGCGTGCGCACGCATCGACGTACATTTTGACGGTGGCCGCAGAAAATGCGCTCATCTGTCCCTAGCCTAAGGTGTAAAACCTGTACCTGCAGGTCTCCCCTGTTTTAGCACCATATTACGGGGCAGCTGTTTATTCAAAAGTCTGCCCCGTATTGCAGGTCTAAGCCCTTGTATACTTGACGCAGTGCTGACGCGCCACCAAAAATATCACCTCCTGGAGTGTGGAGTCCATAGGACTTCATAGAAGATTGTGCTATTGGGTCACATGACCTGCAAGATCTTGTTCTCGCGAGATCTTGCAGGTCCACGGAGTAATTCGCGGATGGATACTGTCCATGAGGACACAGGAAATGATACATATAGGGCCATATTACATAGTTGTTGCTAACTTAACCAGAGCTGTTGTAAACTTAAAACCATATTACATACTTGGTGCTAACTTAACCAGAGCTGTTGTAAACTTCCCAGAGCCATTATAGCCTATGGAGGTTTTAAGTTTACAACAGCTCTGGTTAAGTTAGCACCAAGTATGTAATATGGTTTTAAGTTTACAACAGCTCTGGTTAAGTTAGCAACAACTATGTAATATGGCCCATAGAGGGGGAATGGCATAGTTGCAGTAAGACATAGGGGACTATTTTTATTCTGTTAAAAGAAAACTAACATACAGCCCATCTCGCATACAGACAACTCTTTAATATTTTCAGTACTTTGGTTATATTTATTTTACAGATTTTATAATAAGTTCCCTTAGATGCACAATCATAAATTGTAATATAAATTTTAATTTAAATCTTAATTTTGAGATGACAGCTAAAACTAATATATCCTGATCCACAATCATTCTCAGATCTATTTTTTGTAAGTAACTATTCCTTGTTAAAAGAATAAAAATAAATAATGAAGGGCCCTATTACGATCCCTGCGCTAAACCGGGGGCGGTAGGGGGAAAAAACTGCGCCTGTGGTATTCCCCCTACCGCCCCTGGTTTAACGGGGGATTACAATGCAGGCACAAGAAAATGCTGCCTGCATTGTAGCGCCCGTTAAAAATCAGGATGCTCATGGCAACGCTGCAAACACCACAGTGCAGGGAAAAGCCGCCGCAAACCTGCCAAACACTCACCGCATATGCCAGAGAAACCAGAGCAGCCGCTGGAAAAACACGACACCGCAGACAAATGGAGTGAAAAAAAAAAACCAGTACTCTTGAATGTTTGAAAAGTGAAAAGCTGTTTGCAAAGAAACAACAGAACGAAAATGTCTGAAATTTACATATAAGATCCAATGAATGATAATAAAAAGGGCTGTTACACAAAAAAGAAATAACGATTTTAAACTAAAAACGATAAAAGATTATTCACTAAAAAATCCTGAAAAATGCCTAAAAGGTCCTAAAAAAATCTATAAATAAAGAGACTTTTTACTGCAGAATTTTATAATGAACGGTTTATTAGATATTGAATTAAAACGTGAATATTTTTAACATTGAAGCCTATGGGATTCGCCTGAATAAACCTGCCGAATCAAACCACCGAATGGCAGGGAAATTCGGCAACTTTTCCCTGCTGTTTTTTTGTTCTCTAAATAGACGAAGCATTGCTTCTCTATGGGGATTTTTCTGCCCTCGAGCAGGCACCGTATGTGCAGGCAATTCGCCAACATTTGGCGAACTGCCTGCTTTCTGAATAGCCGAACGGCCAGGAAAGGTAACCGTACACTGAATTTCACTGTTCGTTTACCTTTCGCCAGCAATTCAGATCTTTTTGAATAACCCTGTATGTATATATTATTATATCTAGTATAGCTTTATGTAATATACATTTTGTTGCTGTTTTCAAAAAGCTATTTCACACATTTTTCCCTTATCTAATTTTCAATAACCTAGATTAACTATATGTATATATGCAAATATCATCTCCCAAATTAATCTATTGCTTTTTTTCTCCTTAAATCAGCTTCTTTCTGCTTCTAACGCTTGGGTACTTTGGCCAATATACTGTTTGATAATGTAAAATTTTGTGAAAAAAAAGAAAGGGAGAAACCCCATCAATGATCCTGAAAAGGTCAGAACTGTGCAGCATGATATTGTCATAACAATTCTCCTCTTCTTGTACCAGCAAACAGCAAATATATACCTCTCACCACTTCTCTTCACACCAGCAGACGCCAGAGGTCTGATACTCAGCTTTAACCTCGGAGACAGAGGTCAACAGGAAATACAAGTTAAGGGACCGTGTTGATGGCACAATGTATTCTCCTGAAAAGAGTTTAACTGGGAGAGAAATAAAAGGGTATCAGTAGGGCATCTGAGAGCCGGGAATGCCCTTTTACCTGACAATTTACTAAACACGGCTTCAATGAACACTAAACCAATCTTTATTTCACATGAGCCTAGTGTTTAAACAGGCCGTTAAAGGCCCGGCTGCTATTCTAACTTCTATAGTATTCCATTTTTAGTTTTGTTAACACAGTGTTTATGAGCAATGCTAATACATGCAGCAAGTGTGTAAATGTAAAACACACAGTAGGTCTGGAGGGTCCATAATTCCATTAGAAAAGATAATTTTCTTCAATTTATTGAAAGTAAATGTTGCTTGAGTTTCTAGAAGTCTACACACCTCTATGTGTTCCTCACTTCTCTAAGAGATTTCTATTTATGGCCAGTGGTGTATTTAGGTTTTGTGCTGCCCTAGGCCTGACTAAATTTGTGCACCCCCTAATTTAAATTTGACACACCGCTTCCTGTCAAGGCCACGCCTCTTCATGTTTAAACCACACCCCTTCATATTTAGGCTCCACCTTTTCCCCTTAGAGCTCCGCCTCTTCCTATCTATATTGTTAAAAGTGGACACCTAGTTGTATATTTTGTATACCATTTCAGAAGTATATTATTTTACGAGATTATCAAATAAAATAATGAAAGGTAAAGAACGGTAAATAGTGTACAAGAAGTAGCGGGGTGCACACAGCAATAAAACCCACAGAAACATGCGCTGTGGTTGAGCATATCAGAGCAACACCGGAATAAAACCCACAGAAACAGGCGCCGTGTATGAGCATAGCAACACTGCAATAAAACCTACAGAAACGTACGCTATGTATGAGTGTATCACAGAGATGCACAACAATAAAACCCACAGAAACATGCACTGTGTATGAGCGTATCACAGAGCTGCACAACAATAAAAACCTATGGACTCCAGCGAGTGGATGCTCGCGGCTGCGCTCAGCGCTGCCGCGAGCATTCAGAAATGTAACGCTCGATAACAATGCATGCAGCATTTTTTACACCTGCATTGTAATCCAGCGTTAAAATGCGGGCACAAGGGGGAAAACTGCGGGTGCAGTTTTTCCTCCCTTGCGCCCGCGTTTTAACGCTAAGAGCGTAATAGGGCCCTTAGTTTGGTTGTGAACCCGAGGGCTTAGAGGGAGAATTTGAAAGTATTATTACTTTTGTGTATACGACTATGCATGTGTGTTTTTTTAAATTTGTTTTTCTTGCTTTTACTTGAGACGTTATATATTCAAAACACAGGTACCCAGGTATAAATTTGTGTTTGTTGTCGGTTATAATAAATACAGTTAAAAAATATATGTCAGTACTAAAGATAACAACTAAGAGAAATATTAAGGTACCTTTTGCAGTCTTTTTATATGCCATGACGTAACATCTTGAAACATAGGTTGTAAGCTAGAATCATGTTGAGTGGGAACACATGGGAATGCAGTTGCCCAATCATATTTTATGCTTGTTTAGTCAAAATAAATAAATGATCTTTAGACTGACTCTCATAATGATTCCATGAACCCATCTGATTTGTAGATACTGTATATATATATCAATTGGTGATGCAAGGTGATGCTTGTAACGTGGGATCCCGTACCCACATGCAGAATGCTCCCCTCGCTGTCAGTATCCAAAAGGAGTACTGATTCTGGCCCAAACCCACCCAATCAATAGTCGGAGCTCCTTGCGGGTGAAAACAAAACTGGGGATTACTTTATCCAGGGTTTACAATTGGAAAAAAACACACAGGGGAAATGTACAGAATACAATGGAAAACATGCCCCTCCGTTTCCATACTGAAGAGCCTCCCAATAGACTCATCCTGTCACACACACACCCCCTAACGAAACAAAGGTTGAGGAAGGGGCAGAGAGATCTGGTTTAAACCAGATCCTAGTGGGTTTGATGGAATCATGGGGAAATAATGGAATCAATAACTTACAGATACACATAAGGGAAACTACACATTGTACTGTATATATAACAAGACACTCTACAATAAATACATAAGGGAATAATAATATAAAACAGACATCTGAGCATGTGGCACAGAAAACACAACACCCTGCACCTAGAATTGTAGGTACAGGGTGACTTCAACATAGGAGAAGGCTGGAAAACAAAATAACACATCAGGTCTGCACTTCTCAAACACATTCCTAGGGCCATGTACCCCAAGTCTGAAGTGACTACCATCACAATGCTTAAACGTGGGAAGAAATACTGTTCCTACACTTATTTTTTTAGGACTTGATCCCTGGTTGTAAGGTTTGATCTTTGTGGTTACTGTTCTAGGAATAATCACCGGTAGATGCAACAGTTTTTTGGAAAACCCAAACAACCCCTAAGAACAAGAGAAAATATCAAATAATTTAAACCATTCTACTTTTTAAATTGCCAATTTTTGGTGTTTTTCCTGGGGGTTTGGTTGATTACCTTAACCTCATTTTTTATAATTTATTTTTGAGAAAGGATTTTACCAGGAAGGATACATTGAGATTCCTCTCGTTTTCAAATATGTCCTGGGTGGCGAGTATGTACCGTTAGGTGTCTTTTGTTGTCTCTTTATGAGTTAATTCAAGATTCTGCAGCTGTAGCTATTTACGGGTCTTGGGATGTCATGCACTTATGCGTATGTAATGATGTAACCATTCTTTATCAGTCTTTTTTGACGCGTTGCCATGTCTTATCACGTTTCCTCTTTCCCACTTTTCTTGTTTTTCTTTACATTGCCATTTATATTTCAAAAATCGTTTTAGACAGCAATCTGTTCAAATCACAGCACTGTATCTATAATGATCAGGTGAAGTCTATATATAAATATATATATATATATATATATATAATCTCAAAACAATTCAATAAAAGTAAAATAACCAGTTTTAGACTATTCAATAAATGAACTAAGCAAGTTCCCTGTGCATCCAGGCTTCTGCTAAATTCATTGCACTTGGCATTAAATCTTAGACTTGTGCACCGATTTTTTTTTGGTTCGATTCGGTTCGGTTCGTTCGGATTTTGTAAATTTTCGTTTCGGCTCGTTTCGGCCGATTTCCGTTTCGGTTTGGTTCGTTTCGGTTTGTTTTTCGTATCGACTTTTTTTCTCGTGATTTCGGAAATTTTCGTGTTTTTCGGAACGTCTGTTCTCCTCGTTTCAAAGTGTCTATTCGTTTTGACGTAAACTAATGTTTTTTCGGATCCGATATTTCTGTAGATACGATAATTCTGTTGATACGATAATTCTGCCATTGAGATTTCTCATGTTTTACAAGTAGGATACATTGAGATTTCTCATGCTTTACAGGAAGGATACATTGAGATTTCTCATGTTTTACAAGAAGGATACATTGAGATTTCGCTGGTTTCCCGGGAAGGATACATTGAGATTTCTCTGGATTTCCAGGAAGGATACATTGAGATTTCTCTGGTTTTACAAGAAAGATACATTGAGATTTCTCTGGTTTCCCAGGAAGGATACATTGAGATTTCTCTTGTTTCCTGGGTAGGATACATTGAGATTTCTCTGGTTTTACAAGAAGGATACATTGAGATTTCTCTGGTTTCCCAGGAAGGATACATTGAGATTTCTCTTGTTTCCCGGGTAGGATACATTGAGATTTCTCTGGTTTTCCAGGAAGGATACATTGAGATGGAATGATACAAAATTACAGAATCAGCGATATAACCGAAAAATACTTTGTCCGAAATTACTGAAATGGAACCGAAATCAGGAATGGAGCCGAAATCACGAATGGAACGAAAATGAAAAGGATTTTCGATTTTACACATTTCTAGTCCATTCGATAATTCCGAAAAGTTTTCGTTTCGGCTCGGAAATTTGTTCGGATCTGCTGTTTTCGGATCCGAAAATTTTCGGAAAATCGGCCAAATCCGAATGCACGAATCGGGAAATTTTGTGAAAATTCCGAAATTCCAAAACCCGAAACGCACATCCCTATTAACTCTTCTCCAAGTCCAACTCCTTCAAGAAAGAACTTTAAATGTATATCAGGGTTATTCAGATGAAGGTAAAACTCTGGAGAACTTTTGGAGAAGTGAAAACTCTAGGTCAAAATAGCCAAACCAGAATAATTCTCCCATATATCTCACTTTTCAAATCGGCTATTTTGACCTAGAATGTTCACTTCTCCAAAAGTTCTCCAGAGTTTCACCTTTCTCTGAATAACCCCGTTGATATATGTGGCCTCCAATGTGATCTCTGCAGACCAAGCGTCACTTTTTGGTATATTTGTATTTGTTTAGTTTCTAGTTCATCTGACTTTCTTGAGGACTCACCATGTCTGAGCCAAATAATCCTTCTGGGATTTCAACAGCATTTGAGGGTTTGTAGAAAGACAGAGTAGAAAGAGACACACTCCAGCATGATGCACTTCAGCATCTGATAATCTTTCATCAAGCCCAGGAAATAATAAACAGTGACATTACATTTTATAATTAGCATGCAACTGCAACAGCCAGTAAAATAAACAATATGACACTTAATTCAATGGTTCCACAGTCCCGCAGCTTCACTAGAGATCAATATTTGCAAGCTGGGTTGGCTCAATCAGGATCTTAATGTGGCACAGCCACCACCAGGGCAGCCATCAGAAATGATTGGGCCCCTTACTAAACCTCACGATGGGGCCCCCCCCAGGGCCCCCCCTCAACCTCTAACAGCTTTTCTCCCCTTCAAAAAAAAGGACATAACATAGCACCACAGCAATAAAACTCCCTGTAATGTGCAGTGTGTATTAGCTTATCACAGTATCCACAGCAATAAAACTCACAGTAATGAGCGGTGTGTCTGAACATATCACAGAATCCACAGCAATAAATCTCACAGAAACGGGCTGTGTATGATGGCCTTTGGGTCTGGGTCTGGGCCCTGGGACTGGGCCTTGGGGTCTGGTCCCTGAGGTCTGGGCCCTGGGGTCTAGCCTGGGCCCTGGTCTCTGGGTCTGGTCCCTGGGCCTTGGGGTCTGGGTCCTAGGGTCTGGGCCCTGGGTCTAGGTCTTGGGGTCTGGGCCCTGGGTATGGGGTCTGGACCCTAGGGTCTGGGCCCTGGGTCTGTATTTGGGCTTTGGGGTCTGGGCCCTGGGTCTGGGCCTAGGGGTCTGGGCCCTGGGTTTGGGCCCTGGGTTTGGCCTAGGGGTCTGGGCCCTGGGTTGGGCCTAGGGGTCTGGGCCCTGGGGTCTGGGCCTAGGGGTCTGGGCCCTGGGGTCTGGGCCCAGGGGGTCTGGCCCTGGGTTTGGGCCCTAGGGTCTGGGTCTGGGCCCTGGGTCTGGGCCTAGGGGTCTGGGCCCTGGGTCTGGGCCTTAGGGTTTGGGCCTAGGGGGTTTGGGCCCAGGGTCTGGGCCTTGGGTCCTGGGTTTGGGCCTAGGGGTCTGGGCCTTGGGTCCTGGGTTTGGGCCTAGGGGTCTGGGCCCTGGGTTGGGCCTAGGGGTCTGGGCCCTGGGTCTGGGCCCTGGGTCTGGACCTTGGGTCTGGGCCTTAGGGTTTGGGCCCAGGGGTCTGGGCCTAGGGGGTCTGGGCCCAGGGTCTGGGCTTTGGGTCCTGGGTTTGGGCCTAGGGGTCTGGGCCCTGGGTCTGGGCCCAGGGGGTCTGGGCCCAGGGTCTGGGCCCTGGGCCCTAGTGTCTGGGCCCTGGGTCTGGGCCTTGGGGTCTGGGCCCTGGGTTTGGGCTTAGGGGTCTGGGCCCTGGGTCTGGGCCCTGGGTTTGGGCCTAGGGGGTCTGGGTCTGGGCCTTGGGTCCTGGGTTTGGGCCTAGGGGTCTGGGCCCTGGGTTTGCGCCTAGGGGGTCTGGGCCCTGGGTCTGGGCCCTGGGTCTGGGCCTAGGGGTCTGGGTCTGGGGTCTGGGCCCAGGGGTCTGGGCCTAGGGGTCTGGGCCCAGGGGTCTGGGCCCTGGGTTTGGGCCCTAGGGTCTGGGCCCTGGGTCTGGGCCCTGGGTCTGGGCCTTAGGGTTTGGGCCTAGGGGGTCTGGGCCCAGGGTCTGGGCCTTGGGTCCTGGGTTTGGGCCTAGGGGTCTGGGCCCTGGGTCTGGGCCCTGGGGGTCTGGGCCCTGGGTCTGGGCCCTAGTGTCTGGGCCCAGGGTCTGGGCCTTGGGGTCTGGGCCCTGGGTTTGGGCCTAGGGGGTTTGGGCCCAGGGTCTGGGCCTTGGGTCCTGGGTTTGGGCCTAGGGGTCTGGGCCCTGGGTCTGGGCCTTGGGTCCTGGGTTTGGGCCTAGGGGTCTGGGCCCTGGGTCTGGGCCCAGGGGGTCTGGGCCCAGGGTCTGGGCCCTGGGCCCTAGTGTCTGGGCCCTGGGTTGGGCCTAGGGGTCTGGGCCCTGGGTTTGGGCTTAGGGGTCTGGGCCCTGGGTCTGGGCCCTGGGTTTGGGCCTAGGGGGTCTGGGTCTGGGCCTTGGGTCCTGGGTTTGGGCCTAGGGGGTCTGGGCCCTGGGTCTGGGCCCTGGGTCTGGGCCTTGGGTCTGGGCCTTATGGTTTGGGCCCAGGGTGTTGGGCCTAGGGGTCTGGGCCAGGGTCTGGGCCTTGGGGTCTGGGCCTGGGTTTGGGCCTAGGGGTCTGGGCCCTGGGTCTGGGCCCTGGCCCTAGTGTCTGGGCCCTGGGTCTGGGCCCTGGTTTGGGCCTAGGGGTCTGGGCCCTGGGTCTGGGCCCAGGGGGTCTGGGCCCAGGGTCTGGGCCCTGGGCCCTAGTGTCTGGGCCCTGGGTCTGGGCCTTGGGGTCTGGGCCCTGGGTTTGGGCTTAGGGGTCTGGGCCCTGGGTTTGGCCTAGGGGGTCTGGGCCCAGGGTCTGGGCCTTGGGTCCTGGGTTTGGGCCTAGGGGCCTGGGCCCTGGGTCTGGGCCTTGGGTCCTGGGTTTGGCCTAGGGGTCTGGGCCTGGGTTTGGGCCTAGGGGGTCTGGGCCCTGGGCCCTAGTGTCTGGGCCCTGGGTCTGGACCCTAGGGTCTGGGCCCTGGGTCTGTATTTGGGCTTTGGGGTCTGGGCCTTGGGGTCTGGGCCCAGGGTTTGGGCCTAGGGGTCTGGGGTCTGGGTTTGGGCCTAGGGGTCTGGGCCCTGGGTCTGGGCCCTGGGTTTGGGCCTAGGGGTCTGGGCCCTGGGTCTTAGGGTCTGGGCCCTAGGGTCTGGGCCCTGGGTTTGGGCCTAGGGGGTCTGGGCCCTGGGGTCTGGCCTTAGGGTTTGGGCCTAGGGGTCTGGGCCCAGGGTCTGGGCCTTGGGTCCTGGGTTTGGGCCTAGGGGTCTGGGCCCTGGGTCTGAGCCTAGGGGTCTGGGTCCTGGGTTTGGGCCTAGGGGTCTGGGCCCTGGGTCTTAGGGTCTGGGCCCTGGCTCACCACTCGCTGTCTTCTATCTTCTTTTCTTCTGTCTTCAGCTCTTCTTTTCTTCACCTTTTCTTTAATCTTCTTCTCTTCTTTTCTTCTGTCTTCTTCCTGGTCCCTCCAGCTCCAGCGCGCAGCTCCACTGAGTGGAGGGGCGGAGCCAAAGCAACGTGCTTGGGAGGCCCCTCACACGCTGCTTGGCCCCGCCCAGCCAGGAAGTGAAGCTGCCAGGAGCCGGAGGAGACACAGTGTCTCAGTCTCCTCCGGCTCCTGCAGCAGCAGCAGGGACACAGCTCCGGATTCGGACTCATCGAGTCCGATACCGGAGCTGTTAAAGGGCGACGCCGCTGCCGTCGGGGGCCCGGGATCCTCCCCCCAGGCCCCGGCGGCCCGGGCCCCCACCGGGCCCGGGCCCCTTACGGCAGTATTGGGCGTAATGCCCTGATGGCGGCCCTGGCCACCACAGACTCTAGGCTCATATAGGGTTATTCGCAGAGCACCGAAATTCCACCAGAATTTCAGTGCTCTCTCGTTCCCCGCACTTCGGGGAATCAAATTCCCCAACCCTGCTGTGAATTCTGCCTTCACCGCACGGTCCCCGAAGTGCAGGGAAAAGCCGCCGCAAAACCGCCGATTTGAGGAAAAAAAAAAAAAGCTGCAAAGCCGCCGAAATTAGCCGACTGGAAATTTTTGGATCCGATTCGATAAATCGCTGCAATCCAGTCGAACGCGTCTGGAAAAAGCAGACGATCCGACGAACACAGCCCCTACCAGCTGACGGTAAAAGTCGACAAGCTGACTAACGGGGGTAAAAAAAAATAAAATGATTGAAACTGTCAAATTTGAAACGCTGTTTGCGAAAACTACTGGTCAAAAATGTTTGGAATTAACATGTAAGATCCTATGAATAATAATAAAAAGGTCTGTTACAGGAAAAAAAAGGTATTTAAAAAAAATTTGACAAATGCCTAAAAAAATAAATATAGGGTTTTTCAGAGAGGTGAAAACCAGGAGAATGGCAGGAAAAGAGAACAATCTAGACTACAAAGCGATTTGGAAAGTGAAATAAATTGGAGAATTTTTCTGGTTTGGCTATTTTGAGTTGACCTAGAATTTTCACTTTTCAAGTCATTCTCCTGGTTTTCACCTCTCTATGAATAACTCTGATAGACTTTTTGCTGCAGATTAAAAGAATAAACAGTTTAATAGATAGTATGGCCGTTATACTTGACACTCACTCATTAATGTCACTTGTCATTTTTAAAAGAACATTCTTGTGTTTTTTAAGGTCAGCTTAACTAAATTCAGTCTCATGTAATGAACATTGTAAACTGTGCTAACATAGTAGCAATTGGAACTATATATACTGTACGTATTTTATTCTTACAAGAAATTAAGCTCCCTCATCCTATAAGCTCCGATCCAGGACCAGCACCTTACTTGCAATACCACAATACAAAAAGAAAGTGGCTCGGTCCTCATTTTCCTACAGAGCACCACAATTATGGAATAACCTCCCAGACGCCATCAAATCTTCCCCCAGTCTAAAGTCACTCAAGAGCTCCTTACTAACATACCTCAATACAGAATGCACCTGTAAACATGTAACATAGTGACTTTATACAGAATGCACCTGTAAACATGTAACATAGTGACTATATTACTTACATATTTATTTTCTATGTTAATCTGTATATTTGTGTTTTTTTTAATATTTTGCATTAATTACTTTGTATTTCTGTAACCCACTGTAAAAAATTCAATGTTCTTGAACCCAGGACATACTTAAAAACTAGAGAAATCTTAATGTATCCTTCCTGGTAAAATACATTAAAAATAAATAAACCTACTTATTTAGCACCTTTCAGGATACTGCAACCTTGAGCTTTCTGTTCTTCATCTGTTCTTCCTTCTTCTCATCGAGAGGGTAGAATTTGTTTCTATCTCGCATTGTCAAGAAAATTGATATTGGGTTACAGAGTTAAAATGGTAAACAAAAATATCAGCTGTAAAACATAAAATATATATTTATATATTTTATATATATAAATAATATAATAATAATATATATAAAGAGAATTGTGATTCTGTTTTTAAACATACCCTTAAGTATTTATAACAACAAATATTTGACCTCAATAAACTAAAATATAATAAGGATTGTATAAGATTTCTTTACTACATACTTTATTATTTATTATGAAAGGCTCTTTTCTCATTTATTGTTTAATTACTGCTGGCCTACAACTTGTTTTAATTTTTAAATCAATCGTATAGGATTCCGCTACAATCATTTTTTTTTCATTGTAACAAAAAACCCTTCACTTCTAAACTCATCGACAATCAACATGTAAATGAAATCCTGATAGGGTGAAAACTGGGACACATATTGTAAACCTGCATTTGTATGCAAGCATGCAAAAGGCAATTAATCTGAGCCAGAGCTGGCCTGCTCTCAGGAGATTACAACCAAGATTAGCATCATAGTCCTTTTATCTTGGAGCTGTATGAATTGGATTATATTGTTTAAAACATAAATAACAATAAACTGCTATGAAGGACAGTGTGCATTTAGAAAATAAAAGTCAATCTAATTTCTGCACAAAGGATTTTAGAAAATGTATTTAGTAAACTGAATCCGGTAGAAACAAAGAAATATAATGTAATGAAATACAGTATACGCAATTTTTCTGTGTTATGATACTATTTGTATGCATAGCAATAAATTGTACAGTTTCTGGTAAGGACGCTTGGAGGAACCATTTTTCTTCTTTAAGAATGGTTACAGATTACATGATTTTAATGCTATGCTGATACTTTATCAACACATGAATATTTATTCATATATTAATTGTAACCCTTTCACTCCCAATCTCGATTTTGCATTGTAATACATTGGAAAAGCAATCATTAAATATCAAAACTCCATTTGCATATCTTGTAAAGCAAGACTAGTGTGGCCCCTGTGGAGAAATTAATCCACTGTTTTATCTCTCTCCTTTTTTCCCTATTTTAGAGTAAACAAGCTGCAAGGAGCAGCTCTCACCCATCTGTAACAAAAGGTTTAGAAACGTTATTGCTGCATTACAACATCCAGAGAGAAGGCATAACACAAGGAGAGCTCTGGGGTCAAGACTGGAAAAGGATACGATTCAGTTTATAATTGCTGAAAATCCCTGTACAGTACAGATACAAAGTGTTACTGTAATTTCCATATGCAGTCATTATGCCACGTACACATATTAATTTTATATTCTATTAGTATTTTTTGGAAGCTGCATTGCTAAAAATCTCATTATGATCAGAAAAAATCCCCATGCAGTCCCCCCTTTTACTTTTCTGTACCCTTTTCTCCTTTTTGTATTTCTTCTGTGAAAAATAATAAAAAAAAATATATTTAAATGAAAAAATCCCCATGCAGGAGATCTGACCAATTATTTTTAAATCTTTCTTTCTCGCATTTATTGAATTTGTCACAAAAGGCTATTTCTGCTTGTATGTTGATAATGCAGACCTCGTGTGAAATGGTGTAAGATAGAGGACTGTATTCAATAGAGTTCAGACTCTCTCAATCCAACAATATTTCTTTGAAGGATAAACAAATAGATAAAAAATTTGAATTGAGCAAATTTACATAAATTTCTTTTTTAACAATATCAGAAGAACAAAACATAAATTCCTGGCGCACCTTGTATATTAGTTTTAAAATACAATATGTATGATACAATTGTAAGTGAACAGTGGGTAAAAAATATTGAGTATGTTTTTTTTTGTTGTTTTTTTTTCCTCCTAACACTGAAAACACTCAAAAAATTCAAACAAATTCAAAAAAATAGAGAAATCAGAATACTTATATTAGTAATGATGGTATCTTTATCTTCCTCCTTTCCTCCTTGGCAAATCCTCTGGAGTTAGCTTTTTTTTCCCCCAATTGTGACTCGTTTATTCATTAGCTCATTAGATGGTATATGGAGGTGCTATATAAATTCCAGGGAGGGGAGGGAGCAAACCTTATATAGACAGGTGCTAAAGTAATAAATATGCAGCAGGACGATATGCTACTATATTCAAAAAATTATTCATATAAATTCATATAAAAATAGACCATATGGTATGCATAATTAAAAAAGTTATTTGAAAAGTAATCGTACGATTCCCCACCTTCGAATTTTGGCCCAAGAGTATACCTTTAATTCGTGCAATTAATTGGCTTTCTTAAAAAATTAAATATATTATGTAAGACCAATTGAGAATGAGGTGTGTCTCTTACATAATGCCTTAGGGTGCTGGATACTGAAACTTTGACCAGTCAGGTAATTATAGTTGTGCATCACAACTGCCCATTATTACATGTCATTACAGGTAACTAGACCTATCCTGTCTCTTTGTACATGTTTCGATTACAGACTATCGTTGTGGTTGCAGCAATGTTGATTTCCACCATTGCTTGCAGCAAAATTAAAAAGAACAGGTAGTGGATAACCCCTTTAGATTTTGGGTTATCTTCCTTGAAACCCTGACATACAGGTTTATTCACTAAAGGTGAAATTCAGGAGAACTGCCAGGAAAAGAGAACAATCTAGACCAGTGGTTCTCAACCTGTGGACCCTCAGGACCCACAATTTTCATTGGTCATTAAGTCGCGACCCAAAAATAATTGAATTTCTGAAACCTTATAATTTATTCGACAAAACAACATGTGCAATATTCTACAATGTATGCGCTTTTTAAACAATTTTGTAAACAAACAGGGATTCTTTACAAAATGGATAGTGCAGTAATCACAGCACTAGTGAAAACGAAAGCGCCGTTGATGCAAAAACCCAATAAAATAAACTCTAATTGAAACATATGAAATTAGTTAGAACTTATGGGAAAACTGGGGAAGCTTCTTGCGCTTAATAAGTGTCTCAAAGTCTGGGGTGATGGCGGACAAAGTAACTCTAATTGAAATCACTACTGAATGGAAAAGATGAGTTAATTTTTTTTTTATAATACATCTGCTCCATGCTCCCCCGCCGTCTGTCTCTGCCGCTGCGCACATTATTTTTTCGCAGCAGCCTGCCCTCCCTAAACCTACGCAATCTGTGTAGCTGAACTCCACGTTAATCACGTAAACTCAAGCTGGCAAAGAGATTGAGAAGTCTGCAACGCGCTTCTGGCGCTTCCTACTTCCTGAACCTACACTCTTCAGTGCCTCAGAGAGACACTGAAGAGCAATGGAATTGCTTGGACCAATGGGAAAGCACAATTGGTCCAAGCCATTTAAAAAATGCCTTCATGGTAAGCTGGCCTATATGAATATACAGTACTTTGCTTCACTGAGATGTGTAATGCGCACAGTGGCTCCTGGTGTTGGGAGTGCAGAGCGTGCCACCAGTCACTGTGTCTCCCACACTTCCCATTACAGAGTACACTATATTGCCAAAAGTATTCGCTCACCCATCCAAATAATCAGAATCAGGTGTTCCAATCACTTCCATGGCCACAGGTATATAAAATCAAGCAACTAGGCATGCAGACTGCTTTTACAAACATTTGTGAAAGAATGGGTCGCTCTCAGGAGCTCAGTGAATTCCAACGTGGAACTGTGATAGGATGCCACCTGTGCAACAAATCTAGTCGTGAAATTTCCTCGCTCCTATATATTCCACAGTCAACTGTCAGCTGTATTACAAGAACGTGGAAGTGTTTGGGAACCACAGCAACTCAGCCACGAAGTGGTAGGCCACGTAATCTGACGGAGAGGGGTCAACGGATGCTGAGGTGCATAGTGCGAAGAGGTCACCAACTTTCTGCAGAGTCAATCACTACAGACCTCCAAACTTCATATGGCCTTCAGATTAGCTCAAGAACAGTGCGCAGAGAGCTTCATGGAATGGGTTTCCATGGCCGAGCAGCTGCATCCAAGCCATACATCACCAAGTGCAATGCAAAGCATTGGATGCAGTGGTGTAAAGCACGCCAACACTGGACTCTAGAGCAGTGAAGACACGTTCTCTGGAGTGACGAATCGTGCTTTTCCATCTGGCAATCTGATGGACGAGTCTGGGTTTGGTGGTTGCCAGGAGAACTGTACTTGCCTGACTGCATTGTGCCAAGTGTAAAGTTTGGTGGAGGGAGGATTATGGTGTGGGGTTGTTTTTCAGGAGCTGGGGCTGGCCCCTTAGTTCCAGTGAAAGGAACTCTGAATGCTTCAGCATACCAAGACATTTTGCACAATACCATGCTCCCAACTTTGTGGGAGCAGTTTGGAGCTGGCCCCTTCCTCTTCCAACATGACTGTGCATCAGTGCACAAAGCAAGGTCCATAAAGACATGGATGACAGAGTCCGGTGTGGATGAACTTGACTGGCCTGCACAGAGTCCTGACCTCAACCCGATAGAACACCTTTGGGATGAATTAGAGCGGAGACTGAGTGCCAGGCCTTTTCGTCCAACATCAGTGTATCTTACCTGATGCAGCGGGCCCCAGGTGGCACCTGGGAACATTCAGAGGTAGCCGCGCCACCTGGGACCTGCTGCCGCAGGCAGGGATGGATTAACCATTAGGCAATGTAGGCATGTGCCTACATGCGCCTGCCACAAGGGGGCGCCTTGTTCTGTGTATAAAAATATATATATATATTTGTTTTACAATTTGCAATAATTTAGACCACTGTATCTCTGGAGCCCTAAGGGCTAGTGGGACATATGAGGTATCATTGGAAAGGTCAGTTTATAGCCTTTCCAGTGATACCAAATATAACCAGGTTAGATTTATGTAAAAATAAAATATCTATTAAAATAATATTTTTCTCATTTTTTTCTAACATAGAAACATATAAACATAGAAAATGTCGGCAGATAAGAACCTTTTGGCCCATCTAGTCTGCCCAATTAATGGATACTTTACCTGGATTTATCTTTTATTTAGGATAGCCTTATGCCTATCCCATGCCTGCTTAAATTCAATCACTAACATGGCACTATTATTCAGTTTACAATTATAAAGTGAACATTGATGCTGAACTAACTCACCTCATTTACCATACTGCCAGCAAGTGTGTATCTGGTGAAGCAATGCATTGTTTAATTCAAAACCTAGACCGTGGCGCCGCAGTGAGGAGGGACAGGGGGACTTTGGAACCTGCATCCCTGAATTGTACAGTACACAAGGTTAAGTGAGGTGTCATTGGAAAGGTCAGAGTCTAGTCTTTACTATGATACCAAACATGACCATGTAATGTGTAAAAATAAAAAAAATGAAAAAGTAAATGCAAAATATTTTTTTTCTGTTCTACAGCAGAGGCAATATATGCTTTTACATATAAAACAAGCAATGCTGCTCAATTCACTGCCCTCCTCCTTTAACCATTCAACCCCACTGACTCCCTCACTCCCCGCCCCCGCTTCTATGTCTTCCTTTTCTACAGTCTCGGAGGAGGATGTAACAGAACTTCTTATGTCCTCCTACCCGACCACCTATCCACTTGATCCCATCCCCTCACATCTTATTCGGCCTGTCCTACCAGTTACTGTCCCTGCTTTGACTCATATTTTTAACCTCTCCCTCTCCTCTGGAATATTGTCCTCTGTATTCAAACGTGCTTGATCACCCCATTCTAAAAAAGCCATCTCTTGATCCTACCTCCCTCTTGAACTACTGCCCCATCTCTCTGCTCCTCTTTGCCTTCAAAATCTTAGAACATCTGGTCTATAACCAGCTCACCAGTTTTCTTGATGCTAACTCTCTACTCGATCCGCACCAGTCTAGCTTTTGCTCTCAACAATCTACGGAGACGGCTCTGACCAAGGTGACTAAAGATATAGCTACCGCTGAAACCAAAGGACACTTCTCCCTCCTTATTCTTCTTGACCTTTCCGCTGCATTCAACACTGGTGATCACCCTCTCCTGCTCCTCATGCAGCATCAACTTGGCCTCAGTGACATCACTCTCTGGGTCCTCTTCCTGTCTCTCTTTTCGCTCCTTCAGTTTCTCCTTCCCTGTGGTCTCTTCACCACAAGTTCCTCTTTCAGTTGGGGTACCTCAATGCTCTGTTTTGGGTCCCCTACTCTTCTCGATCTATACCGCCTCTATGGGTAACCTCATCTCTTCCTATGGATTCCAATATCACCTCTATGCTGATGACACCCAAATCTACCTTTCCTCTCTCGATCTCTCTCCTTTGGTGTTGGACGGTATTACTGCCGGCCTATCGGCTGTCTCGGATTGGATGACTTCCCATTTCCTAAATCTCAACCTCTCTATAACTGAACTTCTCATCTTCCCTCCCTCTAAAACCTCCATTCCTGCACCCATTTCTCTTCAGGTGAATGGTGCCACCATTACTTCTACCTCTCAAGCTCCATTGCCTCAGAGTCCTCTTGGACTCCAATCTATCCTTTACTCCTGACATTCAGCCTCTAACCAAATCTTGCTACTTCGACCTAAAAAACATTGCACGCATCCGTCCCTTTCTTAATACAGACTCTACTACAATGCTCATCCAAGCTCTTATTATCACCTGCCTTGACTATTGTAACCTCCTTCTCTCTGGCCTTAAGAGATATCAGATTCTCACCACCACCTCACCACTTTGCTCAGCCAATGATCTGATGCTATCAGCTCCTCGTACCCACAGCTGCCCCCTTTCTATAGAACTCCCTCCCCCACAACATCAGACTCACCCGTCTCTCCAATCCTTCAAGAAGTCTCTGAAAACGCATTACTATAGAGAAGCCTATCAGCTCACTCCATGATCCCCCGCTGTCATTTCCTGCTCCATCTTCGCATTCAGTCCTCATGCAACCCGCTACTTCAAATACCCTATTCATCCTCGCCTAATGTGTCACCCCTCTCCTCTTAGTTTATAAGCTCTCGAGCAGGGTCCTCCTTCCAAATGTTCCGTGTGTGTAACACATATGTATATTTGTTATTCTGTTTCTCGCATTGTACAGTGCTAAGGAATTTGTTGACGCTTTATTAATACTTGTAACTGTAACTAATTCAACTAAGGCAACAGATTCTGCCTCTTCTTTTGATTTGAGCATGGAGAAAAACAGTTTCAGTTTTGGGGGGGGGGGTAGGGGTGCTCCGCATTTCTGTGCCTACAGGCTCCTGAGGTGCAAATCTGGCCCTGGCCACAGGTAAGATTCATCAGCGGGTCCCAGGCATTAGAGAGGCCTGGGGGCACTTGTCCCACGACCCAGTCCACCCCTGGTCGCGACCCACTTTTGGGTCACGACCCACCACTTGAGAAACACTGATCTAGACCAAATAGCCGATTTGAAAAGTGAGATAAATGGGAGAATTTTTCTGGTTTGACTATTTTGACATAGAATTTTCACATCTGCCAATTCTGCATGAGTTTAAACCTTTAGGGAATAGACCTGATAAATTCCCCTTCTTTAGCATACCTCAAAACCTCAAGTAGAGCACCTTAAATCTAATAATAAACCTCATCCCACCTCTAATTATAAATAACTTCAACTAGAACACTTCTGATTTTAACGTTAGCAGCATCACTCTGATTGGCACCATTGTTAATGTTGCTGTTATAATGCCATGTTCTTATAAAGGCAACAATATTACTGTGACATAAATCTCTGCAAAGCAATAGTGTGCAAATCTGCTGCTATTCAAAGGATGGAAACAAAGACAGGAAACAATAGGAGATCTCAGACTCGTCTATAATATGGCAATATATTCTTAACAGGTTCTGTTGTCTATATTTTCATGTATAATTGTCACAAGTTTAAAATCTATCATCTTTATAGAGTAACTGATCAATAAAGGATTTGACTCTGGAAATATATAAAGACAATTACCCTCACCTCAGTGTGTCACTCCTCTCCTCTTAAATTGTAAGTTCTTGAGCAGGGTCCTCTCCCATTGTTCTCAATGTGTCTGTTTCTTAACCTCCCTGATGGTATTCCCGAGTGCGGCTCGGGGTTAACCTCCCTGGCGGTCTAATTTTTAAAAAAAATTGTGTCTAAAAGCGTTTCAATTTTTTTTGGAAAGGAAATGTGTTGTTTTATATAGTAAGCCTGTAATAATTAGTAATAACTCACTGAAATCCGTGCAAGCAAGAGTCTAGTAAACACACTGAGTCAGATAATGTTTGAAACACAAAATAATAATTTATTATCCCAAAAATAATGTCTAATAGAGCTTGTGAGCCCTTCTAAGTGCAATCCTTTCAAGTGAGACACTTAGAGATATTCTGGTGAGTGATTTTTGTTTCAAACAGATCTTTTCTATTCATCTTAAGGTTTTAAGTTCAGTCTGGTGAGTAAATTAGGTTAGGCTGGTGACTCAATCATCTTACTGATTTTTTTTTTTGTGAAAGGATTTTATCAGGAAGGATACATTGAGATTTCTCTCGTTTTCAAGTATGTCCTGGGTGGCAAGTATGTACCGTTGGGTGTCTTGCCAAGGACACTTACTGGAGAGGTTGCTAGCTGGGATCGAACCCATGACTCCACAGGCTCTCTCCATGCAGAGCGGTGACATTACCTCTACTCCACCCAGCCGGTGATTAGCAGAGGAATGGTAATCAATTGGGTGCTGTTTGCTAAGGAGGTTACGCTTGTCCACCCCTTGCTGGGGGAGGTGTTCTTAGGTTCTTAGGTGACTATATAGTGATTATTAGCTTGACGAATAGAGCTTGTGAACCTTTCTAAATGCAATCCTTCCAAGTGAGGCACTTAGAGATATTCTGGTGAGTGATTTTAATTTTTGTTTCAAACAGATCTTTCTATTCATCTTAAGGTTTTAAATTAGGTCTGGTGAGTAAATTAGGTTATGCTGGTGACTCAATTTTTTTACGGATTAGCACAGAGTTGGTAATTGTGATGTTTAGACCTTTGGGACATAACAGTAATCAATTGGGTGCTGTTTGCTAAGGAGGTTAAGATTGTCCATGCCTTGCTGGGGGAGGTGTTCTTAGGTGACTATATAAAGACTGGTGATTATTATCTTGTCTAATAGAGCTTGTGAACCCTTCTAAATGCAATCCTTCCAAGTGAGGCACTTAGAGATATTCTGGAGATACTCTGGAGGTAATCTGAGGTTAGACAGGAGGTAGAAAACCTACAAAAAGGTAAGATTTGCTTGTTTTAAATCCATTCTTTCATTTTATAATGGCAGGCTTGGTCCAGTGTAACAGCTGTCATGCAATTGTTCTTAGATCAAAATTTTGGAGGTTTGGAGGGTGCCTGATATGTAGGCAGTTCTCTTTATTGCAGCAGGAAATTGCCTGTTTGAAGTCTGAGATTTGTAAATTATCTGTTAGACAAACTCAGGCTATGACTGTTACAAAGCCACTGCCACAGAAGCCTCCTAGGAGTGGCAGATGGACTACTGTAGGACCTGGTAGACTTAGAGTTGTGGATAGAAGGCATGTCCCACAGTCTGTGGCTCTTCTTAATTCTTTTGAGGCACTTTCAGAGTGTAGTGGTAAAACGGAAGTAGGCTCAGACACCAAAAATGAGGAACCACCATCCCCTATGCCTAAGGTATGCAAGACTGCAACCAAGGACAAAAAGGAAAAGGTGGGACTTGATAGAAGGCAATTGTTGCTGGGTGATTCTATCATAAGAGTGGTTGAGCTGGAGAGTAGTGGTTTGGTGAGATGTCTTCCTGGGGCTACTGCTCGTAGAGACAGGAGACGTATTCTCAATATTGTCAAACAAGCAAAGCAGGAAGGGGAGTGGACGTTCTAGTCCATCTAGGGACAAATGACTTGGCTAGCAATGAGGTTTCTGAGATTAAGGAAGATTTTTGTGTTCTTGGAGGTGAAATACAGCAGATTGCGTCCACTGTGTCATTCTCTGAAGTTCTGCCTGTGCATAACATTCAGGATAGGCAGCTGCGCACTAGGAAATTTAATTTGTGGCTTCGGGAATGGTGTCGGGAGCAAAGATTTGGCTTTGTGTCCCATGATAGCTCTAATTGGAGCAGAAAGGAACTGTATAAAAAAGATGGTTTGCATCTTACTCATAGGGGAACATATGTTCTCAGTGAGAAGTTCAAAGGTTTCACAAAGGAATATTTAAACTAGGAGGGGGACAAAAGGGTAAAAAACAATCTGCCGATTGTCACTCAAAACTAAATCTGAGGGTGCAAGCAACATGCGGGGTAAAGAATGACAAGCTCAGAGTCATGTCTATAAATGCTCGCAGTTTAGTCAATAAAATCAATGAACTGGAGGCAATGATGGCAGCTGAAAAAGTAGATTTAGTGGCGGTTACTGAGACATGGTTCAGTGAGAAAAATAACTGGGACATAACAATACCGGGGTACTCTTTATATATAAAAGACAGAGGAGGTAGGAAAGGAGGAGGAGTGGCCCTGTATGTAAAAAACAACATAAAAACGAACCAAATAAAAGTGAGCGAGGTGAACATAGAGTCAGTTTGGGTTACGCTAACATTTGGTAATCATACAGTAGCTTGTATAGGTGTGATCTATAGACCTCCTGGACAAGTAGAAGAGCTAGATAATCTGCTGTTTGAGGAAATAGCCAAAATGACAATGAAGGGGGGAAGTTATTATCATGGGGACTTTAATCTTCCTGATGTGAACTGGAAAACCAAAATAGCTGGATGCACCAGGAGTATAAATATTCTAAATATATATCCCTACTGGGATTATCTCTAACACAAGTAGTTGAAGACCCGTAAAGAGGCCATATTGGATTTAATACTCACAAATGGAGGTTTGGTATCAGATGTTGGAAATTTGGGATCTAGTGATCACCAGTCAGTGTGGTTTAATATAAGAACAGGGAGGGAGCCGCAACACACAAAAACAAAAGTTTTAGACTTTAAAAAAAATTATTTTTCTAAAATGAGACTTTGTGTGAATGAGTCATTATCAGACTGGAGGAGTTTAAAGGGAGTCCAGGAGAAATGGGATTATTTAAAGGAGGCATTATTGAAGGCCACAGGCAATTGTCCACCCCTGTCCACTCCCAACCAGCTGCTGTCAAAGTAAACAACCAAACACTGCAACACCCCTAGATGTAGCAAATGCCTTTAATAACTATTTTGTTGGATGCGCCAACACCCTGATTGCTAAGATAGCAATTGAAACACATTCAGAAAGGCAGCACACAAGTCAGATCCTTCCAACTGTGCAAAAACCCTGTATCAAAGAGAAATTCAGTTTTAGACCGGTGCATGTCAGTGCCATTACTAAACTTATCGGTAACCAAAAAATGAAACACCAGTCAGGACCTGATCAAATCCCAGCAATGCTGCAGAAAATCAGCGAGCCGGCAATTGGAAAACCTGTCGCAACCCTAATCAATGAATCACTGGCGACTGAATATATACCCAAACTCTGGAAGACTGCGAGAGTGGTACCTATCCATAAAAGTGGAGACAATACTTTGGTATCCAACTACCGTCCAATATCATTGCTTCCTGTAATGTCAAGAATCCTGGAAAAATGTGTTTACACTCAATTACGCGATTACTATCAGTATTGGAACTATTTAACCCCAGATCAATACGGCTTCCGTCCAAATCATTCAACCACAACTGCCCTTTCAAAAGTTTCCAATGATATCCAGGCTGGCATGGAACAAGGAAACCTAACTGGAGCCATCTTCCTTGAATTTGCTAAGGCCTTTGACACAGTAGACCATGGCATCTTATTACAAAACTAAAAAACTCTGGTATTGGTGATCGCACGATAACCTGGTTTCAATCATATGTGTCTGATCGGTCGCAATATGTGTCCATTTCTGACAGCACTTCCCTCCCCCTCCCAGTCATGTGCAGTGTACCCCAAGGCTCGATACTCGGCCCCCTGCTATTCACAATATTCATAAATGATGTGCCCAATGTCTGCAAAACCTCAACTGTACACATGTACGCAGACGACACTGTAATCTATACCAGCAAACCAGATCTCCCACAGCTGGAGGCCGTGCTGCAAGATCAATTCACAGAGGTAGAAAAGTGGATCAAAGATAACAAACTTTTTCTAAATGCTGACAAAACTGTTACAATGCTCTTTGGAACAGCACCTAATCTACACAAATTGCAAACACCCCATCTATGTGTCAGGACAAAATCAAATGGCACACTGACCACAGTCACTTCTCTCAAATATCTAGGTATGTGGTTAGACCCAAATCTATCCTTTGGCCCCCACATTGAAAAACTTTCATCTAAAATTTACCCCAAACTAGGTGCCCTGTACAGAAACAAATCCTGCCTGAGCCCTGCGGTAAGAAAGCAGATTGTACAACAAATGCTTATGCCAGCTATTGAATACGGAGATGTAGTGTATACAGCCGCCCCAGAAACTTACTACATTGTATAACTCATTCTGTCGCTTTGTGCTACAATGTAACTACATGACCCACCATTGTGACATGTTAAAAGAACTAAACTGGCCGTCGCTGGAATCTAGACGCACCCTTCACATTTCCAACCTGGTGTTTAAGAGCTTTTCTGGGAAGTAGGCTTGTGCACCGATTTTTTTTTTTTTTCGGTTCGATTCGATTTTTCGGATTTTCAAACTTTTCGATTCGGCTCGTTTTGACTGATTTCTGTTTCGATTCGGTTCGGCTCGACTCGTTTTTCGTGTACATTTTTTCCTCGGAATATCGACCATTTTTCGTATTTTCGTGTCACTTTGTTCGTTTTTTGTATCGACTTTTCGTGATTTCAGAAATTATCGTTTTTTCAGAACGTCTTTTCTCCTCGTTTCAAAGCAATAAATTTCGATTTGACACATTTCAAGTCCATTCGAAAATTCCAAAAATATTTCGTTTCGCTCGGAAAACTTTTCGGATCTGCCGTTTTCGGATCTAAAAAGTTTCGGAAAATCGGCCGCATCCAAAAACACGAATCGGGAAATTTCGTGAAAATTCCGAAATTCCGAAACCCGAAACGCACATCCCTACTGGGAGGCTACCACCCTACCTGAATAGGCTGCTTCCCTCAGCAGTTCCCTCATCCTATAACCTCCGATCCAGGACCAGCACCTTACTTGCAATACCACAATACAAAAAGCAAGTGGCTCGATCCTCATTTTCCTACAGAGCAACACAATTATGGAATAACCTCCCAGATGCCATCAAATCATCCCCCAGTCTAAAGTCCCTTAAGAGCTCCATATTAACATACCTCAATAAGGAATGCACCTGTAAACATGTAACATAGTGACTATCAGGGTTATTCAAAGAGATCCGAATGGCTGGAGAAAGGTAACCGAACGCTGAAAATCAGCGTTTGGTTACCTTTCCTGGCCATTCGGCTATCCAGAGAGCAGACAATTTGCCAAATCCTGGCGAATTGCCTGCACATACGGTGCCTGTTCGGTGCCTGTTCGAGGGCAGTGAAATCCCCATGAAAAAGCACTGCTTCGGCTATTCAGAGAACACAAACCAGCAGTGAAAGGTTCCCGAAATGTCCTGCCATTCGGTGGTTTAATTCGGCAAATTTATTCAGGAGAATCCCATAGGTTTCAATGTTAAAAATATTCCCATTTTAATTCAATATCTAATAAACCGTTCATTATAAAATTCTGCAGTAAAGAGTCTCTTTATTTCTAGATTTTTTTAGGATATTTTAAGCATTTTTCTGGATTTTGTTTTTAAAAAAGTCCGATTTTTTTTTTTTTTACCTTACTTATTTTTTCTGTAACAGCCCTTTTTATTATCATTCCCTGGACCTCATATGTAAATTTCAGACATTTTCGCTCAGTAGTTTCTTTGCAAACAGCGTTTAACTTTTCAATCACACATGCAAACTGTTTTCCTAATTTATTCACTGCCTCTTCTGCGGTCTCTGCTTTTTCCGGAGGCTTCGCTGCCTGTGATCGGCTCCTGCTCGGGTTTTTCCGGCGTCTTCGAGGGGTTAATAGAGATGTTTTTGCGGGTTTTCGGCATACATTCAGCGGCTTTTGCGGTTAGTTTTCGTCGGGTTTGCGGTAGCTTTTCCCTGCAATTCGGGGACCCTGTGGTTGTTGCTGAATACACCGCAGGGTCACCAAAATGGGATCGGCAAAAGGAACCGAATTGAAGAGAACGAAAAGTCACCGAACGTGCGGTGACTTTTCGAATCTCTTTGAATTACCCTGTATTTTTCCTACATATTTATTTTCTGTTAATCAGTATATATGCTTTGTGTTAATTTCTTGCATTTTACTACTTTGTATTTCTGTAACCATGTTCTTGAACCCAGGACATACTTGAAAACGAGAGAAATCTCAATGTATCATTCCTGGTAAAATCCTTTATTAATAAAATAAAAATAAAATTGCATTCGGCTTGTTAGCAAAAACAAAAAGGGGAAGAAACCACTGTGGTACTCTACAGACGTGGCCAAAATAGTGAAGAACAAAAAGATAGCATTCAATAATTATAAAAAAAACTCAGAGTGAAGAAGATAGGCAAACCTATAAGATTAGGCAGAAAGAGGCAAAGCAATTTATAAGAGCTTCAAAAGCACACGCAGAAGAGAAAATAGCTCAGTCAGTAAAAAAGAGGGACAAAACATTTTTTAGATACATAAACGAGTAAACAAAAGTAAAACAAGGATTATTTAGATTAAAAACAAAGGAAGGAAGGTATGTAGAAGAGGATAAGAGTCTCGCTGACTGCCTCAATGAATATTTTTGTTCAGTCTTTGCAGAAGAAAAGGAAGGAAAGGGACCTCAGTTATGAGGAAACATTAAAGAGACATTTACATATGAGTTTACAGAGGAGGAGGTTCTACACCAGCTGTCTAAAGTAAAGACAAATAAGTCAATGGGGCCTGATGGGATCCACCCTAAGTTATTGAAAGAGCTCAGTGATGTAATAGCAAAACCGTTAACAGATTTATTTAACCAATCCTTGCTAACGGGAGTCGTCCCAGAAGACTGGAAATTAGCAAATTTTGTGGCCATTTACAATAAGGGTAGTAGGGAGGAATCTGGGAACTATAGGCCAGTTAGTCTTACGTCAGTAGTGGGGAAATTAATGGAAACCATGTTAAAGGAAAGGATTGTTGAACATCTAAAAACACATAGATTACGAGATCAGAACAACAATCTCAGGGAGATCATTGCAAACTAATCTTATTGATTTTTTTGATTGGGTAACAAAAATAATAGACACAGGTGGTGCAGTAGACATTGCTTAGTTAGATTTCAGTAAGGCTTTTGATACTGTTCCGCACAGAAGGCTTATCAATAAATTGCAATCTTTGAGCTTGGATTCCAATATTGTTGAACGGATTAGGCAGTGGCTGAATGACAGGCAACAGAGGGTTGTGGTAAATGGAGTTTATTCGGCACAAGGTCTTGTTACCAGTGGGGTACCTCAGGGGTCAGTACTTGGACCCATTCTCTTTAAAAAATTTATTAGTGATATTGCACAAGGTATTAATGGTAAAGTATGTCTTTTTGCTGATGACACAAAGATTTGCAACAGGGTTGACGTTCCTGGAGGGATCAGCCAAATGACAAATGATTTAGGTAAACTGAAAAAATGGTCGGAGCTGTGGCAATTGAGTTTTAATGTGGATAAGTGCAAGATAATGCACCTGGGGTGTAAAAACACAAGGGCTGAATATAAAATATTTGATACAGTCCTAACCTCAACATCTGAGGAAAGGGATTTAGGGGTCATTATTTCAGAGGATCTAAGGGTAATTAGTCAATGTAATAGAGCAGCAGGAAATGCTGGCAGAATGCTTGGTTGTTTAGGGAGAGGTATTAGCAGTAGGAAAAGGGAAGTGCTCATGCCACTGTACAGAGCACTGGTGAGACCTCACTTGGAGTACTGTGTGCAGTACTGGAAACCGTATCTCCAGAAGGATATAGACACCTTAGAGAGAGTTCAGAGAAGGGCTACTAAAATGGTGTATGGCTTGAAGGAGAAAAGTTACCAGGAAAGGTTTAATGATCTTAACATGTATAGCTTGGAAAAAAGACGAGACAGAGGAGATATGATAGAAACATTTAAATACGTAAAGGGAATCCACAAGGTAGAGGAAGGGAGTAAATTTAAAAGGAAACAAAGTAGCAAAACAAGAGGACATAGTCTTAGATTAGAGGGGCAAAGGTTTAAAAGTAACATCAGGAAGCATTATTTTACTGAGCGGGTGGTGGATACATGAAACAGCCTTCCAGTAGAAGTAGTAGAGGCAAAAACAGTGTTTGCATTTAAGCAGGCATGGGATAGGCATAAGGCTATCCTAAACAAAAGATAAATCCAGGTTAAGTATCCATGTAATTGGGCAGACTAGATGGGCTGACAGGTTCTTATCTGCCGACATTTTCTATGCTTCTATGTTAATGCAAATAAATTATATTAAATAATATAATCAAACCAAAAACACTGAAATCTTTCAGGAAACAAGGGTGCAATATAATAGAGGATTTATTTTCATCAAAGCGGCTTTACAGAAATCATATCATTTCTAAAATGTAATAGGGCCTTTGCTGGTGCTTGCCTAGCTTCACCAGTTGGATCTGGGCAAGCACCAGTGAAACATGGGACTGTTTACATTTTACTGTTTACGATTTTACAGTATTTTTTACAGTTTCAAATTTTTTTTTTACAGTTTTCAAATTTCCCGCCTGGTCCCGCCGTCTTGCGTCGAGTGGCTCGCAGGGAGTGAAACCAGGAAGCAAGTCGCCGGCCGCCGCGATCACACTGCGGTAACTGCGGGGGATGGCGAGGGAGTGCAGGATGCGGTGAGTATACAACCCGAGTGTGGCTCGGGGTTACCATTCGCGGTAGCGAAATTTAACCCCGAGTCACACTTGGGAATACCGCCAGGCAGGTTAATTTTCAGTGCTGAAATCGGTAACCCAGAGCAACACTCGGGCTGCATACATACCTTTTACCTGCGCTCCCACCCTGACCTCCGCGATCGCATTCTCCTCTAGTGATCGCAGCGTTTTGCTTCCTGGTTCCCTTCTTACGAGAAGGGAACCAGGAACTATGACGTCTGATCGTCCAGAGGTGACAACGGGGGACAGCGAGGGAGCGGAGGGACAGGTAATGTATGCAGCCCGTGGCTCGGGGTTAACGCTTTCAGCAATGAAATTAACCCCGAGCCACACTCGATATACCACCAGGGGGCCAAATAAATTGTAACGATTCTGACATATAAAATATGTCAGAATCGTAACGCCAGGGAGGTTAATTTGGTTTGTTTTGTCCTACCTATTGTACTTAGCTATGGTAACTGTTAGTGCGTTATAAATGCCTGTGTATTGTAACCCTGTCTACACTGTGCCTATTGTACAGCGTTGCGGAATATGCTGGCAGTTATAAATAAAGAATAATAATAATAATAATCTCCTACAAAAAAAGCAAATAAACCTCAGACATTATCATGATATATGTCCTCTACTAAAATTTTACGAAAATTGAAAATGTTTCTTTAAGAAAATAATCTTTACTTCCAGAGATACTGGCTCAGATATGACTTTTGTGATTCTGTGTAAAACTGTCTGCAGGGGATTTATATCAGCACACAAGAGAGATTTTAAGAATGCTCTCCAGGCCATCTGACAGTAAGAAGTGCTGGGTTTTACATGTAAATGCAAACAAAAAATCCTTTGATCTGAAGGATTTACCGAAGTTTCCTTTACAAGGTTAACAATTACATTCGCTAACAAATAACTCTCTGTAATAGTTACTAATCCTTATAAAGATAAGAGGAAAACATTTAGATTCTGTGTACATTTTAAAAAAGAATCAATGAGCAGTGCAAGGTGATTCTTTTCTTCTTCTTGTCTTAAATAGTGTCCTATGGAAAATGTCTATTGAAATTTAAAGTGGCTGCACTCACTGGATGCATGTCTTGCTGTCACCTCTCTCTTTGATTGAAGAAGCTCTATCCTAGTGTATTGGAATATACAAAGGACACAAACATGATAAAATCTCATTTGTCCCACTAGTTGCATCTGATCTTGACAGGAGGGTAAAAATAATTATTATGATCATCATCATTATTACATAGCGGCAACAGCTTCTTTAACAATTTACAAGAAAGAATGCGGAAACAAACTAACAAAAAGCACAAAGTTAGGAACCAGAGACAAGAGCTGCAGAAGGCCCTGCTCAGATGAGTTTACAATCTAGATCTACATATTATTGAGACATGTGAACATTTTTACTTTTGCTGTTAAGACGCACGTTATCTTTTTTTGATGGAGAAATAGCTGCTCTTTAGAACTTAGTAACATAACGGGTTATTCAGTAGAGATGGGAATTTGTTTCGGAAATTCGGAATTCGGAACGAAATTTGATAATTCGTATTCGGAAGTACTTCCGAATAACGAATCGATACGATACAAATACGAAACGAAAACAAAACTATATAATACGAAACTAAATGAAATGGTATATAGCAAATTTATTTTGTTTTACACTATGTCATCATCATAAAAAAAAATTGAATAATTGATATCAACTATCGAATTTGAAATGAACTATCGAAATTGAAATGAACTATCAAATGGATATCAACTATTGGATATCAACTATAGAAAATGAAATGAACTATCAAATGGATATCAACTATCGAATTCGATTCGATACAATACAATACGTATCCGATACGATAGAAATTAAAATGAACTAACAAATGGATATCAACTATCAAATGGATATCATCTATTGGATATCACCTATCAAATGGATATTAACTATTGGATATCAACTATCGAAATTGAAATGAACTATCGAATTCGATTCGATACGAATCCGGTACGATATGATACAAATCAATCCGAAATGAAACGAAATACGAAACGAAACACAAAACGAAATTAGTTACTAAATTCCGAAAACAAAATTATTTAAAAACGTAACGAAACAAAACTAAACAAAATTAATTTTTCAGCCATGCACATCTCTATTATTCAGAGAGGTCCGAAATGTCGCCGAAATGTAACCAGACACTGAAATTCAGCATATTTTGACATTTCGGGGCCATTAGGCTATTCAGAGAGCAGGTAGCTCGCCAAATGTTGGCGAATTGCCTGCACGTACGGTACCTGTTTGAAGGCAGTTAAATTCCCCATAGAGAAGCAATGGTTAATCTATTCAGAGAACACTGAACAGCAGCGAAAGGTTGCCGACATGCCCTGTTGTTTGGTGTTTTCATTCGGCAGGTTTATTCAGGCGAATCCCATAGGCTTCAATGTTAAAAATATTTCAGTTTTAATTTGATATCTAATAAATCCATCCCCATATTACCCCATGCCACACCATCCATCCCCATATTCCCAATGAGTCTTATTGTTGTGGAGCTCTGTGATATGCTCATACACATTGCACATTACTGTGAGTTTTATTGATGTGGAGCTCTGTGATACACTGATACACACTGCACATTGCTGTGAGTTTTATTGCTGTGGAGCTCTGTGATATGCTCATACACATCGCACATTACTGTAAGTTTTATTGCTGTGGAGCTCTGTGACACGCTCATACACAGCCCACATTACTGTGAGTTTTATTGCTGTGGAGCGCTGTGATACGCTCATACACACTGCACATTGCTCTGAGTTTTATTGCTGTGAAGCTCTGTGATACGCTCATACGCACTGCACATTACTGTGAGTTGTATTGCTATGGAGCTCTGTAATGTGCAGTGTGTCAGAATCGCACAATATCTTCGTCGAATTATCCTTACAACCAGAGTGGATGTGTGGTGCTCACTCCCGGAGGAGCCGCTGAATTGGAACCTCGGGTCAGTCTCCCCGCACTAGGGAATAAATATACTCCAGCATCGTCGTGGATTTTATAAATTATATAGTTTACTGAATAAACTGGCATATAATGAGTAACACGGTATACGTATATATATTTACAGTACTTCGTAATGCGGGAAACGCGCCGCGGAAAAGAAATACAATACTTTGTAATGCGAGAAACGCGCAGCGGAAAAGGAAAAAAAGTATTTTTAACCTCCTTAGTGGTTGGAGTGTGAGTCCCGCACAGGTTATGTCCCAAGGAATGTATGTGTATGTGTGTATTGGTACCCGGGTACAATATTCAACTGGCCAGTGAATTATTTAAGAGGTATCTTCGACTAGTCACGTTGGGGCCCTGTGGGTTTTGAACAAACTGCAGCGTGCTTTAGTATTTTACAGCGGCCTGGAAGGCCTCTCACCCATCCGCCAGATACTCTGTGCTCCGCTCGACCCAGGACGTCTCTCCGCTCGATTTTGACTGGATTCTCTGTGTCACCGGATCCGCTGTCTTGCTTTTCTGTATCTGCCACAAGATGTCCAGCTCACCGCCTGCACTCCCTGTTAGATCGTCTGCAGTTCTCCTAACTCGGGGTCCTTCAGCTTACTCTGCATCAGCGTGGGTTACTAGCGGTGGATCACTGGGTCTTCGTGTAATAAGAAGGGAAAAACCCGATCTCCAGCTCTGCTAGGCCGCACCTGTGCTCTGGCCTGGTCGTGATCACTCTCTGCTACACTTGCGTCTTGCTCCTCTCACTCCTCTGTGCGCTCTGCCAGCCCTTTCCACGAGGCTGTGGATATCAGTGTTTCTCTCCCACCCACTTCCTGTTCCCGCCCGCAAAGCATGCTGGAAAATGTAGTCCCAATGTTCAGTGTCTTACATCGTGCTTGTCTCCCTCCGGTGGCCAAAAACAAGTACTACAATGACAGGGAATTTAAAACCAGCGCTACACTCTCCCCCTCCTAGAACTCTTGGGTCTCTCCAAGGAGGTACAACAGTTGCATTACATTTTTCACATATATTAGGCAACATATACAGGCTCAGCAGCAAGCATTACAATGGGTTAGATACACTTCCTCAAGTTGACTCATGTTTTGGACTACCTCAGCTAACATAGCAGACATAAATACAGAAAAAATGGCGTTGCGCCCATACTCACTGGAGCGGCAGCAACTGCCATGAGTAACAGCCCAGTTAATGTATAAAACATAACAAGGAAAAAAGGTGTCATCTGCGCTCGTTTCTATGTGTTCCATGTACAACAAAACTGAGGTTTTTGTTTGTTTCAATGGCCATTGCAATGTAAGCTCACTCGCCACTTCACGGCACCTCTTTACAGAGTGAGTACCTAACATGTACCAAAAGGCTGCTCTACTGAGCAGCTCCAAACCCCTCCTGCTGCTTTTCAGCCAAGGAGAGGCAAAGATATGGTGGGTTGTATTTATACACGCACCAAACACTTCCCATTTGGGATTAAAAACAAAAACATGGAAAGAGGAACAGCTGCAGAATGACGGACTGGTGTTACAAGCATGATATACATAAATACAGAAAAAATGGCGTCGCGCCCACACTCACTGGAGCGGCAGCAACTGCCAGGAGTAACAGCCCAGTTAATGTATAAAACATAACAAGGAAAAAAGGTGTCATCTGCGCAACATATACAGGCTCAGCAGCAAGCATACAATGGGTTAGATACACTTCCTCATGTTGACTCATGTTTTGGACTACCTCAGCTAACATAGCAGACACTTCGGGCAACCTTCGCACTGTGGTGACGGCCTCTTCAGTGCTATGTCCTGGTGAGTCGTAGGTGAGTCGCTGGGGCGGTCGAACAGAGCGTTTTGGTTCTGGCTCAATCAGTTCCTCTTCGGGTGGAAGTACTATAGGCGCGGGCTCAGTTCTTCTTTCTACCACTGGAGCAGACATCTCTTCAGAGTATGATCCTTCCAGTGAAGGCATAGAACTGTAGTCATAAGATTCGACTTCAGGAACTACAGGGATTTCAATAGTCTCGGGGACTTTTAACTGAAACTCAGGAGCCTCAGGCCTCAAATTACTTTCCCACCGTTCAGGAACTGAGACAACCTCTTCGGGCTCTGGTGAGCGCATCCAGTCCAGACAAAAACTTTCTGCCTCACTGTCCTTTTCGCTCTCTTCGATAGCCCGGGTCTGCTGAGACCGAGTAACGGGAGGCAAACGTGGAGCAGGCGGATTCGGCAGAGAAAGTTCGTCCCCAACTGGTATCCTCACAGTCTCTCTCAAAGGTAATAAATGATTCCGGTGCCAGTTCTTAAGAGGCCCAGCCTTTCCATCCGGCCGGATTTGATACACCGGCAGCATAGGCGACTCTACAGGGGGGCAAGGGCGGGCAATTGCCCCCCTAGGTTATTCCTTGCCCCCCCATGTGCCCCCCCACCAAAAATCAGCATCCAGCTTCCTCCACTTATTCAGACCGCTGTATCTCCGTCCCTGTGCATTGTATATGGACGATCTAGGTGTCGTTGGTTAGGGCAGATTCTGGCCTTTCCAATGATACCCAACATGACCATATTCAGTTTGAAGTAAAAGTCATAAAATATTAAATAATAACAGGCACTTCAACTTAAACATTTTCACAGGGTTGAAATGGCTCAGCAGTGATGAGGTTAATGTTCAGACTATACATTACATTGTGTATTACGTTAGTTTTTGCCTTGGTTTAGTTGTATATTAAGGGTTAATGGGTAGGCTTCATCCTTAACAGTATACATTTTATTTTTTCCTTCATTAATGGCATTGTAAGGGTTAATGGGTAGGTTACATGCCTCACAGTGTATTCATTTCATGTTTTACCTTGATTATGGCATTTTAGGGGTTAATGGTTAATGCCACATTGTTTATTATTTTATTGTATTTCCCTGGGTTTATGGCATTTTAGGGGTTACTATGGAAGTTAGAATCTAAAGGGTCTATTCATTTCTAGATCCTCTGCTTTTCGTCACATTTCGGGGAATTCATTTCGCCAAAAATATAGTGAATTTCCTATTTAGTGAATGGTCACTGTAATTTGCTAAATGCGGATTCGCTGAAGCAGCAATCAGACATTCAGCGAAAACTGCCGAATTGCGGCAAATAAAATATTGAATTTAAGTATCAGGTACAACAAAAAGGTATCATTGCATCACATTACTGTGTCGTTTTGGAATCTTATTTATATATATACTTATTTAGGGCACTATTACCTGGTGTGAGCTAACCCTTGCGTCGGCATGGTTTTGCGTTAGCGCCAGGTTAATTGAGTAAAAGAGAAATGGTAAGCGCCCGCAATATGACCTCCAAGTACCTAGCTAACCAGATGAATAGTGGTTTCCCTCAAACCAAAGGACGAATGGAACAGAATATACGTATCTGGTCAGCGCGCGACACACGCAAGGGGACTCGGACGGCTTCTCAAATGACGTCATCCATAGTTAAACATAGTAGGATAAAAAACATAAAAGACACAGATCTAAGTGCAATAGATTAACAAGTAAGTGAGGATATGTCGAATCCGAGATTCGACATATCCTCACTTACTTGTTAATCTATTGCACTTAGATCTGTGTCTTTTGTGTTTTTTATCCTACTATGTTTAACTATGGATGACGTCATTTGAGAAGCCGTCCGAGTCCCCTTGCCAGGTTAATTGAGTCTAGCGCCGGACCAACAGATTGTTTTCCTCCTGCTACAAATGGGAAAAATCACTTAGCGCATTGCTATTAGCGATTTGTACCGCGAGCTTTCTGCGTCCTTTACTTAACATGGCTAGCGCAAGAGATCTCTAGCGCTTTTGCAGCTAACAGATCACTTGGTGCCAGCGCTAATTTTTTGAGGGGCGCTAATTGCAATATTTTACCTACTGCTCAACCCTGGTGCTAACTCCAAAAAAAAAGAAAGAAAAGATCTTCGCCCAAAATTAACAGGCAATTTAAAGGAATGCAGCACAGTTGTTCTCTTGGCCCCATACACCATAGCAATGGATCTGGTCCGCATTGTCGTTGCTGTTGCAGTTGGCTCCATTATAAATGTATCCTTTATCCACATATATCCTAATTCTAATATATTGCCTAATTTTAAACATTTTATGCTGGGGGATATTCATGTATGTAAGCGGGTGATTATTAGGGTGACCGTGTGGACCAAGTTTAAAGGGACACATAAGTCTTGCCCTGAAACATGTGTTATTTATATGCTGCAGCAGGGAAGTTAGTGGCTCACCTGGCCTTCCTTTTGGATCTGTTAAATGCAGTGTAATGATTCTACATGCTGTTGGGTGGCATTTATCACGCAATGCCCATCAGCCTTAATATATGTGTGCATCAAAACATGGATGATACGGCCACCTTGGAGGATTTTAATAATGCAGGGGTGAGAGGTTATTCACTGTATGTGTTCATATTCAAGCTTGGGAGGGCGGGGGATAGGTATGGCCCAAAAAAAAAACAGTTCTATCCTGTACACAACTGCATTAGCGCTGGGTCTCAGCCCGGGTCTTAGAGTTTTCCTAGCGTGAGCCAAACGACCTTGTTCATGGACTACCGTGGAAAGGTGATCTGTTAGTAGGTCGTCAGGCACTAACAGGGTTATTCAGAAAGCGTGAAAAGCAGGAGAACGACTGGAGATATGAAAAATTCTAGGTCAAAATAGCCGATTTGGAAAGTGAGATGAAAGGGAGAATTTTTCTGGTTTGGCTATTTTGACCTAGAATTTTTCATTCTCCAGTCATTCTCCTGCTTTTCACGCTCTCTGAATAACCCTGTAAGTTTTAGCGACTAGTGCTAAACTTTTCCTTTTAGTGATGGTATTTTAGCTCACACCAGGTGATAGGACCCTTAGCTTTATTCGGTGGTATGATTTGGTGGTGAAAATTATTAGTGCCCCCCAGTTTTGAATGCGGTATCTTCTTTGCCCCCCCTAAATATTGTTCCTAGAGTCGCCACTGACCGGCAGACCCTGCAGTTGCTTGCAGACAATGTAGACCTGAGAACTCCATCTATCTGCTAACTTATGCCTTGCAGCAGCACTCAAGTTCTTCAACAAAACCCTATCATCGGGTTGTGGATCCTGTATCCGAACTTTCAAGTCATAGTTCCGTTTATTCCTTTGTTCCCTGTTTCCTGAGGTCAAACGGGCCTGTTCAAACGCAGAGGCCAGATTCTTTCGAAGTCTATCAACGTAATTTCTATGGGAAGCTACCGACGTCTGGTCCAGAGATAGCCCAAACGCCAAATCAACCGGCAGTCGAGCTTCTCTTCCGAACATAAGACGGTACGGTGAGTATCCAGTGGCGTCACTCTCCGTACTGTTATATGCATGTACTAGTGTAGCTATGTGACAACTCCAGCTCTGCTTCTCTGTGTTTGACAGTGTCCCCAGCATATTTAGTAGTGTGCGATTGAATCTTTCGGGCTGAGCATCACCTTGAGGGTGGTATGGTATAGTTCGGGTCTTTTGGATTCCCAGCAGTTCCAGTAATAGTCCAACAAGCCGGCTTTCAAAGTCTTTAACCTGATCAGAGTGTATTCTCCTTGGTAGGCCGTAGTGAACAAAGAACTTTTCCATCAGAACCTTCGCCACTGTCGGAGAGCGTTGGTTTTTTGTAGAAAAGGCTTGGGCGTAACGTGTGAAGTGATCAGTCACTATTAGAATATTTCCCTGCCCACTAGCATCCGGCTCTAAGCACAGGAAGTCAATGCACACCAAATCCATGGGTCCTTGACTTTGCAGATGGCTCATTGGAGCGGTTCGGGTCGGTAGGGTCTTCCTATGAATACACCTCAGACATGAATGGCAGTAACTTTCCACTTCAGCTCTCATGCAAGGCCAATAGAACCTGTCTCGCACCAGCTAAAAAGTCCTTTCTGCGCCCAAATGTCCATGCTCATCATGTAGCGATCGCAGTACACTCTCCCTATGTTTAGTGGGAAGGAACAACTGTTGGGTCTCTTCAGCATTGGTTGAGGGGCCCCTTCGGTAGACCACCCCATCCAACATCTTCAACCATTCCCACTCTTTGTAGACCAATCGGACTCCATCTGGGGAATTGACCAGCAGAATTTCCCGCTGTTTCGCAGTTAGGGCCTTTATGGTTAACGCAATTGAAGGGTCTCTAGCCTGATCAGCTTTCAGGTCCTGTTTTGAAAAGGTAGGCAGACTTTCATCCCTCAACTGCGTAGGGTTGCAGTAGAACTCCAGAACAGCCGCAGCCATGACTCCTATGGCCTCTGCTTCAATCCCTCCCTTGACCCGGCGCTCTGCTCCTTGACACAAAGCTTGTACCCCCGTCTGGAGTTAACTGAGTCCATTTTGTAGTGTAGGGTCTTCTCGACAAAGCATCAGCATCTCGATTATTCACCCCAGGGCGATACTTCAGGCTGAACCGAAACCCTGACAGAGCGGCCAACCACCGATATCCAGTTGCGTCCAGTTTTGCAGTAGTAAGGACGTAGGTAAGAGGATTGTTATCCGTCTTTATTACAAACTCGGCCCCATACAGATAGTCCTTTAGCTTGTCTACCACCGCCCACTTTAAGGCTAGGAACTCCAACTTGTGGGTAGGATAGTTCTTTTCTGAAGGCGTAAGGCTCCGGCTCACATACGCTACAGGCCTCAGCAATCCACCATACTCTTGATATAGGACTCCTCCTAGACCTTCTCTGCTGGCATCCACATGTAGCTCGTACGGCTTGTGAGGGTCTGCATAGGCCAAGATAGGAGCTCAAGTTAAACTCTCTTTCAGCTTCGTAAAAGCACCTTCGCATTGACTGGTCCATTCTCCCTGGATGGACTCTCGAGCTTTCCTTGGCCCTGGAGCTGACGGATTTCGGTCGGAGACCTTGTGGCCTTCTTCTGTGCTTTCCTTCTGTAGGAGCTTGTTCAGTGGTTGAGCTATTTTTGCGAATCCTCCTACAAATCTTCGATAATAAGAGCAGAACCCCAAGAAAGATCTAAGTTCAGTAACGTTTCGGGGTCTAGGCCAAGAAGCTACGGCCTCCAAATTCCGAGGATCTGTCGAAACGCCTTCTGCTGAGACCACATGTCCCAGATACGTAACAGACGGTAAACAGAATTGACATTTCTCCAGAGATAGTTTCAATCCCTCTTCATGGAGCCTCTTCAAGACCTTCTCCAAACGTTGTTCATGTTCTTCCAGAGTCTTCCCGAACACAATTATGTCATCCAGGTACACTAATACTTCGATCAGATTCATGTCCCCGACTGTCTTCTCCATTAACCGTTGGAACGTGGCTGGAGCCCCCGTAAGGCCTTGAGGCATTCTGTTGAATTCGAAGAACCCCAATGGGCAGATGAACGCAGTCTTCTCTTTGTCTTCAGGATGCATTGGTATCTGGTGATACCCCTTCGCAGGTCTAGTACACTAAACCATTTTGCTCCAGACAAACACTGTAAGGCATCTTCTATCCGAGGAGTAGCATATTGATCTGGGATAGTTCTCCGATTCAGCGTGCGATAGTCTATGCATAGGCGGACAGAACCATTCTTCTTCCGGACCATTACTATTGGAGATGCATATGAGCTCCTGGACTCTTGGATCACCTTGGTTCTTTGCAGTTCATTCAGCTGTTCTCGTAGATCATCCAAGTCTCCCAGCGGAACTCGTCTTGACCTTTCACGAAACGGCTTGTCTTCTTGTAATCGAATGCGGTGCTCAGTACTTTTAGCTAGGCCTACGTCGAACTCATCTTTCGAGAACAAGTCTCTCCACTTTAGAACTTGGGACTGAAGACGTTTCTTCCATTCAGGTGAATTGGGAGCGTCCTTGGGGTGGAATCTTTCATCTGGAATCTCTTTATCCACTCCCCCTCCTAAATCGGTAGGAGAGAGGGGCGTAGCGGACGCTACTTGCCCGATAGGCATTCGTGCTTTAAGGACTACTGGAGAATCAGACACATTGCACACGCTGACTGAGACTCTTCCTCGTGTTCTTTTCAAAGCTTTAGTGGAGATTATTTCAGGGATTACTTCTACTCCGGCTTCACTCCCATGATTAAAATCGGTTTCCAGTACTACATAGGGCCCTGGTTGCGATCCGTTCAACTTGACTGAAGCCCGGAAACTCGTTACTTCTCCTGCTTGCAGAACCTTATCTGTTCCTTCCAATCTCCACAGGCGCCCCACTTCAGCAGGTGCCTTCGGTTCTTCGACCATTCTCTGATAGACTGGACGTAACATTGGGTGTACTCCTTTAGTAGAACCTTCTTCCAGTATGATAGGTGTCAGGAGACGTCGCACCAAATCAGTATTCGTCCCCACTATCATGGAACTCCTGTTTGCCCCTGAAGGCCGAGGACACACAATGGCCAATGCATCACAACCTCCGGACTGTCCGATGACTTCGGATCCGATCTCCAACTTCACCTGTAGATACCCGTCATAAGGGAGTTTCTCAGTTCCGATACCCCAGATTTCCAGGTCATTCAATTTCTGTAAAGGGATGTGCTTCAAGTGTTTCTCATAGAAATCTCTGTAAATCAATGTCACTTGGGCCCCTGAATACAACAGAGCTTTAGTGTAGACTCCCTCCACTTGGATTGGCACAATAGGGGAAGGACCTATCAGCTGGTCAGGAAACTTGGTGGTGGCAACAGGACATTTAGACCCAGTTTGTTGTACCCTGGCCTTCTTCTGGGCCCGTGTAGGTTTTGGGTGTGCATTGCTTCCCCATGACGTAGGGAGTTGACGTTGTGTAGGGAGAGGTATTAGCAGTAGGAAAAGGGAAGTGCTCATGCCACTGTACAGAGCACTGGTGAGACCTCACTTGGAGTACTGTGTGCAGTACTGGAGACCGTATCTCCAGAAGGATATAGACATCTTAGAGAGAGTTCAGAGAAGGGCTACTAAAATGGTGTACGGCTTGAAGGAGAAAAGTTACCAGGAAAGGCTTAATGATCTTAACATGTACAGCTTGGAAAAAAGACGAGACAGAGGAGATATGATAGAAACATTTAAATACGTAAATGGAATCCACAAGGTAGAGGAAGGAGTATATTTAAAAGGAAACAAAATAGCAAAACAAGAGGACATAGTCTTAGATTAGAGGGGCAAAGGTTTAAAAGTAACATCAGGAAGCATTATTTTACTGAGAGGGTGGTGGATACATGGAACAGTCTTCCAGTAGAAGTGGTAGAGGCCAAAACAGTAATTGAATTTAAGCAGGCATGGGATAGGCATAAGGCTATCCTAAACAAAAGATAAATCCAGGTTAAGTATCCATGTAATTGGGCAGACTAGATGGGCCGAAAGGTTCTTATCTGCCGACATTTTTCTATGTTTCTATGTTTCTAGGTCCGGATGCTAAGGGAGTAACTCTTTCAGTCCTGGCAGGCTCAGCAGTTGGCCAGACTTTGGGCCCTCTCGCCCTCTTAGTCCTGGCTTGATTTTTGGAGCGGGTTTCAACCTTCGGGCACCTAGGTTGCTCCTTCACTTGTGCCCTCTGGCGTTTCCCGCCGGTGAGGTAGATAACAGCCCTTCCAAGGCTTTCAAGAACTCCTCTACTCTATTTCCTTCAGGCTTTTGCATTGTGCGCGGAAATGGCCCATTTCTCCACAACTGAAACATCTCCTCTTTGAAGACGGAGACGCATTCGCCCGCTGTGATTCGGTTGAAGGATCCTGGCTAGACGCCTCAGCAACTCCGGTTGTCTGCATGTCTGTAAGGAACTTCTGCATCTCTGTCTGTGTCTCTGTCACCTTCAACAATACTCGGCACAGTTCCGCGTGCGCCTGTTGCAATTCAGCTTGAGCTTCTTGTACCTTCTTAACAGTTTTGTGCAACTCACCATGTGCAGAGAGGTTTAATTCTTTGACAGACTTCTTTGTGGATTTAAAAGCGATCAGATGCTCTTGTTCGTCCACGTCGGATCCATAGGTATCCAACGAGTCACTTACAGGCTGCAAACATTCGTTATGCCTCACAGGTTGCGCGTAAGCTCTTTCTCCTCTCCTGAAGGAATTTTCTTCCAGTAAAGCCTCCTCCTCTCTGACAGCTCGGATCAGTTCCAGGTACTTCAGTTCTTGATTACCTTCCCTGCTTCTCAGCTGCAGCATCACTGGATCTAGAGGTTGAGCGCCCCTCAGGATCTGTTTTATTCAGATCTTATCTACTTCGGCCGGTTCGGCCCCTTTCTTGAGGAGTATCTGGTGCAGAATCTTACAGTTGTGTTCAAAATTATTCAACCCCCAATGCTGTAAAGGGTTTTAGGGAATATAGTGTACATTTGTAATTGTATTCAGAATGAAATCCTACAAGGACTTTTTAAAGAACCATATGCAACTAAAATGACATCAATTGGTTTTGTAATACAGTAGTAAATGTTTCTTTTGTGAATTCTTCATTGACACAATTATTCCACCCTTTAAAGACTACCACTCTGAAGAACAGAGGTTCATTCAAGTGTTTTCAATCAGGTATTGAAAACACCTGTGGATGTCACGGAGCAGCAATAAAGCATAATAAGCACCAATTAGGCAGCTTTAAAATGACTGTGATACTCAGCTCCTTCTAGACATTTACTGGTGTGGTTACAAACATGGTGAAGTCAAGAGAATGGTCCAGGAAGACAAGAGAAGAGGTGATTACTCTTCACAGGAAGGGCAATGGCTATAAGAAGATTGCAAAGATGTTAAACATACCAAGAGAGACCATAGGAAGCATCATTCGCAAATTCAAGGCAAAGGGCACTGTTGAAACGCTACCTGGTCGTGGCAGAAAGAAGATGCTGACTTCGACTGCTGTGCGCTTTCTGAAGCGTAGAGTGGAGAAAAGTCCCTGTGTGACTGCTGAGGAACTGAGAAAAGATTTGTCAGATGTGGGTACTGAAGTTTCAGCTCAGACAATACGGCGCACACTGCGTAATGAAGGCCTCCATGCCAGAACTCTCAGGCGCACCCCCTTGCTGTCTCCAAAGAATAAGAAGAGTCGACTGCAGTATGCCAAAAGTCATGTGGACAAACCACAGAAGTTTTGGGATAGTGTTCTGTGGACTGATGAAACAAAATTAGAACTGTTTGGGCCCATGGATCAACGCTATGTTTGGAGGAGGAAGAACAAGGCCTATGAAGAAAAGAACACCTTGCCTACTGTGAAGCATGGCGGGGGGTCAATCATGCTTTGGGGCTGTTTTGCTTCTGCAGGTACAGGGAAGCTTCAGCATGTGCAAGGTACCATGAATTCTCTTCAGTACCAGGAGATATTGGATGACAATGTGATGCAGTCCGTCACAAACCTGAGGCTTGGGAGACGTTGGACCTTTCAACAGGACAATGATCCCAAGCATACCTCCAAGTCCACTAGAGCATGGTTGCAGATTAAAGGCTGGAACATTTTGGAGTGGCCATCGCAGTCACCTGACTTAAATCCGATTGAGAACCTCTGGTGGGACTTAAAGAAAGCAGTTGCAGTGCGCAAGCCTAAGAATGTGACTGAACTGGAGGCTTTTGTCCATGACGAATGGGCGAAGATACCCGTAGATCGCTGCAAGACACTTCTGTCAAGCTATGCTTCACGTTTAAAAGCTGTTATAACTGTAAAAGGATGTTGTACTAAGTACTAAGATTGAATGTCACTTGGGGTTGAATAAAATTGATAATGATGTGAGCACAGAAAAGACATTTGTGGTTATTTCATTATAAATGTTATGTTATATTTGTCTGACCTACACGTGCCTCTTTGATTTAATTGTAAGCAAGATGACTGAATGATCAAAATCAATGTCAAACTGGCCAAAACACTCAATTTCAGTGGGGGTTGAATAATTTCGAACACAACTGTATCTAGGCGCCTCATATATTCGGTCATTCTCTCACCTTTCCGCTGGTAGGTGTGTTCAACTGATACACGAGCTCTGCAGCCTTTTCCGTTCGCCCAAATACTTCCTCCAGAACATTTAGATAATCTAAAGCAGTGCAGTCTTTCTTACTCAATTTTAGGTTTCTTACAGCCTCTGATGCAGGTCCCTTTAAGCTCTCAGTAATCCTTTGCTTTTTCTGTGCTTCAGGGACGTCCCACTCATCCAGAGCCTGCATCGCCTGTTCCACCCATTCTTCGAAGGTTTCTTCTCCCGCCGGAGTTGGTACCTTTCCTGTAAAATTTCTCAACCGTCGATAGCCAAAGTTAGTGTGCGGAGGGCTTGTTCTTTGACATTTAGCCAGCAAATCTCCAATAGCCACTATAAATTCAGGCCCGATCATGACCAACGGACTGGGCGCGGGAACACTCGCAGATTCGCCACGTGGTGCACGTGGCTGAATCAGTTGGACTTCCACCTCATCGGTCAGCTTCACGCTCGCGCCCTGAAAACACACTGGAACACCCTTTCTCCACTCAAAAAGAGCATACGTGTGAGAGGTATCTGGGTTCTCTTTAATGTCCAGGATTAACCCCCGATGATCTGGTGTCAGCACGGCCACGGCCTGGCGAATCTGATCTTCGGCCCAAGTGTCTGCAGGAATATCCATGACTATACACAATTCTAACTGACTACTGTGCTCCTCACACCATTTGGCAGCAGTGTCTGGATCCATATTTAACCCTTTAAATGTGTTTTTTCCAGAGACTGGATCCCGGAAACGAGCCCCCACGTGTAGCGCTCACTCCCGGAGGAGCCGCTGAATTTGAACCTCGGGTCAGTCTCCCCGCACTAGGGAATAAATATACTCCAGCACCGTCGTGGATTTTATAAATTATATAGTTTACTGAATAAACTGGCATATAATGAGTAACACGGTATACGTATATATATTTACAGTACTTCGTAATGCGGGAAACACACTGCGGAAAAGAAATACAATACTTCGTAATGCGAGAAACGCGCAACGGAAAAGGAAAAAAAGTATTTTTAACCCCCTTAGTGGTTGGAGTGTGAGTCCCGCACAGGTTATGTCCCAAGGAATGTAGGTGTATGTGTGTATTGGTACACGGGTACAATATTCAACTGGCCAGTGAATTATTTAAGAGGTATCTTCGATTAGTCACGTTGGGGCCCTGTGGGTTTTGAACAAACTGCAGCGTGCTTTAGTATTTTACAGCGGCCTGGAAGGCCTCTCACCCATCTGCCAGATACTCTGTGCTCCGCTCCACCCAGGACGTCTCTCCGCTCGATTTTTGACTGGGATTCTCTGTGTCACCGGATCCGCTGTCTTGCTTGTCTGTATCTGCCACAAGATGTCCAGCTCACCGCCTGCACTCCCTGTTAGATCGTCTGCGGTTCTCCTAACTCGGGGTCCTTCAGCTTACTCTGTATCAGCGTGGGTTACTAGCGGTGGATCACTGGGTCTTCGTGTAATAAGAAGGGAAAAACCCGATCTCCAGCTCTGCTAGGCCGCACCTGCGCTCTGACCTTGTCGTGATCACTGTCTGCTACACTTGTGTCTTACTCCTCTCACTCCTCTGCGCGCTCTGCCAGCCCTTTTCACGAGGCTGCAGATATCAGTGTCTCTCTCCCACCCACTTCCTGTTCCCGCCCGCAAAGCATGCTGGAAAATGTAGTCCCAATGTTCAGTGTCTTACATCGCGCTTGTCTCCCTCCGGTGGCCAAAAACAAGTACTACAACGATAGGGAATTTAAAACCAGCGCTACAGATGTTTACAGTATATAAGGGGGCAGGGCTGGCACAAGCCACTGTGCTGCCTGGAGCGAAAGATGAAATGCTGCCCCCCCCCAAAAAAACACGTGACCTGTAATAAAACTCACAGTAATAGACAGTGTGTATGCGCATAACACAGAGCTGCACAGCAATAAAACTCACAGTGATGTGCGGTGTGTATGAGCGTATCACAGAGCTGCACAGCAATAAAACTCACAGTAATGTGCGGTGTGTATGAGCGTATCACATAAGCCGGCCCACTGTCACACACACAGTCACAACCACACACACAGTCACATACACACACACCCAGTCACACCCAGTCACACACATCTGAGGCCTTACTCTGGTCCTGAGCGGTGATAATGGCTTTGTGCCCGTAGCAGGGGCGGATCCAGATACAGGTTTCGGGGGGGGGGCACTCTAGCAGTTTTGGCTAGGAGAGAAAGGAGGGGATTACAAAGGAAATGAAGTGGGCCAGGGACAGCCAGCATACCCACACACGGCATGATCCCTGGCCAGGCCATGCTCAGCCTACAGCTGCCTCAGATCCTGCACGTTCCATCCCTGACACAAAGTATCCAACCCCCTCACTCACCCAGGGCAAAGAAAGTTCACATCTCAGGGTGACTGACTGTATGTGGTCGGTCCCAGTGACCCCCTCCCCCACCCCATGTGTAAGCAGAAGCAGATCCTTACCTGGAGGATCTGTGGCATATTGGGCCGGTGGTGAGTACTGGATGTGAGGGATCCATGCACCCAGCGTGTGCAGCCTGCTCTGCAACTCCCCCCAGAAGTGAAAGCTGAGCTCAGCCCCACTCACTCACACAAGGTGCAGGACTGCCTGGGGACACAATGATCCGGAGCGGAGTGCCTGCATGGGCTGCCCTGCTGCAACCAGGGGCTCTGACACGGTGTGTGTCCTCACACACAGACACAGAGAGCCCGTCTGCCACCTCTTCTGCGCGCATGCGGCATCATGTGACCATGACGCCAGTGAGTTGCGGTAGAGGGGGCGGAGCTTCAGCTGGCAATCTGAGGGGCAGCTTTGTTGCCCCTCCCCTGGATCCGCCCCTGGCCCGTAGGGGAATCAGTTTTGCGGCATGAAGATGCCTTTGATCGTGTAAAGGAGCCAGCTCGGCCCCGGTGATATGGTGATCATAGTAAATGGTTCTATGGTGCTTTCGGACGGGTGCTCCTTGCCACGACCCTTGAGCACGGAATTTTGTCGCCCCCTCAAAGGGCCGCTTGGAGCCACTGCTCCGCCTTGCTCCATGGACGGGCTGGCCCTGTAAGGGGGGGCGAAAATAAATTCCTGCCCCGGGCGCCCATAACTCTGGTTACGCCACTGATGATGACGATGCCTCATTGGTCACTGTTGCCTGCATTAGCAAAGGATATGCAGAATAAAAGCAGAAGGCTCCCAGCATTCAATGCACACATCTGTCTATGGTTTTATTAAAGAATGGAGGAATGGAGAGCCTATCCTCAAATTGGTTGGTTTAATATTCTTCAAAGTAGTAGAAAAAGTAGCTAGTTAGCATTACTGTCTGGATTGGAGTGGTTGTGGTGTTGTGGTGATTTTATTGTGTACCGCAGGCATCAGCAACCATGACCTTTCAGATATTTTGGAACTACATTTCCCTTGATGCTCAGTCAACCTAATAAGTGATTGAGAATCATGGGAGCTGCAGTTCTAACACATCTGGAAGGCTGAGGTTGCAATGCTGACCTCTAGTGTACCGATTTTTGGTCTCATTATATATATATATATATATATATGTGTTATTTATCACACATTTTTATAAGAGCATACAACATTTTTATTGAAGAAACAGGAAACAGGACAACAACGACAATTTAGAAAAAAAATGGTACATTTTAGCTTAGCTCAGCAGGAAGTGTTTACCGGTTTCACTGTTTCTGCTGATTTGAGCTTAACTGCTAACTTCAATACCAGTTCAGCATTACAGCTTGTATCAGGTACTTTTTCAATATGCAAATTCTTTCTTGATCAGCTATGTGTATCAACAGATAGCAAACACAATATAAACATTTAAGTGTACCTATGCAAAGAAAAATTAAAAGTATATTCCTGAAGCGTTCAGTGTTACTTTGGCTCTCGGTCAGCTGACAGATCTGTCCCCAACTTCGCACATCATTAAGTTACAACACCTACAAACTACTATACTAGAATTCTAGTAATGAGTTGCTGATCTATTGTGTAACTTTTTTTATCATTCTTGCTTTTTATTCTGCTTCCCCTTCCTTTTTTATTTCTGAGCCCCCCAAATGTTTTTCTTTTGGAGAATTGATCTAAACACCATTTTCTGCACATGAGACAAAATAGTATAGAGAAGTCGTCTACACCACAGCTGGAAAACACACGACTGTATATCGTCATCCACAGCGAACAGGTTAAAAGCTACTGCAGATATTCTGAGTCGCACAGATGTTCCAGCTTCATACTGTACATTAATGGCTTCTATACTTTTTTCAGGCCTGTTTGAGGCTCCTTCGCGGAAAATGAGCTATTCCAACATAGATTGTTCTCCCCAAAATGATTCGGTATTCAGAAACAGATGCTCTTAAGCCCTTGTGTTATGCGATTTTGATTTTGCAAAACCACTTTAAGAAACACTCTTAAAAAATAGTTTCCTTTTTTTGCCCTTAAATAATTGGGCAGAGGCTGATGACAGCCTATGTCAAATTATTATCATTTTTATTATGATTTTATTCACCTTTCTCTCTCGCCGTGCACAGCTCCTCCTCTTTCCTTAGTGACTCCTGAAAATCAGAACTCCCCCTAGAATCAGAATGGGGAACCAGAACTCCCCACCTTGAGTGGATTAATATCAAGACATTCTGAATTCAAGTTTAATTTCTGTGTGTCACGTCCCACGCTGTCCTGGAGTCCCGGGGGCCCCTTCCTCGCTGCTTGCTGGTCAGCCGCAAGTGATATGCTAGCCGCTCGCGTTCATGGGTCGAGGGCGCTGGCCGGGCACAGCGTGTGTCGACGCAGTACCTGCCGGGTTTAAATGCAGATGCTTGAGACAATTCTGTGCCCCGACGTGGTTTTCACTCCTCTCAGTGCTCGTTGCTAATTTCACCTGTGTATACCTGTTATTGACTCCGGCTTGTCTGACGTTTCTCTCCTGGCTCTTAACCCCTGGCATCCCTCTGACTACCAGATCTGGCACACGACTCCTGGCATCAGGCTGACGTTATATCCTGGCAAACCGTCCCCTGACATCCCTCTTACTACCCGACTGGTATTAACCCTTTGTGTCTGGCTCACGAGCAATCCTGGTATCTGGCTCACAAGCACCCCTGGCATTAACTCCTGGTGTCTATTGTTCTGGTCACATATACCTCTGGTCAGTGGCGACTCTAGGAACAATATTTAGGGGGGCACAGAAGATACCGCAGTCAAAACTGGGGGGCACTAATAATTTTCACCACTAAATCATATCACTGAATAAAACTAAGGGCCCAATCACCTGTGTGAGCTAAAACACCATCGCTAAAGGAAAAATTTAGCGCGAGTCGCTAAAACGTAGTGCCTGACTACCTACTAACAGATCATCTTGTCTGCAGAAGTCCATGAACAAGGTCGTTTGGCGCACGCTAGGAAAACTCTAAGACCCGAGCTGAGACCAGCGCTAATGCGGTTGTGTACAGGATAGAACTTTTTTTTCCAGTGCAGAGTGCTGGGCCATAACTATCCCCCGCCCTCACAAGCTTGAATATGAACACATACAGTGAATAACCTCACACCCTGCCTTATTAAAAGTCTCCAAGGTGGCCGTATCATCCATGTTTTGATGCACACATATATTAAGGCTGACGGACATTGCATGATAAATGCCACCCAAACACATGTAGAATCATTACACTGCATTTAATAGATCCAAAAGGAAGGCCAGGTGAGCGACAAAAATTTCCCTGCTGCAGCATATAAATAATACATGTTTCAGGGCAAGACTTATTCATGTGTCCCTTTAAACATGGTCCACACAGTCACCCTAATAATCAACCACTTCCATACTATGAATAACCCCCAGCATAAAATGTTTAAAATTAGGCAATATATTAGAATTAGGATATATGTGGATAAAGGATACTTTTATAATAGAGCCTACTGCAACAGCAACGACAATGCGGACCAGATCCATTGCTATGGTGTATGAGGCCAAGAGAACACCTGTGCTGCATTCCTTTCAATTGCCTGTTAATTTTGGCGAAGATCTGTTTTTTGGAGTTAGCACCAGGTTGAGCAGTAGGTAAAATGTTGCAATTAGCGCCCCTCAAAAAATTAGCGCTGGCACCAACTGATCTGTTAGCTGCAAAAGTGCTAGAGATCTCTAGCACTCCCCATGTTAAGTAAAGGACGTGGAAAGTACAGTAAGCTCGCAGTCCGGTTTGTAGCGGGAGGCAAACGATCTGTTGGTCAGGCGCTAGACTCAATTAACCTGGCGCTAACGCAAAAACCATGCCGACACAAGGGTTAGCTCACGCCAGGTAATAGTGCCCTAAATAAGTACATATAAATAAGATTCCAAAACCCAGAGTAATGTGATGCAATGTAGCCTTTTTATTGTACTAACATGATACTTAACTGCCGAATTGCGGCAAATATTCGCTGAATGTCTGATTGCTGCTTCGGCGACTCCACTTTTAGCAAATTACAGTGACCATTCACTAAATAGGGAATTCACCTTATGTTCGGCAAAAAAATTCCCCGAAATGTGACAAAAAGCAGAGGATCTAAAGATTATTAGACCCTTTAGATTCTAACTTCCATAATAACCCCTAAAATGCCATAAACCCAGCGAAATACAATAAAAATAATAAACAATGTGGCATTTAGCCTACTCATTAACCCCTAAAATGCCATTAATCAAGGTAAAACATGAAATGAATACACTGAGGCATGTAGCCAACCATTAACCACTAAAATGCCATTAATCAAGGAAAAAATAAAATGTATACTGTGAGGGATGAAGCCTACCCATTAACCCTTAATATACAACTAAACCAAGGCAAAAACTAATGTAATACACAATGTAATGTATAGTCTGAACATTAACCACTTCACTGCTGAGACATTTCAACCCTGTGAAAATGCTTAAGTTGAAGTGCCTGTTATTATTTAATGTTTTTTGACTTTTATTTCAAACGGAATATGGTCATGTTGGGTATCATTGGAAAGGCCAGAATCTGCTTGTTCCAATGACACCTAGATCGTCCATATACTATGCACAGGGACGGAGATACAGTGGTCCGAAGAAGTGTGGTAAGCTGGAAGCTGATTTTTGGTGGGGGGGCACATGGGGGGGCAAGGAATAACCTAGGGGGGGCAATTGCCCCCCCTTGCCCCCCTGTAGAGTCGCCTATGCCTCTGGTTCTGTCTGTTTATGGAAATGTTATTATTACTGACCATTCGAGGATCGGCAGGGTAGGATAGCCCCTCTGCCTGCAGGGATCAGGAATATATCTAGGAGGTACATGACACTGTGACAACACATGGGAAGTTATATTTCCTTCTAATCTTACAAGACAAACCTTTTAAGACACATGGTACTTAATTTTATATTTTGTGATGGAAGCAAGAAATAAAAGCTTTCAAGCTTTAATTCACAAACAGGGGTCAGTTCCAGCTGGAACAAGTGGGAACACAAGTTCTCCACTATTTTTACAGGAGGAACTGCGCTCCCGTTTGGTCCACACACTTAAACCTTTGTAGATAATCCATATGCTTTTTTTAAATATATGATATTTATTCTGTTTATTATAACGATTACCTAAATCCCAGCTCACTTATATTTATGAATGTGTGTCTGTATATGTAATCAATATGTGCTCGGGATGTTGGGTTAAGTACAAGATGGCAAAATGTAATTTGGGGCAGAATGACTGATGAGTTCCCATACATTTTTTTATAAGACTTGACCCTTGCCGATACAACTTAAAAATGTTTCATGGGAAAATGCAGGATGGCATGAGAGGCAATAAACTGCAAAGAAGGACATGATGGATTATTCTTCACACCACTAAGAAGTCCATATTATATAGTTTAAATATCCCCTTCTGATTTGTGATAGTGTTATTACGATATTATTCTACCTCCTAATACATGTTTATAGAGAGAAGGTTAGGTTACAGCTGTCATAAATATTATCTCTAGCATTATCACAGTGAGGAGTACAATGCTTACAGGAAAGATCCTCCGATACCAGGCCGACAAGGGTGGTTTACAACTTCACTCATCATAGGGATAATTACCTGCAAACCTTGGGCCCTATTACAAACTTGACGGTAAAATGGAGACAGCAAGCATCTCCATTTTACCGTCCGTATTCCCGGAGCAGGCGTTTCATTAGCGCCTGGCCCAGGAAGGAATTGCAAAGCTGGCAGATACAGTGCGACGCCATGAGTATTGACTCATGGAGTCCATAGGACTCCATGGAGCCTTGCGCTTCCCGGCCGCGAGCTCTGCGTGAGCTTACTTTCGCGGGATCTCACAGCGCCGCAGAGGAATCACAGTGGGAGGCTAGTAACTATTTGTTCTCAGTCTCAATCAGCTCCTGTTGAGAAGAAGCAGTGGACCGCGTTGCCCTCCACTGCTGGGATGAGAGGTGAATATGGAATTTTTAGGGGGGGTTTAGAGCAAAATCACCACATAACAACAGCTTTTAGGAATCGGTAATTCCCAGTGAAATACCGTCTCCGGGTGGACGTGCAGACTACATTGGAATAGCCAGCGCTTCCACGCAAAGGTGCACATTAACATCTCCTATACTAAGTATAGGAGACGTTAATGTACAGTAACCTAGTGCTGGGAATTGTACCACTTGAGCCCAGTTTTTGGCAAGAATGTAATAGCAATCCCTGTCAAAAAGATAACTACTGGAGACATTATATACGACGTCTCCTGTAGTTATCTTATGTACAACAGTGGAATAGGACCCCTTAACTTAACTTTTGTGCGTGTACCATTTGCCACAGTGATAACAGCACCACTAACAGAAGGGCCAGACTAACTTTGTCCCTGGAGGATCTTTCCTCCTCTTTCACCCTTTAAGCAGTTGACATGACTTGTGATGAATGATAGGACATCTGTGTGCCTGGCTGCATAATTTAGATTTCCAGATGAGACTTTCCCAGCAACTCTAGGTTTGCAGTAATCTTTTTTTTATACATAATATACATAATGTATATAAAATTTAATAAAGCGATAAGTTAAAATAAAAAACAAAGAAGAAACTGAGGATTAGTGACAGAGTCTAAACAATGCAGTTGCTTTCAAATATATGTGTATTTTAGGAAAGGGGAAAAAGGTTTGGAAGGTAATAGTCATAAAACGAGTGGCTAGTGTCCTAGATGTACAAACGTGTCACCAATTAATCCATCTTTGTTTAGAGCTAAATAAAGAAGATGGGCATTTGAATATAATAACTTTCACTAGACTCCAAACTTCAAAGCTCAGTAGATATGTAACTAGACATCCCACCTCACGTTCTTCGCATCTTCCACAATGTTTCAATAATTATTAATGGGACACTGTAATGAAACCCCCCCGCTTTTTTTTTTTACCATTAAATTTGGCAGATTATGCTGACAGCATCTGCCCAATTAGGGCTCTATTACATTCTCCTTGCAAATTTGTACGCGCAGCGCAATTTTTTTTCCGTGCAGCGTTAAACATTAACGCGCGTAAATTAACGCTGGTATTACGATCCGAGCGCATTTTTTCATCCGTCCGAAAATATTGCAAGTAAAAAATACGGGCGAAAACGAGCGCAAATTAACGCTGCACGCAGAAATCGGTGGGCAGACTGCTTTTTCACGCGATTCAGCCAATCAGAATTAAGAACCACAATCGTCTCCCGTTCAGTTTTTTGCGCCTGCCAAAATCAATCTGAGTATATATGCTGCAGAAATAAAAAAAACACGCACAACTTCTCAATTTTATTGTTTGGGTATGTGTAACTATACTTTGCTGTATTTTTTTTTCGTGCTAATGTCATTGGTTTCGGCCAGAACGTTCAGATTTGCAGTTACCACCAGCTTTTAAAAGACGTTAAAAATATGCGCGCAAACGTCGTGCGTAATAAGTTGCGCATCGATTGTAATACCAGCCGCGTACCAGCGCACGAACGCATTTGCGTTCACAATGTTAAGTATGGGATGCGCGCACGAACTTTCGCAAGGTTCGCGCAGGGTAACTCGCGTTAGACGTTTACGAGCATTTTGTGAGCGAATGTCGTAATTTGACATTCAGCACGTAGGGTTTTTCCCCTTGCGTTAATGCGTTTTTGCGCACACGCACATTTTTGCGCGAAGAGTGCAATAGAGCCCTTATGTTTTTTATTTTTTTTTACATTCGGTACAAAATACAGTTAATTTTTTTTATAAAGAGCTAATAGGAGGAGAGGGGTGACACACTAGGTGCGAGTAAATCGAGAACATGAAGTAGCGGGGTGCGAGTGGGCTGGGTGGGAAGATGGTGTAAGAAATGTACAGTGAGGGATTATGGAGTGAGCTGATAGGCTTCTCTAAAGTAATGTGTTTTCAGAGACATCTTGAAGGAATCACCTTTTGTCCCTCGGCACATACTGTTCACTCCTGTCAGCTCAGGGCTTCTAAAATATAGAAATCCCTGCAGCACTTTTGTACACAATTTGCAGTGCGAGTACTGCAGGGCCTGCACAGAACGATATACTGGAGCTGCACACGCATGTGCAGAACCAATCCGTGACTGCTTCTCTGAGGACGCTCATTATTGCGGGCAGTCTGAGAGAGAATGATGTCAGTACGCAGAGGGCGAGGGACGGGGGAGGGGGCACGCCACATAGCCTGACCACGTTAAAAAGCTACCATGTTCAGGGTATGTAGAGTTTCCCTTTAATGTTATTCTGCTTTATTTATAAGGTGTCAATATGTGCATAACGCTGTACCTAGGTACAATCAGTAAATTTATTTATTTATAAAGGATTTTACCAGGAAGGATACATTGAGATTTCTCTCGTTTTCATTGTATGTCCTGGGTTCAAGAACATTGAAATTTTACAGTCGTTACAGAAATACAAAGCAATAAAATGCAAGATATTAAAAATAAAACACAAATATACAGATTAACAGAAAATAAATATGTAGGAAATAAAGTCATTATGTTACATGTTTACAGGTGCATTCTGTATTGAGGTATGTTAGTAAGGAGCTCTTGAGTGACTTAAGACTGGGGGAAGATTTGATGGCGCCTGGAAGGTTATTCCATAATTGCGGTGCTCTGTAGGAAAGTGAGGATCGAGCCACTGTCTTTTTGTATTGTGGTATTGCAAGTAAGGTGCTGGTCCTGGATCGGAGGTTATAGGATGAGGGAACTGCTGCGGGAAGCAGCCTATTCAGGTAGGGTGGCAGCTTCCCAGAAAAGCTCTTAAACACAAGGTTTATGAAGGACAGTTGTACAATACTTTGGGACAAGGTGAAAAACGACAGATACAGGAGGAATTGAGGGCTCTATTCCTGTGGGAAAGTGCAATCTAGAAGGATGGAGGGGGTGTGAAACAGGAGGTGAGGATTACGAGGGTGAAAAACATATTAATACAGTTATATGATGACAGATGGATGAGTGCAATGTATGAGTTAATGAATTACGCGCTAGGCTTCCCTGAACAGAAATGTCATTAGGGAGTGTTTAAAAGAAGGCAGATTAGGGACAAGTCAGAGAGCTCGAGGATGCGCGTTGCAGACGCTGGGTGCCACACATGAGAAGCCCTGCAGCTTAGCATGGGAAGATGTGATAACAGAAGTTGCAAGGGCCAGGTTACTGTTAGATCTAGAGTAAATTTGTTAACTATTGAGCACAGGTAGTGGAGCGCTGCATTAGTAAGGGTTTTGAAAGTGAAGATGAGGACTTTCAATTTATTTCTACTATGAATTGGGAGCCAGTGAAGGGACTCACGGAGAGGTGCTGAAGACAGAGCAACGGATAAGATGGATAAGCCTGGCAGAGGCTTTTAGGATGCATTTAAGGAATGCTTCTAAGAAAGAAGGTTGATTAGTAGGCAGGTGTGCAGGTAAAATAAAATAATTTGCGTTTCACGTTGGAAAGCAGCGCAAATGAGCATGAGTGTCACACCTTAACCAATTATTGGCTCCAAATGTTTTTAATTGCTTTTAATTATTTTTAATTGATCTTAATTGAGCTATTGAAAGATGAAATGGGACTTTTTAAACAGTATATAATGAAGCAGCAGACAAGACTAGTGATACCAGCTGAAGAAGATCTGAGGAGCGAAACGTGTTCTGGTAATATCTATCTTTATTTTATGTATTAATAAATTTATTTTATATACTACTGCTGCTTCCCGGTACGTGATTTCTAAAAGAAGGTTTTTCGGAATTTCCTTTTAAATTCCTATGCGAAGTCTTGGAGCCAATGCGGCTCACCCACATGTGAGTGCATCATTTAAATTGACCCATTGGTTATTATATCTTAACGATATTGCACTAGGGGAGTGTATTGTTTTTCTTTCCGTAATTTACTGCAGAGGAAAGCTGTTGAAGATAACCACCACATTGGGGGTACATGGGCACCTGAATATCTTTGAAGACCCATACCTGACATTCATTCTAGAGCCTAGGTTAGGCTCATTAATATAGATGCCTCAATCAAGAGCGACTTTTGGGAAGATTGAGAAGATTTATTGAAGGACATGTAAAGTGATTTTTCGTATTTCCAGCCTTGTACTGGCGCTCCATTGACTGTCCAATTAAAAGGTGTGCAGGTAGTGACGGCAGGATGAGGAAAGTGATTGGAGGTGGGGGCTGAACGACAAGGTTGAGTCAATAGTAACTGCGGAGGTAGCGATGTCAACAGAATTAATAGAAAAGAATACAGTTGGAGGAGCAATAGTGGGGGGTTTAGGAAGAGTCTTGGACATATTAATCTTTAGGTGCTGAGAGGCGATCCAGAAATAAATACCAGATAAGCAGTCACTTGTTAGAGAAAGGAGAGAGATTAGGGATGGAGAGGAAGATCTGAGCGTCACTGGCATAAAGGCAATATTTGACGCCATAGCTATTGATGATTTTACCCAGTGAAAAGTTGAAAAGAGGACCCAAGCAGATCTTTGAGGCACTCCAATTAAGAGCGCCATTAAAGAGGAGGTGTTGCCGGCAAATAACACCGAAAAGGACCTGGTCGAAAGATAAGAGTCGATTTGAGCAAGATCAGGGTCACAAAAACTAAGAGAGCTGTCTGTAGGAGAATGGGGTGGTCAACAGTGTCAAAAGCAGGTCAAGTAAGATTAATATAGAGTAGTGGATGAAAGATGGTCATTAGAAACTTTGGTAACTGCAGATTTGGATGTATGTTGAGGATGGAAGTCATAAAGTAGGGGGTCAAGCAGGGCGCCGGAGGACAGGAAGTAGGTTAGGTGGGCATAGATCACTTTATCCAGCAGTTTTGAAGTGGAAGCGGAGATATCTGGCGGTAGTTGTTAAGAGAGTTAAGAGAGGGTTGCTTTAGTATGAGATTAAATAGGATGTTTGAAAGAAAAGGGGAATGAACTGGTAGAAAAAGATGGATTGAAGAACTGAGGTAAGAGCAGATGTGAGGAAGAAAGACAAAAGAAGGAGCAGAAACTAGTGGCTAAAAATTAGGCAAAAGTGGAGTGAAATCTGGATGGTGTTAAACCTAAACCTAAAAGTAACTAACCTTAACCCTGAAACAAGTGCAAACAGTGTCCCTAGCCCTGATTAGGAAACATAAATCTAATACTAATCCTAACATTAAATGTAGTGTAGATATTGCAGCATAAAATGACTCTAGTATGATGCTTCGTCCATGCAAATGATCCAACCTGTTCATTGTTTTGTATTAGCACAATTGTTTCAAAACTCCAATAACAAAAAATTATTTATATTTATAATAGCACGAGTACAGAATTTGCAGTCAGTGTCCCTTCTTACACTTTCCTTCTTGATATTATTTTCTAGCAGTTATCTGATGTTAGGCTTTGAATTGTGAATTAACTAAAGACCCATTGTTGGCTTACAAATTCTATGAACACAAATTATATTCATTTAATGATATTATTATTATTATTATTATTATCTAAAGATGGAGAAATACAGTTCTATTCAAAGAAAGGTGAAAATCAGGAGAATTGGCAGGAGAAGAGAACATCTCTAGACCTAATAGCCGATTTGGAAAGTGAGATAAATGGGAGAATTTTTCTGGTTTGGCTATTTCGACCTAGAATTCTCACTTCTCCAGTCATTCTCCTGAGTTTCACCTTCCTTTGAATAGACCTGCTAGTCTTGGATGCCAGCACATAAACACCCTCAAATTATTTCTTTTTGAGCTGACGTGTTTCTTTATATGTTGCTCGGTAGGATTTCGACAGTGTTTGCTTGCAATGGCATATCTAATCAGTTGCGATTGTATATGTTCCACCCTGTGTGAATCATACAGCATCCTATTTGCATGCATTATTTTTTTTTTGTTTCTGTCTCCTATGGGGATTCCCAGGAATAGTTGACATAGCGAAATTGCAATACTAGGAAAAAAAATAAGCTTGGTCCCTTTTTACAGTAATAGCAATCCAAAATTATATGCTTTGACATGAAAATTTTAAAATCCAAACCAGGCATGGAATTTTCCATGTGTCCTACTAACGTCATATGTGTTGATATATACCTTTTGGTTACTGTTTATTATAAAATTATTTTCTATACTGCAGAATTATTACAATAATAAAAAAACACAGTGCCCTCATTAAATGACAATATATATATATATATATATATAGTATATAGATTAGAAGGTCATGAGAGAGACCGCAACACGGAGTCTTGAGTCAAAACGATTTAATGTAGTAGAAATTCTTCAACGTTTCAGTCCAACATGGACTTTCTTCAGGAATACAAAAAACACCCATAGAGATACATTTTATAATGAAATGAAACATATACACACCTGTGAATACTGATGAAAAACGCCGCTCCGCGTACGCCGCCGGAAACCGGAAGTCCAGTGCCGGCGGTCAGAGAACCGCAACCATGGCAACAGGACGCCGGCACCGGATGCGAACGCCGAGCAGCGTAAGACCAGCGCGATATAATGAACTGATGAACAAACCTTCTAAACCAAACCATCACAGCAACAAAAATTAAGAGAAAGAAACAAAATAAATAAGCAATAATAAACATAATAAAAGAACAACGGAGACAAACCAAATTAATTATTCTCATGCAGCTATGAAATAGATGCACATAGAAAGAAAAACACATAACAAAACACCAAATATTTGTTAAAAGAGGCTAGCTATACAGCTAAACATAATATGCTAATGTCAAAAGAAACCAAAACTACATGCATATATAGCCAGCAGCAAAACTTCAACCTAGCCTGAAACTAAACAATCTACTTAAATTGAATGCTACTGTATATCCGCAATAAGATAACTTGTGAGCAATATTATAAATAATGAGATCACTAGGACCCCTAAAGGACCGCTGTTACGAGCAAAACTGCAGCAAACTACGACGACAATGAGCCGATAAAAAATGTCTACCTGGCTGGAAGGTAGAGAATTTTTGTTGCTGTGATGGTTTGGTTTAGAAGGTTTGTTCATCAGTTCATTATATCGCGCTGGTCTTACGCTGCTCGGCGTTCGCATCCGGTGCCGGCGTCCTGTTGCCATGGTTGCGGTTCTCTGACCGCCGGGCACTGGACTTCCGGTTTCCGGCGGCGTACGCGGAGCGGCGTTTTTCATCAGTATTCACAGGTGTGTATATGGTTTCATTTCATTATAAAATGTATCTCTATGGGTGTTTTTTGTATTCCTGAAGAAAGTCCATGTTGGACTGAAACGTTGAAGAATTTCTACTACATTAAATCGTTTTGACTCAAGACTCCGTGTTGCGGTCTCTCTCATGACCTTCTATTTATGCATCGGCTTGATTCCAGCACCGGAGCACCTATATGAATCTACACTTGGAGTGCGGGGATTCCAGGTTTTTCTATTTCCACGGACACGCTGCCGTTCGTGTCTACCCCGGCACCTGTGAAAGTTTAAGTCACCTGTGATCTCTACGACGGAACTGTGAGTACGATGGAGGATTTTCTTGCTCGGGCTGGGGGCCTCGTTGAGCACGCTGAGACCTGGCATTATTCAGATGAGCAAGCGGCTGACATACTATGGCCACAATCGGATGCTGACTTGCCGATACCATCAGACCCAGGCAAGATTGTCAAAGATTTAGAACGTTTAAAACAAAAACAGATTGACCTGGAATTGCATGGCACCTATTTGTCAGATTATCACCGATTAAAAAAGATTCCACGAGGCTTCAGGATTCGCAATCAGCCCACAATTGGTAGAAAGAATCCAGAGGTCTGTCGGCGCTGGATAGCCATTTTAAATAAATGCTCAATGGATTTAATTCTATTGGTGATTGAAGAAGTTGGTAGAGAATTGAAGGTGATCAAAACCAGAATCATTGAGTTAGAGTCTAAGTATGAGACTGACCTTAAAGCTCTTGATAATCAACATCTGATTGCTCAATTGACAACTGATTTGGCCAAATATCGCAGTGATTTAATACGCTTCAAGCGGGATAAATTGGATCGTGTGAATTATGACTACACGGAGCATAGAGTCTATCGATGGCTGTCTGGTACGGAAACGTGGAGGAGACCAGCCCGTAGATTCAATATCCGGAGACCGGCTCAAGCTACCATTGATTATACCTCAGGGGAGTCAACATCGGAGACTGAAACCACCGTTCTCCACCCTAGGATGTCTACCAAACCCATGGATATGGGTACACCGTCTTTTTTAGAACCAGGACTTGGTCTGGTGCGAGAAACGAGATCATCGCCTCGGCAAGGAGGAGGAGGGGAGGGCGCTCACGCCGGGGGCATAAGGGGAAGTGGAGGTCCCAAGGGCCCCAGGGGGAGACCCCCGAAGAATCAGAGATAACTACAGTTTATAATCTTTCTCAGCGGTCCCTCACTGCCCCTGAACTGAGCATCCTCTCTAAAGGGCTGAGTTTTGTACCTTCTGCACCTGTTGATGTTTTTGAATGGGAGGTGGATCAGTATAAATTCGGTCGTTCCTTGAGATTGGAGGAGTTTTTTGGTCCATCTTCCAGCTTGAATGAGCCAGGACAGACTGCACTTCGCCTCAAGAGTAGCTTTGACCCGAATTCTAATAATGTCTCTATTAAAACGTTCCTCCAGACTGTCAATAAAGAAACAAGTACCATCTTGCGGAAAAAATCTAAGTCGGTACCGAATTTAACTAGGTTAGAGAGGAATGCCATCAAGAGTTTGTGCTCTGACCAATCTATCACTATACGCCCTGCAGACAAGGGGGGCGGAGTCGTAGTGTTAGACTATAGTTATTATAGAGATGAAATCCTTAACCAACTCACGGACACTGATACGTATGAACTATGTCATGCTGATCCTACTGTATTGTTTAAAAAAAACATTTTTGAAGTTGTCACCAATGCTCTTGACAGGAAACTTATCGATGTACAAATGAAGGAGTTTCTTATTGTTGAGTATCCAAGAGTACCTATTCTATACACTTTACCTAAGGTGCATAAGGATGGTCAGCGTCCACCTGGGAGGCCTATAGTCTCTGCTGTTGGCGGTTTACTGGAGCCCTTAGGGCAACTCATTGATAAGGCACTCAAAGCGCCTGTCATGCAGTTGCCATATTGTCTCCGGGATTCATCAGATCTGATTGAGAAAATTGAGTCTATCTCTCTCTCTGAACATACCTTGTTCATCACCATTGATGTCCGCAGCCTCTACACCATCATCCCTCATGATGATGGTGTGGAGGCTGCCAGATGGGTGTTGGAGAATACCACTGCTGTGGTTGAATGGGACGTTGAATTCGTCATTGAGCTGCTTTGGTTATCTCTCCGTCTCAACTACTTTCGTTTTGAGAATAAATTCTATCGTCAGCGGAGGGGTACGTCAATGGGTGCCCCAATGGCGCCCATGTACGCCAATGCCTTTATGTTTCTATATGAGACCAAACATATTGTACCGCTTTTTTCCGACGGGTTGAAGGCCTACTATAGGTTTATCGACGATATCCTTATTATCTGGGATGGGGATAGAGTCCAATTGGAACGTAAAATGGCATTTTTGAATGGTTTATCTTCCACTGTACGGTTTACACATCATTGTGATTCACAGCGGATTGAGTTCTTGGATCTTAATATCTTTAGAACAGGTGATAGAATAGATTTCTCGTTGTTTCGCAAACCTACGGATCGCAATACCATTCTGCATAACCAAAGTTTTCATCCGTCTAAACTAAAGGAGTCCCTACCTATTTCTCAATTTTTAAGAGTGCTTCGGAGTAATTCCAACGCAGAAACACGTGAGACACAGATTGACCAGATGAGACTCCGTTTTCTCGAACGTGGTTACCCTGGCTGTATCCTTGATGCAGCTTTGGTTAAAGCACGGGTGAAATATGAGATGAGTGAACCAGCATGTAGGGACATTCAATCCCCCAGATTCTTGTTCCCACAGAAGTATAACACACAGTCGAGGCGGATTAACTGTTGCATACGCCGTAATTGGCGGATGCTGCAGGGGGATACTGGTTTGGATGGTAAATTTCTACAACCACCTATCATGTGTTATAAACGGAACAAGAACCTGAGGGATTTGTTGGTCCATACAGATCAGTATACACGCAATTTGGGCACACTAGGGGCTAACCCAGGGTGCTACCGCTGTCTGGGCTGCACCACGTGCAACTTTGTTAATCCTTGTAAGTCCTTTCAACACCCACACACAGGACGCATATTTAAGATCAGGCATCATTTAACATGTACGACTACATTCATTGTCTATTTACTAACGTGCCCTTGTGGGTTGGCCTATGTGGGGAAAACCATCACGGACCTGAGGACCCGTCTGGCTAACCATCGTTCCTCTATTAGGGCAGCTCTGAGTGGTAAGGAGAGTCCACAGCCAGTGGCGAGACACTTTAGAGAGTACGGTCATGCACTCTCCACCATGCGAGTGAGACTCATTGATCATGTTCCAGCGTCCACACGTGGGGGGGGACAGGGCGGGTGAGCTTTTGCGCAGGGAAGCTTTTTGGATATTTACGCTCGAGACGTTGTCCCCGAAAGGACTGAATGAGTTTTACTCCTTTGGTTCTTTCCTTCCAGCCAGGTAGACATTTTTTATCGGCTCATTGTCGTCGTAGTTTGCTGCAGTTTTGCTCGTAACAGCGGTCCTTTAGGGGTCCTAGTGATCTCATTATTTATAATATTGCTCACAAGTTATCTTATTGCGGATATACAGTAGCATTCAATTTAAGTAGATTGTTTAGTTTCAGGCTAGGTTGAAGTTTTGCTGCTGGCTATATATGCATGTAGTTTTGGTTTCTTTTGACATTAGCATATTATGTTTAGCTGTATAGCTAGCCTCTTTTAACAAATATTTGGTGTTTTGTTATGTGTTTTTCTTTCTATGTGCATCTATTTCATAGCTGCATGAGAATAATTAATTTGGTTTGTCTCCGTTGTTCTTTTATTATGTTTATTATTGCTTATTTATTTTGTTTCTTTCTCTTAATTTTTGTTGCTGTGATGGTTTGGTTTAGAAGGTTTGTTCATCAGTTCATTATATCGCGCTGGTCTTACGCTGCTCGGCGTTCGCATCCGGTGCCGGCGTCCTGTTGCCATGGTTGCGGTTCTCTGACCGCCGGGCACTGGACTTCCGGTTTCCGGCGGCGTACGCGGAGCGGCGTTTTTCATCAGTATTCACAGGTGTGTATATGGTTTCATTTCATTATAAAATGTATCTCTATGGGTGTTTTTTGTATTCCTGAAGAAAGTCCATGTTGGACTGAAACGTTGAAGAATTTCTACTACATTAAATCGTTTTGACTCAAGACTCCGTGTTGCGGTCTCTCTCATGACCTTCTATTTATGCATCGGCTTGATTCCAGCACCGGAGCACCTATATGAATCTACACTTGGAGTGCGGGGATTCCAGGTTTTAGTATATAGATTAGGTAGGCCGTGTTAGTCCAGATGCCAAAATCACGAGTATAGCAATCTGTAGTGATACTTTTTTTATTGGACTAACGTTACATTTAAAATACAAGCTTTCGAGAGTGATCCTCTCTTCGTCAGGTCTGGAAGCTATACTGAGCAGAATGATAGAATTAAACATTCCCAATGTTTAATTCATGGAGAGAGCCTGTGGAGACATGGGTTCGATCCCGGCAAGAGCACCTCTCCAGTAGGGTGTCCTTGGACAAGACACTTAACGGTACATACTCGCCACCCAGGACATACTTGAAAACGAAAGAAATCTCAATGTATCCTTCCAGGTAAAAATCACACCTTACTTGCAATACCGCAATACAAAAAGAAAATGTCTCGATCCTCATTTTCCTACAGAGCACCGCAAATATGGAATAACCTCCCAGACATCGTCAAATCTTCCCCCAGTCTAAAGTCCCTTAAGACTTCCCTATTAACATACCTCAATACGAAATGCACCTGTAAACATGTAACATAATGACTTTATTTCCTCCATATTTATTTTTCTGTTAATCTGTATATTTGGTCTTGTGTTAATATCTTGCATTTTACTATTTTGTATTTCTGTAACCACTCAATGTTCTCGAACCCAGGACATACTTGAAAATGAGAGAAATCTCAATGTATCCTTCCTGGTAAAATCCTTTATAAATAAATAAATAAATAACTAAATTTCTCGAAATTTTTTTTTTCCATCATTCTGCTCAGTATAGCTTCCAGACCTGACGAAGGGAGGATCACTATCGAAAGCTTGTATTTTAAATGTAACGTTAGTCCAATAAAAAAGGTATCACTACAGACTGCTATACATATATATATATATATATATATATACAGTGGCAAGAAAAAGTATGTGAACCCTTTGGGATTATGTGGAGTTTTGCATGAATTGATCATAAAATGTGCTCTGATCTTCATCTAAATCACAACAATTTGAAAAACACAGTCTGCTTAAAATAATACAACGCAAACATTAGATGTTTTCATGTGTTTATTGAACATAACATGTAAACATTCACAGTGCAGGGTGGGAAAAGTGTGTGAACCCCTAGCCTAATGACTTCTCCAAGAGCTAATTGGAGCCAGGAGTGAGCCAACCTTGAGTCCAATCAGTGTGATATTATTGGATGTGTTGCTGAAAGCTGTCCTGCCCTTTAAAAACACACACCAGTTTTGGGTTTACTGGTTTCAAGAAGCACTGCCTGATGTGAACCATGCCTTGCAGAAAAGAGCTCTCAGAAGACCTACGATCAAGAATCGTTGACTTGCATGAAGCTGGAAAGGGTTACAAAGTATCTCCAAAAGCCTTGATGTTCATGTGTCCACGGTAAGACAGACTGTCTACAAATGGAGAAAGTTCAGCACTTTTGTTACTCTCCCTAGGCGTGGTCGTCCTGTAAAGATGACTGCAAGAGCACAGCGCAGAATGCTTAATGAGGTAAAGAATAATCCTAGAGTGTCAGCTAAAGACTTACAGAAATCTCTGGCACATGCTAACATTTTTGTTGACACATCTACAATAAGGAAAACATTAAACAAGAATGGAGTACATGGGAGAACACCACGGAGGAAGCCATTGCTGTCCAAAAAGAATATTGCAGCACGTTTGAAGTTTGCAAAAGAGCACCTGGATGTTCCACAGCACTACTGGCAAAATATTCTGTGAACAGATGAAACCAAAATTGAGTTGTTTGGAAAAAACACACAACACTATGTGTGGAGAAAAAAAGGCACAGCATACCAACATCAAAACCTCATCACCACTGTAAAACATGGCGGAGGGAGCATCATGGTTTGGGGCTGCTTTGCTGCCTCAGGGCCTGGACGGATTGTTGTCATTGATGGAAAAATGAATTCCAGAGTTTATCAAGACATTTTGCAGGAAAACGTTATACCATCTGTCCGCCAACTGAAGCTCCGCAGAGGATGGGTGATGCAACAGGACAATGACCCAAAGCATACAAGTAATTCAACAAAAGAATGGCTTCAACAAAACAAAATACGCCTTCTGGAGTGGCCCAGTCAGAGTCCTGACCTCAACCCGATTGAAATGCTGTGGCATGACCTTAAGAGAGTGATTCACACCTGACATCCCAAGGATATTGCTACACTGAAACAGTTTTGTGAAGAGGAGTGGTCCAAAATTACTCCAGATCGTTGTGCAGGTCTGATCTGCAACTACAGGAAACGTTTGGTTGAGGTTATTGATGCCAAAGGAGGGTCAACCAGTTATTAAGTCCAAAGGTTCACATACTTTTTCCACCCTGCACTGTGAATGTTTACATGTTCTGTTCAATAAAAACATGAAAACATGTAATGTTTGTGTTGTATTATTTTAAGCAGACTGTGTTTTTCAAATTGTTGTGACTTAGATGAGCGTCAGAGCACATTTTATGACCAATTCATGCAAAACCCCACGTAATCCCAAAGGGTTCACATACTTTTTCTTGCCACTGTATATATGTATACTGGTCTATAAATCACATCATTGAAAAGTCATAAAGAAGTCCAAAAGTAATTACGTAATCCCTTTTGTAATTTTTTTGTCACATGTGGATATGATATATTTTCAGATTTTAAAACTCGATTTGAGAATAAATTATGTGGTCACAAAATATGATCATATGTTGCATAAGCCCACCACAATGTCAATGTATTCCATCACAGCAGGTCCTACTCAACCCAACCCAACCTAATGACTGCTCATGTGAGGTAACCACATTTACTGGGGAAATACAGCCTTGTGAGATTCCCAGGAGATCAAGGTTTAAATAGGACATGCAACAGGGAGGGAGGTGTGCAAAACCAGAGATGGTGGTCTGTCATCAAAATGTTACATGCAGTACAATACTAGAACGGCTGCACTCAGCCTGAATATTTATTGTTTAACGGTGCTTGTCATTGTCAGACCACCTACAGGTATGTTTTGTACATTGATTTCAAAAGCAACTTCAGGAAAAAAGCATGAATGCACAAATGCAAACTGGGCTTGCGGTTCGAGTTTTGCGATTCCCTGCATGAGGTTACTGTAAATTAACATCTCCTATGCATAATATAAAATACATTAATTTACAGCTCTGTATGAAAGCGTAAACTATTCCAAGGTAGCTTGCTCTTCCACCTGGGAAACAGTATTTCGGAGATGGTCTCCTCTAAGTTGGTGTTAAGTGATTTTGCATGTGATGGAATAATTATGTCCCAGCCCCCCAATTAACCCATACTCACCTCTCATTCTGTGGTGGAGCAGGCGGTGCGATCCGCCACTTCCTGTCACCAGGAGCAGAGCGAGACTGGGAACAAATAGTTCCTAGTTTCCCTTTGCAATTTCTCTGCGTAGCTTCACCATCTCATGAGAGCGAGCTCATGCAGAGCTCGCAGAAGGGACGTGCAAGGCTCCATGGAGCCCATTGGTTTTCAGGAGGGGATGCTTGCGGCAGCTCATAGCGCCGCTGCCGGTATTGGCCTGCCCTGTGCTTCCTTCCGGAGCCAGGCCCAAACAAAGCGCCTACCCTGGAATAGCTGCGCTAAAACCAGCTGGGTGGAGTAGAGGTAACAACACTGGTCTATAACTGTGGAGAGAGATTGTGGAGACACAGGTTCGATCCCAGCAAGAGCACCTCTCCAGTAAGTGTCCTTGAGCATGACACCTAACGGCACATACTCACCACCCAGGACATACTGCAAATGAGATAAATCTCAATGTATCCTTCCTGGTAAAATCCTTTCTCAAATCCCCCCAAAAAACAGAGGTCGTAATGAAAATATGCAGGCTCAGATTTTCTTACTTACCGTCTCCGTTTAAGCGACAAATATGGAATAGGGCCCAGGGTGTGCTTATTATCCAACACTTTGTTGCTCTCTACTGGCTAACCTTTGCACAAATATGACAAAATCACTTAGTTTGGTACATGTATTTTCGGCCTAGTAATTATTGATACTCTAATAAATGTCTGTGCTTTATCCTTCATGATGTTCAATGCTGTTAAAGAATATACATTTCCATATTGAGAGGGTCCTGTCAGAATGACCATAAATGTACAGAGGAGTAATTACATTGCCCTTTTTAACCACAGCCACAGGTCTGAAGGAAGGGAGAGGTGCTGGAGAGGAGAGTTTCCCTGAAGATGTGAGGGCCCCAACATAGTTTTGGGTTTCAGAGGTGGTTTGAACAGGATTGAACATAGTTCTTGATTAAGTCCAATGAAATGCTTTATGGTACTAATTGTGCTGCAGGCCCTTTGACATTTTGAAACGTGATAATCTGCAGCATATGTGTTTTTAAAATGTCACAAGAGATGCCTTTGTATGTTTTTGAATATTATCGTCTCTTTAGAAGCACACAATTTTGAAGTCTCCAACTCACATTTTATTCCATTAGTGATAGTGGATATATAGTGCACATCGCTATGACTATCAGGGTTATTCAGAGAGCGTGAAAAGCAGGAGAATGACTGGAGAATGAAAAATTCTAGGTCAAAATAGCCAAACCAGAAAAATTCTCCCTTTCATCTCACTTTCCAAATCGGCTATTTTGACCTAGAATTTTTCATTCTCCAGTCATTCTCCTGCTTTTCACGCTCTCTGAATAACCCTGTATGTGTCTTAATGAATGATGACTTAAAGGTTAGTGGAACCTTGGTTCTCCTCTAACATGGTAAAACCTGGCTTTGGTTCCTGGATGCCTGAGGAGTACGTGTCCCATTCCCTTAAGGCTGCTTCAGACATTTGATAACTTGGCAAACCTTGCAAATCTGGGCTATCACTCAATACCTCACAACTGATACAGTTGAGCAACTGCCAAGGATTAGTTACTGGATTGAACAAATGCTGTTGCAGCCAATCAAGCCATCATTTCATGCTTTAGCTGACAGATCAGTCCAGTGATTGGCTCTTGTCAAAATCCCAGTACGTAATGTTTTGCTACAAAATTAAGGTTTAGGGAGGGTTGTATGATGTTATGATATTACAAAAACAATTTAAGGTTAGGACTAGGGTTACTAAGTAGTTGCAGTCATTACCTTAACATTTTATGGGATGGTTGACAATTAGAGTTAGCTATGGAGAATGGCACCAAGCAATGACATTTATTAGTGCTTTGATTACGTTTACGGTTTGATTGAATAGGATTTAGGATGGATGTGTTATGTTGAAATAAGAATGATTAGGTTGGCCTTGCTTTGATCAAATAGTGACCAAAGCATAAGTGGCTGCTGATCATCACCAAAATGACATGGACCTGGCCAATCAATCAGTAAAAATGAGGGCAGGTTACTAAACTGACCCTATGACTTCAAAGTAACAAGCTGATATGCTTAGGGGTGTTGCTATAACTGTATAATCAGTTATATATATACTGTATATTATATATAACTATATATATAAGTACTATTATATATACTATAATCACAGTTCTGTTATTGGGTTGAAAATACAATGTGTATATAGGTCATTATATTATTAGTTACATTGGCAAAAAAATGATAACAGGGATTATGTCATCACTAGGACGTATACTCATTGCATGTGTTATGGGATTTCTGATCTCCTTACTTATATCCACATTCTATTTGTAAATACGTGCACTCTGCATATGACTTTATAGAAGGAATGAATAGGTTCTACTTTTGCCACTATAAATCTGTATCATTTGATAGTGGCAAGTTCACACTCTGCGTTCTCATATTGTGCAAATCCCTATGTTCCCTCTCGGTCTAAGTCTGAGCTATGATCATGTATATTGCGGTTGGCAACTCTGTTCAAATGTGTGACAAAACTGTAAACCAGACTGTCAGTAAGATGATAGCAGCAACATTTTAACACTGTTGCAAAATCTGTGGCAACGTATCTCCCCTGAATCTGTATAAATCAGTGGAAACATACAATCTAAATGAAAATTCAAGCAGCTTCAAAGACCATGTAAGACTATAAATAAGAAATATGGTCCCCAAGGCCCTCAGTACAGCAAGAGGCTTTCAGCTCCAGCACACTTTGGGCAATGAAGGTACAGGCAGATTTTCATAGACGTCCAAAACATCAAGTATGCAATAGGTAAACAGAAACAAATAAACCATGACATAAATGGGACAGGAGGTGATGATACCCCACTTACATAATTTTACCGTATCCCGTCATCTATTTAATTATTTCACTGCATTAAAAACAGACGTACACAGGAAACCAAAAGAAAACCATATCAGAAGCCAGAAATAGACAGACGGGTGCTATTTATCTAAAGGGCACAATAGCATAAAATTGGTTCAACCACACATTCAGATTTCAAACATTTAATACTATCAGTAGAGGAAATTGCAAACTATTGTCCCACTTTCATAATTCCCTCCCCACAGGAAATGGCTTTTTATAAATTGTAACTGGGACATTTACAACAGAAATCCCCCAGTGTCTAGTAAGCAGAACAGACACTTATTAATTTATAGGATTCCAGAGTAATATGGGCTTCACCGAGCTGATCTTGTCTGTTTCATGCAAAATTAGTTGCCTAATAGGGTGACCAGATGATGCTTTTCAACAGGGTCATGCACAGAAAATATATACCAATGCAAAAGTGGTAAAAACACTGCTAGACTTTATAAGCTGTGTGTGAGCAGGGTCTTCACCACCTCTTGTTTGAGCAGATTGTTTCATCTTTATGTTTTTATGTTATTGCTCTGTTGCTGAATATTGCTTCGGGACACAATTATTATACTTGGAACTATAATAATATAACGAAATAATTTCAAGTAAAATACCTGTAATAACCTCTTCTATGAAGGGAAACTCCAACCACCACGTACATTTAATGAATGGAAATAGTCAATGGAGGCATAGTGTGCTTCTCTCTTCTTCACCCCCGGTGGGCATCCCAGAATGTTGGTTCAGCCTTTCGAAGGGGGATCTTCATTAAACTTGGAAAGCTGTCCATCATCTTAAACCGAGCAGCCTTCTGGGATTTAGCGGATGAATGTATAGTTCATTGGCTCTCCATTCATTCTTCTTTGCAGTGAGTTATTGCTTGGTGTTTGTATTTTGCATATATCGGTGAATGATTTCATGGTTTACCGTCCATGAGATCATGCAGCCAGTCATCCTGGCTTCTTGCACGGAGTGTTGGACTATATTTTTTCTCTCACCCGGCTTTTTTCATGGCAGATACATCCACTGCAGATTAGGACACACGTTTGGAATATCTGATGCAGAATGATGTTTGAGTTTCTGCTTGCAACATATATGACTACCATTGTGACCATCATGGTCATTGTAGAAACTAGACCATGGGTCTGCAACCTTGGCCCGCCAGATATTTTGGAGCTACATTTCCCCTGAGGCTCAGCAAGCCTAATGAATGTTTGAGCATCAAGGGATATGTAATTCCAAAACATGTGGAGGTCCAAGGTTGCCGACCACTAACCTACACCAATTGTCACAGGGGCACCCGGAGTGAGACTAGGTGGAACCCCTATTCGGGGATGATAGCCCCTATGGCAGGAGTGTTGCTGGATGCATAACAGGCAAACTAGACATGAACCACACAGCTGCACCAGGAAAGCTCAGAAAGGACACAGTACAGAACAGCAGGACAAACAAGGTTTAAGGAAAAAACGCACAGACACATAAACACCCAGAAACACACTAAAGGGAACCCTAAACTGAATACCGGTCCTTAGATGGCTGTCTCTATCTAAGGAAAACAACAACTGCTGGGTGAAACAAAACAGAACACATGCCTAAAAAAATTCTAAAAAATGAATTAGTAAAGAGACTTTTTGCTGCAAGAAAAAAAAAATAAACAGTTAAATATATATTTAATAAAAACGGGGAATATTTTTTATATTGAAACCTATGGGATTATTTTGTATGGCTGGTATTTTCCTTTTAATGTTGTAGTAGTAGAAGTAGTAATCCGTTTCACATTCTGTAATAACTCATAAAAACGAAAAACGAGTCAACCCAAAATACGAAATAACTCATAAAAACAAAGTGATCCGAAATATGAAATACTTTTTGTCAGAAAATAAGAATCGCCCGAAAACACGAAATAACTCATAAAACGTAATATGAATGCAGCCGAAAAACAAAATAACTCAGAAAAATGAAAAACTTAGTGATCCAAAAAACAAAGACCGTCTGCCTGAAATTTCAGATCGGTCTGAAAATACGAATCGCTGAAGCATTACGAAAACAACAAAATATCGGATCGAAAAATGATCTGAAAATGATCTGAAACAGATAAAAAAATCAGAACGAAAAAATCCAAAATGAAACAAAATGAAAAAAACGGCTGTGCACAAGTCTAATAACTATAGTTACAGGAAAATGGTGTCGTGCCTGAGCCCTACTGGGACGGCCGCAATTACCAGACGTATCCAGCCCAGTAACATGTATTAACCCCTTCCCGACCGCTGACGTACCCTGTACGTCCTGTGTTCGGGTCTCCCTTAGACCCGATGACGTACAGGGTACGTCAGCGGCGCCAAATCCCCCTCCCGCCCGATACTCACCTCCCTCGTCGGATCCCACAGCGATCTGACAGGGAGGAAGCCTGCCCATGTGATTTACATAGGCAGGCGAGGCTGATGACGTCGCCACGCTGCGTGGTGACGTCATCAGAAGGTGCCCCCATGTGTTTCAATGGAGGGGAGGGGGGGGCTCCTTCGGAGCCCTCTATCTCCCCAACCATTGAAGCTAGGGAGATGCCGTTTGCACCGCTGGAGAGGGGAGAGCCTCCCCTTTCCAGCAGTGTATGGCATTAACCATTTCGCCTCCAGATCACGTTGCGGCGCCAATTGGCGCCAAAACGTGATTCAAACCTGGAGGGGGGCTGACATCTTGGATGTCAGCCAAGCCTCCAGGTCCCCCCCCACCCACTGACAACCTCACCATATGTGTGAGGATGTCAGTGGGCCAGTTAACCCTCTAGCTGCCATGTAGAGATAAGGGGATCCTAAGGATCCCTTTATCTCCCGATCCATGGCAGCTAGATGGTCATATTTGCCATCATTTGAAAGGCCTGATTATGGCCTTTCAAATGATACCAAACATGACCAGGTTTGGTTTTAAAAAAAATGTAAAAAAAAAATTAAATAAAAAAAAAATAATAAAAAAATTAAATAAAATAAAAAAATGTTTTTTTTTTTAAAGTTTTTTTTGTCTGGGGGGAGTTTAATTAAATAGGACCTAGGCTGTCATCTAAAAATAATTAGCACAAAATGGTCAGAATGAGCGCAGCGCACATAGGTGAACTGGCTCAGCAGTGAAAGGGTTAAAAGGTAAAAACATGTAAAAATTGGGTATTTCTATTCTCGGGATAAAATTTGGAAACTATTTAGCCGGGGTCTTTATTGGTGGTTATAGCTTTAGGGGATTAAATTACGAAAAAGTGTGTTTTTACCATTTTTTTCATCATATTTCATATTTTTTTTATATTAAATTATTGGATATGATGGAAATAATGGTATTTCTAGAAAGTCCATTTAATGGCGGGAAAAAGGGTGTATAATATGTGTGGGTTGAATAAACGAGTAAGAGGAAAATTTGATCTAAACACGAGCAGCGCAGAAACGTAAAAACAGCAGCGGTCACTAAAGGACGGATTTGTGTAAAACCGCCCGGTCACTAAGGGGTTAAAGATAACAAGAAACAAAGAGGTCATCTGCGCTTATCCCTATAACACCATGGAAAACAAAACACAATTAGAGATTTTGGTTTACTTGAATGCCCATTGAAGTTTTAAGCCTACCTGCCAGGACAAGGCACCTCTAGTAAGGCGAGTCCTATCTACTGGAGTCAAACGTTGCTCCCTGAGCAACCACATACACTCATGCTATTTCTCAGTCAGCAGTTTGTCTCATGTCTGAGAAATAGCATGAGTGTATTTGGTTGCTCAGGGAGCAGCTTTTGGCTTCATTAGATAGGACTCGCCTTACTAGAGGTGCCTTGGCGTGGCAGGCAGGTTTAAAACTTCAAAGGCCAATCTAGTAAACAAAAACCTCTAATTGTGTTTGTTTCACATGCAGGGTTATTCAGAGAGCGTGAAAAGCAGGAGAAGGACTGGAGAATGACTGGAGAATGAAAAATTCTAGGTCAAAATAGCCGATTTGGAAAGTGAGATGAAAGGGAGAATTTTTCTGGTTTGGCTATTTTGACCTAGAATTTTTCATTCTCCAGTCATTCTCCTGCTTTTCACCGCTCTCTGAATAACCCTGATGGTGTTATAGGGATAAGCGCAGATGACAAGTCTAATAACTATGTCTGTACTGATGGTCTTTTGGGCCACTGGATCTCCCCTACCATATCAGCTACAGGGTCATGCAAGGTCATGATACCAATCATGACCAGGTTTTATGTAACAATAAAAAGTAAATAAATTTTTTATTTTTTCCTAGCACCGCACTTTTGTGCACTTTTCAATTATAAAGTGAACAATAATGCTGCACTAACTCACCATCTCACTTCCCATGTTGTCAGCAAGTGTGGAGGTGATGGCACAATGTGGTATTAAGTATTGTTTCATCAAAACACCTAAACAGCACTGAGAAGCGCTGGGGGTCCTTTGGATCCCTCCGTCTCTAATATTTACACCACATGAGGTCAAGTGCGATGTCATCGGACAGGCCAGAGTCTGTTCTTTCAATTGATATGTAAATATGCCCATGTAATTTTTTTTTTGTGTAAAATAAAACTCCCAGATCCTTTTCCCAACTAAGTAGCCTCGGAGAATCAATCTTGTAGACCCCTCTCATTATGTACGAATATATATTAGAGACAACATTTCCATAACGAGTCCGATCGGTACAGAAGGTCTCAAATGGGGCCAATGGAGGTAGGCTCTCTGTCAACCTTGTAGTGGAACTTAAAAAAATGATTCAATTGTGCATATTGGAATTTGGTCATAGATTTGGTCGCCACGTCCGGGGTCACTAACCTATCTAAGGGGAGCAGGCCACCGTCCTCAACCACTGCCTCAAGCGGTATATATGGTTTTGGTAAAATCCCATCAAGAAAAGTAGGCGCCAATCCCAGAGGAAACAACGGGTTGTGTGTCAAGGGAGCCAGGCGGGAGGTCAGTGTTGTCATTCCTAATGTCAGTCCATGCTTCCTTCATAGACGCAGCAGAGGGCCCAGCAACGGGTGGGCTCGTAATCCCAACCTCGTCGCCGGTGCCGACTGCCAAGGCAGGGAGGATAAGGGCCATGTGACTCCCACTTGTAATACGTGTTCCCAAAGCTTGCCCATTGTCCCCGTCGTCAAGCCATACAAAATAGAGAAGACAGCAGCCAAATAATAATAATAAGCATGAGGCATGCCCAGACCCCCCCTCCCTACCGGTCTGTTTAAATCGTTATAATAAATCCTCACCTTCCGCCCACGCCAGACATAGCCCATAAACGTTTGTCTCAAATCAGAAAAATACATTTGAGGTACATTAATGGCGAGGGCTTGGATCAGATACAATAGTCAAGGCAATATATTCATACGAAGGACTTTTATCCGTCCCAGCCAAGAAATATGGGGTAAGTTCCAGTCCCGCAGATCCCCCTTAATTTGTCATAGGAGAGGGACATAATTTAAATTAAATAAATTGTCCAGATCGGAAGACAAACGAATTCCTAAGTATTTAAGTCCGTCTGGGACCCACCGCATTCCATATGTGCTACGGATAGTTTCGGTCATGTCTCGGGAGAGGTGTACTCCTAGAAACTCACTCTTCAGAACATTCATTTTATATCCTGAAAAAGCCGCAAACGCATCCAATTCTGCCATCAAAGCAGACACTGAGGATAGGGGATCCGTCAATGTAAACAACAGGTCGTCAGCAAATGTAGCCACCTTAAAGTCATGTCTGTCAGGGGTTGACTGCGGTTGGTGTAGCAGGATGGGGTTGTGAGCCCAATATGCAGTGATATAGGCAGATTCAAGATAACAAGGGTGTTTATTGTGCAACAAACACGAGAACGTAATATCAGGCAAGGTTTAGACAATAGCGTAGTCAGGGTTCAGCAAAGGGTCTGGTATACTGGGGGTCCTAGATGGGGGGCAGAAGGAGAGCAGGATGGGAGGGTACCGGTATATAGAAGCGATGAAAGTCCAGGTGATATAACAGAGGGTCCTTGGAGTCTTTGGCAGTGAAGTCAGGAGATTGGCAAGAGATATCAGGGAGCTTTGTCAAACAGGTATGCAGTCAGCGAATTCAACTTCAATGTGGAAGTCCAGGGTTGAGGGTGGGACTCCCTTATATGCAGGGCTAATCAGGGAGGATAAAGGGCAGGTGTGGATCCAGGGCCAGAACGTCATAATCAGGAAGGTGCATTGTTCATACAAGAGTCTTGGAATCTGCAGGATAATGCAGACATGCAGGATAATACACAAAAAGGGGGCGTCCGGGGGTCAGGGCCTCCAGGGCCTGACATAGCTCCCCCTCTAAGGGCCGGACTCTGAACAGCCCAGGCCGAGGTCAGGGTCACACTGGTGGATGAAGGGACAAATATTCATTGCACCATTGGAGTGCGTAATAGTGGTCATGATGACCAGGGGTTCCTTCGGAACATAGAGTCCGTGGGACTGACTGGCACAGGTAGTCGGTGACAGCAGCGGCTGGGGTAGAGATCACGGTGTCAAGATATGCAATTCCTTGGCATGGTTGTCCATAAATAAGCCCAAACTTGCGGCTGTGAGGGATGGGAGAGTCAACCTTTGCAAACCCCCAAACCCTCCTTGGCCTCGGCTAGGGCTGGAAACTGCCAACAATGGGTAGTGGAGATGGGGGTCTCCACGGCAACAGCTGGGCACGTTGGGCAGCGGCCTTGGTGAGGCGCGATGGGGCAGCACCCTTGGCGAGGCACGGAGGGGCAGTGCCCTTGGCGAGGCACGGAGGGGCAGCACCCTTGGTGAGGCACGGAGGGGCAGCACCCTTGGTGACAACCTTGGCACTGCACAGCTCAACGGCGACGTCCTTGACAAGGCACGGAGGAACAGCGCCCTTGGCGAGGCACAGAGGGGCAGTGCCCTTGGCGAGGCCCTTGATACTGCATGGCTCAGCGGCGACCTGGGTACAGCACGACTCAATGGTGGCAACCTTGGTGAGGCACGGCACTTGAGCGACCTGGGTACTGCATGGCATGTGTCAGCATTTGATCGTTTAAACATTCCACATGTGAAAATAGTGCATCTCTGTCCTCCTCTAATTCCAAGATGCGGCCTCCCAATTGTTTCAAGTCAGTCCCCAGTTCATCGCACTTGCTATAAAAATTCCGCTCCATTTGAATAAACTGTGCAGCCAAATCTGTCTTGGTCGGTAAACCCTGCAGCAAGGCTCTCCTCTCCTGTTCCATATCGCTACCTCGAGGTGCTGCGTCTGAGCACGGCTGGGAGGCCTCCAGTTCCGAGTCTCCAGGCGCCATCTTGGATCCCTTACTTCCGATCCGCGGCTGGACTGTAAGCCCCAAAAACGGCAAGATGAAGGAGCAGCGTTAGGTCCCCGCAATCCCTGAGGTTCCTGAGGTAGTAGATACCTTTTTGCGCTGTGCCATTGCTGCTAATTCTGCCCCAGAATAACAATCTGAGCACACGGGCCTGGGAGCTCAGCTCTCACACAGCCAGCTCACTCGACGGTCCGGCCACGACCCCCACGTAATATTTAATATATGTAATGTTATAATATAAATGCAAAAGTTACTTTTTCTTTTTCTCTGTTCTAAAGCAGAGGATTAAGTGCTTTTACCTATAAGCTAACAATGTTGCTGCGCTAACTCACCTTCTGATTTCAATGATGGGAGCAAATGGAGAGGTGATGGTGCAATGCTTTATTACCATTGGTCTATCTAAAATAGTAGCCGCTGCACCGCTGTGAGGAGAGCGAGGTACTTTGGTAAGTATAGGGAAGGAGGTCCCCCTTAGCGGATGACGTGTGGGGAACGTCCTCTGCTTATAGCGGGGAATCCCCATAACATTCCCCACACATCGTCCGCATCCAAGGGGTTAAGTGGGGGCCCAGTTGCTACACTATGGGCCTCTTGAGTTGTGCTTGCCCCCTAGGCCAAACGTTGCCAGTCAGTCCCTGGTAATGGCACTTTGGGAGGTGAGAAGAAGAGGCGGAGGCACAGGCAACTCTTCCTCTTCAGGCCCATGAAGACCTTAATTCAGCACTGAAAGCTACAATGAAAGCAGTGGCGTAGCGTGGGTTGTCAGCACCCGGGGCCAGCCAAGAATTGTGCGCCCCCCCCAACCTGTGGACACGTTATCGATATTGCCCCAGCTCTCACATGGATATTGCCCCAGCTCATGGATTTGCCCCCAGCTCATGGATTTGCCCCAGCTCACACATGGATTTGCCCCCCAGCTCACTCATGGATTTGCCCCAGCTCATGGATTTGCCCCAGCTCACTCATGGATTTGCCCCCAGCGCATGGATTTGCCCCCCAGCTCACTCATGGATTTGCCCCAGCTCACTCATGGATTTGCCCCCAGCTCATGGATTTGCCCCAGCTCACTCATGGATATTGCCCCAGCTCATGGATTTGCCCCCAGCTCATGGATTTGCCCCAGCTCACACATGGATTTGCCCCCCAGCTCACTCATGGATTTGCCCCAGCTCATGGATTTGCCCCAGCTCACTCATGGATTTGCCCCCAGCTCATGGATTTGCCCCCCAGCTCACTCATGGATTTGCCCCAGCTCACTCATGGATTTGCCCCAGCTCATGGATTTGCCCCAGCTCACTCATGGATTTGCCCCAGCTCATGGATTTGCCCCCAGCTCGCTCATGGATTTGCCCCAGCTCATGGATTTGCCCCCAGCTCATGGATTTGCCCCCAGCTCATGGATTTGCCCCAGCTCACTCATGGATTTGCCCCAGCTCACTCATGGATTTGCCCCCAGCTCACTCATGGATTTGCCCCCAGCTCACTCATGGATTTGCCCCAGCTCACTCATGGATTTGCCCCAGCTCACTCATGGATTTGCCCCCAGCTCATGGATTTGCCCCAGCTCACTCATGGATTTGCCCCCAGCTCATGGATTTGCCCCAGCTCATGGATTTGCCCCCAGCTCACACATGGATTTGCCCCCCAGCTCACTCATGGATTTGCCCCAGCTCATGGATTTGCCCCAGCTCACTCATGGATTTGCCCCCAGCTCATGGATTTGCCCCCCAGCTCACTCATGGATTTGCCCCAGCTCATGGATTTGCCCCAGCTCACTCATGGATTTGCCCCAGCTCATGGATTTGCCCCAGCTCACTCATGGATTTGCCCCAGCTCATGGATTTGCCCCAGCTCACTCATGGATTTGCCCCAGCTCATGGATTTGCCCCAGCACATGGATTTGCCCCCAGCTCATGGATTTGCCCCAGCTCACTCATGGATTTGCCCCCAGCTCATGGATTTGCCCCCAGCTCATGGATTTGCCCCAGCTCACTCATGGATTTGCCCCAGCTCACTCATGGATTTGCCCCCAGCTCATGGATTTGCCCCAGCTCACTCATGGATTTGCCCCCAGCTCACTCATGGATTTGCCCCAGCTCACTCATGGATTTGCCCCCAGCTCACTCATGGATTTGCCCCCCAGATCATGGATTTGCCCCCCAGCTCATGGATTTGCCCCCCAACTCATGGATTTTCCCCCCAGCTCATGGATTTGCCCCCAGCTCATGGATTTGCCCCAGCTCATGGATACTGCCCCCAGCTCATGGATTTGCCCCAGCTCATGGATACTGCCCCCAGCTCATGGATTTGCCCCCCAGCTCATGGATTTGCCCCAGCTCATGGATTTGCCCCCCAGCTCATGGATTTGCCCCAGCTCGCACATGGATTTGCCCCCAGGTCATGGATTTGCCCCAGCTCTCACCTGGATAGTTGCCCCAGCTCCGGCAGGGGGTTGAGGGACCCAGATGCCGGGCAGCGCGGGAGCGCCTGCCCGGTCTTGAACAGTCCGTCCTGTGAAGTGGATGCGGCTGTGTGCGTGCGCAGCCGGTCACGCGGTCCGGCCAGTCAGGTGGTACAGAGACTCAGTACCACCTGATTAGCCGGACCACGTGACCGGCTGCGCACGCACACAGCCGCATCCACTTCACAGGACGGACTGTTCAAGACCGGGCAGGCGCTCCCGCGCTGCCCGGCATCTGGGTCCCTCAACCCCCGGGCCAGTTTTAGGGGCGCGAATGCGCCCCTAACAAAACTGCGCCCGGGGCCACGGCCCCCCCAGCCCCCCCACGCTACGCCACTGAATGAAAGTGATAAAAATAGAAGGTCTAAATGAAAAGAAACAGCATGAGACTTTTAAAAACTCCATTTAAAATAAACTGCAAACATATATACCTATCAATGTTGCCACTTAATGAATTACATTTGGAATGGATTAAATGACAGGAGGTAGCACATCTTGTTCTGAGCATAAACCTGAGTGACGGTAGAGTGTAGCATGATGGACCGGGACTGAAATGTTCTGGCTTATATCCAGATTAACGCTATTCCTTTCCTGAGTCAAAAGACTCAGTGCATGTAAAACTAATATATAATAAACCTTTCTGTATCCCTCGCAGCAGGATTTTGCTTCTTTGTCAGGAAATTTGCTTAATGTGATACTTAAAGGTATAATCTATTGAAAATAGCTTTCCCTCTTTTTCGACCTTAAGTAATTGGGCAGTTGCTGCTGATGGCCTCTGCCGTTTTATTTATTTTTTGTTATTTTCTCACTTTTTGTCCCTTGCCACACGCAGCTTCTCCTCTTCAACTCAGGGACTCCAGAACCCAGAAGCCCCTGAACTTTTTCAGTGCAATTTGCGCTCCTATGGAACTTGCATAGTGTATGAACTGTGCACTACGATGGGACTTGCGCATTATACTTAAGCAAGATCTGTAGCGCTTGCACAGAACAATGGATTGGAGCTGCGCATGCATGCGTGGATCTGATTCATTGGCTGCCTCTCTGAGACTTTCTTCTTTTCATGGGCAGTCTCAGAAGGTGATGTCTGCACACTCACTGCTTTCTGATCTCACTAGTGACCGACCTGATGATTGACACCCAGGAAATTCAAAATCTCCAGCTGCCGGTGACACTACGTGGGTGGAGAAATTCCTCCACTTCACGCAATGTTTTCACCTGAACAGGGCACATCCTGACCACTTTAAAACAGAAAAGTGGTCAGAATGAACAGAGTGTCCTTTTTAACAGTTCTGCTTCACACATTCATGTTACACATTAACCCCTTAAGGACCACTGACGTACATAGTATGTCCTAGGGAAAATTCCCCTTAAGGGCCAAGGACAAACTATGTACGTCATGGTCCTTCAACCCCCCTCCCTCCCTATCCTCACCTCTTCGGCCAGGGTCTCACGTCGGAATGACTTCCTTGAAGTCAGCCTGACGGTTTTATGGGCCCCAGCCATCGCGATGACGACATCGCCGGGCGCCCCCCGGCAACTGCAAGGGAAGAATGAGAAAGGGGAGGGTGCCCTCTCCCTCCTGAATGGCTGCAGATATGAAAAAAAGAGAGGCACCGCTGGAGAGGGCAGAGTCTGCCTTTTTCAGTGATGCCTCTCTTTAAAACCTTAGGTGCCAGATTGTGATTTGCTCCCAGAGGTGGCTGACATCTAGGATGTCAGCCAAGCATCCAAGTAACCCCCCCACCCACTGACATCGTCACCATATGTGCAATGACGTCAGTTGGACAGTTAACCCCCTAGTTGCCAAGTGGAGCTAGAGGGATCCTTTGGATCCCCGTATCTCCGGTCCATGGCAGCTAGAGGGCCTGATCATGGCCTTTCCAATGATACCAAACATGACTAGGTTTGGTGTAAAAATTAAAAAATAAAAATAAAAAAGTGGGCTTTTTAAAAAAAAAAAAAAATTGTAGGGGAATATAATAAAATAGGACATCAAATCAAATGTAAACATGATGAGCATAAAACGGTCAAAATGAGCTCAGCACACAGAGGTGAAATGGGTTAAAAAGCAAAACCATGTAAAAATTGGGTATTTCAAATCTCAGGACAAAATTTCGAAACTATTTAGCCGTGGGTCTTTTTTGGCAGTTGTGATTTTAGGGATTAAAGTTAAAAAAAGTGTGTTTTTTCCATTTTTTCATAATATTTGATATTTTTTTTATTGTAAGTTATATGACATGATGGAAATAATGGTATCTTTAGAAAGTCCATTTAATGGTGGGAAAAACGGCATATAATATGGGTGGGTTCCATAAACGAGTAAGAGGAAAATTAGAGCTAAACACAAACAGCGCAGAAATGTAAAAACAGCAAAGGGTACTTTCAGACAGACAATGGTAAAACCGCCTGTTCACAATAGGGTTAAAGGGAGTTCCCTTTTTTTTAATTAAAAAATTTTCAGCAGTATCACAGACATAAAATGTCCGCGCAAGGCCACATAGAAACCGCGGCATAGCATATCAGAAGAATACAAGAACAGTAGGCGGTTAGAGGACCGAAAAAACACAGCAATCTAAAACAATGAAAGTAGTCATCTAAAGGCAGCCATATATTGGCGATTATCTTCCCCAATAGGGGGGTCTCCGCTATAGGTAAGAAACATATAACAAGAAAAAAAAAAAACAGCTCAGTACGTCTAGTATACTGAGTAAGAGGGGGGAAAAAACAAACAAACTACGTTATATAACAGACAAGTGTCCTCAATGTCATCCGAGTGGGGGAGGGGTCTCAAATAATAAAAGTAAAAGTTATCAGAGGAGCCAGAAGAAGAAATGAGAACAGCATGGAGGGGTAGCATCAAAAAGAAGTCGGGCCTGGGATCAAAAGTGATGCAGGAAAGTTGATTTACTCTCAGCCAGTGTCCCAGAATGGTTAGAACTGCACAGCAGGCAAGACGATGCAGGACAGGCCCGGCTGGCCAGCGAATCCTGGCTCTGTGTGTTTAGATGAGGCCGGTCGACCATGCAAGCGTCCTCTCGCACCGCAACACTCCTCGGCGTCATCTTGGGTCAGATGCAACGCCGAGGTGAGGGGCAGCCAATGGGATCCAGATGACGTTATCCTCCCGAACTCCGCAGGAAAGAGCTCGGCTGTCACCAGGCTTCGTCTGGAACCGGCATGCGCCACCAGTGCGCTCACCAGCCCCATCCGAATAGGCGACTCACGGCAAGCAGGAGCCCCTGAGGCATGCATCTGCGGCCCTCCCCCCTCGGCAAGTCAAGCAGCAGTTTAGACACAGGGTGAGGGTCTCGCAGGGCCTCCGGCCACGCTTCAGGGCACGAGGTCACCCCCGGAGTGTCAGGCTCCTTCGTCGGCATCTCGTCTTTGCCACAACGCCCTCCTTCCATCTCCGCTGACCCACATCCAAAAGCAGGGTCATCTATCGAGGCAGCAGCATCCCTGAGCAGCGAGTGAGTCTGCACCCCTCGGCAGACTCACTTAGCCAAACCCCTCTGCTAAGTGGGGCATCGTTGTCTTCTTCGCCCCAGCAGCCCCAAGCAGGCATCAAGCGCCGACATCATGGTCCCGGGGTTCGTGTGGGGGGGAGGGAAGTGCCTCTCATCCAGGTCCCAGGCCCTTCGTCCCTCCCTGCCATACGACATCTGTAGAAGCCGGGTGACGGGGGCCCACCGTCTCCACGGCCCGATCTAGGCATTTATACAGGGATGTTGTTCTCCAAGGCAGCGAGGGAGCGGCAGGGCCAGGTTCCATTGCTGAAGGTAGGCCGCAATATGGCCACCGAGGCAGCATGCCAGCCGAGAGCAGTCGCTGGAAATAGAGTATCTGGTCTGGAGGGGGAACTAAACGGACTCCAGACAGTATAAACCCGGTGTTCAGCAGCCGAGGGGCCACTTATTAGGGATATCCAGTGGAAAAAGAGACCCAAACCGCCTCTGCTCAATTTTTTTCAATGTTTCTTATAATTTGGATGAGTTTTACTTACCTTTTGTCCCTTGCTATGTGCAGCTCCTCCTCTTCTGCTCAGGAATTCTAGAACCCGGACGTCTCTGAAGCTTTGTAACACAGTTTGCACTCCTACACAACTTGCATAGAGTAGGAACCGCAAATAGCGCACCGTGAAGATGCATTACCAATGACCAATGATGCTTAGTCAACCCAATGAGGGTCTGAGTATCATGGGACATGGTCTTCCAAACCATCTGAAGGTCCAAGATTGCTGACCCCTGCGCTAATAGATAAATGCTTACATGGAGTTTTTCCATTATCCTCTCTATTCCCGGCTCAGCCAGAAAAAAGTCCGAGGTTGTTTTATCAGTTCAAAGCTATAACACATACTCTAATGTTTGTTATTGTCCTACAGATGGGTCAGGTCAAGGGAAAAAATTCTTTAACGTATCAGCATCTGACGTGCATTACTTAAATCAGTATTATTGATTATTCACACTGCTTGAACGTTTAAGCTAAGGAAGTAATTAGGGCTTTTTGTGTGGATTATCCACTAAAGAAAGGTCAAATAACTACAAACTGTGCCAGAAAACAGGAGCCACCGAGGACCGTTGTGTTCGTGACCAGTTAAGAAATGCTAAGGCAGGTCTGGATAATGATGTGCTTATGCCAGATTCTACATAATTTGATCGCTCTGTCATAGAAATCCAATGAAACATGAGTGATTACCACTTTTTTCCTTGAATGTTGCTTCAGGTCCCTGACGCCTGTCAAATAAACTAGTTTGTCAGAGAAACCAGACCAAAGGAGCTAGGAATTCAAAAGAGCAGATATACTTTGCATATTCCACAGCACATTAATATGACTTAAATATAACCCCTTTATTAACCAGCACTTTTCATTTAAAGAGAATAGGAATAATATTTATTATGTCACGTGTAGGTAATGCATAGCACATGCACAAAACAGGGAATCAGTCAATGATTTCTATATGGTACAAATGTGTAAAATGAACAAAGATTATCAGGTCTATTCAAAGAAAGGTGAAACTCAGGAGAATGACTGGAGGACTTAAAATTCTAGGTCAAAATAGCCAAACCAGAAAAATTCTCCCATTTATCTCACTGTCCAAATCAGCTATTTGGTCTAGATTGTTCTCTTCTCCTGACAGTTCTCCTGGTTTTCACCTTTCTCTGAAAAACGCTGTATGTCTATGAATTCACTCACCCTTGTAAAAATATCAGGGGTAAGAATACCAAACATTATACTTTATCCACTTTGTCTCTGTTAAAACCCACTGCAAGACCAATATTTTTTTTTTTCATTACCATCACCATTAAAATCCCTTTGTGCGCACAATGATTATGTGGTTTTGAAAGTATCAGTTTTCCATTTCTCATTTGTTTGATACTAAGATGACTGTTACACATTGATATAAATTACTGATCACCTGTTTAATGGGAAACTACCACCAAAAAAGGAAATGTCTTTATTGTGTTTATTTTATGTTTCTGATATCTTACATGTGTTTTGTTTTGCTCCTGTATGTTTAGTTAAGAAAATATTTTCCTCTATATGTGTCACTGGGTGCATTTATTTTGTGATGTTTTGTGTTGTAAACTGCCCCCCCCCCCAGTATCTTTACATCACTTAGTCCATAATGTTGGCAATGGCCAAAGAATGGAGTATATAGGTAAATCACTTACTCAGATCATTGTTTTGTGTGGGATGTATTCAAAGGACAGCATCAGGGGGTAGACTAGAAGTCTTTTAAGATCCCTATCTTATCTCATTCAACTGCCATCTCTTATCTCTGTTAGCCTGGAGAACAATAGACCTCCTGCCGCCTTATCTAAACATTCTCTCCTCCACCTCATTAACGGTCAAATAATGTAGATTAAAGAAACAAAAGCCACAAAGCAAAGCTTTTGGTACATGTTGCATCATGGAAAAATTACAAAAAATGGAAACAAGAGATCAAAACCTTACCTTATTTTTCCTTTTTACATGCAATTACTTCAAAGAAATAAAAACAGCAGCGTGTGTTGTATAAGGTGGTTTTATTTGTAATGCGCAAGTGATCTAATTACAGCTTATATAAGTGGTTGTGTCCGTTTAAATGCATATCATGTGAATTATACTGATCATTGTAAACTTTTTTTTAAAACTATTAATAATTAAGATTTTTTCATAAAATGTTAATTAATGTAGAAGCTTTGACTTATTCAAAATGGTCTAATTTGAGCATTTCTGTAACTTATTTTTGCATGATATCACCAGAATTGAAGTCTGTGATTGTTACTTCTTTAAATATCGTAATCTCTATAATAATATCCATTATAGAATGTTACAGTATATTTACTAACGTTCCATAATTAGTGTTTTGCACAAGAGAACTGATTCTCTTGAAAGGGTGACAGGCAAATGTGTAAATACTGATTAATAAATCAATCAGAATATGTTGATTTAGGAAATGGAGAGCAAAGCATTCATTGTTGCTTCCAGTCCTATTCTATCGATCTTTTAAATTAGGGATTAAGATGTTTTTCTTTCTGCCCAGAGGTTGATTTATTAAAGATATCTCTACAAGTACATACTAAACATATTGCACATCAGTGGGTGCCTGTCCCTGATGAGAGCTCTGTTGACTCTCATTGTGATACTGTTGACATAAGAGATTACCAGACACACAAATCCCCTCTTCTAGGTTAAAAATTAAAATGAAGGATGTTTAGAAAAGCTATTGGAAACACAATAGTTCTTTTTTGAAGTTAATAAATGATAGAGCATTTGCACAAAGACACTATTGAAGATGTAGGCTAGTGCAAATAACATTTGTCTAGAATGGCTATATGTCATCATGATGATAAGTACATCACTCCTTGGTGGGGTAAACTAGCACCATCAAAACATCATGCAGGATTTAAAGGATATTGTTATTGATGCACAATGCACATTCTTAAAAGCAATTTATTAATATAACTGTTTAAAACAATATATTTACTAGCATTATTAAAGGGGTCAAAGAGTGATTAAGACTATGGAATATCCAACCTGCTTAGTCTGACTGAGAATGATGACCATGAGAGGATAATGGGTTTGACAGGCATGTCGCTTTTGTATCTATGATTACATAAATCAGGAACTGTCTAGGGCAGGTGTCAACAATCTTAGCCAACCAGATGTTTTTGAGCTACATCTCCCATGATGGTCACACATCAAGCAAGCTTCATAAAATATAGTTCCAAATCTTCTAGATCAGTGGTTCCCAACCGCGGTCCCCAAGTACACCCAACAGGTCAGGTTTTCCAGATAGCCGAAGCACAGCACGGGTGATATGATTTGCTGCTCAGTGATAGCAGGATTCTTTAAACCTGACCTGTTAGGGTACTTGAGGACAGCGGTTGGGAACCACTGTTCTAGAGGGTCAACATTGCTGACCCCCTGATCAAGGGACACATGTATATTCCGCATACAAACAAATGAAATTGATTAATGAATTGATTAATATTCAAGGGGTTGTGTTGACAAGTATAAATTTTGTATAAAACCAAAAGCGCATAAAATACTCCAGGCCTTATCCCATAGTTGATGGCAAAATGGACACAGTAACCAGGATAATCCTCTCCCTCACTGACTCCATTTTACCATTCATATTAGCGCCTTGCTCCGGAACGAAGTGCAAGGCTGCCAGATACCGGTAGCTGTGACACCATGGAGCCTTGTGCATCCCGGCCTCAAGCACTGCATGAGCTTCCTCTCGCAAGATCGTGCAGCACCCGGGACGGAACATGGAGGGAGACTAGGAACTATGTTCAAAGTCTCACTCTGCTGCCAGCGAGAGGAAGCGGTGGATGGTGCTGCCCTCTCCACCACATGATGAGCAGAAAGAATGGAATTGCAATTCCCCATGATAAAATAACTACAGGAGACGCTATGTGTATTTATTTATTTATTTATAAAGGATTTTACCAGGAAGGATACATTGAGATTTCTCTAGTTTTCAAGTATGTCCTGGGTTCAAGAACATTGAATTGGGGGGGGGGCGTGGCCGGCTACCAACGGAGGTGGACGTGTTTTGATGGAGCTTCACATGTTTGCGCCATTAAGGACCTTTTAGATGACTGCAAACGGGGACTTTTTTCTTTAAAGGTACCGGGTGGCTGGCCACCGGAGTAGTGCAATCCGGAGGCCGCTCAGGCCCCCCCTCCAGACCAGAGACACCCCATTTTGTGTTTTCAGTGCCTGCAGAGCAAGTTCTGCCGGCGGCCTACTTGGGGCCTAGGCTTCGGTGCCTGCGCGTTCGGGCCCTTCTTCGGCCTCCTTCACTGGGATCCGGGTCGCGGCGACCCGAGGGGATGGAGGGCCCCCATCCTACGGCTGCTGCGGTTGGACCTGTGACAGAGTTGCCTGGAGTGGATGCGGACTAGCGGTGGCTGGACTGCCCCTCCCCCATCAGGACCTTGGGAGTGGTGTTGGAGGGCCTGGAGGCCTACCTGGTGCTGATGCCTGAGGACGACGAGAGCCCGATGACGCGTGGCATGTGGCGTAGGCTCATGAAGGTACTGGGGACGGAACGGAAGATAGCAGTGGAGGACGCGGCGCTGTCGGTGGATGAATCCTCGACTGGTGCTCAGGAGGATGTCTCCGGGGCTGAGGCAGTGTTCCCACAACGAGGAGGTGACGAGGAGCTGACTGGGGTTGAAGACAGAGGAGCAGTAGATGATTCTGTGCGACTTGCTGTCGCTCCCCCTGCGCCGTCTATGTGGGGACCGTGGTGGATTATTGGGAGGATGGGTGCCGGTGAGCTGCGTATACCCAAAATGGAGATGGCCCAACGGATGTCCATCTGCTGTGTTCCCCAAGAGCTGCCTCAATGCGAGGGAGCTGCGCGGGTAGTCCTCCCGCTGGACACAGGTTGAGGGGGTCAGTTTTGGTTCCCTTTACGTTGCCGACCGGAGTGCTCTATGATGACCCCCACATGCAGACTCGTTTGTTTTTGAACTCACTCTCTGTGACTCTCCGACGATGCCCTAGTTTTTACAGATGACTTTTTTTTTTTTTCTCTCTATTTCTAATCTGTTAATGCGGTTTTCCCCCCCCCCCCTCCGGCCGGTCTGATGTGACTTTGACTTTTTATTTTTGTTTCTTTCTATTTGACACTCTCCGAGGATACTGGCTATTATTCCCGTTATGAGAACTCTTTTTGGTTTTTTCGCAATGGCTTGTTTCCACATCTGAGGGGACTAGTGTGTCTTTTTTTTTTTTGTGTGTGTTTGGCACTCTCTGTGTGGTACCGAGGTGCGCCACTATGTCGTACTTGGCCCTCGGACCTCCGGGCCTCGTGACGTTGTCTCTCCATGGCCTCCTTCGGGAGTGGGCAAGGAGTGTCACGGTTATGGGCCAGGAGTGTCACGGTTATGGCCTGTGCCTTTCCCCCACGCCCCTCCCCCCTTTTTTATTATTATATGTTTTTCGCCACTTTATTCTTATTTTATTTTTATTTTTACACACATGCAGAGTTTTCTTATTCTGAGACCCCCCAATTGGGGACGTTACTTGTCGATATATTGTTATCCTTTGATAACTCTTCTGTTATTAATAGATGTTACCCAGACGACGTTCTCTGGCCCTGTGTGGTTATAATTGCCTGTCACGTTTCATTGTTTGGCCTTGTGAGTCCACTTATTATTTTATATTATGATGTAATGCTGACTTATTTCAAAATAAAAACTTTTGAATTAAAAAAAAAAAAGAACATTGAATTGTTACAGAAATACAAAGTAATAAAATGCAAAATATTAAAAAGAAATTGCACAAATATACAGATTAACAGAAAATAAATATATTCACTATATTACATGTGTAAATTCTCTTGTAGTTATCTTATCAATGACAATGGAACAGAGCCCTCCATGGGCAAGAGTCTGAGTCAGGTGTAACTTAAGCACAGCTCTGATTAACTACCCATGCCATTAAAGTCTATGGAGATATTAGGTTTACCAGAGCTTTGGTTAAGTTTACAACAGGCTTGTAATACAGTCCAATATATTTACAAAAAGCATCATTTCATGACCCTTCCATTTTAAGCTGTAGTTGAACCAGAGTTTATATAATGGATTTACAGAGCGACATTTGAAGAATATTGATAGGATGCATACAATCATCAGTATGCAAAATATTTATAAAAAAAACAACAGATAATACAACAATATGGATACGTTATTGAATGAGAACGGGGTGCAAAAGAATGTACAAAGTTTATATTGCTTTTTCTGACCCTAGCCATTATAACAATACAATCCATAAAGTACAATGTGGGGATAATTGACACATTTTATGACAGTGATTATGACTTGGGTTGGGGGGTGTGATATCCTTTGATAGTTAAATGGCATGATGGTGAGTGTTATGACAGAGTAATTACGATATGGCACTTGTCTGACTTGGTGATGGAGGATAATCAAGGTAATTGATTAATGAGGCCAAATTGGTTTTTATAAGGTTACTGAGACCTTTAATTAAATCTGTATTCATCTTTTCATCTCTAAATAGAAACAATGCAATGGACTCAATGCTTGCACTGTCATCATGACGCTCACTACCATACTGTAAGTAATGAATCTATATAGACAATTGAGAACAATCAGGCACAATTAAAGTGTATCTATTGCTTGAAGTAATCTATGCACCATTATACAGTCACGCAAAACATTTTTTTTAAGAAATCTCTATTTTTCAGTTGGTTATTTTAATTTACACAGTACCTTTTATGAAACAAAATAAAATAGATTTTGAAGCAAACAGTTCTCTAAAAATCATAGAATTTAATCTGTGATCCCCTTTATGCTGCTGCGCCAGCGTGGATAATACTGGGAGAACTGTGCGACCGGTTGTCAGTAAGAAACAACATGTTATAGAGAAGAATTAAATTAGTATACAATATTCTGTTTCAATAATATTTAAGAGAGAGGATCAAATTGAGAAATATTCCCCTCCCCATTGCTTGAGGAACTACTATACCATCCATAGGTGTTTTGTACATTGTTGGCAGGACTTCCATCAGAATTCATGGGACCCCTTACTAAACCATTAGTCGCGTCCCCTTTCTTTAGCTGCACCCAGTAAATTAAAAATATAATATTTTGCCTCCTCTTCCCCTCCAGCAATGTGTTAAAAAATATTCCCTGGTGGGAGAGCGTTCAAGCTGCATCTCTACCTGGTGCAGACCATACTAATTGCTCTCTCAGTAGTGAGTCAGAGTGATCTTACCGGCCCCTGATGCCGTGGCACACTGGGAAATTTGTTGGTATCTTGCTGGGCCAGTCGTGGGTGGCATGGAGGGACCCTTACAGCTGTGGCATTTAGATAATCTGCACAGAGTTTGCAAGGGCCGGGCCCCTGGAGACACTGGGCCCCTAAAGATATCATGGGCTCTCACCCCTGATGACAGTCCTGTTGGTAGGTAGGTGATTAATTAATAAAAACCTAATATGGTTGTTAGTACCTGACTAAATGTAAAGAGACAGGATGCCATGTTTTACACTGGAAAGGTATTGGTTAATCTAAAAACTGTCAATGTTTGAGACAATTAGTATGTTACTAAGAACACCAGCTACCGCCTTAAGTGGCATGAAATGTTATAGTTACAAGTATATATAAAGTGCCAGCAAGTTCCGTAGAGCTGTACAGTGGGGAGAGAAAAAATAACAAATATACATACAGATTACCCACACAGAACAGTAGGGGAGAGGACCCTGCTCACGAGCTTACAATCCAAGTGGAGAGGGGTGACACGCTAGGTGACAGATAGCTGGCTAGGTAAAGTAGCGGGTGCATGTGGGCTGAATGGGAAGATGGAGCAAGAAATGTACAGTAGGGAATCATGGAGAGAGCCGATAGGCTTCTCTAAAGTAATGTGTTTTCAGAGACTTCTTGAAGGACTGGAGGGATGGTGAGTGTAACGTGGGGGTTCCCTGTCCACGTACAGAATGCTCCCCTCGCCATCAGTATCCCGCAGGAGTACTGATTCTGGCCCAGAACCCAGGCAATAACTGGAGATCCTCGCAGGGTGAAAACCAAACTGAGACTGACTTTATTTACATTCTTCAATTGCGAAAAACACACACAGGGGGAATGTATAAAAAGACAATGGAAACATGCCCAGCATTGAAACAAAAGTTCAGGAGTAGGACAGCGATCCGGTTCAAGTTAGTTGATGAGGAAGGGGGGTTGATGGAAGCATGTGAAAACAAAGGAATCCATTACTCACAAATACACAAAGGATAAGAACAACACAACATATACAGTTACAGTTATACCACAGGAGACTCCACAATAAATACAAACATAAGGGAATATTAATATAACATAGACATCAGGAAATAGGGTACAGAAAACACAAACACCCTACATCTAAAAATGTAGATACAGGGTGACTTTGACAAAAGAGAGGGCAGGGAAACAATATGAAACTTCAGGCCCGTACCTCTCATATACATTTCTAGGCCCATGAACCCCAAGTCCAAGTGATACACATCACAGGGAGAGTCTAATGTTGCGGGGGAGGGAGTTCCATAGATAAGGGCAGCACAGGAGAAGTCTTGAAGGCAGGAGTTGGACATACGGGGAGCTGATAGAATCAGATCATTGGCAGAGTGAAGTGGCCAGGATGGGATGTACCTGCTAATAAGGGAGGAGTATGTGGTTATGGAGAGCTTTGTACGTGAGCACCAGTATTTTGACATGGTTTCTAAAGTAGACAGGAAGCCAGTGTTGCGATGACAGGTGGACTGTAACACAGTCTTTCTGAACGTGAATTGAGCCTTTTGGCTTTACATTGCATCTCACTTCTGGTCTTTCTCCCCAGAGTGCGAAGAACAAACTTTTCCAACGTTTTAGTAAAGTGTTTGAATAATAACAGATATGTGCAGAGTTATTTGTTACAGACAGAGGTGTTAAAACATATATTGGTAGAAATTCTGCCTTTAATAAAGTGTTAATGTATTCTAACAAGTGGCTCATTGTCCTTTTCACTATATTCCATGTCTGAATGGTTTACAGCGATGGACAAATAAGCACTGAGGACGCACGCCAAATCCGTTTTGATTCAGCAATATTATGAACTTATAATAATAAATCTTTTTTAGGACTTATTTGCATTAGCACAGGAAGTATAGTGTAACTTCAGTTTCAACAACTGTACAGCCAGGATCCCCAGTAGAGGGCAAATTAGAAACTCATGGTACGTGTGACTAATAACACCTCTTGGGAAACCCCAATGACCATACTTTATTTTAGAATTTCTCCTTGGATTTTAAAACAGAGTGAAAAGTAATACAAAGCATAACTAAAAACATGTGTGGAATTCCAGAAGACAGTCACAATTTAAATTTGAAAGGACATTCAGTCGTTTTGTTCTGTCATCATATTATTGTTAGCTTGATTCTTGAGGTCATTGAAGGCCCTGCATTAGTCTTCAACATGCAAATACCAATAAAAGAAAAGTTACGCTTCTCATCATTAGCAGCACAAGTAAATGTTTCAATGTAAAACTTATTCATTCATACCTTTTGGTTAGGTTTGCTGTATTGGTAAAAGAGTTATAGCATTATTTCTTTGGCTGAGAAAGAGGAAGGAAAGCTAACTTTTGACAAATGAAGATATATAGATTTTTCTTCTATATTTTACGTATTATAAGAAATTTAAATCAGGTCCTTTTCTATAGAAATTAAATAATCTGTAAATAATAGGTGAAGCATCAGTTGTTAAAAAATATAAATTAATAAAAATCTAAACTTTGAAAAGAACGTTTAAAGGGCCACTACCACCAAAAAATGAAATGTTCTTATTTTGTTAATTTTATGTTGCCGATATCTTAAATTTACTTTGTTTTTCTCATGTGTGTTCAGTTAAGAAAATATTTTACTCTATAGTGTCACTGGGTGAATCCAATTTTGTTGTGTTGTAAACTGCCTCCCTCCCCAGAGTATCTTTACATTAGTTGCAGGGGTTATTATTGCAGAGGATCTAAGGGTAATTAGTCAATGTAATAGAGCAGCAGGAAATGCTAGCAGAATGCTTGGTTGTGTAGGGAGAGCTATTAGCAGTAGGAAAAGGGAAGTGCTCATGCCACTGTACAGAGCACTGGTGAGACCTCACTTGGAGTACTGTGTGCAGTACTGGAGACCGTATCTCCAGAAGGATATAGACATCTTAGAGAGAGTTCAGAGAAGGGCTACAAAAATGGTGTACGGCTTGAAGGAGAAAAGTTACCAGGAAAGGCTTAATGATCTTAACATGTACAGCTTGGAAAAAAGACAAGACAGAGGAGATAGAAACCTTTAAATACGTAAAGGGAATCCACAAGGTAGAGGAAGGGAGTATATTTAAAAGGAAACAAAGTAGCAAAACAAGAGGACATAGTCTTAGATTAGAGGGGCAAAGGTTTAAAAGTAACATCAGGAAGCATTATTTTACTGACAGGGTGGTGGATACATGGAACAGCCTTCCAGTAGAAGTGGTAGAGGCCAAAACAGTGACTGAATTTAAGCAGGCATGGGATAGGCATAAGGCTATCCTAAACAAAAGATAAATCCAGGTAAAGTATCCATGTAATTGGGCAGACTAGTTGGGCCGAAAGGTTCTTATCTGCCGACATTTTCTATTTTTCTATGTTTCTATGTTTTTCTAGACTACACAACAGATCCCCTTCAGCCTTGCCTAAACACTCCCTCCACCACCCCATTGCTTCTTCTTAACTGTTTTATTCTATACCACAACTGCAGACTTGCCATAAGATTTTGATAAATGTTGCATCATGGGAAAAATCCATAAAATGGTAACAGAAGATAAAAATGGACCTTTATTTTTTCCTTAATATATGCAATTAATTAAAACAAAGTAAAACAACTTTTAAAAGGCGTTTTAAACAAATATAATGCATGAAAATGCATGGAAATAATATATACGGCCCTATGAATAACAACAAAAAGTCTGTTGCAGAATACTAAAAAGCGATTTAAGAAAGTGGGAATCAAAAATTTCATGAAAAATTTCTAAAAAATTAATTATTAATGAGACTTTTTGCTGCAAATGAAAAGAATAAACAGTTGAATAAAAAAAATAATAAAAATAGGTATTTTTTTTACAGTGAAACCTATGGAATTCGTCTGTTTAAACCTGTTGAATGAAACCACCAAAAATCTGGGTATTTAGCCTCTTTTCCCAGCTGTTGGGCATTCTCTGAATAGACTAACCATTACTTCTCTATGGGGAATTTCACTGCCGCCAAATTGCACTGTATTTCGCTGGCAATTCGCCAATATTTAGCAAATCGCCAGATTATTGAATAGCCGAATGGCCACAAAATTTCACCGTGCACTGAAACCGTACGTTCGGTGCAATTCGGTGGCCAATTTGGCAGTCTTTGAATAACAGGAATGATTGGATTCCAAAGAACCCAAAAGGGAGGTGGGAACAAATGGTTAAAATTATAAACCTTTATTGAACTTCTAAGAAAAAACGTACACACCCTCAAAATGTATAAAAAACACAAAAAAGGTCATAGATTTGAGACCATAATTCGAGGTCAATGACCAATCACAGAAGCATTGAATGCAGGGTGAGGTCTCTGTGACAACAATTATATGTCAAAGCTGAGAACCACCACCTAAAAAGAATGATGAGCAAGAGATGCATAGAGGTCCCCTCAAAAAAGTATGCACACGTTGGAGTATACTTAGAGCACGTGCTCTATTGACTCGTTTAAGGTTTTCCTCTCGTTGCATGCTGGAGCTGGACACATCTATATTTTATAAAGAATAATACCATTACAGCACAATCTTTTTGGGCTATGACTGATTGCCCACAACCGTTCAGCAACATTGCAGCATGTTTAATGTTGAGATGGATTCTAAATCTTATGATCCCCTTGATGCACTATACTGATACACATGTTGAATTTTTTTGCTGAGGAATACATTCTTGGCTGGGGGACTGCTACTGCTTGCACTTTATTGTGATTTCTCGATCAGTGCAAATTGTAGCTACCAGGTCCACTCCTTTTCTTTGTATTAACCAGTTGTATTCCGTGACGTGGACCATTTATGTTTGCACCTCATTGTGACGCTTTTGAGTGGTATATGCTAACTACAGCAACTAATTTGGTGGCATATGTCTTTAAGCATTTAAGTATACTCCAACGTGTGCATACTTTTTTGTGGGGACCTCTATGCATCTCTTGCTCATCATTCTTTTTAGGTGGTGGTTCTCAGCTTTAACATATAATTGTTGTCACAGAGACCTCACCCTGCATTAGATGCTTCTGTGATTGGTCATTGACCTCGAATTATGGTCTCAAATCATGTGATCTTGTCATGCCTTCCGTAGATAGAGACCAGTATGCGGTAGATGGTGAACAACAGGTTAATCCAAGCGAAGTATCCGTGGGGAATTACAATAGAATAGTCGTGGGAAGCCAAAAGGGTCGGGACAGGCAGAGTTCAAGCAAGGTCAAAGGATAAGCCAATTGGGTCAATATGATAGGTCTTCAGGAAATAAGGATCAACAGATATGAGGGAACCAGGAAAGCTTCCAGGAAGCAACAACCAGGTACCTGTCCAAGGGAGAAGTGGACTTATATAGGGAGTGTAGGAAACCACACCTCTGCAGGGAGGAGTCGTAATTTCCAGGCACACCTCCACAGGTGATGAGGATGCCTGGCTGCCAAAAGCTCCCCTACTGTCTTTCATCCTAAAGCCACGCCCCCCAGGTTGATGGGCACTCCCCTTGGCTCCTCTCCTTCTCCTAGCGTGGTGGGACACGCCCCCACGCCGGGACCATGTGACGGCCGCCATGTTCGGCACTCTCCGAGTGCCGTGGACCCTTTTCCCGCCGGAGGCAGAGGAGAAGCCTGGACCCCATCTCCAGGTGAGTGGAGCGTAGTGGGGTCCAGGCGGCTATCAGCCATTGCGGGCGCCGATGCCCCCCTCCCGGTCGTCGCCCGCCGCCACCATCTCAGGCGCGCTGGGACCCTCCCCCGGTCTGAACGCCGGTGTGGGCGTGCGAGGCATGACATAACCCCCCTCCCAAGGCGAGACCTCCGGGGGAGCCCAGGACCAGGTTTGTCCGGATGGGTACGGTGAAAGGAACGAAGCAACCTAGGGGCGTGTACATCTGAGGCTAGTTCCCAAGATCTCTCCTCGGGACCATAGCCTTTCCAATGGAGAAGGTACTCAAGTCTGCGACCCCGGTAGCGGGAGTCTAAGATGGATTCGATTTCATACTCAGATTCACCATCGACTAGGGTTGGAGGAGGTGGCGTGACAGAGGGGCCCAGTGGAGGTGTCCACGGTTTTAGGAGGGACACGTGAAACACTGGATGAAGGCGTACCGTTCTGGGTAGTTTCAGACGAACTGTAACAGGGGAAAGGATTCTTTGGACAATGTATGGACCAATAAATTTAGGTCCCAACTTTTTGGAGGGACAGGAGAGGCGTATGTTTTTGGTAGACAACCATACTTTTTGGCCTATTGTATAGCCGTCTACGGGACGTCTAATAGCATCAGCGGAACGTTTGTGGTTTCTTTGAGCCTGAAGAAGGTGTTGTCTAAGCAGACGAAAGTTTCGTTGCAGGTTTTGAATGTGAACATTCACATCTGGTACTTGGCAAGTCCGGGGGAGGTCGGGTAGAAGGGAAGGATGATATCCATATGAGGAAAAGAAGGGAGATTGGCGAAGGGAGGAATGATGTGATGAGTTGTAGGCAAATTCTGCTGCTGGTAATAAGCTTAACCAGTCGTCCTGTAGATGGCAAGTAAAGCACCGGATATACTGCTCGAGTGTTTGATTTACTCTTTCGGTTTGACCGTTTGTCTGTGGGTGATAAGCTGTAGACAGTTTGACCTTGATACGTAGAACTTGGCAGAAGGCAGCCCAGAATTTGGATGTGAACTGGGACCCACGATCTGATACTATAGAGGCTGGGACTCCGTGTAATCTGAAGATCTCGCGGTAGAATAAGTCGGCTGTTTGTTTAGCGGTAGGTAATTTAGATACAGGTAGGAAGTGGGCCATTTTGGTGAACCTATCAACCACTACCATTATAACAGTGTGATTTTTAGAAGGTGGTAGCTCGACGATAAAGTCCACTGAGAGGTGTGACCAGGGTTGACTGGGTATGGGTAGGGGTTGAAGGAGGCCTGCAGGTCTTGTGGGCAATGATTTGGATATGTTGCAGATAGGGCAAGCTCTTACATATTGGTTGATCGATTTACCCATTGAAGGCCACGTGAAATAACGGGAAACAAGGGCGGTGGTACGTTTCATGCCTCCGTGACCTGCCATGGTAGAGTCATGGCAAATGGAAAGTACTTCAGGACGTACCTCTTGTGGTACGAAGATTTTGTTGTGGTGTCGAAGGAAACCGTCTGGAGACAGTCCAGGAAGAGTTGATGGTGTTACTTCTTTGATGCGAGAGAGGAGGGATGACTGGGTAACCAGGAAGTGGCCTTTCTGAAGAATAGTGGTTGGGTTATCGTCTGGAGGTGACTCGGGTGAAAAAAGACGGGAGAGGGCATCTGCTTTCTGATTTTTTGATCCTGGGCGATAAGTGACATGGAAGTGGAATCGAGAAAAGAATAAAGCCCACCGTGCCTGGCGTGGTTTCAGTCTTTTTGCTGTCTTGAGGTATTCCAGGTTCTTATGGTCCGTATAGACTGTTATAGGGTGTTCAGTTCCCTCAAGCAGGTGTCTCCACTCCTCAAAGGCTCTTTTTATAGCTAGCAATTCCTTATCACCTACATCATAGTTGGATTCAGCTGTTGATAGTCGTTTGGAAGAGAAGGCTACTGGGTGTAGGTGGTCGTTATTTACATCACGTTGGGAAAGAATTGCTCCTGTGGCAACATCTGAGGCATCGACCTCCAGATAATATGGTTTTATAGGATCAGGTAGAGTAAGGATGGGTGCTGTGGTGAATCGATGTTTGAGGTCACGAAAGGCCTTTGTTGCTTCTTCGGTCCATTTGAACGGTTTGGTAGTACAAGTGAGTTTGGTAAGTGGGCGGATTACACGGGAAAAAGAGCGAATAAATTTTCTATAGAAGTTAGCAAATCCTATAAAACGTTGTGTCTCCTTTCGGGTAACCGGGGTTGGCCAAGATTCGATGGCTTTTACTTTTTCTGGATCCATTTTGATGTTACCTGGTGATATGATGAAACCTAGAAAGGAAACAGAAGAAGTCTCGAAGAGGCATTTCTCAGCCTTGGCGTATAGGTGATTTTTTCGTAGTCTTGATAACACTTCTTTCATATGAATGCGATGGTCTTGGAGGTTGTCGGAGTACACAAGAATGTCATCCAAGTATACTATAATGTATTGATCTAATATATCACGGAAGATGTCGTTAACTAGGTATTGGAAGGAAGCTGGTGCGTTGCACAAACCATAAGGCATTACAAGGTATTCGAAGTGTCCGTACCGAGTACGGAAGGCAGTTTTCCACTCATCTCCTTTTCGTATTCGTAGCAAGTTGTACGCTCCTCGTAAATCTAATTTTGTGTATATGGTGGCAGTTCGAAGACGTTCCATCAATTCGGGAATCAGGGGAAGTGGATATCGATTTTTTATGGTAATTTTGTTTAAGTCCCGATAATCGACACATGGCCGTAAGCCGCCGTCCTTCTTTCCTACGAAGAAGATACCGGCCCCAGCCGGAGATGTGGATGACCTAATAAAACCTTTTGTTGTATTTTCTCGCAAGTATTCCTTCAGAATTTTAAGCTCCGGTTCGGACAACGGATAGATATGTCCATGAGGAATAGGGGCACCAGGGATGAGGTCTATGGGGCAGTCGTATGGCCGGTGGGGAGGTAGGCTCTCTACCCCTTTTTCGTCAAAGACGTCTAGGAACTCTTGGTAAATTGTGGGAATAGTAACCTTGTTATGTTTCATGTGAATATCCAATATAGAGCAAAGAGGTACTGTGGTTTGGTCTTTGGGAGTAAGACACGTAGTTGTACAATGTTTTGAAGGGAACATGATGGAACCGGAACTCCAATGGATTACTGGGTCATGGAGACGAAGCCAGGGAATCCCCAGAACTAGGGGGAACATGGGAGAGGGGAGTATATCGAAGGACAAGGATTCAACATGTTTGGAACCTATGTGTACTTGGAGGGGTATTGTCTCTCGAAATACCGGCCCTGTTTTCAATGAAGATCCGTCAATCAAATGAATGTTTATAGGAAGACGTTTATTTTGTACAGGTATGGAAAACTTGGCGGCAAAGTCGACGTCGATAAAACAGCTACTTGCTCCGGAATCGATCATCGCTTTTATTGGTATTCGGTGATTAGTCCACTGTAAAAAACAGGCATCGTGAGAAGAGGAGAGACAGGAGGGGTGTTGTTTGGGTTCATAGAGGTATCGTTGGCATTGAGCTTACCTCTTCTTTGGCCCCTAACAGGGCAAGAATTAATTAGGTGGCCCGGGCGACCACAGTAGAGGCAAAGGCGGCCCTCTCTTCGGCGTGTTATCTCCTCAGGCGACAGTCTGCGACCGGCAGTTCCTATTTGCATCGGTTCGTCGTTACCCCCAGGAGAGATATAGGGGACCATAGTGGTTGATGGATCAGTGGGAAGCGGAGGTGCCATAGGGCGACGGGGCTGTACCATTTGGGGAGCAGCCCGCTCTTGGCGTCGATCCCTTAATCTTCTATCCACTGAAATACAAAAGTGCATTAATGGTTCAAGAGAGGTAGGGATCCCTACTCTCGCGAGTTCATCTTTGAGAGCATCAGAGAGGCCCCAGCGAAATTGATTAATTAATGCTGCTTCGTTCCATTCGGTTAATAAAGCATGTTGTTTAAACTCCATGATGTATTCTTCTACTGGGCGTTTGCCCTGACGAAGTGATCTTATCTCTCGTTGTGCGGAATCACGTTGGAATGGATCCTCATAGAGATCGTCGAGAGCCTCTTGGAACGAACCCCAGGTGTCCAGAATGGGGCTGTTGATACGTAGCAGCTGATGAGCCCAAGCCTGGGGTTCTCCTGATAGGAGGGTGATTACGGTTTGTACCTTAATTTGTTCAGTACAATAGGTACGTGGTTTCAGAGAGAAGAGCAATTGGCAACTGGTGATAAACGCTCTATATTTCTTCTTGTCGCCGGTGAAGCGTTCGGGTAGCACTACTGGAGGTTCCGGTATGGGGGTGCCATCCGCAAACATGGGGTTGTTTGGAAGAGGAGGTACTGGATACGGAGGAGGAGTGCCAAGGCTACGTACTGGGTAACCATAGGGTGGTGGATGGTGTTGGAGTTGAGCCAGCAGCAGTGCGTTGTTATCCTGTAGGTCCTGCACGGTTCGGGACAGGGCTCCTACTTGGCGGACAAGGGTGGTCAAGGAAGCTGCCATATCCGCGGTCTCTGGGTCTAGACCTGGTTGTTCTGTCATGCCTTCCGTAGATAGAGACCAGTATGCGGTAGATGGTGAACAACAGGTTAATCCAAGCGAAGTATCCGTGGGGAATTACAATAGAATAGTCGTGGGAAGCCAAAAGGGTCGGGACAGGCAGAGTTCAAGCAAGGTCAAAGGATAAGCCAATTGGGTCAATATGATAGGTCTTCAGGAAATAAGGATCAACAGATATGAGGGAACCAGGAAAGCTTCCAGGAAGCAACAACCAGGTACCTGTCCAAGGGAGAAGTGGACTTATATAGGGAGTGTAGGAAACCACACCTCTGCAGGGAGGAGTCGTAGTTTCCAGGCACACCTCCACAGGTGATGAGGATGCCTGGCTGCCAAAAGCTCCCCTACTGTCTTTCATCCTAAAGCCACGCCCCCCAGGTTGATGGGCACTCCCCTTGGCTCCTCTCCTTCTCCTAGCGTGGTGGGACACGCCCCCACGCCGGGACCATGTGACGGCCGCCATGTTCGGCACTCTCCGAGTGCCGTGGACCCTTTTCCCGCCGGAGGCAGAGGAGAAGCCTGGACCCCATCTCCAGGTGAGTGGAGCGTAGTGGGGTCCAGGCGGCTATCAGCCATTGCGGGCGCCGATGCCCCCCTCCCGGTCGTCGCCCGCCGCCACCATCTCAGGCGCGCTGGGACCCTCCCCCGGTCTGAACGCCGGTGTGGGCGTGCGAGGCATGACAGATCTTTTGTGTGGTGTGTACGTTTTTTCTTAGAAGTTCAATAAAGGTTTATAATTTTAACCATTTGTTCCCACCTCCCTTTTGGGTTCTTTGGAATCCAATCCTTCCTTCATCATTAGGGCTAAGTCCTGCAAGTTTTAGGTGGACGATTGCTAGTACTCAGAGGCTATAGTAATCACTTGCCACTCCACGCCCCACCCTGTTTTGAGTGGGTGCTTGCTTGTCTTTGAATAACACCTTAAATACCAAGTTGAAATACTACTTTGGGTGGATGCATAAATCAATCACACGTAGTTTAAAAAGCAATTAAAAATACTAGTAATTAATATGTCCATGTGTTGAGCTACTAGTTGAGTACATGCAGTTCTTCTATTTGCAGTGGTTGATCTGTCAAAATGATTTAGACTGTGATTGTTACAGTGCCAGTATGAGGAGGATGTCCTGTAATCATGCATTGTTGAAGAGTCAAAAGGCCTGACAAAAGATTTAACTTTTAGGTTAACAGTTGTGTTTGAACAAATGTCAAGGAGTTTAATTAAATTCCAGGTGTACATACAAAGTGGACTAATCCGATATCAACTATACAGCTACAAGCATTTATAAAGTGCCAACAAGTTCTGTAGCGCTGTACAAAAGGGAGAGACAGAATAACAAATATACATACACATTACACACACAAAACAGTAGGAGAGAGGACCCTGCTTGAGAGCTCACAACCACAGGCCAGCTATGAAAACTAAAAATGTTATTGATGCACATATCGGGTTAGATCTTAGAATTAAATCATTTTTGGGATTCTGTACCTTGATAAAACATGTTAACTGTTGCTGTACTGATAGATGACATGTTTTAACCCTTTTCCGTACAAATCACTTTTTTTGTTGAAAAATATTAAACTGACTTTAATTCGAAAGATGGGATATAAATTAACTCAATGTAAGGTAATATAGGTATTCTGTAAAATGATGTTTTTTCTGGCATATCTCTGATAACTCCTAGTATTAACCCCTGGTATCTGGCTCACGAGCAACTCTGGCATTAACCCCTGGTGTCTGTTATTCTGTTTTATGTGTGTGTATACCTCTGTTACTGTCTGTGTATGGTAATAGGTAGAAATTCCGGCCACTTCAAGGACCAGCAGTGCAGGTTAGCCTGTCTGCATACAGGGATTAGACATTATATATCTAGGAGGTACGTGACGCAAACACAGCTTGAATTATTGGTATACAGGTAGAAATGGCCCTTCTGTCAGGTAGAGTCAGTGAGGTAAGAGGTAAAGACAGATAATGAAAATGGTTAGATAATATCCTGCTTATGGAGAGTTGTGAGTAGCCCCAGAGCTCTCCCTGTATATTGTCCTCTTCCTGGATGTTTAATGCAGCAGTAAAGTTTGTTGAGCTTTTTGTTACAGTGAGGTTGGGGGCTTCTCCTTGCAGCTTCTTTATAGTAATGATAAAAATCATAGGGTGATATCCCACAAATAACAGGTATGCGCAAGCCGAGTAGTATCAGCTACACAAACACAACTGGAGGATGATGGGTGAAATATATTTCTAACTCTTGTGAGTGGCCAATTTATTCTGCACATACCTGTTATTTGTGGGATATCACCCTATGTTTTTTATCATTATTGTTTTTAGATTGTATCCCTGTTTGTTATCTTTATAGTAATACAGGGTGACAGGATGAGCTATCACAGGGAATTTTGTTTTCTTTTATATTAAGAGAAGAAAGAAAGTAAATCACTTTAGAATATGGCAGCGCTATAAAAATCAGTAATAATAATAATAATAATGAATGTGACCTACATTCTAAGACTACATACATTTATAGAAAACACACACCCACACAGCAAAAGGTCGACGCAACTATACAGCCCCAACACTGACAATTTCATTATTATATTTAATTTGATAAAATTAATAGCCCTTTACATTTCTACACCTTGTCCTGGGGCTGGATCATTACCGCCGAGCAGGGAGCATGAGATCTCATGTGCTGCCTGCTCTGCCACAAACCATGCCTGAGGGGCTGGCCGACCAATCAAGGTCAGTCATTTGCTTCAATCACTGACTGCCCAGCTCTACCAACCAGGGAATCTTTCTGAGCGCATCAAATGCTAACATTTTAAAGGGGACGCTACCACTAACATAAGCTATAAATAGATTCATTGTGCTTTAATCCTTTCCTGCCACAGGACGTTCTATGCCATCCTTGCAGCGGGTGGGCCTTGAAGCCGCAGGGCATACAGGTACGCCTCGCTGTTTCCAATGGGCCGCCTAGGCCCCTCCGCGCAGCAGGCACACTCCACGCGCCATTGGCTGCAGAGAGATGGCCTAAACTCAGGCCGTTCCCCTGCAGCCAATAACGCACATTGGCTGCAGGGCGGGCCGAAATCAGCAGCTTGTGCTTCACCTGTTGACGAGGTTTATCTTTACGCCTCGCCGGCGCTATCCCTCCCTTTCTTAAGGGGTTAAAAAATAAACATTATAAAACAAATGCTAATGTATTTTTCTTTGTTTGAATTAATTCCAAGTAAAAAGGAAAAATAAAAGTTAGGTGTTTCTCTCTTGTTTCCATTTTGTGTATTTTTCCCATGATGCAACATTTACTAACATCTTATGGCAAGTTTCATTTTAGACCTGTGGTTTAAGATAAAGCAATGGCAATGGGGTGGAGGAGGCAATGCTTAGGCAAGGCTGCAGAGAATGTATTGTGTTGTCTAGGCTATACGAGATAAGAGATGGCAACTGAATCAGATCTGATAGTGGGTTTCCAAAACTTTAATCTACCCTTTGGTGATGTTATTTACATACATCCCAAACACATGCAATCTTTATGAGTCGTTATTTTCCAGGTCTGACCGAGAGAATCCATTCTATACCCAATGCCCCATCGTTACTGCGCGCACGTTTTTGCACGTCTGTTTTACGCGCGTTATTTTTTGACGGATGAAAAAATACGTGAGGATTGTAATACTAGCGTTGATTAACGAGCGTTATCGTTTGAAGCTTTGTGCAAAAATTCACACGTTTACCGTACATTTTTGCGTGAAGAATGTAATAGGGCCCCTCATCTTTTGATGGCAGTGTCCCTTTTAAGTTCAGCTATGAGAAATTGACTTCTCTACATGTACTGGAATACAAATGCTGAGCTTCACAGCAAATTATGGTGGTATGTAATTTGCAATTTATTCATGATAAAGAACCCATTCTGAAATAGAAACTAAGCTTCAAATAACTGGATTTTTTATATGAGCACCGAACTCACAAGGCTGAGCTGAGTATGATGGGAAAGTGAACAAAAAGCAGAAAAATATAACATTACCCTTAGAGACAATAAAATATTATGATTTTGGTTTGTTATTGGCAATGTATCATAACTTTATAAGTCCCTAGTGGATTGTAAGTAATAAAAAACGACATATGTAATTCCCCAGAACCTAATAACATCTAATAATGCAAAACTCTGATATAGATTTTAAAAGTATTTGAAGAAAAAGGGCAATTTGCAGGTATTTAAGCCTCAGGTGCAAAGTGAGCCTACAGGAATTAAAACATCTAAGATGAGCAATACAACGGAATATGATTTCTACAGAAACGTTAGAATTGTTTAGTGCAAAACAGACGTGGCAAGGGATTTCCAAAGCTTGGGTCATAATAATAGAATTGGAGAATTAGAAAAAATAAGAGAAAAAAGGCTTAGAGCATTTATCTATCGGGTTATATTGGCCAAAATGTGCAGCAATTATCTCAACTCTTCACAATTCATACCTTAGTGAATAAGCCCAATACTTTTTGTATACAATAAAAAAAATCTAGCTCTACCTCTTTGTAATTATTTGAAGAAATTTACATTGTTGCTTCTTTGGAACCACTGGAGCTTCAGACAAGGTCACTCTAAGCACCGCAGAGTCTCAGGCAAAGTGTCACCTTGGGGTACTCCCTACTTTTTCCCTGGTCAGGCACATGTGAGAAATAGAAAGAACAGTGAAGCGCTCTCAGGATAAGTGCAAGGTCGCAAACGCTACACAATGAATATGGAGGTTCCCCCAAAAACCTAAGAACAGACAATAGAACAGTCAAAGGAGCGCCAGTACGGAACTGGAAATACGAGAGTGCACTTTACATGTCCTTAGATCCTTCTTCTCAATCTTCTCATTAAAATCACTCTTGAATAAAACCTCTCTACAAAAGAAAAAATATCATTGCGCAATATATTGGTTCACCGTATGAGGAGGATCAAAAAATAATGATTCTACTCACATATTCATGAGCCTAACCTACAGGGTTATTCAGAGAGCGTGAAAAGTAGGAGAATGACTGGAGAATTATTGGAGAATGAAAAATTCTAGGTCAAAATAGCCAAACCAGAAAAATTCTCCCTGTCATCTCACTTTCCAAATCGGCTATTTTGACCTAGAATTTTTCATTCTCCAATAATTCTCCAGTCATTCTCCTACTTTTCACGCTCTCTGAATAACCCTGATAGGCTCTAGGATGGATGTCTGGTATGGGTCTTCAAAGATATTCAGGTGCCCATGTACCCCCAATGCGGTGGCAATCCTCAGACAGCTTTCCTCTGCAGTGAATCACGGGGAGAAAGAAAAGCAAACAATGCACTACCCTAGTGCAATATCGTTAAGGTATAATAAAATAGAGTGATTAATATAATGCACTCACATGTGGGTGAGCCGCATTGGCTCCAAGACTTCGCATAGGAATTATGAAGGAAATTCCAAAAAACCTTCTTTAAAATCACGCAAGAAGCAGCAGCAATATTAAAATAAATTTATTAATACATAAAAGAAAATAAATGTTTACCAGAACGCGTTTCGCTCCTCAGAGCTTCTTCAGCTGGTATCACTTGTCTTGTGTCTGCTGCTTCTTTATATAATGGTTTAAAAGTCCCAATTCTTTCAATAACTCAATTAGAATAATCAATTAGGAACAGTTGAAAACAATTAAAAACAATTAAGAACATTTGGAGCCAATAATTAGTCAAAATGAGACACTCATGTGCATATGGGTTGCTTTCCAGCGTGGAGCGCAGGTTTATTTAAGCTTTATAGCTCTTGGTGTATAACGCCATTCTGGCGTCTAATAAACGTAACTGCGCATGCGCATGGTCCGGCGCATGCGCACAGATTTCAATAAGGCGATAATATAAGGCCAAAGTGGTGTGGATTCGTAATTCACCCCTCACATTAAAAATGTCCCTCAACCCCCTTAAGGGGCAGGCCGAGTCAATAAGGTGGGCAAAAAAGGCCTTAAGCAGCCATAAAGCAGACCCCCGGTCCGCGCTATGTATTCGCGCATGCGCAATGGGCAGTACACATATTGCGCATCTCTCACTGCGCACTCCCAGCAGACGTAACCTCCTCCTAACTGAGAAAGCAACACGATCGGCGCTACAGTTCTAAAATAGAACAAGCCTCACTAAATACAATGATCAACAATGGAATATCATGTGTGAGAGTTGGGGAGTGTATTTGAAGGTAAACACACCTGTCACAAGGTGGACCATCAGGGAAAAAAAAAATATTCTGGCGTTTAGAAAACAATGAATGTCTTTAGACAAAGTAAATAAGCTGGAAATTAACAAAAAAGCATGAATACGGTCTTTCGTAATATGTACTAGAAGGAATGACAAAATGAGACGTATGGGATTAAAAGTGTAACTCATACAGGGTTAATCAGAGAGCATCGAAATATCACCAACATACTAAATAATATGTAAGGTCCTATGAATAACAATAAAACGTTCTGTTAAAGCAAATAAACGCAGCCATTAAAAAAAAAAAAAAAAAAATCAGGGAAAAACAATTGACGAAAAGATCCTGAGAAACAATTATTAAAAAAAATCATAAATAATAAATAAATATAGAGACTTTTCACTGCAAATGAAAAGAATAAACGGTTAAATTAATATTTAAGAAAAACTGGATTTTTTTTACATTGAAGCCTATGGGATTTGCCTGTTTAAACCTGTTGAACGAAACCACCGAAAATCTGAGCATTTCACTAACATTTCACTGCAGTTCGATGTTCTACGAATCAATAAACCATTACATCTCTATGGGGATTTCACTGCCGTTGAAGATCACCACATTTTGCTGGCAATTCCACAATATTTGGCAAATTGCCAGCTTTTTGAATAGCTGAATGGCAACGAAATTGCACCGTACGGGGAAGTTCACCATTCGGTGCAATTTCAGGCCCAATTCGGTGCTTTTTGAATAACCATTATAGTATGGACATTAGTATTCGACTCACTGAAATGCAAAGTTAACCCAGGTGCGGTGATCTCCTGAAATTGCCTTTGTTACTACCTATGGGCCTAGTTCCCAAACAGTGTGTTAAATTACCATAACATAATGAATGCATTTGAGGATAAAAATAATAAGGGCAGATATTATTATTTATTCTCAAATAATTTACGTTAAGCTCTTTTGGCTACATAGAAACATATGGCCCATCTAGAAAATTGGCCCATCTAGTCTGCCCAATTACATGGATACTTTACCTGGATTTATCTTTTGTTTAGGATAGCTTTATGCCTATCCCATGCCTGCTTAAATTCAATCACTGTTTTGGCCTCTACCACTTCTACTGGAAGGCTGTTCCATGTATCCACCACCCTGTCAGTAAAATAATGCTTCCTGATGTTACTTTTAAACCTTTGCCCCTCTAATCTAAGACTATGTCCTCTTGTTTTGCTACTTTTTTTGCTACAGATTTGCAAGTTGATCATCCCGTTCACTTATCTCACCATGAACACACCAAATATATCTCACATTCAGCCTGTTTTTCCTAATGCACTTCTATTGCTTTATTACTATCACTTTTTCCCTACAGTATGCTTACCCTGTATAATGGCATTTTGTACCATTATGTATTCATGTGCATATTATATCGTGTTTCCTTCATGTTAAGCACACACACTTAAGTACAGCCCAATTTAAACACTTAAGATAGTGAGAGCTCTGAAGCTATGCATGTTCCAGCTCTGCTGATGACATCAGAAACACATCAAAGTTGGTGATGAAACCATAAAGACTGCCACTATACACATCTACAAGTAGATGATATGTGAAAATGACCTCAATTACAGCTAGATGTAACCCAGATAAAATCTCTTTAAGAGCAGTTTTAGCTGGGAGATTTTCGCGTATATGAGGCATAACAACTCATGCAAAGAATAAATAACTGTAACAGGAATTCAGTTGTAATAATACTCACATAAGACACTGGGCCCTATTCCCTAGTTGAAACTAACATGAAGACGGTAAGCAGGGTTATGTGCGCCTGCAGATTTTCCCTTACTGTCTCCATGTTCACATCATATTCCGGGGAAGGTGCTTTCTCAGCCGCCCTCCGACGCGTGTATCAGCTACTCTCCGTGGAGCCTTGCGTGTTTGGGCTGTGAGCTCTGCGTGACCTCGCGAGGTACCGGAGTGATAGCGGAGGGAGACTGAGAGAAGAAGCGGCGGATCGGGCCACCCTTTTTACCGCCGGATGAGATGTGAATATGGGATCTTTAACCAATGTTTTAGAGCGTGTTAAATTTATTTATAAAGGGCTATATTACAATATTCGCGCAAAAACCTTCGTGCAAAGCGGAAATGTTTGCGCCAAGCTCTAAACTTTTGCGCGCAAATCTCTGCTGGAATTACAATTCTCTAAGCTTTTTTCTTCCGCCGATCAAATGCATGCGCAAACAGGACGCAGCCAAATGCTCGCGCAGTAGCGTCTCGGGCAAAAAACAGTCTGCGAACATTTTTTTTTCTCGCGATTCAGCCAATCAGAATTAAGAACCACAATTATCTCACGTTAAGAAATTGCACCTGCCAAAGTCAATCTGAGCATATATGCTGCAGCAATAATACATGCACACACAACTTCTCCATTTTATTGGTTTGGAATGAGTTGAATGTGTAACTATACTTTGCTGCGTATTTTTTTTTTGGGCTGGTGTATTTGGGTTCAGACAGGTTGATAGAATTTGCCATTAACACCAGCTTTTAGGAGTTGCTAAAATTATGCGCACAAAGGCTATACGGTAATTACCGCAAATAGATTGTAATACCATCCGCGTACATTTGCGCTCACAATGTTAAGTATAGGACTTGCGCAGTACAGTAAGGCTAGGGTCAGACGAGCGCAGTGTTAACGTCCGTGTTGCCGCACATAAGTACGTCCGTGATAGCATACAATTGTGTTAAATGAAGCCCCACGCACGAAGTACGTCCGCACAGAAGTGCGGGGGCTGACGGACGCTGCAAACGGACGCAGGTTAGGCAAGAACGTAATACTGCTAGAACGGACGTGCGGAGTGCGCCACGTCCACAACGTCTGCATAGCTTTGTGTGTGAGTGATGGAGCGAGGTCTGACGGACTGCATTTATACGTCCAGCATTTTTGACGGACAGAATGTTTTTTCATTGTAATTTATTTTTCCCTCCTACATCTGTCAAAAATAACTTCAGTGAAAAAAACGGACTGTGTGGCCACTACTGCGTCATCCGTACTGACGATGTCCGTACTGCACGGACGTACAGTCCGTAGAAATCACGTTCGTCTGACCCTAGCCTAAGCTCGTGCGGGGTTCGCGCAGGTTCACCCGCGGTAGACGTTTGCATGCGGTTGCTGCGCTGACTATGCAATACGGGATTAAGCGCAAATGGTTTTACCCCTCGCGTTAATGTTTTTTTGCACCGGCGCAAACGTTTGCGTGAAGATTGTAATTTAGCCCAAAGTTTTTTACCAGGAAGGATACATTGAGATTTCTCTCATTTTCAAGTATGTCCTGGGTAAATAATTTTGCATTTGCAGATCATTTAACACCTGCTTTTAGGAGGTGGTAAAGTTTGTCATTTCGCGTCCTGATGTTAACTTGCGTCAGCACCTTGAAATACCTCACTTATCGAGACGGTAAAAAATTGTTGCGCTCCTCATTTTAAGGATAGGAGGCGCAAAGTACAGTAAGCTTGCGCAATCTGCGAGGCGCTAACTGATTTCACCCCGGTGTAGCACCAACCTTGGAATATCGATGCTGGACGTTAAAATTACTCATGCTGTCACTAACGCTTACATATCGAGACGCCACATTAGCACCAACTATGGAATAGAGCCCAGTGTGATTTAATGAGGAAAATGAACGGTTTTGTGAAGAAAATTAGTTTGAAAAACTGGTGGAGAGCACGTCAAAGGACATGAAATCTGTGACTGAAAATCAGGGCTTCTCTACCAAATACTTATCTCTGTTAAAAAATAAATACGAACTTGATTTCTTTGTGTTATTTTTGGTCTGAAAACACTGCGTCTTTTTTGTTATTTTAAACAGATGTCACTTTTAGCAAATAAATGCCAAAAATGACAGTATTCTTATTGGGAATTTGGGAATAAGGTTTTCGGTAGTTTATAGAATGACACAAAATTGTTGATTTTACTCAAGCGCATACCTGTAAATTGTAAAATAGTGAAACGGATAGTTTTGCGGAGGTCTCTTTAGTTACAGAACATGTATTTTTTATTTTTTTATATTAAAAAAATCACTCTGTAAACCACAAAACAAAGTTGTGGTTCCTGTAAACAGAAATCGTTGAACCTTCCTTTTTTTGCAGCGCAAGTGACATATTGATGAAGACTACAAATGATGTGTAGTAATTTGCTAGACAAGACATCAGGCAAATCAGGTAAGAGTATCCTTCAAATATGACAGCCGATAATACATTGCCTTTGGCTCTGGGCCTAGTAATAAAGCTAACCAAGCCGACTCTACCTCTGTCTGGATATTAAATGTGTAATTTCTCAAGGTATTATCTTCCCAGTAACAGCCTTGTCCCTAAAGGCTCTCGGACTGATGGCTGTTACCTTTATATATCGTAATAGACTTACATGAATTGACTAATAAGTAAACTGAAAAGAAACCAGATGGCGGTAAACGTCCGCGTGGAGTGTTAACCTGTCAGCACGGTGCTTCTAGACCGGTGATGGATAACTCTGGAACACCAGTTGTTTACGAACTACATATCCCATAATCCTCAGACAGAGAAAAATTTAAATTTTATGTAAAAATAAAGTACTTGGAAGAAGATGAATTTGCATAGTAATTAGATTTCTTAACCTTAATGGTGGATAATCCATATTTGACGGCAGAAATGAGAATCTCTAGAATGGGCAATGTTTTATGCATGAGCAGTTAGGTGGGACAAATGGTCTTTATCAGCCATTAGCTCTATAGTCATTACATTTCTTAAACTTGAACAGCAATAGACATTTACTCAAGGCACGGTGATGGCATATTCTCATTTCAGATGGAAGCACTATATAACTGAAATTGATCAAAGTTGGATTCTGTCTAATATCATAATTTGAGTTTATAAACAGTATGATGCACTAAAAGATATATTAATAGGAATTGTATGGGTTGATGTGAATACAGGCCTAGTTATTCACAGCAAACTATATGGTCTGCAAAGCAACTATGAAATGGTCCAAATTATTCCTAATTATACATATTTGACCTGAGCTGGGTTGTTTGTATCTTCCCAGTGAATCCTCCAATTACTACATCCCAGGTCACGTAAACCTAAACATATATACCGCTCTTAGCTACAGTTGTGTTCAAAATTATTCAACCCCCAATGCCGAACCTCTCCCTACTGTCACCATGGTGTATTGTTGCAAACCCAAGAAACTGATGTTGGGTCAATGGCACCTGGTTTTGGCATCACAAATGCTCTGTCAATTTCTGTATTTTTATTGTCAACAAGTAGGGAACAACCGCTCCTCAAAGTCTGTAGTTTATCACGTGATTGGGACGTACAGTTGTGTTCAAAATTATTCAACCCCAATGCTGTAAAGGGTTTTAGGGAATTCAGTGTACATTTGTAATTGTATTCAGAATGAAATCCTACAAGGACTTTTTAAAGAACCATATGCAACTAAAATGACATCAATTGGTTTTGTAATACAGTAGTAAAAGTTTCTTTTGTGAATTCTTCATTGACACAATTATTCAACCCCTTAAAGACTACCACTCTGAAGAACAGAGGTTCATTCAAGTGTTTTCAATCAGGTATTGAAAACACCTGTGGATGTCACGGAGCAGCAATAAAGCATAATAAGCATCAATTAGGCAGCTTTAAAATGACTGTGATACTCAGCTCCTTCTAGACATTTACTGGTGTGGTTACAAACATGGTGAAGTCAAGAGAATGGTCCAGGAAGACAAGAGAAGAGGTGATTACTCTTCACAGGAAGGGCAATGGCTATAAGAAGATTGCAAAGATGTTAAACATACCAAGAGAGACCATAGGAAGCATCATTCGCAAATTCAAGGCAAAGGGCACTGTTGAAACGCTACCTGGTCGTGGCAGAAAGAAGATGCTGACTTCGACTGCTGTGCGCTACCTGAAGCGTAGAGTGGAGAAAAGTCCCCGTGTGACTGCTGAGGAACTGAGAAAAGATTTGTCAGATGTGGGTACTGACGTTTCAGCTCAGACAATACGGCGCACACTGCGTAATGAAGGCCTCCATGCCAGAACTCCCAGGCGCACCCTCTTGCTGTCTCCAAAGAATAAGAAGAGTTGACTGCAGTAAGCCAAAAGTCATGTGGACAAACCACAGAAGTTTTGGGATAGTGTTCTGTGGACTGATGAAACAAAATTATAACTGTTTGGGCCCATGGATCAACGCTATGTTTGGAGGAGGAAGAACAAGGCCTATGAAGAAAAGAACACCTTGCCTACTGTGAAGCATGGCGGGGGGTCAATCATGCTTTGGGGCTGTTTTGCTTCTGCAGGTACAGGGAAGCTTCAGCGTGTGCAAGGTACCATGAATTCTCTTCAGTACCAGGAGATATTGGATGACAATGTGATGCAGTCCGTCACAAACCTGAGGCTTGGGAGACGTTGGACCTTTCAACAGGACAATGATCCCAAGCATACCTCCAAGTCCACTAGAGCATGGTTGCAGATTAAAGGCTGGAACATTTTGGAGTGGCCATTGCAGTCACCTGACTTAAATCCGATTGAGAACCTCTGGTGGGACTTAAAGAAAGCAGTTGCAGTGCGCAAGCCTAAGAATGTGACTGAACTGGAGGCTTTTGCCCATGACGAATGGGCGAAGATACCCGTAGATCGCTGCAAGACACTTGTGTCAAGCTATGCTTCATGTTTAAAAGCTGTTATAACTGTAAAAGGATGTTGTACTAAGTACTAAGATTGAATGTCACTTGGGGGTTGAATAAAACTGATAATGATGTGAGCACAGAAAAGACATTTGTGGTTATTTCATTATAAATGTTATGTTATATTTGTCTGACCTACACGTGCCTCTTTGATTTAATTGTAAGCAAGATGACTGAATGATCAAAATCAAAGTCAAACTGGCCAAAACACTCAATTTCAGTGGGGGTTGAATAATTTTGAACACAACTGTATATACAAGTCCTTGGTCATGACAAACACAGAGAAATAAAGACTTGGATTTGCAGTTCATGCCATATAGCTGCAAATTTGATTTGCAGTTCCAACTGATTTAATTTTGTCGACAATTGCAGCCGGTGCTGTTTGCATTCCAAAGCAATCTGATTGGGCCATTTCTGAAAACTCATAGAACACTGTGTCAGGTAAGGCACTGGTTCACATGATATGGAACCATGGAACACTATACAAACTTTAATCTCAATCTTCAGCTATGTTGAAAACACCTTTTGGGGGCGGGACCATCTTAGGCTAATGTCAGACGAGCGCATTCTGAGCGCACTCTGCGTCTGTGCACAACGGATGTACGTTCTGACAGAAGATACTGTAGACACCACACGGTCAGTTGTTTTTGACGGACGCTGAACAAACATGGGAATTATGGGAAACAAAATTAATATGAAAAATGATAAAAAGTTGAAAATTATATGAAAAGCCATTGTGTTCGTCAAGGTGCCGGACGTCGCAAATGCGCTGCGTCTGACTTTGTTCCAGCACACACACACAACGCTACGCGGACGTGGTGCACTCTGCGCGTCCGTTCTAGCAGTTTTCCGTTCTTGCCTAAATTGTGTCCGGTGCCACGTGCGTTGTGCGTGTGCAGTTCGGTGCGGACGTACTTTGTGTGCAGGTCTCTATTGATCATGATTCTATGCTACCACGGACGTTAAACTGTGCGGCAACACAGACGTGATCACTGCTTTCATCTGACACGGGCCTAACATGGCTGACGCTAAATTCCTATTTCCATATATTAAGACTATACCAGGCCAACTTATCTGGAAACTATGGGAAACATACCTGTCTTTACTGTCATAAACCCCCATAATCCCCCTGTGTCTTATATACTATCAGGACAAAAAAAAACAATTTTTTTTTAAAGCGTTTGGTTCATAAGGTTATAGAATGGAAGGTGAAGCTAAAATGCTCTAAACAAGCTGGAATTAGAATTGATTATATTATTATTCTTTATTTATATAGAAGAAAAGAGCCAAAATGTTCCAGGCGCACCTGAGATGCAACTAAGGCATATTTTGAATACAATCTGTATAACAGCAATCTACAATGTGGATATAGATAACCAATAGGGGCTCTATTACAATCCCCACGCTAAAACGGGGGCTGTATGGAGAAAAAACTGCACTCGCAGTTTTCCCCTTACCGCCCCCGTTTTAACGGGGGGATTACAATGCAGGCGCAAAAAATGCTGCCTGCATTGTTCATTGTTTGCGCCCGCTATGTCCCGGGATGCGCGCGGCAGCACTAAGCGCAGCCGAGAGCATCCTCTCAATGGAGTCCATAGGACTCCATTGAGCTCCCCCCTGCCAGTCTCGCGAGATCCGGCCGGTCGGCGTAGTGATACGCATGGAGAGACTGGGGGGACTTTTTCCCCCAGTCTTTCCCTGCTCCCGCCGGCCGGAGGAGGCGAACAAAGCTGCAGTCCTCGCCACGGGACAGAGGGTGAGTATGAGTTCTGTTTTTTTATTTATTTTATTTCGCCTGGTGTTAATGGACTCTGCAGCAGCGGAATCCGTTAACACCAGGTTCTGGCTCTGGTTAACTTTTCGCTAACCAGAGCCAGACGTTAATCAGCGCTGGGAGTTTGTAATACCAACGCTGATTAACACTTTGCGCTCCCCATGTTAAGTATAGGGAGCGCAAAGTACACTAACCTCGCGCTGCAAGGCGCAAGGTACCAAACGCAAACGGGTTACTTAACCCATTTGCGCTTGGATTGTAATATGCGGTAGATACCGCAGCTAACGGTAGCGCTCACGCAGATGAGCGCTACCGTTAGCGTTAGGAGTGTAATAGGGCCCTAGGTGTTTTAACACCGAGAGAGCACTCCAGAATAAAATCAGAATTGAAATACGTATATATTTGGTTGTTGTGGGTTGTTATTTCTTCTTTTCCTTCTTAGTGGATCTTCTATAATTAACTCCTCTGGTTAGATACAGGATCACTGTATAAATTCAAGTTCCAGGATAGGAAGGGAACAATCCTAATATGCGTAATGCTCGAAGTAAAAAAATCTCATAAAATAGGCAGCAGGACAAAATTCTAATGGTATAAACTGTAATTTATTTATATAAAACAAGCCATATGGCAAAACATTAGTAAAAAAATGTAAAAAGCATAAAAAATTGCGAACAACCTTAACAAGGATCACTAGAACACGTTTTCGCCTACCGGCTTCCTCAGTAAGTGTCCTTGAGAATAAAATAGTCTCTGGCAAAAAAAAAAAATCAATCACCATTGGTCCAACTAACCAAAAAAATGCTGCAGGGGAGTCAGCTGCCCATCCCATATCCCATAATCCCAAGTTTTAAATTTACAGTAAAGGAAGGAATCTGCAGCTAGTTTCTGAAAGAAAGATGCTTTTTACAAAATAATAAATCATGATGTTATGCGTCAAACAATAAAATATTAGGTTATATATTTTTACTATGGAATTACTGGTTTGAAGTTATTGCTTCAATCTTCAGTAATTCGTCTGTTAAAACTGCATGTGTACAGTATTTACGTAGGATGTATTTTATTATTTTGTTTAAAAAAAGAAGTTAATGTTTTTCATTGATTTTATTTTGACTCCTATAGAGATTAAAAAAAAGCAAAAAAGATAGATGTATTTTAAAATTATTGACCAAAAAAGGAATTAACTATTTCTTAATTTAATAAATAATTAAATATTGCTAGCAGCAGTATACTTAAAAAAATATGGAATGGATATGAAAGGGGGGAAATGGATATGAAATGATGGGAATGGATATGAAAAGGGGGGAAATGTACAGTCAGGTCCAGAAATATTGGGACATTGACACAATTCTAACATCTTTGGCTCTATACACCACCACAATGGAGTTGGAATGAAACAAACACAATGTGCTTAAACTGCAGACTGTCAGCTTTAATTTAAGGGTATGTACATCCAACTCAGGTGAACGGTGTAGGACTTACAGCAGTTTGCAGATGTGCCTCCCACTTGTTAAGGGACCAAAGGTAACGGGACAGAATAATAATCATAAATCAAACTTTCCCTTCTTAATACTTGGTTGCAAATCCTTTGCAGTCAATCACAGCCTGAAGTCTGGAACGCATAGACATCACCAGACGCTGGGTTTCATCCCTGGTGATGCTCTGCCAGGCCTCAGTTTTGTCTTCAGCAAGTGAAATGCATGCTCAATGGGATTCAGGTCAGGTGATTGACTTGGTCATTGCATAACATTCCACTTCTGTCCCTTCAAAAACTCTTTGGTTGCTTTTGCAGTATGCTTTGGGTCATTGTCCATCTGCACTGTGAAGCGCCGTCCAATGAGTTCTGCAGCATTTGGCTGAATGTGAGCAGATAATATTGCCCGAAACACTTCAGAATTCATCCTGCTGCTTTTGTCAGCAGTCACATCATCAATAAATACAAGAGAACCAGTTCCATTGGCAGCCATACATGCCCACGCCATGACACTACCACCACCATGCTTCACTGATGAGGTGGTATGCTTAGGATCATGAGCAGTTCTTTTCCTTCTCCATACTCTTCTCTTCCCATCACTCTGGTACAAGTTGATCTTGGTCTCATCTGTCCATAGGATCTTGTTCCAGAACTGTGAAGGCTTTGTTAGGTGTTGTTTGGCAAACTCTAATCTGGCCTTCCTGTTTTTGAGGCTCACCAATGGTTTACATCTTGTGGTGAACCCTCTGTATTCACTCTGGTGAAGTCTTCTCTTGATTGTTGACTTTGACACACATACACCTACCTCCTGGAGAGTGTTCTTGATCTGGCCAACTGTTGTGAAGGGTGTTTTCTTCACCAGGGAAAGAATTTTTCGGTCATCCACCACAGTTGTTCTCCGTGGTCTCCCGGGTCTTTTGGTGTTGCTGAACTCACCGGTGCGTTCCTTCTTTTTGAGAATGTTCCAAACCGTTGTTTTGGCCACGCCTAATGTCCTTGCTATCTCTGTAATGGGTTTGTTTTGTTTCTTCAGTCTAATGATGGCTTGCTTCACTGATAGTGACAGCTCTTTGGATCTCATCTTGAGAGTTGACAGCAACAGATTCCAAATGCAAATGTCACGGTGGCAATACCACCAGGCACGCACCACCCTATCCTTGCCCTCTGATCCTTGGAAGTGGTCGGTCTGTATATATATCCCTATGAATATAACTCGCAGCAAGGTGAGGCCCTGGTTCCTGAGGGAAGCCCCTATATGCAGAGATGCAGTGTAAACTGCAAGGACAGATGAAAGCAACACAGGGTTAACAAAAGACCTCTGTACGGCAATACCAAAGATTCCCTGCACTGAAAGGCCGGTCTTTAGGATAGCTGGATCTAATCTAAAGGAAAGTATTACCTTGAAGCCGTACAGAGTCTTTTGTTGTATACAGATGACAGGGTTACCTGGAAACGGTACAGACAAGGAAAATACTATAGAGTAGTCATATAGAGGAAAGCCAAAAGGTCATAACCAGAGAGAGTACATCATACAGGATATAGGAATAGGAACCAGAAGGGAAGTCAGCCAAGCCAAAATCGGTAACCGGGGAATCAGAATGGAACATAAACAGCAAACCAAAATACAGCAATAGACAGAACTAAATACACAAAAGGAACTGACATAAACTGGAACAGAAATAACAGAGGCAAAAACTAAACAAGGATGAACAAACGGAGGATAACAGGAACACAGCAAGGAGCTCTCAGGACACAAGTCGCAAGGAGACCAGGCAAAGTAAAAATGACCCAGCAATGTCCTATAGGTACATTGCTCTAATATAGTCAGGGGAATCAAGGCAAGGGTAAACAGGTGAGCAGCACACAGAACACCAATTAACCCCTGGGAGGCCTATAGGTACATTGCTCTAATATAATCAGGGGAATCAAGGCAAGGGTAAACAGGTGAGCAGCACACAGAACACCAATTAACCCCTGGGAGGCCACCCAGGAATTGGCAGCAACAGAAACACAAGGGAAAAAACACAATATACAAATACAGAGGGCAGGAAGACAGGTATGCCAGCATGGAACGTGACATTATCCCCTCCTCCACGGGTGACCCCAGGGCACCCAAAACAACAAACATGACAGAATTAGGAAACCAGATCACGAACACCAGTCACCAAAGTCCTTTGAGGTCCCACTCAGAGTCGTCATCCTCCTCCACAAGACGCCCCCGTCTATGAGGGTTCCTTTGAATGGCAACCCAGTGGTCCTTCCTGAACACCAGTCCAAAGGGCGACTGCACATAGCCCTCAGGGACATGACGGGGTAGGGGGATCTTGGCATCAGTTAGACTGGACATAGAATCAGTGGGACTAGGGTTAGACACCTTTTCAAGTCTTCTCCTTGAACGAGATCTAGAACTGGTGACCACCCCACACGACACGGCAACAGTGGGAGTAGGCTCGCCTACCTGTGCCTTACCATGAGGTTTGGAAACCTCGGACTCTCTGTGGGGCATGGGTACAGTGGTGTTGCAATGTAGCTCTGGCACTGCTGACACACAGCTTGCCATGGATCTGACTGGCAGCTTACCAGAATCAGACATCACTACTGTTACCGCTGGCATCGTGCCAGGATCAGGCAACATTGGTAGCACATTGCCAGGCTGGACTGGCTGTGCATTGCCAGACGGAGACAGGACTGGCTTACCGCCAATGGGCACTGGGGTTGCGGCTCTACATGTAATACACCCAGTAACAATACGTAGGGACTGTCTTTTGGCTGCCAGTCGCTGCTCAGAACCAGCCAGTTGTGTCTTTAAACCCCTACAGCCATCAGAGGTATTCACATAAGTCTGAGGTTTATTATCGGATGCCCAGAGCGACATAACCTCCATGGGTACTTCATCCTCTGGCCTTGTGGCCAAAAAGGATTCATCCTTCATAGACTCAAGTGCCTCTTTCTCAGACCTGGATTTCTCAGGAGGTCTGAACTCAAAGTGGGGTCTGGTGCCATCTGACTCCCCGCAGGGTCTGGTACCATCAGATCCCCTACGTGGTCTGGCACCCTCTGATTCCCAGCTGTAACTGGTGCCAGTGGATCTCATGCGTGGTCTAGCTTTAGCGGCCTTACTGTGGGACATGGGCACAGTTGGCACTCGGCCAGTATCAGGGCACACAGACTCACCACAAGTCTTGAGACGCACCGGCACTCCAGCCCCAGGACACACCGGCACTCCAGCCCCAGGACGCACCGGCTTGAGGGGACAGCCAGACAAAAAGTGCAACGAGCTGGCACAATAGAAACAGAGATTGTACTCACGTCTTCTGTTCTTTTCATCAGGAGAAAGAGGACCACGAACCCTGCTCTCAAATGAGACCTGATTGCCAGAGTCTAGACACAGGCTCAGTAACCCTTTGAGGTGAACCACAAATTCCTCAAACATGTGCAATAAGGTTTCCAACACGGTACACATCTCTGCGGGCTTATGTAAAGGCTGGGTCATTATGTCACGGTGGCAATACCACCAGGCACGCACCACCCTATCCTTGCCCTCCGATCCTTGGAAGTGGTCGGTCTGTATATATATCCCTATGAATATAACTCGCAGCAAGGTGAGGCCCTGGTTCCTGAGGGAAGCCCCTATATGCAGAGATGCAGTGTAAACTGCAAGGACAGATGAAAGCAACACAGGGTTAACAAAAGACCTCTGTACGGCAATACCAAAGATTCCCTGCACTGAAAGGCCGGTCTTTAGGATAGCCGGATCTAATCTAAAGGAAAGTATTACCTTGAAGCCGTACAGAGTCTTTTGTTGTATACAGATGACAGGGTTACCTGGAAACGGTACAGACAAGGAAAATACTATAGAGTAGTCATATAGAGGAAAGCCAAAAGGTCATAACCAGAGAGAGTACGTCATACAGGATATAGGAATAGGAACCAGAAGGGAAGTCAGCCAAGCCAAAATCAATAACCGGGGAATCAGAATGGAACATAAACAGCAAACCAAAATACAGCAATAGACAGAACTAAATACACAAAAGGAACTGACATAAACTGGAACAGAAATAACAGAGGCAAAAACTAAACAAGGATGAACAAACGGAGGATAACAGGAACACAGCAAGGAGCTCTCAGGACACAAGTCGCAAGGAGACCAGGCAAAGTAAAAATGACCCAGCAATGTCCTATAGGTACATTGCTCTAATATAGTCAGGGGAATCAAGGCAAGAGTAAACAGGTGAGCAGCACACAGAACACCAATTAACCCCTGGGAGGCCACCCAGGAATTGGCAGCAACAGAAACACAAGGGAAAAAACACAATATACAAATACAGAGGGCAGGAAGACAGGTATGCCAGCATGGAACGTGACAGCAAATAGCACAATTGAAATGAACTCTGGGCCTTTTATCTGCACATTGTAATTGGGGTAATGTGGGAATATCACACACCTGGCCATGGAACAGCTGAGAAGCCAATTGTCCCATTACCTTTGGTCCCTTAACAAGTAGGAGGCACATCCGCAAACTGCTGTAAGTCCTACACCGTTCACCTGAGTTGGATGTACATACCCTCAAATTAAAGCTGACAGTCTGCAGTTAAAGCACATTGTGTTTGTTTCATTCCAACTCCATTGTGGTGGTGTATAGAGCCAAAGATGTTAGAATTGTGTCGACGTCCCAATATTTCTGGACCTGACTGTATATTAAATGGGGAGGAATGGACACGAAAACCATAATTCTTTGGTAAGAATAAAATACAAAATATGCATTGAGATGTTTTTCTCTGTTATCTTCTCAACATTTGGTAGGCATAAATGAAAAAATTCTAAGAAGTATTTTTTTTATCTCATGGGCGAAATGTGAGAAATAACATATATACATATCATACAGTCTCTCCATATACCACACATACCAAATACACTGCATATAGAATTTTAAGAAAATATGCTCATAGAATAGATTTTTTACCATTTGCCAATATTAAAACTTTGATAAGCCAAAGTTTACTCCACATTTTGATACACATCATATTTCATGATTCATTTTTAATCGCTAATAGTTTATTTGTATGACACTTTAATTTTATTTTACACTGGGAAATAATTCTGTGTAAATTTGAAATGGAAAAATTGAGCTACTTGTATGTGTGTAATATATTTTAGGGCTCCTTCAGAACAATGGGTTGCCTTTTTACTGCTCCCTCAAATGAAACATGTTTTTTTTCTCTCTGAATAAATCCAGTAGGCTGTGTAAAAGACTCTTCTGTAAACTGTGTATATGACTACCGTAAATTGTCTGTAAGACTCTCCTGTAAACTGTGTGTGACTTTCCTGTAGACCGATTGACTCTCCTGTAGGCTGTGTATAGGACTCTCCCGCTAACTGTGTATATGACTCTCCTGTAGGTTGTGTATAAGACTCTCCTGTAGGTTGTGTATAAGACTCTCCTGAAGACTATGTATAAGACTCTCCTGTAGACTGTTTATAAGACTGTCCTGTAGACTGTGAATCCGACTCTCCTGTAAACTGTGTATAAGACTCCCGGAGACAGTGGATAATGTTTAGCTGCAAACTTTGAGGGAAATGTTGTAATTCAGTACACTTTTAACACGTACAAGATACGTTGTTAACTCTTCAATGTGTATCAATAAATATCCAGCATAGCCTCATTGAAGGCAGTGATGGGTATATTGAACATTTGACATTTACAGAAATATACAATTAGATGATCCAACAATACTTAACCATTTCTGTTTCAATATGTAGCACATCCACTGTAAAAGATTAATTAAGCCATGCCAAATCGGGTATGATTATGAGATGATATGACTGATAGTATTGTTCATTAGATCTTAAAGTATGATGATGATGATGAACTGAAGTGTTCCATTGTAAACACAACAGCCTCTCCGCAATGCTAACTATACGTCTTAAAGTAAATTCCATATATTATAGCAAACAAAACGCATCTATCATTTCTTATGATATATGAATGACATATAAAACACACACATCAACATACTTGTATCATATGAGTTTACCCAATTCTGGGAGAGTTTAGAATATCGTCTCCAGTCACAGTATATTTTAATGATGTGACAAGAACATTGGCCAATGGGATGCCTGGCTCGTTTGATAATAACTTCTCTAAAAAGCCACTGTATCAGTCTGTTTCTGTGAACACATACACCACTCTATAGAACCAAAAGCTGCGGCCTCTCCCCAGTCAAGTATTACCATACATCAACTAACACAAAAAACATGTTTGCTTTCTGGAAAACTGGATCATGCAATCAAGAACAAAAACCCACCTCAGAAGAAATAACCCTATTTAATGGAAAAAGTGAAACCTGCAGTCAGGGAAAAAGTATCAGTGTTTGCAATGGCTCCACCTACTGTCTGCAATGCTATTATTTCATATTATTTCATGTCATTGCTGCAAGAAGTCCAGGACTGGAATAGTCTTATATATGAAATTCAACTTGTAGCTTGGATAAAGTATTTCCTCTAACATATAGTAGGGCTAGATGGAATATTAATATTTTATTACAAATGTATGCATCAATGTATTTTGTAGTTCAATAAGGTGGTTACAATTTAGAAATTCATGTAATTTTAAGGTGTGTTAGAGAGATTTGGGTAAGAATTATATTTGGAATCAGTGGCGGACTCACAGGGTCCCAGACTATATGGACTACACATCCTGCTAGAAAGTCCAGTTGACCCAATCAGGGGGTCTATTCCAACCCTGGTGTAACCTTCTCCGAGCCGACAAAGGGCCACTATAACAAAAATAAAATGTCCTTATTTGTGTTTATTTACATGTGCTTTGGTTTTCTCTTTATTGTTTAGTTAAGAAAATATTTGACTCTATATGTATCACTGGCGGCATCCGTTGTGTGATCTTTTGTGTTGTAAACTGTGCTCCCCCACAGTAACTTTACCACAGTAGGTCCTCACTTTGTGGTTATGGTCGTATAATGAGCTCTATGGGTCCGGCAGCCGATTCATATGATTGTGTTGTGTGGGATGTATTCAAAGGACATCACCAGGGGGTAGATTAGGAGTCTTTTAACCCTTTTGCTGCTGAGGCTTTTCACACCTCTGTGCTGAGCTCATTTTTACCGGTTTCGCTCATCTTGTTTAACCGCGTTTTGAAGCCTTATTTTATTATATGACCCAGACATATTATAAATCGTTCTTTCCGGCAGACTCGACAGATTCATAATATATCATTATTATATGTATACGTCATGTCCTGTCTGTATATTATAACAAAAATTGCAATAGAATTTTGATTTTCAATAATTTACAACGTGTAAAGTGTTTTTTTTCACATTTTAACATGCGAGTGTTTGCGGTTATATTTTCTATGGGCTGCGCTTGTTAACAAAATTAGAAATGGGGACTCGATACATTTTTTTTGGGGGAAAATCACGTGATTTTTAACAAACGCACCCCATACAGAAATCGTTAGTGCAGCATCATTGTTCGCATTATAATTGAAATGGGAACAATATTGCTGCATTAACAAAACAAAAAAAAAAGCTGTTTATTTTCTTTTTACTTTTATTTTTTTAAATATTTTTTTATTTACATTTTTATTTTTTTTAAAAAACTTTTTACATGATCATGTTTGGTGTTGTTGGAAAGGCCATGCTCTGGCAACAATACCAAACATTAACCCTTAGCTGCCACTAATCGGGAGATAGGGGGTTCATTGGTGGCAGTTAGGGGTTGACTCTAAAACTGACGTCATAGCGCTATGCACGATGACATCAGTCGTCAGCGGGAGATCCCGGAAGCTTGGCCGACAAGGGCTGTGCCCTTCCAAATGATGCCTGCCTTTAATCTCTGGCCCCCGGCGATCAGGAGTGAGAGAGGTCAGCTCATCCATCGCACAGGGGAAGCACTTGGCAGGACGCGCTCAGCACGTCCTCCGGAGCCAAGTGGTTAAGGTCCCTGTCATATCTCATTCAGCTGACAGCTCTTATCTCAGGTAACCTGGAAAACAATAACCTTATCTAAACATTTCCTGCTCCACCTCTTTAACTGGTAGATATTGTAGATTAAATAAATAAGAGCCACAAAGCAGAGTTTTTGGTAAATGTTGCCTCATGGGAAAAATCCAGAAACGGAAACCCGTAGATAAAATACCTAATTTTATTTTTCATTTTTACAAGCGATTTCTTAAAACCAAAAAAACCCCCAAAAAAACAGCAGCACGTGTTTTATAAAGTGGTTTTGTTTGTAATGCACAAGTAATCTCTTTACAGTTTATGTAAGTGGTAGTGTCCCTTTAAAGTCTATGGTCTTGGTGGCTCTGGTTATGATTACAGCAGGGTTGGAATACACCCCCAAATATCCTTTGAGCCCCAAACTCTTTGGCTAGTGTCAGACGAATGCATTTTTCACGTCTACTGTCAAAAAGTGCGTTGATGCGTCCTTACACATTTTTTCACGGAAGACGCGATAGCGGTCATACGATGCGCAATTTCGGCCGTATTTTTTGACGGAGCTATGAAAAACAAATGGACGTGATGTTGGCTGGACATGTGCAGCGTCTGACGTCTCCTAATCACACACACACACTGCTATGCCGACGCAGCGCACTCTGTGCGTCAGTACTAGCGGTTCCACGTTCTCAAAAAAATGCGTTTGTTTGCCGCTTGCGTTGCGCGGCCGAACTTTGTGCGGCCGTACTTCGTATATTGGCTGTCATTGGACATCATTTGCTGCTACTACGGCCGTAATAAAGTGCGGCTCAACGCACGTTCGCACTGCGTTCGTCTGACCCCAGCCTTACAGGGTTCACAATCACAGGGCCTCTGCAAGGCCATAGCGAGAGTATCCTTTATGGTCACTGCACAATATTATTATTTGTATTGCGCCAACATATTCCACAGCATGGTACAGGGGTTACAATAAGCTACAGTTACATGATTTATAAAGCGCTAACAAGTTCTGTAGCGCTGTGCAATGGGAAAGGCAGAATAACAAATACACATACAAGTTAAACACACAGAACAGAAGGAGAGAGGACCCTGCTTGAGAGCTTACAATCTAAGAGAATGTAATGAGGTAATAAGGCCCAGCTCCTTAAAGAGCTTAAATTCTTTAGCTATCTTATGTAAAGGTGTTGCATTTATCTGATGTGCTTCCGTATGAGTGAGGGTGTTTATGTCAGTGAGTGTATTTATTAATAAGGTGATTATGGTGTACACATGCATAAACACAGCAACAATTTCTGTAGGGTCAAAAATGTTACTTACTAATAAAATCAATATTTATCTTCCAAATATCTTCCAGCTGTAGAATTCTGGGGTTAGATAAACTTTGTAGCTGTCTCTGGTGACACTACATCCTTTCCTATTCTCTCTCAGATGATCAGTGAAACATATGTAGGATACAAAGTTATGATTAATGTATGGATATAGATAGATTTTGTTCAGGGCAGCCTTTCATGTGAATCCATTTATTATGGGCTTCCTCAACCACATGAAAAGACCCAAACAGATGTTACTGGTAAAAATTATTTGTAAGAGAAGACATCTAGAAAGCAATTGGATTTTCCAAGGTATTCCAGTTCATATTCAGGTGCACATTAATCACATGCTGCATTAACAATGTTCATTTTGAAGACATTCCTTTAAATTGCCATTCCAGAGTGGATTTATAACCAATTTTTAATGTACTACACGAATAATACACTGGAAAGTATGCATTCCAGGAATTTCTAATTTTATGTTTTTTCCCCCCAGGGATCTTCCCAAAGGAATTGGCTGCAGTGATCCCTAACTGTCCATAGCTCCCAATGAGGGGCCTTATTCCTCCTTCACTGCAATAAAGTATGTACACGTTTTTAGGAGAAACAATAAAATGTTTAGACCATTAAACCGTATTTGCACCTCTTTTAAAAGTAGGTTTAATGTTTTCCCTGCGACTAAACATTTTAATTTAGATCACACTCCTGTTACCCTGTGTGACTGCAAAAAAAGCTAGAAGAAGGAGTCCCTACCCTCACTGTAACAAAACACTGCAAACTGTGTTGCTGCCTTACAGCAGCCAGAGAGAGGGCAGAATATGGGGAGGGCTCTGGGTTCACTCACTTCAGGAATAAGAGTCAGGTGGATATTACTGCTGAAAATCCCTGTACAAGGTGTTACTGTACTTTCAAAATGCAAACATTATGGCCAAAAACAGATAATATATTTATTTTTTATTATATATATTATGTAAGCTGCATTACATCATCAAACAGCAGTTGTTTTGATAACATAGTTGTATTGTGGTAATTTCCCTCATGTAACACTCATAAAAATAATTAAAATGTGTAAATATTCATGTATTTTACTCAGATTTCAATTACAAATATGCAATTTCAAAATTTTCAGCATTCAGATGAAAACGATAAATAGTGAAGAGGCATTGGGGTAGGATGAAATGGTTACACAAGACTGCAGGGGATCTGTTGTGCTGTCTTGGTTACTAGAGATAAGAGATAGCAACTGAATGAGATATGATAGTGAGTTTCCAACACTGCATACTACCCCCTGCTGATGTCACTTACATCTCCTCCCACACACATACGGTCAGTTTTCTCAACATTTTACTCATACAGGGTTATCCAAAGAGATTCGAAAAGTCACCGCACGTTCGGTGACTTTTCGTTCTCTTCAATTCGGTTCCTTTTGCCGATTCCATTTCGGTGACCCTGCGGTGTATTCAGCAAACAGCACAGGGCCCCCGAATTGCAGGGAAAAGCTGCCGAAAACCTGACGAAAACTAACCGAATGCACGCTGAAAACAAGCAAAAACATCTGGATTAACCTTCGAAAAACCCGAAAAGGAGCCGAACAGGAGCCGAACAGGAGCCGGAATCACACAGAGCCGAAGCAGCTGTGACATAGAGGAGGCAGTGAATAAATTAGCAAAACCGTTTGTATGAATCTGGGAAAATTAAACGCTGTTTGCAAAGAAACTACTGAGCGAAAATGTCTGAAATTTTCACAGGAGGTCCAGGGAATGATAATAAAGAGGGCTGTTACAAAAAAAATAAGCAAACTGAAAAAAAAATCAAAAAAAAATCGGACTTTTAAAAAAAAATAAAAATTCTGAAAACTGCTTAAAGTATCCTAAAAAATCTATAAATAAAGAGACTTTTTGCTGCAGAATTTTATAATGAACGGTTTATTAGATATTGAATTAAAACGGGAATATTTTTAACATTGAAGTCTATGGGATTCTCCTGAATTAACTTGTCGAATGAAACCACCGAATGGCAGGGCATTTCGGGAACCTTTCACTACTGGTTTGTGTTCTCTGAATAGCCGAAGCATTGCTTCTCTATGGGATTTCACTGCCCTCGAACAGGCACCGAACAGGCACCGTATGTTCAGGCAATTCGCCAGGATTTGGCGTATTGCCTGCTCTCTGGATAGCCGAATGGTCAGGAAAGGTAACCGAACGCTGATTTTCAGCGTTCGGTTACCTTTCACAAGCAATTCGGATCTCTTTGAATAACCCTGATAGACTTCATTCTATGCCCAATGCTCCATAGTGAGCAGCAAGTGCTGTAAAGACTTAGGGCTGTATTACAAACTGCCCGCTAAAACGTGGATGCTAAGGTGGAGCACCTGCAGGTTTCCCCTTAGCGAACCTGTTTTAGCTCCATATTCAGCAGCCTGCCCTGTAATGCAGCGCTAACACGCCGCCGCGAGGATCCCCTCCATGGAGGATTGTGCTGCCGAGTCAGCTGACTTGCAGGATCTCGCTTCTCGCAAGAACCTGCAGGTCCGCAGAGTGATCGAGGAGGGAGACTGGGGACTTTATTTCCCCAGTCTCACTTGCTCTCGGCATCCAGAAGCGGCAGATCTGGTTGCCGTGGAATGAGAGGTGCGTATCGGATTTTAAGGGGGATTTTAAGCTGGTGCTGACTGATTTTGCAGAAGGGGAATCAATTAACACCAGCTTCAAGCTGTGGTTAACCTTTTAGTTACCACAATGGTGTGATAATTAGCATAAGGACTTTGTAATTCTAACGCAAATTACTCTCTGCGCATGTTAAGCATAGGGAGCGTAATGTGCAGTAAGCTTTGCTGGAGTTTGACCTTGGTGCACGTTTGTCATTCGCTAGGATTTGTAGAGGGCTACAAGTGATGGATGAGTGCGGGATTGAACTATCAAACTGGGGACTCTCTTTATAATATTTGGTTTAAAACTATGTTTTCTTAATTACGTCTAGGTCCAACAGGATGGTATAGGGATCTTGACAACCAACCCTCATTAACTCTATTCCTCCCCTTGCAAACCCTCCACACTGTAATGGTGCACAGTTTCTAAATATTTTATATAACGGTGATTTGAGTGTTGTTTCATTAACATGAAGCTCTCTGCAGAGCGTATTATGATGGTGATGTATGTTTTGAGGGAATGCTTGCTATAATAGGCTCAACGAAACAACGTACATTTGTTTGGTCTTCGTTTGATGCTTTAGGTAACGTCCTGATCGTCATGGCAATCTAAGCTCACAACACTTTTGCCTGGCAGTTGGTTGGCTGTTATAATCATGTGATATGGATCCTGAGCCGATCTATCGCTCCAAATGTAAATCACCGTGCAGACAGTAGGATGATGACTGCTATATTCTAAAGGAATATCCTCTTCAGCATGACTAACGCAATAATATACTTGAGGCGTGTTCAATACCTCAGCCGCTGCAAGTGCTAAGTTAGCAACTTGCCATTGAACGCCGTTCTGCCACTCAGCGCTCAGCACTGCTAACTTAGCACTTGCAGCGACCCGAGGAGATGCTGCGAGTAGCTGAGTGTGACGTAGTAAAGATGGCCACTGCCATGGAGCAAGTAACAATTCAGTACGGCAATGTTAATTTTGAGGTTTTTGTTCACCAAAGCACAAAATATTTATTTATTATTTACCCCTGCACATAGACATATATTACAGCTCAATTTATATTTTGTTTCAGAAGTAAACATAACGTTTATTCAATAAAAACTATCATTTGTGGTGTGTGCATACATAACGGAATTGTGCTGACTGCTTTCCTTTACCATATATACCTCAACTGTTGTCCGAGTCATACGAAAAACAATCTGAATCTTTCATTAAGAAATCATCGGCCATTTTGGATTCGAAATTCGCATCCAAAACGTTCAATGACACTGCTGCAGCAAACTGAATTGCTGTGCTGCAGCAATTCAGCAGCTGCTGAGGTATTGAACGGGGCTCTGGTTAACCCCTGTTTGATATTTCGGGCAGCGTTCTGGTTTCCATGACAACCCTAGCTCATAACACACTGGCCTGATAGATGATTGGATGGTGTAATCATGTGGTATTGGTCCACTCATACAGCGATTTCTGTACCTGATTGGGGTCACATGCCCTCCCTTTCAAGGGAATACATGGGTCATTATGAATGGCATGTTTATATGTCGATCGAGTAGTGACTATCTCGCTGGGGTTCCACCATACCTTTTCTGGCAATTTGGTATGCACATGTGAATATATTTGTATAAGGTACAGTGGTACCTCGGTTCACGAACTTAATTGGTTCCACGACTCTGGCCGCGAACCGAATTCGTTGTGAACCAAATCACATTTTCCCATAGGGTTTAATGTAAATCAGGTTAATCCGTTCTGAACCATATAGGAAAAAAAATGTAACCACAAAAATATGAATCAAATTCAATAACGCTCTGCACATCCTCGTCACCTTCAATAACGCTCTGCACATCCTCGTCTCCTTCAATAACGCTCTGCACATCCTTGTCACCTTCAATAACGCTCTGCACATCCTCGTCACCTTCAATAATGCTCTGCACATCCTCGTCACCTTCAATAACGCTCTGCACATTCTTCTCACCTTCATGAATGCTCTGCACATTCTTGTCACCTCTCTGCGCTTTCTGTTTCCCACCACTCTTGTTCTGCACTTTCTTGGGAGCCATGCTGGGTTTAATACAGTAATACTGAACAGTACTGTGCTACTAAGCACACAAAAAAGCTTCACAGTAGCCCTGTCTGCGACTGTGATCTCGAGTACAGGAAGTACAGGAAGCCACGACCATGTGTCAGAGTGGGGAAGATGGCCCGGTCGTGTTCGTAACCCGAGGCGGAGTTCGTGAACGGAGGTAAAATGTTGACGAACTTCCTGGTCGCGAACCAAATTGTTCGTGAACAGGGGCGTTTATGAACCGACGTACCACTGTATTTTGATCTTTATTAACACTGCGACAAAATAGACACAAGTACTATGCTATTTTGAAAGCACTACACCTGCCATCGATGATGAATGGGCAGGTACCTGTGGGAAGTGCCGCTCTGACAATTGATGCTAGGGTTCTCTAAATATACCGGGACAGTTCATATGATAAGACATGGACTCTATAAGATCTTGATGAAGCCAGGTTTTACCGGTGAAACACGTGTTGAGTGTGATTTTAAATTTTCGACGTCTGTCATTGTGTACTTGTAGCAATCTGGTGAGCAAAAAAAAAAAATCCAACCTAGTATCGGGGGATTTGGCGTTTGGGCAATTAATGAATTGAATGATGTGTAGGCCCTGGCACTGCTTATACACTGACCTATAAGGATTAGATGTAGTACTTGCCGCTGCTCGCAATACTTCACAAGTTAGCCATTCTTTATCAGGCAACAATCAAGATCAGAAATCCACAGATTTTAGGGTTCAGTTTATGATGATACGGTTGTAGCTCCCAGGAATTGCTTGTCTTATGTCCCTTGATTTTAAATGCTTCTGGTGTTGTCTGTTATAAATAAATAAAGATTATGTACCTTTCCCCAGTTTCCCCCTTCCTTTTTGGACTGGCCTTTTTAGCCCACCTTTCTCCATTTATTTGTCCTTTATCAGTAGGTTCAATCCTGCTGGGGTGCACCCTGAGCCCCTTCAGTTGCCGTACTGTGGACTTTGCCGACTCCCCTGCATTGGCCGACTGGTTTGTTTACCCCCACCGTCCCCTTTTTTTTTTTCCTTTTTGCTGACCTTATTGGATGTCTGTTTGATTGCTGACCTTATTGTTTTCTTGCCATATGAGATATCGCTGATCTGTTTTCAAAATAAAAATTCTTACTATAAAAAAAATCCTGTTGGGGGAGGCCGTTCCAGTGTGGTTTGGGGGTGATCACATCCGTATGTCCCAGTTGGGACAATCATTTGTATAAGCTTGCGCTACAAAGTGCAATCTCCAATGTGCTAAAGTGTTTTTTAACCCGTTAGTGTTTGGATTGTAATATGGGCTACCCGCACTAGGGCCACTTAACCTAACGATAACGTTCACATAGCTGTGCGCTAACATGAGTGTTAAGAATGTAATAGTACCCACAGTGTGTGTGTGGGGGGGGGGGCTTTACAACACAAAATATCACAAAGTAAACATTCATGCGAAAACCAAAGCACATGTAAGATATCAGCAACATAAATTTCACTTTTTTGGTGGCAGTGGCCCTTTACGTTTTTGAAATATTTGCAAACTCTGAAAGCAGCACTAATTACACTCAACATTGAACCAATAGACCTGTGATTCACTAGCTCAGATCATTTCATGACATCACTGTTGCAACAAATGCTACAAAAATTTTCTACAAATGTGATGTTATCAAATGGCAAAATGATAAGTAAATAAATCCCTTTTTTAAATTTGATTCATGCGTTTAATACACTGATTATCAACTGTTTAGGTGAAAAAGCCCTTTCTAGGAAATCAGTTTCTGAAACACTTGCACATTGCTAGGAACAGGTTCTTATTCAGGTGAACATCAAAGCACAGGTTACTTTAAGGCTTTTAGTCCCAAGGCAACAGTTTGAAGGAATTGGCAACCCGTATGTTTTGCAGTTTCATGTAAAAATATTTCTATAAACGTCTAAGAAGTGACATAGAGCTGCTGAGTGAGAAGACTTAAATTGTAAAATAGATTTAACCTCCAGGATTGCCAGACGTCAGAAGTTTGTGCATAGATAACCGTACAGCAGCGATATTGGTGGGAAAAGACTTTCTAGAGTTCCAGACTCTTTTTTTTCTGGTATGAAAGATAAACCAGGACTGCCAGACTCGCAGCTCCCCCAAATGTTGAAGCCTACAATTCTCAGAAATCTTCCAATGTAATAGATGGCCAGGAAATCATGGGAGTTGTAGTTCAGAAACATATGGGGAGCTGGAGATTGACAGCCCTGAGATAGATTTGCTTCATTTTGTTAATATGATGTGAAAAAATATTTGAATTCTGGCTTAATTATTGCTGAGTGAGGCAGGGATGCCCAAAGAAGTCCAAAACCTCTTGAGGTGCAACAAGGATGAAATGCGTTGGCTGAATTTTTATATTTGTTTATTTGTATTTGTCAACTTTAATTTTTTATTCTTCTTCTTATATTACTTTATAACAACTACCCTTTGACGTTCACACATCGGATTTTGGTTGCATCCCTCAAAGCTTTTGCAGATTCCCACTCCATCTGGAGTTCCACAATTATCCTACGGCACGGTTGTCAGCTCCTAATGTATCTTTATTTATTATGTCTCACGTTTGTGCTTACCCCATTGTAAAGCGCTACGGAATCTGTTGGTGCTGCATAAGTACTTGTAACTGTAACTTAATACTTTGTTTCCTATGGAGACGGGTGGCTCATGCTGGACCCATATCAGCAGTGATGAGTGTGTGGGAGTTGGGCATCCCCCATGATGGTTATCAGATAAGCACCGTTTTCTTTATTTCTTGTGAGCTCGCATTTTTGTGCTTTTTATATCTATATACATTATACACTCACTGGCCACTTTATTAGGTACACCTGTTCAATTGCTTCTTAACACAAATTGCTAATTAGGCAATCACATGGCAGCAACTCAATGCATTTTGGAATCTAGACGTGGTGAAGATGACTTGCTGAAGTTCAAACCGAGCATCAGAGTTGGGAAGAAAGGGGATTTAAGTGACTTTGAACGTGGCATGGGTTGTTGATGCCAGACGGGCTGGTCTGAGTATTTCAAAAACTGCTGATCTACTGGGATTTTCACTCACAACCATCTCTAGCATTTACAGAGAATGGCCTGAAAAAATAGAAAATATCCAGTGAGCGGCAGTTGTGTGGATGAAAATGCCTTTGTTGATGTTAGAGGAGAATGTGCAGACTGGTTTGAGATGATAGAAAGGCAACAGTAACTAAAAAAAACACCACTCATTACAAGCAAGGTATGCTGAATGCCATCTCTTGCCACCTTGGCAAGCTTGTGAGCTGATTTGGTACCTCCATTTTTAAGGCGTGGCCAACAGTGATGATGCTAATTGTGTCAGAGCCATGCCCGCTCTCTCATGATGTCAGACCTTGTCTGATTTTGTATGGGATAGGGATAAAGGTGGGGTTAGGAGGTAGGAGTACTTTTTGCTAATATTTTTAATAACTACTGTATTTCTACACTCCACTGTGGGGCCTGGAAAGACATGAGTGGCTGACACAGTGGATGAGCTCAGCATTGGGTTGACATGCATGGTTTTTTAGTATTTGGGTACAAAAAAACAAAAAAACATAAATTGGTAAATATCAACTGCTTGTACGGTGTCTGTGGATTTTTGCATCATTGTTATATAGGGAAATGAGAAACTTGCATCTCTGAGGCCTAGTAGTAGTTGTCATTGTTTACATTTCCCCCCTCTTCTTCTTGCAGCATGCATTTGGCATGGTTTGTTTTATTTCTTGTAATGTGGTGATTGGCCTTATCACTGCATTCCAGTGGAGCGGACGCCTTACAGCTACCAGCGTGTTTAATCCTGAAAAATTGTACAGGTGAGCGATAAATACCTGGGAACTTTCTACATGGGCTGACCCGAGGAGCTTGAAAATATTAACTCCTGGAGTGCCTTATGACAGGTTGCTTGGGATGAGTCAACACATGTTCCATAGCTAGTCTTCCAGGAAACCTCTAGCATTCCATTGGTTAACCCTTTATGTGTGACAGGAATATGCAATGCCTTAAAATGGAATGTAAATTACACCCTGAGGTATTGAAAAGACAGGACTGTTTCAACTCCTGTGAGTCACTTTTAGTTCATGTAGTGGCTGGGCCTTTATGACTGGCACATCTGGCTAGGGTTTCATGTATCGATTTTTCTAGATGCATTGTTCAATCACTGCAAGGCATCAACTGACTTCTCGATCACGGTGGAGGGTATCACCATCTCCCCATCAAACCAAGTTCGCTGTCACCATCTCCCCATCAAACCAAGTTCGCTGTCTTGGAGTTACACTTGACTCTGCTCTTTCCTTCATCCCCCACATCAAGTCTCTTTCCTCCTCCTGCCGATACCAACTGCGTAATATTTACAGAATTCGGCCATTTCTTACCGCTGTCGCCACAAAACAACTCATACACGCCCTGGTAATCTCCCGACTCGACTATTGCAATAATCTCTTATCTGGCCTCCCTCTGTCCCACCTCTCCCCCCTACAATCCATCCTGAACGCCTCCGCCAGGCTAATTCACCTCACCCGCCGCTCTGTCTCTGCCGCTCCCCTCTGCGAGTCCCTTCACTGGCTCCCCATCCACTGCAGAATTAAGTTCAAAATCCTTATCCTTACCTACAAAAGCCTCACTAACTCAGCTCCCCACTACCTGTCCTCACTAATCACCAAATACACCCCAGCCCGCTCCCTAAGGTCAAACAGTGACCTGCGCCTAGCTTCTCCCCGCATCACCTCTTCCCATGATAGACTGCAGGATTTCTCACGCGCAGCCCCCACTCTCTGGAACGCTCTCCCTCGTACTGTCAGACTTTCCCCTAACTTCTCTTCCTTCAAACGCTCCCTGAAAACATTCCTATTTAGGGAAGCCTACCACCCAACTCATTGACGCAACCATCAATCACTCTCACCTTACAGTCCTCTCCTCCTGTTTCCAACCCCAACCCTCCCAGATTGTGAGTTCCTACGGGAATAGGGCCCTCATCTCCTCCTGTACTGTTTGTCAAATGTTGTTCAATGTATTGTAACCCTGTCTACACTGTGCTTATTGTACAGCGCTGCGGAATATGCTGGCGCTTTATAAATAAAGAATAATAATAATAATAATAACATACAACGAGCTGATAGGAAGAGATTTCTGTTAGTGCTTTAGCTGGATCCAATCAATTATGAATTGTCACTCATGATATACAGTATATTAAAAAAATTTGACAAAATATTCTAGTGACAAAATAGACTCTGTGCTCTATCAGTAACGCACATCAGTTTGACTCACATGGCCAGACGAGAGATGTGAATTAACACTTTCACTGCTGAGCCATTTCACCTCTGTGTGCTGAGCTCATTTTGACTGTTTAGTTCTCATAATTTTTAAACGCAATTCGAAATCATATTTTACTATACGACTCAGACAAAAATATATATATCCTTTGTTACGGCAGACTCTGCAGATTCATAATATATCATTATTATATGTATACGTCATGTCCTGTCAGAATGCTATAACAAAAACATGTAAAAGAAAAATTTGAATTTTCATTCAGATTTCAACCATTTACAGCGGGTAAATAGATTTTTGACATTTTATCATACGAGCCGTTGTTGTTATATATTCTATGGGGTACTCTTGTAAAAAATAATTTAGAATTGGGATCCTGTTACTGTATTTTTCTGAGAAAATACGCGGAAAACAACAATATTTTCCATTGTGGTAAATGAGAAGGTGAGTTCATGCAGCATCATTGTTCACTTTATAATTGAAAAGTGAACAATATTGCTGCATTATTAGAAAAAAAAGAGATTTATTTTTATTAAATTAAAATTTTTACACGAAACCTGGCCATATTTGATATCATTGGAAAGACTATGCTTCGGCCTTTTCAATGATAGCAAACATGAAAGTCTGTTCTTCAGCAATCGGGAAATAGGGGGACCAAAGGACCTCCCGTATCTCTAACACAGGGAATCCCCTGAATGGCTAGGGTGGATTGCCATACTGATGTCATCGCGTTCATGTGTGACAACATCAGTGAAAGAGGAGAGGCCCAGGAGGCGGGGTTGACATTCAAGATGTCAGCCCCCACCAACAGAAGGTCACAGCCAGCACCTATTGCCACTGGATTGAGGTACCGACACATAATGGGTTAAGAGGAGCATCGCTGGAAAGGTCAGACTGTGACCTTTCCAGCGATGCCTCTATTGACCCTTTTCCCCTTACCAATGGGGAGATAGAGGGGTCCAAAAGAACCCCCTTCAGGTACCCTCTCTGTTCTGGCAGGGGGGCACCTGAAACTGACATCGTGCTGGAGGGGTTTAAAAGCGGGGTCCGCAGAACCCCGGACAGAGAGGTGAGCATAGGGAGGGAGGCCACGGAGACTGAACGACGTCTGGGAGACATCCTCTGCACATACATGGGTGACACATGAGGACTTTCCCCACACGTCTGCAATGAAAAGGGTTAATAAATAAACAAGTTGGGTGGAGTAGAGGTAACATCAATGCTCTGCACGGAGAGAGCCTGTGGAGTCATGGGTTCGATCCCAGCAAGCAACTCTCCAGTAAGTGTCCTTGGGCAAGACATCTAACGGTACATAATCGCCACCCAGGACATACTTGAAAAGGAGAGAAATCTCAATGTATCCTTCCTGGTAAAATCCTTTCTCAAAAAAAAAGTTAAATCAAGGCCTTTGGATGTCATGTTAACTAAGAGACTGGAACGAAGCTGAAACCTTATACAGCTTGAGTATCCCTTATCTGAAATTCTGAAACGATCCAAAATCCATAAGCCATTGAATGCATGACATAACACTACAGGCGGGGAATTCCACACCTGACTTAATGTGAAAGGGAACAAGATTATTAAAAATATTGTATAAAATTAATCACATGCTGTGAGTATAAGCTGTGCATCAAACATTAATGAATTCCTTGTTTAGACCTGGGCCCCATCCACAAGATATCTTCTCGTTATATGCTATTCCGAAATCCCCAAAAAATCTGAACTCCTAAACACTTCTGGACCAAAACATTTCAAATAAGGGATTCTCAAACTGTAATGAGTCTTTCTCAATCCTCCTTTGACTCTTCTATCTATTGACATCTTCAATTGTGCTAAAGATCTCTATTGTTCTGCTTGTTTAGAGCATGCTAGTCTTCCAGCATCTGTTTTTTTTCTAAGTAGTCGAAGAATTATGTATCATAATGCCGTTTCTCTATTTTTTTTTTACCAATTGATGGTTGGCTAGTTCAGGATTGATTTAATTTTTAGATGAAACACATTATAGTGACCACATCTGTGAAATAATCAGTGACATTTAAATAATGCAAACTTCAATACTTCACTTTTATTATTAGCCCAATAAGGACACGTGTCTGCAATTCTCACTTTTCCTAGTTTGGCACTGATGCATATTTTAATGAAAAGTCCCTGATGAGATCTGCAGTTTAGCTATCCTATTATATATATATTCTACCACTTAATAGGTGCTGCTAATATTATGAAGCTAAATTAAACTGTGTTATTTTGCAACAGTAACACGATAGCCGTGCGCAGAATGGTGTACCTGTTCAATTAAATGCCCCTTCTTTTGATATTTTAACTCTTCATTACATTTTTTGTTCTTTTTTTTATTTGCTTCATGAATAAGAAAATGAGAATGAATGGTTTGCCAATACTTACAGTTTTATAGTAATACTGTGCAGTAATAAATGTCCTCTATAATAAGGGATGCATGTCTATTTTTAACAGTATGACTGTCTGACTTGTAATCTTATTATATCATCGGGGAGAAAGCAATAATCAAATGCATCTTCTACAGTCAAGAAGCAGTGTAGTGTTTCATTGTGTTAAACATGGGCCAGCCACCTGGTCCCTCCAGATGTTTTGGGACTACATCTCCCATGAGGCTCAGCTATCCTAATGATTGACTGGGCATCATGGGAGATGTGTTTTGTTTTGAGAAAGGATTTTACCAGGAAGGATACATTGAGATTTCTCTTGTTTTCAAGTAGGTCCTGGGTGGCGAGTATGTACCGTTAGGTGTCTTGCCCAAGGGCACTTACTGGAGAGGTATTTCCAAAACATCTTAAGGTTGAATGTTGTCGATCCATGATATAAAAGATAAACACTCCCAGAAATTGTCAAACTATGATACATTACTGAAGGCATTGCTAGAAAGCAAATGAGTTTGCGTCTGAGGATGGGCTACTATCTACCCAACACAAGTACTGGATCCCTTTGTAGCAAATGTTCTATTATTACTAGGGATGAGCTGTTCGGGTTCGGACGGTTCGGAGTTCGACCCGAACTTTGGCAGTTCGAAAGTTCGCGAATTTCGAACTTTTTGGGTGTGTTCGGTTCGAGTTTGAAAAAAAAAAGAAATTTTGAAAAAAGTATGGAAAATGCTTAAAAAAATATTAAATCTAGAAATAAAGAGACTCTTTACTGCAGAATATTATAAGCAACGGTTTATTAGATATTGAATTAAAAACTAATGTGTACGTGGAAAGATTATCAACTCTAAATAACCTCTGTTCACAAACGGGCATAACACCAGGTGTTTTTAGTCTGATAATCAATTTGATACATTGTACACCATACTGAGGGTGGTGTGGTGTCTGCTTCTGATTGAGATTTGAGAATTAATTTCCCTAAAACATCCTAATATGCTGCATTTAACCCTTTCGCTGCTGAGGCTTTTCACACCTCTGTGCTGAGGTCATTTTTACCGCTTTCGCTCATCATGTTTAACCGCGTTTTGTAGCCATATTTTGATATATGACCCAAACATATTATATATCGTTCTTTCCGGCAGACTTGGCAGATTCATAATATGTCATTATTATATGTATACGTTATGTCATGTCTGTATATTATAACAAAAATGCAATAAAATTAGAATTTTCAATAATTTATTATGTGTAAAGTGTTTTTTTTTACATTTTAACATGCAATCGTTTGCGGTTATATTTTGTATGGGGTGCGCTTGTTAAAAATTTTTTAAATGGGGTCTCGTTACATTTTTTTTTGGGGAAAATTTCGCTTTTTTTAACAAACGCACCGCATACAAAAATCGTTAGTGCAGCATTATTGTTCACATTATAATTGAAATGGGAACAATATTGCTGCATTAACAAAACAAAAACAAAAAAAAATTGTTTATTTTTTTTAGAATTTTTTAAATTCTTTTTTAAAACATTTTTCATGCTCATGTTTGATATCCTTGGAAAGGCAATGCTCTGGCCGATCCAACGATATCAAACATTAACCCCTAGCTGCCACGGATCAGGAGATAGGGGGTTCATTGGAACCCCCTATCTCCACCATTGGTGGCAGCTAGGGGTTAACTCCAGGACTGGCGTCATCGTGCTATGCACGATGACGCCAGTCCTCAGGGGGAGTTCCTGGAGGCTTGGCTGACATCCAAGATGTCGGCCAGTTCCAGGAGAGGATCACGATCCAGCGCTTTTCAGTGCCGATTCGTAATCCGGCTCCCCAGGGGTTAATCACAACCACCATTTGGAAGGGCAGGCTGTGCCCTTCCAAATGGTGCCTGGATTAACCCTCTGCCCCCCGGTGATCAGGAGGGAGAGAGGTCCGAAGGCCCTCCCCCCACCCTTTCAGGCGCTTCCTCCGCACATGCGGGGGGCGCCTGAATTAGATGTCATCACGCCGCCGCGATGACATCTAATTGCTCCGCCGGGGTCCCGGAGTGCTGGGCTGACATCCAAGATGTCAGCCCGCACTGGGGGGCGCAGCAATCCGCCGGAATCCGGCAGATTGCTGCCTCCTGTGCATGGACGCGCTCAGCGCGTCCATAGCACAGGAGAACCACTTGGCTGGACGTGCTGAGCGCGTCCATAGCAGCCAAGTGGTTAACTGGTGTTTGAAAAAAATTCAAAATAACATCTAAGGCTAGGGTCAGATGAGCGCATTTTGTACGGACTGTGCGTCCGTGCAGTACGGACGTACTTACTGACTGACAACAAGGTAGTGGCCAAACAGTCCGTTTTTTTCACTGACGTATTTTTTGACTGATGTAGCAGGGAAAATAAATTAAAATGAAAAAACATTCTGTCCGTCAAAAATGCTGGACGTATAAATGCAGTCCATCTGACCTCGTTTCATCACTCACATACAAAGCTATACGGACGTTGCGGACGTGGCGCACTCCGCACGTCCGTTCTAGCAGTATTACGTTCTTGCCTAACCTGCGTCCGTTTGCTGCGTCCGCCATGCATCCGCACTTCCGTGCGGATGTACTTCGTGTGTGGGGCTCCATTGGTCAGAATGCTATGCTGCCACGGACGTACAAATGTGCGGCAACATGGACGTGATAACTGCGCTCGTCTGACCCCAGCCTTAAGGCTGCTGTCAGACGAGCGTAGTGTTCACGTCCGTGATTGCGCCTAAAAGTACGTCCGTGATAGCATGACAGGAAGCCCATCGGAGCCCGTTACACGAAGTACGTCCGCACTGAACTGCGGACGCACAACGGCCGCGGCCCACGGACGCAAGGCAGGCAAGAACGTACAACCGCTAGAACGGCCGCACAAAGTGCGCTGCGTCCGCAACGTCCGCATAGCTTTGTGTGTGAGTGATGGAACGTGGTCAGACGGACTGCATTTATACGTCCAGCATTTTTCACGGACAAAATGGTTTTGCTTTCTAATTTATTTTCCCTCCTACATCCGTCAAAATATATACGTCAGTGAAAAAAACAGACTGTCTGGCCACTACTGCGTCTTCCGTACTAACGTACGTCCGTGTGCACGGACGTACAGTCCGTAGAAATCACGCTCGTCTGATCCTAGCCTTAGCAATGTTATTTTTCACCTCTGGATTAAACATTCACAGAGTTATTCAGAGAGCGGTGAAAAGCAGGAGAATAACTGGAGAAGTGAAAATTCTAGGTCAAAATAGCCAGCGCATTTTTGTGTGTGATTTTTTACGGATCCAAACCAGGAAACTTTGGGTGTCTGGACATTATGTTGGCCGGACATGAGCAGGGTCTGACGTCTCCAAATCACGCACACACGCCGCTAGTGGACGCAGCGCACTCTGTACGTCCGTACTAGCGGTTCTGCGTTCTCGAAAAAATGCGTTAATTTTCCACTTGCGTTGGGCAGCCGGACTTTCGTGCGACCGTACTTCGTATATTGGCTGTCATTGCCCGTCATTTGCTGCTAGTGAGGCCGTGTTTAAGTGCGCCTAAACGCATGTTAAAAATTCGCTAGTCTGACCCCAGCCTAAATGGGAGAATTTTTATGGTTTGGCTATTTTGACCTAGAATTTTCCATTCTCCAGTCATTCTCCTGCTCTACACCACTCTCTGAATAACCCTGACAGGGTTATTCAGAGAAAGGTGAAACTCAGGAGAATGACTGAAGAGAAAATTCTAGGTCAAAATAGCCAAACCAGAAAAATGCTCCCATTTTTCTCACTTTCCAAATCGGCTATTTGGTCTAGAATTTTCCATTCTCCAGTCATTCTCCTGCTTTTCACCGCCAAAAAATCAGTAAACTTTTTCTGCGTGTCCGAAAATGTCTCCTCTTTTCATGCAGACTGCCGCCCCAAGCAGTTGTTTATGGATAGATTAAAGGAAAAGCATTTACCGTCATTTGAAATGTCATTTTTTGTTTTTTACATATTTCTATACATCCTAGAAATCCGTCACTTCACGGGCAGGTTATGGGGACCTCCTAGGCACAATATTTGAAGGAATTTTTCGTTTTTATTTTTAACCCTTATTTCATGGAAAACTCACTTTTTTAACTGTTTGTCCTTGTTTCCTGTCCCCCAGGGCACTACCCAGACCCCCATACACTTTTTATGGCAAATATCTTGCATATATGCCCTCTTGGAGGGCACTCTAAAAACCGAATTTTCAGCCCCATTGACTTGTATGGGGTTCGAGTTCGGGTTCGGGTTCGAATCCGAACATTTGGAAAGTTTGGGTTCGGCTTCGAACCGAACTCAGGGAGTGTTCGGCTCATCCCTAATTATTACTGACGTTGGACAGTTTGGATACATTGATGTTGTCTGAGAGTTATTGAGTCATCGGTTGTCAATGTGCAGACACTGTACAGTCATCTGTATATGTATAGTTAAATGGCTTACTTGCATTTTTGCTTAAGGCATCACTAAAATCGTATTAATCAAGGGAGGTGAGCCCCTTTGACTCATTCACATACTATAATGCACTGTAAGGTATAATAATAGAGATCTCTTAAAGGACATTAGACTGGGGGAAGATTTGATGGCGTCTGGGAGGTTATTCCATATTTGCGGTGCTCTGTAGGAAAATGAGGATCAAGTCACTTTCTTTTTGTATTGACACACTGCAAGTAAGGTGAAGGTCCTGGATTGGAGGTTATAGGATGAGGGAACTGCTGGGGAAGCAGTCTATTCAGGTAGGGTGGCAGCTTCCTAGAAAATCTCTTAGGCTGGGGTCAGACCAGCGCATTTTTAACGTGCGTTCTGGCGCACTTAATCACGGCCGCACTTGCAGCAAATGACGGGCAATGACAGCCAATATACGAAGTATGGTCGCACGAAAGTCCGGCCGCGCAACGCAAGTGGAAAATGAACGCATTTTTTCGAGAACGCAGAACCGCTAGTACGGACGTACAGAGTGCGCTGCAGCAGCATAGCGGTGTGTGTGTGTGATTAGGAGACGTCAGACCCTGCTCATGTCCGGCCAACATAACGTCCAGACGCAAAAAGTTTCCTGGTTTGGATTCGTAAAACATCACGCACGAAAATGCGCATCGTATGACCGTTTTCGCATATTCCGTGAAAAAATACATTGATGCGTTCGGACGCACTTTTTTACGTTCGCGTGTAAAAATGCTTTCGTTTGACCCTAGCCTTAAACACCAGTTTGGAAAGGTGAAGGGTGCGTCTGGATTCCAGCGATGGCCAGTTTAGTTCTTTTAACATGTCACAATGGTGGGTCATGTAGTTACATTGTAGCACCAAGTGGCAGAATGAGTTATACAATGTAGTAAGTTTCTGAAGGTGTGTTTGCGGGGCAGCTGCATACACTACATCTCTGTATTCAGTAGTCGGCATAAGCATTTGTTGTACAATCTGCTTTCTTACCGCAAGGCTCAGGTAGGATTTGTTTCTGTACAGGGCACCTAGTTTGGGGTAAAGTTTAGAAGAGAGTTTTTGGATGTGGGGCCAAAGGATAGACTTGGGTCTAACCACATACCTAGATATTTGAGAGAACGGACTGTGGTCAGTGTGTCATTTGATTTTGTCCTGACATATAGATGGGAAGGTTGTAATTTATGTAGTTTAGGTTCTGTTCCAAAGAGCATTGTAACAGTTTTGTCAGTATTTACTGTAGAAACAGTTTATCCGCAATCCACTTTTCATCTCTGTGAATTGTTCTTGCAGCACGGCCTCCAGCTGCGGGAGATTTGGTTTGCTGGTATAGATATTTGGTTGATAATACACAAAATGTTCAGGTAACACTAAAATCGCTGAAGGAGAATTCCGTATAAATGACTGTTATTGGTACAATGTCTAGAGCAGGCATCAGCAACCTTGGTCCTCCAGATGCTTTAGAACTACATCTCCCACCATTCATTAGGTTGGCAGAGCCTCATGGGAAATGTAGTTCCAAACATCTGGCGGGCCATGGTTATTGAACCCTGGTCTAGTGTAAAAACCTATTTGTTTGAAATGATCATCCCACATATACTTACAAATGTGCCCTTTACAAAACTAAACTAACCTAAAAAGTGTTTCTGTGGAGATAAAGAAACGAAGCCCAAGTTGTATTAGAATCAAGGTTTGCCAACAACAGAATGCAATAGTATTCCAATAAATATAAGCCACATTAAATAAACACAATGCCACCTGGGGTTGTACAGATAGTACATAGAATGTTTTTGTTTCTTTTGGAAACTGTTAAGAAGTTTTCATCAGACTGGCTGGCTAGCAGCACAAACACAGCTGTCTCTGTAGGACCCATGTTGAGGGAAGTGTGACATATCTACACAATGATGGTGAAAATGTTGTACTGCCTAATCTTTTATTAGAAATTTTAAATCAACAGCAAGCAATAAATAGAATGTTTTTTTATTAATGAGTCGAGACTAGAGAGGAGATCGGGACAAAAACTTTAATAAATGGGTAGTTGCAATAAGTTGGAAGTTGAGCAATAAAAAATAAAATATGGAAATTGTGGGGTTAGCAGCACAAATGACAAAAAGGCATTCTCTGATTGGACTCTGAGAGTCCATAGCTAATAACCTCCCAGTTAAATGTAACGTTATAATATTTCACTTTTTTCTATACTGTACATCCTAAAAATAGGATAACCTTGACATGCCACTGCAGAATTGTCGTTCACCCTGTCATCCTTACAAAAATGCACCCAAATCATTTGTACGAATGCTGATTATCAGACAAAATGCAGAGTGGACTGGATGTGTGCGCATGGGGAGTTCTCCCATAAACCCTAAGGGCTCTATTACATTCCTCGCGCAAACGTTAACGCGCACGCAAAAACGCATTAACGCGAGGGGCAAAACCCTTTGTGCTGAACGTCGTATTACGACGTTCGCACACAAAATGTGCATTAACGTCTAACGCGAGTGACCCTGCGCGAACCCTTTGCGAGCGCAATTTAGTGCGCGCATCCTATACTTAACATTGTGAGCGGAAATGTGTTTGTGCGCTGGTACGCGAATGGTATTACAATCTTAGCGCAAAATTTAACGGGCAACGTTTGCGCGCATAATTTTAATGTCTTTGAAAAGCTGGTGGTAACGGCAAATTGTAACAACCTGACTGCACCAAACTGCGGATTCACAACGGAGAACGTTGATGCGCACAAAAGCGTCCAGTGTGGGTGAAGCGAGGAGAGGACACGCTGCAAATTAGGTGATTTTTTTTTTACTAGATCCGTCAAAGATGACGGCCACTACCTTGCCTTCCGTCAGAACGTACGTCTGTTGTGCGCAGTCCGCACAAAACACGTTCGTCTGACGGACTCGCTTTAAAAATTACATTGCGCTCACTGATTTCTGCGCGCAACGGTACGCAACGCGTCAGTTTTAAGAGCGCAATTTATTTATTTATTTATAAAGGATTTTACCAGGAAGGATACATTGAGATTTCTCTCGTTTTCAAGTATGTCCTGGGAACAATTTCCCGACGGATGAAAAAATGCGCAAGGAATGTAATTCCAGCGGTGATTTTCGTTCCTTAACGTTTAACGCTTCGCGCAAAAAAACACGCGTATTGCGTGAAGACTGTAATAGAGCCCTAAATCTCTTGAAATAAAAAACAAAAAACACCAACCACAGGCTGCAGTTGCCACACTCCTATATGACTTTTATGTTCTCTTAACGCAAACCCAGACCCCCCCTAGTGCTTTTAGGTTGAAAAACACATGGAACAAAAGCAAGAAAGGCAGCAAGCAATGTGAAGTTGTTCATCACTACTTTCAAAAAGCTAATGCATAGCAAAATAATCAACATAGACCCAAGACATATGTTACAGTTACAAGATTTTATAAAGCGCCAACAAGTTGCGTAATCTCTTGTTTTAAGCAGTAGATTTGCAATTTATTTATAAAGGGCGAACATATTCCACAGCAATGTACAATAGGTAGGACAAAAACATAACGCAAACAAGTTTGAAACATAGAGAATGAGGGGATAAGAGGACCATGCTCAAGAGCATCAAATCTAAGGACATGGTGACACACAGAGGAAAAGGTAGATTGCAGAGCATGAGAAGTAATAGGATCCGTGGGGTCTGTGTGGGACAAAGATCAGGAGGGGTGTGTTGGGGGAACAGAGCCTTGATCTACTCCAACTGAGAGAGTTTGTCATGGCATCCTCCTTATCTCTGAGTGTCACTTCACAGTAGACGCCAGCTCTATCTAATAAAATATACCTCCCACAATGCATTTTGGGAAGTAATCAACAGGTCTATTCAAAGAAAGGTGAAAATCAGGAGAACTTTCAGGAGAAGAGAACAATCTAGACCAAATAGCCCATTTGAAAAGTGAGATAAATGTGAGAATTTTTCTGGTTTGGCTATTTTGACCTAAAATTTTCACTTCTCCAGTCATTCTCCTGAGTTTCACCTTTCTCTAAATAGACCTGCAAATGTCTCGGTGTGCACTTCTGTTTGTCTGGTGTCACTACCTTTGCTTATTCCCTGATCCCAATATCCTCTAGCGCAACTCTAAAATAATCTGGGGCTAAGTCATGTTATTAAACACATAACCCCTTCACTAACAAGTGATTTTCCAAAAAATTCACTGTCTCCTGACAGTGTTTTTTGTTTTTTCTTGGAAAATCATTTTGTATTATTTATACAGTAAGAAATATTTGTGAATATTTGTAATATGTAATAATCGTTTTGATAGGCAGATGGCACCATCTGCTGGGTGAAAGGAGCTACTGCAGGTAGAACTGCAGCTCGTGCCTCCGTGCATTAGTTGGGGAAAGCCCAATATATCTGGGCATCCCCTAGCCCAGGGGTCAACAACCTTGGCTCCCTGATGTTTTGGGAACTACATTTCCCATGTGGCTCAGTCAGCCTAATGGATAACCGAGCATCTTGGGAGATGTAGTTCCCAAAACATCAGGGATCCAAGGTTGCTGACCCCTGCCCTAGCCGATTTGCTTATTTTGAACAATTTTAGTACCTTAGGCATCATGCCCACAGGGCTAAATGTTTGGCGCGCCTTCTGGAGCCCAAAAGCAAGCAAAATTAGTTTACAACAAACAGCATAGCCCCAGGTCATAGTAATATGATCTCAGGCTGCTGTGTCTGCTACCACATGATCACAGTAGTGAAGGGGTTAAATATATGGGGCCATATTGCATTCCTCGTGCATCGGTTTTGCGCGCACGCAAATGCGCATTTGCGCGAGGACAAAACCATTTGCGCAGAACGTTGTATTTCAACGTTCGTGCAAACGCTGCGCGTTATCGTTTGACGCGGATGGACTTGCGTGAGCATGATGAACTGTGCGCATCCTATACTTAACATTGTGAGCACAAATGCGTTAAGTGGATGGTATTACAATCGATGCGCAACTTCCTACGAACGACGTTTGCGCGCATAATTTTAACATCTTTGAAAAGCTGCTGGTAACTGCAAATCTGAACGTTCTGGCCGAAACCAAATACACCAGCACGAAAAAAAAATACAGCACAGTATAGTTACACATTCTACACATACCCAAACAAAAAAATTGTGAATTCGTGCAAATTTTTTTTTATTGCTGCAGCATATATACTCAGATTTACTTTGACAGGCGCAAAAACGATAGTGAGTCAATTAAGGTGAATTGATGTCAATTAAGGTTCTTAACTCTGATTGGCTAAATCCCGTGAAAAAAACAGTCCGCGCACTGATTTACACGCGCAACGTTACTGCGCGCGTATTACACTTAGTTTTGCGCGTTTTTTTAACTAACGTTATTTTTTGACGGTTGAGAAAATGCGTTCGGATTCGAATATCACGTTAAGTTTCATGCGGTAACGCTGGACACTGCGTGCAAAAAAATTGCGCTGCGCGAGCGCATTTGCGCAGAGAATGTAATATGGCCCGTGAGGTTTTAGCATCAACTGGCACAGGGCAAGGGAAGTAAAAAACAGGTATCTCTCCATTGTTTTGTACATATTATGTTGTGTCATTGAGTAATCACAGTATTATTGAGTATTACCCATATTTAAATCAGTTGAACAACCGTGCAAAATAATAAAACCCAACCAGAAATTAACAGGAAACACTAAACAGCTTTCAAACAGTAACGGACGTAGAACTATAACAAACAAAACCAAAGAAGAAGTCACTAAATGTGGGCCACCTCCAAACATAATACATGGAGAGTGATGACGGAGAGGAGCGATAGCGTTCCAATGAGGGTAAGGTTATAGGGGTACTTGACAGAAGATGATTTTAGGCATCTAACACGTTTTGAACTCTGTCTCTGTCTACAGTTATTACCTGTGTCAGCCAGCAGTCAGCAAACTGACAAAGCATCCTGTGACTTGTAGTTTCATTGCTAATTGGGAGGGGGGCCGCACACGTGTCCCGTATAACCTATATGTATAAAACAACATTGTTTAACAGCTAAGTTAGAGTTATTTTGAAGTTAAACATTGAAGAACAAATAACAGCCACAATATTGTTAATAAATTATTTTGTGGGTATTATATTATTTTTTGGTATCAAATTGCAGCATGTGTATTTTTTCTTGACGTCATTCTCTCTATTATATTTACTGTTTACTGCGAGTAAAAAAACTGTATTATCAGCACAATGCATTTTTTCATACCAGTCTGGCTGGATTTCTAGCGTGTTGAAATGTATTGTTAGGCCCTAGAGGTAAATACCAAGGATAAACTATCTGAGAAGACAGATCCTATTCCAATAAAATACATGATAGTTTTTTTAAGACTTGGGAAGGGAGACTAACATACAGGTCTATTCAGTAAACGGTGAAACTCAGGAGAATTGACTGGAGAAGTGAAAAATCTAGGTCAAAACAGCCACACCTGAAAAATTCTCCCATTTATCTCACTTTCCAAATCGGCTATTTGGTCTAGATTGTTCTCTTCTCCTGCCAATTCTCCACAGTTTCACCCTTAGGGGGTTATTCAGAGAGCACCGAAATGTTGCCGACATTTCGGTGCTCTCACGTTCCGTGCACTTCGGGTAATCACATTTCCCCACCCTGCGGTGCATTCAGCATTCACCCAGCGGCGTAGCGTGGGTTGTTGGTGCCCAGGGCAAGGCAAGAATTGTGCGCCCGCCCAACCCGTGGACACGGTAACACACACTGATTCTCTTCTACCAGTAGAGTATTGACCCCCTTACCCAACAAGCACATGTATTGTATATTAACAAAATACTGATATAATTAAAAAAATGTAATTTTTGGGGCAGTGGCGTAGCGTGCCCCCCACGCTACGCCACTGCTACCAGTCATCCTGTCCCAGCATATCCTAGTATAGTTCCACTCTCACACTATACCCAGTCACGCTCTCCCTCTCCCCAAGTACCCCCAGTTACTCTCTCTCTCTCTCTCTCTCTCTCTCTCTCACTCTCTCCCTCTCCCCAAGTACCCTGTCAATCTTTCTCTCCCAGTATCCCCCAGTCACTCTCTCCCTGTATCCCCAGTCACCCTCTCCCTCTAGTACCCCCACTCTTTCTCTCTCCATGTACCCCACTTTCTCCCAGTACCCTCATTCACTCTTTCACTTTTTCTATCCAAGTACCCCCAGTCACTCTCTCCCAGTATCCCCAGTCATTCTCTCCCTGAACCTCCAGTCACCCTCTCCCCGTATCCCCTCACTGTGTGTTGGTCACACTGCTCTGGTGTCACATTGTTGCCTACCTGCGTGGAGTTTATGGTGGCCCGGGGGGAATGGTTCAGAGAGCTTAGTGGAGACCGGATTTTAAATGTGCTGCAGGGCAGGCGCCTCCCTCCCTCCTTTCTGTTCAGCAGCTGCAGGGCTGCCGGCGGCGGGGGGCTGGCACAGGGCTTCAAGGGGGGCAGACAAGCATGGAACAGGGTGTCCCGTAGGATAATGCTGCGCTGCTTCATGTGACTCATGTCAGCGTTAAGGAAGAGTCAGGACAGAATTTTCTGTCCTGGTCCTCCCTTCCGGACGCTGAGTGCTAAGTCACCACCGGCACCGTAAAACTGGCAGCTGCCCATGCAAGGGCCTCTCACGGACACCAGTGTCTGTGAGCAAACATCTTGCTGGAAAATATTAGTGGTTCAAATTTTTTTTGAAATTTTGTGCCCCCTAACAAAATTGCACCCGGGGCAATCGCCACCAAGGCCCCCTCCACGCTACGCCACTGCATTCACAGCAGGGTCCCCGAAGTGCAGTGATTCGACTGCCGAATGCCGCCACCAAGCCACCGCAAACCTGTCGCCGTCTGCCGCCAATCCGCCAGACACAACCGACGAGCCACCAAGCGCAGCGCCGACCGGCCACAGGAGAAAGCTGACAGACGTTTAAAAAAAAACAAAAAAACAATATGATTGAAAGTGTCAAAATTGAAACTCTGCAAAAAAATCTATTGGACGAAAATGTCTGGAATTTATATATAAGGTCCTATGAATGATAATAAAAAGGTGTGTTACTGAAAAATGAAAACACGCTATTTAAAAAAAAAAGGAAAAAAGGTTTGCAGAAACAATCCAAAAAAATGCCTAAAAGATACTAAAAGAAAATCAATAGATAAAGAGACTTTTAACTGCAGATTCAAATAATAAATGGTTTATCAGATATTGTATTAAAACGGGAATATTTTTAACATTGAAGCCTATGGGGCTTGCCTGAATAAACCTGCCGAATGAAACCACCGAACGGTGGGGAATTTCGGCAACTTTTCACTGCTGTTCGGTGTTCTCTGAATAGATTAACCATTGCTTCTCTATGAGGATTTTACTGCCCTCGAACAGGCACCGCACTTGCTGGCACACTGCTGGTGCACTTGTTGGCCAAAATTTGGCAAACTACCTGCTCTCTGAATAGCTGAATGGCCCGAAAATGTCACCGTACAGGGAAATTCACTGTTCGGTGCCATTTTGGGGAGAGATTGTCTCTCTCTGAATAACCCCTGTAGTGAATAGACATGATAGATGTTACGTCCATGCTGTTTGTGAGAGACGGGTGCACCGGGGTATGTTCTCCCTACCTCTCATATAAATGGTGTGTGCATCAGAGAATGAGCATCCCATTTCTTGCAGCTTCTGACTTGTTAAAGAGCAGGGTTATATTTTGCAGAACACATCTCTTGCTCGAGATGTTGTGCTTCCCACCAGGAAAATGTCAGGCTCCGCGGACAGTGATTTACCCAGGGGGTCCACAATGGCTTAGGAAAGCTCTGGCAGGAGGTATATTTTATAAATGAACCCATTGATAGTGATTTATGATAGAATGATTACAACTATTACCTTTTCCCTGCTTCTATGTGTCAAAGAGATTTAGAAGTCAAAGGTAATGACTATAATTAAGGAAAAATAAGCCAACATCAGAAAATTAGTTTTCTATTGGATGGGCACACAAAAAATTTAACTTTTCAAAGAAACATTTTTCTGTGTTTATGCCCCGTCTGAATTTATCACTTTATTGAATCTATCTCTTCTAGGTGAGTAATAAGCACCGTGGTACTGCACTATAGCTTTTAAGAAGACAGGTTTGACCCTTTTCTTCTCTGGTCACCTCATACTTCGCAGTTGGCTGCCTCCTGCCTGAACCAAAACCTTTGGACTATTGGGAAAGGGGTCTCAAGCCTGTCCTCTAGGACAGTGATGGCGAACCTTGGTCCTCCTTAGGTTTCTTATCTAACCATACTGCTGAAGGTCTATTCGCAAAGCACCAAAATCACACTCAATTTTGGTGCTTTGTCTTTCGGCCCATTTTGGCACACTTCAGCGATTCCATTTTGCCAAAAATAGGGTGAATTCACTAAGACTGGTCAAAGCGTTTTGCCAAAACTGGAGCTGCAGAAGCAGTTATCGGACGTCGGCGCAAATGGCCGAATTGCACCGTTAACCACCGAACTGGCATCGGTGAATTCCACCGCACTGAAAAAGAAAATAAGTCTCCTATTCTCCTAGTAGGAGTTGCAATCAGTGAAAATGTAGTAAAAATGTATCTAAATAATAAAAAAGTCCTTAAAAAATATTTATAAGGTCTGTTACTGAAAATAAAAAACCTCTTTTAAAAAAAATAAAATACCAAAATATGAAAAATACAAAAATAAAAAGGGTTTTTTGCAAAAATTTTAAAATAATAAATAGCCTTTTAATTTTGTTAAAAAAAAAGATATTACTTTTTACATTGAATCTTATGGGATTCGCCTGTTTAAATCTGTCGTATTGAAACACTGAAAATCAGGGCATTTCGCCAGAATTTCAGTGCAATTCAGCGTTCTATGAATAGAAGACACAGTAGTCTTCTATGGGACAATTTCGGTGTTGGAGAACGCTGCTGAATTGCAATGTATTTTGCTGTCAGGTTGCCTGTATTTGGCAAATTGACAGCTTAGTGAATAGACATATTGATTAGAAATTGAAATTCACCGTTCGGTGCAATTCGGAGGTTAGTGATTAACCCCTTTAGTCGCACAAAAGGCTAGAGGATCATCATGGGACATGTAGTTCAGAAACATCTTGGGTGCCAATGCCAAAGTGCGCCATCACTGTCCTATGGCTAATAATGTCCTAATAGACTGAGCTACCCACAAGTCAGTGGGGGTTATTTAACCCTTTCGCTGCTGAGGCTTTTCACACCTCTGTGCTGAGGTCATTTTTACAGGTTTTGCTCATCATGTTTAAACGTGTTTTGAAGGCTTATTTTAGTATATGACCCAGACATATTATATATCGTTCTTTCCGTCAGACTCGGCAGATTCATAATATGTCATTATTATATGTATACGTCATGACCTGTCTGTATATTATAACAAAAAATGCAATAAAATATGTATTTTCAATAATTTACAATGTGTAAAGTGTTTTTTTTTCACATTTTAACATGCGAGCAATTGCGGTTATATTTTGTATGGGGTGCGCTTGTTAAAAAAATTAGAGATGGGGTCTCGTTACATTTTTTTTTGGGGAAAATTACACGATTTTTAACAAACGCACCGCATACAAAAATCGTTAGTGCAGAATCATTGTTCACATTATAATTGAAATGGGAACAATATTGCTGCATTAACGAACCAAAAAAAAGAAAAAGAAAATGTTTATTTTTTTTTTATAATTTTTTTTTAAATATATTTTTTTTTTTTTTAATTTTTATTTTTTTTAAAAAACTTTTTCACAGTAGTGTTTGGTATCGTTGGAACGGTCATGCTCTGGCCAATCCAACCATACCAAACTTTAACCCCTAGCTGCCACGGATCGGGAGATAGGGAGTTCATTGGAACTCCCTATCTCCACCATTGGTGGCAGTTAGGGGTTAACTCCAGGACTGACGTCATCGTGCTATGCACGATGACGCCAGTCCTCAGGGGGAGTTCCCGGAGGCTTGGCCGACATCCAAGATGTCGGCCAGCTCCGGGAAAGGATCACGAACCGGCGCTTTTCAGCGCCGATTCGTGATCCGGCTCCCCAGGGGTTAATGCCAGGTACCATTTGGAAGGGCAGGCTGTGCCCTTCCAAATGGTGCCTGGGTTAACCCCCGCAACGCCGCCGATCGGGAGGGAGAGAGGTCCGAAGGACCTCCCCCCTCCCTTTCAGGCGCCTCCTCCGCACATGCGGGGGGGGGCGCCTGAATTAGGTGTCATCGCGCTGCCGCGATGACACCTAATTTCATCGGCGGTGGTTCTGGATGCTGGGCTGACATCGAGGATGTCAGCCCGCACCGGGGGGGGCAGCGATCGGCCGGAACCCGGCCGAACGCTGACCCCAAAGTGAGGACGCGCTCAGCGCGTCCTTCGCACAGCAGGAGCCATGTGGAGGACGCTCTGAGCGCGTCCTCCGCATGGAAGTGGTTAAAGAGATCTGAATTGTGGCCAAAAGGTAACCGAACACTGAAATTCCATGTACGGTTACCTTTGTTGGCCACTCGGCTATTCAGAGAGCAGGCAGTTCGCCAAATCTTGGCGAATTGCCTGCGCATACGGTGCCTGTTCGGTGCTTGTTTGAGGGCAGTGAATCCCCATAGAGAAGCAATCCTTCGTCTATTCAGAGAACACAAAACAGCAGGGAAAAGTTGCCGAAATGCCCTGCTGTTCGGTGGTTTCATTCGGCATTATTATTCAGGCTAATCCCATAGGCTTCAATGTTAAAAATATTCCCGTTTTAATCCAATATCTAATAAACCGTTGATTATAATATTATGCAGTAAAAAGTCTCTTTATTTATAGATATTTTTAGGATCTGTTAAGCATTTTTTTTTCCGTTTATTTTTTTAAATCGTTTTTTCTTTTTTCTGTAACAGACCTTTTTATTATCATTCATTGGATCTTATATGTAAATTCCAGACATTTTCGTCCAGTAGTTTTTTTGCAAACAGCATTTCAAATCTCAAACTTTCAAGCTATCAGGGTTATCCAAAGAGATTCGAATTGCTTGAGAAAGGTAACCGAACGCTGAAAATCAGCATTCGGTTACCTTTCCTGGCCATTCGGCTATCCAGAGAGCAGGCAATTCGCCAAATCCTGGCGAATTGCCTGAACATACGGTGCCTGTTCGGTCCCTGTTCGAGGGCAGTGAAATCCCCATGAAAAAGCACTGCTTCGGCTATTCAGAGAACACAAACCAGCAGTGAAAGGTTCCCTTAATGCCCTGCCATTCGGTGGTTTAATTCGGCAAATTTATTCAGGAGAATCCCATAGGCTTCAATGTTAAAAATATTCCCGTTTTATTTCAATATCTAATAAACCGTTCATTATAAAATTCTGCAGCAAAAAGTCTCTTTATTTATAGATTTTTTAGGATACTTTAATCATTTTTCTGAATTTTTTAAAAAAAAATTAAAAGTCCGATTTTTTTTTTTTTTTTTTTTCAGTTTGCTTATTTTTTTTGTAACAGCCCTCTTTATTATCATTCCCTGGACCTCCTGTGAAAATTTCAGACATTTTCGCTTAGTAGTTTCTTTGCAAACAGCGCTTCTTTTTCCCAGATTCATACAAATGGTTTTGCTAATTTATTCACTGCCTCCTCTACGTCACAGCTGCTTCGGCTCTGTGTGATTCGGCCCCTGTTCGGCTCCTGTTCGGCTCCTGTTCGGCTTCTTGGAAGGTTAATCCAGATGTTTTTGCTTGTTTTCAGCGTGCATTCGGTTACTTTTCGTCAGGTTTGCGGCAGCTTTTCCCTGCAATTCGGGGACCCTGTGCTGTTTGCTGAATACACCGCAGGGTCACCGAAATGGGATCGGCAAAAGGAACCGAATTGAAGAGAACGAAAAGTCACCGAACGTGCGGTGACTTTTCGAATCTCTTTGGATAACCCTGAAACTCTTTTTTTTTTTCACCTCGTACATCTGCGTGCCGGCTTTTTCCGGCGGCTGCTCCGCGCTGTGAACGGCAGCTAGTCGGGTTTCACCGGCGTGTTGGGCGTGGTTAATCCAGCTGTTTCTATGGGTTTCGGTGAGTATTCAGTGAGTGTTCGGCAGATTTGCGATGGGTTTTACCTGCATTACTGGGGCCCTGCAGTGCTTGCTGAATACACTGCAGGGTTGGCGAACTAGGATCGCCAAATTGCCCCGAAGTGCGGGGAACAAAAAGTCACCGAACGTGCGGTGACTTTTCGAATCTCTTTGAATAAGCCCGAGTGTCTTCATCTCGGCTAACAACAACTCAGAACAAAATCCGCTCTGCAACATGGATATTCTACACGTATTATTCTGTGAAAAATTAAAATTTATTTATTTATTTGCAAAGGATTTTACCAGGAAGGATACATTGAGATTTCTCTCGTTTTCAAGTATGTCCTGGATTCAAGAACATTGAATTGTTACAGTCGTTACAGAAATACAAAGTAATAAAATGCAAGATATTAAAAACAAAACACAAATATACAGATTAACACAGAAAATATATATATTTTTTTGAGAAAGGATTTTACCAGGAAGGATACATTGAGATTTCTCTCGTTTTCAAGTATGTCCTGGGTGTGCGACATTGTAAAAATAACCATGGTAACGCGATGATCGTGCCTATTTATTTAGTGAAGTTTAGTTGGAGAGCGCTGGTAGATAAAAAAGAAACCATTAACTCGTTGCTCAATTGTGTATTTTTGGTTGGAGGGGAGAAGGAGGAGGAGGAGGGGGGGGGGTGACAGGGTAAGCTGGTTCATTTGTCCAGTTACTTCCTTAAACAGAGCAAACACTAAGGCATTCTTTTTTTTTTTTCTTCCTCTCAGATATTAACTTCCTTGTTTGAACATATTGACTAAAAGCAGTACGGATCCTTTCCTGTGTCTAGAAAATAACCTGTGACATATTACTAATAGGACTGCTCGTGTAGGTTACAATGAGTCCAGCGGTACCCGAAGACATAAAGAACCTGTTGGCAGGTAAACGGTGGGAGGGGCGCTGCGGCGTTAATGTTTATAGTATTTTATTGTTATATTTGGCAAACCCGGTTAGTCACTTCCCATATACTCAGACACAAAAGCTGGGCTATGCCAGTAATTACCTTTTGGTTTTCATAGCAATAGCTCTTTATAGACGGCGTTCACTTGCCGCTGCACCGGCTTTAACCTAATTTTACACTATTTATATTTTCTTTTCGTAGTGTTTTTTCATGTTGTATTTGTGGTTCTCCAACATAATACCAGTACCTCTTTGTTCTGGGAATTGGACTTCCTCAAAATTTTACGCTGATATAATTTATGCAACATTATGAATGCCATTAGGCAACTGAAGGCATGAAATGAGACAATGTATATCTGTTTCCTATTGCTCGTCTCTGGTCTTTTGTTATTTTTTATTATAAAGTGAAATGTATAGTGCTGTACTGGTATATAAGGCGATTCTAATGGTACATATTATTGGGAAAGATACACCTGCCATGCAAGTATGACAGTGTTGCAAGATATAAAGTAGATGATGTTTTATCTACCCCCTCATGCTAGTCAAATCACTCTTAGATGTTTATAACTTATTTTATCAGCTTTCATTTCTGTACCACCATAAGACGTACGGACTCGCTAAGCCACCCTTCTGCTGCCTTTTTACTTTCATTAAGGTAATTATCAGATCTCAGGGCCGACCTGTATATTATTTTTCTATTGCAAAGCCAAAGCACTGTGAGTGTTATCACTTACTTTACTAGAAGTGATGAAGGTTAAAAAAATATAAAGTCTGCTAGTCTAACATTGTTGTTAACAGGGAATCACTAAAATTAAATATCAGTGAGAGCAGGTGTCAAGTTGAGGAGGAACACATGGGAACGAAGTTCCTCCACTATTTTTGCAGATGGAACTGAAGTCCCTTTGGTCCCGAACACTACAACGCTTGTCTTCAGGTGTTCAATTATATCTTTTTCTGTTAAGTTACCATAAATATAGTATTTTGATATATTTTTGCCTAAAATTCACGTATTTGCATAAATATATCAGATTTGAGAGTGTGTCTGCGTTAAAAGTACCAGCTGGGTGGAGTAGAGGTAACATCACTGCTCTGCATGGAGAGAGCCTGTAGAGTCATGGGTTCGATCCCAGTGAGCAACCTCTCCAGTAAGTGTCCTTGGGCAAGACACCTAACGGTACTTACTCGCCACACAGGACATAATTGAAAACAAGAGAAATCTTAATGTATCCTTTCTGGTAAAATCCTTTCTCAAAAAAACAAATGTGAGATGATAAAAATAAACAAGTGGAGTCTTCAGGTATAACGGCTTCAACTTGACCAACATATCTGCGTGCGTTCAGTTGACAGAGAAGCTCTGAGTGGTATGTAGCGCTACCCCCTTGAGAGCCGCTGAATTTGACGGGCCTTCTGTCTCTCTCCAGTGATTACCCACCTCCACCTTCGGCACCAAGTAATACCAGGAAAAGATTACTTTAAATAAAAAAGGGGTTTATTAGGACTAGCGAGCAAACCCTTTGTAGGACAAAGTAATCAACAGTATAACAGTATTGAAAGAGTTAATTCAGCATCACTATTCGACACAATGAATGAATGAGACGTTCAATCTTTACCATACTTCAATGCAGTTAGATTATCGACAATAATCAACGTAACCGATATCAATAATCTAAACCTTGTACCTTCTATCTAACCACTGGCCAGTGGAAATTATACAAGCATTCAAGACTGCTAGCGTTGGGTCCCTTGACTTCTATCGTTGGGTACCTTTAACATGAAACCATATTTGTATTCCACAAAGTGAGAAAGAAAGTGTCACAGAACAACAAGATTTGTAACTGCAGCGATCCTCCTTTTAGCTGCAACTGCACGGGCAGTAGAACTAGGCCAGACAATAAAGTTAGCAATATCAACTCACGCAGGATGTCCGAATACCTCTCTCCGTTTGATACGCTCACCCCTTCTTTGCTGCACGGTAGCTTGATCGTTATCTCTTGGCGCTGGAATTACTCAAGGACAGCCAGATTTCTTCTCCGCGAGACGCACAAGGACAGCTGGATTTCTTCTCCGCTGAATGTACTCGGTTGCTCCCTCTGTCACTGGAACACACACGAAGGCAGACGGATCCCTTCTTCACTGGTTGTGCAAGGACAGCTGGACGCACGATCTGCTGGTACTGGCAACACGTGAGGGCAACTGGACCTCTCCTTCGCTGAACGCACGAGGGCAGCTGCATGCACAATCTGCAACACAGGACCATTCACCTCAACAGTCTCGCCCTCTCTGCCTTCTCCTTGCTCTGCACGTGCACGTCCACCCTTGGAAAAATGTCCCTTCCCTTAGGCACTGTTGGGAGGTGTAGTTCTCTTCCTGACAAATTGCATAGGCCCTCTGTAATTGAAACTACATGTTCCAGAATCCTTTGCATCTTCCTGTCTTAAACAACTTCCTTTGCCAGTGAAGAGAAAGGGAAAAAGGGAGGGGGGAACGTACTCCGCAGCTGTGACAGGCTGCATGTCTCTGTCCAAGCCTGGGACACGGCGAAACATAATAGTACACACACAGTTCAAGTAGCCTGCGCTACAGGTATATGCCAGTGTTTCTCAAACCTCTCCTCGGGACCCTTAACCAGGCCAGATTTTGCAGATCACCTTGGGGACATGCAGACTGAATCCTGCAATCACTGATCAGCAAATAATATCACCTGTGTTGTGCTTCAGATATCAGGAAAACCTGGCCTGGTTGGGGGTCCCAAGGAGAGGTTTGAGAAACACTGGTATATGCAACTACACTATATTGTCAAATGTATTCGCTCACCCATCCAAATAATCAAAATCAGGTGTTCCAATCACTTCCATGGCCACAGGTGTATAAAATCAAGCACCTAGGCATGCAGACTGTTCTTACAAACATTTGTGAAAGAATGGGTCGCTCTCAGGAGCTCAGTGAATTCCAGCGTGGAACTGTGATAGGATGCCACCTGTGCAACAAATCCAGTCGTGAAATTTCCTCGCTCCTAAATATTCCACAGTCAACTGTCAGCTGTATTATAAGAACGTGGAAGTGTTTGGGAACGACAGCAACTCAGCCACGAAGTGGTAGGCCATGTAAACTGACGGAGCGGGGTCAGCGGATGCTGAGGCGCATAGTGCGAAGAGGTCACCAAGTTTCTGCAGAGTCAATCGCTACAGACCTCCAAACTTCATGTGGCCTTCAGATTAGCTCAAGAACAGTGCGCAGAGAGCTTCATGGAATGGGTTTCCATGGCCGAGCAGCTGCATCCAAGCCATACATCACCAAGTGCAATGCAAAGCGTCGGATGCAGTGGTGTAAAGCACGCCACCACTGGACTCTAGAGCAGTGGAGACGCATTCTCTGGAGTGATGAATCACACTTCTCCATCTGGAAATCTGATGGATGAGTCTGGGTTTGGCGGTTGCCAGGAGAACGGTACTTGTCTGACTGCATTGTGCCAAGTGTAAAGTTTGGTGGAGGGGGGGATTATGGTGTTGGGTTGTTTTTTAGGAGCTGGGCTTGGCCCTTTAGTTCCAGTGAAAGGAACTCTGAATGCTTCAGCATACCAAGACATTTTGGACAATTCCATGCTTCCAACTTTGTGGGAACAGTTTGGAGCTGGCCCCTTCCTCTTCCAACATGACTGTGCACCAGTGCACAAAGCAAGGTCCATAAAGACATGGATGACAGAGTCTGGTGTGGATAAACTTGACTGGCCTGCACAGAGTCCTGACCTCAACCCGATAGAACACCTTTGGGATGAATTAGAGCGGAGACTGAAAGTCAGGCCTTCTCATCCAACATCGTGTGTGACCTCACAAAGGCGCTTCTGGAAGAATGGTCAAAAATTCCCATAAACACACTCCTAAACCTTGTGGACAGCCTTCCCAGAAGAGATGAAGATGTTATAGCTGCAAAGGGTGGACCGATGTCATATTGAACCCTATGGATTAGGAATGGGATGTCACTTAAGTTCATATGCAAGTGAAGGCAGGTGAGCGAATACTTTTGGCAATATAGTGTATATTAACCCATTACCGCAGGCGGGTAGTACTAGTATGCCCCTCCTCTGGCTCACCTACACAACTAACGTGTGTCATCAGCTGCAGGGGTATGGCCTCAGTTCAGGGTGTCCTGCAGAAGCCAATGACGTACTCCGCACACCATCTCGTGGGCGGGACTGTCACAACCCATAGACAGCAGCGGGGCTGGCAGCGGGGCTGGCTAAGGCCCCACCTCCGAGGGGTCGACATAGTATACCCCACAGCTGGAAATGATTAATATTGTCTTTTTATTTATTTTTTAGGTTGTTGTATATATGCATGCACTGCACGATTTTTGAATATGATTATGTGCAATTTTTAGCTTGACTCCATCGTGGGGTTTATGTTTACTATCAGGGTTATTCAAAGAGATCCGAATTGCTGGCGAAAGGTAACCAAACGCTGAAATTCAGGGTTCGGTTATCTTTCCTGGCCATTCGGCTAGTCAGAGAGCAGGCAGTTCGCCAAATGTTGGTGAATTGCTTGCACATATGGTGCCTGTTCGTTACCTGTTCAAGGGCAGTGAAATCCCCATAGAGAAGCAATGCTTCATCTATTCAGCGAACAAAAACCAGCAGTGAAATGTTGCCGAATTGCCCTGCTGTTCGGTGGTTTCATTCGACAGGTTTATTCAGGAGAATACCATAGGCTTCAATGTTAAATATATTCCCGTTTTGGGGGCGGAGCTGACCGTGGACGAGAGCAGTCGTATGCCGAGGAGCTCTGCCGATATCTGGCTTTAAAGGGACACTCTAGGCAACATGACCACCTAAGCTTTTTTAGGTGGTCATGATGCCCGGAGTATGCCGCCCTCTGTCCCCCCTCCCTCCGCTCAGCGGTTCAGCTGTAAATGCTGAAAACAGCTGAGAGAGGCGGAGAACTTTACTCCGCCCTCCCAGCTGTCAGTCAGCAGAGCGGGAATCATATTTCCCGCTTCTGCCGACTTTTGCCGAGTAGGAGACGTCATCGCGCTTTCAGCGCGATGACGTCTCCAAGTCACTGCAGAAGCTGGCGGCTCCCTCTGAGGGTTAGTGTTGCGCGCATCCTCTTGCGCGCAACACTAATCCTCAGAGGGAGCCGGGAGGAAGCCTGCCGATTGGCTGGCTTACGTGAGAGGCGCGCATGCGCGCTTCTCACGTAAACCAGAAGGCAAGAAGACTCAAGAAGGACGGGAGTGGAAGAGGAGGGAGGTGAGTATGAAAAAAAAAAGACACCGCTGGAAAGAAGAGGATTTTAGGGTAAGTACTACAGTTACAAAAATAAAAAAAAATGAACGATTTATTAAGGGAGTAGGGATAGATTAAGATTAAAAAACGGGGGGGGGGTTTATTAGATTATTCCTTTAACTGCTAATTTTATTTGCGACCCTCTCGTCCGGCATTATATTTTTGAGGAAACAAGGACCCTTTGACAAGGTGGGGCACCCTGAGTAGCAGTTCCCCGATCGTTTGCTGGTGTGTTTCAGCTCCAGCAGGATTCGGGCCTAGTGCGGCCTACTCAGACCGGGGACTTTTCTGACGCTCGGTGCGGAAGTGGTCACGGGCCGCGGACAGATTGCCTACTCCTGAAGGATGGGTAAGAAGAACTTGGGACCGGGAGGCGAATTGGAGACCCTTCGTCAGTGCCAGCAAGATATCAGGGAGTCGCTGGGAGGCAGATATGCTGTGGCAGGTTCGACCACCTTATCCCTGGGCTTCAGCTCCTCGGAAGATGACGAACTTGCGCGGTCCCTGGGAAGTGGGACTGCTGTAAACTGGCTGGATCAGGCCCACCGAGAGGGTGGCTGGGTGACACCGGGCCCAGCTGCGAAGAAAAGGGCCCAGAAGAAACGGAGGGCCCAGGCGACGAGGTCTCAGGAGGCCCTGGAGACTCCCTCCATAACTTCACAGGGAGGCTCTGAGGATGGCCTCCTCCTTCCCGGCGGGAAAAATGTGTCGCCGCGGCCCCAGGGTCATCTCTCCGAGTCGAATCTGGAGCAGCAGACGCAGGATGCTACTGGAAGATTGGGGTCTCCCTCGGGTAATGACTCAATTTTGGCTCCCCCTGATACTGATGCCACTTCTTTCGCAGTGACAGACGACACGCGACCAACGACAATGGGCGATTACGGAAGTTTTCTGGCTGAGATTAGGTCTACGTGGCCTGCTGCGCTGTCTGGGGTACGATCTGAAGTGGAGGAGCTACGCTCCCAAGTGGTGGTAGTGCAGGAATGGTCTGCAGATGTGGTAGCGGAGCAATCTGTCCTTTCATCTCAGATGGGCGCACTGAGAGACCAGGTCGACCTCCTGACTCGTACAGCAGAAACCCTTGAATCCAGACACCGCAGGTGAAACATTCGGGTTAGGGGTTTCCCGGAATCGGTGCCCCTGTTGGAGCCGCTCCCTTATGTGACCCGATTGACACACCAGATATCGGGGTCTTCTTCTGATGAGACGGGCATGTTCAGCTCAGTGTTCTGGATCCGTAAGGCTGCGATGGCCCCCCAGAGTGCCCCGAGAGAGGTCATTGTTGTTGCTAAAGACATCGCTGTGAAGATGCGGATTATGTCTACCCCGGCAGCTCGGGCAACGGTGCAATTTGAAGCAACGTCGCTGACACTCTATAATCACCTACCATTCTTGACCCTGCTGGCGAGACGACGGTTTCGGGAAGTGACAGCTTTTCTCCGTCGTAAGGAGGTCAACTACCGATGGGGACTGGCCGGATCTCTTGTAGTGACATACGGAGCGATACCCCTTCTCATCTCCGACCCAGCTGAGGCCTGGCCGATACTGGCTGGAGCGGACTCACCTTGGAACCGGCGGACGCTTCACCTGGTTGATGACTTTTTTCCCAGATATGATTCTGATATCACGTTTTTGTTGGGATACTGTTCCCCCACTGCTGAGTTGTGTCCCTGTGACACGGTGACACTTTTTGCGGTCCTTCATGTTTTCTGCACCAGTTGTCTCGTGTGTGTGGCTCTTCGGTTTCCCTTTTTGGAAATCTCTAGCCTTGATTTCTGAGTCTCCCCATTTACAGAAGTTTCTCCCCAGTTATTTCCCCCTCCCCTTGCATTCAAAGACGAAGTAGACAATTTCTGAGGACTTTTTTTCTCCCTTTTTTCAAGGTGTCTAACTACCTTTTATGTGTACCCTCCCCTTTATAAGAGTTCCTGATGACTTTGACGCCGAAGATCCCCGGCTGGGGATCACCTAGACCTTTGCGTTACCCTTCCCCCTTCCCCTTTTATCTGATATATGTCGCTGAGACCCCCCCTTATTTGGGGATGTTTATTGTTTTTCTTATGCCGTATCTTTGTCAGTTTGAGATGGTCCTGCGTGGCCCTTACTTTACTCTGTTTGTACGCAGACTAAAGCCTGAGGCACACTGAGCGTATAGCGGCGCACAGCGTAGCGAAGCAAAGTGAAGCAAACATTTTGCAGGCTTGACTTCACGCCTCTCCGCCTCGCAGCCCCTCTGCACTGGACAGGAATCCACTAACTAAATTAAAACGTACACACCAAAACCTTTTTATTTGCATGTAATATAGGCAAAAAAGTTTCTATTGAATAAAATACATCTAAATTACTGCCCATTTAATAGGAATAGTATAAAAAAAAATTGAAAAAAAGTAACCCTAATCATATATGTTATAGGGACACAGGGAACGCTATGTATAGAGTAGGGATGCATTGATACCACACAGACATATACATACATATATTTATGGCCGACCCCCTGCATTGCTGCAGTAAGTGGTGTGTGAGAGAAGCTGAGCGTCAAACCTGGAAAAAAAGCTCCATCCCCTTTGTCCTTTGTGTCCTGAGCCCTGTGAGGCCGCAGATCCGCCTGGTGAATCCAGAGAGGAGATCCAGCCTGAGGGTCCTGGGAGTGAGCGGCCTTCTTGCTCCTTATCCACGCTGAATTGGAGATCCATTGAGGCTTTCACGAGAGTTGTGCCTAATCAAACAACCCTTAGGCTGAATATTTGAGCCAAGCTGGCTCTTCAACACTTATAATCGATTGAAGTGGCTAATGGGTGAACCCATATGAATTCATCCATAGGCGAATATAGCTAGAGCCGGATGAGGCTCTCCATAGTGTGAGTGTGCACACCTCTTGGAAATCAATTTTTTATAGACAAACAGTATTATGCTATGTCTGTTTATTCTTTTTTTCTCTTGAGGTCCATTTTGATCCTTCGTCAACGCTGATTATTATATTCTGCTATACACTGGGAAGCGCCGCATCCCTTCTCCACTTCAATATTATCTTTTTTGTCACTTTTGGGATGACATTTGTGGGTGCAGTGGCGATCGTGTCCTAAGTTCTTTTCCCATTCCAAATACTCCTCTGTTGCGCCTATACCAATTCCTCTATTGCTTATATATTTATATTACTTTATGCGTATATATATAATGACACGTGGTATGCATGGCATGTCAGGCTGGTATTTAGGCACACTGCCATTGTGTGTGGCGGGGGAGGTCCCGGCGGCACCTGGTCCAGGTCCGGCTGCGGGGAGGCTCTCCATCGCCTCGGTCCAGCGGCAGAGAGAACACACAGAGGGATGTGTGATGATCAGCACCGGTGGGAGGGATTTACAGCACACAGCACAGGCACTGTGTTCTGCAGGTCTGAGCGAGGGAGGTGGAAAAATCTGGATACCATGAGCACGTCTCCACTTACAGGCGCCGCGCGTCGCTTCGCGCTTAGTGTACCTCAGGCTTTACTTACAAAATAAAATGTAAAAAAAAAAATATTCCCGTTTTAATTATATATATAATAAACCGTTTATTATTATATTCTGCAGTAAAAAGTCTCTTAAGTTATAGATTTTTTTGATCTTTTAGGCATTTTTCGGGATTTTTTAGCGAAATTTTTTTTCCGTTTTTTTTTTAAAATCGTTTTGCTTTTAAATTGTTTTTTCTTTTTCTGTAACAGCCCTTTTTATTATCATTCATTGGATCTTATATGTAAATTTCAGACATTTTCGTTCTGTAGTTTCTTTGCAAACAGCGTTTTACTTTTCAAACATTCAAGCGTACTGTTTTTTTTTTTTCTCTCCATTCGTCTGCGGTGTCGGGGTTTTTCCAGCGGCTGTTCTGCGCTGTGATCGGCTCCTGCTTGGGTTTCTTCGACGGGGTTAATCCAGATGTTTTTGCAGGTTTCGGTGTGCATTCGCCAGGTTTTGCAGTGAGTGTTCGGCAGGTTTGCGGTGGCTTTTCCCTGCACTACGACGGCCCTGTGGTGCTTGCTGAATACACCGCAGGTTCGCCGAAATGGGATCGACAAATCACACCGAATTGAAGAGAACGAAAAGTCACCGAACGTGCGGTGGCTTTTCGATTCTCTTTGAATAACCCTGTATGTATATGAGAATGTATTTTTGATACAATCATTTAATCTTTATTGGCTTGGAATAAAGGATATATTTTATTTTTAATGATGTGCATCTCTGTTTTTTTGCCTGTGTTGATATTTGTTGCGAGTTTTCAGGGTTAGCCCATTACGGTGATAGCACCCAGAGATTGTATATATTCTTATGCCGGTGAGCAACTCATACAGGGTTATCCAAAGAGATTCGAAAAGTCACCGCACGTTCGGTGACTTTTCGTTCTCTTCAATTCGGTTCCTTTTGCCGATTGCATTTCGGTGACCCTGCGGTGTATTCAGCAAACAGCACAGGGTCCCCGAATTGCAGGGAAAAGCTGCCGAAAACCTGACGAACACTAACCGAATGCACGCTGAAAACAAGCAAAAACATCTGGATTAACCTTCGAAAAAGCCGAAAAGGAGCCGAACAGGAGCCGAAAAGGAGCCGAATCACACAGAGCCGAAGCAGCTGTGACGTAGAGGAGGCAGTGAATAAATTAGAAAAACCATTTGTATGAATCTGGGAAAATGAAACGCTGTTTGCAAAGAAACTACTGAGCGAAAATGTCTGAAATTTTCACAGGAGGTCCAGGGAATGATAATAAAGAGAGCTGTTACAAAAAAAATAAGCAAACTGAAAAAAAAAAAAAATCGGACTTTTTTAAAAAAAAAAAAAATCAGAAAAATGCTTAAAGTATCCTAAAAAATCAATGAATAAAGAGACTTTTTGCTGCAGAATTTTATAATGAACGGTTTATTAGATATTGAATTAAAACGGGAATATTTTTAACATTGAAGCCTATGGGATTCTCCTGAATAAATTTGCCGAATTAAACCACCGAATGGCAGGGCATTTCGGGAACCTTTCACTGCTGGTTTGTGTTCTCTGAATAGCCGAAGCATTGCTTTATCATGGGGATTTCACTGCCCTCGAACAGGCACTGAACAGGCACCGTATGTGCAGGCAATTCGCCAGGATTTGGCGAATTGCCTGCTCTCTGGATAGCCGAATGGCCAGGAAAGGTAACCGAACGCTGATTTTCAGCGTTCGGTTACCTTTCTCAAGCAATTCGGATCTCTTTGGATAACCCTGATTGTATTTGGTTGTTTATAATGATAGCAATTTATTCACTAAACAGGCAGCTGTTACAAAGTGGCAAGAGAATGCATTATATAAGTCTAAACAGTCAAAGAATGAAAACATACTTCAGATATTTATTTTTTTAATTTTATTTTTAAAGTGAACAAGATTACATAATAATCAACATGACAATAAATTCAAACAAGTCATACCAAACTGGTCCACATTTTTATCGTATATGCACAAAATGCTATCATATACATATCCATAATCTAAAATAATAAACAACAAAACATTAAAAAAAAACACAACCAGACAAGACAGAAAAAAAACAAACAAAACAATTCAAGGCATCGTTAAGTAGTATTACCAGCGGTTGAGAAGTACCGAGAGTATGTACATATCTAATAATGACTTTATTTCCTACATATTTATATTTCTGTATATTTGGTTTTGTGTTAATATCTTGCCTTTTACTATTTTGTATTTCTGTAACCACTCAATGTTCTTGAACCCAGGACATACTTGAAAACGAGAGAAATCTCAATGTATCCTTCCTGGTAAAATCCTTTATAAATAAAATAAATAAATCCCAAATCTCCCACACCTTATGAAAATCAGGCATTGTAAAATGTGTTACAGCCGAGAGTTCATCCATTAATTTAATATATTCTAGTATTTGAAGCATACGCCCCTGAGGAGGCAGAGAGGCTGAGCGCCATACCTCAGCTACAGCCTTCCTGGCTGCCAATAGGATTTTAGAAAGTAAACGATTATGGTACATGGAGAGGCCCGGCACCGGTAAGGCAAAAAGGTAGGTCCAAGGATCTCTTGGGATTCCAGGGCCAAATATTGATTCAATCAAGGCCTGCACCGAGTCCCAATAAACCAAACTTTTTGGGCATTCCCACCACATAACTGTATGAGCTTGAGTCCCTTTGTTACCACATCCCCTCCAACACTCGTCTGGTATAGCTGGGTTAACTTTATGTAGGAAAACTGGGGTTGTATACTAGCGCATCATGGTCTTCATAGCTTGTTCTTGAAGTGTGGAGCAGATAGACACTTTACGTGTTGCTTCCCAAATATCTGACCAGATATTTTAACCTCTACTCTGCTGTAAATTCTCACTTTGCTGTTTGGGGAATACAACCCCCTAGCACCCTATAGTTGTGGTACTATTTCTTTCTTTCTTTCTTTTTCTGTTGATCTATAGCTTTGCCTTAAAAAAACAATACGTTCATAGCTTCTAATCTAATTTGCATTTTATTTGGGTTACAAGAATATTAATATTGCTCTAGATAATGTAGGCAGGGCGGCATACTGTTATTTTCAAACGCAGCGCATATATTTTTAACATAATTGTGAAATTTAAACTGAAGTCTGTGGTGATAAAGATCTAAAGATCATGTAAGTATTCATTTGGTACATAAAATAAATCCTGCTTTATATTTTTAAAGCCTGCTACTACAGTAAATAAGATTTTTCTGTATTTCGTAGTTTACTCTTTTCAGAAAGCCAAATACAAAGCAGCTTTGCCCATCTATTAATTTTAATTATGACCTGAGGAACATCGATAATAAAAATAAATTTATATATATTAAAATACATTTTATTAATGTATAACATTGAGGGCAATAATACAATCTTAACAATGACGTCAGCGTTCAGCTGTGTGAGCGTTAACGTTAGGTTAAGTGGCCCTAGCCCGGGCAGACCATATTACAATCTGAACACTAACAGGTTAAAAAAATCCATAAGCGTATTGGAGATTGCACTTGCTTCCGCGAGCTTACTGTACTTTGCGCTCCCTGTGCTTAACATGGGGAGCGCAAAGAGTAATTAACGTAAGGATTACAAAGTCCTAACGCTATTTACGTCCTGCTGTGGCTAACTGAAAAGTTAACCACAGCTTGGAGCTGGTTGCACTTCTGCAAAATAGTTATCACCAGCACAAAGCCCCCCTAAAAATCAGATACTCACCTCTCATCCTGCGGTGAGAATGGTGGGCTGATCCACCTCTTCTGGTCGCCAGGAGCAGAGTGAGACTGGGGAAAAAAGTCTCCAGTCTCTCTCCATGATCACTCCTCAGACCTGCAGGATCTCGCAAAGCGATATCCTGCAGGTCAGCTGACCCGGCAGCACACACCTCCATGGAGTCCTATGGACTCCATGAGGGGATACCCGTGGCGGTGCATTAGTGATACTATGACTATCCAGTGGCTTAGCGCTGCATTACGAGGCAGGGTGCTGAATCAGCGTCTGCCCCGTAATATGGTGTTAAAACAGGGACACTAAGGGGAAACCTGCAGGCGCAAGTTTTCCACCTTAGCGTCCCTGTTTTAGCGTTACATATGTAATATGGCCCTGAGTGAGCAAAATATGTGAAGACCCCGAGAACAGGCAACGTCGCAAGGTTTACAAGGGTCCTGAAATCAGACAATAGCAGAAGTCACTTTGCTGTACGGAAGGTTCCCTCTGAGGTCTCATAAGGCTTTGGCTCAATGGTGCAATTACAGAGGAGGGTGAACCATATGCAAATCAGTCTATCATCTATAAAGGGTGGCAAGAGCTGAAATGCCAAGGCAGCCTCCTCTGCCTGAGAGTAACCACAACTCCTGACGATCATTTCGACCGTATTTGGCCTCATCAGGAAGGCATAGCGTATACCTCTCTACTCACCTTGAGCAAGGTGTCCATGTCTGGATTTCCCCATATACTTGTGCTGTTATTGTTCTCAGGAGGGTTGAGAAGAACACTTAAATCTTATTGAACAGGCTGGCAGAACGAGAGTGCATAAGAACAAAAATAGATATTGGCACGGTTTGCCACAGTAAAAGAATAAAATTGCTGGGTGAGACCATGTTTCTATTTTTATTGACATTTCCTTCACCTCCCCCTATGAGCCTGCACACCTCTTTATCACTTTTCACCTAACACACGAGTAGTCTATTTATTTAGTTCATTGCAAATAAGGATTGTGCAGACGTCATACCCGATGAGTTGCTGTAAAGTCCAGCAAAGGAGCTGGGGAGATCAAACGGAGATAGAAAATGCTATATATTATCTGTGCTGGCCCATATGATGTTTAGTTGGTTTCGGCCAGTTTACAAAACAAAAGATTATTCCCAAGGGAATAGTGCCTTCGTTTTCTCCTGTACTGGTGTGCCAAAATGTTGTTCAGTCTCAATGTATTGGAATACTGTCTATATTGTGCCCATTGTTCACCTCTGTGTTGTCCCCGTTATGCTGGCAATATGTAAACAAAGAATAATAATAATAATAATAATAATAAAAGATCATAAATTTAGATGCACACAGTGAAACATATCGGGCTAAATTACAATTAATAATCCTAACACTGATTAACACTTTGCGCTCCCCATGTTAAGTGCAAAGTACAGTAACCTCTAACTGAATAGCGCAAGGTACTAAACGCGTTACTTAACCCGTTTGCGTTTGGATTGTAGTATGCGGTATACACCGCGGCTAATGTTAATGCTCACGCAGGTGAGCGCTAACGTTAGCTAGGCTTGTGCACCGATTTTTTTTCGGTTCGGTTCGTTCGGATTTTGTAAATTTTCGTTTCGACTCGTTTCAGCCGATTTTCTTTTCGGTTCGGTTCGTTTCGTTTTTCGTATCGACTTTTTTTCGTGATTTCGGAAATTTTCGTGTTTTTCGCAACATCTGTTCTCCTCGTTTCAAAGTTTCTATTCGTTTTGACGTAAACTAATGGTTTTTCGGATACGATAATTATACGATACGATAATACTGCCGATACGATAATTCTGCCATTGAGATTTCTCTGGATTTCCAGGACGGACACATTGAGATTTCTCATGTTTTACAAGAAGGATACATTGAGATTTCTCTGGATTTCCAGGAATGATACATTGAGATTTCTCATGTTTTACATGAAGGATACATTGAGATTTCTCATTTTTTACAAAAAGGATACATTGAGACTTCTCATTTTTTACAAGAAGGATACATTGAGATTTCTCTGGTTTCCTGGGAAGGATACATTGAGATTTCTAATTTTTTACAAAAAGGATACATATACTGTATTTATTTATTTGTTTATAAAGGATTTTACCAGGGAGGATACATTGAGATTTCTCATATTTTACAAGAAGGATACATTGAGATTTCTCTGGTTTTACAAGAAGGATACATCGAGATTTCTCATGTTTTACAAGACGGATACATTGAGATTTCTCTGGTTTTACAAGAAGGATACATTGAGATTTCTCTGATTTTCCAGGAAGGAAACAATGAGATGGGAATGATACAAAATTTAATTACAGAATCAGCGATATAAATACGATGTCCGAAATTACTGAAATGGAACCGAAATCAGGAATGGAGCCGAAATCACGAATGGAACGAAAATGAATTTCGTTTTTACACATTTCTAGTCCATTCGAAAATTCCGAAAAGTTTTCGTTTTGTCACGAAAATTTGTTCGGATCTGCCGTTTTCCGATCTGAAAATTTTCGGAATATCGGCCGAATCCGAATGCACGAATCATGAAATTACGTGAAAATTCCGAAACCCGAAACGCACATCCCTAACGTTAGCAACAAGATTGTAATGTGGCACATAGAGTCAAATATTTTCTTGCCTAAACAGAGAAAAACAAAGCACGTATAAGATATCAGCAACATAAGAACATTTCATTTTTTTGGTTATAGTGTCCTTTTAACATCAGGGATATTGGTAGGATTTACCTCTATACAGCTCTTCACTCAAGCACAGGCTGGATGGAACGCTGAATGCAGCACCCGATAGGTAGTCTCGAAGAACATACCAATATATACTTTAATGGACTGTTAACCATGAGCACAGTTAGGAAATCAAGTTTGCAATCAATTTATTTATTTAATATTAAGTATTTTACCAGGAAGAATACATTTAGATTTCTCTCGTTTTCAAGTATATCCTGGGTTAATCAATCAAGTGGTGCAAGCAATATGCAACAATTTAACATTCTTGCATAGCACCTAGATCATCTACTACAACTACAACTATCAACTACACTTTGTACCAGTTTTTGACCATATTTGTGGTAAACCATACCGTGGAAAACTAAGAATCCGTGGACCCAATTCCAATCTTACCATTAAGTTAACATCTATAACTCTTATCCATACCTTGCTGCAAGTTTAACTCGGGGATAGCAGCTGCATATTGTACATTAACGACTCCTATACTTTGTATAGGGGTTGTTAATAATGACTCAAAATTAGAACATTGAACATTTCCACATAGCTCGTTGTTCTAGGCTTGAGATTGAATTCTACAGAGAATACTGGCTGTCACAGTCTGGTGTTAAATGATTTTGGTTTTGTAAAATCACTTAACATCCAAAAATAAATAGATCTAAAAATTCCAGTATCATAGGTGTGCACAGCAGGTATGCCCAGGTAGGCACACCCTGATGTTGGGTGAAGAGGTGCTTTTTCACCTCCTCCTCCTTGACATTTTTGATGTCCCTTATCTGTTTCGTGATGTATAGCATAAAAACTGACTATTTCTGATTACAGGCTTGTAATTTCTAATAAAAATTTGTATTTTGTACAAAATCATGCAAACATATTTTTCAATTATAAAATCTTCCATGGGAGCACACCCTAATGTAACAGGCTGCGCACGCCAGTGCCCAGTATCACCTCTGATCCTATGGAGAAGACGGGGACATGATCCACCGTTTTCTCTTTCCATATGCAGTAGAAGACTTGGAACAGATAGTTCTCAGTGTTCTTCTGCCATCCCAGTCTCAGCCGCAGTCGCTAGCTCATGCACAACTCAAGACAAGGTTGCATTTAGCTTCATGGAACCCTATGGACTCCAGGAGCCAATACCAGCAGCAGTGAGCAGCATCAATGTCAGTATCTGTTTACAGCTCTGAATTATTGTGGCTTGAGTTGCTAAAACAATGACTGGGTCAGAATAGACTCGGTAGCAGGAAGCCGGGTAAAGAATATCGGCCTGTGCCCACTTTTCTCATTAACAGTCCATGGAGCAGGGTGGAGCAGCCGCTCCAGGCAGCCCTTTGTCAGGGGCAGCATTTTGCCACCCTGGCAAAGGCCATGGCACGTAGAGTGCTCGTCCCAAACAAGGCACAGCCCTCCAGCAGGCTGGTGTTTCATGGAGAAAGCCAGCCGCGCCCGCCCCTCTAGCAGGCTGTGCCCACCCCTTTCTGCAGGTCTCGCCCACCCCTTATTAGGGAGAGACTGGCCACTTCATCTGCCCAATGAGTGATACACCGGATCTTGGATTAGAGATATGGGGGTGTTCCAGACTTGTCTGACCCCCTGGATAATATTGGTGCCCGTCCGTGTGTATCCAGGGGGCTCTGTTTAATGTGTTAGAGAACAGGTTTTGAGCTAGACCTGTTTCCGGGGGAGGGACTTGATGTCTGGTCCCTGCAGGGAATGCAGTGCTGGCCAGGATCCGGGATGCTGCAGGGTCAGGGCTCCATGGCTGAGTCTGTGGATGGAGACGAGCTGGGGAGGGGAGTGATGACGGGTTCCAGGGTGAGAGGCCCTGTCGCACCTACTACTGCCTTTACCTGTACCAGGCAGGGAGGTCAGACCTGTGTGTGTGTGTAACACTCACAGTCTGGGGGGAGGGGTCTTTTACCAGACTGAGACTCCTGACCCCTGTATTACACACAGCTATCAATTTCCAGACTGACAGGTCAAATCTCTATATAACACTCACTGTGCATGTTGTTATTTTGCAGCCTGTCACAGCCGCTCGCAGACAGTGAGTCTTATTGCTGTGGAGCTCTGTTATGCTCACACACACACACACACCGCACATTATTGAGTTTTATTGCTGTGTAGCTTTGTAATAAGCTCATACACGTTGCATGGTTTTTTTTTGGGGTGGGGGGCATTCGTCCATCGCTCCAGGCAGCACAGTGGCTTGGACTGGCCCTGCTGTTACCTGTAAAAGTGAAATAGAGCCTCTTATTTACATACTTCGTTTAAATAAAAGGAATACGTGGTATGCAGAATGTTTATATTTTACAGACACTAATATGTAGGATTTTACAAGAAATATTGTGTAAACGCCTGCTCTTATGCACTAAGATATGTGCAAATTTCATTTTGGATTATGTTGTTCCATGAGGAATATTCCTGTTGGCTTCTTGAAAAGAGTCAGATGAATATTTGTCAGAGCAGTAGCTCTCTGATAGGCGTTACAGACATTTCCCCTTTTATGCTGAAGTGAAAATAGCTGAATTCTGAGAAGTGGATCCTGTTGCAAAATGCACTCTTATTAATTGTGACATTAGGTACAAATGTATGTTTTATTTAAGTTTCTTCTTGCATATGGTATAAGAGATTTGAGAGGACCCCATATAAGAATTACTGCAACTACAAATGTAGAGATTGAACTTTCCAAGCAAACTATGAGCAACTTGAAACAAAATTCTGTAACGGTTGTTTGAGCCGGGGTCCCAGCTCCCCTAAGGCCCACACGCTCCTTTACATCAATTGGCCTAACATGGTGGTCCTGAACCTCCTCAATGTGGGAGTAGGGATATTTAACTTTGGCAGTGCCTTCACCTGTCTGGGCATCCATAGTGATGCTTGGTCTCCCAGGCAGGTACTAATAACAACTTCAACACACTTAGGTAAATCAATAGTTCTGTATTTAATGTAGCGACAAGAGAAATAAAGGCAGGCAATACAGTGGCTAGCTAACACACCAATACTCTCTAACCAGACCCAACTCCCTCCCAAACAACCTATATCCCACCCTCCTCTTTGCCCTAGAGGCTGGTGGTTATAGTTGGTGCACATAAGCGTTGGGGCCCTTAGGTGGAATAACACATGCGATAGCAGGAAACACTCCGAAAGAAGGTTCAGAAGGTTATGGCCTTTCCAATGATACCAAACATATCTTGATCCACGTGAAATGTGGAGCGTCCCTGCCCCCCAAAATTACTTTTTGAAATTTTTGTTTTGGGGCAAACTAATTTTTTTTAAATAAATACATTTTAAAAAGCTGAAAAACAGTTTCTCGCTCTGCTCAAATCAAAAGGGGCAGCATCTGTCGCTTTACTTGAGTTAGTGCAGTGGCATTGTTTGTTTTATATGCAAAAGCATATTTTGACTCTGCCGTAGAACAGACAAAAAAATTCTTTTGCATTTACTTTTTTCAGTTTTTTATTTTTACACATCTCATGATCATGTTTGGTATCATTGTAAAGACCACACTCTGTCCTTTCCAATGACAACTCACATAACCTTGTGCGGTGTACAATTCAGAGATGCAGGTTCCAGAGTCCCCCTGTCTTTCCTCACTGCAGTGCCATGGTCTAGGTTGTCGATGAAACAATGCATTGCATCATCAGTTCCACGCTTGTTGGCGGTGTGGGGAATAAGAAGGTCAGTTAGCGCAGCATCACTGTTCACTTTATAATTGTAAACTGAATAACAGTGTTGTGTTAGAAAAAAAGAGAGAGAAATAATATTTTATTCGTTATTTTATTTTTACATTAATTTAACCAAGATATGTTTGGTATCATTGGAAAGGCCATAATATGGCCTTTTAAATGATTCATCATATGTTCCCCTAGACTTAGGGCTCCAGAGATGCAGTGGTCTAAGTGATTGTAAATTGTAAAAAAAAAAATAATAATATTTTTTTTACAGAGCAAGGCGCCCCCTTATGGCAGGCGCCTGTAGGCACATGCCTACTCTGCTTAGTTATAAATCCAGCCCTGAGTAAAGGAAGGATGGTAACAGTACTCACAGCTTGCAGGTCTTCTGGAACACTGGTGTACAGGTTGGAGATAGCCCACCAGCCTTGCCCTGCCTATATAGTGCAGGATGGTAGCAGCACTCACAGCTTGCAGGTGTTCTGGATTGAGGGTACACAGCAGAAACCACGGCTTGAAGATGCACAGGAATACCAGTGAATACAGGAGCTTGCAGGTATAAGGAACTCTGGCAAACAGAATGGAGATCAGCAGGACAAGGACACTGGAATCAGACAGTCAGGAGGAGGGAGGGTGATCAGGGAACAATGGGATATACAAGGCAAGGCAAGGTAGGTCGAATACCGAACACAAGGAAGCAGGATCGGAGCTGGAGACAAGAGAGCACCCCAAGCACCTATTTAGAGACTCCAATGCAAGAGCGTATGGAGAGGGTCGTGACTCCCTTATATAGCAGGCCAGCTCCAAATGGGTGGCAGGTGAGTGGCAGCTAGGTGAGCAGAAATCGCTGAACGGATCCAGTCCATGGATCTGAGTGGGGGGAAAAGCGACCCGGATCAAGGCAAATACTGGAGTAATTGGCCAGCGGGCACCTGGGCCGGAAGCAAGACAAACATTTTACAAAAGGGCTTACCTGGGAATATATTTATCAAATGTGTTAAAAACTGGAACAAACAAAACAGCAACAAGAGCATTATTTTCCAGTATGATGTAACTGTGCATTCTAGATTACTGTATTTCTAGTGTAGTTTTCCAGAGTGATGTAAGCAATTTGTGGTGTAAGGCATAGAGAAGAATATTACAATTACTCACAGCACAGTATCTCACAGAAGTGAGTACACCCCTCACATTTTTTTAAAAATATTTTATTATATGTTTTCATGTGACAACACTGAAGAAATGACACTTTGCTACAATGTAAAGTAGTGAGTGTACAGCGTGTATAACAGTGTAAATTTGCTCAAAATAACTCAACACACAGCCATTAATGTCTAAACTGCTGCCAACAAAAGTGATTACACCCCTGAGAAAATGTCCAAATTTGGCCCAATTAGCCATTTTCCCTCCCGTTGTCATGTGACTCGTTAGTGTTACAAGGTCTCAGGTGTGTTAAATTTGGTGTTATCGCTCTCACTCTCTCATACTGGTCACTGGAAGTTCAACATGGTACTTCATGGCAAAGAACTCTCTGAGGAACTGAAAAAAAGAATTGTTGCTCTACATAAAGATGGCCTAAGTTTTTAGAAGATTCGCAAGACGCTGAAAATGAGCTGCAGCACGATGACCAAGACCATATAGCGGTTTAACAGGACAGGTTCCATTCAGAACAGGCCTCACCATGGTCGACCAAAGAAGTTGAGTGCATATCCAGAGGTTGTCTTTGGGAAATAGTGCTGCAGAGGTTGAAGGGGGGGGGGGGGGTCCACCTGTTTTTAACGTTAATTCATTTTATTTTGGTTATATAACTTCCAGTTCGGCTTCTAAATCATATGTGAAAGAGTTGGTTATCACAAAGATACCTGTATCCAATATTTTGTTGAGGTGGCAGAGTGGCAATTTATTTCAATTTTATCAATGTTCAGCTCACAACAATTTCAGCATCCTCCCAAGCACTATGTTCATTCACACCCGCCGATTTCCAATAAATCTAATTTGAAGTCATTTCTTTTTTAAGATTTTTCTATCTCGCACATTTCAAGGTACTTTCACTGATGGACATCAGCACTTTTATGTGGGAATGGAAAATTTCTTGTCCCATACCTTTGAATCGTGGTTGATTTGAGCAAAGGAGAATATGTCATTTTTGTGGAAAATATATTTTACATTATTTTTGATAATGTATCGATGTGTCTGTATAACAGACTACACAATGAACTGTGAGGCACAGAATTACCTTGTTTAGGAAAAACATCAAAACGAAAATAAAAAAGAGAAACAAATAAGATACTTAAACAAAAATAAGTATAAATCGAATACTAGGAATGTAATTTTAGAAGGTTATCCAAAGCTATCTTGAATTTGAAGGAGCAATCAAATGGATTGTTAAAGGGACAGTAGTACCAAAAAATGAAATGTACTTATGTAGTTTATTTTTTGTTGCTGATGTCTTACATGTGCTTTGTTATTTCCTTGTGTGTTTAGTTAAGATTTTTTTTACTATATATATATATATATATATATATATATTATATATATATATTATATATATATATATATATTATAGATTAGGTAGGCCGTGTTAGTCCAGATGCCAAAATCACGAGTATAGCAATCTGTAGTGATACCTTTTTTATTGGACTAACGTTACATTTAAAAAACAAGCTTTCGAGAGTGATCCTCTCTTCGTCAGTTCTGGAAGCTTACTGATCAGAATAATAGAATTAAACATTGGGACATTAATCGGGCACACGGTTGGGGGTGTTAGATGTTGTGAATCGCCAAATGGCATGGTCAGAGTGGGGAAAGAAAATAGGGGGAAGAAAAAAAACAGCAAAAAAGCCATTAAGGTGTCTCAGGCACATAAGACAACGGTGTTAAGATCATGACTACTTCAAAGGGAAAGTGAAATGACAAAACAAAAACAAAAAAAAACAAAAAAAACAGTGAGTATGAAGGAGACACAGAAGAAGAAAAAAAACCAAAAAACCAGGAGAAAAAAAACCAAGCCCCAACCTGAATTATGAATATTATGTGATGTTACTATAATGGGTTAAAAAACCCGAATCTACAATAAGTCAACAGTATAAAACAAGGACTTAATGCAGATTCAGGTTTTTTAACCCATTATAATAACATCACATAATATTCATAATTCTGGTTGGGGCTTGGTTTTCTTTCTCCTGTCTTTTTTTTTCTTCTTCTGTGTCTTCTTCATACTCACTGTTTTTTTTGTTTGTTTTTATTTTGTCCTTTCACTTTCCCTTTGAAGTAGTCATGATCTTATCACCGTTGTCTTATGTGCCTGAGACACCTTAATTGCTTTTTTGCTGTTTTGCTGGGCAATATTCCAAACTGGGTGCTAACTTAACCAGAGCTGTTGTAAACTTAACAACTCCATAGACTATGGACCCTATTTAAAACTTAACGCTAGCATTGGCACTCAGATATGTGAGCGCTAACGCTAGGTTAACCCTTTCTCTGCGGATGATGTGTGGGGGACATCCTTGGGTGCGCATGCTGTACGCAGAGAACAACCCCCACACGTCATGGGGTCTCCGCAGCGAAAGGGGAGACCCCAAGAGTCCGGGAAAGACAAAGTCAGAAAGTCCCTTTATACCCCTCCCGGTGCACTGACATCATTGCGCCGACATACAATGACGTCAGTTTCAGGTGAGAGCAGAGCTGCGGAGACCCCATGGTGTCTCTCCCTCTTGATTGGGAGAACGTAAAGAAAACAGAGAGGCATCTCTGAAAAGGTCACAGTCTGACCTTTTCATCAATGCCTCTCTTTAACCCCTTAGGTGCCAGTCCACGATTTGGCACCAAATAGCAGACTTCTCTGTGAGATGTCTGACATCTTGGATGTCAGCCAAGCCTCCAGATCTTAAGTTGCCCCCCCCCCCCGTGATCTTCGCTGCAGTACAGCGGTGTCGGTTTTTGACGTACCATTTCTTTTTTTCAAATGTATTTATTTTAGATTCAAGCAGTACAGCATAAAATAAAATCTATAACACACAGTGCAAGACATTGATACAACCATGAGTACAGTGACAACCCGACCCCCCACTCAAAACCAAGCCTGTGTCATTTATGAAGTCAAAAAGCGTTCAAAGAGCCGGGAGCAGGGCGTCGGCAGTAGAGGGGGCCCCATAAGCGAACGTGCCAGAAACCATTCCGTAATTTGGAAATCTGTTTTGATTCGAGACAAACTATCCTCTGGTAGATGTTGTATAAATGGCCCCCAAACCTCAAAAAACTTGCCCACCTTGTCTTCTTTATGAAGACAGGTTTCCGCCCAATCATGCCTGAAGATATTATAAAACCGCGAGTAGAACATAGAGAATCCATTGACCCAAAATAGCCTAATGTACCATTTCTTAACCACGGATTGTGCCATCACATCCATACTTGTTGGTGACATGAGAAATGAGATGGTTAGTTGGTGCAGCATCATTGTTCACTTTATAACTGAGAAGGGGAAAAATATTGCTGTGTTGGAATGGAAAGAAAAAAAATAAAGACATTTTTATTTTTATTGTCAAGTAAAACTTGGTCATGTTTGGTATCATTGGAAAGGCCATGGTCTGGCCTTTCCAGTGTTACCTCACATGACCCTGTAGGTAGCTGTTATGGGGTTGGAGATCCAGGGGTCCAAATGCCCAATAATGTAGACATATTTATCCTTTCTCTGGGCCTATTCTGGGGCATGGGCCTGGAGCTGCTGCCCCATAAGCCTCTATGTTAAACCAGCCCTGGTCCTATGGACTCCAGAGGTGATACTCGTAATGGGGGCAACAAAGTGGACATGATTGCCATTGCTGAAGAATTAATCCAATTTAACGAGCATCACAGACTATTTTTAGGGAAGCTTGAGGAGCACTATGGAAGTGAGTCTTCATTTTATTTCCACTTTGACAATATTGGTTTTTGGATTGACAGCTGGATTTGCTACGCAAAATATGTATGATATGTGGATACCTTAAACTGACTTGTTGGTGTGGTTGGTTAAAATTTATAGCGCCCCCTTCTTTTGATACTTTCTGTGGCCCATGATGTCTAGTGTGTTACATATATATTTCACTAGACGGTGTGGAGTGTACATGTGTGTTGCGTATGCAACCATTGTCATAGCAACCAGAGCTGGCATGGCTGCAATTTCCTGCGGAGATGTTGTCAGCCTGTAAGAGAATAGGGAGACAACAATGATAGCCCCTCTGGGAAGAAAACAGGGGTAGAAAACCTGAATGGGGGCAGGAGGGGCTATTAATTATCCCTTCAACCAAATGTTTTTATTCCAGGGTGCTCATTTATGTATTTTACATATTACGTTCTCAGTGTAATTATTAAATGGTAAGTGAAACAGAGTTTAATTGGTCATTGCTCAGGGTGGTTGAAGACGCTCTTAGGCTAGGGTCAGACGAAAGCATTTTTCCCCGCGAACGTGAAAAAGTGCGTCCGAACGCATTGACGTATTTTTTCACGGAATGCGCAAAAACGGTCAGACGACGCGCATTTTCGGGCGTGATTTTGTACGGATCGTCAATAAAACTCTTTTTGCGTCTGGACGTTATGTAGGCTGGACATTAGCAGTGTCTGACATCTCCTAATCACGCAAACACGCCGCTATGCAGCAGCTGCGCACTCAGTACGTCAGTACTAGCGGTTCAGCGTTCTCAGAAAAATGCATTCAAATTCCACTTGCGTTGCACGGCCGGACTTTTGTGCGACCGTACATCGTATATTGGCCGTCATTGCCCGTCATCTGCTGCTAGTGCGGCCGTAATTATGTGCGCCAGAACGCACGTTAAAAGTGCGCTGGTCTGACCCCAGCCTAACACACCTTGTAAATCATAACACACCCAAGGTGTGTAACTTTTCTCTTAAAAGCCATTGATAGAGTGGTTTATTCCAGCGCTGCGGAATATGCTGGCGCTTTATAAATAAAGAATAATAATAATAATAATAATTGCTTGGTTGGTTTCTTTATGTGGTTTAAGAGCTGACTGATTTATCATTCTGAATGTTTTGTTGTTGCAATATTTAACATGACTAGATTATTGCATCTGTTATGTCCTTTGCAGCAGTTTGAGGAAGTGACCATATATCACCCAGCAATCTCACTTGTTTTTTTATTGTATTTTTGTTATCGTTTTAAAACCAGAAACAAGTCACTTAACCTTTTTACTACCAAAAATTTGTAGACATGTGTTTGCATTTGAAAAGCAATGGAGATGTAATTTAGAATAAAAAGTCCAAAAAGACTACTTTTTTAACCACTTCAATGCGGAGGACGCGCTCAGCTGCCGATCCGTGGCAGCTAGGGGTTAACGTTTGGTATTGTTGGATCGGCCAGAGCATGGCCGTTCCAACGATACCAAACACGAAAGTGAAAAAAGTTTGTAAAAAAAAAAAAAAATTAAATAAAAAAAAAAAAATATTTAAAAAAAAATTATAAAAAAAAAATAAACACTTTTTTTTATTTTTTTTGGTTTGTTAATGCAGCAATATTGTTCCCATTTCAATTATAATGTGAACAATGATGCTGCACTAACGATTTTTGTATGCGGTGCGTTTGTTAAAAATCGTGTAATTTTCCCCAAAAAAAAATGTAACGAGACCCCATCTCTAATTTTTTTAACAAGCGCACCCCATACAAAATATAACCGCAATTGCTCGCATGTTAAAATGTGGAAAAAAAACACTTTACACGCTGTAAATTATTGAAAATTCATATTTTATTGCATTTTTTGTTATAATATACAGACAGGTCATGACGTATACATATAATAATGACATATTATTAATCTGCCGAGTCTGACGGAAAGAACGATATATAATATGTCTGGGTCATATACTAAAATAAGCCTTAAAAACACGTTTAAACATGATGAGCAAAACCGGTAAAAATGACCTCAGCACAGAGGCAGGAAAAGCCTCAGCAGCGAAAGGGTTAATGTAGTCTTGATGCTCTTCCTGGGGAGAAATTATATTCTCATTTCGACTTCACTCTGTATGACACCCTCTATGACTGTAAAGCATTTGATAGGAGGAACCCCTTATCTTACTTTAACAAAAAGTTCAACAAGCTTTGTTGTATTATATTATATACCGTTTTTCTCGCCATTAAATTGACTTTCTAAAGATACCATTATTTCCATCATATCATATAACTTACTGTAAAACAATTTATGAAATATGATGAAAAAACTGAAAAAACACACTAAATCGAACTTTAATCCCCAAAATCTACAACTATCAAAAAAGGCCCCCCTGCTAAATAGTTTCAGAATTTTGTCCTGAAACTAGAAACACCTGTCTTTTTAACCCCTTCACTGCTGAACCATTTCACCTCTGTGCGATGAGCTAATTTTGACCGTTTTATGCTCATCATGTTTAAATTAAACGTTAATTGAAGTCCCATTTTATTATACCCCAGACAATTATTTTTTTACAAAAAAAACACTTTTTTATAATAATTATTATTATTTTTTACTTTTACACCAAACCTAGTCATGTTCAGGCCTTTCCAATGATACCAAACATGACTCTCTAGCTTCCGAAGATCGAAAGATACCTGGATCCAAACTATCCCCTAGCTCCACTTGGCAGCTAGGGGGTTAACTGGTCGACTGGCGTCCATAACTCATACGGTGACAACGTCAGTGGGTGGGAGGTGACCTGCAGGCTTGGCTGACATCCAATATGTCAGCCACTTCCGCGTTTGAATCGCGATCCGGCACAGATTGGCTCTGAATCGTGATCCATCACCTAAGGGGTTAAAGAGAGGCACCACTGAAAAGGGGAGACTCTGCCCTTTCCTGTGGTACCTTTCTTTTTTTTCTAGTCCTGGCCGTTGAGAAGGGAGAGGCGTCCAAAGGACCTCTCTCCATTCCCTTTCAGGTTTCCCCTGCAGGCGTAGTGGGACGCCTGAAAGTGACGTCATCGCGCACGGCTGGGGCCCATAAAACCGTCGGGCAAGTCAGTGGAAGTCAGTGTGACGTGGGACCCCGGCCAGAGAGGTTAGTATAGGGATGGGGGGGTTAAAGGACCATGACATACATAGTACGTCCTTGGTCCTTAAGGGGAATTTTCTCCAGGACGTTCTATGTACATCAGTGGTCCTTAAGGGGTTAATGAACATTTTTATTATAAGAGGAAATTACAGGGTACAGAAAAGGAAGAAAAACGTAAATTCAAAAGTGAGCACTGTCATAGAATTATAATTGTATTACAAAGTGAGTGTTACATGCGATACATCGCCATTGTTATATACAGCAGTATAACATAAAAAGATTGGAGGAAAGAGGGAAACCATTTAAATGGAAGTTAAGTATAATAGAGAGGGTCAGCAATCAATAGCAGTCCAAAATATCAACAGGTTCGTTATCGATATCCAAGACGACCACTGCCTTGCTAAAGAAGCTGAGGGTAAAGGTAATGGACTGGCCAAGCATGTCTCCAGACCTAAACCCTATTGAGCGTCTGTGGGGCATCCTCAAACGGAAGGTGGAGGAGCGCAAGGTCTCTAACATCCACCAGCTTCGTGATGTCGTCATGGAGGAGGGGAAGAGGACTCCGGTGGCAACCTGTGAAGCTCTAGTGAACTCCATGCCCAGGAGGGTTAAGGCAGTGTTGGAAAATAAAAGGTGGCCACACAAAATATTGACACTTTGGGCCCAATTTGGGCATTTTCACTTAGGGGTGTACTCACTTTTGTTGCCAGCAGTTTAGACATTAATGGCTGTGAGTTATTTCGAGGGGACAGCAAATTTACACTATTAAACAAGCTGTACACTCACTACTTTACATTGCAGTAAAGTGTAATTTCTTCAGTGTCACATGAAAAGATATAATAAAATATTTACAAAAATTTGAGGGGTCTACTCACTTCTGTGAGATACTGTATATAGTTTCAGACACTATGCATTATTATTTTTTTAATCAAATCATACGAGTATAAACTGTTACATTTATGTAATTTTGATAGCTTGTGTGATTTTAATGATGAGCAAAATAAAATTTTCTTTCAACTGCCTGGGGTAGACCTTAGCTGTAATAAACGGAAAGTTAAAATGGATTACCTAAAACACAGTATCACTTCATGCTGTATTGGATGGGCTAAGTGCTTTTGGCTTGTGTCTTTCAATTTAATGAAGTTATTATTGGAGTTAATTTCTCAGTGCTGGGATCTGGCAGGTAATTTTTTTACAGGTGTACAGAAAGAATGGTCACCATATCAATTAACAAATGATCTCCATATTGAAGTAACATGCGGTATGTAGGCAGCAGGCAGGGTATGCGCAATATCGTCACTATTTATGGTAAAGAAGCTGAGGGTAAAGGTGATGGACTGGCCAAGCATGTCTCCACACCTAAACCCTATTGAACATCTGTGGGGCATCCTGAAACGGAAGGTGGAGGAGCACAACTCTAACATCCACCAGCACCAGAGTGGACTGTAATGAATTATTTTTGTCTCTTTGGTGATTGGATTATCTCCAATTAGCCTTAGAGGGAACCCATTTAATGAAATGATCACCGAAACCATTTGTTGGAAATCACAAAGAAGAAGTTTTGACCCATTCATTTACAGTTCAGTACCGATGGATTGTTGTGAGAATTGACCGAGTTGTTTGTAGGTGGACCCCACCATTCTTATGGCAGTATTTTATCAACCAACTCGGCCACTGTATTGGCTGTAATCCACACCACAGATGAACTTCCCATTCAGTCCCCAAATTCCTTTTTACCTCTATTTCGCCTCCAGTAACTGGTAATCTTCCCTTATAAGTTAGACACGTTGGGCCTTTTAATGCACCTGTTGACTGCTTTCAAAACATTCGCATAAACTCCATGTTTTACTCACTGAAGAGCAATGGGAAGAGATATGCACCGCAACATATCATAGTTCTTCCAAGCTATGGTCCAGATGGTACAAAAAACACATATACTCTACTGTGTTTGGTAAAGTGGATGAAAGGGTAAAGATGTAGTTAGATGTCACCTTATACACTCCATCCTAAAAGGGTTGCATAGATAGACAAGATCACCAAATATATAGAAAGTACACATCTGACTGATGACCCTCCAAAGGGTTGCAGCCTTTTATTCCTGAAACTATCTTCTCCATCATACCCTACTCAGCTTGAAGGTATTCATTAGAGACCCTGCCCTTCAATCTATATTCATTAAAGACCTTACCCTTCAATCTATGGGAGAATGGTAGAAGAACATATGCACCAGTGGTTCTAATGGCTTAACCACATAACAATACAATTACAAAATAACTAGTAATCCTCCACTTGCTTTCATACCACCTTAACCTCCTAATCCTTTATCTGACAGTATGGCTTAATGTAGCTTCCTAAATCTCAGACTTTTTTCTTTAAAAGTATAAAAGTCTTATATTTTTTTAATCATCATCAGTGTTTCCATTTGTTGCTTTTTTTGTTCATTGACCTTTTCTCTTCCTCCTGTATGTATTACACAATGTGGGACCTTTTAAAACTTGTCATTTTTTGTTCATTTTGTTCTATTTGCTCTTCTCAATAAAACTTTTACATCAAATAAAAAAAATTCTAACTATTTATTTGTCATTTCTCTGTGTTTAGACTAGGCTACCCTGTACTTTTTCTGTCTATTATGTTACCAGTATAATAAAGCTAATCTGATTTTAAACTGCTATCCTGTCATAGTCTCCCAAGCCAACGTTTAGTGCACTACAAACATTTTATTATAAACTATTCCCAGGGCTGAATAATAGCGCTAATCCCATTTCATGATCATTCATTGATATAAAATAGTTGCTTTTAACAGGTGACTTTGTAAGAAAGGTTGCAAATACAAATGACAGTCTTTAATATCATCCACCTAGAGGCCAACAAGATACATGGCGCTCCCTAAGAAATTTGGTTAAATTCCCAGCCTACCTAAAAACTCAATTGGCTTATTGTATTATATAAAGTGTTTAATAGTGTCTCTATCCTCCTAAACCCTATGCCTTTATTCTTCATGATGCGTGGCCAACGCTTTAAGAATTTGGATAGCGCAGCTCCAGAACATTGGCACGCGTAATACCCTTCTGTGCCAATGTGAACAAAACTGCAAATTCCAGAATGTATTGGCCTGCGATTTGTCCCTGTCAGACAGGGAGCGCTCTGCGGCTGTTTTCTGGTATTCCTTCCGTATTAATGGATTGTTTTATTCTGTAATCTCTGTGTTCATTGTGGTGACTTATAAATAAATACATGTTTCCGATGCAGCCTGCGGCCAGGTAGCAAGTGACTGTGAATTTAACTGTTACAGCTTTGCTCTTGGGCTGGAAAACTTTCATACTCCTTTGGGATTCATTAAAATATAACAATTAAACACACAGCATTCAATGAAAAGTTACTTATTCATCTAATCGATTAAGGCCGGGGTCAGACGAGCGTTTTTCTGAACGAAAGGAACGTCCGTGAGAGTGGACGTTCCTTCCACTCTGACGCCGGTGTGGCCACCTCACTGAGCGCAGTTGGCACGATCAGCGCTGCAAGACTTGATCCTCCTATGGCGGATTGCGCTTTGCAGCCCCGAACACGCGTCGTATCGTTTCGATGCAGAGGCTTTCAGCACGTCCGCTGTAGCGCATGCAAGACATGCACGTGCTACAGCGTGTGGCCGGCCAAGTCAAAACGTCACAATGCTGTGAAGGGCATTGGAAGGCACGTCAGTACAGGCGCACGTAGTGACACTGTCCTAAGTCAAACACTTTGACATTTTTGAACAAATTATTATGTTTAATAAGAAAATGAATGCTAAAAACATTGAGGCCCCTATTACATTCTTTGCGCAGTGAGTCTTGCGTGCGCAAATGCGCATTTGCGCGAGGGGCAAAACCCTTTGCGCTGAACGTCGTATTACAACGTTCGCGCAAACGATGCGCGTTATCGATTAACACGGATGGACCTGCGCGAGCGTGATGAACTGTGCGTGTCCTATACTTAACATTGTGAGCGCAAATGCGTTCGTGCGCTTGTGTGGCCACCTCGCTGAGTGCAGTTGGTGCGCTCAGCGCTGCAAGGCTCGATCCTCCTAAAGCGGATCGCGCTTTGCAGCCCCGAACACGCGTCGTAGCGTTTCGACGCGGAGGCATTCAGCAGGTCCGCTGTAGCGCATGCAAGACGTGCACGTGCTACAGCATGAGGCCAGCCAAGTCAAAACGTCACAATGCTGTGAAGAGCGTCGGAAGGCACGTCAGTACAGGCGCACGTAGTGCGCTCATCTGACACTGTCCTAAGTCGAACAACTATTAACCTCATGAGGATACATTGTCCATTGGATGATACATTATTATACATCATAAAAAAGAAAATGCAAACACATTTGCCATTTTTGAACAAATTATCATGTTTAATAAGAAAATTAATGCTAAAAACATTGAGTCTATAAAAAACTTAAGGATAAAGGTTTATAAACTCTCTTTACATCATGAAACCTCTGCTGTGCCATAAACTGGTCATCAACAGGACTATAACTTTTTTGTGGAACTTGTTGAGCATTCCTAAAAAACCCTAAAACATTACTTTGTGAAGTGTGTTTCCCAAATGATTAAAAAAAAAGCACTTGACTTTGTGTTTGTTTTGATATTATAACTATCAGACATTTTTCATACAGAGTTGTCAAGTGTCATAGAGAGGAGCCGACATCCATAAAATACCTGCCTGTCATTATCCGTCAATACGGAAACATGGACGTTTCATACTGACGTACATTAAGAATGAGCTGATTATCTCCACAGTTTAGAACACTGAAGATGATCGTCCAATTTCATTTGAAAACATTTTTCCCTGCTCTACTTTACCCAAGAGCTTGTGGTGTGCTGTATCTCTGGTTTCACAAATCATTTCTCTGTGTAATTGACACTAAGTAATTTGTAAATGGTGTGTTATCACTTATCAGTGTATGGATCCCTCAGTGCTTGTATTAACTCTATTCCTTTAAGTATATGAGGACATTTTCTCTCTGGAGGGAAGCTGAAGCCAGTCAGATTGGTAATGTAAACAGTAGCTAAACAAATATTGCTATCTATTTTCGGAAGGAATGTTGTGTTAACATTTTTCATAGTTTTTGTGCTTATCTCAACTAGACTTTCCTGGTTTAACTTGATTCCTGTGCAAATGATGCTGCAACACTTTCTGGTCCTTAGTATCAGGGACAGGATGGCTAAGGAAGCGGGAGTGGGTTCATATTAAATAAAATGGCAAGGATCTTTAATTGTACTATTATATAGTAATACAACATGGAGAAAGCATGGTTTATAAATTAAAATTTAATTGGCTCGCTGTGTCGAAAAACAACATGTAAGAAGGCGAAGACTCCTGCATCTCAATCATACTAATCTTTATATGTGCAATTATATAAGAGTAAAATAGAAAGACTATTGGACTATCATCAGTCAATAAAAGACAAGAATTCAGGAGACTCCTTTCTTCTTCAGCTACGGAGTAATACTATATTCAAGGAGTACAATTATAAATACAAATATAAGTTTTGGAAAATAAACCTCGGAATTGTTGGCAGGTTACTGTACAGTAACAGCTGGTATACTTTGTATAAGAGCCATTAATAATGGCTAAGCTCGTGAAAAGCTAGCTATTCCAAAAAAAAGCATCCTACGATAAAGATGCGGCTATCAAGCCACGTCAAAAATCGGCACGGTAAATACAGTTCCGTCTTTCGCTCTAATTCAGATGCGGTTAAATTAGATGCCCGTCAAAAAAGGCAATGTCAGAATTTTGATGCTTCAATATCGGTTGCGTTGATTTGGATGCCTTGGCCGAAAGGGAACATCATTCTCAATTAGAAATTTAGTTTAGGGTAAGATGTTAGGGTTAGGGTTGGGATTAGAAATTAGGGTTTGTGTTGGATATTGGGGTTAGAAATTAGGGTTAGAATTTAGGTCTAGGGATCGGAATTAGAGTTACAAGTCAGGGTTAGAAATAAGGGTTATGTTAAGGGCTACACATTAGGCTTAAGTAACTGTTTGTGCTTGTTTTAGGATTACTGACATGGTTGGAAAAGGGTCCCTAGTTTCCTGTTTTAGGCACTGTAGTAGAATAAACATATTTGCCAAAGCCAATGACAGAGCTTGACATATTCCATGTGTTACGTTGGTAAAGTGTCAAAAATGTAAATGTGTTTTATTCAGAACTCACAAAATGTTCTAGCATGTCAGTGTCTTGTGCCAAATGGTAAGTGTACATGCATGGGCATGGAAACAGTGCTGCTCTCTGGGTTCAAGATGGTAGTCTGTTAGTAGTGTGTAATGCCGCATGCTGTAATAAAATGCCATCAAGAAGAACCTTGCAGAACTTAAAAATCCCAATTCTCCTTTAAGACCTTTGTACAACGTTTCAGTCTCTCAAAGTAACCCTTAATGTTTAAAAGACAATTAAACATTCATAGTTTTGTTTGGATCTTGCACCATTATGTAATGTATTTTTACCTTGTCACATAAACATTTTCAATGCCAGGGGCTGAACAAGCATGGTAAACAAGTCTTAGACAGCAATTAGCAACATGTTTAATCCCATAGCTGATTGCTTTCCGGGATATTTTTAATGCTTTTACAAACACAGCGTCAGCCACACCTAGATACCTTTAGAGATTGAATAAAAGCCAAGAGCGATTTTATATACATTTTACATTTACCATAAAATGTCTTGATTTATGGTTCTCGTAGGTGGCTGTTAATGGTAGATCTCCAGAGAGTGTACAAAGTTGTACATACATCAAAATGAGTTTGAACAAACCACAGTGCCCCCTGCATCTACATATGATAGTTATTTCCCCAAACTGCAATACCGCATATGTTCATTCTGAAACAATATGTTTTGCTCACCCTTTTAACACACTCTACAAGTGGAATGCATGTCATCTTTATCTCTGGATTCAGTTAAAACATTACAATTTATGTTTGAAGTATTAAAGAAGAAAATTAAAATTAAACATTGTAGTATAGTACAGTATTTCCCAAACCTGTCCTCGGGACCCTCTAACAGGTCAGATTTTGCAGATCACCTTGGGGAAATGCAGTCTGAATCCTGCAATCACTGAGCAGCAAATCCTATCACCTGGGCTGTGCTTCAGATATCTGGAAAACCTGGCCTGTTAGGGCAGTGTTTCCCAAACCTGTCCTCTGGACCCTCCGTCTCGCCAGGTTTCCAGATATGTGAAGCACAGCACAGGTGATATGATTTTCTGCTCAGTGATTGCCGGATTCAGTCTGCATTTCCCCAAGGAGATCCTTAAAACCTGGCCTGTTAGAGGGTCCCGAGGACAGGTTTGGGAAACACTGTGTTAGGGGGTCCTGACTGAGGACAGGTTTGGAAAACACTGGTATAGTAAATATCATATATTGAAATTATAAGTTTTAGATATTATGGGCCCTATTTAAACTCTGGTGTAAACTTAACAAGAGCTGCTGCAAACGTAACAACTCCATATACTATATTGGCTCTGGGAATTTTATAAAAGTTCTGGTTAAGATAACACCAGGATTGGAATAGGACCTCATATATTTAAATATTAAAAGGGGTAAATCAAAAAGCTCCAATGTTCACCATTGCTGCATACAATGACAAAACTCACCGTTGTTGAAACTATGGTCAATTTCAGCTATACACAGTAGGAAAATCTAAAGCGAGCGTAGATGGTGCTGCGTATCGAGACACGCTCAGTTTATACAGCCCCATCTTCTCTGTGTCCTCAGCCAGCGTAGGGCTGCGTGGCTGAGCGCCCAGAGTTGAAAATACCCAGCTTTGGCCATGTTGCGACGCAACGCGGTGCAACCACTTTTCACCTCGTCGCATCGCGTTCAGTGTATCTCCGGCTTAACAATGGCAGGTGAAGTTGCTGCAAAGAACGGTGAACTACTACCATTTTTCTCTAAGGCCCCGTTCACACCTGGGCGTTTTACAGCGCATTCCTACGCGCTATAAAAAGCCCAAACACGGAAATCCCATGATTTCCTATGGGGCCCGTTCACACCTGGGTGTTTTACAGCGTGTAGGAACGCGTTGTAAACCGCCCTACACCCCAAGAAGTACAGGAGCTTCTTTGGGGCGTATTACAGCGCGTTCACGGCCATAGACATGGACGTGAAAGCGCTGTTATTGGCGTTTGTGCGTTTTTGTTATCGAGAATGCACGTATGAATGCTGGGTTCAAATGCTGGGAAAAAACGAGCATATGAAAAATGATAAGGTGTGAACGGGGCCAAAGCGTAACCATCGGCCACTTTCTAGTTTTCTTTGTTTCACTAGTGTTTCGAACACTGGTGAATATACTTTGACAACTTTAAAGCAGTGATTCCCATAGACCTCCCTTTCAAAATATGATGAAAACAATGGTAAAAAGCAGAACTAGACAAATGTGACTGAAAGTGGAAAGACAGTGAAATATGCTCTAATTTACTAGGATAGAGGCGATGGAGGAAATAACAATGGAAACCCAATTGAAACCTACAATGGGTAGAACAAAAGAAAGATAAAATAACAAAAACTGTTTACTAATGAAATTACGTTATCACTCAGAATTTGTTCCAGTGGTAGATAAGCCATTATTTAAGTTTCTGAAAGACCTGCCAAGTGGGCAACTCTCATATCTATAGAACATGAGATATGTTGCAGTCAGAACTTGATTAAGCTGTTACTCATTTGCAGTCCCGGTTACTGGCTTTATTATGAGTGAGCTGTTATATTATTGGCTTGAATCTGTATAATTGTGACACTTTTCTGCAGCAGCCCACGTGCAGCCACTGGTCGTGTCTTCTGGAGTTCGTAGGACTCTAATGTACCAGACAGCCCTCTGCAAGATTGTACGCACAGAATCTCTCTGGACCAGTGGGAGGACACTGGTAAATCGCTTTTCCCAGTTTCCTTCTGCTAGTGGTGAGAGGAGGTGGTGCGTCATGCCATCATCTGCACTTTGAGACCAGAGACGAGTATGGATTTTTTTTATATAATTTAATTTTTTCATGTTAAGGTATTTTGCAAATCCAAAATAACACAAAACCAGGTTTTGACAGCCAGTAAATTTTCTTAAATACCAACTCAAGAATAGATGAGAATAAAAAGCTACTTTGGTATTGCTTGTTTTTCTCAGGCTGCTAGCACATTAATGTACCCTATACAAAGTATATGGATTGCCGATTTACATTAGGGATCTGCAACATCTGTACTGCACGAAGGGATTGCAGCTCAGCTTGAAGAAGATTGGAGCCATTAGGATTAACGAGTGGCTATGTTATATTTAGCAAATGAGTCATTAAGTGTAACAGGACAAATGGAATTGGGTTCCGAGTCGTTTATATCTTGATTAAACACTGCATAGTGTATATATACATATACAGTCGTGTTCAAAATTATTCAACCCCCAATGCTGTAAAGGGTTTTAGGGAATTTAGTGTACATTTGTAATTGTATTCAGAATGAAATCCTACAAGGACTTTTTAAAGAACCATATGCAACTAAAATGACATCAATTGGTTTTGTAATACAGTAGTAAATGTTTCTTTTGTGAATTCTTCATTGACACAATTATTCAACCCCTTAAAGACTACCACTCTGAAGAACAGAGGTTCATTCAAGTGTTTTCAATCAGGTATTGAAAACACCTGTGGATGTCACAGAGCAGCAATAAAGCATAATAAGCACCAATTAGGCAGCTTTAAAATGACTGTGATACTCAGCTCCTTCTAGACATTTACTGGTGTGGTTACAAACATGGTGAAGTCAAGAGAATGGTCCAGGAAGACAAGAGAAGAGGTGATTACTCTTCACAGGAAGGGCAATGGCTATAAGAAGATTGCAAAGATGTTAAACATACCAAGAGAGACCATAGGAAGCATCATTCGCAAATTCAAGGCAAAGGGCACTGTTGAAACGCTACCTGGTCGTGGCAGAAAGAAGATGCTGACTTCGACTGCTGTGCGCTACCTGAAGCGTAGAGTGGAGAAAAGTCCCCGTGTGACTGCTGAGGAACTGAGAAAAGATTTGTCAGATGTGGGTACTGAAGTTTCAGCTCAGACAATACGGCGCACACTGCGTAATGAAGGCCTCCATGCCAGAACTCCCAGGCGCACCCCCTTGCTGTCTCCAAAGAATAAGAAGAACCGACTGCAGTATGCCAAAAGTCATGTGGACAAACCACAGAAGTTTTGGGATAGTGTTCTGTGGACTGATGAAACAAAATTAGAACTGTTTGGGCCCATGGATCAATGCTATGTTTGGAGGAGGAAGAACAAGGCCTATGAAGAAAAGAACACCTTGCCTACTGTGAAGCATGGCGGGGGGTCAATCATGCTTTGGGGCTGTTTTGCTTCTGCAGGTACAGGGAAGCTTCAGCGTGTGCAAGGTACCATGAATTCTCTTCAGTACCAGGAGATATTGGATGACAATGTGATGCAGTCCGTCACAAACCTGAGGCTTGGGAGACGTTGGACCTTTCAACAGGACAATGATCCCAAGCATACCTCCAAGTCCACTAGAGCATGGTTGCAGATTAAAGGCTGGAACATTTTGGAGTGGCCATCGCAGTCGCCTGACTTAAATCCGATTGAGAACCTCTGGTGGGACTTAAAGAAAGCAGTTGCAGTGCGCAAGCCTAAGAATGTGACTGAACTGGAGGCTTTTGCCCATGATGAATGGGTGAAGATACCCGTAGATCGCTGCAAGACACTTGTGTCAAGCTATGCTTCACATTTAAAAGCTGTAATAACTGTAAAAGGATGTTGTACTAAGTACTAAGATTGAATGTCACTTGGGGGTTGAATAAAACTGATAATGATGTGAGCACAGAAAAGACATTTGTGGTTATTTCATTATAAATGTTATGTTTTATTTGTCTGACCTACACGTGCCTCTTTGATTTAATTGTAAGCAAGATGACTGAATGATCAAAATCAATGTCAAACTGGCCAAAACACTCAATTTCAGTGGGGGTTGAATAATTTTGAACACAACTGTAAATTAATTCATTTTTTAAACTCCTATATATGTCTGACTAAATATATATCTCACCAGATGTCTAGGCTTTTTTTTTTAGGATTTTTCTTCCCCTTTAATGTTGCATTTTTCCAATGGTTATTACTTCACATGTTCCATTAAAGTATGTGCCCTTTTTTATAATCCCTATTTCTCACTGTCAAGTAATAACTTGATGGTCAGGTGCCTCCAGGTTTGGCTGCCTTGTGATTAAATAGTCTATTTTTTAAAGAACTGTCAGAACTTTTTGTAAAGCTCATGTCACATACACACTGTGTGCAAGATGTTCTTACAAACTATTGCAGAGGATAAAATCTCAATTTATCTCCTTCGTGGCACTTAGTGGCTGGCAGAACTATATTATCACAGCATCATATCTCCAAAATTGCGATTTTAAGCATTTATTGAGAATTGTCCTTATTACCTATATTGCCAGGGAATACTATGTATCACTTTGTATCATCATATATCATCTTGTATGTCTATGATTAATTATTTGAGGTATTGGCTTCATGCCTGCAAGGACAACATGACCAAAGTACATTGAAGACAGAGGCAGAGTAATGCATTTTGAAAATAAAACATGCAGAATGCATGGAGGCGTACAAGAAAAGTACTTCTACTAGTCTTAGGAGCAAACTTAAAATTGTAACGTGAAAAAAAGAGAGGTTTGTGAGGGTCCTGAGAACGTGCAATGGCAGTTGTGGCCTGCTCTACGGGGGGGCCCACTCAGGTCTCACAAGGTTTTTGCTCGATTGTGCCTCTTTTTATCACTTTAAGTTTACAGGTTCATCCAGACGTGGACCTCTTGCTTGATGTGCATAGAGGAGTGTCAGCTATATCCTCCTGATGAGGCCTAACAAGGCGGAAATGATCGTCGGGGGTTTCTGCACCTCTTGTGCAGGGACGACGTCCTTGGCAATCAGTACTGGCCACCCTTTCTAGGTGTAGCGTCTGATCTGCATATGGAGCTGTTGTCCCTGTAATGGCACAATCGAGCTAAAGCTTTGTGAGACCTGAGCGGGCCCCACCGTAGAGCAGGCCACTAGTGCCGTTGCTCGTTCTCTGGACCCTCACAAACCCCTCTCTTTATCTTTCTCTCTCCCCCCTCTCTTTTTCTAAAATTGTAACGTCTGGAAAGAAGCAAAATGTTGTCTGATGCTAGACTAGCAAAACAAAGCTACAATCGGTCTAGCATTATTGTTGACAGGTATAGTTGTGTCTCTGCATCCTAAGAGAAAGGCAAGATTTCCACTGGGCATACTGGTGAAAATTCTAAAAAAGTAATGATGGCCAGGCGATTAGGGCTGTCTACTCTACTGTGCTACAGGCAGTTGTTGTAATCATAGATATCCATGTCCAAGACAGTATCCTCTTGATCCTACAGGTGTTCACTTTGACCAGGATCCTGGTTATCTTGAACTCAATGTTGTAAACTGGTAGTAAACCATCTCAAATTTAATATGTGCTTCAACTAAAACCCTAGACAAAAGTGTCTAAACCAGGGATCTCAAACTCTGGCCGTCTGGATGTCGATGGCCTACAATAGATGAATGCAATAGATGGCCAGAGAATCATACAAGGTGTAGTTCAGAAACATCTGGGGCCAGAGTTCTCTGGTCTAAATGTATCATCTTGCAACTTTAGTGCTCAGATGGCTATCTGTACTTATTTTTAGGTAATAAAATGTATATGGTTCATATTTAGAAACAAGGTGGAGGTCAGCTAATTAGTGGAAGAATTGATCATGTCCCATGCTTTAGAGTTCATTACATTAGGTGAAAGTTTTGCTTTTAATCTGTGAATTTATTCTGTCTTTCTATTATTAGACTTGGAAACATTTGTATCAGATATTTTAAAAGGAGAGAACCTGTCCAAGAAGGCGAAGGAGAGAAGAGAGGCGCTGGTGAAGAAGATAAAAGATGTTAAACTAAAGTATGTATAGTTCAGTCGTATAATTTTATCTCAAACATTCTTTTAATCTCTGCTTTTTAGATTAAGGTAAATACAAAGACTAATGTGTATAAATGACGTAATATAATTTCTGTTCTGGATGATTACACACTGCATTAGACAAAAGAAGAAAAACTCTCTAAAACGGGAGTTATAAAAGAACTCTGAAAAACGTTGGATTGCATTTTCTGCTTCGAATTGCAAAGTTGTGGGAGTTGTAGTCCAAACAAGCACGAGCCTAAATGGATGGTCATAAAAAGTGAGACTTAAACAGGAGTCTGATTATAATATAATACCTTTGAAGGTTCTATAGGAGCGTCTAACAGAAACTGTAAATGTGTAGTTACCACCTGCTTGTTGCTGTAATTAATTTTGCACATCTGTTGACCTTATCCAGCATTCTTCATGTCAAATTAGCTTGTTTTTGTAGATAACTTCTTGCACAGATTACGTAACCCTCTCATGGATCACCTTACATACCCTTCTACCTTTATTTCCCTACAATGCTCTTTTTAACAATTATCATTACTTCATTCACAATGTAAGTGCGTGGGCCAATTCATTGTTATTAATGTTAGAAAGTTTATTATTGCAAAAGCCACTTGCACATCACAGCAATTCAAAGAACTACATCACAGAGCTCCTGTGCTACATTCCCCATATGCAGCAAGGAACTCTGGGTAAGATATGCAAATGGCATCTGTCTCACTTTTTTTGCATCCTGGGTCTGTTTTCACACGGAACCCTTCAATCAATGCCATGCCATACTAGATGGCTTTTTTTTATTATTATTTTTTAGCAGAGATTATTATTTTTTAGCAGAGATCAGGTTTATGCAACTGGTCAAAGTCACTTCTGGACAGCGCTGTTTTGGGTTTATTGGACACTTATCAGCAGAACCTAGGCATGACCAGTTGCAGTTGGATGCTTGGACCCATAGTAAGTTATGGCGAAGGGCAAAAAGTGAGCTTAAAGGCCTCCACATTGCAAATAATAACGTTTAGAATTGTAGACAACATTTACACGTCTCAGCAATTCAGAGAACTGCTTCACAGAGCTCATGTGCTACATCTCCCATATGCAGCAAGGATCTCTGGGTAGGACATGCAAATGAATTCCGCAATTACTCACTTTTTGCATCCCGGCTCTGTTTTAACACAGAACCCTCCTTGCCAGTGCAATGCCAAACTAGATGGCTGTTTAGCAAAGGTCAGGTTATGCAATGAGTGTAGATATATATATCAACTTGTTAATGCTCCTACACTGAAATAGGAAAGCATTGCAAAATATATTGGCTCCTGAAAATAATGCAACAACCACAAAAATAATAAAAATATTTAAGTACTTTATTTGTTTTGGTGTTTTAACTTTCTACCTCAAGAGAAATCCTTATATTAACATGCTTGGTGCAAGCAAGTCTCATTTCACATGTTGATAAGCTGACACGCTACAATTTCCATATAAATTCAGCTTATTTTACAAGACCAAACTTTTTTTTTTGAGAAAGGATTTTACCATTATACATTAAGATTTCTTTTGTTTTCAAGTATGTCCTGTGTGGCGAGTATGTACTGTTAGGTGTCTTGCCAAAGACACTTACTGGAGAGGTTGCTCGCTGGGATCGAACCCATGACTCCACAGGCTCTCTCCATGCAGAGCAGTGACATTACCTCTACTCCACCCAGCCAGTACAAGCCCTGATTGTACCCTGAAAATGATATTGCAAATTCAGCGACAATAGACGATTTTACACACTACTTCCATATATATATATACCAATTCATTAAGAATTTGCTCCCTGAGTGCTGCAATTCACATGCAAATTTTTAAGGCAGTAAACATCTGGCATTTAAGAAGTTAACCCATTGATTAAATAAACATTCATATTATTATTAAAGACCACAAGGATCACGTCTTCATCGCCTCATTAAGATCATGCCAATTACTCCCCAGAGCAATCATTTTTTTTGAATATACTTGAGATTTAGTTGACCTTAACAGATCATTATGTCATTTTAACCGGACATTAATGTTGATTGCATGAAGTTTTTCTTTTATGAACTTATTTAATGATTTTCCTTTATGTGTTCTTTTCACAGCTACCCGAATGACTTTTCAGACAAAGGTAATTTTCATGCAGCACAGAGATTCATTCATTTTAAAGAAGTTTAGAATTATAGGAGCATGGGCATTAGAATCCTTTTACTGTGATTCAGGGATGAGCAAACAGAAATGAGGATTGTAGCTCCCCCTGCTGGAATAGAGAATAGTTACACGTTGTTACTTTGTTGCATGGTGTGTGTAATGACTTTGTAGGCTGGCTCTGAAAATTAACCCTATACCTCAGAGTGACTATACTGTTCAAGAGATGGCACTGGGTTCCTAGATAACAAAATGTTTACTGCGCTACTTTATGGAGTTGTTTTAAAAGATACTTAGAATTAAGTACATTTTCACTTAATACACTTCGATTTTAGAAGTCCTTAACCTCTCAAAATTCCAAAATACGAAGGAGTTGGATAAATAAGTTCATTTTAAAATAAATAAGCAGTGATTAAATGGCAGATGAAATTTAATGTAGATAAATGCAAAGTTATGCACTTTGGAGTGAAGAACACACATATAATTTATACCCTAAATGGTACGGAGTTAGGGAAATCCAAGCAGGAGAAGGATTTGGGAATAATCATAGACTTCAAACTAAGTAACAATGTGCAATGTCAAACAGCAGCCGCCAAGGCCAGCAAAGTACTGGCATGCATTAAAAGGGGAGTTCACTCACGGGATGAAAACATAATTTTGCCTCTGTATAAATCAATGGTCAGGCCGCACCTTGAATATGCCGTGCAATTTTGGGCACCTGTCTTAAAAAAAGATATTATAGTGCTAGAAAAAGTGCAGAGACGGGCGATTAAATTAATAAGGGGAATGGAAGGGTTAAGTTATGAGGAAAGACTAACAAGCTTAAACCTGTTTAGTTTAGAGAAACGGCGCCTTAGAGGGGATCTGATAACCTTATATAAATATATACGGGGCCATTATCAACCATTGTCTGATAACCTATTCATTAACAGGACTATACACAGGACACGGGGTCATCCATTTAGACTGGAAGAAAGAAAATTCAGCCTAAAGCATAGGAAGGGTTATTTTACGGTGAGAACAATAAAGCTGTGGAATTCTCTGCCTGTTGAGGTGGTTGGGTCAGGGTCTGTACAGACTTTTAAAAAACGACTGGATGACTTCCTGCAGACACAGAATATTAAGGGTTATAATATTTAATATGTGGGTAAAAGCTTCTTGATCCAAGGAGAAATCTGACTGCCATTCTGGGGTCAAGAAGGAATTTTTTCCCAGTATGTTGCATATTTCAGACTGGGTTTTTTGCCTTCTTTTGGATCAACAGCAGTAGGTTATGTGGGAGAGGCTGAACCCGAAGGACGCATGTCTTTTTTCAGCCTATATAACTATGTAACTATGTAACAGGACATACTTGAAAACGAGAGAAATCTCAATGTATCCTTCCTGGTAAAATCCTTTATAAATAAATAAATAAATAAATAACTATGTAACTCTTCACCTGCTAAAGAGGTTTGTACAGCAGAGATTTTACTCATTCGTTTTAAGAAAATAGAGATACAGAAAAGACCAAATTTCATAAACAGATATGAGGAGTTGTTTACCAAATTGGAAATCACTACAAAATGTATCGCAGATTCCATCTAAGAAAAAAATGAAATAAACCTGATATCCATTTTCGTGGGGGTTGGTAGGCTTGCATGGAGTAAAATTGGATTTATTGTCCAGAAAATTAAATAGAATTGTCTTCTCTGGGTACTACAGGTTGGAAACTACCTCATTTGTTTAACACCTTTACATAGAAATAAATGTAGAAAATTAATAATTTACGTTTCATGGGGAAGCTGATCCATATCAAGTGGTTTTGTCAGTTGAATGTGTCAAATAAACCATTGACATGTGCAACTATGGTGTTGTGGCTTTATCTGTGGGTTGTGTTTTTAAAGTTGTTTATACTACAGGCAGCTTTGATTGAGGAGACAGGGGTTTTATTAGTATTCAGTGTGCAAAGTGGTACTGATGTGCAAAGTCATTTTCATTAGCAAGTACACAAATGTTAAATTCTGCACAAAATAAACATTTTTGCTTAACAATAATCAAATGTATACAGTGATAAAGTCAATTGTCAGCCTGTGTATTTAAATAGTGTAGGTATGGGCTTAAATGGTGGACACCCAGGCCAATTCTTCCATCAATAGCGGCCTGGTCTAAACAAAGCGGTACTATAATTTTTCAGAACCCCACATGCCCCTTGTAACAGAGCTCTGTACCCCGACTGGGTCACATCCGTTAATGTTGCTTCCTTGCTGGACCCCCGTTCTTTCAGCAACAGTCTTTTGTGCCTTTCTCCAGCCCTTAGCCGAAGCTTAAAGATGAGTACACTGAAAGAGTGGTGATAGCATCCCCCAGAAATGAGACAACACACAGATCTGGAGGTTTAACAGACAGGAACAACCTGCTCATCTTTTAATGAAATAATATATACAGTGCCAGATGGAGCCTGGCAGCCAATGGAAACAAATACCCTGGCCTCCCACTGCACCTCATCATAATCCCTCCTATAGAATATTGCTCAGAAGTTTCTGTTCTCCCGGCTGCTTTTGAGTCTGCGACATAATAAGACAAGGGACAGATAATGGCAATACCCCCAACATTTGGCAAACAAAACAGAACAAGATCTATGCAAACCTTTAACAGATAATAACACATTCCAGACAATGGTGACTCAAACAGTAATCCTATCAGTAGATAGACAATAACATTATTCATACATAACACAGATTACACAAACACCCTGCACCCTACACCCTACAGGTACAGGGTGACTTCAACATTGGAGAGGGCAGGGAAACAATATAAAACATCAGGCCTGCACCTCCCAAAATACATCTTTAGGCCCATGTACTCCAAGTTCAAAGTGACGAACATCACACCACTACATAATTATACCTTCAAAAACTGATGCCTTCACTACCTAAAAAATGTAAACGTTGGGGAAAATAACAGTTCCCAAACCAAGTTAGAGGATTTAACATGGTTTCTGCAGCACACAACAATGAGGGACGTATAAAAGTCTTCACGGAACCAAGGAAACCTCGACAGGAAGCACTTTAGTGTCTTGCTCAATTTGCAAGTAGATTCCTTTATGAAACACATGACTTCCCTATGGAAGGCTCTGTAAAAGGAATGGCTCTTTTCAGATTCTGCCTAGCAACAATAAAAGGCCTAAAATGCAGTACCGTCATCAGGCATGCAGCTATAATAACTGTCAGGAGTCCGATTGGGCAACTGGGATTATGGTTTAAATCTGATTCCGCTCCCTTTGAATCACTGCAATCATTCAAATGGCAAAATATTTCTTTGATGGTAACTCTCAACATCACTGCTCTATGACCGTGGAGACACAGGTTCAAATTCCGGCAAAAGCACCTCTCCAGTAAGTGTCCTGGGGCAAGACACCTAATGGTACATACTCGCCACCCAGGACATGACTTGAAAATGAGAGAAATCTCAATGTATCCTTCATGGTAAAATACTTTCTCAAAAAAAAATAATAATAATCCGTTCAGGTCCAAAATTTACCAACCAACTTATATACGTATGCTCTCTCAGGACAAATAATATGTCATCAGGGCCTTACCATTTCCTCCAAGGATACCCCAGAAGGGCCAAACCTAAGGAGCTCAGGGCAAAGATTAAACCCTCAGCATCTAATCTACTCACCCAAGCAATGTTTAACCTCAGGGCCTAACCTACCCACACAGAGCAATTTTAAGCCCCCCCCCACTAAGGTTGCCAGATGACACATATTTCATTCAGAGGGGAGCACAGGGAAAAAGTGCTGCCCTGCAACATGTAGAATTAATATTCTGCAGGAAGTCACTCAAGCCAGGTCACCTGGTATTCCCTTTAGATTTCTTACCAGCAGCATACGGATTCTACAGTCTGTGGGGTGGTATTTTTTATGCACTGCCCATCAGCATGAATAAATTATATGTGTCTGGGAAAACATGGCTGACCTGGCAATCCTACCCCTCACCAAATTCATCCCCTAATGACCAAGGCTAAGCCCCCAGGGCCATGTTTATCTAATCCTGTGGATGACCCCTAGTCGGGACCAGGATTCTCTAGTGCTGAATATATGTCCCATTTTGGCTTTGGCAGTTCTAATTATATGGCTGTTTCAGTGGAGTACGATTATAAACATTACATACTATAGGGCTTTAATTTAAAATATATACTTCAGTCCATGTCCATAATGTATCTTCATTAAATATGCATTTATTTTAAGTAGCCCTCCATTAATGTTCCCCTGGGAGGGTTGCTTGGTTTGACACAATATCTGGGACACATACAATGAAATGTTAGCAAGCTAATACAAGGCACACAAATGCATGTAGAAGGAAACCAAATAACTAAGGTGATTTCCCTCTATAGTATATGAAGTCTACATGTTCCATTTTCATTTGCTCCCCTTCCCATTAGCAAGTTAACCCTTTCGCTGCTGTCTGCTGAGGCATTTCACGCCTCTGTGCTGAGCTCATTTTTACTGGTTTCGCTCATCATGTTTAACCGCGTTTCGAAGCCTTATTTTAATATATGACCCAGACGCATTATATATCGTTCTTTCCGGCAGACTCGGCAGATTCATAATATATCATTATATGTATATGTCTTGTCCTGCCTGTATATTATAACAAAAAATGCAATAAAATTAGAATTTTCAATAATTTACAATCAGGGTTATTCAAAGAGAATCGAAAAGTCACCGCACGTTCGGTGACTTTTCGTTCTCTTCAATTCGGGCCAATTCGGCAATCCCATTTCGGCGACCCTGTGGTGTATTCAGCAAGCACCACAGGGCCGTCGAAGCAGAGGAAAAAGCTGCCGCAAACCCGACGAAAAGTCATCTCAAAAACACAGCGAATGCACGCCGAAACCCACAAAAACATCTGGATTAACCCGCCGAAGACGCCATAAAAACCCCGAACAGGAGCCGATCACACACAGCGCAGCCTCCGGAAAAACCCGACACCGTAGACGAAGGCAGTGAATAAATTAGCAAAACAGTTTGCTTGAATGTTTGAAAAGTGAAACGCTGTTTGCAAAGAAACTACTGAGCAAAAATGTCTCAATTTACATACGAGGTCCAGGGAATGATAATAAAGAGGGCTGTTACAGAAAAAATAAGTAAAGTTTAAAAAAATTAAAAAAACCTGGACTTTTAAAAAAAATAAATCCAGAAAAATGCTTAAAATATCCTAAAAAATCTATAAATAAAGAGACTCTTTACTGCAGAATTTTATAATGAACAGTTTATTAGATATTGAATTAAAACGGGAATATTTTTTAACATTGAAGCCTATGGGATTCGCCTGAATAAACTTGCCGAATTAAACCACCGAATGGCAGGGCATTTCGGGAACCTTTCACTGCTGGTTCGTGTTCTCTGAATAGCCGAAGCAGTGCTTTTTCATGCGGATTTCACTGCCCTCGAACAGGCACCGAACAGGCACCGTATGTGCAGGCAATTCGCCAGGATTTCGCGTATTGCCTGCTCTCTGGATAGCCGAATGGCCAAGAAAGGTAACCGAATGCTGATTTTCAGCGTTCGGTTACCTTTCTCCAGCCATTCGGATCTCTTTGAATAACCCCGAATGTTTAAAGTGTTTTTTTTCACATTTTAACATGCGTTCGTTTGCGGTTATATTTTCTATGGGTTGCGCTTGTTAAAAAAAATTGAAATGGGGACTCGTTACATAATTTTTTTTGGGGAAAATTGCGCTATTTTTAACAAACGCACCGCATACAAAAATCGTTAGTGCAGCATCATTGTTCACATTATAGTTGAAATGGGAACAATATTGCTGCATTAACAAATTAATCAAAAAAAACTTGTTTATTTATTTTTTTTTTTTTAAATATATATATATATTTTTTTTAAATTTTTACTTTAAGGCTGGGGTCAGACGAGCGTAGTGTTCACGTCCGTGATTGCGCCTAAAAGTACGTCCGTGATAGCATGAAAGAAAGTCCATTGGAGCCTGACACATGAAGTACGTCCGCACTGAACTGCGGACGCATGACGGATGCTGCAAACGGACGCAGGTTAGGCAAGAATGTAATACTGCTAGAACGGACGTGCGGAGTGCGCCACGTCCACAACGTCTGCATAGCTTTGTGTGTGAGTGATGGAGCGAGGTCAGACGGACTGCATTTATACGTCCAGCATTTTTGACGGACAGAATGTTTTTTCATTGTAATTTATTTTCCCCTCCTACATCCGTCAAAAAATAACTTCAGTGAAAAAACGGACTGTGTGACCACTACTGCGTCATCCGTACTGACGATGTCCGTACTGCACGGACGTACAGTCCGTAGAAATCACGCTCGTCTGACCCTAGCCTTACATGGTCACGTTTGGTATCGTTGGAAAGGCCATGCTCTGGCCGATCCAGCAATTAACCCCTAGCTGCCACAGATCGGGAGGTAGGGGGTTCATTGGAACCCCCTATCTCCACTATTGGTGGCAACTAGGGGTTAACTCCAAAGCTGGCGTCATCGTGCTATGCATGATGACTCCAGTCGTCAGCAGGAGTTCCCGGAAGCTTGGCTGGCATCCAAGATGTCGGCCAGCTCTGGGAGAGGATCACGATTCGGCGCTTTTTGGCACCGAATCGTGATCCGGCACCCAAAGGGTTAAAGGCAGACACGGTTTGGAAGGGCAGGCTGTGCCCTTCCAAACCGTGCCTGCCTTTAGCCGCTGGACCCCGGCGATCGGGAGGGAGAGAGGTCCCCCCTCCCTTTCAGGCACCTTCTCTGCACTCCCGGAGGGGGGCAGCTGAAATAGATGTCGTTGCGCCGCCGCAATGACATCTATCTTCCCCCCGGGGTCCCGGAGTGCCGGGCTGACATGCAAGATGTCAGCCCGCATCGGGGGGGGGGGCAGCAATCAGCCGGAATCCCAGCTGATTGCTGCCTCCTGTGCTAGGACGCGCTGAGCGCGTCCATAGCATAGGAGGTACACTTGGCAGGACGCGCTGAGCGCGTCCTTAGCAGCCGAGTGGTTAAGCTAGCGTCAGACGTGTGTTTTTATGAGTGGAAGGAACGTCCGTGGCTGGCCCCATCACAGCGTCACAATGCTGCGACGGACACTGGGAGGCACGCTTAATTATTATTATTATTCTTTATTTATAAAGCGCCGGCATATTCCGCAGCGCTGTACAATAGGCACAGTATAGACAGGGTTACAATACATTGAACAACATTTGACAAACAGTACAGGAGGAAACGAGGGCCCTATTCCCGTAGGAACTCACAATCTAGAAGGGTTGGGGTTGGAAACCGGAGGAGAGGACTGCAAGGTGAGAGTGATGGACTGGCTGCGTCAGTGAGTCGGGTGGTAGGCTTCCCTAAATAGGAATGCTTTAAGGGAGCGTTTGAAGGAAGAGAAATTAGGGGAAAGTCTGACCGTACGAGGGAGAGCGTTCCAGAGGATGGGGGCTGCGCGTGAGAAATCCTGCAGTCTATCATGGGAAGAGGTGATGCGGGGAGGCGCAGGTCACTGTTTGATCTTAGGGAGCGGGCTGGGGTATATTTGGTGATTAATGAGGACAGGTAGTGGGGAGCTGAGTTAGTGAGGGTTTTGTAGGTCAGGGTCAGGATTTTGAATTTAATTCTGCAGTGGATGGGGAGCCAGTGAAGGGACTCACAGAGGGGAGCGGCAGAGACAGAGCAGCCGGTGAGGTGGATTAGCCTGGCGGAGGCGTTCAGAATGGATTGTAGGGGGGAGAGGTGGGAGAGGGGGAGGCCAGATAGGAGATTATTGCAATAGTCAAATCGGGAGATTACCAGGGCGTAGATGAGTTGTTTTGTGGTGACAGCGGTAAGAAATGGCCGTATTGCACATAGTGCGCTCGTCTGACACCAGCCTAAAGGTTTCTGTGTGCTGGAAAAATGGTGAAACTGGTAACCCTACAAGGTAGTACTATTGCAACAATTTGAAAACAACCTGTATTTTGGCGATGGGCACATCTAATAATCCTTATGAAATTATATGTAATTCAATGTATTCTTATTTGCATGTTGGTGTTCCATATTGGAAGACAGAATGAAGTTGAACGACAGGAGATAAGAAACCAGAATATCCTCCTGTCTTATGTTCAGTCAAGTTGGAGATAGGGTTTGTAATCATTTAACATAAGCTAACACATGGTTGACAACACCATGCCATACTGGGAGGTATTACACCAGACATAAACCAGGAAGGGATCGATGTACAAGGAATAGGTGAAAATACACAGGATTTTCCCCAACCAAGGGGTTCCAAGTCTCCACTCAATACATCATTTCCTCCTTTATACATACATCTCTGTGCACTGCTTTTTCCACCCAGGAATTCAATGATACAATAAAATAAAGAATTGCATCTTTCTATCGTATACAGAAACAACAGTTAAAAAATGATAATTTAATATCCAAGAAGTGACATATGACTCGTTTTTCCTAAATTCACAATTTACCTTATTAGTTATACGGTCATTCTTTTAGTATGGTAATAATATGTTTTTTTGCTGTTAGGCTATATTATTTATACAGTGCCAACAAATCCCACAACCAAATATGTGTATTCTAAGAAGAACAACGTGACTTAGGGGTTTCTGTCTGAAAGAGGGAATTGTACAGAATTGTCTAAGGGATTGCCAAGTTTTAGGTCAAAATAGATGAGCTGGAAAATTAGCAGAGCAGGAGAATTTTTCCAAGTCAGCTATTCTGGTCTCAGATCCGCAATTCCCTTTTCAATTCACCACAATTCCCAGCTCAGTGAAATCCTTAGTGCGAATAGTTCTGCTCATAAAATATGATTTTTTATTTTCTTATTGTAGTGGTTTTAATTTTTTTTCTTCTTTAAAAAAAAATCAATTCAGAGATGTTTGATGTAGATGGAAGGTTGTATTTTCTAAATTTTCCATTTCAACCTGGCCCATCCAGCATAACATCATTACCTTTAACCCCTTCACCAAGCGATTTTTGTTGAAAAAAATGTTCTCATAACAGTTATTTGAAACATGGGATGTGAAGCTAACAATTAAATATGGGGTAATATAGATGTTTCGCGCAGAACGTGTTATGCTGAGATAGTTAAAATTTTTTAATAATGTTCATTTGCTCAGTTTTAATTTTTCATGTATTCGTTTATCCTTTACAGAAATATTGTTGAAATGTAAGATTCTGAGCTCTAGATGGTGTCCTTTAACCCCTTCCCTGTGGAGGACGTGTGGGGAACGTCCTCACTGATCTCCACTGTATGCGGAGGACCTTCCCCACACATCTTACGCTCGGCGGGGGGGGGGGGCAGAGAGATACTCACCTCTGGTCCGGGTCCCGCGGTGTTCTATCTTCTTTGAAGTCAGACGCCGCTTTTATAGACGGACGCGATGACGCCATTTTCAGGCGACCCCCCCCCGGCAAAGCCGGGAGATCGCCTGAAGGGAGGGGGGGTCTGTTAGGTTCCCTCTCCCTCCCAATCGGGAGGGTCTACAAACAAAAGCCAGGCACCACTTTGAAGGGCAGTGTCTGCTCTTTAAAGCGGTGCCTTGCTTTAACCCCTACAATGTCGGACCGCGATCTGGCACCATATCGCGGCCTAGATCCGGTGGGGGCCGCCATCTTGGATGGCGGCTCGACCTCCGGGTCCCCCCTCGGCAACAGACATCATTGCGCATGGCGCAATGACGTCAATTAGCCGGGGAACCCTTAGCTGCCTGGAGATTTCCCAAGGAAATCCCCTGGTGGAGATAGGGGGTTCCTTTGAACCCCCATATCTCCAGAACGGTGGCAGCTAGGGGGGTCATGTGGGATATCATTCGAAAGGCGTGAGCATGACCTTTCGAATGATACCAAACATGATCATGTTTAAAGTAAAGGAAAAATAAAATAAATAAATGGGTTTTTTTGTGTTTTTTATTAATACAGCAATATTGTTCACATTTCAGTTATAATGTGAACAATGATGCTGCACTAATGATTTTTTTCTATGGGATGCGTTTGCTAGAAATCACATAATTCCCCCCCAAAAAATGTAATGAGTCCCAATTTAATTTTTTTTAACAAGCGCACCCCATAGAAAATATTGACGCAAAAACTTGTATGATAAAATGTGAAACAAAACACATTATAAGCTGCAGATGATTAAAAATTCAAATTTTATTGCATTTTTTGTTATAATATACAGGCAGGACATGACGTATACACATAAAAATGATATATTATTAATCTGCGGAGTCTGCCGGAAAGAGCGATATATATTATGTCTGGGTCATAATAAAACATGCCTTCAAATCGCATTTAAACATGATGAGCAAAAGCAGTAAATATTAGCTCAGCACACAGCGGTGAAATGGCTCAGCTGTGAAAGGGTTAAATTATAAACATTGGAGATTACAGTAACACCTTGTATGTGTACTATAAAGGAATTTTCAGTCGTTATAACCCCTTGAATCGTACCCCTGTACAGCAGTGAGTGACCCCTCCTTGTATTCTGCCAAATCCCTGGCTGCTGTAATGCATCAGAAATTTATTTGAATGTTTTGTCACAATGAGGTTTAGGGCTGCTGTTTGCAGCTCGTTTTATGTCTCTCCAGGGTGCTTGGAGAGACATAAAACAAAGGATTTTGTTTCTCCACAGGGGACACACTAATCCTGCATTATGAATGTGTGAAAAGGGTATTTTGATATGCTAATGAGTGTTTTTCAATGCATTACAATGCAAAATTGAGATAACTGTGAAGGGGGTCAAGGATGGAGGTTTTGATGCCATAATTTAAATTTTTCAGAGCCACCTTTTAAGGGTGGCATCTATCCTCTTGGATTCCCTAATAAAACTAAAAAGATATAAATAGAGGTCTCTGTGTTATGCAATATTCCATTTTACTTGAACAGAAGTATTAGTCTGGAGCTGATATTTGAACAATGTCACTGGTTCAAAAAAAAGCTGGCAGGTAAAATGGCTGAACAGGCTTATTTTTAGCTAGCATCATATGGATTTGTGCCTTTTAAAATGACTATTGGAAATGTCCTATGTTCGATCTGAATTTTGGTTAGAAATCGAAATGCCAGTAAACATGCATTTGAATCTCCAAAAAAACTGAAAAATGGCAGAGAATTATTCCAAAAATTTCCTGATCAGGGCCGAATTAAATCAAGCCCTATGTTTGATGTTTTTAAACCCTAAACCCAGTATACTCATACTTACAGAATGTAAAATGTATTATGTTTCCATTTTCAAATGTATTGGCATAAAAATTATGGTTTTTCCACAGCCACAATAATTACTCCCAAAAAAATCAAGATACATCAGGATGGCTGGAGCATTTTTATTTTCTAACCAAACAGGAACTACACTTTGACTCTCATAGATGTGCTCCATGATGCTAAATATTACATCATATGAGGTGCCTCCTTCACATGACCTGAAAAACGATGTCATAAGTGATTATTTAAATATTTGGGGGAAATGGTCAAATTTGAATAAGCTAAGTGCCGGGGGTTACATTTCTCTACAGTTTATACATGACAATAAGGGTTATTTTTTGGTCATTAAAATACTTACTATCTATTCAAATTAGGGATGTGCAGGGCTGAAAAATTTGTTTAGTTTCGTTACATTTTTAAATAATTTCGTTTTTGAAATTTCGTAACTAATTTCCTTTCAGATCATTTTGATATTTTCGAATCGATTTTCAAATTTCGAATCGATTCGAATTTCATATATCAATTCGATAGTTGATATCAGTTCGAATTTTGGATCACTAAATAAAACCCCAATTAATAAAATTTTGCTGTTAAGAGAAAAGCTTGGGTTAATTTTTAAGCTGTGTCACAGATTTAGTATATGAGTCAATTTAAACAGTCAAACAAATTTAATTTGTTTCATAAAGTCCTTTGCTGACTATTACTTGTATTTTAAGTTAAGATCAATTCGATAGTTGATATCAATTTGATAGTTCATTTCAAACTCGATAGTTGATATCAATTATTAAAATTTTTCTTTTATGATGATGACAGTGTAAAACGAAGTAAAGTCGTTATATACCATTTCATTTCGAATTCGTATCGATTCTTTATTCGGAAGTAATTCCGAACTACGAATTATCAAATTTTGTTCCAAGTTCCGAATGTTTCCGAAACTAATGCACATCTCGAATTCAAATCTTATCCCTGTACAGCAGTGAGTGACCCCAGAGCCCTCCCTGTATTCTGCCCTCTCCCTGGCAGCAGTAATGCAACATATCTATTTGAATGTTTTGTCACAGTGAGATTTAGGGCTGCTATTAGCAACTGGTTTTATGTCTCTTCAGGGAGCTTGGAAAGTCATAAAAAAAATTATTTTGTTACTTTCAAGTCATGACAAATTAGGAAGACGCAGTAACATTCTTATACTGTAAGTACTAGAGCATTTGTATGTTTATGTACATGAGCGCCAGCCCTGAGTGCCATATAAAAGAAAATCAATACCCCACTCCATTTAATAAAAATGCTTAGAAAAACACTTGAGAATTGTAAAACAACATTGTCTGTAGCCATTCATAAAACCAGATTTCCTTCTCCTATATTAAAATAAAACCTGAAATTGAGGGGCGCACTTAAAAAAATAAAACCCTTATTCAGAGGTGTAGAAAGAGGAAACTTTAAAGAAGGTAAAAGAGAGTTTGTCTGTTTTTTTTTGCATTTCTCATATTGCACATTTTACTTTCCTAAAATTAAATATATTGCAGATTTTTCATGCAAGAACATTGACAGCTACTGGCACTGAAGAGAGGACCTTCCATGTGTGCCAAATCTGTATCTGCTGTCAGATATAAGGATATAATTAGAGAGACAGTGGTTTCTGGCATAAACCATGTGTGATCAAAGCATCTAGCGCACCGAGTGATACCAAGTCCTTTCACAGCTAAGCATCTCAGATACTTTCATGTTAGGAATTCGTGCAGCACCTGATAACATGAGAGGGTACTGACAGTTCAGTCATTCCCATATAAACAGTAGGCTATCGCGTAATGCTTTCATCCCTACTGTTATGTTCTATTTTGTAAAGCATACATTTCTAAACAATTATCTACCTATTTTGGACTTCTAAGCCGAGATTCCAAATTCACATATAAAAAAGCAAATAAAAACTTAAAAGAGAACTCCAGGCCATGCAAATACATAGGTTTCTTGAACCAATATTTGTTCGAGGGACTCCATACTTGTGTTTTCTCTTATTTATTCTTTAGTTATTCTGTAGTATGCCTCGCTACATACTCTCCACCTTTACTATCCCTTTTATTTACAGCTCGAGTAACTCTGGGAAAATTCACAAAAAAACAAGGACCACCCAGAGGAGCCGTGATCTCCTTTCTTTTAGAAGTCTAGGAACCCACACATGCCAACGAGTGCAAGTTGACCTACACACCACCCAAAAGGGAGTCGCAGTTAATCCCATTAATTAAAATCATGCTAGCGCAATTAAAATAAGAAAAAAACAAACCAATGGGCCCTATCACCTCCTTCACGCTAGCGCTCACATACAGTTGTGTTCAAAATTATTCAACCCCCACTGAAATTGAGTGCTTTGGCCAGTTTGACATTGATTTTGATCATTCAGTCATCTTGCTTACAATTAAATCAAAGAGGCACGTGTAGGTCAGACAAATATAACATAATATTTATAATGAAGTAACCACAAATGTCTTTTCTGTGCTCACATCATTATCAGTTTTATTCAACCCCCAAGTGACATTCAATCTTAGTACTTAATACAACATCCTTTTACAGTTATAACAGCTTTTAAACGTGAAGCATAGCTTGACACAAGTGTCTTGCAGCGATCTACGGGTATCTTCGCCCATTCGTCATGGACAAAAGCCTCCAGTTCAGTCACATTCTTAGGCTTGCGCACTGCAACTGCTTTCTTTAAGTCCCACCAGAGGTTCTCAATCGGATTTAAGTCAGGCGACTTTGAATCACTGCAATCATTCAAATGGCAAAATATTTCTTTGATGGTAACTCTCAACATCACTGCTCTATGACCGTGGAGACACAGGTTCAAATTCCGGCAAAAGCACCTCTCCAGTAAGTGTCCTTGGGCAAGACACCTAACGGTACATACTCGCCACCCAGGACATACTTGAAAATGAGAGAAATCTCAATGTATCCTTCCTGGTAAAATACTTTCTCAAAAAAAAAAAATAATAATCCGTTCAGGTCCAAAATTTACCAACCAACTTATATACGTATGCTCTCTCAGGACAAATAATATGTCATCAGGGCCTTACCATTTCCTCCAAGGATACCCCAGAAGGGCCAAACCTAAGGAGCTCAGGGCAAAGATTAAACCCTCAGCATCTAATCTACTCACCCAAGCAATGTTTAACCTCAGGGCCTAACCTACCCACACAGAGCAATTTTAAGCCCCCCCCCACTAAGGTTTGCAGGCGACACATATTTCATTCAGAGGGGAGCATAGGGAAAAGTGCTGCCCTGCAACATGTAGAATTCATATTCTGCAGGAAGTCACTCAAGCCAGGTCACCTGGTATTCCCTCTAGATTTCTTACCAGCAGCATACGGATTCTACAGTCTGTGGGGTGGTATTTTTTATGCACTGCCCATCAGCATGAATAAATTATATGTGTCTGGGAAAACATGGCTGACCTGGCAATCCTACCCCTCACCAAATTCATCCCCTAATGACCAAGGCTAAACTCCCAGGGCCATGTTTATCTAATCCTGTGGATGACCCCTAGTCGGGACCAGGATTCTCTAGTGCTGAATATATGTCCCATTTTGGCAGTTCTAATTATATGGCTGTTTCAGTGGAGTATGATTATAAACATTACATACTATAGGGCTTTAATTTAAAATATATACTTCAGTCCATGTCCATAATGTATCTTCATTAAATATGCATTTATTTTAAGTAGCCCTCCATTAATGTTCCCCTGGGAGGGTTGCTTGGTTTGACACAATATCTGGGACACATACAATGAAATGTTAGCAAGCTAATACAAGGCACACAAATACATGAGAGAAACTGATAGACCTGTCCTGAATAAACTAATAAGAATGCAAATGTCATATTCTCCAAAGCAAGTCACCAAAAGTACTAATGGAACTGTCTGTAAGAACATAAAAGTTAACTTAACATAAAATAATGTGAATACTAATAGTTTCCTGGGTGTAAGATTATGTAGACAGTCTTCAAAGTCTCACAGCAAGTGTCACACTATAGTTTAACTTGAGGCCAGCTTTTCTCCTGGCAGTTCTGTACATTAGCCCTCAGCTCATGCCTTAGGGATATGGGACGCAAAGTGAATTTGGAGAGTCTCTACACAGAGTAGATGACTCCCATCGTGAGCATAATGACCATCAGAGAATCTCTACCTATAACGCAGGCACATGCTAATATTAAGAAAATTGGTGCTGCTTGCCTCCAATTTAGGTCCCAAACTAAACCATTTGCAAGACCATTACCTGTTCAAGGTAAAGTGCATATATATATATTGTGACAAGGGTCCTCCTTCAACCACGTCTTCTAGGGCAGTAATTGTAGCGAGACAGCAGGTCTTTTGTAAAAACCAGTGAAGTTTATTTTTACCTTCAGAAAGGTGCACAGCAAACAGTGGCAACTCGTGCTCCACAGCAACACAGCAATTCTGTAATGTAGCAAGTTCAGCAGATACAGTGATACGGCAGTTCACTCTGGTGGGTCCTCACCCACCCCCCTGTTTACACTCTGCACGATCAGCTTCCTCTTGTTTCTTTTTAAACCCTTCCTGGTGGACCACACCTACAGTCCTAGCTGACCCTGCTAATACCTGGTCTGGAAGTGATCCAGGTTGTTGGGATAGCGGCCCGCCCTTCACTCCACTACCCCAACCCCAGGGACACATAACACACTTTCCTGGGAGCCCTGTTGCTCCACACACTCACAAAACCAACAGTCTCCCTGGGGTTCTTTTAAACGCAGTGTACCAGGCCTGGTCTCAGGTATCTCCCATTCAATACCAAGCCCTGCTTCCTATCACAATATATATATATATATTCAGTATACTCAGTTATTGCATGACATAAATCTGTATTTTGTACAGAATTTTCAAAGTGTAGAGGCACTATTCCCTGCCCTGCACTAAAATGGCTATGCTGATGGGGAAAACCTGCACCTGCAGGTTGCCCCTTAGCATTCCCATTTTAGCACCATGTTACGGAGCAGGTGCTGATTCAGCAGCCTGCCCTGTAATGCAGTGCTACCCTCCTGGATACTCGCAGCACACTAACATGGCACTGCAAGTATCACCTCCTGGAGTCCATTGGACTCCATGGAGGCTTTGTGCTGCTGGAAAGTATGACTTGCACGGTCTCACTCTCGAGAGATCGTGCATGGCTGTAGATTGATTTGCGGAGGGAGAGTGGGGACTATATGTGCTACCGGCGGCCAGAAGCAGGGAACAGGCTACCGTTCAAGCTGCAGGATGAGAGGTGATTATCAGATTTTTGGGGTGTTTCAGCTGGTGCTATCTGATTCTACAGAAGTGGTAACAGCACCAGCTTCAAGCTGTGGTTAACGTTTTAGTTACCACAGAGGGGCGTAATTAGCGTTAGGATTTTGTAATCCTAGCACTAATTCCTCTTTGCTCTCCCCATGTTAAGTATAGGGATCGCAAAGTACAGTAAGCTCCAGGAAGGGAGCGGAATCAACGATACGCTAAATGGTTTTTGACCCATTAGCTTTCGGAATGTAATGTGTGGGGTATGCGGTAAAGTCACTTAACCTAGCATTAATGCTAGCGTTAAGAAGGGAATAATGATAGTGCCCTAAGTTTCTAATTAATAAATGTTCCATCAATGCACACCATAATCAAATGGGCAGAGCATGCCTGTGGCAGTTTTGCCACTCTAGACATAAGTGGAAGGACACATGGTATTATTTGAACATCTTTTCTGCATGTGCAGCCATAATGATTTGAGTCTTTTTCCCATTAGGCTCGGGTTTGACGAGCGCAGTGTTCACGTCCGTGTTGCCGCACATTTTATCGTCCGTGGTAGCATACAATTATGATCAATAGAGACCACACACGAAGTACGTCCGCACAGAAGTGCGGACACACAACGGACGTGGCAAATGGACGCAAGTAGGCAAGAAAGTAAATCCGCTAGAACGTACGTGCAGAGTGCGCTGCGTCCGCAACGTCCACATAGCTTTGTGTGTAAGTGATGGAACGTAGTCAGACGGACTGCATTTATGCGTCCAGCATTTTTGATGGACAAAATGTTCTGCATATTAATTTAATTTCCCTTCTACATCAGTCAAAAAAATGTCAGTCACAAAAATGGACCGTGTGGCCACTACCTTGTTGTCAGTCAGAAAGTACGTCCGTTGTGCACGGACACACAGTCCGCACAGAATGCGTTCGTCTGACCCTAGCCTTATTGTTTCTTAATTGCTAGCACTTAAAGTCAAGTCCTAAAAATCTGTAGGACATTAATTTTGGAAAGTGTTACCCAGCAGAACATTCCTTAATTCTGACAGTGTGACCCAGAAGAACTTCCCGTAATTTGGGAAAGAGTGACCCAGCAGAACATCCCTTGACTGAGACAGTGTGACCCAGCAGAAGAGTCACCACGTGCTGACTCATTTTCCTTCTGCTTCTGAGATGTGGAAACGTTAAAATATTACAGTTTAAAGAAATTGAACAAAAAGTTACCGAAAGCCCAGGGCGTTCAAACCTTGTCTTATGTAATGTTAAAACAACAACCATCTGTGCACTGAGGAATCCATTATTTATTGCTAAATGTGAATAAAGCACCTGAGGGTAGCAAAATGATTAAAAGGGTAATTGCCTACATCTTCACAGAGAACTCAAAGGATGTGCTTTCATATGAGAAGAGGTTTGAAAATGGAGCCATTAAAGATGCAAATCATTCCTCCGTACATGCCAACTTTGGCAGCTCAGAGATCTGGAGAGCGAGAGGTGTGACCGATGGGAGAAGTGGTTATGACACACTTTGGTTAACTGAAATACCGGGCACTCGGTCTCCAAAAACAGAAGGTTTACTGGAAGTTTATGGCAACATTTTGGCTCTATATAAGCCTTTCTCAAATCACCATATAAAACAAAAACATTGTCAGTAATTTCAAATAAACCTACCATATCTGGAGACTGAGTGCTTGAACCTTCTTCTCTGGTCTAGGACTTTGTTGTGGAAGTTGGCCTCTCCGGGGCCTGGTGCACCTGCTCTCCATGTTTATTTAAAGGTGGTGTGCTAGTCCTACGTCAATCTAAAAGGACTGGGGTGACACACAGAGATAAGGGTAAATTGCAGAGTTTGAGAATTAATAGGTTGCATGGGGTCTGTGTGGGAGATAAATTAGTTAAAGTGCAATGGGGATTATAAATGAGCTGATAGGACACTATAAGGATAGGTCTGATACAGAGGCGTAGCGAGATCATGTGGCGCCCGGGGGCAAGTCTTTCATTAGTGCCCCCCCAACCAAAATAATCAGTTAAGCATACAAATGTTTAACCCCCAAACAATTTTTTTCAATAACAATTGGAAAGCTGCAACACATAAAACAGGTTAACAGGAGAGCATTATTAACCTCTTACTGACAGGCAGATTTTGCCAAGATGAGCCGACATGCCACTTGCCTCATTGGCTACGTATGGTGTGTATGAGCGTATCACAGAGCTCCACAACTATAAAACTCACAGTAATGTGCGGTGTGTATGAGTGTATCACAGAGCTCTACAGCAATAAAACTCACAGTAATGTGCTGTGTGTATGAGTGTATCACAGAGCTCCAGAGCAATAAAACTCACACTCATACACACCGCACATGGATATTTTGCCCCCAGCTCACATGGATATATCGCCCCCAGCTCACACGGTGAGTTTGCCGGGACTAACTCATGCCCCTGTACAGCGACAGATGTGCAGGAGCCTGGGTAGGTGGAGCTCTGATTTTTGCCGAAGGATGCTTGGAACAGCTCTTGACGAGGAACGAGATCCGACACAACACCGGCATGAAGCTCCGCCGTTTGCGTGGGTTCCACCAACCAGTCGCGATCTCGCGAGATTGTGGAGTTGACGTGAACTCCGCGATCTCGCGGCTGGCTGGTGCAACCCACACGAGCGGTAGGGCTGCTGCGCCCCCGGCTGAAAGGTGCCCAGGGGCACGTGCCCCCCTGCCCCCCCTCACTACACCACTGGTGTGATAGGACTCAAGTAATGAGTTTTTAGTCATCTTGAAATACTAGAGGCGCGGAGAGTTGAATGTTGCGAGGCAGGGAGTTTCATGTCATATTTCGTGTCAATTCTCCAAATACTGGCAAATTGATGGTGAAATACAGTGCAGTTAGGTGATATCCGGTGGGCTTCGGCGGCAGTGAAATTGTCCCATAGAGAAGTAATCACCGTCTATTCACAGATGCCGAAGTGTCGGCGAAATTCCCTGATTTTCGGTGATTCAGTTCGACAGATTTAAACAGGCGAATCCCATAGAATACAATAATATAATTTTTTAAAAAAAATAAACCATCTATTCTTTTCATCTTCAGCAAAAAGCCTTATTATTTTATTTTTTAGAAAACCTTTTGTATTTTTTAGACTAAAATTTGGTTTCCCAATTTTTTTAAAAGGTGTCTATTTTATTCTGTAACAGGCTTTTTTTCTTTATTATAGGACTTTTTTTATTAAATAGACCCATTTTAATGCATTTTTGTTGATTTAAACACCTATTAGGAGAATAGGAGTTCCATTTTTTTTCCATTTCGGTGGATTTCGCCAAGGCCAGTTCGCCGTCTTTGTGAATAACCCCTTATATGTCTTAAAACAGACAACGGCTGTTAAACACAAATGTCCCAATAGTTCTGCTAAGTTGTCCAAGGAGATCTTTTGTGGAAAAATTCAGTACCAGTACTCTGGCCTGTTCTTCCTTACATTTATTATTATGCCAATAATTCTATTACAGTATTCTATCCAGACAGTGACCAAATCTTGTTACTATCAACCCAAGAACATTGCCCGCATCCGCCCCTTTCTAACGCAAGAAACAACAAAGGTGCTGGTTCATGATCTTGTCATTTCACAACTTGATTACTGCAAGTCGCTCCTTATTGGCCTCCCCAACTCCCGTATTGCCCCTTTGCAATCTGTAATGAATGCAGGTGCCAGACTTATTTTACTCACCAGATGCACCTAACGTACCTCCCCCCTCTGCCAGTCCCTCCATTGGCTTCCTGTATGTTTCAGGATACAGTTTAAAATACTGACGCTCAAGTTCAAATCGCTCAATAACTCAACCCCTCCCTACAAGTCTTCGTTACTCTGGAAACGTGTCCCGTCTAGACAACTCTGGTCGAAGCGTGATCTCCACCTGTCATCTGTCTACACCTGCACTGCTAACTCTTGCCTCTAAGACTTCTCAAGGGTAGCTCTGGTCCTCGACCTATCAAACTCTCCTTTAATTTTCAGGCCTTCAAGAAATCCATCAAAACCCATTTCTTCAGTTGAGTGTACCACATCACTGATGCAACTCATCCCAATGCTCACCTACTCACTCATGATTGAAGCTGCTTCTATGTCCCCACCATTCCCAAACCACTGGCACTAATGATCCTACCGTCCAGTAAATCTCCCCTGGTCTTCCTCTACCCCAATCCCTCTAGACTGTAAGCTCCTATGAGCAGCGCCCGCTACACCTAGTGTTTCCATCCTATGTCAGCTTATCTGTATCTTGTTCCCTTCGGTTATTGTAAAGCGCTGCGGAAACTGTCACTGAAGATAATTAAACTATAAATGAGATAATAATAATAATTACCTTAACCATTCATCAAATCTTCTGGCTCAACTGAACTCCCCAAACCTCTAGATACCATGTAATTTCAGCCGCAGCCTTACACAGCTAGCAGTCAGCTAACATGACTCTAAGCCATGCCATCTGTGCCAATATTTGACTCTGTACTTGTGTTTTATATGAAAGGTTATTTACCAGCTTTGGGAAAAAAATCAGCTATATGAGGAATTGGTAATAAAAGTAGATAATGTTTATTTAGTGTTTGTCAGTATGTCTGATTGATGATTGTGAGCTTCACAGGAAAGGTTTTGTCCTGGAGATCACTTCTGCAACTCTTTATGTATCTCTATCCAAGTACACTACTCGCACACATAAGAAGTGTGTGTGTGTGTCCATATGCATAAACCCATACACCTGAATAGGCTTGTCTTTCAAACTGCAGTTACTGTTTAAATAGCATGTTTCAAGCAAACAAATCTGATCACAATTCCTATATGAGAGAAAACATGTTCTTTCTGTCCTGCTTTGATACTTGTAGCCCTTCAGACTGCACCCTGTAAACAGTGTGTAGCAAAGTTCTAGACAAATGTGTCAGAACTTGTTAAGAAGGCAGCAGCTGCTAAAGCAGAGTGAGATGTCAATGAGCGGGCCGTGGAGCATGTGGCGTGAAATGCATATGGGTTGGCCAATAAATTCTACACACCTCCTTCCATGATGAAATGAAATGCTCTGCATTCGGAGGCCGGGGTGATGAGACGATAGATATAACCTATAGACTGACAAGTGCATTTTACGCTCATTGCAAAGTATTTAAGATTTTATCACGTCGTAACTTAGAAACGCAGTGGCATGCTGGCCTGGAAGGTAGGGGCTAGTTGTCCTCTGGTCTGCTAGCATAAACTGGTTGTTTATCACATCCTCCCAGTCCCATTCCTCTGCTGATTAAATGTGGTGTGAGTTGCACAGGGCTGTCTTTACACACAACACTGCAGGAAAGAGGCTTTCATTTGTTAACTATGTATTTTATAGGTTAGTTATAAGTAATATATTAATATTAATTTAATATTCTTACTGTGAATTATACTATAATATCATTATATCAGGGACCTCAAACTCTAGTCCCCCTGATATTTTTATCTTACAATTCCCCCAAATTCTTTGGCAGTTTAGTAGGTCATTGTCACGTCCTACATGGCAGGGGTAAGGGTCTCTCCTCCTCTGGTGACTGGCCATGGCTCCGGGGATATCCGGAGGACCGTGGAGCAGTTACCTGCCATTGCGGTCCCAGAGGCTATGTGTGCCTCCGCCTGCCTTGCGGGTAGGTGGGGTGTGGAGGTGCGCCTCATCGCCACAACATGACGGGCCTTGGCATCTCCAGGCGGGACATGGTGTCGCGGCCACCATCTTGACCCTGCCTAGGGGCAGATCCGGAACAAGGCCGGTACAGCATAGGGTCACAGAAGGGTGTGGTCCGCATGTAAAGTGCGGTGAGAGAGGTAGCCCGCATGCCCCGCCTCTCCCTTGGCCTGTGGAGGCGCAGGAGGGGCAGGAGGCCTCCCAGTCGATGTAGGACCTTCCTTAAAAAACCCCAGCACAGTTCAGCCAGCGCTCAGTTGTCTTTCTAGCTACTAAGTGTATGGGTTCTCATTTACTGCTGTCTACCATGTACCGACCCCTGGCTTCCCATACCAACCATCCTTTGTCTGCCGCCCACATCAAACCCTTGGCCTGCCATGACCTTGATAACTGGACTTCTTACTGTACTGCGTCTCCCTCTTCAAATCACACACATTGCGCTCCATTCTACCAACCATAATATGCCAGTCATAAACTACATTTCCCACAGTGCTCAGTTGTTTGAACCAGAATGGTATCTTACAATATGGTACTCGCGGCGTTTCAGTGTGCCAGTTCTTCCCCCCGTAGCAGCATTGTTATTCTACAATTTACATATATGCATATGTTTATGTATACTGTTGATTAACAATGTATGAACAGTGTAGACCAGGAGACAGCACCCCTTGCTCCTCCAGATGTTTTGGAACTACATTTCCCATGTGGCTCAGCCAACCTAATGAGTAGTTGAGCATCATGGAAAATGTAGTTCCAAAAGATCCAAAGGGCCCAGGTTGTTGACCGCTGGTGTAGACTAATGCTGCTTATAATAGAATAAAATAAGGCACTTTGAATGGCCACAGGTAGAAAAACTACATCTCAGCGAATGACTGCCTATCATCCATTTAGCTAGAAGTAGCTCTGAGCTCCAGGAGAAATTGGGAGAAATTTGAACCAAGGCTACCATACGGGAATCATTCAATGTATATACTGAAAAAATGTAGGGGCCAGACATTAAAAGGGTTATTCAATAAGAGCCAAACTTGTCACCGAATATTGAATTTCAATGTAAGGTACAATTTCTGGGCAATACGTCTATTCACAAATCTGTCAATTTGACAAATATTAGTGAATTGTCAGTGAAATACTGTGCAGATCGCCGCAGTTCGGCAACCTTCCGCGGCAGTGAAATAGATCCATAGAGAAGTAATGGTTAATCTATTCAGAGAACTAACTGCACCAAAATGTTGGCGAAATGCCCAGAGTTTAAGTGATTCAGTTCAACAGGTTTAAACAGGCGAATCCCAAAGGATTCAATGTAAAATATTTGCGTTTTTATTCAACCAGTTATACTTTTCATTTGCAGCAAAAAACGTTTTTATTTATTTATATTTTAGAATTTTTTAGGCATTTTTCTGGATTTTTCAGTGAACGTTTTGATTCCCATTTTTTTTAATGGCGTTTTAAAAAATTCTGTAACAGACTCTCACAATTTTTTTATAGGACTTTTTTATTATTTCCATGTTTTCTCATTGAAACATTTTTTAAATGTCTTTTTTAAAATTGCAGAGTTCCGGTTTTTTAAAATACTAGCTGGGTGGCATTCGGCGGCTGTTCAGCTTTATTCGGTGGCTGTTGATCAGTGGCATTTGGCGGCCCGCATTGGTCAGTTCATTGGTCAGCGGGCTGATTGGCAGTGTTTGGAGGGTTAATCGTCGGTCGAATTCACCGCGGGATCGGCGAATTGAAATCGCCAAAGCGAACGGAAGTGCGCTGAACTAGAAAGCACCAAAATTTCACTGAAATTTTGGTGCTCTCTGAATAAACCCCTTAGAGTTAAGAATTATCTATCGATTTATCTAGTAATGGAACACAGGCAAACAATTTGCACTGGAATTCATGAATTTAGGCTCCCATGGTAAAAAAAAATATTCCATAATTTATCTACCTTTCTGTCTGTCTATGGAACAAAGTCAAACAATTTGCACTTTGGTTCATCTGTCTATAATAATACCTCGAGGGCTAAGGTCCTCTTTATGTATCTTCTGCAGATAGAGAAGATCCTCCTCATTTTGCACTATTATACATCTTTACTTGTTTAACTCGTTCTGTTTTTATTTATGAATTTCCTCTCTATAGTACAGAACTGCAATATTTCAGGTACTTGATAAATAATAATAGCAAACCGATATTACACTAAATCACCAGTGTATCATTAAATATATTTATCACACTGTGTATGCATGTGTATGTGTGTACAGATGGAGATTTATGTATCTACCGGATCATTAAATGAACATTTGCGCACACGTGTGTTCATATTTTTTGGCAATGCTGTTATTTGGCTGAGATCTGACAGGAAAAACCCCATACTTGGATCAGCAGGGTGTAATGGGGATCATATGGAAACGCTTTATCAGGGGCACATGCTTGCTCATGGCTGAAGGAAACGTGCTAATGTCTCTTCCTCTGCCTCCGAACATGAGAAAATCATCTGATCTTCGTTATATTTTTCATATGGATTTTTCTGACAGTCATTTCATTTGGTAAAAAAAGATACACAATAGTAACGTCTGATAATAAATGCTATTACTATGGCTTTTATGAGTAACCATTTAAAAAAAAAAAAAATTCCATCTCACTTAAATATATCATAATGCATCGTCACGGTAACCAGCCCGACAGGGATTGCCTTGAATACTATGGAATTATGTCTATTTAGGCTTTAAATTTAGTGGGGATGCAACATATTCACGAGCACCTGGAGATGTTGAGCAAAGGGTGGTATGAACAGCTGGTCTGTGTTGAGTACAGTTCCCGTTGCAAGATGATTTGTAAGCTAACCACAATCCTTTGTCACACAGTAGGGTTAGCGGTGTGTTTTGACTCTAGTGATCCCAAAACTGAAGGGGCGAGTCAGCTTGTGTGTAATTAACTAGTTATAGGAGCAATAAATATCACATGTAAAGTGGCCTCTTACAGAGACAAAACGTCCCTCACAGGCACCGTTCTTTGTCTTTGGCCCACAACTCTACACCCTACCCCAACACATAGAGCCATTAATTTTTGGTTTTGCGTTAGAAGTGGTGACTGTTGCTCACTCGCTGTAGGGAAGTTCCTGGACTTCCTGGAAAACAAAACGGGCATTTTTATGGTATCAATTATCAGCCCTGCCTGTGAAGCACGGGTGAGAGCTCTTCTGTGTAATTTTAAAGGTTGAAGGGAAAACGTTGCTGGTCTACCAGAAGGTGGGAATGCTTTTGACCATGTATACATAAACCTACAAAGCCAGAGGAAGCTGTTGTCACAGGACAATTTTAACATGGATCCAATTTCTTGTGAGCAGCTTCACAACATGTTGACCTTAAGGGTTCACTGCAATATTTCTATATAATAGGGTGTCTCCATAGTCCACGCTGGATGCTATATTAACCTTTTCACTTATAAAACATGGTCATGTATTTTGGAGTTGAAACCTGTTAAAACATTACATAGTCAAATTTAGCCCTTAAAACCCTACTTACACATTTTATTAAAAAAAAAAGCAGAATTTATGGTTTTCTGATGAAGAATGAAAATTCTCATTCTGTCACCTTATATTACTGCAAATGAGCTGAAAGGAGGCGTCAATTCTCTCGCTGTAACAGAAAGTTCAAAACTTTACTGCTGTATTACAACAGCCAGGGAGAGGGCAGAATACAGGGGTAGCTCTGGGGTCACTCACTATTGCACAGGGATAAGATTCAGGGGGTTATACTAACTGAAAAGTCATGTACATTACAGATACAAGGTGTTACTGTAATTTCCATACACAAGTCTTATGCCATGTACAGATATTAGTTTTTTTTGGAAGCTGCATTGCTTTTAATCTTATTATGATCAATACAAATTCCAATAAGTAGGAGAACTGACCATTTTTACAATCCATTTTTATCGCATTTATTTAATTGACACAAAGACCATTTCTGCCTGTATGCTAATAATGCAAACCTTATTTGAAATTGTTCAAGATAGAGGACACCGTCTAGTGTCCAGAACTTTTCATCACAACAATATTCCCACAATGGATAAATAAAAAATTACAAATGCTAAAATTTTCATTATTTTAATGTTTTAACAATCTTGTGTGAACAATCTATGCTCACAATTGCTATATATACCTTATATTTAAATGTTACCCACTCATCCGTTGTTATGACACTATGCTTGTTAGTGAACAGGGTTAATTTTACAATACATTCAATGATGTAAAAGCAAAAACAAGATGAAAAGTCAATAATTTAATAATTTGCAGTTTTGTGAAAGTGTTTAAAGGTACCTTGTCATGTAGGCTACAGAGAATTGCTGTATGATTTTCAGCACCACTGCAGTGTTTCTAATCTACAGTTGTGTTCAAAATTATTCAACCCCCACTGAAATTGAGTGTTTTGGCCAGTTTGACATTGATTTTGATCATTCAGTCATCTTGCTTACAATTAAATCAAAGAGGCACGTGTAGGTCAGACAAATATAACATAACATTTATCATGAAATAACCACAAATGTCTTTTCTGTGCTCACATCATTATCAGTTTTATTCAACCCCCAAGTGACATTCAATCTTAGTACTTAGTACAACATCCTTTTACAGTTATAACAGCTTTTAAACGTGAAGCATAGCTTGACACAAGTGTCCTGCAGCGATCTACGGGTATCTTCGCCCATTCGTCATGGGCAAAAGCCTCCAGTTCAGTCACATTCTTAGGCTTGCGCACTGCAATTGCTTTCTTTAAGTCCCACCAGAGGTTCTCAATCGGATTTAAGTCAGGTGACTGCGATGGCCACTCCAAAATGTTCCAGCCTTTAATCTGCAACCATGCTTTAGTGGACTTGGAGGTATGCTTGGGATCATTGTCCTGTTGAAAGGTCCAACGTCTCCCAAGCCTCAGGTTTGTGACGGACTGCATCACATTGTCATCCAATATCTCCTGGTACTGAAGAGAATTCATGGTACCTTGCACACGCTGAAGCTTCCCTGTACCTGCAGAAGCAAAACAGCCCCAAAGCATGATTGACACTCCGCCATGCTTCACAGTAGGCAAGGTGTTCTTTTCTTCATAGGCCTTGTTCTTCCTCCTCCAAACATAGCATTGATCCATGGGCCCAAACAGTTCTAATTTTGTTTCATCAGTCCACAGAACACTATCCCAAAACTTCTGTGGTTTGTCCACATGACTTTTGGCATACTGCAGTCGACTCTTCTTATTCTTTGGAGACAGCAAGGGGGTGCGCCTGGGAGTTTTGGCATGGAGGCCTTCATTACGCAGTGTGCGCCGTATTGTCTGAGCTGAAACTTCAGTACCCACATCTGACAAATCTTTTCTCAGTTCCTCAGCAGTCACACGGGGACTTTTCTCCACTCTACGCTTCAGGTAGCGCACAGCAGTCGAAGTCAGCATCTTCTTTCTGCCACGACCAGGTAGCATTTCAACAGTGCCCTTTGCCTTGAATTTGCGAATGATGCTTCCTATGGTCTCTCTTGGTATGTTTAACATCTTTGCAATCTTCTTATAGCCATTGCCCTTCCTGTGAAGAGTAATCACCTCTTCTCTTGTCTTCCTGGACCATTCTCTTGACTTCACCATGTTTGTAACCACACCAGTAAATGTCTAGAAGGAGCTGAGTATCACAGTCATTTTAAAGCTGCCTAATTGGTGCTTATTATGCTTTATTGCTGCTCCGTGACATCCACAGGTGTTTTCAATACCTGATTGAAAACACTTGAATGAACCTCTGTTCTTCAGAGTGGTAGTCTTTAAGGGGTTGAATAATTGTGTCAATGAAGAATTCACAAAAGAAACATTTACTACTGTATTACAAAACCAATTGATGTCATTTTAGTTGCATATGGTTCTTTAAAAAGTCCTTGTAGGATTTCATTCTGAATACAATTACAAATGTACACTAAATTCCCTAAAACCCTTTACAGCATTGGGGGTTGAATAATTTTGAACACGACTGTACATTGTGGATTTTGTTGAGTCTTAGAGTTCACTTACTTTATTTGGATAGAATACTATTCAAAACTGGGAAGGGGAAGAAATGGCCTGAGGGAATATATCTGTTGGTTTTAGACATATTGCTTCAACCTAACCCTTTTCCATTGCACAGTATCAGTGGAACAACCTGTACTCAGGGGTGTATCTACCATGAGGCATACAAGGTGTTTGCCTACGGTCCCCCGAGTGCAGGGAAGGGACTTGAAAATTTGCTGCACAACCGCCGAACACCCGCCGGAAAACCGCATCCAAAACGATTCAAAGTATTGGATCACTTGAACCGCTGCAAAAAACACACCGGACACGTCTGGAAAAAGCAGACGATCCACCACAAACAGCGCTAACCAGCCACCGGAAAAAAACGACAAGCTGATGAATGGGGTAAAAAAATACCCCCAAAACAAAACGATTGAAAATGTCAAAATTGAAACAGTTTGCAAAAAAAATACTGAGCGAAAATGTCTGTAATTTACATATAAGGTCCTAAGGACATACTTGAAAATGAGAGAAATCTCAATGTATCCTTCCTGGTAAAATCCTTTCTCAAAAAAAAATGAATGATAATAAAAAAATTCTGTTACAGAAAAAAGAAAAAACGCTATTTAAAAAACACGTTTGTCGCATTGTTATAAAATAAGGTATAAGGTTTAAGTGCTGATGATAACATACTGATTATGTTAAATATTTTATATGCCTTTTTGAAAAATAAAGAATTGAAAAAAAAAACAAGGAAGAAAATTTTTGCTGAACAAATCCCAAAAAATGCATAAAAGATCTTAAAAAAAATCAATAAATAAAGAGACTTTTTACTGCAGATTAAAAGAATAGATGGTTTATTAGTTATTGAATAAAAACAGGAATATTTTTTAACATTGAAACCTATGAGATTCGCCCGAATAAACCTGACGAATGAAACCGCCGAACATCAGGGCATTTCTCTGACATTTCTCATGCTGTTCGGTGTTCTCTGAATACATTAACCATTGCTTCTCTATGGGGGATTTCACTGCCGTCGAAGAGGCACATTACTTGCTGGCAAGTTGCCAAAATTTGGCGAACTGCCTGCTTTCTGAATAGCCAAGTGGCCACGAAAGTGCACCGAATGGTGAAATTCACTATTCTGTGCCATTTCGGGGCCAGAGCGACTCTCTCTGAATAACCCTGTATGTCTTCTTAGTGAGAGTCAATAAAATCAGGTTATTTCTTAATAACAAAGTGGTGTCTGAAGTGACATACACCTACACAAAAAGTCTGATACTATGTACTATGCACTGAGAAAAGAAATGGAAAAAGGCAGCTTTGGTATCTGTCTATTTCCAGCAATTAGTTAGCATTGCTCTAAAGCTGCCTGTATCCATTCTGCGCTTTTTGGTAAGGGCAGAATATATTTTAATTAGCAGTGAAGTTTAATTATCCGTCTGTGCCCACAGCAGAGATTGGAGCATTTCTTTTGTGCCATAACTTTTGCAAAGAAGTATTTTTAAACTGATCATTAATTTTATGATCTCCGAAAATGAGATGCAGAATTTATGCTGTTGTCATTGGCACAAGCTCACGGCACCACTGACAGTATTTTTGATTGTAATAGAATGACTGTGAACTAATGGGGCAATAAACATTCTTTTGAACATACATTTCATTTCAATGTCCGATTAGTGTGTAATGTTCTTAATTATAATGCTCATAAACTTCAATCACAGCACTGCTTGGCAAAATACAAGTAAAAGATATTAGGTGCTCGCAGACAAAGATGGAGTAGAAATCAGCTCCACATTACTGGTCGTGAAAAAAAGGTTGGAAAAAGGACAGTGAACCGAAATAACTAGGTTTTAATGGGGATTTATTTTATATGTTTTAAAAAGACATCATTAGTAAGAGTGACTGATTGTAAGCTACAGATGAGCCAGGACAGCCCTGATATTTTACTGAAGGATTCATTCACTGAGCAGTGAGCTGAACTGAATTCACAATGCTTTCGGACAAAGGAGGAAATTGCAGTAAGAAACATGTAATTTCAAAACAGTATCTGCCTTTTCAGCAGTTGATGACATAAGAAACAGGGCTTCGGTGCAACATTGTCACAACATCCTAATGTCCTACTGCCTTAACCTCCCTGGAGGTCTGTTTTCTTGACATTTTCATGTCAAAAAGCTTTCTATTTTTTTTTTGCCCCCCTAGAGGCTTCCCGAGTGTAGCTCGGGGTTAAACCGCTATGCTGGAAACGGTAACCCTGAGCAACATTCGGGATGCCGCTGGATACATCACCTCTTCCTGCGTTCCCTCGATGTCCCCACAGTCTCCTCCGGCGATTGCGACCCTAATACCTCCTGGTTCCATCCTCGTGAGAAGGAATCCAGGAAGTATGAGGTCGCGATCGCCGGAGGATACTGCAGAGATCAGCGAGGGAGCGCACGGAGAGGTGATGTATACAGCCCGAGTGTGTCTCGGGGGTTACTGATCTCAGCGGTGAAATTTAACCCCGAGACACACTCGGGAACACCGTCAGGCAGGTCAAAGGGACGCTACCACTTAAATAAGCTGTAACTAGATTATTTGTGCATTACAAATAAAACCACGTTATAAAACACATGCTGCTGTTTCTTTCTTTGTTTGAAGAAATTGCCGTAAAAAGGAAAAACAAAGTAAGGTTTCGATCCCTTTTTTCCATTTTGTGGATTTTTCGGATTTTTCGGATTTTTCGGATTTACGAAAAGCTTTGCTTTGTGGCTCTTGTTTATTTTATCTACATTATTTAATAGTTAATGAGGTGGAGAAGGGAATGTTTAGATAAGGCGGCAGGAGGTCTATTGTTCTTCATGCTGAGATAAGAGTTGGCAGCTGAATGAGATAAAACAAGGAGCTTAAAAGATTTATAATCTACCGCTCGCGGTGTACTTTGAATACATCCCACACAATACAATGATTGTAGTCAGTGATTGCCCAATAGACTCCATTATATGGCCAATACCACGCAGTGAGGAGCAAGTGATGTAAAGATTCTGTAGTGGAGGGGGGGAAGTTTAAAACACAAAAGATAACACAATGGATGCACCCAATGACACATATAGAGTAAAATATTTTCATAACCAAACATACAAGAGAAAAACAAAGCACATGTAAGTTATCAGCAACATAAAAGAACGTTCCTACGCGCTGTAAAATGCCCAGGTGTGAACGGGCCCCATAGGAAATCATGGGATTTCCGTGTTTAGGCGTTTTACAGTGCACAGGAATGCGCTGTAAAACGACCAGGTGTGAACGGGGCCTAAGAGTGTAATGTTGGAAAATCTAGACTGTATTCAGCCAAAGTGACAGTACTGAAATTGTTTTGAAAGAGGGGCTATCTTTGGCCTTTATAGGGCCCAGGCAATGGGAGGCTGTAGGTCTGCAAACCCACCTGCAGGGAGACTTTGTACTCTTGAAATTTTGTCGGTTGCCAGTAGTGAGAAATGTAGAGTACATGCCATGATGTCCACCCTATAGGTGGAGTGTGCATTGAGGAATGCAATTCCCCACCTTCTTGCACTTGCTGAACTACTCAACTGGACTTTCTTGAGAAAAAAATCAATTCCCATGAGGAGTTTGAGGTTAGGACCCTACTGAACCATCCCGAGGGGCTGTCCTGCCATGCACTGTCAGCCTGCCTAGCCCTCCTTTGTTCCCAATGCTCACCAAATGGCAGTACTTTATTACCATGCTGATATACCCGGTTTGCTGCCCACTTCCCCTCAAATCCAGTTTCTCTATAAAATTAAGCTATATTGCTAATATCTTAGATTCCGAGCAATATGAACGATTTTACACTGAATATAAACAAATGATCCTTCCATACCAAACCATGAAAGGGTCTTATATAATTGAACGAAAGGCAGCTATTTCATTGGTAGTGAAAACAGAATATGACAAACACTGCAGCAGAAAATAGCTGATATAGGGGAAAAAAATGATTATTTCATGCTAAATTCTACAATTGAGTGTTCAATACGTTTTAATAAATAAATACCGTCGAGCTAGAAGACAGCTGATTGTTGTTGGGAAATTCTGTTTAAACAGATGCATTTAATGAAGCAGACTCCCATGGAACATCCAGAATTATTATAGAGGTCGCCATTAAACAAATATCTATTAAAATCTAGCACCCTATAAACCTGTATTGGGCCTGCATGACATTTACTGCATGTTTTAGTGGATACCGCCCGTCATCTGAAGCCTCGCTACATTCAAAAAAATGTTGGCAGATGCTTTCAACATAAAATATAGAGATGCAAATCGCTGTCTTTATAGCTGAATCAAGTGTTCAGCGGAGCACAACGCAATTTGACTGCATAACCAAAGCGATTGTATTGTAAAATTCATTCGTCTGATATGGGGCCGTTAACAGAGTCCAGACTGACCCCACAGCGGGCAGATCTGCTTTATTGAACGGACACAAGAGAGCGATTCCGGGAAGCTCTGGAAATGGGCCATCTAACAAAGCGATATGAAGGGGTTTGTGTATGTGAATCCCTCTGATAAAGGTAAAATTTTATATTTAATGCTTGACTGAGGTCATGGGGTTAGGCATACTTAGAAAAGAAGAGAATGGGGTGTTGTGTTTAACCTGAAACTGATACATTTGGGAGTCAAACTTCAACGATTTCCCAAAAACATCTAGGACAGCTTTATAGAGTTTGCCCAATTGACTATAAACTTAGGCTTGCTTTGACAAAATCTGTCCGGTTTCTATAAATTCTGGCCTGTAAAGTACGATAGAACATTATGATGAGTTTAAGTCAAAGCGATTCTCCTGTGCCCTTTTATAGAGATTTTATTTCACTTTACGTTTAAGTTTTGAACTGGATTTTCATGTTGAAAAACATGTTTGAGTTTTTAAGGACCTAAAAATCAGGTTGGTTTTGTGAAGCCAGGGTTTCCTTTTACCATCCGAGTGCCAGATGTAACATTTTTGTTTTGTTTTCGCACGTTCTGATGCAGGAATAGCAGCCTGGTGGGCCCTAGAATCATAGGTGTTGAAGGAGTGACCTGCAACCCTATGTTTAAGTTGTATATCACAATTTAAGATGTAAGCGGGCGTGGCAGGCCTAGCGTCTTTACATTCCTCAGACAAAAATGAGGTGCTTTGTGTGGTGAAGTAACTTGAAGTAGCTTAACACCTTAAGGACCAATGACGGATCTGTTCAGTCATAAATGCATCGACTTTAAAGACCCTTGGTCCTTAATGGGTTACACTACATCTTTCTCTCAGAATGGCTTTGTGTTATACATAGAAAAAAAAACAAATGAATAAAAATCCTACTAAAAATTACATTTAATTAAGTTTATTTTATTTATTTATTGAGATTTCTCTCGTTTTCAAGTATGTCCTGGGTTCAGCAACATTAAATTGTTACAGTGTTGCAGAAATACAAAGTAATAAAATGCAAAATATAAAAAAAAAATTAAGTTGCTTGTTCCTTTTATATAACTTTGTTCTGCTGACACATTATACAATATTATATCTATGTTACAGTAGTGCAACGATCTGCAAACATAATGTTTAACCAGAAATGTGCACCTGTTTCATAGGTTCAAGCTGCAATTATTTTGTACCCCTCCTCAGTAAAGACTCCATGCTTCCCCATTGAGCCACAGGGCCCAAGGATGCACATGTCATACACCATAACTGTAGCATGCATATTATTTAACACTCTACGGGCATCATGGGATAGGTAGTTTGCGAATATCATGGGTGCCAAACTTAGGTATTACTGATATATGACATTTAAATGAAGCATTTAAAAAGATACTCTTATTTGCTGTAAATAAATGAGTGAAGGAGTGTTTTGTCCCTTTATTGGCTCAATTAGAGTAATGTTTGTTGTTCTGTTCATAACGCTCTTATATTACTTTCTTGTGCAGGGGACTCAGATCTGGAGGAGAGTGAAACATTCCCTCATTCTCATGATACCGTGTCTCTTGCTTCCGATCGTGATAAAGATGATGAGTTGCCCTCTGAAGGTACGTTTCTGCTTATCTTTCAATATATTGCTCTATTCCACAAATGAGTGCAATGGGATTGCTAGAAATAGAATGATGGTGATGTGGGAGAGGACAAAAATATAGGGCAACAGCTGACATCAGAGTCATATTGTTACTTCAGAGAGGGCGTTTTAGGAACAGAAGAGCACTCTCTAGTGGTCCTTAAATATCACAGAGAAATCCTTCTTTCTGAAACAGAAAAAACCCACAACAAAATAACAATGCTTATTGCAGTTCTAGTTTCATTTGAAAATATGTTGTCCTTTGCATTATGTCCCTTTTCATTATTTTCCAACAAAATAAATTCTTTGTTTCTTTTTTTTAACATTTCTTTTAGCAATAATTTAATTGTATTTTACATTATTAATCACACGACCTTATTAATAAACTTTACTTCTAAAGCTCCAAAATATTCCGCAGCTGTATGCATGACATTAACCTGTACTTTTAATAATATAGGCGTATAGAAAGATGTATTTCTTATATTAAATAAACGTTTGCATTAAAGTCAGTAGTAAATTTTAAATTTTCAAAAAAAATTGTTAAAAAAAGTTATTTAGGAATTCAGTAGTTATAAGATTTGACAACGACTTGTAGATCCAAGGACAAATCTGATTGATAATATGGAGTCAAAAATGAATATTTTTTTTATTATTGTGCCGCTGTTTTTTTTGTAACCTTTTTCCAACTTCTATGCTTTAAAAATTACTTTTTAAAATATAATTATTAATTTCTTACAAGATGGCCATTGCGCTCCATTATTATAACCATTGGTAGCACTTATCCTATGCCATGAAAAAAAAGATGTTTTCAAGAAACTGAATAGATATGTATAGCTGGAAAGAGCTGACGTTAAAATGCACGGCTTTAGTTTATATATATATATAGTGAAATTTAATAGTAGTATAATAATGTGAATAAAAAACATCTAAAACTTTTTTCACACTGTTTTCTGTAAGTGTTTTGATAGCTGTCATTTTGTAGCATGTATGACTGTCAACAAAACACGTAATTCTAAAAATACCTTCCGAATTATTTTGCTGAATAATTGCGTTCAAAAATACATTCTCATTCTCTAACGAAGCGACGTTGTGACTGATTTTGCACCAGGGGGAGGCTTAAACAATAGGCATTTCAATTTATTTTTATGACATATTTAAAATATTAGAAAAATTTAGCAAATTACTTTCTGAAATACTTTAAGCTGGTATTGTACGCGAATGCCCGTGAATCAATTACAAGGAAAGGGAGAAGGCATTTGAAGTTTTCCTGTAAATTTATGAGTGAGTAATGCTCAGTGACATTGCATGATGATCAAGCAGCGCTAGTTTGTCTCTAAGTACAGTTGCCAAACTAAAATATGTTTCCTGCAACACGGCGCACAAGATTTTATGTTCTCCAGATCATTCCCATTGGATCCATAAATTGCCTTTATGGGGTATAAAATTAAGTCTATTGCAGAACAGGGATAAGTGAAACGCATGCATGTGTGATAAATATTCCAGGCAATGATTCAGAGAAACCCATTTTGTTATCCTCAAAAATTTACCCCGATATTTAGGAGCAGTTACTTTATACCATCTTGTTATTTTTTAATACGATACGTGTTGCCACAAATGAAGCACTTTAAGAATATTTCATTATTGCCATTGACCGTCGCATTGACAATCTGCTGAGCAAAGCACGCTGTAAATACTTGCCGATTGTCTTTAGAGTAGTAAGAAAATGAAGGTGTATGTATTTGACTTATTGGAAGCAAAATAGATCCTGACATTGGTAGACTTAAATTTAATATATGATACAGTTTGCAAATTAATAATTTTATTTCTAATGAGAATGTTATTGTTGTAATGCAAGTTCTTCAAGTACCAGTGGAATACTGGCGTACAGAATGTTAAAGAGTAGTAAATTCTAGATTCTAATGGCCTTTTTGGTGGCAGATACCTATATATTTTTTGTTTTGATGGAAACTGTATTGTTCTCTGACCATTTAAAGACTCAGGGCTCTATTGCATTCCTCGCGCATCGGTTTTGCGCGCACGCAAATGCGCATTTGCGCAAGGACAAAACCATTTGCGCAGAACTTCGTATTTCGACGTTCGCGCAAACGATGTGCGTAATCGTCTACCGCAATTGACCCTGCGCGAACCCATCGCAAGCGCAAGTCCGAGCGCGCATCCTATACTTAACATTGACAGCACAAATGCGCTCGTGCGCTGGTACGCGGATGGTATTACAATCTTTGCGCAATGAACGTTTGCGCACATTTTCGTAACGTCTTTGAAAAGCAGGTGTTAACTGTAAATTTGATCGTCCTGGCCGAAATGAAAAACACCAGCACGAAAAAAAAAAATACAGCACAGTACAGTTACACATTCTACACATACCCAAACATTAAAATTTATAAATTGTGTTTTGATTTTTTTTTTGCTGCAGCATATATATACGCAGATTGACTTTGACAGGCGCAACAACCTAACGTTAGAAAATGGTGGTTCTCAATTCTGATTGGCTGAATCCCGTGAAAAAACAGTCTGCCCACCGATTTCTGCACGCAACGTTAATGCGCGCACGATTTTGCGTGTGGTTTTTGCGCACGAAAATTCGTAATGGACGAAAAAATGCGCTCTGATCGAAATCCAACGTTAATTTTCGTGCGGTAACGTTTTTTTGTGCGCAAAAATAATTGCGCTGCGCGAGCGCAATTGCGCAGAGAATGTAATAGAGCCCACAATGGGGTAGACTTGTAACTTCGTTATTATATAAATACATACGGAAAAAAACTGGGTCGCGCCTAATCCCTACCAGGGCAGCTGCAGCGACCAGAAGTATCCAGCCCAGTACATGTATGAAACATAAGAAAAAAAGGGTGTCATCTGCGCTTATCCCTATTAGTTATTACATAGTTATGACACTTATGAACCAATATGAAGGCCTACAATAAAAACCAAAAATCTCATCAATACACTGTATTTTTGTAATCATGTATATTGATATATATATACACACGTCTTTTCTATATATTTATCTATCTCATCATTTGTTTAACCCAACCATGACTGTCTTTCACATATACATATATGTTAATACATATATATACTACATGCATTTCTATGACAATAATATTTTCATTTAGCATAAGGAAATAGTATTTGTGTCCTAAAACCTCTATTTATGCTTTAACTAATCAATATTTATGAAGTAAATACTGTAGACTTCTTTAAACAACGTTACATAGATAGCCCAATATTAAATCTGATTGTATCATTTAGATATTGTTTTCTCTTCTCTTTCGCAGGCAAAAACATTATAATGTGTTATATCTGTTAAATGCAAAGTGTATTTTTTTTTTCTAATAACGTTAACGTCATTTTCATGGAGCTGAAAAGGTCACATCCTTATATCTCCGTATGCATCCAGAGTCTCCTTTTTTCTGTTTTAATATTTCTCGCTCACTGTTCCTCTGGTTCAAAAGTTCACTCTGTTCCCCAATGGCCACCTAATTTCCCAGTTATTCCCTCAAGCCATATGTGTTTTGGTTTCTTTATGGTTTATTAGGTACAATAGGAAAGTAGAATAAGTTATATCTTCTAATGAAATCCAAGCGCACTTTACTTCGCTGATGCCTTCGACTTGATTGCTGGCAGCAATTAAGTCACAGCTCAGGAGTGAAATGAATGGATTTGCATGGTAAAAAAAAATCTCAATGCAAGAAAAAAAAAAGGGATTTGGTTACCAACATAAAAGAAATAAATGTATTCGAAAGCGATATGCTTTTATTTTCTTTATGCATGGCTTTTTATTTATCTCGTTTTTAATGCTAAGGTTACAGATTGATGCCAGGATCACAAGTTCATGTGTGCTATCAAGTGCGGTTCATATGCAGGTTATTGCGAAACTGATAAAGGTTTGGAGTTGGAGTTTTGATTTTCGCATTGGACCTTAGTAAAGGAGATTAATAGAATTTCAATGAGGGACTAGAGTGGTCACCGATTTGTCAGAAAAACCAATGGGGATTCTATAGCCATGTCTTTTCATTAATACCAATTGCTTGAAAGGTGTTCCGCTCCTCTATACAAAGGAAGTGAGATAATTGATTTTTGAGTAGGTTTCGTTCTTTTTCTTCGCTTATTGATGTGCAGCAGAGTTGACATATAAATGACAGTTTTCAATAGCATCTGTAGCAATTGCTGTATCAGTATATTTCTATTGATGTTCGAAGTTCTACATTAATAACAGACACTGGCTGAACGCAACAGCAGAATAGTGTCAAAATATGATGTTAAAATAAATAGCTTGTTTGTGCATTAATCGCTGCTGTTTACCTGCTGTCTCATCCTACTTTTTTTTCAAATTGAGATTATAAACCCATAGAGGTCATATTACTCAGAGTTTTTAAACCCATGGACTAATTTCCCTATTCTTTTTATACCGGTTCATAAAATAATAATGTAACCTTTTGCCTATTTGAAATATGGAACATAGGGGAAAAAATGCCATTTCATATGGATAACAGTAAATTATATAAGGAACCTTAAATGACAAAAATCACTTATTTAAGAGCCAGAATGGATTGTCAAATGTTTAACTGTGATCTATTAAGTTTACACAAAACAAAGTAAATTTGATTTGTGTTATATAATTTTGAGTCAATTAAGCACTTTAAAAATATTTATCCTGAAATAAAAATAACACTTCTTATATAGTGTAGCAGTAATGCAAATTAGCAGTTATGAATTTTGTATACAGTATATAGTGCACTGAATATATTCTCTCTACTACCAAACTGCATCATAATTCTGTTTAAAATATTGAAAAAGCTTTGACAAATTTTGACATTCATTACTGTTTTAGTTGAATACCCTGAGCATAAAGTAAAATACAGGAAAAAATGTTTACCTGTTCTGTCCAGTAGGTAATGGTAAATGATAGCATGAGTAATGGTAAATGATGGCATGAGTCATTAACCATTAGTTACTCAATGGTACTGGCTGTATTATGAGCGAGCACCTGTTAAGACTAGAGGGTGTGTGAGCACATGGTAACGACATAGGGTGTGTGAATATAGTAAGGCTATAGGGCAGGGATCTCAAACTCTGGCTCCCCAGATATTTATTGCCTACAATTCCCAGAATACTTTGAACGTAATAAGTGTCCAGAGTACCATGGGGGTAAAGTTCAGAAACACCTGGGAGACAGAGTGTGAGATTCCAGCTATAAGGTGTGAGCAAATGGTAAGATTATAGGGTGTGTGAGTACATGGCATGGCTATAGAGTGTGTGAACACATGGCATGGCTATAGGGTGTGTGAACACATGGTATGGTTATAGGGTGTGTGAGCACATGTTAAGACTATAGGGTGTGTGAGCACATGGTAAGGCTAGTGGGTGCGAGCACATGGTATGGCTATATAGGGTGTGTGAGCACATGGTAAGTTTATAGGGTGTGTGAGTACATGGCATGGCTATAGGGTGTGTGAACACATGGTATGGTTATAGGGTGTGTGAGCACATCTTAAGACTATAGGGTGTGTGAGCACATGGTAAGGCTAGTGGGTGCCAGCACATGGTATGGCTATATAGGGTGTGTGAGCACATGGTAAGTTTATAGGGTGTGTGAGCAAATGGTAAGGCTAGTGGGTGTGAGCACATGATAAGTGTATAGGGTGTGTGAGCACATGGTAAGGCTACTGGGTGCCAGCACATGGTATGGCTATATAGGGTGTGTGAGCACATGGTAAGTTTATAGGGTGTGTGAGCAAATGGTAAGGCTAGTGGGTGTGAGCACATGATAAGTGTATAGGGTGTGTGAGCACATGGTAAGGCTAGTGGGTGCGAGCACATGGTATGGCTATATAGGGTGTGTGAGCACATGCTATGGCTATATAGGGTGTGTGAGCACTTGGTAAGGCTAGTGGATGTGAGCACATGGTAAGTTTATAGGGTGTGTGAGCACATGGTAAGGCTATAGGATGTGTGAGCACATGGTAAGGCTAATGGGTGTGAGCACATGGTATGGCTATATAGGGTGTGTGCGCACTATAAAATGTGAACATATGGTAAGGCTATAGATTGTGTGAGCACATGGTGTGGCTGAATAGAGTGTGCAATAATGGCAGAAAAATGAAGAGCTGTGTAGGAACAGTAAAGTGCAATCGAGACCAAGGAAAGCAAAAATAGTCAAGGAAATAGACAGCCACTCTGCGTTGCATGTTGAAAAACAACTACTATAATATTACTGGATCTCAGGCTGTAACTTGGCTCAAAGAACATTGGTTCTCATTTAACTATTTAAAATATAGATTTTGAAAATGTCCCCATGTCTTTATACTGCCTGTTCACATAATGTTCCTATCCCAGGGCTAGTCAAGGCACAATCCACTCTACCTCCACATGACCATTTATGTCTTAAGAAAAAAGTCATGTAAAGCCGAATGAGATCGACTGATTAAACCACAAATCAATCCCACCGATATTACTTAATATAAACATAATCTTTTTTTTAAAAGAAGTGTCTGGTAGCTAGAACAGAGGATCTCAATGTGAATCAAATGTTTTATATGAACATGCTGCCAAAGGAAAAGTGTTTTTGAGCAGCGGCTACTTAGGCAGAAATTAACATGACGATGTATACCCAACGCAGAAATAATATTCTTTTAATTACTATATATCTTTTTCAATGGAAGTTTTAGACAGTTCCTTAGCACGTGTATAATGAAAGAATAATGTTCAAAAGAGGTGTAGAATATATTTTTATTGGATTTTATTGGAGTTATTTCTATACTGGAGATTGACATTAATATTGATTAATAGGTGACATGGTAAAATCAGCAAAATATGCACAATTGAGTGTACTCACCAAAAGATGAGCAGTTGAAATCTAATATGTCCAAGTAACAAGAGATCTTGGGTATATGACAATAAAGTAGGATAGCTTTAAAGTATTATTATTGTCATTAATGTGTACAGATAGGGTTAAAGCAATTTCGCAAATTGTATTTAACTACTTAAGCCCTAATTCACTATGCTCAATGCATTTATTGTGTCATTAGCATCAGTTAGTAACATTAATGGCAGTGTCATATCCCCCAGAGGAAATAATGCAAAGTCAGTGGAGACTGGTATCATGTTAAATGCATTAGAAATAATGGACATTTGGGGAAATGGGATACAAATTGTATGCTAATCAGTTGCAGTCTTTTGAATCCTTTGCTCACTTAAACCTGTTGTGACTGAACATGAACCCGTGTTACCTGTGAACCTCTGTGGTGAATAATATAGTTCAATGTTTATCTGTTTTTGTATGGTTAATGTGTGTGTTTATTAGCAGTACCCGATAACTGACTAGTTGACCTCTCCAAAATATATTTGAGTATTGTAACGTCCATATAGATTGTAAACTCTCGAGCAGGGTCCTCTCTCCTTCTGTTCTGTGTGTTTAACTTGTATGTATATTTGTTATTCTGTCTCTTCCATTGTACAGCGCTACTGAACTTGCTAGTGCTTTATAAATACTTATAACTGTAACATTTCATCACAACTATATTGTTTTAAAATCAATTTTTTATTATGGTCACGTGTTTCATGATATTCCTGACTTTGTTTCATTGTCACATATATTTTTTTTGACAAAGTATTTTACCAGGAAAGATACATTGAGATTTCTCTCATTTTCAAGTATGTACTGGGTGGCGAGTATGTGCCGTTGGGTGTCTTGCCCAAGGACACTTACTGGAGAGGTGCTCTTGCCGGGATTGAACCTGTGTCTCCACAGTCTCTCTCCAGTTATAGAGCAGTGATGTTACCTCTACTCCACCCAGCCGGCATATTTATATCACATTTGAATGATAAGAAATGTAAAGACATTGAACACAAGAATGAAAACCAATTCTTGCAGTACATGATAGCAGATGATAAAGAAGATAAAACTATTATAGTGATGAGGGTAGGGAATAATTGGAAAAGATTTTATGGTCAGGTGAGCCAGTTTTGGGAGACTATGGGTCCTCTTACATTGTGGACGGTAAGCACTTGCAGATATTCCCTTACCATCTCCATGTTGACGTCCTATTCCGGGACAGGTGCTAACTCAGCACCTCACCCCAGAATGCAGAGCTAACCTCCCCGATACTCTCAGTAGCGCTTCCAGTCTCACATTGCTCCCGGCGAGAAGAAGCGGTGGATCAGGTTACCCTTTTCAACGCGGGATTAGCCGTGAGTATGGGATTTTCTTTGGGGGGTACTAGAGCGTGTTAAAGGATTTTGCATTTTCATAATCATTTAGCACCAGCTTTTAGGAATTGTTAAAATTTTGGCCTTCGCGTCCCGACAGTAAATTACACCAGTACCTTGGAATACCTCACTTGCTGAGAAGCTAAAAAAAAAATTTTCTCCCCATGTTAAGTATAGAAAATGCAAAATACAGTAATCTCACACAAGATGAGAAGTGCCAACTGATTTCAACCCAGTGTAACGTCAACTATGGAATATCGAGGCCAGATGTTAAACTTACTTCTCCTACCGCTAACGGTTACATATCGAGACGCAACATTAGCACCAACTATGGAATAGAGCCCTAGATCAGAGGTCAGCAACCTTGGCCTCCAGATGTTTTGGCACTACATCTTCCATGATGCTCAGCCATTCATTATTTTGTCTGAGCATCAAGGTAGATGTAGTTCTAAAGTATATAGAGGGCTAAGGTTGCTGACCCCTACCTAGATGATTGCTTTTGATGGTCTAAACACACCCTCACCTAATGTGTCACCCCTCTCCTTTTAGATTGTAAGCTCTCGAGCAGGGTCCTCTCTCCTACTGTTCTGTGTGTGTAATGTGTATGTAAATTTGTTATTCTGTCTCTTCTTTTGTACACCGCCACGGAACTTGTTGGTGATTTATAAATGCTTGTAACTGTAACTGTAACTATCTGAAGAACTGGTGATCTGATATATAGGCATGTATAAAACTGTCAGGGTTATTCAGAGAAAAGGTGAAAACCAGGAGAATGACTGGAGAAGTGAAAATTCTAGGTCAAAATAGCCAAACCAGAAAAATTCTCCCATTTATCTCACTTTCCAAATCGGCTATTTTGACCTAGAATTTTCACTTCTCCAGTCATTCTCCTGGTTTTTTACCTTTCTCCGAATAACCCTGTATGTGTCTCTGAAATAAAAGCTGTGACTCCCTTTTAGCTGGAATTATGGGTTATATTTATTTGGCCATTTTCACATAGAGAAAATGAGGATTTGTGCCTTTCACTACCAATAGCATGCATACACGAACTTGCACTGAAATACAACACATAATGAAAATTGACATACAAAAACATCATTTGCATAAATATTTAATGTAAAATTAGTGTTCTCCATGGGGGTATATTAAATTATCTGATATATCTCTCTACTGTCACTCTGTATTACTGTTAAGGAGTTACGGGTGGCAAATCCCAGCCTCACTGTAACATAAAGTTCAACAGCCAAGAAGAATGTAGAATACAGGGAGAGTTCATGGATCACTCATTACTGTATAAGGGCAAGAGTCAGATTGATTTAACTCAAGTTACAGGCATGTACTGGTCATAGGGACTACATGGAGATTACCGGTGGGCCTATGGCTCAGTGGGCCAGTGTGAATGCTGGTTTCTACGCGTGGCTCGCACTGCCCTTAATGGGTGAGGTGAGATCTTCTCACCGTCTGTAAAACCGATGCAGTCTCATATTGGTGCCACTGTAGCGGTGAGACCCTCTGCACATCCGCCGCAACTTAAGACATGGTGCACACTCGACCTCAGTGCCACTGTGGTGCTTTACCAAATCGCTCTGCAGCAACTCCAGTATCTGTAGAGTGATTGATTGAGTGATCCAGTTGGTTTATATGCTATTTTTGGGCGTATTTGCATAATTAAATTGGCCGGTCTGGATGACGTCCAGGGCTGATTTTCTGTCCCAAGCCAGCCCTGACTGAAGATAATCCCTGGACAGTACAGATATAGGGATACAGATACTGTCATTTCTATAGGCTGGCTTTTTCCGCCATATACAGATATTATTTTTATATTCTATTGGTATTTTTAGGAAGCTGCTATACTCATAATCTCATTGTGATCATAACAAATCTCTACAAGCAGGAGATCTGACCATTTTTATTATCCATCTTTATACCATTTACTGTATTTAACACAAAGGTAATTTCTACAATTTTGCTAATAATGCAGACCCATTTGATATTGTGCAAAACAAGCGACAACATTTAGAGTTTGAATCTTTCATCCCAGCAATATTTCAGTGAAGGATAAATTAATTCTTGAAACACTAGAAATGAGAAAATATACATTATTTTAAACTTTTAACTAACTCAAATTGACGATCTTTATGGAAAATTGCTCTGTTACCCTACATTTAAGGGTTGACTACATATTCCATATGTTAAATAAATGCTTAATGAAGGATTGGGACTTTGAAAATTCTCTTTGTCTAGTCTTTGAGGTTCACGACTGCCTAGCATGGGCTAAGATATACAGGTCTATTCACTAAATGGTGAAACTCAGGAGAAGAGAACTGGCAGGAGAAGAGAACAGTCTAGACCAAATATCTGATTTGGAAAGTGAGATAAATGGGAGAATTTTTCTGGTTTGGCTATTTTGATCTAGAATTTTCACTTCTCCAGTCATTCTCCTGAGTTTCACCTTTATTGAATAGACCTGTAAGTAAGAAACGGGAGACATTTTCACAACTGTTACTCTCATGTTGAACAATACTGAGGTTCATCGAATGGATTTCTTTGAAACCACGGATTCTTCCAATGAAAACAGTTTGGCCCTTGTCAGGTGTAGATCTATCCCATGTTAAGACCTTTTTTGTTTTGCAAGTATTTTTCAATGAAAATAATTGACCGCAGTGAGTTTAAACACTTCCATTGTTTTCTCAACTTTGAAACATATTGACATAACTAAACCTCCCATACCTATTGCTTATAAGTTTGGAATTTACAGAGTGACCTTACATTTTCCTTGTATTTTCTCTGCCGGATTGGTCTTATCTTACTGACAGATGCAGAAGGACCATCAGGGCAATATTGATTGTTCAATAATGCTGCTTCATAATTCTATTAAGGCAGAAGGATGGCCAAGGGTGTGGTAATGTGGATAAATATCTTTATAACTTCAAATAAAGCACTTGTGGTCTTCGGACCATGATGTAACAGTTGAGCGAATACTGAATCATTGCTGTGATCTTTTATAAGCCTTGGGCTTACATGGGGGTCATGAGAGTTTTATTATAACAACACCATTAGAGCCATAGATTGCCCATCCATATTCATCTGTCTGACTGCACACATATACTGCACATAATGTTTCACAGTATATTGTGTTACCTTTCCGTAAAACATTTTCTGCAGATTAGTACAACGGGCAGATACTACATTAAAGGGTAACATAACTACATAGGTTGAGAGATAGTTGTGTGTCAACCTGGTTTATCATTATACACCTTTGCGTTTCTGCTGTTGATCCAAAAGAGGTGAGTATTATTTCAGGTTTGCTGCATGAATTTAAAATATATTATTAATTTTAAGGCAGCAAACATCTTTTGTAATGGATCAATGAACTGTTTGCTAGATCCATAATAGAATTTTTAGCCCTTAAAGGGATACTATAAGGGAAAAATGGAAGGGTAGTAAAATTACTTCTCCACTCTTCTTTCACTGCTCTGCTTTGACAGCATTTTTCGTCCAATGAATCAGTGCTGGCAGCGGACTGTGTACTTGCTCAAATGCCCAGCTAATCTGATGCCTCTAAAGGCAAACATATTCTATCTAGCTCAAGCTGATTGACAGTCTTCCATCAGGAGGAAAGTCCTCCAGTTCATAAGGCTTGTTATGTACCCATTAGGGGTTATTCACTAAATGCCAATGTTTAGAATTGTTTAAAACAACTGCAAACCAGATAAAACTTTGGCGAACCCAATAGGGAAAATCAAAGAAAGGCAGAGGAAGTTTCGCAATGCAAATACAACATTAAGATATTACTGTCATTTTCAAAGGTCCAACTCCCAATAACCATGAACCAGAGCTTTGCACTCTGGTTCTGGGTGGAACTAAACCCCTGCACTTAGAGGGCTGAATCAGCGTTCTGAAAACCTTCTCGGTAGACATGTGCATTCGTTTTAGTACTAAAACGATTTAGTCTGAATTTTGGGATAATTTAGTTTTCGTATGACTCAAGAGATACGAAACTGCTCAGTACAAAAAAATGAAAGAAACTAAAATAAAATGCACTACATTTTAGTTTCAGTCCTTTTTGTGATATTACATTGATGAGTGAAGGAGACCAGCAATGAAGAGAGCAACATCCGAAGTTCTGCACCCTCCACATGCCAATGCAGTAGGATGTTCTATACAGAGAGGGGCATTAATTAATGCAGGAGGATGTTCTATACATTATACAGAGAGGGGTATTAATGCAGGAGGATGTTATATACAGTTGTGTTCAAAATTATTCAACCCCCACTGAAATTGAGTGTTTTGGCCAGTTTGACATTGATTTTGATCATTCAGTCATCTTGCTTACAATTAAATCAAAGAGGCACGTGTAGGTCAGACAAATATAACATAACATTTATAATGAAATAACCACAAATGTCTTTTCTGTGCTCACATCATTATCAGTTTTATTCAACCCCCAAGTGACATTCAATCTTAGTACTTATAACTGTAAAAGGATGTTGTACTAACAACTTTTAAACGTGAAGCATAGCTTGACACAAGTGTCTTGCAGCGATCTACGGGTATCTTCGCCCATTCGTCATGGGCAAAAGCCTCCAGTTCAGTCACATTCTTAGGCTTGCGCACTGCAACTGCTTTCTTTTAGTCCCACCAGAGGTTCTCAATCGGATTTAAGTCAGGTGACTGCGATGGCCACTCCAAAATGTTCCAGCCTTTAATCTGCAACCATGCTCTAGTGGACTTGGAGGTATGCTTGGGATCATTGTCCTGTTGAAAGGTCCAACGTCTCCCAAGCCTCAGGTTTGTGACGGACTGCATCCCATTGTCATCCAATATCTCCTGGTACTGAAGAGAATTCATGGTACCTAGCACATGCTGAAGCTTCCCTGTACCTGCAGAAGCAAAACAGCCCCAAAGCATGATTGACCCCCCGCCATGCTTCACAGTAGGCAAGGTGTTCTTTTCTTCATAGGCCTTGTTCTTCCTCCTCCAAACATAGCGTTGATCCATGGGCCCAAACAGTTCTAATTTTGTTTCATCAGTCCACAGAACACTATCCCAAAACTTCTGTGGTTTGTCCACATGACTTTTGGCATACTGCAGTCGACTCTTCTTATTCTTTGGAGACAGCAAGGGGATGCGCCTGGGAGTTCTGGCATGGAGGCCTTCATTACGCAGTGTGCGCCGTATTGTCTGAGCTGAAACTTCAGTACCCACATCTGACAAATCTTTTCTCAGTTCCTCAGCAGTCACATGGGGACTTTTCTCCACTCTACGCTTCAGGTAGCGCACAGCAGTCGAAGTCAGCATCTTCTTTCTGCCACGACCAGGTAGCGTTTCAACAGTGCCCTTCAACAGTGAATTTGCGAATGATGCTTCCTTTGGTCTCTCTTGGTATGTTTAACATCTTTGCAATCTTCTTATAGCCATTGCCCTTCCTGTGAAGAGTAATCACCTCTTCTCTTGTCTTCCTGGACCATTCTCTTGACTTCACCATGTTTGTAACCACACCAGTAAATGTCTAGAAGGAGCTGAGTATCACAGTCATTTTAAAGCTGCCTAATTGGTGCTTATTATGCTTTATTGCTGCTCCGTGACATCCACAGGTGTTTTCAATACCTGATTGAAAACACTTGAATGAACCTCTGTTCTTCAGAGTGGTAGTCTTTAAGGGGTTGAATAATTGTGTCAATGAAGAATTCACAAAAGAAACATTTACTACTGTATTACAAAACCAATTGATGTCATTTTAGTTGCATATGGTTCTTTAAAAAGTCCTTGTAGGATTTCATTCTGAATACAATTACAAATGTACACTAAATTCCCTAAAACCCTTTACAGCATTGGGGGTTGAATAATTTTGAACACACCTGTATATTATACAGAGAAAGGTATAAATTGAGGAGGATGTTCTATACAGAGAGGGACATTAATTAATAAATTCAGGAGGTTGGTCTATACATTATACAGAGAGGGGTATTAATTAATGTAGGTGGATGTTGTATACATTATACAGAGAGGGGTATTAATTAATGCAGGTGGATGTTCTAAACATTATACAGAGAGGAGCTTTTTTTTTTTAGCCCTTTAAATCCAGTGGCTGTGAGCGCTGAGATCGGCTGCTTGTTATATTATCTCTCAGTACAATATATGACTAACAGCGCTCAGAGTTTCAGTAAAACAAGGAAATAATATTGTTCTAACCTCTTATATATAAAAATATTATTTACTAGTTTTACTGAAACTCTGAGCGCTGTGATGAGCAGCAGTCAGTTACTGTAACAGCTTTGCCTGACACGGGGCAGTATTACAATGTTGGTGCTAACTTAACCAGAGCTGTTGTAAACTGAAAACCTTCATAGGCTATAATGGCTCTGGGAAGTTTACAACAGCTCTGGTTAAGTTAGCACCAGCTATGTAATATGGCCCACATTGTGCTGAGAGTGAGAGATACTGTAACAAGCAGCAATCTCAGCCCTCTGAGGAGCCACTACAATAGTAATTGTATCCACTGGTTTTCGGATGAAGGAAATTTGTTTTCATACTAAAGAACTGAAAACGAATTTCTTTAGCAACTAAATAAATTGCATTTTAGGACTAATCCATTAGTTCAAAACAAAATTTTGTGCTGTGCACATGTCTACTTCTCGGAAGGCAAACAGGGCCACAGGGGTGAAGGTGTTTGGGTCACTTTTACCTTTTTAAAATACTTGAGTGTCCTTTTAACAGACAGTCACAAGTGGTTCCAACGTTAGGATGTGCCATAGTTTTCAGTAGAGCACAGAAAGTGTATATCATGATGCATCTAGGGAATTAAGTAGTATATGTGTCATTGAAAAAAGATTGTTTGTAACCAACCTGATAAATATTAGTTATTTTCATATGCATAAAAAAATCCATCTTCAAAGCTTCCAGGCATCACAACTTTTAGAAATGTTAAATTCTAACTAAAAGAAAGTGTAAGACCACACCGTGTCCGATGCTTGATAAATGTTTTGAGGGAGTCAAGATCAAGTCAAAGTCTGTTAACGAAAACAGCTGGCTACCATCTCATGGACCAACCCACATATTTACTCTGTAGCACTGAAAAGGAACATTTCAGTATTATTTTTCAGTGATTTTTCCATCTGATTTTATATCAAATGTTTCTGCCTCCATATGCTCATCTTGATATGTAAAACTAGCTCTGAAAAGCTGTACCTGTTTTTCTACACTTGTGCTTGTGCACTGTGTGCTTTCACTTTTTGACATTGGAAGATGGCTGGAGGGAGAACATGGTCCATAAAAGAATTTCCGAAATGAGAAATGTATAGACAAGATACAACCTGTGTTTGAGGGACAGACACACGTCCGACTTTCACTCACATGACTTTCCTTTTTTGTGTCTATGGATCCTAGCAGAGCCCGACAACAATTGGAAGTAAATCATCCCATTGCCAAAGGGGACTCACACTTTCAAGAAAAGTAATGACTTGCTGATCATTGGACAGTGAAAGGGTTAAACTGTGGGGCAATCAAGACTGGAACTACTGAAAGAGTTTGGACAGGGATCTATTCTTCTCCCCAGTCCCTGGAGACAGCAGATTGTGGGAAAGATCACATCCTATATGCATCTGTTCACTAAAAGGTGAAAAACATTTTCAGTCTGATAGGAAACTACTGCAAGCAAAAAAAATGTATCTGTAGTAACACAGTGATTTACGCAGACTAAAGAAGAAGTGAAGGAAAGAATGTAAATGTAAACCACTGTACATTTATTCCAATTTATTTTCTTCTTTTAACTGTATGAACCTGTTGTTGCTGCTGGATTTCACATTAACTAGACAAATATAGGCATAATAATAATACATGTGTAGACAGTCACTTCTTGCTGTGAGGTTTGTTGTACTTAATATATCGAGAAAGTGTTTAAGTGGCTTTCGCATTGGACTAATAGACCTGTTAAATATTTACCATAACCCTCATTATTCTCATGCATTTTCCATTGGGGAAAAAAAAAACGAGTGTATCTGCATCGATATGGTTGCAAAGGACTGCATATAAATATTTTTTCAAAAAATAAATTTATATATGGCAGAGAAATAAAAAGAGAAAGAACGTTAGCCAGCGGTTAATAACGTTAATCAGATTAACAAATTAAATACCGATGGACTAAGTAAATCCCTAGAACGTCCCTACGGCAAGTAAAGTGTCAAAGTCAATGTGGGGATGCTTTCTCTCAGCAGACAATGAGAAATATACCTCCAGCTATTCAAACGTTCATTTATTTCCAGATGTTACACATTATTGTGATTATTATTAGGAACCATTATTGTTATTCTGCAGTATTATGTGTTATGGCACAGAAAGCCAATAGATACGAGACAGAATGTGTGTCCCCCGCTGGTTAAATGTTTTCGGAACAGTTTAATGCGGCTTTTGGACTTTTTTGTTGGGAAGGGGGTGGAAGACGGACAGCCATTTCCCAGTCGAAAAAAATAAAAAGGATGAAAAAGTTAATATTCAAGCTGCATCGTTTGCTGTCTTTTCCCAATCGATGCATATTTAATACCAAGTCTACCGAGTTGTCATTTGTGTTATTTATCGATGACATGTTGAGATCCAAATAGGAAGGTTTTTTTCTTTCTTTTTTTTCTTCAGATATCACATCAGCTTGCGAGCCTGTAATTTAAAGATGTAACAAAACAGCAGCTACCTTTAATTACCCGGCATCAGCTCTCATTACGATTTATGCATCCAGCCTATCCGCAAAATGGCCGTGATTGTTTGTTGGCTTTTCTTCCACTTGAAGATTTAAAAGGAGATGCTGCTCCATTTTTCTTCTGACTCAGAGGGAGTTCAGTGACCTTTTTGTGGCAAATTATGTAGAAAGAAAATATTTATATTCATTTAAAATAACCTTAGTGAAGAAATAGTCTCATTACCCTGTTTGATCAATTTCTTGGAGCTGGAGCGGCAGCACGCTGCTATTGCCATTGGCTGATGGAATATACTGAGAAGTAGCTAATGGTGATGGGGCTCATCAGGGCTGGGTTCAACCAGCGGTCAGCAACAAATAATGCGCGACTGTTTCTAAGTTTGTGGCTGGTGGAATTTGCTTCATGCCCCGAGCCAACAGCATCACTGAATTTGGCTATTTGATTAGAACTGAGGCGTATTCACCTCTTAGCAACTGCATTTGCACAATACATAGATCTCTACCGCCTCCGATGGATTTTCTTTTGTGGCAGCCCAGAGAATAATTTATAGTCGATTGGCGGACAAAAGCGGCTTCATCGTGATGCAGTCCGATGCTGCTTGGCATCGAGGGTACCTTTAATTATCACTTCCTTAAAATCTCTTCTTTTCTGTCATCTAGAAGGAATTTTTACGCTGCAATTTTGTGATCGAGATGGTTTTATCATGAAAAACATGTATGTGAGCAGGGACGTACCATTCACCGTATCTTTAACAAAAGGAAACAGAATAGAAAATGTACCCATAAATACATATCGCATGTTTTTTCTATCTCTTAAACCTTCGTGTTACGCGTAAGGCATGAAATATTAAACCTAATGCCCTGGTTCGCCATGTTATAGTAAGGATGCCAATATCAAATGGTTGAAAATGAATATGTAAACAAGATGTGTCCTTGGGATTTACAACAAAGCATTTCCCACAGGAAATGAGTCTGGAGACGGAAAACCTGTCTCTTTTATTGAACGGGAAGATATTTACAACCATTGTAGCAAAGAACAAGGGAGTAGGACCATGATGGTCTGAGTTTTATGGTCTTACAGAACCCTGGCTGGAATAAGCAGGAGGTTTTTTTTTTATTGTTTTATGGCTTCATGCTGAATTAGCACAAAGCCTTGATGGGAAGTTCAGAGACAGGCTGGCAGGGGTGGCGTGAAGGGTGTAAACAGTTGACTTCTCTTATAAAAATACCTGGTTAAAATATTTAACCAATGTTGACTAAAGCAGGATTTTTCTTTTATTTTTTATCAACTTTATATTTACTGAACAATGTCTTAAAAGAAGATATATATTTTGCAATTATATAATTAGAATTTATTTAATTTGAAGCTTTAAAGTCCAGGACATACTTGAAAACGAGCGAAATCTCAATGTATCCATCCTGGTAAAATACTTTGGGCTCTATAACGTTATCCGCGCAAATTCGTACGCACAGCGCAATTTTTTTTGCGCGCAGCGTTAAACGTTTAAATTAACGCTGGTATTATGATCTGAGCGCATTTTTTCAGCCGTCAAAAAATATTGTGCGTAAAAAAGACGGCAAATTAACATTGCGCGCACGAATCGGTGGGCAGACTATTTTTTCACGCGATTCAGCCAATCAGAATTAAGAACCACAATTTTCTCCCGTTCAGTTTTTGCACCTGTCGAAATCAATCTGTGTATATTTGCTGCAGCAATAATAATAAAAAAAACACAACCTCTCAATTTTATTGTTTGGGTATGTGTAGAATGTGTAACTATACTTTGCTGTGTTTTTTTTTTCGTGCTGGTGTATTTGGTTTCTGCCAGGACGTTCAGATTTGCAGTTACCACCAGCTTTTGGAAGACGTTAAAATTATGCGCGCAAACGTTGTTCGTAAAAAGTCGCGCATCGATTGTAATACCATCCGCGTACCAGCGCACGAACGCATTTGCACTCACGTTAAGTATACGATGCGCTCAGAACTTGCGCTCGTGCAGGGTTCGTGCAGGGTCACTCTCGTTAGACGTTAACGCGCATCGTATGCCCGAACGTCGTAATACGACGTTCAGCGCAAAGGGTTTTGCCCCTCGCGTTAATGCGCTTTTGCGCACGCGCAAAAAATTGCGCGAAGAATGTGATCGGGCCCTTTATAAATAAACAAATAAATAATTCATTAAGCATGACTATGATAGAATACATACATATGTGATTGGTCTCCTAAAAACTGTAGAGCCCTTTCTCAAATGATATTTGTTTCTAAAGTTTTGTACCTAGAAGAAGATATTTTAAAGTATTAGTAAAATACATACAGCAAGGTTATCCTTTGATTATAACCCCCCCCCCCGATTCTCTCCTACTGTTCTTTGTCTTTAAATTTTATGTATATATGTTATTCTGTCTCACCCATCGTACAGCGCTACAGAACTTGTCAGCATGTTATAAACACTTATTATTATCCTTGTCATCATTTATATAGCGCCAACAGTTTCTGCAGCGCTTTACAATAACCAAAGGGAACATGTAACTGTAATAAGTGGTTTAAAAGTAGGATGGCATCTGTCAGATAATATGTTATATGTACAGTATATGGTGGTGCATGTTCACTGCCATACAAAGCATTCATTGCTGAGTTCTTTTTTTTTTATTTATTTGCATTTTACTCACATTTGCTAAGGTTAAGCTGAAATCAAGTCCACCCCAAATTCCTAAGTTTTGTACAAAATGCTAGAGAGCATTTTTCCTTTGTTCAAATAAATATTTGTAAAAACGTATTGTGAGCGCCAATGTTCGTTTATCCATATTACGAGAAACAATATTTAAAGAATAAAGAGATAAAGAGAGATGGGAGGGTTAACTGTACTGTTAATATATTGCATAACAACATGTTTGTTTTCATTGGATTAAGGGTGTTTGCAAACAACATACTTTATTGAATGCAAAAACAGTATACTCTTAAAAAAATATATTCTTATAGATATGAATCCCTGGGCCTACAATCTTGTTTACGTATTTGCAATTAAAAATTGTAAACATCAGTAATGTAATGATATATCGAGTTTTTAATATTGTCTAATAAATTTCTAAACACATTGGGCCATATTACCTAGTTGGTGCTAACTTAACCAGAGCTGTTGTTACCTGAAAACCTCCATAGGCTATAATGGGGCTCTGGGAAGTTTACAACAGCTCTGGTTAAGTTAGCACCAACTATGTAATGTGGCCCATTGTATCTTTTTTTTTAATCATATTTGAAACAGTTACAGTTACAAGTTTTTCTAAAGCGCTAACAAGTTCTGTAGCGCCGTACAATGAGAGGCAGAATAACAAATATAAATATGGTTTCAACACACAAAATAGTAGGAGAGAGGACCCTGCACAATAGCTTACAATCTAAGAGGGTGGGGTGACACACTAGGTGAGGGTTAATAGAGAATATGAAATAGCGGGGTGCATGTTGACTGTGTGGGAAGATGCAGTAAGAAATGAACAGAAACACATTCAGGTCTATTCAAAGAAAGGCGAAACTCAGGAGAATGACTGGAGAAGTGAAAATTCGAGGTTAACCATTAATCACTGCAGAGGACATTCCCCACACGTACTCCGCAAGCGGGAGCCCCCAGAGAGATACTTACCTCTCTGTCCGGGGTCCCGCAGCGTTCTGACTTCAGGGATGGCGAATTTAAACCCCTCCCGACGTCAATGACTTCATCGGCCATGCGCGATGACGTCATTTTAAGGCGACCCCCCGGCAATGCCAGGAGATCGCCTTAAAGGGAGGGGGGAATCCATTCGGATCCCTCTCCCTCCTGATCGAGAGGGACCAGCGCCGTAAGCCAGGCACCGCTTAAAAGGGGAGAGTCTCCCCTTTTAAGCTGTGCCTGGCTTTAAAGCCTCTGGCACCGGGCTGCAATTCAGCGCCGAATCGTGGCCTAGCTTTGGTGGGGGGCCCCATCTTGGATGGCGGCTCCACCTCTGGGTCTCCCCCTCGCCTCCTGATGTGATCGCGCATGGCACGATGATGTCAGATAGCCGGGGAACCCCTAGCTGATGGGGATTTCCCAAGGAAATCTCTGGTGGAGATAGGGGGTTCCTTTGAACTGTGGCAGTTAGGGGATCATGAAGGATATCATTCGAAAGGCCAGAGCATGGCCTTTCAAATGATACCAAACATGACCATGTTCAAACTTCAAAGTAAAGAAAAGAAGAAGAAAAAAACCACTTATTTTTTTGTGTTGTTTTTATTAATGCAGCAATATAGTTCACATTTCAATTATAATGTGAGCAATGATGCTGCACTAATGATTTTTTTCTATGGGGTGCGTTTGCTAAAAATCACATAATTCCCCCCAAAAAAATGTAACGAGTCCCCATTTCTAATTTTTTTACAAGCGCACCCCATAGAAAATATAATCGCAAAGGCTTGTGTGATAAAATGTGAAAAAAACAAAACACTTTACACGATGCAGATGATTAAAAATGTTATTGCATTTCTGTTATAATATACAGGCAGGAGATGACGTATACATATAGTATTGATATATTATGAATCTGCTGAGTCTGCCGAAAAAAAAAAATATGTCTGGGTCATATAATAAAATGTGGCTTCTAATCGCGTTTAAACATGATGAGCAAAAGCGGTGAAAATGAGCTCAGCATACAGACGTGAAATGGCTCAGCAGTGAAGGAGTTAAAATAGCCCAACCAGAAAAATTCTCCCATTTATCTCACTTTCCAAAAATCGGCTATTTGGTAGAGATTGTTCTCTTCTGCCAATTCTCCTGATTTACACCTTTCTTTGAATAGACCTGTATGTATCTGTCACCACTAAATCAACATATTTGCTTATTATATTTACTTTTTTAGTGCAATCTTTTGATTAACCCTTTCACTGCTGAGGCGTTTCACGCCCCTGTGCTGAGGTCATTTTTACCGGTTTTGCTCATCATGTTTAAACGTGTTTTGAAGGCTTATTTTAGTATATGACCCAGACATATTATATATCGTTCTTTCCGTCAGACTCGGCAGATTCATAATATGTCATTATTATATGTATACGTTATGTCATGTCTGTATATTATAACAAAAAATGCAATAAAATATGTATTTTCAATAATTTACAACGTGTAAAGTGTTTTTTTTCACATTTTAACATGCGAGCAATTACGGTTATATTTTGTATGGGGTGCGCTTGTTAAAAAAATTAGAGATGGGGTCTCGTTACATTTTTTTTTGGGGGAAATTACGCGATTTTTAACAAACGCACCGCATACAAAAATCGTTAGTGCAGCATCATTGTTCACATTATAATTGAAATGGGAACAATATTGCTGCATTAACGAACCAAAAAAAAGAAAAAAAAATGTTTTTTTTTTTTTTATAATTTTTTATTTTAATATATTTTTATTTTTAATTTTAATTTTAATTTTTTTAAAAACTTTTTTCACTTTCATGTTTGTTATCGTTGGAACGGCCATGCTCTGGCCGATCCAACCATACCAAACATTAACCCCTAACTGCCACGGATCGGGAGATAGGGAGTTCATTGGAACTCCCTATCTCCACCGTTGGTGGCAGTTAGGGGTTAAGTCCAGGACTGGCGTCATCGTGCTACGCACGATGACGCCAGTCCTCAGGGGGAGTTCCCGGAGGCTTGGCCGACATCCAAGATGTCGGCCAGCTCCGGGAAAGGATCGCGAATCGGCGCTGAAAAGCCGGCTCCCCAGGGGTTAATGCCAGGCACCATTTGGAAGGGCAGGCTGTGCCCTTCCAAATGATGCCTGGGTTAACCCCCACAATGCCGCCGATCGGGAGGGAGAGAGGTCCGAAGGACCTCCCCCCCTCCCTTTCAGGCGCCTCCTCCGCACATGCGGGGGGGCGCCTGAATTAGGTGTCATCGCGCAGCCGCGATGACACCTAATTCCGGCGGCTGTGGTCCCGGATGCCGGGCTGACATCGAGGATGTCAGCCCGCACCGGGGGGGCCAGCGATCGTCCGGAACCCGGCCGAACGCTGACCCCAATGGGAGGATGCGCTCAGCGCGTCCTCAGCACACCAGCGGTAATGCGGAGGACGCGCTGAGCGCGTCCTCCGCATTGAAGTGGTTAATCATATGGAAATATAGAAGTCTGTATTTCAGGCTTAATATATCTGTCTATATAAATACAGTATATTGATACTATATGAACCTTTTCAGAAAGTAAAATTTCTGTAAAGATACTGGGCCCTATTACATTCTTCACGCAAAAACGCATGCGCGACGCGTGAATTTGTGCGTCCAGCGTTAAACGTTAATGCATGTAAATCAACGCTGGAATTACAATCCTCTCACACTTTTTCATCCGTCGAGCAATAACACGCGTAAAATGGACGCGCACAAATGCGCGCAGCAACGTTGCGTGCAGAAATCGGACTGTTTTTTTCACGCGATTCAGCCAATCAGAATTAAGAACCTTAATTGTCTCACGTTGAGTTTTTGCGCCTGTCAAAGTCAATCTGCGCATATATGCTGCATCAATAAAAAAAAAGCACACACAACTTCTCCATTTTATTGGTTTGGTATGTGTAGAATGTGTAACTATACTTTGCTGTATTTTTTTTTGGGCTGGTGTATTTGGGTTCGGCCAGGTTGATAGAATTTGCCATTATCACCAGCTTTCAGGAGTTGCTAAAATTATGCGCGCAAAAGCTGTGCGTTACAAGCTGCACATAGATTGTAATACCATCCATGTACCAGCGCTCAAACGCATTTGCGCTCACAATGTTAAGTATAGGACGCGCAAAGTACAGTAAGCTCGCGCACCGTTCGAGCAGGTTCACCCGCGGTAGACGTATACGAGCGTTTGTTGCGCTGATATTGTAATACGACGTTCAGCGCAAAGGGTTTTACCCCTCGCGTTAATTCGTTTTTGCACCCGCGCAAACATTTGCGCGAAGACTGTAATAGGGCACACTATGTTCTTACTCTTGTTGCTTGCAATCATTGGCCCCTATTACACACTTCGCGCAGTGCATTTGCATGGGCGCAAATGCGCTTTTGCGCGAGGACGAAACCATTTGCGCGGAACGTCGTAGTACGACGTTCGCGCAAACGATGCGCGTTATCGTCTACCGCGATTGACCCTGCGTGAGCCCAGCCCGAGCGCAAGTTTGTGTGCGCATCCTATACTTAACATTGTGAGCGCAAATGCGTTAGTGCGGATGGTATTACAATCTTCGCGCAAAGTCGTACGAGTGACATTTGCGCGAATTTTTGGAACGTCTTTGAAAACTTGGTGTTAACTGCAAATATGATAGTTGTGGCCGAAATAACTCAGCAATAAAAAAAAAAAATACAGCATAGTACAGTTACACATTCTACACATACCCAGACATAAAAAATGTAAAATTTGTCAAAATTTTTTTTTGCTGCAGCACATATACGCAGATTGACTTTGACAGGCGCAACAACCTAACTTTAGAAAATGGTGGTTCTTAATTCTGATTGGCTGAATCCTGTGAAAAAACAGTCTGCCCACCGATTCCTGCACGCAATGTTCATTTGCGCACGAATTTGCGCGTCGGATTTGCACACGAAAAAACATGAAGGCTGAAAAAATGCGCTCGGATGGGAATGCCGCGTTAATTTTCGCGCAAAAAAAACTTTGCGCGAGCGCATTTGCGCGAAGTGTGTAATAAGGGCCATTAAGTTCATTGATATGTGGAAAAAAAATTAACTCTCTGACACATGGGTTTACCGTTCTAATATAACAGGAACTACGACAAAGGCAATAAATTCATGTTTGTGATGTTTACGTTGCAAATAATACATGCCCAGTACATAGAAATATATTTCCCAGTGAAATAGCAATGTGTGTAAAATACAATATACAGTATATCTGTGGATTCTGTCTGCTACAGATATATTATTGGATACTAAGAATCTATAGAAATGACTAAGTTAGTAAACATTTTTTTTTATTAATGATTTGTTCCTGTCTATGTGCATGGATTAAAACCCATTGTGTTATTTATTTGCAAAGTATTTTACCAGGAAGGATACATTGAGATTTCTCTCGTTTTCAAGTATGTCCTGGGTTCACGAACATCAAATTGAATTATTGCTCTGAGTAGTTGTACAGGGAACTCATACTGTAGCTGCGTAACAACATTACATTGTACATACATGTTTGTATTGTAAGAGTTATTGTATTCAGGGTTTACCTGTGTTAAATTCTTAAGCATATAAGGTCACTGCAGAAGCCTTTTTTAATTTTAAGCCAGTAAATGACATCTCATTCTTCATATTCTGCTTTTTTCTATAAATGATGTAAGCTCTATAAAGAGACTCCAAAAGTGAGAGATATCTGATACCAAATACCACCAGCTTTATACTTATTGCATTATGCAATACATATACCTATCCCTTTCCTGTCTTCAGCACACCTTACATTGGTTGTACAAGCTGTATATATTATTTTTCTCTTTTGTTTATGTCTCTGTGTGTAGAACCATTTCTATGCACTATTTTAATTAGATATTGTGGAGTAGCTGTATGCGTGACATCATAATTATGGTATTCGATGAGGACGGCAACACATTTAGGTCATGAGTGGTGTAATCAGGTAAGAGTTTCAACACAACATCAATTGACTAAAAATTGGCACAGGTATGGCCAGCAATTGATGTTGGCTTACTTCTATACTTGGGTCAATAAATGGAACAGAACCTATTCAAAGCATGTTTAAAGCCATGCCCACAAGTCCCTGCAATACACAGTGCATTCATACAGTCTTCCTTTCCATTTATTTTTCCACATTTTCTGTGTTGCTGCTTTATACTTGTTTATTTTTTTTTTCAAAATCATCTACACTCAATACCGTATAAGTATATATATGGTCTCACAGCTGTAAATGCTTATTAGAGCATAAACCAAACCATGAGGTCAAAGGAACAGCATGAAGAACTTAGAGACAGAATTTTGTACTGGTACAGATCTGAAGAAGATACCAAAAAACATTTTGGCTGCTTTGAAGGTTCCCAATAGTACAGTAGCCTCCACAATTCTTGAACAGAAGAAATGTACACCAGCCAGGACTCTTCTTAAAGTTGGATGCCCTTCCAAACTGAGCAATTGATGGAAGAGGGTGTTTGTAAGCAGTGGCGTCACTAGGGTTGGTGTCACCCGGTGCGGTAATTTATGGTGTCACCCCCCCCCGAGTTTTACGGATTTTTTTAAACTACTCTTACTCCTAAATCAGTACTCCCAAATAACACTGAATGCTCATACACACAGCGCACATTACTGTGAGGTTTATTGCTGTGGAGCTCTCTCATATGCTCACACAACTTTTTGCCAACTGCCAGCAAGTACGATGCCTGTTCGAAGACAGTGAAAGCACACATGGATATATATTGCCCCCAGCAGCGCTGGATATATTGCCCCCAGCAGCTCATCCATGGATATATATTGCCCCCAGCTCACATATGTATATATTGCCCCAGTTCACAATTATATATTGCCCCCAGCAGCTCACCCATGGATATATATTGCCCCAGCTCACATATGGATATATTGCGCCTCAGCTCACATATGGATATATTGCGCCTCAGCTCACATATGGATATATATTGCGCCTCAGCTCACACATGGATATATTGCCCCAGACCAGCTCACACATGGATATTGCCCCAGCTCTCATGGATATGCCCCCAACACACATGGATACTGCCCCAAGCACACATGGATACTGCCCCAGCACACATGGATACTGCCCCAGCTCACATGGATATGCCCCAGCAGCTCTCATGGATATTGCCCCAGCTCCTCTCATGGATTTTGCCCCAGCTCCTCTCATGGATTTTGCCCCAGCTCCTCTCATGGCTATGCCCCCAGCTCCTCTCATGGATATACTGCCCCAGCTCCTCTCATGGATACACTGCCCCAGCTCATGGATACTGCCCCAGCACATGGATATGCCCCAGCTCATGGATACTGCCCCCAGCTAATGGATATGCCCCAGCTCATGGATACTGCCCCAGCTAATGGATATGCCCCAGCTCATGGATACTGCCCCAGCTCATGGATAATGCCCCAGCTCATGGATAATGCCCCAGCACATGGATACTGCCCCCAGCTCATGGATACTGCCCCCAGCTCATGGATAATGCCTCAGCTCATGGATACTGCCCCAGCTCATGGATACTGCCCCCAGCTCATGGATATGCCCCAGCTCATGGATACTGCCCCCAGCTCATGGATAATGCCCCAGCTCATGGATAATGCCCCAGCTCATGGATATGCCCCAGCTCATGGATACTGCCCCAGCTCATGGATACTGCCCCCAGCTCATGGATACTGCCCCCAGCTCATGGATACTGCCCCCAGCTCATGGATAATGGCCCCAGCACATGGATATGCCCCAGCTCATGGATATGCCCCAGCTCATGGATTTGCCCCAGCTCATGGATAATGCCCCAGCTCATGGATACTGCCCCAGCACATGGATACTGCCCCCAGCTCATGGATACTGCCCCCAGCTCATGGATAATGGCCCCAGCACATGGATATGCCCCAGCTCATGGATATGCCCCAGCTCACCTCCGCCGCGTGTTTGCTCCCTCTGAGCGTCCGGTGGCGCGCAGTTTGGGTGCTCGCCTGGGGGAGCCACGTGACCAGCCGCGATTGGCTGGTGACGTGTTTCCTCCAGGCGAGCACCGAAGCTGCATGCTTCGGACGCTCGCAGGGAGCGAATACGCGGCGGAGGGTGAGACACCCGCCCTTAGGGTGACGGTGTCACCCTAAGGGCGGGTGTCACCTGGTGCGGGCTGCACCCCCCGCCCCCACGTTACGACGCCACTGTTTGTAAGTGAGGTGAGGAAGAACCAGAACGTCACTCTGGTTGAGCTCCAGACATCGTGAGCAGAGACAGGAGAAACTGGCAGAAGGACAACAATCGATGCAGCACCCTGACAATCTTGGATTTATGGCAGACTGGCCAGATAGAAGCCTCTCCTCAATGCAAGAAATAGAAATGCACTCTTGGAATTTGAGGAAACAGCAACTAAACGGCTCTCAGACTTGAAGAAACAGGGTTCTCTGTTAAAATGAGAATTGAACTGTTTGGCCCCAGTTCAAAGTGTCATGTCTCGAGGAAACTAGTCACCACTTATTACCTGCAGAATAACACCCCAACGGGGGACTGGTCAGGGTTGAGGGAAAGCAAACTGTGGAAAACTACAGAAATATTATTAATAAAAACCTGGTCCAGAGTACTCCGGGCTTCAGAATGGGTTGAAGGTTTAACTTCACACACGACAAAGGCCATAAGCACACAACCAGCACAATGCAAAAGGTGCTTTGGGACAACACTGAATATCCTTGAGTGTCTCAACTAGTCTGGACCTGAACTCTGGTATCTGTACTTGTCATACCTGCTGTGTGTGACACAAATCGTAATATATGATGAATTTACGGGTTTATGTTAATATTTTAGTCTCTGCTCATGATAAGGATATTAAAAATACATGTCTTCAGGGATCAATATGAAAAACAGTCGAAGAGAACACACAAATAGTACAAAAGTATACAATTATATTTTATTTGGTATTTGCAAACAACAGACTACAAAATTTTTTCCTGATTTTTATATGGTAGTTACACATGGTTAAAATGTTATATTTTGCTTCTACTCCAAGTAAATTTAGTGACAGAATTGATACATTACTTGTTTAATTCATTGTAAGATGGTAAATCTATCCACAGAGTTCTTTTTATTTGCAATGCAAAAACCAAACGGTTTGGGATTCCAACCTTTATTTGACACGTACACATCCACATAAAAATATCTGAGTATGATTATCAAAAATGTAGAACAGAATATCAAAGAAAGTGAATACAAGTGTTAGTAAGACAACACTATTGTAAAAGTGTTAGGGTACAATTATAAATTAAATTTAAGCTGGGTTGGCACCAGACGGTCCTGTGCTAGAGAAGGAATATATGCATGAGTTAATGGTGGGGTGGTGTTAACTTGACACAGCACATCAGAATCAGAGTTTAATCTGTAACCTTAATCAGCCTTACACCAGCTATAGTTGACTGCACATAAGCCATTTTTAGGGTATAAGAAATAAACCTTGCCATAGGATAATCTGAGAAATAAAACATGGGGTTGTGCCAGACCAGCTGATGGGTTTCCCCAAGGGACACAATGACCATGGTTTAATAGGAGTTTATTTTGTTTCTTTGTATAATGCTGTTTCAATAACAATAGGATTTATTGATATCCAGTTGCCTTAATAAATGTGTGATTCAGTGGCGGCTGCTGACATTTTTAAATAGGGGGTGCTAGGCTCCATCCACATCTTGCATAAGCCCCACCCATGTGCACGTTACGTCCTCACACTTAAATATATTATATGTATAGTGTGTAAAGAGAAAATCAGCTTAAAATACTTACTGTAATTATTTATTTATCTCCATATTTCCTAAGACACACATCATTTTTTTTTTGAGAAAGGATTTCACCAGGAAGGATACATTGAGATTTCTCTCGTTTTCAAGTATGTCCTGGGTGGTGAGTATGTACCGTTAGGTGTCTTGCCTAAGGACAATTACTGGAGAGGTTGCTCGTTGGGATTGAACCCATGATTCAACAGGCTCTCTCCATGCCGAGCAGTGATGTTACCTCTACTCCACCCAGCTGGTACATACGCCTGCATGCTAACGGTAAATTTGTGAAAGTGCTTCCCTGCAGTATGCAGAATCCATATGCTGCAGGAAAGCACACTGTCATAGTGGATTAATTTCTCCCTGTAGCTGATGAACTGTTCATACTGCAAGGAAGTACTAGAATTCAGTTACTAGTTACCAGTGCTTTTTTTTCTGGAAAAATAGGTGGGGGTACTCTCACGCCCAGGGAAAAATGGTGATTATTATGACTATTTTTCATGTCCTAATAAATACTCCTTTATTAACACTTTAAGGACAGAGGCAATTTTACAAGTCATTCTTACTTTTGCAGTGCAGGCAGCAGATAATGTGGCGATTCTAGGAGCAATTCCAGCCTTTTGGGTGCCGGGTAAGGGGGCAATGCCGGACTGCGACAAAAACACAGATGCAGACTTACACACAGCAGCCTGTTTAAAGGCAAATACATGAATTACACACACAGCCATACGTTCACATACATAACCATATATCCCATACACCCCAGGGTATGTAGCACTAAAACGCACACTAATGTGCAGTGTGTGTGAGCATATCAGAATCCACAGCAATAAAAACCCCAGCAATGTGCAGTGTGTGTGGGAATATCAGAATCCACAGCAGCAAAACCCCCAGCAAAGTGTAGTGTGTGTGTGAGCATATCAGAATCCACAGCAATAAAACCCCCAGCAATGTGCAGTGTGTGTGGGCATATCAGAATCCACAGCAATAAAACCCCCAGCAAAGTGCAGTGTGTGTGAGCATATCAGAATCCACAGCAATAAAACTCCCAGCAAAGTGCAGTGTGTGTGAGCATATCAGAATCCACAGCAATAAAACCCCCAGCAAAGTGCAGTGTGAGAGCATATCAGAATCCACAGCAATAAAACCCCATCAAAGTGTAGTGTGTGTGAGCATATCAGAATCCACAGCAATAAATCACCCAGCAATGTGCAGTGTGTGTGAGCATATCAGAATCCACAACAAAACCCCTAGCAAAGTGCAGTGTGTGTGAGCATATCAGAATCCACAGCAATAAAACCCCCATTACATATTTACTGGCCTCCATCCGTGGTAGGGCTGTTTCTCTGATGGGTCACCGTGTGGGGAGCCCGGAGACAGAGTCGGCACTCAGCAGCAGGGGGTTCCTCCAGGCCGCGGTAGGAGCCATCTGGGCAGCGCAATGCCTGGATTCCGTGTTGAAGAAAGGGCGGGCGGCTGCGTACATGCAGGTCACACGGTCTGGCCAGCAGGTGGTACGGAGTCTCAGTACCACTTGACTGGCCGGACCGCGTGACCTGCACACGTACGCATGCACGCACAAAGCAGCCCGCCCTTTCCTCAATGTGGCTCTCACATAAGAAGGCTGGGGGAAACATAGTTTTTAAAAAAGTGCCTTTACTCAGCCGGTAGGTGTCGGTACTCTGTACCGGCAAGTACCGGCTGAAAAAAAACACTGCTAGTTACTAATACCCACTGTCCTCCAGGAAACAACATCAGCCTTCAGCTTACATACAAATTTATTTATTTATGCTATTTTCATGGTATTTTTGCCCAAAAAAAAAAAGTGGTAGGGCACTGTGCCTAATGCCTCAATGAAGAAGCCTCCACTGGTGTTATAAATAGTAGAAAGCATTTTACTCTTTTTCTAAGTTTTTTTTAAAAGCGCAGGAAGCCTCAATAAAAGAATCCATTAAACAGGTTTTTACTCTGCTTTTTTAATAAATTCTTTAAAAAAATATTACTGAGTAATTATAGCATAATTTACAGACCTGAAAAGACCCACTGCAGCAGGTACCATACATATATTACAAATCATGAGGCAGTGACCTCACCTGACATCAGAAGCAAAGATGTTTGACGAGGACTGTAGCAATTTCTATAGACCTCAACCCTGGTCTTCAGGGTCCACTAACAGGCCAGCTTTTAAGGATTACCTTAGGGAAATGCAGACTGGATCCTGCAATCACTGAGCAGCAAATCATATCACCTGAGCTGTGCTTCAGTTATCTGGCAAACCTGACCTTTTTTGGGAAACCTGAGGACCAGGTTTTGGAACCCCTGCTACAGACTGCTTCAACTCATAGGAGTTGTAGGGAGAGAGATGGGGATTCTGCCATATCCAATGCAAAGAAGAAAAGTATTGATGTGTCTAAGAATGTTAAAACGATGTAACATATCCGCTCCACAGATAAGGTAAAACCATCAGTATCTTTTGTCATAGCAAATCCCTTATAAGCACAGCTTTGTCTCCAATTGATGGCACAAAAGATTAATTTATACGATATATGATGGAACTAGATGGAGTAGCTCTAAACATTAAACATGTAAAACAGCACTAGGCTAGATACTATCACGTTCGGTGACTTTTCGTTCTCTTCAATTCGGTTCCTTTTGCCGATCCCATTTCGGTGACCCTGCCGCAAACCCGACGAAAATGAACCGTAAAACCAGGCGAATGCACGCCGAAAACCCTCAAAAACATCTGGATTAACCCGCCGAAAACCACGGAAAAACCCGAGCAGGAGCCGATCACACGCAGCGAAGCCGCCGGAAAAAGCCGACACTGCAGACGAGTGAAGTGAATAAATTAGGAAAACAGTTTGCATGAATGATTGAAAAGTGAAACGCTGTTTGCAAAGAAACTACTGAGCGAAAATGTCTGAAATTTACATATGAGGTCCAGGGAATGATAATAAAGAGGGCTGTTACAGAAAAAATAAGTAAACTTTAAAAAAAATAAAATTCGGACTTTTATTAAAAAACAAATTCTGAAAAATGCTTCAAATATCCTAAAAAATCTATAAATAAATAGACTCTTTACTGCAGAATTTTATAATGAACAGTTTATTAGATATTGAATTAAAACTGGAATATTTTTAACATTGAAGCCTATGGGTTTCTCTTGAATAAACTTGCCGAATTAAACCACCGAATGGCAGGGCATTTCGGGAACCTTTCACTGCTGATTTGTGTTCTCTGAATAGCCGAAGCAGTGCTTTTTCATGGGGATTTCACTGCCCTCGAACAGGCACTGAACAGGCACCGTATGTTCAGGCTATTCGCCAGGATTTGGCGAATTGCCTGCTCTCTGGATAGCCGAATGGCCAAGAAAGGTAACCGAACGCTGATTTTCAGCGTTCGGTTACCTTTCTCAAGCAATTCGGATCTCTTTGAATAACCCTGTATATATTCTCCACTTAAATTTATGGTACTTATTATTCTACGCAGTTGGGCAGGTTTTGATTTCCTGAGGTACTCCTATTTGTCTGTCTGCTCGCTAGATTGCAATGTGATTCATCATTCTAGAGTGGGTATTTTCACTGATCTAGAATGAACTGGATGTAAACGTTGCCCCATTCCACATGTGTTGTTTCCATCCTAAGTCTGTTTATCTGTATCTTGTTCCCTTTGGTTATTGTAAAGCACTGTGGAAACTGTTGGCGCTATATAAAGGATGACAATAATAATAATTCTAACAAGCGCCTGATAGTTCCATTCTTATCTTCCAGTTTCTGCTGTTGTGTTTAGTCTCAGAATTCCGTTTTTATTTTTTATAGTTATTTTGGCAATGATGATGTTCTGTTAATTTTGTTTTTGCCAGTTTGCATTATAGATTCAAATTAGCAACTGAGCACAGATAATTATTTGTACTATACTCTTGAAAACCTGCTGGTCAAATACTGAGTCCCTTGTGCTATCTTCTAGAGCTTGTTTCACACTGACATCACAGTTAGTAGGGAATTCGTTTGAGTAGTTGACTTATTGAAGAGATGACATCCGTCAGCAGAGTCACTTCAAAAGTCACCAGTCTCCACGATTAAATCCACTCTTATAGAGTCAGGTCCAAAAATATTGGGACATCGACACAATTCTAACATCTTTGGCTCTATACACCACCACAATGGAGTTGGAATGAAACAAACACAATGTGCCTTAACTGCAGACTGTCAGCTTTAATTTGAGGGTATGTACATCCAACTCAGGTGAACGGTGTAGGACTTACAGCAGTTTGCAGATGTGCCTCCCACTTGTTAAGGGACCAAAAGTAATGGGACAATTGGCTTCTCAGCCGTTCCATGGCCAGGGTGTGTGATATTCCCTCATTACCCCAATTACAATGTGCAGATAAAAGGCCCAGAGTTCATTTCAAGTGTGCTATTTGCATTTCTCAAGATGACATCCAAAGAGCTGTCACTATCAGTGAAGCAAGCCATCATTAGGCTGAAGAAACAAAACAAACCCATCAGAGAGATAGCAAGAACATTGGGCGTGGCCAAAACAACTGTTTGGAACATTCTCAAAAAGAAGGAACGCACCGGTGAGCTCAGCAACACCAAAAGACCCAGGAGACCATGGAAAACAACTGTGGTGGGTGAATGAAGAATTCTTTCCCTGGTGAAGAAAACACCCTTCACAACATTTGGCCAGATCAAGAACACTCTCCAGGAGGTAGGTGTATGTGTGTCAAAGTCAACAATCAAGAGAAGATTTCACCAGAGTAAATACAGAGGGTTCACCACAAGATTTAAACCATTGGTGAGCCTCAAAAACAGGAAGGCCAGATTAGAGTTTGCCAAACAACACCTAACAAAGCCTTCACAGTTCTGGAACAAGATCCTATGGACAGATGAGACCAAGATTAATTTGTACCAGAGTGATGGGAAGAGAAAAGTATGGAATAGAAAAGGAACTGCTCATGATCTGAAGCATACCACCTCATCAGTGAAGCATGGTGGTGGTAGTGTCATGGCGTGGGCATGTATGGCTGCCAATGGAACTGGTTCTCTTGTATTTATTGATGATGTGACTGCTGACAAAAGCAGCAGGATGAATTCTGAAGTGTTTCGGGCAATATTATCTGCTCACATTCAGCCAAATGCTACAGAAGTCATTGGACGTCGCTTCACAGTGCAGATGGACAATGACCCAAAGCATACTGCAAAAGCAACCAAAGAGTTTTTGAAGGGATAGAAGTGGAATGTTATGCAATGGCCAAGTCAATCACCTGACCTGAATCCCATTGAGCATGCATTTCACTTGCTGAAGACAAAACTGAAGGGAAAATGCTCCAAGAACAAGCAGGAACTGAAGACAGTTGCAGTAGAGGCCTGGCAGAGCATCACCAGGGATGAAACCCAGCGTCTGGTGATGTCTATGCGTTCCAGACTTCCGGCTGTGATTGACTGCAAATGATTTGCAACCAAGTATTAAGAAGGGAAAGTTTGATTTATGATTATTATTCTGTCCCATTACCTTTGGTCCCTTAACAAGTGGGAGGCACATCTGCAAACTGCTGTAAGTCCTACACCGTTCACCTGAGTTGGATGTACATACCCTCAAATTAAAGCTGACAGTCTGCAGTTACAGCACATTGTCTTTGTTTCATTCCAACTCGATTGTGGTGGTGTATAGAGCCAAAGATGTTAGAATTGCGTTGATGTCCCAATATTTCTGGACCTGACTGTATGCTCACATTATTTGTCTATGGCATATCATGGCTTTGTGTATGGTTATACACCTTCCATCAGTTTAAAGAATTCCCTATTAACATACGTCAATACGGAATGCACCTGTAAACAAGTGACATAATGACTTTATTTCCTACATATTTATTTTTCTGTTAATCTGTATATTTGTTTTTGTGATAATATCTTGCATTTTACTATTTTGTATTTCTGTAACATTTCAATGTTCTTGAACCCAGGACATACTTGAAAACGAGAGAAATCTCAATGTATCTTTCCTGGTAAAATCCTTTATAAATAAATAAAATAAATAAATCAGTGGGTGTTTTAGAAAACTGAAGCCACTGATTAGATATATTATTTTACTCTACTACAATATTCTAAACTTTGTAATATTGAAAGTTGTTTCACCGTATTAGACTGAAAACAACATGAAAAAATAAAAAAAGTCCTGGCATTGCTTCTAATGGCAGAGATTCACCCAATATGCCAGGCCCCAGTGTTGTTTTAAGGAAAAATATGTGTACATGAGTTGATATAGGTACGTCCAATGGGATTGCACATACGTGACCATATCTTTAAAGTCATACAAGTCTATAATGATTCCATTTGAGTATACCGATAAGATAGCATGCATCGTACTGGTTTAGCTAATATTCTTTCATGGGCTCCTTTTTGGAAAGATCTGCTCACCCCTATCACCGTCAGCGCTGCCCTAACAATAAAGTGTAGATAACTGCAAACCTTGTATTACTTGTGACAACAAGCACTGTCTCTTACCTCCATGGTCCTTCAAGTTCCCAGTTCAAGAAAATTACAATATGCTTTTTATTTCAGCAGGTAACTCATACCTTTTGACGTTTATCTACAATTTCTCCCTAACACATTGCCGCTGCTTGTTGCGCACATCTAAAACGTCAGATCTTTGGTGTCTCATAGTGTATGATGAGCAGCAAAAGGCAGAATAAGTGTCTCAAGCACAACAAAACATTATAAGAACACACTACAAGCGCAAAGATAAATTGTGATGAGCCAATTGCACTCACATATGTCAGGAGCTGCGATCAATCCTAATCAAGATGAATATATCCTCAACAACTCCTCAGGGAATGATGAGAAATAGGATAAATGGTTGTGATATCTGTAGTATCCATCTATTGCGAAGAAATGACTGGAGGGATGGAAGACAGCAATTAGAAACTAAACACGCAGCATTAAGACAAGTGCAGGGGAGAAAAGGGAAAAGCAAGTAAAGGATTAATTAGTACTGAGGTTACATGGAAAAATAAGACTGCATTTATTCCAAAATGTAAGTGATTGTGAACTATTTTCAAGGCAAAATCATATATGCAACACTAGCTTGATCAAATGACAAAAAGGTTATTATAATATTTGTAAGAAAAAGTACTTTTTGAATATATTTAGATCTCCAAGTAACTTTATTCAATACATTCAAAAGTTCAGGTGTGATTGTGTTTTTAATTTCAACATATTTATAAATGGCTTTGCACATGTAGTATTTAACCCCTTTTTGCCAGGGGTCCGCTGGGAGGTAGACGGGCTTAACCCCTTCTCTACCAAGTGATTTTCCAAAAAAACATTGTCATGAACCAGTGGTTTTTGGAAACTTAAATTTAATTATACATTAAGAAATATTTGGGAGTATTCCCAGTGTATTCCTTACTGTAATAACCTATTTGGTGCCATCTACTGGCTAAATGGGGTTACACTAGTTTGAGCTGCAGCTCGTTGTTCCCTGCATTGGCTGCTGAAAGCCCGATATGTCAGGACATTCATCAGCCGATTTTAAACAGTTTTAGCACCTTGGGCATTATGCCCACAGGACTAAAACTTTGGGGGCACCTTCTACAGCTCAAATGCAAATGAAATTACTTTGCAGCAAACAAATTTCCTTTGCTTATTTCCTTCAGAGCTGCAGATCGAGATAACTCAACATCGGTACCTGATGATGCCTTTGAAGTCCTGAATTATCTCAATCTCAGTGGTGAAGTGTGTTATACACCAAGGGGCAGCTTTGCACACCCTGTGGCTTTCTGGCAACTCCTACAGCACACTTTCCTTTCCTGCACCTGATTGCTTTCATTGGTTGCAGGAGGACTGCCTGAGGTCAGCCGCAGGGAAGGGAGGTGGGCCGTAGAAAGGTGCCAGAAAGCTGCGGGGCATGTTATGCTGCTGTCCTGTGTCTAGACCTGCCTGCCGCAATGAAAGCATAGTCTGTCCCACATGTTTTAAGGGGTTAAAAGTATTACTTTTGCTTACTAATTTGGAAATATGTGCCAATAATTTGCCATTTCATTCAAAGGCTCCTTGATATAATCAAGGTAAAGTAGAACAATGTAAATTCATCCAAATCTAATCAACAGCAAACATAAAATGTTCAGAATGCCCTTTTATTGAATGGTAAAATTTTTACGATAACAGTATAAATTAAAAACATAGAAAATGTCGGCAGATAAGAACCTTTCGGCCCATCTAGTCTGCCCAATTACATGGATACTTTACCTGGATTTATCTTTTGTTTAGGATAGCCTTATGGCTATCCCATGTGGGTGGAGAATGCGGGCATTGAGATTGAGATTGAGAGATCAAATCAGTTTGAACATTTCACAAATCCTCTTTCCCATATTAAGGCTTGTAACAGATTTCAATACCCTGATAGGGTCACATCTGTCAATGCAACTTCTTTGCTGGACCCCCCTGTTCTCCCCAGCAGGCTTTGTGCCTTCCTCCAGTCCTCAGACGAAGCTTAAGGACTAGGACACGTAAAGATCCTGCCTGCAAACATCGGGACTTTGGATAGTGTAAGTCTACCGTTAAACACTTCAGCAGACTAATTTCTACAGTTCAGGACCCGGGATAGCAACAAGTTGTTGCTATCCAGGGTCCTGAGCTATAGAAATTAGTCTGTTGAAGCGTTTATCGGCAGACTTACACTATCCAAAGTCCCAATGTGAAAATAAATAGACTTCATCTATTTTATTTTCACATCGAGACCTCGGATAAAGTGCTGGAGTTAACCCCTAGCTGCCACCAATGGTGGAGATAGGGGGTTCCAATAAACCCCCTATCTCCCTATCCGTGGCAGCTAGGGGTTAATGTTTGGTATCGTTGGATCGGCCAGAGTATGGCCTTTCTAACAATATCAAACATAACCATGTTAATAGTTAAGAAAAAAAACAATGAAAATAAAAAAATATAAAAAATATAAACAGTTTTGTTTTGTTTTAAATCATTTTATTTGTTCTGGTTTTTTTTTTCGTTTCACATACTTTTATTCAGCTTCTTTTCCGTTTTAAAACCTTTTGTTCTGGTTTTATTTTAAAAGTCAGACCATTTGGGTCAGTATTTTTGCGTTTTTTAAATCGTTTTGTTAATTTTTTGCCTTTGATACCATTTTAATTTGATTGAATAAAGTTGTGCAATGCATATTCATAAGAAATAAAGGATCTTCATTTAATAAAAAATGATAGAATCGGCAGAATTACCGTATCGACAGAATTAGTATATCGACAGAAATATCGGATCATCCGAAATACCATTAGTTTAAGTCAAAACGAATAGACACTTTGAAACGAGGAGAAAAGACGTTCTGAAAAACTCAAAATTTCCGATATCACGAAAAAAAAGTCAATACGATAAACGAGCCGAAACGAAAATCGTTCGAAACAATCCGAAACTAAAATTTTAAAAACCCGAACGAGCCGAACCGAATTGAAAAAAAATCTGTGCACATCCCTAGTCTGGGTATATACATTTCTGGCGTCTGCTGCTATATAGATTTCTGGGGTCTGCTGGTATATAAAATTCTGGGCTCTGCTGGCATATACAATTCTGGGATCTGCTGGCATATAAAATTCTGGGCTCTGTTGGTATAAATATCTGGGCTCTGCTGGTATACATTTCTGGGCTCTGCTGGTATATAAAATTCCAGGGTCTGTCTGGGTATATAAAATTCTGGGGTCTGCTGGTATATACAATTCTGGGGTCTGGGTATATAAAATTCTGGGGTCTGCTGGTACATATATTTCTGGGGTCTGCTTGTTATTTACAATTTTGGGGTCTGCTGGTACATATAATTCTGGGGTCTGCTTGTTATATACAATTCTGGGGTCTGTGCTGGATATAAATAATTCTGAGGGGTCTATGCCTGGTTACACATGATTCTCGGGGGGGTGTATATATACATCTTTTTTTTCTTCTTCTTCAGGTAATGGGCGGTTTTGGAGTTCTTGGGTGATTTCTCTCACTTTTTTCCCCAGGACTTGACCCCTGGGTCCATTCATGTTCTTATTATTATCATGTACTGTACAGGACTCATGTTATGGAGTGCCAAATGCTATGCCAACATTCACTCAAAATTTAGGCCGTTTATTTCTATTATTAATTATGTAACCCACCTCTACGCACTTTTCCATTTCCATATTATCGTTTCTAAAACACAAACATAACTACACCTCTTGTTCAGAATGAAACATTCATGTTGATTTTTACAGAGGCAAACATGTTTATTCATATGCAAAGTAACACCACTTTCCGTGATAGTTTCAAACCTCTATGACTGCTGACTGACATTGAGTATATTGCTGTGTCTTTGATCTATGATTTTTATAAGTCCTTCTCATTACATATTATTACAAATTATCTACATTTAGTGCTTTCAAAACGTTTTCCTCACCTAAAATTTAAAACGTCTCTTTTGTAATATCCTGCATGTGTTGTCTAGCACTTTATATGTACCCATATTGCTAAAGAACCCCCATAAAATATATTATATATGGTTACTTTCAATTTAACATAAAGTTTTTAAATTTGTTTTCTAAAGACACTGTATAAAAATGTAATGAATTAAGGTGATAACATTAGGTATTTAATTGTAATTGCATAGGACACTCTTTTCCTAAAGAGAACCCATTTTTCCTTCCATGTACAAAAGCTGACATATGCCACCTTAATATATTTATGTTGACTTAGTAAAACTGCTGAAGTACATACCATAAAACGTGCCATTGACTGATGACCTTACATTAAAAAATGTACCATAATAGAGTATAACTAAATAAATATGTTGGTTTAAGTGGCAGTGCAAATGATGTAATGGAATGGAAACAGTGTTTCATAAATGTACAAATTGTCTCCGGGCCATAATTCTTCCTGAAATGTATGTTTAGAAGAAAGAACACACTTTAATTTTGTTGATGTATTCTTCGTAATCTGATATATCCATTTTAGTCTTTTAATTTGTTAATATGTGCAGTTTTACTGTGCCATTTTACAATCATCTTCTTTCTTCCTTCCAAAAGAACTCTTTCAGTTAAATGCAGCCTTCTATTTAATGATACCATTTTCCTAGATTGCTAAGACATTGCCTTCTCCAAACTGAGCTAATTGTTATAAAGTACTTCACTTCAGTAAATCTTCAAGTAGCAAAATCACTTCTCATATTAAGGTCATTTTTCTTTCTTCCCTCAATGAAGAGCAAGATGTTGGCAAAACTTTGTCATTTGTGCAGAACACAGGTGGCCAATTTCTAGCTCCTTTATTTAAAGAGGACATGTTACCTTAAAAAAACATGTCACAGTCATCATTAAAGTATGAAAAGCTATCCTAATGCTTATGCTGTGTCAACATTTTATAATATTCAGGGTTATTCAGAGAGCTGTGAAAAGCAGGAGAATGACTGGAGAACTGAAAACCAGAAACATTCTCCCATTTATCTCACTTTCCGAATTGGCTACTTTGACCTAGAATTTTCAGTTCTCCAGTCATTCTCCTGCATTTCACCGCTCTCTGAATAACCCTGATTTGTTTTTAACAAGAATTTTTTATGATAATTCTGTAATTTGTCCATACAGACCAAGCACTATTTCAAGCTCTTCTTATCCTACAATATTTTCATGGTTACGATTGGTTTCTACAATCCTTTATTTTTGCGTCCAATTAGCTTTCTAAGTAATGACTGGGTAAATAAAGAAGTTAAACGCACAATGTTTCTACGTGAGGTTAGCCAAACTGTAACTTGTAGGATGGTAAATAACAATGCAGATTAACAGGGAAAACAGTTCATGCTTTTTTTTCTCAACTTTGAATTTTAGTGAGAAAATATAAAGCAGGGAGAGGGGTACAGTACAAAAAAAAAGGGAGAGGAGGGGGTTATCTGCATTTTAACAGATGTCCTATTCAAGTATTGAGTTCCATCAGGGTCCCAAGAAGAATAGCATAAGTCAAAGTATTGACCACATTGCATTTATACACAATATTAAAAATCTGCATTATCTTATGTTGTGACACCATAGTGTGGGCTTAGGTTGTGCTGTAGTCTCAAGTAGGGGAGCTTCTTACAGTGGGGTGCCTTATACCTCCCACTAATCTTTCATTTATGTGATATATATTTATTTATTTTTTATAAAGGATTTTACCAGGAGGGATACATTGAGATTTCTCTTGTTTTCAAGTATGTCCTGGGTTCAAGAACATTGGATCGTTACAGAAAGACAAAATAGTAAAATGCAAGATATTAACACAAAACCAAATATACAGATTAACAGAAAAATAAATATGTAGGAAATAAAGTCATTATGTTACATGTTTACAGGTGCATTCCGTATTGAGGTATGTTAATAGGGTAGTCTTAAGGGACTTTAGACTGGGGGAAGATTTGATTGTGTCTGGGAGGTTATTCCATATTTGTGGTGCTCTGTAGGAAAATGAGGACCGAGCCACTTTCTTTTTGTATAGCGGTATTGCAAGTAAGGTGCTGATCCTGGATCTGAGGTTATAGGATGAGGGAACTGCTAGGGGAAGCAGTCTATTCAGGTAGGGTGGTAGCTTCCCGAAAAGCTCTTAAACACCAGGTTGGAAAGGTGAAGGGTGCGTCTAGATTCCAGCGATGGCCAGTTTAGCTCTTTTAACATGTCACAATGGTGGGTCATGTAGTTACATTGTAGCGCAAAGCGGCAGAATGAGTTATACAATGTAGTAAGTTTCTGGAGGTGTGTTTGAGGGGCAGCTGCATAAACTACATCTCCGTATTCAATGCTGGCATAAGCATCTGTTGCACAATCTGCTTTCTTACTGCGGGGCTCAGGCAGGATTTGTTTCTGTACAGGGCTCCTAGTTTGGGGTAAAGTTTAGATGAGTTTTTCGATGTCGGGGCCAAAGGATAGATTTGGGCCTAACCACATACCTAGATATTTGAGAGAAGTGACTGTAGTCAGTGTGTCATTTGATCTTGTCCCCACACATAGATGGGGTGTTTGCAATTTGTGTAGTTTAGGTGCAGTTCCAAAGAGCATTGTAACAGTTTTGTCAGTATTTAGAAAAAGTTTGTTATCTGCGATCCACGTTTCTACCCTTGTGAACTGGTCTTGCAGCACGGCCTCCAGCTGCAGGAGATTTGTGTCCCATAACACCCATAGGTCGCTTCTGGGGGGGCTGCAGGTCTAGCAAGTGCATGACCAAACTCTCTGGCATCCTATATGTGTCTAGAGATTTCTTGATTGCCACCAGCATGGAAATAGACTAAGGGAAGTATTACAAAACTGGTGCTAACTTAACCAGAGCTTTTGTAAACTTACCAGAGCCATTATAGTCTATGGTAGTGGTTCCCAACCGCGGTCCTCAAGTACCCCTTACAGGCCAGGTTTTAAGGATTACCTTGGGGAAATGCAGCCTGAATCCTGCAATCGCTGAGCAGCAAATCATATCACCTGTGCTGTGCTTCAGATATCTGGAAAACCTGGCCTGTTAGGGGTACTCGAGGACCGCGGTTGGTAACCACTGGTCTATGAGGTTGTAAGTTTACAACAGCTCTGGTTTAGTTAGCACTAGCTTTGTAATACTGCCCTTAGTTTTCCAATTTTTGGCAATCAATAGCCAGGTTGATGTAACTATATAATACATCATTCGCTCTAGGAGCCAAGGCAAAGCGGCGGGAGCATCCCTAGCAGTAGTACTTTGGGTTGCAGAGGGAGATTGGTAACCCAGGACTGTTGAGTAGATGGAGAACCTGCATCCACAGTGGTTTGATAAGGGCGCACGATCTCAAGATGTGGAAGTATGTAAGGCTAAACTCTTTTGACCTTTTATTTGTCAGGTATGAGTTCATTTGAATTAGAGATTGGTCATTAAGATATTAAATAACATTGCAGCATGGCATGTTTCCTTTATTCTAAATATATAATGCAATAAGAATCTTCCAAAGGTATGTGCTAATCACATTTGGGTTCTCGCCTTCCTGTATGTCCTCAGGCTTCGAATGCTGTCTAGACCAGGAAATGTCTCAGCCAATCAAGACACTTTTATTTTTTTTAGGTAAGACTGATTTCATTGAAAACCCCGTTTAGCAAGGCTTAATGGGATATAAATGAGCATTCAGTAGCAGTTTCTTTCATGAGAGAAGATGAATGGAACAGCTGCCAAAGCTGATTAAAACTTCACCATAGCTTCCATCAGATTCCTAGAAACAGAACTATATGATACTGCAGGTGTGGGCCTGCAAGGAAGTGGAAAAACTTCAGTATTCCTCTCTGATGTCTGGCATTGAGGAGCCAGGCTTGTGGATGAAGTGATTTGGTGTGGAAGGAATAGGGAACTTCCTTGTATAAGTTACAAAGGTTGTTATGGTGCTTGGAGCATGAGGATAGTAAATAAGTTACATAACCTGGTACGGCACAAAATGTGCTGTTAGGGGTCCTTGGATCTCACGAGTACATGAAAAATATAATGGTACAAAATAATAGTGCAATACAATATAATTAATATAAATTGAGAGGATTAGGATAATGTCTCACTCACAAATATTTATTTATTTATAAAGGATTTTACCAGGAAGGATACATTGAGATTTCTCTCGTTTTCAAGTAAGTATATGTAGCCCAAACACTGGCTCAGAATGGATCCACACGTGTGGGTTGATTGTCTTCAAGTTTCTCAGGTGACCCCCACCTTATTTAGGATATCTCATCCAACAATATGCAAATAAAAGCAGAGAAAGAAACACTCCTTGTGCAGATCAGATTAAACTCACAGGTAAGTATCATCCAGAATTTGTACTTACATTTGGAGGAGCCATATTTTTATTGAGAAAGGATTTTACCACTTGCACTTGCTTGGGTTGACTCCTATTTATCCAACAGGTCCTTCTGTGTGTCCTTTGCTGGTAACTCCTCCTCCTCATTGCCTCTATCTGTTGGTGTACCTCAAGGCTCTGTCCTTGGTCCTCTGCTCTTTTCCATCTACACCTCCTCCCTGGGCAAAATCATCAACAGCTTTGGCTTTAATTACCACCTCTACGCTGATGACACTCAGATCTACCTCTCTACCCCTGATCTCTCTCCCCCTGTCCTTTCAAAAGTCAGTGACTGTTTATCTGGCTTCTCCTCCTGGATGGCCTCCCACCACCTAAAGATCAACATGTCAAAGACTGAACTCCTACTTATTCCTCCCTCCAATGCCTCCCCACCTCCTGACTTCTCTATCACGGTGGAGGGTATCACCATCTCCCCATCAAACCAAGTTCGCTGTCTTGGAGTTACACTTGACTCTGCTCTTTCCTTCATCCCCCACATCAAGTCTCTTTCCTCCTCCTGCCGATACCAACTGCGTAATATTTCCAGAATTCGGCCATTTCTTACCGCTGTCACCACAAAACAACTCATACACGCCCTGGTAATCTCCCGACTCGACTATTGCCATAATCTCTTATCTGGCCTCCCTCTCTCCCGCCTCTCCCCCCTACAATCCATCCTGAACGCCTCCACCAGGCTAATTCACCTCACCCGCCGCTCTGTCTCTGCCGCTCCCCTCTGCGAGTCCCTTCACTGGCTCCCCATCCACTGCAGAATTAAGTTCAAAATCCTTATCCCTACCTACAAAACCCTCACTAACTCAGTTCCCCACTACCTGTCCTCTCTAATCACCAAATACACCCCAGCCCGCTCCCTAAGGTCAAACAGTGACCTGCGCCTAGCTTCTCCCCGCATCACCTCTTCCCATGATAGACTGCAGGATTTCTCACGAGCAGTCCCCACTCTCTGGAACGCTCTCCCTTGTACTGTCAGACTTTCCCCTAACTTCTCTTCCTTCAAACGCTCCCTGAAAACATTCCTATTTAGGGAAGCCTACCACCCAACTCACTGATGCAACCATCAATCACTCTCACCTTACAGTCCTCTCCTCCTGTTTCCAACCCCAACCCTCCCAGATTGTGAGTTCCTACGGGAATAGGGCCCTCATCTCCTCCTGTACTGTTTGTCAAATGTTGTTCAATGTATTGTAACCCTGTCTATACTGTGCTTATTGTACAGCGCTGCGGAATATGCTGGCGCTTTATAAATAAAGAATAATAATAATAATACCAGGAAGGATACATTGAGAGTTCTCTCATTTTCAAGTATGTCCTGGGTGGCGAGTATGTACCGTTAGGTGTCTTGCCCAAGGACACTTACTGGAGAGGTGCTTGTCGGGATTGAACCCATGACTCCACAGGCTCTCTCCACGCAGAGCAGTGATGTTACCTCTACTCCACCCAGCCAGTGCGTTCCAGGAAAGTAACTGTGCATGCGCAAAATGGAGGTGCCCGCGCCGAACACGAATAGTGAATAGGGAAGAAGTAATTTGGACAGGATGTGAGGACAATTATCTAATTTATGGACACTACATAAGGATTGTTAGTCCTTTGAGACCACACCAGCTGATGAAGCCACTCTTCCATGTGGCGAAACGCGTTCTGGTTTATTGTATTGTATTTTAATAAATTTTATTTTTACCTTTATCCTGTCCTCAATTCACAATCCTTGGATCCCAAGTGGTTTCACTTTGGTTCTCAGTTCCAATAACACATGGGTGTTTTTCCTAGATCCATATGGCTCCTCCAAATGTAAGTACAAATTCTGGATGATACTTACCTGTGAGTTTAATCTGATCTGCGCAAGGAGTGTTCCTTTCTCTGCTTTTATTTGCATATTGGTGGATGAGATATCCTAAATAAGGTGGGGGTCACCTGAGAAAATTGAAGACAATCAACCTGCACGTGTGGATCCATTCTGAGCCAGTGTTTGGGCTCTATATTTGTGAGTGAGACATTATCCTAATCCTCTCGATTTATATTAATTATATTGTATTGCACTATTATTCTGTACCATTATATTTTTCATGTACTCGTGAGATCCAAGGACCCCTAACAGCAAATATTGCGACGTAACAGGTTATATAATTTTATATTCTGCATGTTCTTGGTTTAGGGGAAACCTCTTGTTTCTGGTACTGGCCAACTGGGGTGCCTTGGTGGTGGATGCATGATTGTGTGGCGCTTCACCATTCTCTGTGTAGTAAATAAGTTACGTTTGATAATATATCTAAAGTGCAACTATTCCCCTTGGCAAGTTAAATAAAGGGCATTATGATTTTGTATAGCTATTATTGTTCTATAATAATCTGTCTTCTATGCTTTGTTTGTTTTTGTTTTCTTTCCTGTCCCCTTCTGAAATGTCTGGGCCAGTGGAACTCTGAATGGGACTGAGAAACACTAACCTAGAGAGGAATTTAGGTTTACTGTTTTAATTTCTTCAATTCCTTATTGTTCCCCAATGTATTTTACTGTGGTTCAGTGATATGCACTGATTCCTTTTTTTTCATGCAGACCGTGTTGACATATGTGGAAAATCATGTTTGTTTTTGGGATAGGCTAAAACAAAGTAACTAGAGCACAGTGTGAAAGAATGTTTTGCAAAAAAAACGTTACTCTTCCTCCACCCTCTAAATACACACTGGTGTGCTGCATTTTTTATGCCAGCCATACAATGGTGTAGGAAAAAAGCTTCATTAGCTGCTTAAATGCTAGCTAATTCACACCTAGCACAGATGAGTGATTCATGTCTCAATCCATTGTTGTAATTGAGTAAAAAAAAGAAGTGGGTAAACAATGTGTGCTTAGAGTGATACTGCGCACTATACTTTTTTAGTGATCATGTGACTCATTCTCAGCATTGCTTCCTTGAGTCTCTCTTGTGTAGGTAAAGTTGTCAGCAATACATGTAGCAGCTGACAACTATTCACCTATTATATGAAAAACACTCTTTTCACATCTCTTCACATGCATAATTAATACTGTTGAATATATATATATTATACATAAAAACAGATATATATATATTTGTCATCAAGAAAAATAATTACCTTTTAGGACTTTGGGCTTGATTTAATTCCTTTGACAATTTTTTCGAATTATTGACTGATTCATTTGAAAAAAATCAGCTGGAGCTGATATTAGAAAAAAGAGCTAGCTGGTAACATGCCCGAAAAAGCCTATATTCAGCCAGTATCATACAGATTTGTACCTTTTAAAACATGACTATTAGAAATATCAGATGTTTAAATAAAGATTTCAGTCTAATTCCCTGCCTGAAAATCCATTTATCAAGGCCTTTCAGCATTTCAAATTTTTTCAGAAATCGTCATATTGATAAATTCAAATTATTTATTTAGAAAGTATTTTATGAGTAAGGAATTCTTGACATAGCTGATCTTTCCATTAAAAGTATAGACGCAAGAGCTGACATTCAATCTAAACTTTTATGGGGAATCAGAATGCTGGTAAGCCCAAATTTGGATCTCCCAAATTGCAAAATCGGTCGGCTGAAAAGGATCTCAATTTTGGGTACCGGGCTGAATTAAATCAATCCGTTTGGTTTTAATTAATCAAAGCTTCTAAAAACTCTACTTTTAGTAGTAACCTTATGGATGCTACATTTTCATATAAGGAATGAATCCTTCAATTGTCTCTTGTCTTTGCTCTATAACAGAACTGAAATTAAGATGACAAACATTCCTGCAACATAAGAAAAACATTCCCCTATAGCTTCATTCTACAAACATTATTACCATTCACCGTTGAATTCTAAGGGGTTTATTCAGAAATTGCCAGTGCTTGCAAATGTTACAAAGTGAAGCTTCTCCTACAGCTGTTTGGATTTTTCTTTTGTAATGCACCAAACATCGGTAGACATCGGCATTTACTGAAAAACTCTCATAGCTTTTGTATCTTCTTTTTTAAAAATCGCTTTTCTTTATTTTAAATACCCATCTTTGCCGCTCATTGTACATTTGCTTCAAGATTTTCCAGGAACTGTGTTTGTCACTCTTGTCGATACACAGCAACTTAATGGTCAGTGACTAAGTCCCTCATTTAGGCTGAATACACTGGCAATATATAAAGAAGATCTCGCTAAGTCAGCGTTGCCAGTATTGCTATGTATCAAATGTTGACAGCAGTCTGCAATTTTCATTTTAAAATCTAAGTATACATGTTAAACAGATATCTAGAGTAATATTACTCAATTCCTAAATGAATTTGGACAGCCCTTTCCCAATGGTGATTTTCTGGCAAGTGTTATATTTTATATTCGATTATACTATTATCAGTCTGTATAAAACATAACAAGAAAAAAGGTTGTCATTTGCGCTCACTACTGTAGCTCCATGCGAAACAGAACAATCAGAGGTTTTGGTTTACTTGCATGGAATGGCCATTAAAGTGTAAACCAACCCGCCACGTCACGGCACCTCTGATCAGGTGGGTCCTACCTAATGAAACCAAGAGCTGCTTTTCTAAGCAACCACATATCCTCATGCTGCTTATCAGCTAAGAGGCAAACCGATGGGTTTATATTTATACCCTCACTAGGAACAATTTCACTTTTATACATGAAGTGGATTTGTATACTTTTGGTCTCCGCAGCCACCCTGAGAGGCAATAAGCAGAAATCAGTTTTTTCTGTATATATGTATATTTTGTTTTATCCCCATTATTGCTGCTGCGCCTTTCCGTGTTTTCTTTTTATACCGAAAGTGGAATTGTTCCAGGCGAGGGTATAAATATAAACCCATCAGTTTGCCTCTTAGCTGATAAGCAGCATAAGCGTATGTGGTTTGCTTAGAAAAGCAGATCTTGGTTTCATTAGGTAGGACTCACCTGACCCAGAGGTGCCGTGACGTGGCGGGTGGGCTTACACTTTAATGGCCATTCAAGTAAACCAAAACCTCTGATTATGTTTTTTTTGCATGGAGCTGCAAATGGTGAGTGCAAATGACAACCTTTTTTCTTGTTATGTTTTATACATGAAGTGGGCTGGATACTTTTGGTCTACGCAGCCACCCTGATAGGCAATAGGCGCGAAACCGTTTTTTTCTGCATATATGTTTAGTCACCCCAAAACCATGAGTGTAACTAAATACTGAACAAAAAGACAGTGAAGGGGATTTTTACCATCACTTTCCCATTGGGAACTATTATAAAAAACATAGCACATGCAAACACGTTCCAATACTGTGTGGTATAATATTCTGTTTAATACAGGTGCCAGTTGGCAGAAATGTTTGCTAAAGTGCAAATCATACAAAACCAGAAGAAGATTTTTTTTCCTAGACACTTATCACAGACAACTAAACTTGTTCTACAATAATGTAACAATTTAGCCTCTTGTTATTATCATTATTTGTTTATTTGTATTGCACCACATATATCCCAGTGTGTTATAGGGATCACAATAAATTAAGACAGCACATTATATTTGCATTTTTTTTGCTGACATCGGAATGCTGCCCTTGTTGATCCACTGATGGACATAACATAGGCGTTCCATAGGTGTTCCTCACATCAGGAGCTGGAACAAGATAGACATTCTCTAAAGCAGGGATCGTAAACTCTGGCTCCCCAGATGTTTCTCAACTACAAGTCCCATGATTCTCTGACCATCGATTACATTTGAATAAATCTGGGAATTGTAGGCCATTAACATCTGGAAGAAGGCAGAGCTTGAGATCCCGGCTCAAAAGCGTGCATCTACCATGTTAAGGGGCTGATCTTGGTGTTCCACTGTAGATAGTCTATGATGCTGTTTTTCCAGTGTGATTCACCCGAGGGAACTCACCTCTCTTCTATTTCTTAAAATTAGAGGAATAGCAAATGTAGGCCAATGTCTATATACCTAGAAGGTTTGTCATTGCACATAAAATACCGATTGGTGATGAGAATTCTTAAAACATACTGAAAGAGAGTTTCTGAAAACATCTAATGGTCATGGTCTTTTTTTTTTCTTTTCATTCTTTTCCATTGAAAATAATTGTTAAGGTTCTAAATCCCATACCATTTGTGGGTCTTAAGTAAGGATATGTCATATATACCACCCACTGGGGGAAACATAAATAATGTGTAATATTTCACTTCCCTTCCAGGAACATGAATAAATAAATAAATAGGATGTATACGTATCTTTTTACATTTCAGATTTCAGATTTCACATTCCACATTTCCAGTTTTTTTTTACGTTTAAGACTTTGCCCGCGGGAATTGCTTCTCATGAGAAGGGACTGTAGATATGCATTCAGCTCTGCTATTTTGGCCTACATATTACTATTCCCTTGTTGATTTTTTTATATTTCCCTGTTTGCAGAATTACAAAGCATGTTACATATTGCAAAAATGTTTTACATGAGTATAAATAACTCAATGCAAACCATATGCAAAAGCATGATAGTGTAACAAAAGTCTTTCCTATTTCACCCATTCCTTTGTTTTGTAATGGTTTTGATATAAAGTGCCCAATTTATCTATTCAAATAATACCGGTAGTTGTGATGTTTCAATGCAGGGACACTAGAGTTTGCATGTTTTGTTTCTTTTAATATGTTTCATAAGTCATATTTTATTATTGAGGAATTCTGCATATAAAACATTCGGGCCACTATTCCATAGCTGGTGCTACGGGACTTGATTTTTAGCATTTTGAAAAAAAATCTGTTTCTGAAAAACTAATCAACAAAAGTGGAAAAACTCATGCAAGTAAAAATGTTTCTGGTTTGACTATTTTGCCCTAGAATTTTCAATTCTACAGTCATTCTCAAGGTTTTCACCTCTCTCTGAATAACCCTGCATAGGTTTCAATGTTAAAAATATTCCCTTTTTTACCCAATATCTAATAATCTGTAGTAAAACGTCTCTTTATTTGTTGATTTATTTTTCTTAGTATCTAATAGGCATTTTTAAAAAAAATTCAATTTTTTCTTCTTTCTAATAGTGTTTTTTTTCTGTTAACAGCCCTTTTTATTATCATTCAGAGGATCTTATATGTTAATTCCAGACATTTTTGTTCAGTAGTTTTTTTAAAACAGCTGGTGACGGGTTCGCGGTGGTATTCGGTGGCTGATTCCCTGCACTTCAGGGACCCTGCGGTGAATTCACCAGGGAAATTTGATTCCCCAAAGTGCCTGCGTCATTTGGGTGCTCTGTGAATATCCCCTTTAGGCTAGGGTCAGACGAACGCATTTTCACGTTGTCTGTGAAAAAGTGCGTTCGAACGAGTGGACGCATTTTTTCACGGAGTACGCGATAGCGGTCATACTATGCGCATTTTTCGTCCGTGATTTTGTACGGATCATCAATAAAACACTTTGTGCATCTGGACGTTATGTAGGCTGGACATTAGTAGCGTCTGACATCTCCTAATCACACACACACACCGCTAGCGGACACAGCGCACTCTGTACAACCGTACTAGCGGTTTTACGTTCTCGAAAAAATGCGTTCATTTTCCACTTGCGTTGCGCAGCCGGACTTTCGTGCGACCGTACTTCGTATATTGGCTGTCATTGCCTGGCATTTGCTGCTAGTGCGGCCGTGATTATGTGCGCCTGCACGCGCGTTCGCACTGCCTCAGTCTGACCCTAGCCTTAGTGGTGATTTTTTTGCTGCCCCCTGGAAAGTGCCAGCCTAGGCCTTGCCTACCCAGGACATACTTGAAAATGAGAGAATTCTCATTGTATCCTTCCAGGTAAAATAGTTTTGTGTAAAAAAAATAAAAAAATTTTTTTTAGGGTGTCACCCTAGGGGTGGTGCCACCTGGTGCGGGCCGCACCCCCGCCCCCCCTACCGACGCTAGTGATAACAAACCCTCTATGTGTATGACCACGGCTATTTCTGAGAACCCTACTTTGTGTATGACCTCCGCTATTCCTGGCAACCCTGCTCTGATTGTAACCCTTGGTATAAGGCTGACCATCTCTCCTGGCAATGAGACCAATACTATCGGGGCTAAGTGTGTTCACCTACGGGGCCTGTTAACCCTTGCTGGGTACTACAAGATCAATTCCCTGAAGGTAGTTAGCTTTACTGACCAATCCATTCGATCGGAGGGGTAGATAGTATACTGTGAACAGGGACCGGTATCATAGACAAAGGGGGGGATCTGTGACACACACTTGCAGGCCATTACCCGCTGGCAGTGGATTGATAGGTGGGAGGAAGCCTATATCCAGCAGAGTCCTTACCATTTTGTTTAATGGCCCCTGCCACCATCTCCTAAATTCTTGTTTTATGATCCATCAGCTTCTGGCGGCAAGGACCGCTTCTGCCATTCTGTCCTACCTTGGGACGCATTGGGCCACATTCTCATGTGTTCTGATTCTGAATGAGGTGCCTGCGCAGCCCTACTCCAGATCCCCAGACTGGAGAAGCAGCAAAGCAATACTTCCTTCTGCTGTATTAGCCACAGGAGGCAATATCAGAGGACAAGTGATGTAGGGGCCCCTGTCAGATAAGGTACTGCTGGGGCAGCAAGGTCCAATCAAACAGGCCGCCACATCTGTAACCTCTGTGACACTGGTAATTTGCCTCTGCCACCTGCCATAGAGAGCTTCTACTTCTCTAAACCCATGAAAATATAAATACAGGCTTAAACTATCAGCAAATGTTACAGACTTGCTGAGCAGGGTTATTCTCCTGATGAAATGTAAATTGCTACATTTCATCCATTTACCAATATTAAATATATAGCTCATTGGATTCTTCATCAATGATTTCACTTTACATGTCAGGACATATTTGTTGTGCTGTTGCTATGTATTATCTAAGTTGATATCTCTGAATGAGAATTTAGACTTCCCTGTTCATCATGAATACCACTTTATTTATCTAGATGTCGTCCCTTAATGACTCTGTTTTAAGATACAGTGCAGGGATGCCATCTTTAATGAAATGATTTGATTTACGCAGATGGAAAACTATTATTTTTTTGTTGTATATATTGCAAACAAGTAGTGGGAGATAATTTTTTTAAATAAATGTTTGGTAACTCGGAGGAAACCACATTATTCCACAAAAATTCCTTCTGGATAATGTCATTTAGGGAGACTTGTTGTTCACTTTGAATTCCTTACTGACTTCTTTTAGTAATGCACCTTTCCCGGATTTATTGGAGATTTCCATGCCAGAGCTCAGCAATTTGAAGAAAGCCAGTGTGTGTTTCCTATATTTTGAGCCTTTTTTTGTTTGCCTGCATATGAAGAATTACACTTTCTTTTTTAACTATTTGACATTGTTAATTTAAATGTTTTGGGCCAGATTCCACTTTAGCCTTTAATGATAAAGTATATTACATCAAGTATTAGGGTCCTCTCATTAATTCTAATGGCTCTCTCAATATTCCAGGTGAGTCCCAACGCTCTGTTCTTTCAACTAGAACAGGATCAGCACACCCTGTCTATTGTAGTGAGAAGATATAGAAGTGCACGTGGCACCATGGAGAACATAGCTTCAGGAATGCCAATTTTGGAATGTAGGAAGAGACCAGGAACACCGTCTCTACAGCAGAAGTTTTTGGAATGTGGCTCCAGTAAATCTGTGGTTGTGGAGACAGTGAGCCTGGTCCCTTTATAGATCCCAAGCTCGGAAACACAATGTTGTGGCTTGGATGTCATGACTGTCTACTGTACATTTACACTTTCTATACTTTGCAGAGAATAACAAGTGATACCAGCATTGCTCATTATTCTTCTCTGCAGCCAGTATTGGAAAAATTTACTGGCTGTGATAGGCTGTTGTTGAGTGATCTTGTATCAATGTGGTGCCAAACCACTAATATAGCAGCTGGCTTGTAATTGAGTCAGTAATAAAGATCCACTAATACTTAACAACTTGCATTATTTTTTTTTTATTTCTGGCTTCCTATTGATGGCTTAGTCCTAATATATCCCATTGTTTCTGCCTTAAGAGATGTTTAAGCAGGTCACAAGCCCCTTGCCCAATATCTTTAGAGGTCCAGGACAATGAGAAACCAATACTCATGCAAGTACTTGGGTTATTATCTTTTAATCAAATTGATCAGTGGCTGAGAGAGGAGGGGAGTGTACCTTGCTGAGATATTCATCTTATCTTATCATTATGTTCCACCTATCCATTAGCTAGTGCCATCCATGGAATCTTTGTGGCCCTGGGCTGTAACATTGGGAGGTGAGAAGTTCACGCCCAGTAGCGCTTCCTTATGAGAGATGGTGAGAAAAGTTTTATCTGGGATATGAACTCATTGTCTCCCTCAGTGACTAATTGTCTTGTCCATCAGGAATAACAGCTCATAAAGAGACTGATAATCCTTGGCACAGGATTGCAAGAGGTACGGGAATAAAGGGCATGACAAAGCTTAATAAAGGCTCGACTGCAGAGCTGAAACTTTGCAACCTTTGAGCTCAATAAATCATCTTGATCCCACCAGTGTGACCTCTATTTGATTTTTTACTCACTGGACTCAATCAGCCAAAGAATAGGCACACATTCAAGCATCAGTGCTAAAAAAAACACAATTGAATCATGTACATGCCCCGTATCTGAGATGTGAGGATGTATTACTCAAATTCAAATTGTACACAACATGAAACCCACCCATTATATTAAACAATGTGTCCTCACTTGAACGCAGGCCTATGGATCTTCACATTCCACTCTCTAACCCCATCTTAAAATATAACAAAAAAATAAAACAAATAGAACATTGGTCAAGACACGTTAAGCCGTTACTCAGATTGGGATTTTGGAGCACTGAAAGCACTACTGTATTTTTTATACACCTAGGTAGGCCAATGTGCCTTCACAAATCTGGCCATTAGGTGAAAAACTAAAGTCTGTTTACAGGTTCACATAGAAATAACTATAATGATGTGCTATAATAAGGCTCTCAAAGACAATATTTGATTCTCAACGTCACTAACATTTTGAGCATGTACATAATAACAGTTATGGGAACAAACATTCGTATTTATTAATTTCTACATACTTGTATTTCGTAACATATGTTCGCTACAAAAAAGTCACCTAAACTCACAGCTATGTATCACTGTCATCGTCCAACAGTATATAACATATAGCAACATTAGAAAAAAAATCTGGATAAACAATAAACATTCCTCATACAGATGCCATTTGAAAGGTGCATGAAAAGCCTCTCCGGCAGCGAGAGTGTTTTCCTGGGAGGGGGTCACAAACAGGAGAATGTCAGCACAGCTGGGAATGTCACCGTGCCTCCCATCTCCAGGCGTAGGGCCTTTGAGTCTTCCTGGGCTTAGTCGGCTTGATAGGGTCGCTTTATGCTTTTTTTTGTCTTGATCAGTTGATACGAGCAAGCTCCAAGATCAGTCACAACCGTATCCAATTTTCTTCTTAGACGCAGGTTCACCGTTGGGTCAGTACACTTTTTATTGAGGAGAGATTGAAAGGGCACGCTTCTAGACCGCAGGTAATAACCGGCATTTTGTATCCAGGTGAGCGGGCTTTCAGACCTAAGTAATTAGAGGCTGCAGCTCCTCTGGTAATTCAGCCAATAAAGGTGTTTAATGATAGTGTGAACGGTTAGATGTGGTGATTAATTAGCCCGGGCATCTTGCAGTGGCTAGTGTACATGCTGTAGAGCATACTGGAAATCAGCTGGTAGGCATACTGTCTTGTAAAGGACTTTCTGCTATGACACTGGATATATATCACCGCAGCTGTGCCCTTTGATTACTGGGAGGGCTAGCCGAGTGATTAATAGCCAGGATCAATGTTTCTGCCCAGCATATGACATTTGGTCACAGAGCAACCATATACTTATTCCCCTTTGGCACAACGCTTAGGAGAAATGAAGGATGATACCTGCCAATTTATAGCCGAGGAGCTTCCAGTTTATAAAATGAGTCAACTTTGACTGTAGAAAATTATTCCCAATTGAAATAATTAGAGCTACATTAAACACAATTAGAACAAAAACTCCGAGCACATGCTAGCTGAATCCCGGCCAGCTGACAGATGGTTAACTTGTGTAATTTGGCTGTGTTTGGAGAAAATAAAGAGATGTGAGTTTTGCTGGTAAAATTAATAACGTTTTAAGTAAATGCGAATATACTGTTTTAATGCGGGACGTTAATGAATTTTAAAGGAAATAAACAGAGGTAGGGGAGAAACCTGTCTCACTCCCTTAATTTGATTGAGTGTTGTACATGAAATAAACAGTGATGACTGACCTTGGCTTCCCAGAAGCGCGTCAAGTACTTTACAGATGATCCTCAGCAAGAACCTGCAGCGCTGAAGCTGACCATCACAGGTCTAAAACTATCCTGCTAGTCCGACTCGGTAACAATGTTACCTTTTCTTGTTCTTATTATCTTCAGTATTACTATTATTATAATATAAGCAATTTTTTTTCTAACTTTGAACAACTAAGGCGCAGTATTAATACTTTTGAGGATTTGGGCGTTCAGAACATATTAATTATTTTAAATTGAGTGACGAATGATTTCTACAGAGGTACAGTATACAGTGTAGATAAACAAATCAATTAGCAAAAGTTAATTATATGACAGAAAAATTAAACAAGCAATCTGTTCCCTTTTTTTTTCAGGGCAAACATGCCTGCGGGCAATGTCAAGTTGGCACTTTTATGAATCAAAGTTCTGTGCGTATGCATTAGGATATTCGTAAGCAATGGTACTTCAACCATCTCTAGAAGACTCCTACAGCACTCTAAGGGGTCTGCTGGTCATGCAAATAAATAAGGGTTACACAATGAAAAAATAGAAGTGTGTGTGTATATATATATATATAGTTAGACTATTATGGCAAAGACAGGTGCTCTAAGGCTCCAGAGTAGCCAATTCAGTAGTAGATCCAAAGGAAACAGAAAGACCAAGCAGATGTATGTGCAGATGTAGCAAATTATTCAGATACCAGAAGCAGATAAAAGTCCACATCCTCTATTCCCCTATTGAGTCTAACCCCTTGCCGACGGGACCTCCTGGTGGCATAGCACTCCCTGCAGGCTCTGAAGTCTTCCTTTGGCCTGCCTCCCATTCCAGCAGTCCAAACACGTCATTGGCTGCGGCAGGACCACCTGCGCATCTCACGGCAGCCAATGATGCGCTTGCATTGGGGGCGGGATGTAGGTGTGTATGGGAAAGTATGGGCATCCCACGGCAGGAATGGGTTACGTTCTCTCTGGAACTGGGTCCTCCAATCCTAATGTAGCATCTTTTTTAAGTTTTATATTGTTCAGTTGTAATTATGTTGTGGTGTGAAATCCCCTTTTTCTCTTGTCTTGTTCAATGCTACAGAAACTGCTGACACTATCTAAATACAGTATTATAATAATAATAATAGTGTTGTATACTTTTGATATCTGAATAAATTGCCATATCTGCACAGAGTATTATTTATTTATTTATAAAGTATTTTACCAGGAAGGATACATTGAGATTTCTCTCGTTTTCAAGTATGTCCTGGGTTCAAGAACATTGAATTGTTACAGTTATTATAGAGATACAAAGTAATAAAATGCAGGATATTAAAAAACAACACAAATACCAGCTCTCCTCTGCTTCCTTCTGGGTTTTATGGTCATGTCAGTCAACTTAAACTGTCTGTTGTGTTCTTACACATAGATACATGAATAAAGACAGACCATTTTATTCGGTAATCCTTAGAACATGAATATACTACAGAATCATATATTAAAGAACAGATTACGCTAAAGAGACTCCTTTAACCAAATGCTCCACTTTGAGGAATTCTCCACTTATAGGGACATGCTAATGACTTTTAAAGCTATCTTGTAAAAAAAAGTGTTTTATCGTTTAAGGTCGTCAACCTTGGTCTCCCCAGAAGTTTTGGAACTACATCTTCCAGGATACTCAGCTACTTCTTCGGAAGGCATAGGAAACATAGTTACAAAACATCTATAGTAGAATATATAACCTGGATCGGCGCAAACAATGCCTTCTGGGGTCCTAGGGTCTCACATATACATAGGGAGAGATAAAATAATAATAGGGCAATAACGTAGATATTAATTTTTGTATGGTAAATAGACGATTGTCCACTCACAAGTCTAGAGCCTTATCACTGGCTCTAAATGGATCCAAGCATCTGGATAGATTGTCTTCCAACTTCTCAGATGACCCCCACCTTATATAAATTGTATAATCCGGGATTATGCGGTAGAGGATTATACAATTTATATAAGGTGGGGGTCACCTGAGAAGTTGGAAGACAATCTACCCAGATGCTTGGATCCACTTAGAGCCAGTGATAAGGCTCTAGACTTGTGAGTGGACAATCGTCTATTTACCATACAAAAATTAATATCTACGTTATTGCCCTATTATTATTTTATCTCTCCCTATGTATATGTGAGACCCTAGGACCCCAGAAGGCATTGTTTGCGCTGATCCAGGTTATATATTCTACAATTTGTGTGCATTGGTGTAGGGGAAACCACTATATCCTGTGATTGGCTGTCTGGGGTGCCGAGGTTGTGGATACATATTGTGTGGCGCTGCACCATCTCTTGTTTACAAAACATCTATAGTTACAAAACAACAACAGCAACCAAAGTTCTTGACCCGTATTCTAAGGCTAGGGTCAGACGGGCGTGATTTCTACGGACTGTGCTTCCGTGCACACAGACGTACGTCAGTACGGAAGACGCAGTAGTGGTCACACAGTCCGTTTATTCACTGATGTATATTTTGACGGATGTAGGGGGAAAATAAAATAAAAAGCAAAACCATTTTGTCCATGAAAAATGCTGGACGTATAAATGCAGTCCGTCTGACCACGTTCCATCACTCACACACAAAGCTATGCGGACGTTGCAGACGCAGCGCACTTTGTGCGGCTGTTCTAGGGTTTGTACGTTCTTGCCTGCCTTGCGTCCGTGGGCCGTGGCCGTTGTGTGTCTGCAGTTCAGTGCGGACGTACTTCGTGTGTGGGGCTCCAATGGGCTTTCTGTCATGCTATCATGGACGTACTTTTAGGCGCAATCATGGACGTGAACACTACGCTCGTCTGACCCCAGCCTAAACTATTTTACTGTTTTCTATCTACAAGAAGTTAATCCTATCCTATTATTACAATATCTATTCAGGAGCCAGACTGCAGCTCAGTGCATGATACCTTCCTGGCCCACAGGAGATGGGGTCTGTGTTGCATATAGAGAGTAGGATGAGTTATTGTGACTATCTTGCTAAGGGAGAAAAATAAGTCAAACAGCTCTGTTGTTAAAAACAGACGAGACAACTAAATTAAGTACAAAAAGGTAAAGAATAAACTTGCAAGCCTTTTTGATGACTTGAGGAGCATCATGATGCAGTTGATAGTAGACAGAGTATATACAGTATACAAATGAACACTACAAGAAGATCCCTTTAATATTTGCATTGCATGCATCAGTAAGCATGGAAATAAGTAGCTCTCCTATGGTTTCCCATAAATTTGTTCTCAGCTGGCCTTGTTCTACCTCACTAGCTGTTTCTAAAATGTACCTTCTAAAATCCCAATCTTGCAGACCTAACAGAAAAATTGAGAAAACATATTATTGTGATGATGTGCACCCAGCTGGTTCATATGTAGAACAGCTGAATAATAATAAAAAAAAACACAATCTGATGTTCGTCTCACAAACACCTCTTATCGGCCGTTATAAGTTCTCATTGCACCTTCGCATCGCAGTCTTCATCTCAAGTTTGCTCATATGTTAGTAGATGTTTTGCAGCCCATTATTTAGTATTGCTACCATAAACAATTGTGTAATCAATCCCGGTGTAAAATTAACCAGAGCTCTGATAAACCTAGAAAATCCATAGTGCCCAATTCCATTCTTGCCAATAAATTAATGACTGGAGCTGTTATGCCTAATGGTTACAGCAGTTAACCGCTAGAGTTCTATCCCAACCAAGGTGGCTCTCTCTTCTACCCTGGAGGCAGTATTTCTCAAAGAAATACTGACTGGAAAATCAAAATCACTTAACACAGTAAAATAAATAGCTGACAAATGCCTACGCTCTGATCCTATGGTGCAGTTCCAGGCGATCCACCGTTTCCACTTCCTGTCAGCAGCAGTAGACTGGGAACAAATAGCTCCCAGTGTCGCTCCATGCTTCTTCTGCAGGTCCTGTGCAATCCCACTAAAGAGAGCTCACCCAGAGCTCATGGCAAGGTAACACTGGGATCTATGGAGTCCTATGGATTTCAGGAGTTAATTCCGGTTCACTGCCGGTACCTGTCTGCAACTCCATATTATTTTGAGGCCAGTTGCTAATACAGTGGCTGGATTGGAATAGGTACAGTAAAAGGGAGCCAGTAAGGGAAATCGTCACGCAACATTTTTTTCCCTTAGTGGCTCCCTTTTACCAGCAACCATAGAGTAGTGCTCATACAGAGAGGGAAAAAAAATATTTGATCCCCTGCTGATTTTGTACATTTGCCCACTGACAAAGAAATGATCAGTCTAACAGTGATAAACAGAATAAAAAGAAAAACATCCAGAAAAACTCATTTCAAAAAAGTTCTAAATTGATTTGCATTTTAATGAGTGAAATAAATTTGACCCCTACACGAAACATGACATCGCAAAACATGACGACCCATTTTCAATGCCCTGGCTGAGGGAAGGAGGTTCTCGCCCAAGATTTGACAGTACATGGCCCCTCCATCGTCCCTTTGATGCAGTGAAGTGCAGTGAAGTTGTCCTGTCCGCTTAGCAGCAAAACACCCCAAAGCATAATGTTTCCACCTCCATGTTTGACGGTGGGGATGGTGTTCTTGGGTCATAGGCAGCATTCCTCCTCCTCCAAACAAGGCGAGTTGAGTTTATGCCAAAGAGCTAGATTTTGGTCTCATCTGACAACAGCACTTACACCCCGTTCTTCTCTGAATCATTCAGATGCTCAGTGGCAAACTTCAGACGGGCCTGTACATGTGCTTTCTTGAGCAAGGGTCCTTGCGGGCGCTGCAGGATTTCAGGCCTTCATGGCGTAGTATGTTACCAATTGTTTTCTTGGTGACTATGGTCGCAGCTGTCTTGAGATCATTGTCAAGATCCTCCCATATAGTTCTGGGCTGATTCCTCACAGTTCTCTTGATCACTGAAACTCCATGAGGTGAGATCTCGCATGGAGCCCCAGACCGAGGGAGATTGACAGGTATTTTGTGTTTCTTCCATTTGTGAATACTCGCACCAACTGTTGTCACCTTCTCACCAAGCTGCTTGGCGATGGTCTTGTAGCCCATCCAGCCTTGTGTAGGTCTACAATCTTGTCCCTGATTTGCTTGGACAGCTCTTTGGTCTTGGCCATAGTGGAGAGGTTGGAATTTGATTGAATTATTCTGTGGACAGGTATATTTTATAGAGTTAACAAACTGCGATTAGGATCATTCCCTTTAAGAGAGTGCACCTTATCTCAGCTCGTTACCTGTATAAAAGACACCTGGGAGCCAGAAATCTTGCTGATTGATAGGGGATAAAATACTTATTTCATTCATTAAAATGCAATTTATAACGTTTTTAAAATGCAATTTTCTGGATGGTTTTGTTGTTATTCTGTCTCTCACTGTTAGAATAAACCTACCATTAAAATTATAGACTGAACATTCCTTTGTCAGTGGGAAAACGTACAAAATCAGCAGGGGATCAAATCATTATTCCCTCACTGTAGATGTTATTATTATTGTCATTATTTATTAGAGCCAACAGTTTCCGCAGCGCTTTACAATAACCAAAGGGAACGAGATAAACGGACATATGATGGAAACAACAGGTGTAGAGGGCCCTGCTCATAGGAGCTTAGAATCTAGGGGATACATTGGATACATTTACCAGAGCTCTGGTTAAGTTTACACCTGGCTTTGAAACTAGCGTTGTTTTTAACAACAACAAACCGTGTATGACATACTGTGCTCCTGAAAATAATTTAGTGTTTAAAACAATTAACAATCACTCCTGCTGTTGTTTCGGCCTTTTAGTTTTCCTAATTTTGCCACGTACTGCATTGTACGTGTATTTTATTTGCTGGACTTGTGCCACCGTAAAACAAACATAAACATATATATAAATAAAGCAAAATTGCAGCGCAATGTTTATGATAAAAGCCGTCATTGTAACTGCCTCCAATCTGAGGTACCACTATCATATATGCATTATTTTGTAAATGTGACATTTATTAAGGTCATCGGGATACTTTTCGATGAAGTTATTTTAATCTCAATAGTGTATGCTGTCTCTTTGTTCAGCAGATCTCTGCATCCTGAATCCCGTAAGATTTAAAGCAGATTACATCCTACAAGGGTTAAACTGATTCTGGTATAGATGTGTAATGTTGTTTGAACTAGAAAAGGATTTCAAAAAAATTATTTGCATAAGCTATATTCTTTTGCAAATAATGTGCAACAAGCAGCTCAGGATGGATGAATCTGTCCATCACCCAAGGTTTGTTTGCATGAAGAATAACAATGCGGTTATCAAAGTGACAATAATATTCAAGAAAACATTTGGAAGTTCATTCTGAAAATTAATATTGCATAATTCCTGAGCTGCATTGCTTTATTTTCGCTTTCTTCCTTCATGGTGGGCATGTGGGTAGTAGTTTGCACAGATATGTTTCATGCCACGTCAGTGCCCATTTAGATGGGGGACACCTGATTCTCTTGTGGGTCATTCAGTCTGGTTCTTTATCTGTTTGGTTCTTTAAGGCACATTGCTCATCAAATGTTCTAGAACTTTAAGAGGTAAGTCAAGGATGCACTTTTGCCATTCCAGTTAGAATAATGCCTTGGCCAATCCAGCATCAGATTTCATGATGCCTGGTTCTATTTCAAATTTCTTAGTATTCCCAACTGTTTTGTAATTTGTAAACTTGATATTATTAATAGCGGTATGAAATCTTAATAAATTGAAATAGCATTTATCTTGCTCACAACTGGTTATGATATGAAGGCTTCAGATCTACACCATGCAGCTGGTGACATGTTTTACAATTAAGTGGTTTTTTTTCAGATAACATTATAAAGCATGTTAGATGGCGTAAAGAAAAGGAGTAGTTTAGCAAAAGTTTAGTGTTTCATGGTGCTTCCTATATTTTAGTCTTCTGGAGGCTAGAAAGTTCTGCTTATTTTGTGAGGACAATTATCTAAGAAAGGCGGTTTTACTGGCGAAACTCGTTGAGCGTACCCACTTACCACCTTCCATAGAGCTGGGCCGATATCTTCCCCTGCGCGGTTTTGTTGCTACCCTCTTAACCACCACCAATCAGCACTTGGTCTATGTTGACTGAAAGCTTTGGCAGTTATATACCTAATGGGGTTTTCTTCATAAAATGCATTCCTGCCATTAAGGGCACCTTACCTTTTCCCCAAACTGAGGTTACCTGTGTACATGAGTCTTATTTGTTCCTACTCTTTAACCCTCTTTTTGTTTTCTAGTATATTTTCTACAATGTTACTCTGCAATAGAATACATTTCCTATAGGTCCATTGCTATTTATCCATCTCTTTACATTCTGTGACCAAGAGTTTTAGGTGTGAGGTGGATACTTTTTAACCTTTTTGTTTCACTGTAGCACCAATTCAACGTTAACCTCCCTGGCGGTCTATTTATTCTGAAATTTCTTGTCTAAAAGCGGTCAATTCCCCCCCCCCTTGCGGCATCCCGAGTGGCTCGGGGTTAAATTCCTATGTTGGAAGCGGTAACCCCGAGCAACACTCGGGATGCCGCTGAATACATCCCCTCTCCCTGCGCTCCCTCGATGTCCTCAGCTGCCACCTCCGGCGATCGCGACCTCATTACTTCCTGGTTTCCTCCTCACGAGAAGGAAACCAGGAATTAAAACACCGCTGTCTCTGGCGGAGACTGCAGAGATCAGCGAGGGAGCGCACGGAGAGGTGATGTATACAGCCCGAGTGTGTCTCGGGGTTACCACTCTCAGCGGTGAAATTTAACCCCGAGACACACTCTGGAACACCGCCAGGGAGGTTAAACACATTTCTGATTCAATATTTATGACCATTTATTCTTTACAACTATTAAAAGTTATGTTATAGCTTTGCTCAATTTTCTGTTTTCCCCTAATTTTTTGTGGGTTTTTTAACTGCAGTCTCTGTTAAACCTTTACAGTATAATACGTTGAAGGAGGTATCTGAAAACCATAAATTCTGACACTCTCGGATTCATGTTAGGGAGTCACAGTAGACATGGTTCAGGGAGCAGTTTTAATGGAGTTTTGTCTGTTAAGGTTACTGTAGAGGTTACTGAAAATGGGAGTTACAAATGAAGATATGATGGCCGTGTTCATGAAGTAGATGTGGAGGATGAGCACAGTTTTGGAACTCTATAGTATCCACTTGCAGGGAGGTCGGAGGTCAGCGGAGAACAGATTCAGGAGCAGATGGAGATATTTACAGCAGAAAGGAAAGGATTCAAGGGATGCTATAAAAAGGTCATACAGCTACATAATATAAGAAACCTATACCCTTTTACCTCTCTCTTAAGGCAATGGTCAGCGACCTTGTCCCTCCCAATGTTTTGGAACTACATTTCCCATGATGCATAGTCAACCTATTGAGTGGCTGAGCATCACGTGAGATGTAGATCCAAAACATCAGTAGAGTCAATGTTGCGGTTTCCTGTGTTAAGAAATATATAGTCCTTGCAAATACCATTCTCCTATTAATTCGATATTATCTTTAACGTTTATGTAACATTAGTAACCACTGTAAATTAATTATAGGAATAACTATATATTTAGAGGGGTATTCAGAGAGCACCGACATGTCAAAAACATTTCAGTGCTCTTCCATTCCCCCGCACTTTGACGAGTAAAAATTTGCCAACCCGTCGGTGAATTTTGCATTCACTGCAAGGTCCCCAAGGAACAAGCAGCAGAATCAAATGGAAAAACTGCCACAAAACCACTGAATGCATCAGAACAATCGCTGAAAAAAGCACTGTAATAATCCAAAAAACCTCAGAAAACCTGCCGAACCAATTAAAAAAAACGCCGAAAAAGCCAACAAGCCGAAGAATGGGTAAAAAAAACCTTCAACTTTTAAAAGCTGTTTGCAAAAAAGTGCTGCACGAACATGTCTGGAAATAATATATAAGGTCCTTTGAGTAATAATAAAAAGGTCTGTTACAGGAAAAAAAAATACGCCATTTAAAAAAAATCGGAAAATAAACTTTCTCTGAAAATATTTCTAAAAAAATCCTAAAAAATAAATAGACTTTTTGTGCAAATGAAAAGAATAAATGGTTGAATAAATACTTTAAAAAAATAGATTTTTTCTTTACATTGAAACCTATGGGATTCACCTGCTTAAACCTTCCTAATGAAAACACAGAAAATCAGGGCATTTCAACAACTTTTCACAGCTGTTTGGCGTTCTCTCAATTTCGCTGGCAATTCTCTAATATTTAGCAAATCGGACGATTTTTGAATAGCCGAATGGCCACAAAATTGCACTGTATGGAGAATTCGGTGGCCAATTTGATGCTCTCTGAATAATCCCTTAGATTCCGAGTCAGGTGCAAATATAGCCACAGCTCTGGTATATTAACATTCCAGAACAATTGAAATCTATGGATTTAGTAATTTTACAACAGCTCTGGTTAGATTTACAACTGACTTGGAATCTAGCCAGCGGTCAGCTTTTAGGCTAGGGACAGATGAGCGCATTTTCTGCGGCCACCGTCAAAATGTACGTCGATGCGTGCGCACGCATTTTTTCACGGAATACGCTTAAGTGGTCAGACGATGCGCAATTCTGGACGTATTTCATGACGATGGGGTGAAAAGAAGTCTAGGGAAATCCGGCTGTTTGAACGTTATGTTGGCCGCACACTAGCAGCGTCTGACATCTCCTAATCACGCACACACGCTGCTATGCGGCCGCAGCGCACTCTGTACGTCAGTACCAGCGGTTTAACGTTCTCGAAAAAATGCGTTCATTTTCCACTTGCGTTGCGCGGCCGGACTTTTGTGCGACCGTACTTCGTATATTGGCTGTCATTGCCCGGCATCTGCTGCTAGTGCGGCCGTGATTATGTGCGCCAGAACGCGCGTTCGCACTGCCTCAGTCTGACCCTAGCCTTAGCTCTGTACAGGTTTTGAGGGTTTTTTTTTGGAATACCTAACCTTTTTTCTAACATGGTTGTACAGCTTATCTTTATAAAACTGAACCACATACATAAACTGGAAACTAACAATAAAAAAAAACACAGGTTATCTGTTTATCAAGATAAAGAAAGAACTTTATCTGATTTAAGCCATTTATTAATGAAGTACACTTTAATCATATGTAACTGATTTGCTTCTGTGCTTTTGTGTTTCTCTTCGCAGCACTGAAGAGGTTACATGTGCACCTACCTTCCTTAAACAGGCATATAAGTGTTCACTAAACTATTGCTGTTGCTATTTGTTTAGTCAAAGGCAAAAGCAAACACTGTGTCCCACATGTATATATAGACCACAATATCTAGTAAACATTTGGAAGCCAAATTAAATTTCTGCTTGGCTACATTCACCTCTTACTATGTACTGATTACACTTTTGGTTGAAAGGATTAACCACTTTGGAAGGACATGCTCAGCACATCATCACGATCGTGCTCAGCGTGCGGACGATGCGCTGAGCGTGTCATCACTTTGCAGCCTGTGATCGGCCGTTATTGTGGCTAATCGCTGTGGTCTCCCGGTGCTGGGTGACATCTTTGATGTCAGCCCCGCCTCCGGGTCTCCGGCCAGCATCGTGACGTGATCACGCCGGGCACGATGACATTTGTTTCAGGTGATTGCTCCTGCCAGAGAAGGGAGAGTGCCTGAAGGGGAGGGGGGTTCTGTGGACCCCTCTCTCTCCCTATCGCTAGCAGCCAAAGAAGAAAGAAAGGCACCGCTGGAAAGAGCACAGTCTGCTTTTTCCAGCGGTGCTTCCCTTTAATCCCATAGGTGCAGGGTCGCGATTTGGCACCAGATCATGGATGTCAGTCAAGCCTCCGAGATCTCCCCCTGCCCAATGACATCAACGGACATGGACGCAATTATGACAGTTCAGGAGTTAATCCCAAACTGCCACCTATGATGTAGATAGAGGTCCAAAGGACCCCCTATCTCCCAATCAGGGGCCGCTAGAAGGCCATGTTTGGTATCATTGGAAAGGCCACAACATGGCCAGGTACAGTGTAAAATAAAAGTTTTAAAAAATAATAAATAAATAAAAATAAAAATCTAAATTTATTTTTTCTTATAAATTTTTTTAATGCAGCACTATTGTTCACTTTTAAATTATAATGTGACACAACGATGCTGCACTAATGAAAAAAAAATAGTTCTCTGAAAAGAGTTCTCTAATACTTCTCTGAAAAATACAGTAATGGGTTCCCATTTGTACTTTTTTTAACAAGCGTACCCAAAAGAATATGTAACCGCAAAGGCTTAATTAATAAAGTGTGAAAAAATTATTTTACACGCTGTAGATGATTGATATTTTATTGCAAATTCATAGTTTTTAAAAACATTTTGTTATAGCATTCTGGTAAGGTATGACGTATACATATAATAATGCTATATTATGAATCTGCTGATTCTGCCGTAAAAAAGGATCTATAATTTGTCTGGGTCGTATAATAATACCTGACTGTAAATTGCGTTTAAACGTGATGAGCAAAAACCGTAAAAATGACCTCAGCACACATAGGTGAAATGGCTCCGCAGTGAAGGGGTTAAACTTAAATACAGAAAAAATGGCGTCGCGCCCATACTCACCGGAGCGGCAGCAACTGCCAGGAGTAACAGCCCAGTTAATGTATAAAACATAACAAGGAAAAAAGGTGTCATCTGCGCTCGTTTCTATGTGTTCCATGTACAACAAAACTGAGGTTTTTGTTTGTTTCAATGGCCATTGCAACGTAAGCTCACTCGCCACTTCACGGCACCTCTTTACAGAGTGAGTACCTACCTAACATGTACCAAAAGGCCGCTCTACTGAGCAGCTCCAAGCCCCTCCTGCTGCTTTTCAGCCAAGGAGAGGTAAAAATGGTGGGTTTTATTTATACACGCACCAAACACTTCCCATTTTAGATTAAAAACAAAAACATGGAAAGAGGAACAGCTGCAGAACGACGGACTGGTGTTACAAGCATGATATACATAAATACAGAAAAAATGGCGTCGCGCCCATACTCACCGGAGCGGCAGCAACTGCCAGGAGTAACAGCCCAGTTAATGTATAAAACATAACAAGGAAAAAAGGTGTCATCTGCGCTCGTTTCTATGTGTTCCATGTACAACAAAACTGAGGTTTTTGTTTGTTTCAATGGCCATTGCAACGTAAGCTCACTCGCCACTTCACGGTACCTCTTTACAGAGTGAGTACCTACCTAACATGTACCAAAAGGCCGCTCTACTGAGCAGCTCCAAGCCCCTCCTGCTGCTTTTCAGCCAAGGAGAGGCAAAAATGGTGGGTTTTATTTATACACGCACAAAACATTTCCCATCTGGGATTAAAAACAAAAACATGGAAAGAGGAACAGCTGCAGAATGACGGACTGGTGTTAAAAGCATGATATACATAAATACAGAAAAAATGGCATCGCACCCATACTCACCGGAGCGGCAGCAACTGCAAGGAGTAACAGCCCAGTTAATGTATAAAACATAACAAGGAAAAAAGGTGTCATCTGCGCTCGTTTCTATGTGTTCCATGTACAACAAAACTGAGGTTTTTGTTTGTTTCAATGGCCATTGCAACGTAAGCTCACTCGCCACTTCACGGCACCTCTTTACAGAGTGAGTACCTACCTAACATGTACCAAAAGCTCCAAGCCCCTCCTGCTGCTTTTCAGCCAAGGAGAGGCAAAAATGGTGGGTTTTATTTATACACGCACCAAACACTTCCCATTTGGGATTAAAAACAAAAACATGGAAAGAGGAACAGCTGCAGAACGACGGACCGGTGTTACAAGCATGATATACATAAATACAGAAAAAATGGCGTCGCACCCATACTCACCGGAGCGGCAGCAAGGGGTTAAACTTGTCTATATGGGAAGAAGACATTAAAGACAGTTTTCCCTCGACTATTGTTTTGTACAAGTGAATTTTCCTAAAATATGTTAAGATGTCTCAATCGAGATTGATAAAAGTTCATTTTAGGGATGAAGTGTTGATCTACTGTATCACAGCTGAAATGACTCAACAAATATATTCCAAAAACAAAGTTTCACTTAATATAGTTACTACAGCTGTTACAGTTTCAAAATACTCAACTATTAAAGTCTAATCACTGAAGGATCATCAGTTGCAGCAGTGTTGTACCACTATAATGATGCAAAATGCACCAATTTTCAACCTGCACTATAGATCTAATGTGGCTGGATGCGGCGCTAAATCATTTCAGGATAACCTTTACCTAAACTCCCTTTGCTTCATTATAACTTGTATAAAGACAATAAGCCATTGATCTTAAAAGATGTTAGTGTACATATTGGTTTTCACTATTTTCTGACTAATAACACTGACATTTTTCTCAGGAAACTTATAAAATTAAAAAAACAACAACAAAACCTGTGTCTTTTCGACGTGTTGGTCTGGGTATTATACTTCACAAACAGACACGCCATTCTTTGTCTAGTCTCACATTAGTTTTGCGTCAGGACCTCACATAACATTAGTGCAGGTAGAGACACACCACTTCTGTGTAATCTTTACCTACTTCTCTGCTCTTAACACAAGCTTGTCTATATTCCTCTTTTATCTAACCAGAAGAAACATGTAACTTTTAACTTGTCAGATTCTACTTAGAGGAGAAAAATAAACCTACATGATTAATGTTGCGTTTTTATCATATGTAGCCGTAGAAGGGGTGGCGAGTTACATCCTGGAACATTGTTTATTTCCTTCACTTTTGAAGCTTACACTGGATAACATAAACAATAGGATGTAAAGATAACCGTGTAAGAGGAGTCACTCCTCTGGGGTCAGGAAGAGCACCTATGATGCAATTTCCTTTGATGTATTAAACATTCTGAACTTAGACCAGGCACTAGCAATCTGGAGGCCTCTATGCTACACAGGAAATATTCATTACATGCATAAAGACAGGAACAGACACACAATATATTTTGTATATGCATGATATTTGGCTGCAATATTTAGCTCCATCATTTTAGAAAGTACATGAAATAAACCCATTGAATAAAAATTATAAAAATATACAATGCCTACCATTTTAGATTTCCTAGTTGGACATTTTTTATACCAATGTTCTCTACTAAGGAGTTCCTGATGTTATACCAACTCATGTTCATTTATTTTACACTTTTCCTTTTTTTTACAATGCCCTATTAGACTTAAGCTCCGAGATGTCCCAAGCCAAGTGTTAGACCCAGCACTGGATCAAGGGTTTCATGCAGGCCTGGACTGGCCTTTGGAACAATAGGCATTTGCCGATCGGCTGGAAGAATCACAAGCCAGGCAGGTGATGCAGTGTGAAGCTGGATGGTGAGCTGGGGAGGGCAGTATGCTGGAATACAAGCCAATAAAATGGAAAGCTAACCGGTATGCTGAGAAATCAGTCAGTATGTTGGGTGGCTGGCTGCTAAGCTGGTGAGACCTTTGGTAATCAAGGAAGATGGCAAATAAACTGAAAGATCTGCCAGTAAATTAAAGAGGCTGGCAGGTATGGTTGACAGCTAGACAAGAAGCTGGAGACATAGTCGATAAGTTTAAAAGTCAGCTGAAAAGCCAGCCGGTAAACTGGCAAGACAGTTGTTGAGCAGGGAAGCCAGTTGCGGTTTCCTGGCACCTGTTCTTGCTTCCATGTTCCCCTAATTATAAATGTGTGTTAGTGGAAATGTATTGGCGTGATTGATTTTCTATTCTCGAGTCTATTTTTTTGACCTAGTCCAGCTCTGGCTTTATGGTTCTGCAACTGAAAATATTAGCGGTCCTCTTCATTGTCTACGTGCCCCACTGTGCTTTTTTCCCAAACTGTTCTATTGTCTATTATTTCTCTGTGATGAAGGCACTTTGATCCTTTGTCTGGGACTAGTTTAGGGCCATGCGCCCAGAGCTGCCCCTCTAAGAGCACCTACATGTTTCATGAGGCATGTTGCTCTACAACACCTGGGTTTCTGACACTTGCTTTAGGCAAGATTTAAGTTTAATAATTCTTTTGTTCCGCTCAGCGGTGTCAGCGTTCTACATCCATCCTTCCCGAGTCCCTTACCAAGTCTATACTAATTTTATTATTCAGTTTGTATGTTCACACTGGTAGAAACTGGTATTTCTAAACACTGACTGAGGATTGTTTATTTATTACAATATTCCTCAAAATCAACAATGCTAGGATTTTATGTAATAAATTAAATGGTGTGCAAAATGTGAAAAAAGTGTGTAAACAAACTATGACTTTATTCGGCTTATGTGTGGGATCATACCAGCTAAAACGGAGAAGACCATGGTAGGAATGCACACTGATGTGGGGTAAACATACTGTGATTCCATTCACTGCTCTTTTGTGATGTCCCAGTCACCGCTGAATTCCCACAATTTCTGTGCATAACCATGCAGATCTATGTACCTTTAATAGTTGGAAACTGTTCAAGATATTGTCAAGATTGCGTTCACAAAGGTCCATAACAGCGTGATAATGCTTCAAGATGAGACGTGAAAATACATACCTCATGTTATTCTTTTAAATATAATGTAAGTGACTATTTCATTCATCAAAGAAGAAATGATAACTCGGGCTCCTTTACCTTACATCTTAAGTAAAATCTAAAATAGGCTTTTTGTGTTTTACATCTCATTGTAAATTCCCTTAGGAACAGGGTCCACCTGAATCAGGTCATCTCATCCATGTGTGGTATTCTAATGTATCACCTCCTTGTACACTGATCTTGTAAAGTCCTGTGGAATTCGTGGCACTATATAAATAAAGGATAATAATAAGTCCATGGAAGTTAGAGACACTTATCTCAGGCAGATCTCAGAGATGTTTATCTCTTCTAACAGATTGCACGTTACAAGAGTAAGACTTTGGAATGGAACTGCAGAGATATTTTATAAATCCACCTCCAACTCTCCCACATTCTACACAGAGTTTCTGTTATCTTTACATTGACTTTTGAAATATCTGCTGTGGGCATTTTTGTGGTCCCACTGAAGGGAGGTACATTGATCTATGGTACCATCAAGCCTTTGGTTTGATGGGATGTACATTACAAATCTAATGAAGAAATAACATTGTTGGACATAAGTGTGAGCAGGAGTGGTGCCTGATGGGAAAGTTGATCCACTTGGTTGGTCAATCTTCTAGGTCCCCTTCTACAATTTTCCTTATCCCGTTCATGATACAAAACAAACCCCATGCACATCGACTGTGTGTAATTATTTCATTTATAATTTATGGAATTGATTTTATAATACTCAATCATCAAAGTACACAGCGGCGAGAAGCCGCATTTCCTCTTTTTAAGTTATTCTTTCTATTCCAATGTGATATAAGAATTCGGCATTATGTGTCATGCTTTTTAAGCGTATGCGAATGAGAAATAGAGAATCCAGGCACATTAAAGAGCAGTTAAATAAAGGGAACCTTTATTTAGCAAACCTGTAACTTTTCGGCTGGAATCCGTCTTTAAGACGCGTGATCTCAGCCAAAATGTTCCAGGTTCCAGACAGGGTTATTCAGAGAGCGGTGAAAAGCAGGAGAATGACTGGAGAATGGAAAATTCTAGGTCAAAATAGCCGATTTGGAAAGTGAGATGAATGGGAGAATTTTTCTGGTTTGGCTATTTTGACCTAGAATTTTCCATTCTCCAGTCATTCTCCTGCTATTCACCGCGCTCTGAATAACCCTGTAAATAAAAGGTACCTTTATTTTGCTGCTTTTTGTAGGGCCTGGAGCCTCTATTTTTCATTTGTATGTTCTACCATTGGTTTAGGAAAGGGGTCAGCAACCTTGGCCCTCCATATGTTTTAGAACTACATTTCTCATGAGGCTCAGCCTTACTAATGAGTGACAGAGCATCCTGGGAGATGTAGTTCCAAAAGATTTGGAGGCCAAAGTTGCTGACCCCATGGTGTAGGCCATGAGCACCCAGCATAATGCACAGGATAACACACTCAATTTACAATCTGACGTGCACCTCCTTCTTTGCTGTTACTTTTTAAAAGTAATCTGTTTTTTATGGGATGGTGCTAGTGGCCTATAGAATTATGGAATATTAAATAACAGGACAATAACAAAGAAACTCCTGGAAATTTTATGCTATTACTCCTTTTTTTTTAAATGAAATGGGTTAAATCAGGGCTGTCAAACTCACGATCCCCCAGATGTTGATGCCTACAATTCCCAGAATTCCTTCAATGCAATAGATTGCTAGGGAATCATAGGACTTGTCGTTCAGAAACATCTGGGGGGGCCGGAGATTGACAGCCCTGGGTTAAGTCATTACTACTAGACGCTCAATAAAATCCAAGACTCCTCTTAGACTACACTGTGACTTCTTCACCTTAGGGTGATTCGCATAGAGTGAGCAAATTACATCCTGCAGTGTTACCTTTTTATACACGATTTCAATAATTCTGCCGGCAAACACTGTAAGAGCGAAGGAAGCAAGCTTTTCAATGGAAACAATTCTTTCACTGACTGGGGTTAAGGAAAGGCGCGTTAAATTGCTTCTCAGCAAAGACATCAAACAGGATCAATACCTTTATAAGCCTTAGCTTTGAATGTTATTCTAACAATGTAAAGCTCATGGCGCACTTGTTTGTAAATTTTTGATGTAACACGGGTGACATATGAAGCTCGCCATAAGTGGAGCCCAATGTTTACAAAGATTACCTCGACATCAATATGCTGAGCAAACTGTCAGCAAACACAGAGCGAGCGGAGATATATTCATCTGGCATAGCTTGCATTGTAAGTGATTAGAATAAATAAAGGGCTCAAGCAGATGAAGAGGGATTAACTGTGCAGATTGAGCAAACTCTTAAATCACTACAGCAGTGATTTTACAAAGGATTAGCTCGCTTTTACAAATATTGATTACTGATTTGCTACTCTGAAAGAAGATGAAAAAGCTTGCGCTTTCCTGGTCTGGGTGCTAAGAGAACTTTTAATCATTCACTTCAATGTTACTGTCATGGGTATTATTGAAATTGACAGATAAATTAAATGATAAATTGTACAATTAGAGGAATGTATACATTTTTTTCTGTTTTGAGTAGGCCACACATGAATTTTTGGCTCTGAGCGTGTAAAATGTAACAATATTCAGAGAAGCCCGATAGACGGGCAATAGATTTCTATACCTGTATGTTAGAATACTTCTTTCACAGGTTCTGAAATACAGGGTAATTCAAAGAGATCCGAATTGCTTGAGAAAGGTAACCGAACGCTGAAAATCAGCGTTCGGTTACCTTTCCTGGCCATTCGGCTATCCAGAGAGCAGGCAATAAGCCAAATCCTAGCGAATTGCCTGAACATACGTTGCCCATTCGGTGCCTGTTCGAGGGCAGTGAAATCCCCATGAAAAGCACTGCTTCGGCTATTCAGAGAACACAAACCAGCAGTGAAAGGTTCCCCTAATGCCCTGCCATTCAGTGGTTTCATGCGGCAAATTTATTCAGGAGAATCCCATAGGCTTCAATGTTAAAAATATTCCCGTTTTAATTCAATATCTAATAAACCGTTCATTATAAAATTCTGCAGTAAAGAGTCTCTTTATTTATAGATTTTTTAGGATATTTTAAGTATTTTTCTGAATTTTCTTTTTTTTTTAAAAGTCCGATTTTTTTTTAACCACTTGAATGCTAAGGACGCGCTCAGCGCGTCCTCAGCATTCCCGCTGGTATGCGGAGGACGCGCTGAGCGCGTCCTCGCATTGGGGTCAGCGTTCGGCCGGGTTCCGGCCGATCGCTGGCCCCTCCGGTGCGGGCTGACATCCTGGATGTCAGCCCGGCATCCGGAGCAGTGGCCGCCATTATTATGTGTCATCGCGCCCCCGCGATGACACATAATTCAGGCGCCCCCCCCGCATGTGCGGAGGAGGCGCCTGAAAGGGAGGGGGGGGAGGTCCTTCGGACCTCTCTCCCTCCCGATCGGCGGCTCACAGGGGCTTAACCCAGGCATCATTTGGAAGGGCACAGCCTGCCCTTCCAAATGATGCCTGGCATTAACCCCTGGGGAGCTGGATCGCAAATCGGCGCTGAAAAGCGCCGATTTGCGATCCTTCCCGGGAGCTGGCCGACATCTTGGATGTCGGCCAAGCTTCCGGGAACTCCCCCAGAGGACTGGCGTCATCGTGCGCAGCACGATGACGCCAGTCCTAGCATTAACCCCTAACTGCCACGAAGTGTGGAGATAGGGAGTTCCAATGAACTCCCTATCTCCCGATCCGTGGCAGTTAGGGGTTAAATTTTGATATCGTTGGATCGGCCAGAGCATGGCCGTTCCAACGATACCAAACATGAAAGTAAAAAAAATTGTAAAAAAAAAAAAAAAAGAAAAATAAAATAAAAAAAAATTAAAAAACAAAAATAATAAAAAAAAAAAAACACTTTTTTTTTTTTTTTTTTTTTGTTAATGCAGCAATATTGTTCCCATTTCAATTATAATGTGAACAATGATGCTGCATTAACGATTTTTGTATGCGGTGCGTTTGTTAAAAATGGTGTCATTTTCCCCAAAAAAAAATGTAACGAGACCCCATCTCTAATTTTTTTAACAAGCGCACCCCATACAAAATATAACCGCAATTGCTCGCATGTTAAAATGTGGAAAAAAACACTTTACACGCTGTAAATTATTGAAAATACATATTTTATTGCATTTTTTGTTATAATATACAAACATGACATAACGTATACATATAATAATGACATATTATGAATCTACCGAGTCTGACGGAAAGAACGATATATAATATGTCGATGTCATATACTAAAATAAGCCTTCAAAACACGTTTAAACATGATGCGCAAAACAGGTAAAAAATGACCTCAGCACAGGGGCGGGAAAAGCCTCAGCAGCGAAAGGGTTAAAGTTTACTTATTTTTTCTGTAACAGCCCTCTTTATTATCATTCCCTGGACCTCATATGTAAATTTCAGCCATTTTCACTAAGTAGTTTCTTTGCAAACAGCGTTTCACTTTCACACATTCATACAAACAGTTTTGCTAATTTATTCACTGCCTCTTCTGCTGTGTCGAAGGCTGTGATCGGCTCCTGTTCGGGTTTTTCCGTGGTTTTCGCAGGTTAATCCAGATGTTTTTGAGGGTTTTCGGCGTGCATTCGCTGGGTTTTGCGGTTCGTTTTCGTCGGGTTTGCGGCAGCTTTTCCCTGCAATTCGGGGACCCTGTGGTGCTTGCTGAATACACCGCAGGGTCACCGAAATGGGATCGGCAAAAGGAACCGAATTGAAGAGAACGAGAAGTCACTGAACGTGCGGTGACTTTTCGAATCTCTTTGAATAACCCTGATAGTTTATTTTTGTCGGCATTGTAACCAGTGCCTTGACGTAATAGCTAAGGTACAATATGACTTATTTCTGCACTCTTTCAATGTTTGCACTCGACACTTAATGGTGGCTCCATATGTGCATCTGCTGTGTTTGCTGGAAAACCTTTTTTTTTGGAGAAAGGATTTTACCAGGAAGGATACATTGAGATTTCTCTCATTTTCAAGTATGTCCTGGGTGGCGAGTATGTACCGTTAGGTGTCTTGCCCAAGGACACTTACTGGAGAGGTGCTCTTGCTGGAATCAAACCCATGTCTCCACAGGCTCTACTCCACCCAGCCCTTCTTAAATAAGTTAAAAAAAACATCATAGTCCAGGATAATGTTTAACTCATGCAGCTCTTATTCTCTATTTTTCATGTTGGTATAATTTTTAAAAAATCTTTTTGATTTGACAAATTTTGCTGAGAATGACCAAAAGTGTTATTTGAAAATACTGCCTCCGTCGATAACTGTATGTATGTAGAAATGACTCAGGATGTAAGGGTTATTATTATTATTATTATTTTATAAAGCGCCAGCATATTCCGCAGCGCTGTACAATAAGCACAGTACAGACAGGGTTACAATACATTGAACAACATTTGACAAACAGTACAGGAGGAGATGAGGGCCCTATTCCCGTAGGAACTCACAATCTAGGAGGGTTGGGGTTGGAAACAGGAGGAGAGGACTGTAAGGTGAGAGTGATTGATGGTTGCGTCAGTGAGTTGGGTGGTAGGCTTCCCTAAATAGGAATGTTTTCAGGGAGCGTTTGAAGGAAGAGAAGTTAGGGGAAAGTCTGACAGCACGAGGGAGAGCGTTCCAGAGAGTGGGGGCTGCGCGTGAGAAATCCTGCAGTCTATCATGGGAAGAGGTGATGCGGGGAGAAGCTAGGCGCAGGTCACTGTTTGACCTTAGGGAGCGGGCTGGGGTGTATTTGGTGATTAGTGAGGACAGGTAGTGGGGAGCTGCGTTAGTGAGGGTTTTGTAGGTAAGGATAAACAACGGTTAAACAAGAAATTGTGACAGTATTCCCATTTTATGTTTGCATCACTTTTTTTAACCTCACACTGAGTGATACTTTAATATGGTAACTATATCTTATAACTCATTTCCTGTGGACAAACCTAATGTTTGCTGAACAAATGAACACTTTCAATTAAGATAGGAATAGCAACAGTGGAGCACATAAAAAATGCTGTAAAGGGCACTCCAAGCTGATTATGACTTGATTTACCCCAAAAGATGCTTACCTTTAATAATAAGCACGCACAGCCCTTAATTTAGAGCGTGCACACAAATTACATTAATTGCAAACTGTAAATAATCACAAAATGTTATGTTCTGTATCATGAACCAAATAAGAAAAACCCAAAAGTGTAGATGGATAAATAAATTGTCGAAAGCAGCCGTTAATTGCCCTGCAGGTCATAATAAAACCCGGACACTCTGATTGGACAAAGAAGTAGCTCAGCTAATCAGAAACCAATGAAGGTTGAGCAGGTGCTTTTAAATTTCTTCTCAGCAGTGATATGCAGTTTACAAACTTCATTTCACGATATGGAATGTATGGAGTTGCTGTGTAATCAGAGAACACCAACACGACATTTTGTGCCATCTTACATAAAACAAGATAACAGATTTGATGGTTGGCTATGTGGCTGGACTTGTGCTCTTGCAGGACCTTCTTCGATATCCGGGGAAAGCAGCCTAAACACATAAACTAGTGAAATGGTTATACAAAAGAAGATAAGGTAGCGCTGATAGATGAATATAGGAAATCGCTGATACACCTCAAATGGTCCTTATTTCTCAACCATCAAAACATAGCAGCAAAAGTCAATTGGTGGTGTAGCGATATCAATGTCCTCCCTGGGATAGAGTCGAGGTCCCGATGTTATATTCTCGAGATCCTCCTCTTTAGTATCCCTCAGAAAAAACACAGGAGAAGTACATCATAGTGCGACCCATAGATACATAAATATATAAATGAATGGACAATAGCACTCACATGTGACAGAACCCTCCTGGTTCTGGGTATATTGCCTTAGGGAAATTGCCGGCCTCCCAAATGCCCTTTCGAAAGAAGCTCACTGCATCCAGGTAGGAAGTCCAAAATCAGGATAAAGGTGAAGCTCGATATCTGTCCCAGATATTATGGAGTTCCAAAGAAAAATGACTCCAATGGCAGAGTTAAAACTTTTAATACAGGTATTTGTTTTACCTGTATTAAAAGTTTTAACTCTCTCGAGATCGTGTTAACATGGCTGCTGTTTCTGCTACTGCTGATCATGTATACACTATCACAGTAGTGAAGGGTTAATGGTCTATACGATACAAATCAGTTAAAGCAGGGGTCATTTCAAAGTGGAAGAAATTGGAATGCAGTTCCTCCCCTATTTTTGCAGAGAGAACTGACTTCCCATTGGTCCCGTTCACTATAAAGCTAGTATATAGGCGTTCAACCCTATGATTACCTGTTAAGTCACAATATATATGTAATTTATCATATATTTTAATTAACATCTGCAGATATATATATACTTTACAAGGAATGGCGGCACTCGAAGGCTCAAAAATTCTTCTTTATATTTCTTTATTGGGTTAATCCATAACAAGGTAACGTTTCAGTTCCACCCTGGAACTTTCTTCAGACCATGAATAAAAAAAAAACACCACACCATCAATATATTCCTAAAAACAGACTACATACCCCTCCTCCAAGGATGGGCACGTGACCACCACCACCGCACCTGTATCGAATCTCAGTGAAGCATGCTGACATACTTGGAGTTCCCATGGCAACAGAATGCTCACAACCTGCCCTGGCTGTGTATGGTGACATTTTCTGCACTACCATAGTAACGAGACGCTCGCCCCATTGAGTCATTCACACACGCCGAGTATCCAGTGTCAAACAGCTCTACAGTGATTAGCGTGACTTAAAACGATCATGCACACTTCTGTGTTGTTAATGGAAAAAAAACCCTACCTTATTGGGGGGAGCCAAACATATTTTCCACGCGCACATGCATATCGTTGGTGAAAAAAGCCACATGTCTCCATCCAGACCATAACCCAGGAACACCCCTACAGGTCAAAGGACACAATAGCTTACTACTTCATGCTGATTATTAAAAGCATAGTATCACAATTTACTTAACCAAATAGTATAACTTCTCTACATATAACTCCTGCGCAGACATACAGCTATGTACTATTATTCAAGAGGACAAATTAACACACTGTTGCCGATTGAACTCCACATTAAAACATTGAATAAGATATTTTGTCATTTAAGCCATTAGGAGAAACAGTATTAAGTGTATGTATCTAGCAGGCTTCTTTACGAAGAATCAATGCACAATCTCCACCCCTACGCGGCAGAGGTATATGGTCCAAAGGTATTGGTGTCAATCTTGGTATCAAAAACCAGCTGATGTGGGCTGGAGTTATTGCAAAAAAATATATGGGTCCCAAACCAAGGAGATCTGCTATGAGGTGAAACGGATGAATTTTAATTAGATTAAGGTATAAAATAAAAAAATGCCTAAACCACTGTGTTGGGTGGTGAAATCTATTCAGTACCAAGGGCAGCAGCTATCTTGGTGCTGAAACCTATTTAGCATCATGGATAGCAACTCCGCGGTTCCATAGCAAAAAGTCTATTTATTCTCTTTTTCGGTTTTTTTGTAGGCATTTTTTTAGGCATTTTTGGGGATTTTTTGGCTGAAATTGCTGAACAATGTTGGAGTGCACCACAAAATACTACAAATTATTTCCGGAAAAAAGAATCAATTAGTTGTATTTTGTTTAATGTTGTTTCATTTCGTTCCTTTCCGTTCTTGTTTCATTTCATTTAGTTTCATTCCGTTTCAATTCGTTTGGTTTCATTTTACTTTTGTTTTAATTTGTTTCGGACGGATCCGATTCGTATTTCGGAAGTGCTTCTGAAAAACGAATTGGGTAAATTTTCTCCGAATTTTGATTCGGAACGAAACTAAACGCACATGTCTAATGGTCTTCATACCAGGTACCACACCTATATTTGCAATTCCAGCAGTAACTTACATTTCTATTGTTTTTGTTGTTGTCTAACCTGTTTTCTTTTTGGATAGTCACTATTTTCCACCATATTTGCCTGCAAATCAATCAAGCCTTTCTTCTTGTTATGCCTAAAAATTTACTTTTATTAGTTTGGTGCTACAATTACTTTCTGAATGTGTTGTTGAGGTGGTAAGGTTACTTTTCTGATACTTTCAGTCTAAGAGATTTACAAAGAAGTATGCTTAGATAAACTAAAATCTTGGTAATTTTCTGTATGTATTGAAAGATAGAGAGGCGTAGAGGCAGGCAGATATAAATAAATCAAAGTCCCTTACGGTGCAGCTTGGCTCTTCAATCTACTTAACCTTTGCAAGATTAACTAAGTAACTTCTAGCCCTTAGTTACATACAGCACCAGGAATGTATTATATAGAAAAAAATTGAAAACTAACAATATAAAGAAGATATATGAACTGAAACAGTAATTGAAGGAGCGACAATAAAAATTATTTAAAAGTCACAATGAGGTACGTGTATCAAATGGAGATGTAATATATTTATCCCAGTTTTAATTGGTTAGGTACTCACTCTACCAAGAGGTGCCGTGATGTGGCGAGTGAGCTTACGCGTCAATGGCCATTCAAGCAAACGAAAACCTCTAAATGTGTTTTGTTGCACATGGAATTGTATAGAAACAAGTGCAGATGACAACTTTTCGCCAGCATTGCAGTGCAGAGAAACACCACCACTTCTAAAAACTGAAAACTAAACATCAAAAGGAGAAACTGCGCAGTAAATCTTCTCCTTTTACTGTTTTGTTTTTAGCCAGTACTTATAGCTGGTATTTGCAATGCTGCCAGACGTCAGCGTTTAGTGGAGAAACCCCAAAGTATATGTCACATTGTTTCATATATCATAAATGGCAATGTGTAACACATAAGGGTTTATTCACAAAGCACAGAAATTGCGTGCAATTGCGTGCTGTGTATTTCACTGCAATTCGCTGCATTTCAGCGATTCCATTTTTCTGGAAATACTATGAATTCGCTATTTAGCGAGTGGTCACCACATATTGCCAAAACTAGAGTCACTGAAGCAGTTATTGGACATCGGCAAAAAACACAGAATTGGACCGATATCTGCCGAATTGCAATGAATTGCGCCGTATTAACATCAGTGAATTCTGCCGAACTGCGGAAAAAAAAAGGAAGACTATTTTCCTAATAAGGGTATAAATCAATAAAATGTGTCCAAGTTGAAAAAAAAGTTCCTTTAAAAAATTTATGAAAAGGTTTATTAAAAAATAAAAAAGTATTTTAAAGTCTTTTAAAACACAAAAAAAATGCAAAAATGTGTTGTAAAAATAAGAGTTTTTTTGCAAAAAATGAAAAGAATAAACGGTCTTTAAAATGTAAGTTAAAAAGATTTTAGTTTTTTTACATTGAATCCTATGGGATTCGCCTGTTTAAAGCTGTCGAATTGAAACCCCGAAATCAGGGCATTTCGCCGGAATTTCATTGCAATTCAGTGTTCTGTGAATAGATGACCCTATAGTCTTCTATGGAACAATTTCGGTGCCACCAATTGTTGGTGCCAAATGTTGCAGAGTGCTGACAAAATGCAGTGAAATGCACTATATATTGTTGTCAATTCGCCAGTATTTGCCAAATTGACAGCTGAGTGAATAGACAATTTGGCCTGAAATTGCACAGAATGGTGAAATTCACCGTCCGGTGCAATTCGGGGCCTCTTCGGAGATTAGTTAATAACTTCTATTAAGTTAATGTCTAAATCTTACTATGTCTGCATCACATATGGCATGAAAGTGTTTTAGAAAACTGGTAATATATCATGTACATAAAAGGAGAGGAGATGTTTTATAGAATGGGAAGACTTACAACTCAGTCTTTGGAGTTATTGCGTGATGGCATGAATGATAATACAATAAATAAGAGCCACACATTATATATCAGTTGACAAAGTTATTGGAGTTGGGCTCTGGGCTCAAAATATTGTTCCATTTATCTGTGTTTTCCGTCATCAGTTAATTAAAGAGATACTTTTATTTACATTGAATTGTTTTATAACGAGCCTTTATATAGTTTATTTAACTCACTCTACATTTGGTATTTGATGTTTTACTGTTTTAAATTCTGAGAACAACTTCTTGATAAACTTTTCAAGTATTTTACTGTACTATATAAGTGCTATCCATGCCTTAAAAAGCATTGTCTGTCTGTCTGTCATGGGGACACACTGGAGACTGTCCTAAGCTCAGGGATCAGACTTGACCCATTACTTTTTCCGTCTCTTCTTCATCACAGAATCATGTAGGTGACCTGCAGTCAAGTTCCAGAGTACCTTACTGATAGACCTAGCATTGTTACGCAAAGATGCCCAGAGAAGCAAAATCCTCACAACCGTCAACCAGGCCAGTTTCGTAAAGTGGGAGAAGGAATCTGTTTATAGACATGAGGTTTTCACTTCATGTAACCTATTTCCAGATATGTCAAACACATTACAAGTCAGGGCAATTATCCCATTAATTAACAACTACAATACACAACAGCAAACACTAATCACAATATATACATTGTGATAGCCAAGCAAACATTCAATAACTGTAAACGTCACTGCAACGGCTCATAGGTGGCTGGCGTCCACACTCCACCAAAGATCAGAGTCTCTTCTGAGTGTGGGCATGATGATGGCTGCTTGTGTCAGGGAGTGCATAAAGATTATGCAAAGTATATGAATCGGTGTCGGGGACTCACTTCACACAATTTATGTTTTAAGATTAGAGGAAAAGGTATATAACCTACTGCCTACAAGAATATAACCTATTTAGACGAACACAGAGGGGACAGATCACACCGTTTTTACAGTTAATATTTTTAATATATGTTTAAATAACCCTGATACTCTCATTGTAGTTTATTTAAAGAGATCCGAATGGCTGCCGAAAGGTAACCGAACACTGAAAATCAGCATTCGGTTGCCTTTCTTGGTCATTTGGCTTTTCAGAGAGCAGGCAGTTTGCCAAATGTTGGAGAATTGCCTGCTCATACGGTGCCTGTTCGAGGGCAGTGAAATCCCCATAGCTTTGTCTATTCAGAGAACAAAAAACAGCAGTGAAAAGTTGCCGAAATGCCCTGCCATTCGGTAGCTTCATTCGACAGGTTTATTCAGGCAAATCCCATAGGCTTTACTGCTAAAAATATTCCCGTTTTAATTCAATATCGAATAAACTGTTTATTATAATATTCTGCAGTAAAAAGTCTCTTTATTTATAGATTTTTTAAGATCTTTTAAGCATTTTTTGGGATTTTTTTGCAAAAACTTTTTTCCGTTTTTTAAAAAAAAATAATTTTTTTTTCTTTTCTCTATAACAGCCCTTTTTATTATCATTCGCTGGACCTCATATGTGAATTTCAGACAGTTTCGCTCAGTAGTTTGTTTGCAAACAGCGTTTCACTTTTCAAACATTCAAGCAAACAGTTGTTTTTTTTTCACTCCATTCGTCTGTGGTGTCGGGTTTATCCGCGGACTGCTCTGCTCTCTGATCGGCTCCTGCTCGGGTTTCTCCGGCGTCTTCGGCAGGTTAATCCAGATGTTTTTGCGGGTTTTGGTATGCGTTCACCCTCGTTTTGCGGTGAGTTTTCGGCGGGTTTGTAGCGACTTTTCCCTGCATTACGGCGGCCCTGTGGTGTTTGCTGAATACAACGCAGGGTCGCCGAAATGGGATCGCCGAATCAAGCCAAATTGAAGAGAACGAAAAGTCACCGAACGTGCGGTGGCTTTTCGATTCTCTTGAATAACCCTGTATGTATAACAGAACAAGGATTGTTATGCTATCAAACCATTCTCAAATGCTTCTCATAAGTTGAATGATACAGCTGGAATTCACTTCCACATCATATTCAGATCTCTCTTTTTCAATGTTTCCAAGGACCCTCAGAAGTCACCCCTTCACAGTAACATAAAGAGAGTTCAACATGAGCCTTGCTAATTGTATCCACAGATTATATCGTTCTTTCAGATTTATTTCTCCCCTTTGGATTACTGTAGATACTTGAGTATACCGCTAGATTTTGGTGACAAAATTTTACCTTAAAATTGGAGGGGTCGCGTTATATTCGAGACATTGCATGGCATGTAAAAAAAAAAAAAAACTTGTCTTGCTCTGGATCCCAAGTCTCCCGGAAGTTCCGGTAGTCTCGCTGAAGTGAATGTGGGTTCCCTGATACTTGCAAACACTTCAGGATATCCTGGATTCGGAAGACGTGGGATCCATCATGGCCAGAGGGCACGCTCGGTTTAAGCCAATCATTCACCTCGCTCGCCTCCACCAGCCATCTAATTGCTAGTAAAGAAGACGGGTGGCCGACGGCTTCATACTTTGTAACAACTGCAATCATTTTAGAGCAGAGCACCCTGGCCTGAGGGGGAGCCTGACTCTGTTAAGAGAATCTGTAAGGATTTTAAATGTTTACCGGTACAGTAAAATTTTGTTCCTCGCGTTATATTCGAGTCTTGAGTATTCTCTCATTTCCATAATAAATATCTATCCATCGCGTTATATTCGAGTCACGCTATACTCGAGTATCTACGGTATTTACTTTTATGTAAGGCCTTTCTTTTTGCCATTCTTTCCACTGACCATCATTGCCCTCTGTACTGGAAGCCTGAAAGAAGGGCCCTTATTACCATCAGTCTCTGAGGTTTTTAATATTACACTGAGAAAATTTAACTAGGCATAATTAAATAGTATTAACAGTTTATTTTTAAACACCACTGTTCATAAAAGTGAGTAGACATCACTATTCAGGACAAATCATTTGCTACTGACAACTTGGGATTCAGCATTTATTTCCAAATTCACATAGAGGGTTTGTATTAGTAGATCAATATAACGGATATAAATTTATTAATTAAAAGGAGCCAAGTCACGATTAAATGATAGTTTTACATACAGGGTTATTTAAAGAGTTGCCCCTGAAATTGCACCGAACAATTAATTTTCCCCGTACGATGTAATTTCATGGGCATTCGACGAATTGCTAGCGAAATATGGGTTATCTTCAACGGCAGTGAACTCCCCATAGAGAAGCAATGGTTAATCTATACAGAGAACACCGAACAGCAGAGAAATGTCAGTGAAATGCCCTGATTTTCGATGGATTATTTCAACAGGTTTAATTAGGTTTCATAGTAAAAAACAATTCCCCTTCTTTTTAAAAATATTTATTCAACCATTTATTCTTTTTTTTTGATAAAGTATTTCATTTGCAGCAAAAAGTCTTTTTCGGCATACTTCGTGATTTTTTCCCGATTCTTTTTTTTTTCTTAAATGGCGTTTTCTTTCTTTAACAGACCTTTTTAATATTATTCATAGGACCTTATATATTAATTCCAAGCATTTTCATGCAGTAGTTTTTTTTTTAAAAACAGCTTTTAATAGTTACGTTTATGTTTATTGCCTACAATTCCCAGAATTCTCTGAATGCCATAAACAGACAGAGAATCATGGGAGGTGTAGTTCAGAAACATCTGGGGGGCTCAATTTTGAGATCCCTGTGTTAAATGCAATGGTCAACTAAAAGGGACCTATTAAAAAAAAATCGATCTTTTCAATTATTCAATGTACATAATAAACATAAGTCTTTGTGTCCTCAACTTATTATTTATGGCTGCTAATCCATGTAGTGACAGCTTGATCCCTATAGACTGTCCTGCTCACACAGGGCCTACTCCAACCTGCATGGCTATACCAAGAAACATCTGTACCGGTTAACGCTCCGTCAGGCGGTGATTGTCTTTGCCACATTGCCAGACTAGAATGTTTCCGATTTATTTTTATTTTTTTATTTTTTATCAAATCAAGAACATTCGGCAGAGAGAGGATCAGCTTTCCAGGGTCTTTGTTAATATATAAAATATTTAGGCGGTGGACAGAGTGTAATTATTTCACTAAACGTGATATTTAGGAAGAATGAAATGATCGATTTGTGAAAATGTCATGCAGCTTGTAGACACTTGACATTTGGATTGAATGCGCGTGTTGTGGACAATTTTGACACCTAACTTTTAACTGAATTAATAAAACTATTTATGCGCAAGTTGGTATCCACAAAGTTATGAGTAGTACATTCTTAAGATGGGTTAAGTCCTCTTTCCTATTGCTTTATGATACGTGATTAGCTACAGCTGTTGTACTCTACGGCGTTTCACTCAATGTTTTTATGATCTTCAGACACATTTATGTGTTTCTCAGTTATAAAACTTGATGCCATGTTACGGCGTTCCAAATCAGAATTGCTGGAATTGGCCATCACAGTATGACAACTTGTTGTGTCATGTCTTACACAACTCGTAACTGAACCGGAGGAGACCACAAACTATTTGTGTCTATTATTACTATGTTGTCTCTAAAATAAATAAAAGTGGTGAATTCTTTCTCAAAAGTCAATGCTTACAGTATGTGATTTCTTCATCAAACTTTTTCTATCAAAACCGTATCTGGTTCAATGGTATTCAGAATTAAATCAAAGCCTAAGGGCCCTATTACATTACATACTCTGCGCAATTGCGCTCGCGCAGCGCATATTTTTTTGCGCACAAAAAAACGTGATCGTGCGAAAATTAATGTGGTATTACGATCCGAGCGCTTTTTCTTCCTTCAAGATTTTTCGTGCGCAAATCCGACGCGCAAAGCCAGTCGCAAATGAACATTGCGTGCAGGAATCGGTGGGCAGACTGTTTTGTCACGGGATTTGTCACGGGAATCAGCCAACATCAATCACCCATTTCCAATAAAATATTTACAAACTAAAAAAAAAAAGGAAAAAAAAAGAATTACCAACCACCAGCCAAAAAAAGAAAAAATTAACAATGACACAATTTATTCATTTTAATGTTTGGGTATGTGTAGAATGTGTAACTGTACTGTGCTGTATTTTTTTTTCGTGCTGGTGTATTTTGTTTCGCCCAGAAAGATCACAGTTACAGTTACCACCTGCTTTTGAAAGACGTTACGAAAATGCGCGCAAACTTTCATTGCGTGAAGATAGTAATACCATCAGCGTACCAGCACACGAGCGCATTTGCGCTGACAATGTTAAATATAGGACGCGCACAGGAAAATTCGTTCTCGCAGGGTCAATCGCAATAGACGATTACACGCATCGTTTGCGCGAACGTCGTAATACAAAGTTCTGCGCAAATAGTTTTGCACTTGCGCAAATGCGCATTTGTGCGCGTGCAAAACAAATGCGCGAAGAATGTAATAGGGCCCTAAATGTCTTATATCTTGAATAAATAAACCTTGTTTTGGGCTTCATGGTAACCTGAAAATGCTGGGGTGAAGCTTCTGTAAACATGTAACATAATGACTATTTCCTACATATTTATTTTCTGTTAATCTGTATATTTGCGTTTTTTTTTAATATCTTGCATTGTATTACTTTGTATTTCTGTAACTGTAACACTTCAATGTTCTTGAACCCAGGACATACTTGAAAACGAGAGAAATCTCAATGTATCCTTCCTGGTAAAATCCTTTATAAATAAATAAATAAAATAAATAAATTCTGCTATTCTGTTCAGTAATACCAGAGAGAATATTAGTATATTCTGCTTTGTTAACATTTAAGATAAAGCTGATTTTTTTTCTGTAACCCGGAAACGTCAGGGAAGATCCCCTCCCATGTGAAGGAAACATTGTCAGTGTGGAAGTCAGGATTTCTGATAGACAGTATAAGCCAAAGTCTTCCCTTTCTTGGCACAGGTTATTGAGTAAGATGAATCTTGTAGATGCTCAATTTGTTGCTACTGTCTCACTGATTTTAAAAAATTGCAGTTGAAATATGATATTTTCATTGTATTTCTTCTTTCACTGGCACAGATTCTCGTAATAAGGCTAATTTAGATGATGTGTCCTGCAGACCTCTCTGAACCTTTTGTCTATTTTTTTCCTTCCAGCTGTCATTGTAAGATTACATTTTTTTAAACATTCGCGCACAGCGAGGCTCCATTTGTTAAGTAGAAAGTGAAGCTGTTCATCATGGAGAGGAAAGGTCCATGTTTGATCTTGAGAGAATTTGCAAGTGTAAATTTTATATTAGGTTTGAAAGAGTTAGCCAGACCTGCACTATCGCTTGCGTGGTCTCTGATCTGTGATTTGGCCAAATGCCGCTTCAGGAGACATCACTGCATGGCAGTACCTAGGGCAGTGCTTCCCAAACCTGCTCTCAGGATCCACTAACATGCCAGTGTTTAAGGATCACCTCAGGGAAATGCAGACTGAAAACAGCAATCCCGAAGCAGCAAACCATATCACCTGTGCTTTGTTCTAGGTATCTGTCAAACCTGGCCTGGTAGTGGGTCCTGAGGACAGGTTTGGGAAACACCGACTTAGGGGTGCAGTCATATTCTTTTTACCTCTAGATGATGAAACTAAGATGAACACTATCAGGGTTATTCAGAGAAAGGTGAATACCAGGAGAACTGGCAGGAGAAGAGAACAATCTAGACCAAATAGCCGATTTGGAAAGTGAGATAAATGGGAGAATTTTTCTGGTTTGGCTATATTGACCTAGAATTTTCACTTCTCCAGTCATTCTCCTGAGTTTCACCTTTCTTTGAATAGTCCTGTAAGTTTGTACTCAAACTCTCTCTTTACGGCATACTCCATAGTCATAGATGAGTATTCTGACAAATACAACAAAATTTCTGGCATCACTTTACACAAACAGTACATGACAGTTTAGATAATTAAAAATATTGAAAAGCTATATGAGGTAAAAAGCTGTTGCCTTTATAGGCATGTGTCTCTACTGATCTTCAGCTGCATATCTACCCTTTCCATACTCTCTCAGTCTGCTGCAAAAGTTTTTCTTTCCCCTTTTTCATTTTGGAATGTGTCAACTATGATTATTTGCTTTAACCCCTTCACAACCTTGATCGAGAATACACGATCAACAGTATCAGACACAACAGCCTGAGATCGTGTTAACAAGATCTGGGGCTGTGTGATTGCAAATGAAATCCATTTGTTGCAAACAAATTTCATTTGCCTTTGGGCTTCAGAAGGTGCCCTCAAAGATTTAGCACTGAGGCATAATGCCCAAGGTGCTAAAATTGGTTAAAATCTGTTAAGGAATGCCCTAACATATCAGGCATTCCCTAGCTGACACGTAGACAGGAGCTGCAGTTTTACCTGCAGTAACTCTATTTGGGCATTAGATTGCAGCCTGACAAATAGGTTATTACAGTAAGAAATACACTGGGAATACTCCCAAATATTTCTTACTGTATACATAATCTAAAAAGTTTCTCCAAAACACCACTGGTTCCTGACAGTGGATTTTTGGAAAATCACTTGATAGCGAATGGATTAATCATTTCCCATCCATAAATTATAATTGTAAGTGATAAAAAGTTGCCATAATCGCTCTCGGTTTTTAATATTTTGGTGCTGTCGGCCTTACTTTTGGTCACATTAGATATGTCACTTGTTAATATAGAACGCAGCAGATTTTATAGAATTGAAAATAAACGTGCAGGAAGAGTTAATCAAATATTTCTCTTTTGCTTAGCAGGGCATAAACTCAGCCCCTGTCTTCCCCCCAGAAATACTTACCAAGACAACACAATTTAAATGAAAAGTACTGAAACTGCCCTTTAAAATGCAACCCCCCAGAGAAGCAGATGATCACCATAAAAAAGGTGAATGCCTGTCCCCTATGGATGGCAGAGAATACTTCATTTTGCTGAGGTGTGCAATTATATAGCTTATATACTGTGCTGTATTTAAAGGGAGGGGGATCCCCTCCTTTGAAAGAGGAGATTTCACCCTTTTGTACAAGGGGTCATATCACTCTCTAATTTGCAGACAAATTCCATAGTAATAATGATAACCTTGGAGTTGTTGTTTTGTTATGGAGGTTGATAATGTTTAGCAATCTTATCCCCCTCACGAAGCACTCAGGATCCTTTTAGGCTCATTTTGGAAAGAGCTGAACCACCTCTTTCTAATGAGGGCTCACGCTTGGTGTTGACTGTAAGAGATCACAGCAGGAACAGTGATATTATAATAGCACCACATTCGTGTAACTCAAAATCAGGTGGGTGGCTATCCCCTCTGTGGCCCCCCGTAATACACAGAGGGGGCTTGAGACCCCTTATTAGTCCCTGTTGTCAGTCCAGCTGCCAGCTGATTTTCATAACTAAGTTTAATCTGTACCATAATAACGCGAAGAAAAAAGCGTGGAGAAGGCTTGAAACAGCTCATAATCCAAAGCACACAACGTCATCTGTAAAACATGACGGAGGCAGTGTGATGTCATGGGCATGCATGGCTTCCAGTGGCACTGGGTCATTGGTGTGTATTGATGATGTGACAGAAGCAGCCGAATGAATTCAGCAGTGTTGAGAGATATACTGTCAGCCCAGATTCAGCCAAATGCAGAAAAGTTGATTGGATGGCACTTTAAAGTTCAGATGGATAATGTGATGGACACCGCTACTCAGAGGGAGTAGATCTACCGTAGGTGCCGGGGTTGCTCTGCAGTGAGCAGCGGTAGCGAGCCGGCGTCAGGTTCCTTCTTGGAATCTAGCGAGTCAGCCAGGAAGAAATACCTAGCAGATAGTCCCTCTTCCAAAATACTCGTCGAGACATAGTACAGGTTAAGCAGATTGGTTTATTTAGAATTTAGAACAGCACAGACACGGTACATTTATACGGTACAGTCCCATTGTTCTCTTCTATGCCCGCCCTCAGACATCCCGGCGCCAGTTTTGCAACTGCCTCTAGCCTGAGCCCTTTTCGTATCCTTAACATGGGCTGCCCCAGCCTCCAGCTCCTGGTGCCACACTGTCTGGCCTGCCCTGGGCTGTTCCTTGCTTGGGAAATTCCACCCCCCGGAGTGCGAGCTCTGATTCCGGCGCCGGATCTCCTCTGCGGCTGGGAAGCTTGACCTTGGTTTAGCAGCTGATTGAGGGGGTGATCCTGGTGGCGCTCCCCTTTGGAACTCACCCCACAGTGGCACCATGTTCTCAGGGCCCTTCTGACCAAAAAGCACTCTGGTGGCATGTACAGGGGCTGAGCGGTGCAGGGTGAAAGGAATGTCAGCTGTGCTTGGTCTCGGCCGGTGGCAGCTGTATCAGGGTTGCACTGGGCAGATAAATCACGATGGCTGGGCAAGGCAGGGGTGGCAAAGAACTTAATAAACATTAGGATCACACAAGCATAAATTGTATAAATGAATTTTAACCTTGAACCAACAAACTTAACTTTTTAGGTGCTAATAAATTGAAAGTGACGGCTGCTCTGTCACAAGCTCCATAGACATAGCCTCTCTGTTTTGGGACCGTCGGATGGAGAGGTTCCCGATGGCGCTTCCTCTTCCAACTCACCCCACACCAGGCAACCCTCCCTGGGGACCTACTGTCCAAAAAGCGCCCTGGTGGCGGCAAAGGGGGCTCCGGGGCAGGCGCTTGAACAAGAGTAGGTTTTGTCAGCTTGTCAGCGGTAATTCGCGATCTCCTGGAGAGCCTCCTGCCTTACACAATATAAGGCAAGCCAGAGTACACTTTTAACATATTGTGTTTGTACAGTTGGCACTAGTACAAACTGGACACAAAGGGGAGCGAGTTATTACTCAGCACAGGAGATATACAGACAAATTGCTGTTTCAGTGACTGATACATTGTAGCAAGCATGTACTCCGTGGTTACTAGCAGAATCGGTGCAGGGGAAAACATGATAAAATAGAAGTCTAGAAACAGTTTTACACTAAATCTAACAGGGGAATTTGTGGATATAAATAAAGGGTAAACTAAATATTACAAAATAAGAATGAAATTAAACTAAATAAATCCAGTAGCGGCCGATCCGTCACAGATAATAACCCAAAACACACTGCAAAAGCAACCCAGAAGTTTTTGAAGGAAAATAATTGAAATATTGTGCAATGGCAGAATGGCAGAGTCACTCACCTGATCTCAACCCAATTGAGCATGCATTTCACTTGCTGAAGGTAGAACTAAAGACAAAAAGACAAAAATCACCCTAATGACTGGCGTCATCGCGCAGAGCGCGATGGCGCCAGTTTTGAAATTAACCCTTTGCTGCCACCTATAGTGGAGATAGGGGGTTCCACTGAACCCCCTATCTCCCGATCCGTGACAGCTAGGGGTTAATGTTTACTATCATTGGAACGGCCAGAGCGTGGCCTTTCCAATGATACCAAACATGACCATGTAAAAAGTAAAAAAAAAAAAAAAAAAAAATTTAATTTTTTTTTTTTTTTTCATTTTATTAGTGCAACAATATTGTTCCCATTTCAATTATAATGTGAACAATGATGCTGCACTAAACATTTTTTCTATGGGGGGCGTTTGCTAAAAAACACGTAATTTTCCCCAAAAAAAGTAACAATTCCTCATTTCTAATTTTTTTAACAAGCGCACCCCATAGAAAATATAACCGCAAACGATCGCATGTTAAAATGTGAAAAAAACACTTTACACATTGTAAATTATTGAAAATTCAAATTTTATTGCATTTTTTGTTATAATATACAGACATGACATAACATATACATATAATAATGACATATTATGAATCTGCACAGTCTGCCGGAAAGAACGATATATAATATGTCTGGGTCATATATTAAAATAAGGCTTCAAAACGCGGTTAAACATGATGAGCGAAACCGGTAAAAATGAGCTCAGCACAGAGGCGTGAAAAGGCTCAGCAGCGAAAGGGTTAAAAAAATAAAAAAAATAAAAATCTGAAAAATGCTTAAAATATCCTAAAAAAATCTATAAATAAAGAGACTCTTTACTGCAGAATTTTATAATGAACGGTTTATTAGATATTGAATTAAAACGGGAATATTTTTAACATTGCAGCCTATGCGATTCTCCTGAATAAACTGCCGCATTAAACCACCGAATGGCAGGGCATTTCGGGAACCTTTCACTGCTGGTTTGTGTTCTCTGAATAGCCGAAGCAGTGCTTTTTCATGGGGTTTTCACTTACCTCGAACAGGCACCGAACAGGCACCGTATGTTCAGGCAATTCGCCAGGATTTGACGAATTGCCTGCTCTCTGGATAGCCGAATGGCCTTTCTCAAGCAATTCGGATCTCTTTGAATAACCCTGCAAGTCTTTGATTATATCCATGGGTTCCAGACAAGAGTAAAACGGCACATGTTACCCCTCTAGGAAATAAGTTATTTTTTTGTAGTTCTAAAACACACTCAATGCTTTTGTAGTTGACATTTATCCATGCTCTTTTTCTTATAAATAAATTCTTTTAAAACAGAAATGGACAAATAATCTTAGTTTTTGTTCTCTTATGCCGATGAAGTGGTGCTAATTGTGGAATCATAAATTGTTTGTAGAAAATACTTAGTGAACAAGGACTCCTATGTTGCTTTTTAGGATGCACACAGTCAAAATTTTCCCTTTTTTTGGCCTATAATGAAGTGAAATTTTTTCAGATTTCAAATAGTGATCAAACTTATTTTCTGATAGAAGAGAGTCTGCTAAAAAATAAGGTATAATAGGTGTGGATATCTTACCGATAGATGTCTGAAATTAGTGGTTAAATACAGAGACTGCCAATGGCTGAAAAATGGCTCAGTGGTTCCTGACTGTCTTCTACCCCAAGATCTGAGTGCTGCCTCATTTCTGGGGAATGCTATCACCACTCTTTCAGTGTACCTGTCCTTAAGCTTTGGCTAAGGGCTGGAGAAGGCACAAAAGACTGCTGGTGAGAGAACAAGGGGTCTGACGAGGGAGCAGCATTAACTGATGTGTCCCAGTTGGGGTATGGAGATCTGTTACAGTACTATTTTAAAGAAACTTACTAACTGTCTCCATGATGCAAAGCCATATGCTCTTCCCATTCTCCAGTGCACTAAAGATTCTGTCCTCATCACATGTGTACTACAATGAACTTCCTATTGTCCCCATCCCCTTTTAGGCTAGGGACAGATGAGCGCATTTTCTGCAGCCACCGTCAAAATGTACGTCGATGCGTGCGCACGCATTTTTTCACGGAATACGCTTAAGTGGTCAGACGATGTGCAATTCTGGACGTATTTCATGACGGTGGGGTAAAAAGAAGTCTAGGGAAATCCGGCTGTTTGAACGTTATGTTGGCCGCACACTAGCAGCGTCTGACGTCTCCTAATCACGCACACACGCCGCTATGCGGCCGCAGCGCACTCTGTACGTCAGTAGCAGCGGTTTCACGTTCTGATAAAAATGCGTTCATTTGCCGGTTGCGTGGTGTCGGCGCACTTTTGTACGCACGTACTGCGTATATTGGCCGTCATTGGCCGTTATGTGCTGCTACTGCCGCCGTGATTTAGTGCGCCTGCACGCGCGTTCCGACTGCCCCACTCTGACCCTAGCCTTAGATTGCAAGCTCTTTGGGGAGCAGGGTCCTATCTACCTCCAATCTCTGTTCATCTATGTTTTATTAAGAGTTTATTGTAACACTTGTACTATGGTGAAGAATATGTCGATGCTATAAAATACAAATAAACAAATAATATTAACAAAAATAATAGCTTACCAGTTTTTTATCAAATCTTTTTTCTTTTCTTTGACAGGTACTCTGTATCCACCAATTGCTGCTCAGGATCTTCAATTCTCAAAAGCAGGTTACCTTGAGAAACGCAGGAAAGGTGAAAAAATGTTACCTTTTGTTTTTATTAAAAATTTTTTTTACCATTATTGTCATATAAAAGTTATAGTTTAGAATTAATTGCCAAGATTTTACTTGATTTACTGTTAAATATAGAAACTTACTAGAAACCTAAACTAAAGCCAATATAAAACAAAATTTGAAAATACGCAAAGTTCAACATGGTTCATCACGAAAACAGTTTTGATGCCTACTCCTGTTGTTCTTCTAGAAATATATATTGAAGAATCAGGAAATTAGAATAGTGACAGAGCTTTGCAGATTGATAGACAACATCAGAAATAAATATGTTACCATCTTGCATAAGTTGATTTATCCTTCGAAGAGCTAATTTTTTATTTAGAGTCCACTTGAATATTAATTTCATACTTAACGGTTCATTTATTTTTATGCATTTTATCTTATCTATAAAATCATTATACACTCATAGTTCTTGCTTTTTGTATAACTTATTGTGTCCGGTATCTTTGTATTAGATTACGTCCACCTAATAAACTTCAAATGAACATAAAGGTCACAGCAATTTATTGAGTTCACATCTTGAAACCAACCTCTTTAATCCTGAATCAACTTTCCAGTTTCCATTAAAGGCATTTTGGTTTCATAGTAACGGAAAGCACAGGTTGCCAGCCAGGGACATACAGATTAGTAATGGTTCAGTTTTTATAGTTTTCTCCTTTTTCTTACCTACATACCTTCCTCTTTCAGATCACAGCTTTTTTGCATCTGAATGGCAGAGGCGCTGGTGTGCTCTAAGTGATTTTATGTTTTATTATTATGGAAGCGACAAAGGTATGTTGGATACAATTATTAAGTTTGTGTTTGCTCTATTATTATAATATATACATATATATTGTAACAGATCTCTGTACCCCGACTGGGTCACATCTGTTAGCGCCGCTCCCTTGCAGAAACCACGCTCTCCCACCAGCAGTCTTTCATGCCTTTCTCCAGCCCTTATCCGAAGCTTAAGGATGGGTACACTGAAAACGTGGTGATAGCATTACTCAGAAATGAGGCAGCACTCAGATCATGAGGTTAGACAGTCAGACAGAGACTCAGCCTTTAATAAGCTAAATATATACAGTGCAATGAGGGTCCTAGAGGCCCATGGGAAATCCCTCCCTGTTGTCTTACTGCAATGGCTCAAGAATCACTGCCTGGCGTCTTGCTGTCTGGGACATAATCAGACAAGGGACAGATAATGGAATTAACTCTGGTCACTAAAACACATTGCGCAACATTCTGACAAAACAGATCAATAGGACGATTGCAGATTGTGAGGATAAACAGGGGATTCAGATTATATGGCATCAGATAGTAGGGCAATGTTTGCCACATAAAACAAACAAAGACCACTCCAACCTTTAACAGATGTAAACATATTCTATATAGGGGGAGTTTGGATTAAGCAACCCACACTGTAATCCTATTAGCAGATAGTAATAGATAAACACAGACAATAATGATAATAACATTAAAAAATTGTAGATAAGCCACAATTGTACAGAAAGGTCAGTGAAAACAGCTGTAATTCATCACATTAGGTGAGTAACACCGTGTCTTCCCTGGTCAAAGGGGGTAACCCTTAATCAATATTGTATGCAAGGGAAGAAAACAGTGTGTTGCTACAGACACAAGGTGTGCTGGATTAAAGCGTAACTTTAACTATTAAAAAAAATAAAAACACGTGAGTCACCAAACATAGATTGAATAAAACATAGAAATAGAAATAGATACTCTTCTGAGCGTATTCCAGACCAAATACTATACTCTGGGATCCTTGACGTGGTCCTAACCAGTTAGTCCCTACTATAAACATACTTGAATGGACAGGAATAAATGCTCTTCCCTTAAAATGGATAGAGAGGGAAAACCTGTATGTAGAGGAAGGAGGAGAGTGCAGAGTGAATGCACCTCCTCAAAGTTTAGGATCCTTAGGATGGTCCTGTAACAGCCTTAATATAGGTAGACAGATGAATACACAGGTCCCTGTGACACACAAACACTAGTAAATACTGGTATGAAGAGAGAGAGAAGAAAGGCTGCTATCCTGCAGTGATAGCTGTCAGCAATTCTCATGTGTGTAATTAGTCCATAGTTGTGGGATGAGACTGAAAGAGGTTTAACCACTTGGCTGCTATGGACGCACTCAGCGCGTCCAGCCAAGTGGTTCTCCTGTGCTATGGACTTCATGTCTAATTAAAATAATATTTAAGATAAAAATAAACCAGACTTTTCAAAAGTACACTTACTATTGTATTTAAGTTTGCCCAATGAAATGAAAGAGATGAAAAATGAAGCCTTTCTTATGTATCTATGTGTATAGATATTTCGAACACTCGTATAGATATTTGAAGGAGTACATTAGAGTTCTTATCAGAGACAGAAGGTACCTCTGTGTATTTGAAACTGCCCCCTACAAGCAGATGTGAGTTCTGGATGGTACATTAGCAGAATCCTTAATTTTGTGTCTGTAACAATTTGTGATAATGTGTTCAGTTTAGAATATCCGAGACCGTTTGCCAGCTGTCTCTGTAAACATGTAAAGCAGAGAGTTCCAAACGAAGCAAACATTGTAACTAGCCCAAAACATTCTTTATTTGCATTCACCAAACTAAAATAGAATTTGAAATCTTACAAAAAGTGTCTAGTATGGTTAATAACTAACCAACATATTTAGCATCTACTCTGGAACCCCAGAGTCATATGCAAGAAGTGAATGTTACATGCAGGATATGATTGAAGTCAGATAGCCTTAACTCATCCCTTTTGCAAGCACACAAAGTCATTTGTATTTTCTTCACTTTATTGGAAAATTAACAGCAAATAAAAGGTGACTTGAAGGAAGAGAGGACTTCTCAGGTGTACCTTGTTATGGGCGGACGGTAAAAACAGGAAGCAATCACCCGGTACATATAAATGCTTGCTGACTGCCTCTTGGGTGTACTGACAGGATGGCAAGCTTTGCTAATGACAGCACCTCTGTCACATTACAGCAGTTTATTTTTATATTGTATTGATGTATGGGCAGAACAGTTATGGTTTAGATGTGATTGTATATATTAATTTAAAGTGACGCTGTCTCGCCCACCAGAATGTGGGCTCATTTGATACGGAAGTACTCCCTATATAGGGTGTTTGTATTATTTTTTACTAACATATAACTGAAAAAAGTGAGTAATTCCCTGTTAAAGTGTTGCCGTCCCTCCCTTCTGTGCGGCATGCCACAGGTGCAAGTGACTACTGTGAGTGGAAAGCCGCCTTATCAGACTGCCCTCCACACACTTAAGGCAAATGTTTGGCTGTTCGAACGTCGATTGACATGTCAGAGTGCCAAAGTTATGTCTGAGGGCCAGTCATGCAGTGCCAGCTATGCAAACTCTGCCCATGGAGAGTGAAGCATGGTGACACCAGACCCTGGCAGTACCAGCTACAGTATCTCACCAAGGGATGACCAATGTAAGATCTAAGTCATATACACCCACTGGTAAGTACAGGTGCACTTTAAAGGTTAACTAGTCCCCATAAACAAATTGACTTAGTTAATCGGTCTTGGTGAGGTGTCTGGACCTCCTTCTTTACCCCCCTGGCTGACCCTAGTGAGTAGTGACAGTCTTCCATAGCAGAGGATGGGCAGAGCTGATTGTCCTATGCCTCTCAATGCAATTACAGTGAGAGGCAACCAATTGACTTTGTGCACGGTAGTCGCATAGCTATCAATCGGCAGAGTAACAGAACTAGCTGCTTCATGCAGCAATGTCAGCCTGAAACGGGATATTGGAGACTGTGGTTACTGAACGTAATGTATACTTTTAAGGTAACATCATTGCTCTGCGTAGAGAGAGCCTGTGGAGTCATGGGTTTGATCCCGACGAGCACCTCTCCAGTAAGTGTCCTTGGGCAAGACACCTAACGGTACATACTCACCACCCAGGACATACTTGAAAACGAGAGAAATCTCAATGTATCCTTTCTGGTAAATTACTTTCTCAAAAAAAAAAGTAGACAGAGTAAAGTATAGTAGTAGTGGAAGGTTTGGATGGGATAGCAATTAACCTGTCCAGTTTTTTAGCACAGGTTAACAACCATCCACTGTTTTTAACTAAGAGTGTCCCTTTCAAGTGTGCCTGATATGTAGGCAGCTCTCTTTATTGCAGCAGGAAATTGCCTGTTTGAAGTCTGAGATTTGTAAATTATCTGTTAGACAAACTCAGGCTATGGCTATGACTGTTACAAAGCCACTGCCAGAGAGGCCTCCTAGGAGCGGCAGATGGACTACTGTAGGATCTGGTAGACTTACAGGGTTATCCAAAGAGATTCGAAAAGTCACCGCACGTTCGGTGACTTTTCGTTCTCTTCAATTCGGTTCCTTTTGCCGATTGCATTTCGGTGACCCTGCGGTGTATTCAGCAAACAGCACAGGGTCCCCGAATTGCAGGGAAAGGCCGCCGCAAACCCACCGAAAACTAACCGAATGCACGCTGAAAACAAGCAAAAACATCTGGATTAACCTTTGAAGAGGAGCCGAACAGGAGCCGAACAGGAGCCGAATCACACAGAGCCGAAGCAGCTGTGACGTAGAGGAGGCAGTGAATAAATTAGAAAAACCATTTGTATGAATCTGGGAAAAAGAAACGCTGTTTGCAAAGAAACTACTGAGCGAAAATGTCTGAAATTTTCACAGGAGATCCAGGGAATGATAATAAAGAGGGCTGTTACAAAAAAATAAGTAAACTGAAAAAAAAAAAAAAAAAAAAAATCGGACTTTTAATTTTTTTTTAAAAAATTCAGAAAAATGCTTAAAGTATCCTAAAAAATCTATAAATAAAGAGACTTTTTGCTGCAGAATTTTATAATGAACGGTTTATTAGATATTGAATTAAAACGGGAATATTTTTAACATTGAAGTCTATGGGATTCTCCTGAATAAATTTGCCGAATTAAACCACCGCATGGCAGGGCATTAGGGGAACCTTTCACTGCTGGTTTGTGTTCTCTGAATAGCCGAAGCAGTGCTTTTTTATGGGGATTTCACTGCCCTCGAACAGGGACCGAACAGTCACCGTATGTGCAGGCAATTCGACAGGATTTGGCGAATTGCCTGCTCTCTGGATAGCCGAATGGCCAGGAAAGGTAACCGAACGCTGATTTTCAGCGTTCGGTTACCTTTCTCAAGCAATTCGAATCTCTTTGGATAACCCTGTTAGAGTTGTGGATAGAAGGTATTGTAAGGGTTCAGTAAGGCACCAGCGTGACAGGCAAGGTTCCGAACCCAGGATGCAGTGACACACGGGAGACCAGGTTAGGGAAAACAGGGGTTTGTCAGGTTTCAGATAAATAATAAGTCCAGGTTATGCAGGATGAAGGGCAGCACTTAAGGAGAGGGACCAATGGAATAAGCAATCTTAGGTGGGCACGAAGGGATGCTGGAAACAATACAAGAAGACACAGAGGGCAGACACACGGAGGAGACTTACTGGGGATACGAGACAGGACAGGAAAAGGGCTGGATGGTTTCTTGAATGCTGGTATTTCAGGAGGCAGATGAAACAGCGGGAAACCAGGATGCAGGGGTCTCGGGTGAAACCTCTGGAGGTCACGGGATACAGGGGTTTGACAGAATAGTCTCTGGATGCAGAGGGTAAGCACAGGATAGTTCTGGGTCTCAGTGTGCTTCGCTTGCTGGCTCTGGAACCATAATGCTGAAGCATTGCCTTCTGGGTGCTCCACCCTTAAGTAGGCAAACAGTCACTTGATTGCAGGATTAACAGGTGCTTCCAGTGCTAAGAGCAAGGTTGGACATCCTGAAGGCAGTGTTATGGAAGTGCTGCCCTGCACTCATGACAACGCAGCACCAGGTTTGCCTTTCTTCCGTTTACGGCGGGCTTTACGTGGGGTGCTGGGGGGCTCCAGACAGGGGTCCTGACAGTTATGTCCCACAGTCTGTGGCTCTTAATTCTTTTGAGGCACTTTCAGAGTGTAGTGGTGAGACGGAAGTAGGCTCAGACACCATAGTTGAGGAACCACCATCCCCTATGCCTAAGGTATGCAGGACTGCAACCAAGAACAAAAAGGAAAAGGTGGGACATGATAGAAGGCAATTGTTGCTGGGTGATTCTATCATAAGAGGTGTTGAGCTGGAGAGTAGTGGTTTGGTGAGATGTCTTCCTGGGGCTACTGCTCGTATAGACAAGAGACGTATTCTCAATATTGTCAAACAAGCAAAGCAGGAAGGGGAAGTGGATGTTCTAGTCCATCTAGGGACAAATGACTTGGCTAGCAATGAGTTTTCTGAGATTAAGGAAGATTTTTGTGTTCTTGGAGGTGAAATACAGCAGATTGCGGCCACTGTGTCATTCTCTGAAGTTTTGCCTGTGCATAACATTCAGGATAGGCAGATGCGCAATAGGGAATTTAATTTGTGGCTTCGGGAATGGTGTCGGGAGCAAGGATTTGGCTTTGTGTCCCATGATTGCTCTAATTGGAGCAGAAAGGAACTGTATAAAAAAGATGGTTTGCATCTTACTCATAGGGGAACATATGTTCTCAGTGAGAAGTTCAAAGGTTTCACAAAGAAATATTTAACTAGGAGGGGGGACAAAAGGGTAAAAAACAATCTGCCTGATTGTCCCCCAAAACTAAATCGGAGGGTGCAAGCAACATGCGGGGAAAAAATGACAAGCTCAGAGTCATGTCTATAAATGCTCGCAGTTTAGTCAATAAAATCAATGAACTGGAGGCAATGATGGCAGCTGAAAAAGTAGATTTAGTGGCGGTTACTGAGACATGGTTCAGTGAGAAAAATAACTGGGACATAACAATACCGGGGTACTCTTTATATAGAAAAGACAGAGAAGGTAGGAAAGGAGGAGGAGTGGCCCTGTATGTGAAAACCAACATAAAAACGAACCAAATAAAAGTGAGCGAGGTGAACATAGAGTCAGTTTGGGTTACGCTAACATTTGGCAATCATACAGTAGCTCGTGTGATCTATAGACCCCCTGGACAAGTAGAAGAGCTAAATAATCTGCTGTTTGAGGAAATAGCCAAAATGGCAATGAAGGGGGAAGTTATTATCATGGGGGACTTTAATCCTCCTGATGTGAACTGGAAAACCAAAACAGCTGGGTGCACCAGGAGTACAAATATTCTAAACTCCCTACTGGGATTATCTCTAACACAAGTAGTTGAGGAGCCGACCCGTAAAGAGGCCATATTGGATTTAATACTCACAAATGGAGGTTTGGTATCGGACGTTGTTGTAGGTGAAAATTTGGGATCTAGTGATCACCAGTCAGTATGGTTTAATATAAGAACAGGGATGGAGCCGCACCACACAAAAACAAAAGTTTTAGACTTTAAAAAAACAGATTTTTCTAAAATGAGATTTTGTGTGAAGGAGTCATTATCAGACTGGAGGAGTTTAAAGGGAGTCCAGGAGAAATGGGATTATTTAAAGGAAGCATTATTGAAGGCCACAGGCAATTGCATTCGGTTTGTTAGCAAAAACAAAAAAGGGAAGAAACCACTGTGGTACTCTGCAGAAGTGGCCAAAATAGTGAAGAACAAAAAGACAGCATTCAATAATTATAAAAAAACTCAGAGTGAAGAAGATAGGCAAACAATAAGATTATAAAAGGAACAAAACATAAATTCCTGGCTCACCTTGTATATTAGAACATTGTTTTAGAATACAATATGTATGATACAATTGTAAGTGAACAGTGGGTAAAAAAATATTGAGTATGTTTTTTTTTTGGGGGGGGTTTTCTCCTCTTAACACTCGGTCACTGATATTTTTCACCAGAGACTATCTGAGGACACCTACTGAGGAAGCCGGTAGGCGAAAACGCGTTTTAAGTGATCCCCTTTTACGATTACTTTTTAAATAACTTTTTTAATTATGCATACCATATGGTCTATTTTTATATGAATTTATAGGAATACATTTTTGAATATAGTAGCATATCGTCCTGCTGCATATTTATTACTTTAGCACCTGTCTATATAAGGTTTGCTCCCTCCCCTCCCTGAAATTTATATAGCACCTCCATATACCATCGAATGAGCTAATGAATAAACGAGTCACCATTGGGGGAAAAAAAATGCTAACTCCAGAGGATTTGCCAAGGAGGAAAGGAGGAAGATAAAGATACCATCATTACTAATATAAGTATTCTGATTTCTCTATTTTTTTGAATTTGTTTGAATTTTTTGAGTGTTTTCAGTGTTAAGAGGAGAAAAAAAAAACCCAAGGAAAAAACCCCCCCAAAAAAAACCATACTCAATATTTTTTTACCCACTGTTCACTTACAATTGTATCATACATATTGTATTCTAAAACAATGTTCTAATATACAAGGTGCGCCAGGAATTTATGTTTTGTTCCTTTTATATTATTTGTGTCCTTGGAGGTGTGTGGACACTGCACATTCCACTACGGCAGCACCTACCCTAATTAATATCTATTTATTTTGCACGGAAGCGCTGCCTTCACATATATACGCTTTTCCAAACCTATAAGATTAGGCAGAAAGAGGCAAAGCAATTTATAAGAACTTCCAAAGCACACGCAGAAGAGAAAATAGCTCAGTCAGTAAAAAAGGGGGACAAAACATTTTCTAGATACATAAACGAGAAAAGAAAAGTAAAACAAGGATTAGTTAGATTAAAAACAAAGGGTGGAAGGTATGTAGAAGAGGATAAAAGTCTTGCTGACTGCCTCAATGAATATTTTTGTTCAGTCTTTGCAGAAGAAATGGAAGGAAAGGGACCTCAGTTAGGAGGAAACACTAACGAGACATTTACATAGCAGTTTACAGAGGAGGAGGTTCTACAGCAGCTGTCTAAAGTAAAGACAAATAAGTCAATGGGGCCTGATGGGATCCACCCTAAATTATTAAAAGAGCTCAGTGATGTAATAGCAAAACCGTTAACAGATTTAACCAATCCTTGCTAACGGGAGTCGTCTCTGAAGACTGGAAATTAGCAAATGTTGTGCCCATTTACAAGAAGGGTAGTAGGGTGGAATCGGGGAACTATAGGCCAGTTAGTCTTACGTCAGTAGTGGGGAAATTAATGGAAACCATGTTAAAGGAAAGGATTGTTGAACATCTAAAAACACATCGATTACAGGTTCAGAAACAACACGGGTTTACCTCAGGGAGATCATGCCAAACTAATCTTATTGATTTTTTTGATTGGGTAACAAAAATAATAGACACAGGTGGTGCAGTAGACATTGCTTATTTAGATTTCAGTAAGGCTTTTGATACTGTTCCACATAGAAGGCTTATCAATAAATTGCAATCTTTGAGCTTGGATTCCAATATTGTTGAATGGATTAGGCAGTGGCTGAGTGACAGGCAACAGAGGGTTGTGGTAAATGGAGTTTATTCGGCGCAAGGTCTTGTTACCAGTGGGGTACCTCAGGGGTCAGTACTTGGACCCATTCTCTTTAATTTTTTTATTAGTGATATTGCAGAAGGTATTAATGGAAAAGTATGTCTTTTTGCTGATGACACAAAGATTTGCAACAGGGTTGACGTTCCTGGAGGGATCAGCCAAATGACAAATGATTTAGGTAAACTAAAAAAATGGTCGGTGCTGTGGCAATTGAGTTTTAATGTGGATAAGTGCAAGATAATGCACCTAGGACGTAAAAACCCAAGGGCTGAATATAGAATATTTGATACAGTCCTAACCTCAACATCTGAGGAAAGGGATTTAGGGGTTATTATTTCAGAGGATCTAGGGGTAAGTAGTCAATGTAATAGAGCAGCAGGAAATGCTGGCAGAATGCTTGGTTGTGTAGGGAGAGGTATTCGCAGCAGGAAAAGGGAAGTGCTCATGCCACTGTACAGAGCACTGGTGAGACCTCTCTTGGAGTACTGTGTGCAGTACTGGAGACCGTATCTCCAGAAGGATATAGACATCTTAGAGAGAGTTCAGGGAAGGGCTACTAAAATGGTGTACGGCTTGAAGAGAAAAGTTACCAGGAAAGGCTTAATGATCTTAACATGTACAGCTTGGAAAAAAGACAAGACAGAGGAGATATGATAGAAACATTTAAATACGTAAAGGGAATCCACACGGTAGAGGAAGGGAGTATATTTAAATGGAAACAAAGTAGCAAAACAAGAGGACATAGTCTTAGATTAGAGGGGAAAAGGTTTAAAAGTAACATCAGGAAGCATTATTTTACTGAGAGGGTGGTGGATACATGGAACAGCCTTCCAGTTGAAGTGGTAGAGGCCAAAACAGTAATTGAATTTAAGCAGGCATGGGATAGGCATAAGGCTATCCTAAACAAAAGATAAATCCAGTTAAAGTATCCATGCAATTGGGCAGACTAGATGGGCCGAAAGGTTCTTATCTGCCGACATTTTTCTATGTTTCTATGCTAGTGGTAATATGTTTTACAGATGATGAATCGATATATTAAATGGGGTTTCAGAAATGAAGGGAGAGAACATCATTGAGCTCTTAATATTTGAACAGAGGTTTCCTCATAGATATTAACGAATGAAAATGCAGTCAGTCAGTGAGACCAATGGCTGGCATAAAATGAGAAGAAATCCATTGCCATTGGCCTATAAGTGGTATAAATGACTGCAGAAATTCTGTGTGTGCATTCTCTTCCGCTCATATCAAAAAGGCCTTCCTGAGCATGTGTACATATGTGCTGTCACACAACTACACATAAAAGGTTTTGCACAACATGAATGTCTTATCCAAGTCAAGTTTTTTTATTATTTTTTTCAATGCATTTTTGATATGACAATCAAACATTAAGCAATGTGTCACAGCAATTTGCTCCAACCCAAACACGTTAAATGTGCTTATTTAAATGAGATAACATATTTTACATATACAGTTGTGTTCAAAATTATTCAACCCCCAATGCTGTAGAGGGTTTTAGGGAATTTAGTTTACATTTGTAATTGTATTGAGAATGAAATCCTACAAGGACTTTTTAAAGAACCATATGCAACTAAAATGACATCAATTGGTTTTGTAAAACAGTAGTAAATGTTTCTTTTGTGAATTCTTCATTGACACAATTATTCAACCCCTTAAAGACTACCACTCTGAAGAACAGAGGTTCATTCAAGTGTTTTCAATCAGGTATTGAAAACACCTGTGGATGTCACGGAGCAGCAATAAAGCATAATTAGCACCAATTAGGCAGCTTTAAAATGACTGTGATACTCAGCACCTTCTAGACATTTACTGGTGTGGTTACAAACATGGTGAAGTCAAGAGAATGGTCCAGGAAGACAAGAGAAGAGGTGATTACTCTTCACAGGAAGGGCAATGGCTATAAGAAGATTGCAAAGATGTTAAACATACCAAGAGAGACCATAGGAAGCATCATTCGCAAATTCAAGGCAAAGGGCACTGTTGAAATGCTACCTGGTCGTGGCAGAAAGAAGATGCTGACTTCGACTGCTGTGCGCTACCTGAAGCGTAGAGTGGAGAAAAGTCCCCGTGTGACTGCTGAGGAACTGAGAAAAGATTTGTCAGATGTGGGTACTGAAGTTTCAGCTCAGACAATACGGCGCACACTGCGTAATGAAGGCCTCCATGCCAGAACTCCCAGGCGCACCCCCTTGCTGTCTCCAAAGAATAAGAAGAGTCGACTGCAGTATGCCAAAAGTCATGTGGACAAACCACAGAAGTTTTGGGATAGTGTTCTGTGGACTGATGAAACAAAATTAGAACTGCTTGGGCCCATGGATGAACGCTATGTTTGGAGGAGGAAGAACAAGGCCTATGAAGAAAAGAACACCTTGCCTACTGTGAAGCAATGGCGGGGGGTTAATCATGCTTTGGGGCTGTTTTGCTTCTGCAGGTACAGGGAAGCTTCAGCGTGTGCAAGGTACCATGAATTCTCTTCAGTACCAGGAGATATTGGATGACAATGTGATGCAGTCCGTCACAAACCTGAGGCTTGGGAGACGTTGGACCTTTCAACAGGACAATGATCCCAAGCATACCTCCAAGTCCACTAGAGCATGGTTGCAGATTAAAGGCTGGAACATTTTGGAGTGGCCATCGCAGTCACCTGACTTAAATCCGATTGAGAACCTCTGGTGGGACTTAAAGAAAGCAGTTGCAGTGCGCAAGCCTAAGTATGTGACTGAACTGGAGGCTTTTGCCCATGACGAATGGGCGAAGATACCCGTAGATCGCTGCAAGACACTTGTGTCAAGCTATGCTTCACGTTTAAAAGCTGTTATAACTGTAAAAGGATGTTGTACTAAGTACTAAGATTGAATGTCACTTGGGGGTTGAATAAAACTGATAATGATGTGAGCACAGGAAAGACATTTGTGGTTATTTCATTATAAATGTTATGTTATATTTGTCTGACCTACACGTGCCTCTTTGATTTAATTGTAAGCAAGATGACTGAATGATCAAAATCAATGTCAAACTGGCCAAAACACTCAATTTCAGTGGGGGTTGAATAATTTTGAACACAACTGTACGTATCTTGATCAGCGCAATAAAAACTGCTATCAGGATATTGATGTCTCTCATAGATCAGCAGACCATATTTTGGTAGATAAAACAAAATATAAAAATACACAATGGTGAAGTATATCAAATATATATACTATAAATAAAATGCAATGAATGATGTTTCACTCACAAACATAGAGCCTAGCACTGGCTCTAAGTGGAACTGCACGTTTTGGGTTGTTTTTTTATTCTATATTGTTCACAGGTGAACCTAAGGTAGGTGTGGGTCACCTGTGAACAATATAGAAGAAAAAACAACCCAAAACATGCAGTTCCAATTAGAGCCAGTGCTAGGCTCTATGTTTGTGAGTGAAACATCATTTATTGCATTTTATTTATAGTATATATTTGATATACTTCACCATTGTATATTTTTATATTTTGTTTTATGTACCAAAATCTGGTCGGCTGATCTATGAGAGACACCAATATCCTGATAGCAATTTTTATTGCGCTGATCAAGATTCGTATATGTTTTTTCATTCACCTGGTATAGGGAAGACCACTGTGTTTGATCAAGCTTTTGGCAGATTGGTGGTGGACGTGATTTGTGGCGCCGACCTGCTTGTTTTACAACATATTTTACAGTTACGAGTTTGTATAAAGCGCTAACAAGCTCCTTAGCGCTGATATTTTATTCTTCAACACCTTCCTAAGACAAGCAATTAATGTGCTCGGCCGCCATCACGCAGCTGCATTTAAAAAACAAGTCACTGGTGGATAAATTACCTATTCTTTTTTTTACATTTATTTTAAAATTTGACAGATAAGCAGCAAAAAGGTGAATTTTCACTGGAGGGATACAGCGCTAGAATGAACGTTAATCTACGAAAAGATGCAAAGAAGGACTGCTGCTTTGAAATTTACGCACCAGACAAACGCGTCTATCAGGTTGGATTTTTTTAAATAATTCTATATTTGAAATGCTAAAATGAATTACAATGACAGCCAACAAAACGAGAACATTTGGACAGATACAGCTCACTAACTGGCACATCTGTATGCTAAGCCTATACATACTGGGTAACGATACAAATTCCGCTAGCCCAGAAAAGACAGTATTGCCCAAAACACATATTATTTTCCATATTGATCACTTCATCAATGCAAATTCTCATATAATTTCAGTAATATAGTAGCAGGAAAGGATAAAATACTCAACGGATATACTACATAAAGCTAGAAACTTTAAATATTTTTTTTTATATCTTTTCTTACACCGTATGTTTATTTGTATATGCACTCACATATAAAAAAAAATTCCATTATTATAAATAGCAGTTATATAAATTTTTCATTTTTTGCTTTTTTAAGAGTTTCCAAGCACTGAAACTGAGCATATAACTTAAGAGCAATTTTTTATGTTTTGAGCTGCAGTGTAGCATGTCCACACATGACGCAGCACGGTGATCCACTTCGGTATCAATACAGAACGTAACTTTAATACGACATAAATATCCGAAATTACATCTGAAAATCAGTTAATTGAGTTGTCAGGTGAGGTGTTGGAATCTGACAAAAACATTTTTAAGAAAACTATACCCGGCAGTCTAAAGATATTCACGGGTGTCTTCTAATTGTCAAGGGCAAATTTCGTTCATCAGTTCTGGCTTTGACATTGATGAAGAGAAGCAGCTTTTTTCTGCACAGCTGCCAGCTGCTGATCAGAGATCCAAATCCATCATCCTCTGCTCCAATTACGTAAATTTGTCAAAATTAACTGTACATTATAAGAAGCATCCTTGCACGAAAGGTATCTGTAGACACGTAGAGAATTGTTAATGTCACCGAGAAGAAGTGACAAGGCTGTTACGTTTTTTTGTGACTGATTTATTTTTTTCACCCAAAGAGAACAATGCAATAGAAATCATTTCTGATTACTGCCTTCTTTCATCTGTGTCTTAGTTTGCAGCTTCTACTCCCAAAGAAGCAGAGGATTGGGTCAGTGCCATCTTGTTTCAAAAAGGTATGGTAACATAATGAGGAAATCTAATTTTAAGGTGTTATAAACACATAGGACTATGTATATATGTTGACTTGTGGTATCCTACACAAGAGTCTCAAAACCAAGAACTATGGGTAATGTAGTTCTATAGCATTTTATGTGTCTTGTGTAAAGATAATCTTTCATGAAAAAAGCAATGCTAGAGGCTTTATTAAAAACCATACGCTTGAGTTGAAGACATCGTTACTACAAAACAGTCAATGTATCTGATACCCCAAATTTAGAATTTTGGTTTGAGACACAGTTTAAAGATAAGGTATTCTTCGAATGAAAGTCATTAAACAACGGTTCTTGGTTTGCAAATTGATATATGGTTTATTCAACGCGTTGGATCATCATGCTGCATGCAAGCATAATGACAGAGAAGATAGAGCAATACTCGAGGAAAACTGGCAAAATGTCGTTAGCGAGAACACTGGCGTTCTTGTTATATGAAAACAACAACAACCCAATAATATGAAATCAATTATATTCTGACAAAATAATGATAAGTGGTACAGTCTACTCTTGGAATTCCGTAAGGAATGGAAATATGGAAAATAATGAAATCCTTTAGTCCATGTGGATTTGCATGAGCAGTAAAATATTGACTGAGAACTGTGTGTTGGAAAATATAAAATTTGCATATTATTTTTATGCAAATACTCTAGAAAATTTGATCCATACAGGTTTTCTGGCTCATTACCAGTTGACTTATATCAGTAATTTACATGTGGTACAAAAAATGTGTAATCCATCAGGGAAATTATATAAACCACACACACGGACTACATATATACTGGATTCTTCCAAGTCATCTAACACAATGTCAAAATCAAAATGAGGTTTGCACAGCCAAGTGAATAACAGTAGCACAACCAAATAATTAAAAATATTGAGTACTTTATTAGTGACAGGTAACACACACCTGAGTATACAGTTCTAAACCATGAGAACCAGAACAAGAACTGGAATAAATGAGTGCTGAAATGCTGGTCAAACATTAAATGTGAGCAAAAACAACATATCTATTAGGAAACAATAGAGTACCAAACAATTGCACATAACAGATCCAGACAAGAAATGACTGATGGGTGATTCAGAAACAATACTGGGTAGAGTAGAGGTAACATCACTGCTCTATAGCCGTGAAGAGAGACTGTGGAGCCACAGGTTCAATCCTGGCAAGAGCCCCTCTCCAGTAAGTGTCCTTGGGCAAGACACCTAATGGTACATACTCACCACCCAGGACATACTTGAAAACAATTGAAATCTCAATGTATCCTTCCTGGTAAAATACTTTCTCAAAAAAAATATTACCTCAAATACAACTATAAACAATAAAGAAAAACGAACAACAATACAGGATATGAGTATAGCTACAAAGCACGTGGGTCAGAGTCAGTTACCCCAACATTTCAACATGGAACGCCTTTATGAATGGCTACCAGTTAAAGCAGTAAATATTAACCTGACAGTAGACTCCAATAGGGACTCAACTCATGAAGACAATAAAATGTTTGGCAATTATGATAATGAAGCTATCCTGACAAAAGATTTAATTTAATCAGCTTCTTTGTGGAAAGAAATATCAGCTAGTTTCCACAGATTTTTTGTAGTATCAGCTGATTCATGCGAATTGATTTGGCTACTGATGATAATTGAGCAAAACTTTTAACATGACTCAAAATTCCGTTATGCCCTTATTTATGTCTCCTGAACCGAAAAATGGCCAAACGGCAATCAAAAAAGGTAGTAGATTTCAGCAATTGAGCCAAATTAAATCGAGCCCAAAGTTTCTTTATATTTCTTCCAGACATTTTATAGAAAGATAATATGACGGCTAGGTGTAGAATATATCTTAAACACTTTCCTAAGATCCGCTTAATGAGATAACTCCCGGTCATTTACTCCATGTGATGTTGATTTGGTTCATTCCAGGATACACGTGAGAGAAAACCTTTGTGGGAATTTTCTGTTTTGAATATCATTTTCTACCAGTACCTTGTAGGCACCCGCTTTTTGAAATACTATATCGTGTGTTAAAAAGAGATGTGTCGCATCATGAAAAATATGGCCACATCAATAATTGTCAATAGTTGGTGGACATTATTATCATTACTAAATTATGGGCAGTACAGTAACATTCACGAGTATTTATAAAGTGCTAACAAGTTCCGTAATACTTCTATCCTAACAATATCTTAAGTTAGCTTACAAAATTAAATAACTGGATCCAAAGGAGCATAAATTTTGTGACATAGATATACACTGACTTATTTCCTGTATTTTAACAATCAATTAAGATGGCAAGCGTTATGTTTTATAGAACCCCATTCAATGGCTTTTGGCAAGTCTGCGTAAATGTCTGCTCATCTGCTCACTTGTAAGAATTTTCTTTCTTCTTTAAAAACACAATAAACGGCTTTTCATGCCATCATGTATTCGTGTCAATACATGTGTCGTGTGTAGAGATAACATTACCTCTCCTTTCAGAAAAAAAACTCGTGTATCGTGTAGATCTGTAAAAACACTTATTAAATAAAGCCTGTGACCTTTTTATAGCTGGGATTTAGTGTGGTCTCCGCGCTCGCTGAAATTTTTACTGACATTCAACTGTAAGAGCTGTTGGGAGAAATTACAAATGAATAAAAGAACTGTACTATTTTAGTGGCCTTACATACTTATTAGCAGCAATGTAAGTACCGGCTGGGTGGAGTAGAGGTAATGTCACCGCTCTGCATGGAGAGAGCCTGTGGAGTCATGGGTTCAATCCCAGCGAGCAACCTCTCCAGTAAGTGTCCTTGGCAAGACACCTAACGGTACAGACTCACCACCCAGGACATACTTGAAAACAAGAGAAATCTCAATGTATCCTTCCTGGTAAAATCCTTTCTTAAAAAATTGTAGAATTTCACTGTAATAGTACATGAGCAATACTGTCTAACAAGTAGAGGAGAATACAGGCGTAATAAAGGTTTAGGTGTAGACTCACTTGGGGGTATATTTCGGTGTTTGGAACACTTGGGGTTAGAGGAGGCCACAATGAACGCTTATGGCATTTGTATCTCTGGTTATTTTAATTACTTTTACCTTATTATAAACAAATATACCGCAAGAGAGAGTAGTCACACCTTTTACTTGGCTAAGAGGAGGAACTGTCTGCAATCTGTTTATTTCAGGCAACCTTTGGCATTATCCATAGAGTCTATGCACATCTCACCTACATGTGCGTGAATCCAAAAAGCACTTTACCACTTACATCTTTATTTACATTATCAGGGTTATCCAAAGAGATTCGAAAAGTCACCGCACGTTCGGTGACTTTTCGTTCTCTTCAATTCGGTTCCTTTTGCCGATCCCATTTCAGTGACCCTGCGGTGTATTCAGCAAACACCACAGGGTCCCCGAATTGCAGGGAAAAGCTGTCGCAAACCTGACGAAAACTCACCGCAAAACCCACCGAATGCACGCCGAAAACCCCCAAAAACATCTGGATTAACCTGCGAAAACCACGGAAAAAGCCCGAACAGGAGCCGATCGCACACAGCCGAAGCAGCCGAGACCGCAGACGAGGGAGGTGAATAAATTAGGAAAACAGTTTGCATGAATGATTGAAAAGTGAAACGCTGTTTGCAAAGAAACTACTGAGCGAAAATGTCTGAAATTTACATATGAGGTCCAGGGAATGATAATAAAGAGGGCTGTTACAGAAAAAAGAAGTAAACTTAAGAAAAAAAAAAATCGGACTTTTAAAAAAAAATAAAAAAAAATCATAAAAATGCTTAAAGTATCCTAAAAAATCTATAAATAAAGGTACTTTTTGCTGCAGAATTTTATAATGAACGGTTTATTAGATATTGAATTAAAACGGGAATATTTTTAACATTGAAGCCTATGGGATTCTCCTGAATAAACTTGCCGAATTAAACCACCGAATGGCAGGGCATTAGGGGAACCTTTCACTGCTGGTTTTCGTTCTCTGAATAGCCGAAGCATTGCTTCTCTATGGGGATTCACTGCCCTCGAACAGGCACCGAACAGGCACCGTATGTGCAGGCAATTCGCCAGGATTTGGAGAATTGCCTGCTCTCTGGAATCGGATAGCCGAATGGCCAGGAAAGGTAACCGAACGCTGATTTTCAGCGTTCGGTTACCTTTCTCAAGCAATTCGTAGCTCTTTGAATAACCCTGTATGTGGACTTTTATTGTTTTTGTTTCTAGAGCCTCAATTTTTGGTCCCTGATTGTTAACAAGTATCACAATATTGTAAGGTATATTTTGCACTGAGAATGCTTTATGGTTTGGTTATACTTTGGGGATACCTGCACTTACAGTGGCTTTCACTCCATATCAGTGATGAGAGCATTAAAGGAACATTAAAGGATTTCCATTACTGTGAGGAAATAGTCACATAAATAAACTTAGACATTTGAACATTAACTTTTAGTGAAAAACGCAAAACAGTATAGTAATGATGGAGAGTCTTGCAGACCACTGACTTTACGTCAAGGTTGGGAGGCTCATTTACTGAAAAAGGAAGTAAGGTTAGGGGGTGCCAGCCTTTAAGATACCTTGCCGAAGATCGAGGGAGCTATAGTCCACATTATTTTGCTAGCAGGTACACCTTAAGTCTAAATGCCTAAAACTTCCCTAAATACAGTTTGTATAGGTCTACACGACCCTAAATAACCCTGTATACAACACAAAAATGCAACTTTTAAAAGCTGCTAGCAAAAAACAACCTCATGAATATGTCTGGAAATTACATAGAAGGTCCTATGAATAATTATAAAAATGTGTGTTACAGAAAAAAAACACTATTTAAAAAAAAGGAGAAAAAAAAAAATCTGAAATTTTTTTTCCAAAAAAATGCCTAAATAATAAAGAGACGTTTTGCTGCAAATTAAAAGAATAGACGGTTTATTAAATATTTAATAAAAACGGGAATTTTTTTTACATTGAAACCTAAGGGATTTGCCTGAGTAACTCCTTAACTGTGAAAGACGTGTGGGGATCGTCATGGGAGTCTCCCGCTATACGCCCCCCATACGTCTTCCGGTAAGCTCTCCCTCCTACACTCCCCTCTCTCCTCCCATGGTGATCTGACTTCATGGAAATCAGACGCTGCTTTTATGTCCCCTTTCGGCACACTGACGTCATTGCGACTGGTGCGTCTTGGATGTCAGACTCCAGGGCCTTCCCCCGCCCACTGACATCGTCGCAATATGCGTGATGTCAGTTGGGCAGTTAACCCCCAGCTGCCAAGTGGAGATAGGGGGGTCCTTTGCAGCTAGAGGTTGATGTTTGATATCCCTCGAAAGGCCAGAACATGACCTTTCCAATGATACCAGACGTGATCATGTCACAAGTGAAAAACAATAAAAAAAACTATACGTCGTTTTTTTTGTTTTTTTATTTATTAGTGCATCAATATTGTTCCCATTTCAATTATAATGTGAACAATGATGCTGGACTGATGATTTATTTTTTTGGTTTTAGCTGAAATCATGTAAATTCTCAGAAAAATAAATACGTTCCCACTTCTAATTTTTTTTAACAATAGTACCACATAGAATATATAAACATAAAGACTCGGATGATAAAAATATGAGAATAAATATTTTACATGCTGTAGATGATTGGAAATTAACTATATTTTTTTTACATTTTTTTGTTATAGCATTCTTGCAGGGCATGACGTTAACATATAATAATGATATACACTATATTGCCAAAAGTATTCGCACACCCATCCATAAGCGAGTCAAGGCAGGTGAGCGAATACATTTGGCAATATAGTGTATTATGAATCTGCTGAGTCTGCCGAAAGAAAGGATGTATGATTTGTCTGGGTCGTATAATAATACGTGACTTCAAATCACGTTTAAACATGATGAACAAAACCAGTAAAAATGCACACAGAGGTGAAATGGCTCAGTAGTGAAGTGGTAAACCTGATGAAAAATCTCGAAATATGCCTATAGAAATTAATAAAGAGACTTTTTGCTGCAAATGAAATGATTAAACGTTTGAATAACATTGAAACCTATGGGATTCGCCTGATTAAACCTGTCAAATGAAACCACCGAAAATCGGGCCATTTCACTGACAATTCTCTGCTGTTCGGTGTGCTTTGAATAGATTAATCATTGCTTCCCTGTGAGGAGTTCACTGCCGTTGAACAGCACCATCAGGGTTATCCAAAGAGATCCGAATTGCTTGAGAAAGGTAACCGAATGCTGAAAATCAGCGTTCGGTTACCTTTCCTGGCCATTCGGTTATCCAGAGAGCAGGCAATTCCCCAAATCCTGGCGAATTGCCTGCACATACGGTGCCTGTTCGGTCCCTGTTCGAGGGCAGTGAAATCCCCATAGAGAAGCAATGCTTCGTCTATTCAGAGAACACAAACCAGCAGTGAAAGGTTCCCCTAATGCCCTGCCATTCGGTGGTTTCATTCGGCAGGTTTATTCAGGAGAATCCCATAGACTTCAATGTTAAAAATATTCCCGTTTTAATTCAATATCTAATAAACCGTTCATTATAAAATTCTGCAGCAAAAAGTCTCTTTATTTATAGATTTTTTAGGATACTTTAAGCATTTTTCTGAATTTTTTAAAAAAAAATTAAAAGTCCGATTTTGTTTTATTTTTTTTTTCAGTTTACTTATTTTTTTTGTAACAGCCCTCTTTATTATCATTCCCTGGACCTCCTGTGAAAATTTCAGACATTTTCGCTCAGTAGTTTCTTTGCAAACAGCGTTTCTTTTTCCCAGATTCATACAAATGTTTTTTCTAATTTATTCACTGCCTCCTCTACGTCACAGCTGCTTCGGCTCTGTGTGATTCGGCTCCTTTTCGGCTCCTGTTCGGCTCCTGTTCGGGGTTTTCGAAGGTTAATCCAGATGTTTTTGCTTGTTTTCAGCATGCATTCGGTTAGTTTTCGTCGGGTTGTCGGCAGCTTTTCCCTGCAATTCGGGGACCCTGTGCTGCTTGCTGAATACACCGCAGGGTCACCGAAATGCAATCGGCAAAAGGAACCGAATTGAAGAGAACGAAAAGTCACCGAACGTGCGGTGACTTTTCGAATCTCTTTGGATAACCCTGTAAATTTCACTGGCAATCTGCCAATATTTGGGCAAACTGCCTGTTTTTTGAGTAGCCAAATGGCCATGAAATTGCACCGTACGGGGAAATTCACCGTTCGGTGCATTTCAAGAGCCAATTCGTCTCTGTTTGTATAACCCCTATAGTTATCCTTTCTCTGGGCCTATTATGGAGCGTGGGCCTAGAGCTGCAGCCCCAATAGCCCCTCTGTTAATCTGGCCTGGTCCAAATCTAGCCTTGCCAATCACAATCCCTTAGGCCTCGTTCACACTGTGCGATTTGAAAGTCGCGCGATTTTCATATTCTCGACATGGTGCGATAATGTCGCGCGACATCGCTGTTTTGTGCGATTTTTGCAAAGCACCACCAATACAAATCGCAAAATTGCAGATAGCAAATCGCAAAAAAAGGGTCATGTACCAGCGACATGCTTCTGCGACGCGCGACATGCGACATGCGACGTGGCGCGACATCGCGCGGCAAGATGTGAACAGCTCCATTGAAATGCATTGGAGAAGCTACATAGTGCGACATCACAAGGATTTTGCTGCGATGTCGCGGCAAAATCCGCACGATAAATCGCACAGTGTGAACGGGGCCTAAAGGCTAGGGTCAGACGAACACAGCGCGAACACGGTGCAGCCGCACTTTATCACGGCCGTAGTAGCACCAAATGGCGGCCAATGACAGGCAATGTACGAAGTAGCCAAATGGCCATGAAATTGCACCGTACGGGGAAATACAATGCAAGCGACAAACAAACGCATTTTTTTCGAGAACATGATACCGCTAGTACTGACGTACAGAGTGCGCTGCGTCCGCTAGCGGCATGTGTGCGTGATTAGGAGACGTCAGACGTCCGGCCAACATAACGTCCAGACGCAAAAAGTGTTTTATTGATGATCCGTACAAAATTACAGACGAAAATGCGCATCGTATGACCGCTATCGCGTATTCCGTGAAAAAATACGTCCATTCGTTCGAACGCACATTTTCACGGACGACGCGAAAAATGCGTTAGTCTGACCCTAGCCTTAAATGGCAGGTAAATGATGCTTACTTCTTGTAACACATCGTCACTCTGAAAATGCTTAACATGTAAGAGCTGCCATGGTAAAGGCTGGATTTTATATGCATACCATTATCACACAACTGAAAGATGGATAACATGCCAAGGTTGTACATTTTAAAGGTCACAAAATGTCTTAATATAAATGGCTTTTTAAGTAATTGGTATACCGAGATAAGTTCGTATAAGCATGTGGAGCCTTTGGGATTTGGCAGATATGAATGCTGCAGCAGCAAACAGCTCTGTATTTTAGAGACAAAAAATATATAAGGTGCATTAAAAGAAAAGAATAATAATGACTTTCTAGTGCAATATGCAGATCCTGATTCGAGATACAATGGTCAGGTGACATATTCTATTTCTTTGTTTTGGCTAACCAGTTAATGTTCTATTTCTCCAGACAGTGATGGTGGCGAGCTGTATGATGATGTGAATCAGGAAATGAATACTTCTGCATCTGGGTCATTCGGTGTTTCACACGATGAGGAAGATATTTATGAAGAGCTTTCAGGTCAGTAAGACCACTTACTATACACATATGGGATAAACTACAGCCGGTATATTCTAAATCAATTTTCCCATGATGCATAGCCTATGTTTGAAATCGTGATAGCTGTAGTTCCAAAATATCTGACATGTTGAGGTTGCTGTCTCCACGGTACCTCCATGGTACAGTGATGCTTTACCTTAGTTGGACTCATTTCTCAATCAAACCTTTGCATCCAAGTTCACTTGAGAAAAATATAAAGCTTTGACATTGTAAAAATAAATTTAACTATAAGGTTGGTCAATTCTTCCCCATTTACTTTACTCTCTTGAAAGCGATTAATATAGTGCAAGGAAAAAGGTGTACAGATGCTGGGCGACACAAATGCCTTCATCAATTTTGTTTGAAAGTCTTAAGCAGTAAAGGAAACTGAATAATAAAAAATAATAAACTGTCTATTAGATCTTACAACATAAAGACATAAAACCACAATCAAGCTTTGCCAAAAGATCCGACAAGGACATAGTGAGCTCTCTTGTTACACACGTAGAGTATTAATTCAATTGTGATTCTTTATTTTTTTTTAACTGATACGACTCCCAGCAGGGAGAGCTTCCTGGTGCTTTGTGGTAGTAATAATCATTTCTTTGGTTCAATATAGTAAGCATATTATATAATTCTGGCTGGGTGGAGTAGAGGTAACATCACTGCTTTATAACCGTGGAAGAGACTGTGGAGACACAGGTTCGATCCTGGCAAGAGCACCTCTCCAGTAAGTGTCCTTGGGCAAGACACCCAACGGTACACACTCGCCACCCAGGACATACTTGAAAACGAGAGAAATCTCAATGTATCCTTCCTGGTAAAATAGTTTCTAAAAAAAATTCAAACAATATATGATGACAATGGTATAAATTATATAACATATGCAAAGTTTACAAATGTTTTGGCAAGACTTAACATAATTTGCCGTAGCATAATTTATGGTCACACATTTATGACATTCCAAAAGAAATTAATAGCTGGGCAGGGGGTGCTTCATGGTGGTTGTTAGAATATGCAAAGCGTCCTTATGTATGACCCTCAACTCCACTGGAAGGGAATTTTCACAAATATTATCTCGATTTTTCTGTTTTACTTTGGCGACAAAACACAATAAACATACAGTATATTGTTTTATTGCTTCAGCTACAGGGCCTCACATCTTTCTTTAAAAAATAATGATTCATATTTCATTCACTTTGCTCTACCAATGATCTCCTCGTACCCGCACCCCCCCAACTCTCGCCTTCAGGACTTCTCCCGACCTGCCCCTTTTTATGGAAGTCCCTCCACGCAACATTAGACTCTCCCTGTCTCTCCAGTCCTTCAAGAGGTCTCTGAAAACATATCAGCTCACTCCATAATCCCCACTGTACCTTTCTTGCTTCCCTCCCTTCTTAGATTGTGAGCTTTTTTTGAGCAATGGATTTTATATCCCACCTCTAAATCTTCTCCTTAATCCCACGTCCCACGTATGTCTTTTATCACCTGATGTTACAAATTTCCAATTAAAAACAATTAACAAAAATGTATTTATAACATTTCTAGTACAATAAGTCATCATCATAACCTTAAGTAGAATTGAACCTATATTTTGATTCGGGCTTACTTTAAAAGATACATACAAGAGAAATGTTTGTATATAATTTTAATATTAATACCCAATATTGTTTCCCATGAAATGCACTTAAGAATAATGGCTGTTTCACAACATGAGTGAAAGTTAAGGGAATCTGTCATGAGGAAACAAGGTATTTGTGACTTGGACTAATTATTTCTTTTCAATTAACCAAGGGTGCTGACACTGCTTCTGTGGAAGACTGCTGATGCAGCATTAAATAATAGAACTGTATATTGTGACATAAGCCAATTTATCAGTAAGTTTAGATCATACTGTCCCTGAAAAAGCGTTTTCCCCACAGTGAACTTTGCTGGACACGTGCACATCTAATGCTCTACTTGATTTTGCTTGCTTGTTGGTGTCAGACGTGCAAGTAAAAGATATGTGTTGCTACTTTTGTGTCCAGTAATTATGGTTCTCTGTGAATCAGTTCACTATTTAAGAGTCTAAGGAATGTTCCACCATTTGAGGTATTATGATATTCATAAGATCAGGCACAGATTTATATCCTAAAGACAGATCACCCCATTCCAATATATAACTCTATCTTTATTAAAATATTTGAAGTCAAGCATGAGTGATATAAATAAGATCATCTCGGCAGGATGTGAACAGAGGTTACTAAATCTGAGCGACAAAATCTCAGAGAGCCCATTGTACTAACAGTTTTGGACCCTGTCTCTGTTGATTTCCCCTCATTTCCCTTTCATACCTGTCTAGCAGGGGGACAATGTAGTCACTATAGCCAAAAAATATTTCTTCACCTCCCGTAATGCTCTTAAGTCCTGTACTGGAATCATTGACATACTTGAAAACAAGAGAAATCTCAATGTATCCTTCCTGGTAAAATCCTTTATAAATAAATAAATAAATAAATTGCTAATCAACAAACACCAGATTAAAAGGAGAATAAACATGGGTCGCCTTACTCACTTATCTCGCAAAAAAGGGTGTGTGCACTGTAGATTGCTCATTTGGCATTTTCAGTTTTGGAAATGTGGATGCATGTTGATTGTCTTGTATGCATTTTGGAAATATTGTCAATGATTTCCTTGCTTCTAGTAGTGGTGCTTAGGGAATGGGTAGTGGAAGAGAAAAATTAGAAAAGGAAATTATAAGTGAACCATGGGATGAGCATTCTAACCTGACACTCTATTTAAGATCTTCATAAATCTGAATTTAATTGCAGACACATTGAAAATATTGAACGGAACACTTCAGTCTGTTTTGATACCTGCAATTTATGCATTAGTTTTATTATTATCATACTTTATTTATAATCGCATATTCCGCAGCACTGAACAATGGGCACAATATAGACAGGGTTACAGTACTTCGAGGCTGAACAACATTTGATAAACCAGTACAGGAGGAAACGAGGGCCATAGTCCCGTGGGAATTTACAATCTAGAAGGGTTGGGGTGGAAACAGGAGGAGAGGTCTGCAAGGTGAGAGTGATGGACAGGTTGGGGCAATGGAGTGTATTAGTGAGTCGGGTGGTAGGCTTGCCTGAATAGGCATGTCTTAAGGGTGCGTTTGAAGGAAGGGAAACTAGAGGAAAGCTTGACCGTAGAAGGGAGAGCGTTCCAGAGGATGGGGGCTGCGTGTGAGAAATCCTGCAGTTTATCATGGGAAGAGGTGATGTGGGGAGAAGCTAGGCGCAGGTCAGGTCGTTATATAACATATTGAAAACCTTGGAGATCCACTATTTCTTCATGAAAGCAAGGAGCCCAATCTAAAATGTAAACGTAGTAGTGATTTTTTTTGGCCAGTAGAGGAAGGCCACTGCTTGTCAGAAAGGGCTTACCTACAGTGAACATGTACAGAGGGACAGATGCCTCTGTCTATATTTACTGTGTGGGTAATGATGAAAAGTCATTTTCCACAAAACCACTGGGTCCTGCCAGTGGTTTTATGGAAAATCACATATTCTTGAAAGGCTTAAAATACAAATTGTGTACAAAATACATAAATCGAAGAAACTAAAATAACGAACTTACATTTTTTGCATTGAATGAGTTGTGTGTTGTGTTGTAAGGCCTGTGCATAACTGCCAATGCTGTAAGAAATATGGAACTGTCCAATGATTAAAGACATACTGGGTCCCTGGTAACAGTCTCCCACTGAGTCCAGGAAAAAAATAAGAGGATGTGAAAAGTTAATGATGGAACTAGGCCACATAGTATCTTCTTTGAGCTTGTACATTAATTCAGGTAAGACTTTTTATACAATAAGCTTCTTTTTTTTTTTGCAACAAAACCATGAATGCTGTCCTGGTACCTGAATGGTCCCTTCAATCCTCGGGCTTTTTTGTGTCATCATGGCTTTTTCTCCTTTCCTAATACAACTATGTGTCTTTTAATTTAACTTGTGCTACATTACTGATTACTTATTCCTAAAATCTATCTTTTCACCCTTAGTTCCAGAATCAGTAATTTAAAAAACAAAATTAAGTTCTTGAACACTAGTTGACTTATTGCTAACGTGAAGTAAGAATTGTCACAGCTCTCTTTTGCAAACCGTCTAGGTACAAGTGTTTACTTGTCAGCACACAACAACGCAAATCCTACATAATGGCACAAATCGCAGGAGCCATTACAGCGAACAGGAACAGACCTTCTGGGAATATTCTGCCTCTTGCCTACTCTGATTTAATGACTTCCATGAGTCAGTGGATGGCATTTGTCATCTTTTGCCAGTACTAAAGCTTTCCTGGAAGCATCTTACATTAAAAGGCAACACTGGTCTAACAATATTCAATACTCCAGCCAAGAACCGCATCAAGCATCCTAGTCTAATGCTCACTGCTACATACATCACTAATGCACATTAGCACAACCACAAAGTCAAATCAGGTAACAAGGCATTTACAAACTAAAGGTTATCACAGGCAAAAATATGTATTATCGAGGAAGAAATATTGTAAGAAACAGTATTAACTATTCAAAACCATTTTCCAGAGTTCTATTTGAACTCTGACTTGCCCTGTATACATTTTTTTCATGGATGCCATTCAGGATGAAAATACCAAAGATATTGAAAGCCTGGAATAACTCAAAATTGGAAATTCTTGAACCCAGGACATGCTTGAAAACAAGAGAAATCTCAATGTAGCCTTCCTGGTAAAATACACTGGCAGGTGACATATTTGTTGACCAGCCTATCCTTTTTCATACATTAGGCACAACTTTCATTGATGACCTTGTCTCATGCCGAGTTTTAAGCTTTACTGTGATACTTCTCCTGCTGTTTTTTGAATTTCCCTTTTGTGAACACGGACATTTTCTGTATTACCCCCTTAAGGCGGTTCCACCACATACCATAACTACTGCAGTTACTTATAGAATCATCTCTTTACGTTTCGCATACTCTGCATTAGTGATGAGCCGAACACCCCTGTGTTCGGTTCGCATTCGAACTCGAACAATTTCAAAAGTTCGAGTTCGAACTCGAACACGAACCGAACTCAATGCAAGTCAATGGGACTCGAAAGTTAAATTTTTAGAGTTCCCTCCAAGAGGGCATATATGCAAGATATTTGCCATAAAAGGTGTATGGGGGTAAGGGTAGTGCCCTGGGGGACAGGAAACAAGGACAAAAAGTTTTAAAAAAAAGTTTTTAAAGGAACAGTGAGTTTTCCATGAAATAAAGGTTAAGAATACAAATATCGTGCCTAGGAGGTCCCCATAACCTGCCCGTGAAGTGGCAGATTTGTAGGATGTATAGAAACATTTAAAAACAAACAAAATGACATTTCAAATGACAGTAAATGGTTTTCCTTTAATCTATTCATAAACAACTGCATTGGTCCGGCAGCCTGTATGAAAAGAGGAGACATTTTAGGACACGCAGAATAAGTTTAGTGATTTTTTGGCTAAATTATGGTGAAATTAATGCAGGCTTTGGGTGAAAGTAACAATAGGTGCTTTAAAATTGGGCCTTTAGTGTCGACAACAGTGCCGTCATACCGTAACCCCTCTGTGGTATTGTGGAAGAGTGCAGGATTGGACCCTTCGGTCAAATATTAAAATGATATGAATCTGGTACAGGCGTCAGTGCACCCAAATATTTTGCCTTTGGTGGCAGCATGTGCCTTCACACCGTAACCCCTCTGAGGTATTGTGGAAGAGTGCAGTGGTGGAGGTTTTGGTAATGCAGAAGAGATCCCCGATCTATTCAGTTACATCAGCAGCTATAACAAAACCGGGTCAGCAATGTTTAGGCACTTGTACTGCGCTACTGTATATGGTGAGAATCAGCGCACACCAGTAGCAACAGGAAGCAAACAGAACAGGCAGGGAATACACAGAGAGAATAGTCAAATGGCAGGCAAAGTCGGCAACAGATCGGGTCCTCAGAACAAGCAGGGTCAGTAACAAGTATACAAACTGATTCGGTAAGCTAGCGATGCGGAAATAAAGGCTGAGACACACTGAGCATGTAGCGACGCACAGCGTAACGAAGCGAAGAGAAACAAACATTTTGCAGGCTTGACTTCACTCCGCTCCGCCTCGCAGCGTGTCTACATTACATTACGTTTGCTTCTCACTGCACTGGACAGGAATCCACTAACTAAACTAAAATGTACACACAAAACCGTTCTATTTTCACAAAGCACATGTTATGTAGGCAAAAATAGTTTCTACTGAATAAAATACATCAAAAATTACTGTTAATTTAATAGGAATAGTATAAAAATAAAAAAAAAAAGGTAACCCCTGATCATATATATTATAGTGACACGGAGCGCTGTGTATAGAGTAGGGATGCATTGATACCACACACAGACATATACGTATATATCCCCCCCCCCCGTTTGGCTGGTCCCTCCGGGGGAGGTGTTGAACCTGACAGAGCAGAGAATATATATATATTGTTCTCTGCTCTGTCGGGTTCGGCGTTTCTTCTGGAGGGAAATGGGGGGGCAATTAGTTGCCAAAATGTGTGTGTAATACAAGTCTGGATATATATATTTATAAGAATATAGATATATAGCATATATATATATGTATATCATACCTGCCTTTACCTTCCCCTATAAATTTGCTAAAAATATACACACATAAAAAACAAACCACTGCCTGAGACCCCGCGCAGCCCACATGCCACCCCCCCTCTACCTGGCTGATTGTATCTAATATATATAATTGAATACATTCAGCCAGGTAGAGAAAGAAAAAAAATGAGTTTTATCTTATGTTCCCGGGGACTTTTAAAAATGTCCTCGGATTTTTTTTTTTTTTAGAAATGTGTCGCCTTACCTTAGCCTGGTGGTCAGTGGGGGCTCCCTGGATCCTGGTTGTGGGGGGTCTGCCGTGGCCGCAGGTGCAGTGGCTCCCTCCCTGCGCTGCCTGTCTCTGCCACATGCACCCGGGCAGCTAGCCCGCACAGTCGCAGCTCTGTCATCCAGCGGCCGTCTGCTCCTCAAGGGGATCCTTGGGAGGACCCGACACGCTGCCCTCTACAGTGCCTGATTAGAGGGCCGTGTCTGCCTGATGTTTTAGTAACAAGAATGTTTTATCCCATAGGCTTCAATGTTAAAAATATTCCCGTTTTAATGCAATATCTAAAAAACCGTTTATTATAATATTCTGCAGTAAAAAGTCTCTTTATTTATAGATTTTTTAGTATTTTTTAAGCATTTTTTATACTTTTTTCAATTATTTTTTTTCGAACTTTTGGCTAATGTCCCAAAAAGTTCGAAGTTAGCGAACTGTCGAACAGCCAATGTTCGATTCGAACTCCAAACAGATCAAACCGAACAGCTCATCCCTACTCTGCATATAGAACTTTGCACACTTTTATAAATATCTTCCAAAAACCCACAACATATTAACTTTGTAAAGGAGAACTAATATAAAGACAATGTAATGTTTCTATATTATAATCATATATACACTATCAAATAGCCATCAACCAAGTATGTGTATATATTTACGCAATTTAAATTCTGATGGAGGGAAACAAATGAGATTAATAGCCTCCACACTGCAAATAATAAAGTTTATAGTTGCAGAAAACATTTACACAGTCCAGCAATTCAGAGAACCGCTTACAGAGCTCATTCCCCATATGCAGCACAGAACTCTGGGTAGGATATGCAAATGAAGTCCACAAATTCTCACTTTTTTAATCTAGGGTCTGTAATTACACCAAACCCTCTTTGCCAGTGCCAAGCATGAAATAGCAACCAGTTACATTCTATCTCCTGCTGATGAGGGCATAATAAGCCCGAAACATCAAGGACCTTGATGAAGGCCCGGTGTGGAGCCAAAACGTCGATTTATTTTATGTATTATTAAATAAAATTCAATTTACTCAAATCCCAGGAGTGCGTCCGATTTTGGCCAGTTTATATATATATATATATACTGTATATATAACTAAAATGAATAAAAAAAGACACAGATTAGTTCTAGACAGTTTAGAGATAGGTACTGGTTTGACAGGAGATGTCAGATTTACGTTAGAAAAGGATTGTAATCCCACAATTAAACATATTTATTAAATGCATGGCACGTTTTTGAAACCCAATACTGCTGCATACCAGGGGTCAGCATCCTTGGCCCTCCAGATGGTTTGGAACTATATTTTCTATGACGCTCTGCCAACCTAATGAATAGCTGAGCATCATGGAAGGTGTAGTTCCTAAACATCTGGAGGGCCAAGGTTGCTGAGCCATTTTTGTATACAATACATCATCAAATAAATAGAAATTAACTGTGGTGTGATTGAGTAAAACTGAAAGCAAAAGAAATATGTGAGACATTTGCTCAGCCCTCTAATTATACCATTACAGTCTTGGAGTTTAAGGATGCTTGTACAGGCCAAACCTCATTAATATTGTTTGTTTGACAGCCTGCCTTAGTTGAGAATGCAACCAAACAGTTATATTTCAGACACAAGTTGGTCTACGTCAGCAGTAAATTATCCCAGAATGTAAACACCAGCTTTTCTGTCCAACATCTCCAAGACTTGCGATTCGATTCTTCAAATGAAGTCAGGAAACCTTTAGTTTGCTTTTCCATCTCTGAGATTGAAGTAACAAAATAAGCTATTCACTGAGATAAAAAAACACCCAAAATGATATACAGCAGACAATCTAGCAATTAAATCTGAAAACAAAGGATTTTATTTGTAAACAGTCCAATTTTTGCAATCAGACATAAAATCAGGGGTCAAGTCGAGGAGGAACGTGTGGGAAGGCAGTTTCTCCAGTATTTTTGCAGCGGGAACTTATTTCCCATTGGTCTCATACACTATAAAACTTGTATTCGGGTGTTCAATCATATCTTTCACTGTTAAGTCATATTAAGTATAGGATTTATCATATGCGTTTGCAAAAATCCACATAAATACATAAATATATCAGATTTATTTGCAAAGTATTTTACCAGGAAGGATACATTGAGATTTCTCTCATTTTCGTGCGTCTTTGTGTTATGTGTCAGATGATTATTGCTAATTGTGGGATAGAAATCTTGATGAGTTCCCACACTTCTTTTTAGAACTTGGTGCCTGCTTATAATCCACTTAATTCTGTAATAATACTCTACACAAGGGCTAAAAATTTCCACTCGCCTGCTTGCATTTGGCGAGTGAAAATTAAGTGAGGGCGAGTAGAAATGCTCACACAGGCAGCACAATAAATAATTTTGTGCTGCGTAATCCAGCAGTGCCACCGTGCACTCCCCCCTTCCCCAGGCTGCACTGTGGCAGGGATGTACTGCCTAATCTGACCCAGTTTGTCTCTGTCACTGGCAGGGGGAGTGGAGCTTCCCTGCCTCCTCGCTCTGCTCACACTGGGCTCTGATGACTTGGTATACATGTATCTGGGGTCTGATGACTGGGTATACATGTATCTGGTGTCTGATGTCTGGGTATACATGTATCTGGGTTCTGATGTCTGGGTATTAATGTTATTTTTGTAACTTTATTCTAAATAAAACCTTTAACAGTGTAATGTCATAAGATAATTTAAGGGTGTGTGTTTAGGAGCAGAGTTAAGGGCTGGGTAGGGGTTAGGTGGAGCAACTGGTGGCGAGTAACTCTTATGGCCTGGTTAGTAGCTTGGGACTTGAAATTTTGAGCCCTGCTCTACACAAATTAGTAGTTTGTTTTTTTTCTTCCAAGATGCTATCAGTTACATAATGCAAAGTCCTGCCTATTAAATACATCACTAGATTAGCTTTGAAAACCAGAACTGCCTGGACCTTGCACCATAGCCTATTTTGTATGTTGTTGTGGTACCAAGCGTGCCTTTTAAATTGATGTCAACACCAAAATTTTAACAATTCAAGAATACTGATCTATAATCCACTATTACTATTTGTAATTTGTCGGTTACTTTACAAATGCCCTTCCCTATGCAAACTTTCCTCTTTTTAAGCTCAGCGACCATTAAAGCATCACCCTCAGATAATGATATTGCTGAGTGTCTCTCTTGCCGCATGGTTACTTTCGGCTAAAGCGTTTAATTACAAGCCCTTCTAATGCAGCCGTATCGTTAAATTAAACACAGAACCCGTGAACGGGATGTACTTTTTTCTTTAACGTATCACATGAAAGAGACCCTTGACCTTTATGCTCAAGGGCTCAAATTAAAATGACACGGGGAGAGCTGTTTAAAGAAAAAACAAAGTGTTGCCAGTTTTAGAAGCACCATCTCTACGTTTCATATTTTTCCTTTTCATTTTTTTGCCTGCAGGTCATCCATGAAGTAAGTGCAAATAGTCTGTTGTTTAAAGAATGTTAAAGCAATTGTAGGACAGAAAGAAGCATCTGGGAGCCAGACTTTTCCTGTGGAAGCTGCCAATAGCTGTATTTCCCTTTCCCCCCACCACGCTAAACTGTGCTACATTGAGACGAAGGTCCCTCTTTACTCGTGTTCCATAAATTACTTTCTCATGCATTAATTTCAACAGGGCCAAGTTTACATCAGGCTGCAGGAACCGCAGGTTACCCAAACCACGCTGAGTAAATCTTCTTGTCTCCGCGTACATTGGAGAACTCATCTTAAAATTAAACACAGCTTGTCAAATACTTCAAATATTTCGGCTATTTACAGTATGAAGTACCCATCTCTGCTCTGTTTCAGTATGTCATTATGCTAAAGTGTATAATAGCAAGTAGGAATTTTAGTCTGTGAGCCCTATAAGTAAAAAACTGGAGGAGGGAACATGAGGTGAATGGTATTCATTAAAAGTAATGATTAGGGGTCAGATCCTAAAAAAAATAAGTATGGGGACTTACAAGGTTTTTTTCCGGTAACCCCCCACGATTCCTGTCATAAAAAAGATTACCCTAAGCTGTAATCATGAAGAAGTGCTTCTATATGCATGAGAATCAGGGTCGGCCCAAGCCACTGTGCTGCCTCGAGCGAAAGCTTAATTGCTGCCCCCCCATCCCCAAAAAAACATGGTGTGTATGAGCATATCACAGAGCACCACGTATCACGGCCCACTGTCCCGCACATCCATATACCGTCACACACACACTTCCACATACAGACACACATACACTTCCTCATACACACTTACATACTTCCACAGTCACACACACATAACACAGCCGGTAACGGAGAGACACAGAGGATTAATGACTCTGGCACAGAGTTACTGTTGATTATATTTCATAGGGTGTTCCTTTAAATAGGAAGCGCCTCACTGAAGGTATGAAAGAAATTAGGAAAATGCTTGTTTTTTCATCATGACTTATTAATTCAGGGAATACTGGGGGGTAAAAGCCATAAAGCGGCATTAAAACATGCGGCGTCCCAGACATTTCTGTAACTCCCCCATCAAACCCTGGCAGCTCCATACTAACCCCCCACCCTCAGTTTAGAAAGGTAAAAATGTGATTGATTTGTTTTAGTAAAGTCACCCAGGCCTTGCCAGGCCAGTGAGAAACAGATCCCCCAACTATTAACAACCAACTACAGCTCCCATCATGCTGTGCGGGTTGTAAGGGAGCTGCAGATTGTCTTCAATCTGGGCCCGTGCAGCCCTCAATCGGCAGCTCCCCCAGGACTCTGGGATAGGGTGCCTGTCCAGGCCTTCCCTCAACCAGGACAGAGGAGCTGGCAGTGCTTTATGGGGGCAGCAACATGTCCCTGTGAGGAGGGATGGGCAGGAGTGGAACCTACATAACACACACAGGGGGGGCACAGAGTCTCCTGTATGAAATAAAGCCAGGCCTACCTCCTCAGCAGCCTCATGGTTCCCCGGGATTCATTTAAAGGTGTGCACTTGCCTATGCCATCAGAGCCCTGCCGCACATGTCATGTGACAGGCTCTAAACACCACGTTCCATCTCACAGATGCACTGCGCTGCAGGAGAGACCACAGCCAGGCTGCATCGCTAGTAAAACTTAAGCTGATGGCCTCCATGCCTGCCGAGAGGGCGGGCACCGGCCCACTGAAAGGGGCAATCACGGCTTGGTTTTCAACGGAACACTGTCCTGCAGCCGTATCCGGGCTGGCGGCCTTTGAAAGAGCAGCAAAATGCTGCCCCTGACAAAGTGCTGCCTGGAGCGGCTGCTCCACCCTGCTCCATGGACGGGCTGGCCCTGATGAGCATGCAAATACAGATAAACTGTCATTCCCTGCTTCCTCAATGCGCTCAACCCTCAGACTCTTGTAGTTTTGTAAAATTGTGTCTCATTAGAAATGTGTTGCTACTATACTTTATATCAGGCGAATGGGAACTAAGGGCTTTATTTAATTTGTCTGAAATTGGGACCTTTTTCGGCCATGTTTTAGGTTGGGAGATTCAAATGCTGGTTTATAGTCATTTCGTTTCCCTATCAAAATTCAGATCAAATATCGGCTCTCTTGGCTATACTTTCAATGAAAATATCAGCTACAGTGATTCAATTCGGATTTATAGGTATGACGATTTCTTGAAAAAAATTTCAAATGGTAATAGGTGTTGATAAATGGTTTTTCAGGCAGGAAAATAGGGATTTAGACTGAAACTTTATTTTTCACACATTGAATATTTCCAATAGTCCTGTTTAAAGGCACAAATCTTTATGATACTGGCCAAAAATAAGCTTATTCAGCTGTTTTACTGATTAATTTTTTTCGGCTCACCAGCATTTATCGCATATTGGTTTCAGATTAATTTTTTCAAATGAATCAGCTGACATTTTGAAAAAAATATCGGCTGCAAGTAGCCGATATTTTTTTATTAAAAGGGACGAGATCATTAAATTGAGCCCTAAGTTTCCCTCTGATAAAATTGTGAAGGAACTGAATTTTCAGACATTCCCGTTCAATGTCACCCTTGGTAATGAGCCTTCATACTCTTTGTCGTGGATATATTTAGAGGCACATGGTTATTAGTGCTGATTAAGGCCCCCGGCACACGAGCGTATTTTTGCCTCATGTGCGCCCGCACTTCCCTGCGTCCGTGGGTTTTTGACGGGGAAAGCCCTCCACCGGACGTGAAAAAGGCCTCCCCGTCAAAAAGCTAAACGGACGCTGAAAGTATACAAAGCGCGATTCTCCATAGGAGGATCGTGCTTTGTACGCTGAGCGCAGAGAATGGAAGGAACGCCCACTTTCACGGATGTTCCTTCCATTCTCTCAAAACGCTCGTGTGCCGGGGGCCTTAGTCCTGAAGCAAAACGAGAATGGATCCATACAAAGCGTGACGCTTTGTTGGTCTGTCAGGGACCAAACTGCAAGATCCAGTTACGGTTGGCTTGACCACCAGAGCTGATGATACAGCCATATCACTGGTGTTGAATGGACCACCTGTGGAAAGATTAGAGAAAAATTCCAAAATCAGCAGAATAAGATTGTAATTAAACACACAGACCATTGATGGCTATTTTTGCTTATAAGAAATAGTAGATTTCGAGCTCTGGGCACTTACAATGGATTGATAGCGTCATTGGGTAGACACACCACCATCTGGGGCACACTTTTCACATTGCATTTTTTTTTCATACCCATTTCAGACCATGACCTCTTCTAATGTGCGATGGTTGCTATCTCCATTTATCGCCATACATGGATCAGAACCTCTATCACCTCTTGGTTTCTGCTGACCTTTACCTGTCATATGACTCATAATCTATTTATTAGATTTTTATTGCAGACCCATTTACTAGATCTGAGTAATGTGGAAACACTTTCTAGAATTCTGCAATAACACTTCATCTGATAGCAGCAATGGCTGTGCAAGGGAAAATAGAACTTATGAGAGCAGAAGTGATACGTTAGATATACATATCTATGTATCACATATAAATGTCACATTCCCTATGAAATAAATTCCGGAATAAATTCCAGGTTCCAGTGGTAAGCAGCACGTCAGACACTGTAATCCTTGCACATGATTGCTGACAAGACTGAGTTTAAAGAGATGCACTCCAGATTATGTTGAACGGCATCATCATTCACGGAGCTGTCTGCTGTCTCTGTTAGCTTGTCGCCACTTTATAACAGCTCACCCTATGGTATAGATTGAATGCGGAGGCAAAGAGAGCCTCATTGTCCTGGACTGTGCATGGAATTCTGAGAAACATATAATGTGAAAGATCTCATAAGCCAAACCAGTAGAGAAAAGAATGAAGATGGAGTCCATAATGTGTAGCATGAACTATAAATGCTAAAACACGTGCCATGAACACAAACTGGAGATGGAATGTGTATTACATAAATACATCATAAATTGGTTGTGCTGCTTATGTTATAGACTGAACTTATGCAGTTAACTGAGGTAATCATCTCCATGATTTCCTTATTTTACCTTTCATTCATCAATGTTTTACCTTTTGGTGAAATAAAATTAATACAAAATATTTTTTTGTGATAGGCATTAATGTTATAGTGAGGGGACCAGTCGGAACAGGGTGAAGCATCCATGAAACATGACGCAACTTAAGGCAAACTCTACTCATCCTGACCACTTTATCTTTTTAAAGTTGTCTGGATGTGAGGAGTGCCCCCCCTCAGCTCCCCTAATCTGGCATAAAAAGGCTGGGTGAAGCAAAAACTCCACCCCGCCCAGCGTCACCAGCAGCCGAGATTTTGAAATTTCCTGGCCGCCGGTCACCGGTTTGGTTATTAGTGATGTCAGCACGTAGAGAGTGTGCCAACATCACCCTCCATGAGACCAATCGCTGTAGCAAGCTGTCTCAGAGAGGCAGGCGATGGATGTAAATTGCGAAGAAAAGCTTCACGGACTTCCGGGTTTGGGAGTCCCTGAGCCGAAGAGGAGGAGCAGCATGCGGCAAGGACGAAAAAGTGAGTAAAATCTCAGAAAAAGAGAAAAAAAATTAAAAAAGCAGCCTCTGCCCATTTGTTTAACCCCTTAGTGACCGGGCGGTTTAACACAAATCCGTCTTTTAGTGACCGCTGCTGTTTTTACGTTTCTGCGCTGTTAGTGTTTAGGTCAAATTTTCCTCTTACTCGTTTATTCAACCCACACATATTATACACCCTTTTTCCTGCCATTAAATGGACTTTCTAGAAATACCATTATTTCCATCATATCGAATAATTTACTATAAAAAAAAATATGAAATATGAGGGAAAAAATGGTAAAAACACACTTTTTGTAATTTAATCCCCAAAATCTACAACCACCCAAAACGACCCCGGCTAAATAGGTTCAAAATTTTGTCCCGAGACTAGAAATACCCAATTTTTACATGCGTTTGCTTTTTAACCCCTTCACTGCTGAGACAGTTCACCTATGTGCGCTGCGCTCATTCTGACCATTTTGTGCTAATATTTTTAGATGACAGCCTAGGTCCTATTTAATTAAACCCCCCCCAGACAAAAAAAACTTTTAAAAAAAAACATTTTTTATTTATTAATTTTTATTATTTTTTTTTATTTAATTTTTTTTTTTTCATTTTTTTTAAAACCAAAACTGGTCATGTTTGGTATCATTTGAAAGGCCATAATCAGGCCTTTCAAATGATGGCAAATATGACCATCTAGCTGCCATGGATCGGGAGATAAAGGGATCCTTAGGATCCCCTTATCTCTACATGGCAGCTAGAGGTTAACTGGCCCACTGACATCCTCACACATATGGTGAGGTTGTCAGTGGGTGGGGGGGGACCTGGAGGCTTGGCTGACATCCAAGATGTCAGCCCCCTCCAGGTTTGAATCGCGTTTTGGCGCCAATTGGTGCTGCAACATGATCCGGCGGCGAAATGGTTAATGCCATACACCGCTGGAAAGGGGAGGCTCTCCCCTCTCCAGCGGTGCAAACGGCATCTCCCTAGCTTCAATGGTTGGGGAGATAGAGGGCTCTGAAGGAGCCCCCCCCTCCATTGAAATGCATGGGGACGCCTGCTGATGACGTCACCACGCAGCGTGGCGACGTCATCAGCCTCGCCTGCCCATGTAAATCACATGGGCAGGCTTCCTCCCTGCCAGATCGCCGTGGGATCCGGCGAGGGAGGTGAGTATCGGGCGGGAGGGGGATTAGGTGCCGCTGACGTACCCTGTACGTCCGCGGGTCTAAGGGAGACCTGAGGACAGGACGTACAGGGTACGTCAGGGGTCCTTAAGGGGTTAAGGGCAAAGAAAAGGAACTCTATTTTTCAATAGTGTATCTCTTTCTGTTACAAAACCTAACCAATGTTCTGGCAAGTTGCTTGTTATCCTTTCATGCTACTGAGAAAACACACCAGGATGTGGCGTGAATGTAAAAGCACAGTAAGATAGAAAATTAATAATTACAGTATAGTTACCACCATAATCCACAGATCAGAGCATAAACTGCTGTTTCAGTGGACTCTACTGGAGGGAAACCAAGGTCAAATTGTTCTTTGGGATCCCTCCAGTAGATCTTGAGTGTGCACCTACAACATCTTACGACAATCTCAATAAAATATATACCACTAGCAATGAGCATTACCACTCTTTTTATTGCACCAGGTATTAAATGCCTAGTACCTTCAATAAGTATAGAAATGGTAACCTGCTAGTGGTAATTTTGCCATTCACAGATTACTTCCCCACTTTGACTAGTGCCCAAAGACACTGAGGATTATTCAGAGCAAGGTGAAAACCAGGAGAACTGGCAGGAGAAGAGAACAATCTAGACCAAATAGCCGATTTGGAAAGTGAGATAAATGGGAGAATTTTTCTGTTTTGGCTATTTCGACCTGGATTTTTCACTTTTTTCCAGTCATTCTCCTGAGTTTCATGTTTCTTTGAATAGACCTGTTACATGTCTTCCCAAGCATTTCTTAAATTTGCGTAACTCCTAAGAAGGCCCAATATATGCTGTAGAAAATATGCCTGGCAAGTCAAATTTACACCAAAACATCATGTACACTTTATAAGGTGTTTGTACATGAAGAGTAGGTTTGAGCCGAACACCCCCGAGTTCGATTCTCATTCGAAGTCGAACTTTTCAAAAGTTCGAATTCGAACTCGAACTCGGACTCAATACAAGTCAATCGGACTCAAAATTCGATTTTTAGAGTGCCCTCCGAGAGGGCATATATGCTAGATATTTGCCATAAAAGGTGTATGGGGGTCCGGGTAGTGCCCTGGGGGACAGGAAACAAGGACAAAAAGTAAAAAAAAAAAAACGTTTTTAAAGGGGCAGTGAGTTTTCCATGAAATAAGGGTTAAAAATAAAAACGAAAAATTCCTTCAAATATCGTGCCTAGGAGGTCCCCATAACCTGCCCGTGAAGTGGCGGATTTCTAGGATGTATAGAAACATTTAAAAACAATGTCCGGGTCCGGGTAGTGCCCTGTGGGACAGGAAACAAGGACAAAAAGTTTTAAAAAAGAAGTTTTTAACCCCTTCACTGCTGACGACGTGTGGGACACGTCCTCAGTTACCCCCGCTGTATGCTGAGAAGGACGTGTCCCACACGTCATCAGCTTTGCGGGACCCCCGGCGGAGATACTCACCTCTCTGTCCAGGGTCCCACGGCGTTCTGACTTCAGCGTCCTCAGACGCTGAAGTCAAGCTCCTCCCGACGTAAATGATGTCATTGCACCATACGCGATGACGTCATTTCCAGGCGACCCCCCCGCAGATTGCCTGGAAGGGAGGGGGGATCCGTTCGGATCCCTCTCCCTCCCGATCGGGAGGTCCCACAAAAAAAAGCTTGCGGCGCCGAAGTGCGGCCTAGCTCCGGTGGGGGCCGCCATCTTGGATCGCGGCTCCACCCCCGGGTCCCCCTCACTGCCTGATGTCCTCACGCATAGCGTGATGACGTCAGATAGCCGGGGAACCCCTAGCTGCCCGGAATCCCCTGGTGGAGATAGGGGGTTCATTTGATGGTTCACAGAGATGCTGTGAGGTTGTGTATAGAGATGCTGTGAGGTTGTGTATAGAGATGCTGTGAGGCTGTGTATAGAGATGCTGTGTATAGAGATGCTGATGGGGTTGTGTATAGAGATGCTGTGAGGTTGTGTATAGAGATGCTGATGGGGTTGTGTATAGAGATGCTGTGAGGTTGTGTATAGAGATGCTGTGTGGCTGTGTATAGAGATGCTGTGTATAGAGATGCTGATAGGGTTGTGTATAGAGCTGCTGTGAGGTTGTGTATAGAGATGCTGATGGGGTTGTGTATAGAGATGCTGTGAGGCTGTGTATAGAGATGCTGATGGGGTTGTGTATAGAGATGCTGTGAGGTTGTGTATAGAAATGCTGTGAGGCTGTGTATAGAGATGCTGATGGGGCTGTGTATAGAGATGCCGCATAGCGTGATGACGTCAGATAGCCGGGGAACCCCTAGCTGCCCGGAATCCCCTGGTGGAGATAGGGGGTTCACCCCGATATCTCCAGAACCGTGGCAGCTAGGGGGTCATGGAGGGTGTCAATCGAAAGGCCCGAGCATGGCCTTTCGAGTGATACCCAACATGACCAGGTATAAAGTAAAAAAAAACATGTATTTTTTTGTGTTATTTTTATTAATGCAGCAATATTGTTCACATTTCAATTATAATGTGAACAATGATGCTGCACTAATGATTTATTTCTATGGGGTGCGTTTGCTAAAAATCACATAATTCCCCCCACAAAATGTAACAAGTCCCCATTTCTAATTTTTGTACAAGCGCACCCCATAGAAAACATAACCACAAACGCTCATGTGCTAAAATGTGGAAAAAAACACTTTACACACTGCAGATGATTAAAAACTAAATTTTTATTGCATTTTTTGTCATAATATACAGGCAGGACATGACGTATACATATAAAAATGATATATTATGAATCTGCGGAGTCTGCCGGAAAGAACGATATCTAATATGTCTGGGTCATTTAATAAAATGTGGCTTCAAATCGCGTTTAAACATGATGAGCGAAAGCGGGAAAAATGAGCTGAGCACACAGCAGTGAAATGCAGGGTTAAGGGGTTAAACATCATATCAGAGGAACATTTAGTAGAGAAATGAACACTTCTCAGAAGCACAGGTGTTGTTTGGTACATGTTCAGGAGACACCTCCAGACACCCTCAGTCTACAGACAATGTATCAAATTCATTAGACCAGACTAATTAAAGGCACATGTTATTTCCAAACACTAATTAACACCTGTTGTTTACGGCGTTTGAGAGCACAGGTCATTTAGAGGTGAGAATCTTTGCACGTAGACATTATTTTTTAATTCAATATCTAATAAACCGTTGCTTATAATATTCTGCAGTATAGAGTCTCTTTATTTTTCGATTTTTTTTGTATTTTTTAAGCATTTTTTATACTTTTTTAAAAAAAAAAATTTTGAACTCGAACTGAACATGCCAAAAAGTTCGAAGTTCGCGAACTTTCGAACTGCCGATGTTCGAGTCGAGCTCCGAACTGATCGAACCGAACAGCTCATCCCTAATGAAGAGTTATCATCAATACAATTGGTGATAAGTTCAGTAGTGATGGATCCGAGTATATACACTTGTCCAACCAATGCATAGAGCAAATGATGCTCATAGCATTCTGTAGTGATAGAAGTGTGACACTGTAGAATTTCACTTGCAACATTTGGAGTTTGTGCAATTATATCCATGCTGTTGAACACATTTGTGTTTTTTTTCTTTGATGTAAGGCTGCGTAATTATCATACTCCAGTGTGTTTATATTAAGCCATAATTGTGCGCCATATATACCATAAAAGTATCGTTCTCTATGCAAAATAGTGACTTCAAGCTTACTTTTTCCTATCAGCTAGACAGATTAACATACTACAACAAGAAAGTCATATTTTGGGCAAAATGCAAATTTGATCTACCATCTGGTAGATCTGTTTGTATAATTCACTCATATATAGGCAATTCACACTCATTTAGGATCAGCATTGTCAGAGCTGTTAAGATGATCAATGTGCCTTCAAAATCCCCATTCCTTAGTTAAGCAAAATTATAATGATAATTGGGTGCTAACATTTACAAAACAGTGGTTGCCATACCCTCAGATGAACAGAGGAATTATGTTCCATGACTTAAAATCCACATAGTTTCATTTACAAAATTATTTTAATGAGGGGTGGAAGTGAAAACTAAGCAGTGAATTGTAATTACAGTAGTTACTTTCAAGATGTTGTTGCAATATTTTTGACCAGCAATGATCCATTGTGGTTTTCTCTCTTTTGCCAGTATACATACACAGGGTTATTCAGAGAGAAGTGAAAACCAGGAGAATTGGCAGGAGAAGAGAACAATCTAGACCAAATAGCCGATTTGGAAAGTGAGATAAATGGGAGAATTTTTCTGGTTTGGCTATTTTGACCTAGAATTTTCACTTTTCCAATCATTCTCCTGTTTTTCACCTCTCTTTGAATAACCCAGTTTGTATATGTTACAACATCTCCATAAGTAACCCTTATAGGAACGGCTGGCGGCGCTGCTCCCAGATTCTGGCGCTGATTGACGGAATCTGGCGGCGGCGCTGGGCCCCCCTCCAGTGGCGGAATGCCAGGGCCCAGTCGCAACCGCAACCGCTGCGACCCTGGTACTTCTGCCACTGTCACCTGTGCTGAGCTTCAGATATCTGTCAAACCTGGCGAGGTGAAGGGTCCTGAGGACAGGTTTGGGAAACACTGCCCTACAAGAATACAAAAGACCCACAGATAAAAATTTTTTTTAATTATGTGTGGGTCTTTTGTATTCTAGTAGGGAAAGGGCAGAAATCTTGAGACTATAAGGGTCAGTCTTGGTTTATTTTCTCGTGCTTTTGATCACTGGATGCACGCCTGTACACGCGGCGGCATAGCTGCAATTATGGCAATGGCTTTGTATTATTGACATGCTTCTGTGATGGCACATGTTGTGCCTTAGACAATTTTTGAACAAGGTTAATATTAAGACCTAAGTCTCCTATCAAGATTGATCAAGAATTTTCCCATGTGTCTTTCGTCTTTTTGATGTTATAATTTTCTGGTGTTCACAATGAATGTCTTTTATTTATACCAATAAAGCATTTACTGATTTTTCCGACATTCCTATTTTTTGAGGTGTATCCGTTAGCCAGGGGGTCCCTAATTCTTTATGTTACTGAACATCAGGAAAACAAATCCTAGTGAATTAAACTGTTGCTACAGTTTGTGTATTGACCAACTGAGCTATCCTAGTAGAAGATGCTGGACCAGAATGCCTATTTCTGGCTGCCTGAGGATGCTGGGGGATCAAATAGTTGTAAAAAAAAAAACCAGCTGGAGTTTTGTAGCTAAAGTCTGTCCAGCTGCCTGTATGAATTGTGTGTGATTAGAATAATAACATGATATATTGAAGAGTTCCATAATGCAGCTGAGAGGCATGTAAATACAAGCTGCTTATGAGAAAGAATCGTCCAGATTTTCAATAGGATTTCCATGGAAACAATATCATGAAAACCTTACAACCATCTGTGCACTTTCTCAAATTGTGCTGCATGGCAGGAATGTTTTTGTTTACTGTTAATAAAATTAAAAACAATGTCTATAGATGAACCCACAAAGTGTATTAATTATTACCGTATGACTATTTAATGTCTGTCTCCTGACACAATTCAATAAACCTCAGTTGTCAGGACTAATCACACTCAATAGTTCTGCTCAGGCAACGATTGGGTGAAGTTTATACATATTTATTTGGGAGATTAGAAGAGCTGTTGCATGCATGTATAATACGAGAAGATTGGTATACTCATGAATTATAAATGTAGAATTCCTAGGCGTGTAAGGATACAGCCGAGATACGTTTCCATCTCGAGTATTCAGTCATTGTGTCATCATGCCTGAGAAAGACAATCTAATAAATGTTACATTTCATAGGTTTTGAGCATGTGGCACACAGAAACAAGCATCATTTGTCACCAAAAATGAAAAGCTGTGAGCATCTAGATGGAAGTTGTAGCTAAAACTGCTGGGAATTTTACTTGAGTCATTAAAAACATGTATCCAATTCTTGCAGCGAATATGCTATAAAAGAGTTGAACCACTTTTTCTTCCATTTCATCGAGTCAGAATAGGGTGAGAATTATTTATCTCTGGGATGTTGTGTAGGATAAGTAACTATTAGCTCTGGTGGAGTAGCGCTCTTGTGGTCATAAACAATAAGGTGGTGCATAGCCCATGTTGTTATTAATTCTGCAATGGTGTGCAGGCTGTGGATAAGCTATAGATTGGTTTTACCAATACTTTCCAGAATCTGAATACAGTCAATGTGCAATGTTATGTACCTCCACTCCCCCACCCTCAGTAATTTCATGATGTTTGATAATGTAGATGAAGAGTTGGCTCTCTGAATGATCATTCAACCCTTCAACTCCTAAAGCTTCTCGGTGTTTCAGGATTGTGAAGCATTTGAATGGATGCTTGCTAGCCTTACACGTTTTGATCGTCCTTGGCCTGGCATCCAAATACGTCCTGTAACTCTCTTGATCAAAAGCCAGAAGTGGAGATAGCAACTCACTAGAACATCCAAGTGGGACACAATATATAAAGGCATGGCTGCTGCAGATGGATTGATAGATTGTCCAATGTAGATATTTAACTGGTATAACATATGCAACCACTTGGCAATAAACTCGAAATTACATTATCTATTGAATTATATTATTAATTACTAAGGGCCCTATTCTATACCTGACCCTAAAATGGAGACAGTATGCAGGATAATGTGCGGTGGCAGATTTTCTCTTACCACTTTAATGTCATATTTCGGGGGTAGGTGCTATCTTGGCACGTCACCCCAGAATGTAGTGCAAAGCTCACTGATACCAGGAGTGGCGCTCCCCTCTGCTGTGAGTATTGGCTCGTTTACTACAAAGGACTCCATGGAGATTTGCGCTTCCCGGCCGTGAGCTCTGTGCGAGCTTGCCATTGCGAGTTCACGCAGAGCCGTGGAGTGATCGCAGAGGGAGACTATGATCTCTTTGTTCCTCGCCATGGGATGAGAGGTGAGTATGGAATTTTTAGGGGTTTTTAGAGCGTGTTAAATGATTTTGCATTTGCAAAATCATTTAACACCAGCTTTCAGTTGTTAAAATTTGTCAATACACATCCTAACGTTAACTTGCGCCAGCACCTTGAAATACCTCACTTGTCGACACGGTAAAAAATGTAAGCATCTCCTATACTTAACATGGGGAGAGCAAAATACAGTAAGCTCACGCAAGCTGTGATGCGCTAGCTGATTTCACCCCAGTGTAGCATCAACTTTGGAATATCGATGCCAGTCATTAAATTTACAAATTGTCACAGGAGAGGTACCGGGGTGGCACCGGGGTGAGGGGAATATGAGCCCAGAGTGCAGTGATCTGCACAGACAAAAGGTAGGTATGGGTGGTAGAGGGTGACTATATATGATAACTGACCAGGTTGTATAATGAAGGATGGTGGGAATGGTAATTGCTGATGCAGGAGCCAGAAGGTATTGTGGATAAACAGGAGCCGGTAGCTGGATAGGATGTAGGATCAGGTTGGGGTAGCAGAGCAGCAATACACAGCAGTTCACTCTCTGAAAGTATAAGCTGTAATGAACCAGCAATGGTCAGTATGGGGCGTAGCCCTTTATTCGTTGTGGATGAATCACGCGTTTCGTGTTAACTGTTTGTTGGATACTGTTTACCAAATACAGGTTCCAGGAGAGGAGAAGCACAGGAAGTGTACCACTAGGGGGTTTCCAGGATGGCTGCAGCCATGGGACATGACACTAATACTAGCACTAACGCTTCCATATCGAGACACTACATTAGCAACAACCATGACATATAGCCTTAAGTGTTTCTAAGAGATTGAATAGCTGGATTGAAGCAAATATTGCTATTTTATGTTTCCAATACTTGCTGGCCGTGATTCTACCTCTAAAATTGCTTGTCTCTACAACAAGGAACAGAAGGGAGTTATGCCATTTGTAATTTAATTTTTATTATCAACGTAATCCCATTAAACAAAAATGTTTGCATGTATAACTGGAAACGTGAACAAGTTTAAACTTTCAAATATGATACCAAAATGATCAAGAACTCCCTGAACCTGCTTTCTTTTACCTTTGAGACCATCTTAAATTTAGAACCTTTATTTTATTCCATTTTTGCGCAAACAAGAGTAAATTGAGGCAAGAAGACCTTATGCATGTACAATATTTCCAAGAGTGAGTCCTGTTAGCAAAACAAATAGCTCTTAAACAACTCATGCATGTGGATGTTTTGATATGAAATTCTTAGTATGGTATATACCGTAGGACTAATTCAGTCAGGGATCTCCTATGTGGTTTGGGGACGCTTCATCTAGGATTTATCCTTGAACCATAGACTCTTCTCACAGAGACCTTGACTTGTTAAACAGCTTAAAATCATTGCATAGTTATATCTTTAGAGAAGCCTTACAAGGTCTGTTGAATATTAAGGTCAGCACTGACACAGATTTATAGAGAGTAAGGGCAGGTCTCTGTAATATGTGAGTCTATTGGGAATAGTTTGTGTATCATTTTACTAAATTGCCATTTTTTCCCAAGGACGTGAGGATTACCAATACAGTGCAGCTGCTCTGTAGCCATACATTAAGGGTTGTAGGATGCAGCGAGCATAATTTTGATGAACCCCTTCATTATGAAGCACGTTTTCAAAAAAATAATATCATAACAAGTGTTTCAAATATGTCATGTGATGTTAACAAATAAAGGGTAAGATAGAAATTTTGCACAGAATTGTTGTTCTGAGATAAAGTCTTAAAGAGTTAAAAATTAAAATAATGTAAATTTGTTCATTTTTATTTTGTGTGTACTTAACAGAAATATTTTTAGACTGAAAGGTTCTGGACTCTATTTAGTGTCCTTTATCTTGCACTATTTCACATGTGGTCTGCATTATGACCATACAGGCAGAAATGGCATTTTTGGTAAAATACAGTAAATGATGAAAATAAATATTAAAATGGTCTGATCTGCTGCGTTTGGGGATTTGTAGTGATTATAGTGAGATTATTAGCAATGCAGCTTCCAAAAATACCAATAGAATATATAAATATCTGTATGTGGCGTAATGCCTGTGTATGAAAATTACAGTAACACCATCAGGGTTATCCAAAGAGATTCGAAAAGTCACCGCACGTTCGGTGACTTTTCGTTCTCTTCAATTCGGTTCTTTTGCCGATTGCATTTCGGTGACCCTGCGGTGTATTCAGCAAACACCACAGGGTCCCCGAATTGCAGGGAAAGCTGCCGAAAACCTGACGACAACTAACCGAATGCACTATGAAAACAAGCAAAAACATCTGGATTAACCTTCGAAGAGGAGCCGAAAAGGAGCCGAATCACACAGAGCCGAAGCAGCTGTGACGTAGAGGAGGCAGTGAATAAATTAGAAAAACCATTTGTATGAATCTGGGAAAAAGAAACGCTGTTTGCAAAGAAACTACTGAGCGAAAATGTCTGAAATTTTCACAGGAGGTCCAGGGAATGACAATAAAGAGGGCTGTTACAAAAAAAATAAGCAAACTGAAAAAAAAAAAATCGGACTTTTAATTTTTTTTTAAAAATTCAGAAAAAGCTTAAAGTATCCTAAAAAATCTATAAATAAAGAGACTTTTTGCTGCAGAATTTTATAATGAACGGTTATTAGATATTGAATTAAAACGGGAATATTTTTAACATTGAAGCCTATGGGATTCTCCTGAATAAATTTGCCGAATTAAACCACCGAATGGCAGGGCAATTCGGGAACCTTTCACTGCTGGTTTGTGTTCTCTGAATAGCCGAAGCAGTGCTTTTTGATGGGGATTTCACTGCCCTCGAACAGGGACCGAACAGGCACCGTATGTTCAGGCAATTCGACAGGATTTGGCGAATTGCCTGCTCTCTAAATAGCCGAATGGTCAGGAAAGGTAACCGAACCCTGATTTTCAGCGTTCGGTTACCTTTCTCAAGCAATTCGAATCTCTTTGGATAACCCTGCATGTATCTGTACTGTACAGGGAATTTCAGCCATTATAGCACCCTGAATCTTAGCCATGTACAGCAGTGAGTGATCCCAGAGCTCTCCCTGTATTCTGCCCACTCTCTGGTTATTGCAATGCAGCAGCAACAGTTTTTAAAAAAAAAAACAGTTTCTTAAAGAAATGTGAGCAAAACACTTCAGAAATATAAAAAGACTATTTCCCAGTCCCAGCTGAGGAAGCCCTCCCGCTGAATTTTAACATTAAATAAGAAAAACCCAAACATCTCCCACTCTCAGAATAAAGAAAAATAAAAAGACAAAGCAGAAGAGAAAAAAAATGATATAAAAAATAATTATGGAAAGAGTAAGGACACTATTCCATAGTTGGTGCTAATGTAGCGTCTCGATATATAATCGATAGAGCTAGGATTAGTAAGTTTAACATCTGGCATCGATATATTTTGATCTTGATACTGCAGTCAGGTGAATACGTTTTGTGCCTCGCAGCTTGCGCAAGCTTACTGTACTTATGCATCTTCTATTCTTAACATGGGAGCGCAAGCTATTTTTGGCATCTCGACAAGTGAGGTATTACTGAATACTGGCGCAAATTACCATTGGTATTTGAAGGCAAAAATTGTAACAACTTCTAAAAGCTGGTGCTAAATGATTCTGTAAATGCTCATCCTGTGACAAAAGGGATGTCCCGATTCACCACTTCTTCGTGCTGGGAGCAGAGTGAGACTGGGAACAAATAGTCCACAGTCTCCCTCCATGATCACTTTCTCGCGAGAAAGAAGTTGCACAGAGCTCACGGCCCGGATCACAACCCTCCATGGAGTCCTATGGACTCCAGGAGCTGGTACTCGCAGTGAAGCAGAAGCATTACTGCAGGTATCAGGGAGGTTAGCACTGCATTCCGGGGCGAGGTGCTGAGATATCACATTCCCCGGAATATGACGTTAACATGGAGACTGTAAGGGCAGATTTTCCTGCTTACAGTCTCCATGTTAGTGTCCACAATGGAATAGGGTCCAAAGAGTCTTGCATCACATCGGACGGGTGTCTGCGAACATCCAAAAGCCATCCACATACTTACACGTGAAACATCTCCTCACAAGTGATCCACGAGATTTTTTTAAATGTAAGCACTGTATCCCATAAACCTGCTGTAAGATCATCCAATACCTGTACTTCGCGTATGCGTGTTATCACCAAAGATTGAGGGTAAATTTGGTTGTAGCCATCTAAGGCTAGGGTCAGACTAACGCATTTTTCACGTTGTCCGTGAAAATGTGCGTTCGAAGAATGGACGTATTTTTTCACGGAATACGCAATAGCGGTCATACTATGCGCAGTTTCATCCGTGATTTTGTATGGATCATCAATAAAACACTTCTTGCATCTGGACGTTATGTTGGCCGGACATTAGCAGCGTCTGATGTCTCCAATTCACGCACACACGCCGCTAGCGGACGCAGCGCACTCTGTACGTCAGTACTAGTGGTTTAACGTTCTCGAAAAAATGCGTTCATTTTCCACTTGCGTTGCGCAGCCGGACTTTTGTGCGACCGTACTTCGTATATTGGCCGTCATTGCCCGGCATCTGCTGCTAGCACGGCCGTGATTAAGTGCGCCAGAACGCGCGTTCGCACTGCCTCAGTCTGACCCTAGCCTAAAGCAGCAACGTTTTTGAATTTTTTTTTACAGTGAGGTTTGGGGATGCTCTTTGCAGAATGTTTTACAGTATTGCAGAGGGACGGACTGAATTTTCACAGTGAATTTAGTTTCTTCACAGGTGACACATTAATCCTGCCTTAAAGAGATATGTAAATTAGGTTTGATATGCTAATGATTGCTTTTTAATCTATTACAATGCAAGATCTAGTAAACACGGATTTGGTAGTAAAAAGGTTAAAATTGTCTACGCAGTAATTTCTCCAGCCACCTCGACCATCCATGTTGAAGCTTTCTTAACGTTAATATATATAGATAGATTGAAAAGAGAAACAGTGAAGCGCCTCCAGAAAAGTGACTAAATGTCCACGCTACACATTGAATGTTGGGGTTCTCCTAAAAACCCAAAAATCATGTGTTGCAAAATGTCAACGGAGCGCCAGCAAACTGGATGTACAATTAGTCACCATACATGTCCAATAGATCTTTCCAAACCAGAAAGTGCGTTGGTATTTTTATGATCCACTGCAGGGGAAAGTGCTCGAAAAATTCTATTGCTTGTATATGGGCACCTGAACATCTTTTGAAGACCCAAAATCATTATTCACCCTAGAGCCGAGGTTAGGCTCAACACCATGTGAGTAGGACCTCGACTGATTAACCTCTCTTTTATGGTGGAATGACATATTGCACTAGTATATTCTTTCTCTTCTGCAGAAATTATATTGGAAAAGTGGTCCATTTGGAACGATCTAGAAGACAGTCTATTTGGAAAGATCTATTGGACATGTATGGTGACTAATTGTACATCCAGTTTGCTGGCGCTCCGTTAATATATATACAATGACAGTATTACCAGCACATTTCTTTCATTGGATTAAAGATCTTAGTTGTGGTTACAATTAGGACAATATTTTAACACAATACAAAAAAGTCTGCAAATGGCACTTTTCATCCAATGGGCAGTTTCTTACAAAATGTTTTGTTCCCTTGCTGTATTTTTGTAAGCACGTGTCATCTTTCCATTTTGCTACAGTTTCAAGTGGGAGCAGATTAGGTCACTGAGCAGAGCAGGAAGGGCAGACAGAGCCCTTCGAATTAGTAGAACATACAAACATTATCACATGTTCACATAGTGCTAGTTCTGTCATCTCCAGCAGTGGTACAGCAACATTGAAGACAAGCTTTAGATAAGAATACCGCATTGTTGTTGTAGAATGGATACATACGTATAGTCAGACGTGGCGTATTTAGACTTGCGCACGATTAAAAATTTGGGTCGTTTCATTCGTTTCTCGAAGATTAAAAAAAATAATTTACTCTGAAATTAATTTCATTTGTCGATCATCTCGTTTTGGACGAATTTTGTTTCATTAATTTCTTTTCTTTTTTTATATCAATTTGTCTTAATCAAATTGCCATATTCGCTATGCTGATGCCTGCAGCAATGCCTTTAAACTGCCCGTCCTGCCACAGTATACACAGAAAGAGGGTTTATACAATAAAAACAAATTTCTGTTGTTATGAAGAATTCATTGAATAGTGAATAAAAATGCTAATATTTGTTTTAGGGTTAAGGTTAATATTAACTCTAATCCTTAAAGTAGTCCTAACCTTAATACTAGCCCTAAAATAAGCACAGTTACAGTTACAAGTATTTATAAAGTGCCAACAATTCCTTAACGCTGTACAGTGGGAGAAACAGAATAACAAATATACATACACATTACACATACGGAACAGAAGGAGGGAGGATCCTGGTCGAGAGCTTACAAACTAGGAGGTGAGGGGTGACACATTAGGTGAGGGTGAATAGGGTAAGAGAAGTAGCGGGTTGCAGGAGGGCTGAATGAGGAGCAAGAAATGAACAATGGGGGATTATGGAGTGAGACGATTTGCTTCTCTAAAGTAATGTGTTTTCAGAGACTTCTTGAAGGACTGAAGAGAGGGGGAGAGTCTAATGTTGAGGGGGAGGGAGTTCCATAGAAAGGGAGCAGCTCGTGAAAAGCCTGGAAGGCGAGACTTGGGATGGGGTATACCTGGTAATAAGGGAGGAGGTGTAGGCAGGGGCATGGTTATGGAGAGCTTTATACGTGAGCACCAGTATTTTGAATTGGATTCTAAAGGAAACAGGGAGACAGTGTAGAGATTGACAGATGGATGAGGCGTGAGAGGTGTGGGAGGTGAGGTGTATGAGTCTGGCACCGGCATTCATTACAGACTGCAGAGGAAGAATCTAGGATCTCTTAAGGCCAAAGAGAAGGAGGTTACCCTAACCTTAATACTAACCCTAACACTAACCCTAACTGTATCCCTAAGTTATTAAAATCTGGTCAGACTAAAAGGTAAGCTGATATAATTATCTTTTTTTTCTTTACGTTTTCGTAATGGAAATGCTGTGACTTAAATGTATACTTAAAATATTTTTTTTTTAAAAACCCTCAAATTAATAAGAAACGGAAAAGTGACAAGTAACGAGTTGTCACTTGAAAGTGGTTTGATGAAACAATGCATATTGAATCAAATAAGGTTTTTAACTTTTGGAAACATGATAAGGGTATGTTTACAGTGCGAAAAGGGATAAAGCCTTCTCAGGAAAGAATACACAAAGCATAAAAATGTACCCGCTTTCAAATCATGTTTAAAAAGGATCAACACATGTTCTTGGGAAAATGATTTAACATAAATAACAGAAGGATAATATAATTAAATGGAAAGGGGACTATGGAATCAAAAAGCATGGAAAGGACATATGAAGTATGCGGGTCAGGGGGGTCTTTGACCTTATATCCCATTTAAATATACACATAGTGGATGACAATAAAATAAAGACCTGGCTGTATGTAAACTTACAGAAATACTTCAATATATTTCCTTTTGAAGTTATTTTTAGTGAAGAAAATAGCATTACGGCAATGGAAAATGTTCACAGGCAGAATTCATCAAAGGGGTAGTAGATTTTAGTACAGGGAAAGTCTGTTGAACATTTGGTTTGCTTACAATAGAAAAGACACACTTGCATGGGCCATACAAAAACATATATATATATATATTTAAATGTCAGTCCTGAAAACAGTCTGCAAGGACATTTCTCAAAATCTTAATAAATAGAGATATTATCTCAACAAACGGAACATGTTATTTACAAAACAAAAAACAAATGAACAGAGGGAGAAAAGTGCCCCAAAGTGTTTGTTTCCTGTAAACATTATACATAACTGAGCGTGCATATTCACTTGGAAAATCACAATACTGACAGCACTGATGTACTACGCCCCTGCTTTGTTCTGTTTGTATGAGGTTCCTTTCTGTTCTTAAGATAGAATGTGGAAGATATTCAGCTTCAACAGTCGTGCAATGATTAATGCTCATACAGTAAAACAAGACAATTTACTACTTTATTATTACATCACAACAATTACTAACCTTTCAGTGGGCATGTGCATTTAACACGGTAACTGATGGACTGGGAGAATAACATTAATAACCCCTAATACTCCCTATGCTTGTTGAATAGGGAATATGTCTGTCTTTTCAGTAAATGCCAAACCAATTAGAAATGGCTAAAAGTGGAATCTTCACCAAGAAACCAGAGTCATGATTCCACCTATGCAACTTAGAAACCTGGGTTAGGGTAAGAGAGATTCCAGGCTGGTATTCCATCCATATCATGTAACAATTCATCCCAAACTCTATCTTGTGCATGAGTTACATACAGTGAGTATTTTAAGCTAAAGTCGCACAGCAATGACTGATTTAACAACTATAACTTAACAAACCTGCAGCAGGTATCACACAGATGACATAAAGGTCAGTCAATCTTAACAAGGCTCTCTATTGCTGATTTAATAAAACTGGAATTGAAGATTTAGAGGATGGTCACTATAAGCAGTTCCTGGCACATTATTTAAACAAAATGTATGGGATAATTCAATAACCACTGAAAAACCGGTGGTTTAACTTTCACAAACTACAGTAGAGCTAGTACAGTAAAATTAGGTTAATTCACTGTTTAGGGAACTTTTACAATAGTCTGTTGTACTTTTCACCATTGATTCTGCTGAAGTTGTCTGGCATTGTTTTCAGTGTAGGTTTCAATGGGGTGACCACTGTTGTTTCCATCATAGGGCTCGATTTAATTCTATCGGGCAATTTTTGGGAAAAAATTGGTTATTTTCATCAAGGTTTACAATGGTACTTGAGTCGAATTTGTACAGTGTTGTTTTTATTGTTGTTTTGTTTTAAAATTGATAAAGTATATTCAGCTCAAGTTAACTGTAGTTGTCACAAGTATGTACTTTGCCATTTAGTGAATTATCCCTACAGCGATTGTCACCTATGTTGTCACTGTACTATCAAAGCACAATTGTAGCAATTATGATGTAGTGAAATATAATGATCCATGCAATCCTTTTACAAGTCTTTTTGGCTGTTTGTCCTTTGGGTCTTGGTCGTCAGACTACGGATGACCTAGGTCGTACTTCTACGTACGACTTGTGTCATCCACTTTGAGTGACTATGTACGAAACAGGTTGGACATTTCTGGTTAAATTAGCATATTATTTTGGGGAAAATACAGTAACAGATTCTCCATATTAGCAGAGTACCCCATAAAATAGATCACAATAGAAGTTTGAATGTTAACATGTGCCTAAATATACACTTGGCACATAAGGGGTTATGGCTCAACTATAAGGCATGAGTATGTTTCCCCTACCATCAAAATTTGTTTAATGAACAGGGCTGATCCCACCTGTCTCCCCTACGCAATAAAATATATTTGTTACACCCCACATTATCAGCTTCTCAGAGGTGTGTTGTACCAGGTTGTCCAAGTTTGTTCGACAAATCCCATTCGAATGGGAGCTGTCGCTAGTCTGTTTTTTATTGCTTTCTTCTCGATCATCGGCTTCCATTGGGATATATGGGAGGTTGACATTGATGAACATTGGTCTTTTTTCTACCTATCTTACTAACTATTTATATATTTAATAAATTAAGTCACAAAAGCATATTTATTTTATTTGATGAGTGACAATATTTCTGGTAAATACCAATATTTTTTCCCACCAAACTCTTATTTCCCAGATTTTACAGTTGTGTTCAAAATTATTCAACCCCCACTGAAATTGAGTGTTTTGGCCAGTTTGACATTGATTTTGATCATTCAGTCATCTTGCTTACAATTAAATCAAAGAGGCACGTGTAGGTCAGACAAATATAACATAACATTTATAATAAAATAACCACAAATGTCTTTTCTGTGCTCACATCATTATCAGTTTTATTCAACCCCCAAGTGACATTCAATCTTAGCACTTAGTACAACATCCTTTTACAGTTATAACAGCTTTTAAACGTGAAGCATAGCTTGACACAAGTGTCTTGCAGTGATCTACAGGTATCTTCGCCCATTCGTCATGGGCAAAAGCCTCCAGTTCAGTCACATTCTTAGGCTTGCGCACTGCAACTGCTTTCTTTAAGTCCCACCAGAGGTTCTCAATCGGATTTAAGTCAGGTGACTGCGATGGCCACTCCAAAATGTTCCAGCCTTTAATCTGCAACCATGCTCTAGTGGACTTGGAGGTATGCTTGGGATCATTGTCCTGTTGAAAGGTCCAACGTCTCCCAAGCCTCAGGTTTGTGACGGACTGCTTCACATTGTCATCCAATATCTCCTGGTACTGAAGAGAATTCATGGTACCTTGCACACGCTGAAGCTTCCCTGTACCTGCAGAAGCAAAACAGCCCCAAAGCATGATTGACCCCCCGCCATGCTTCACAGTAGGCAAGGTGTTCTTTTCTTCATAGGCCTTGTTCTTCCTCCTCCAAACATAGCGTTGATCCATGGGCCCAAACCGTTCTAATTTTGTTTCATCAGTCCACAGAACACTATCCCAAAACTTTTGTGGTTTGTCCACATGACTTTTGGCATACTGCAGTCGACTCTTCTTATTCTTTGGAGACAGCAAGGGGGTGCACCTGGGAGTTCTGGCATGGAGGCCTTCATTACCCAGTGTGCGCTGTATTGTCTGAGCTGAAACTTCAGTACCCACATCTGACAAATATTTTCTCAGTTCCTCAGCAGTCACACGGGGACTTTTCTCCACTCTACGCTTCAGGTAGCGCACAGCAGTCGAAGTCAGCATCTTCTTTCTGCCACGACCAGGTAGCGTTTCAACAGTGCCCTTTGCCTTGAATTTGCGAATGATGCTTCCTATGGTCTCTCTTGGTATGTTTAACATCTTTGCAATCTTCTTATAGCCATTGCCCTTCCTGTGAAGAGTAATCACCTCTTCTCTTGTCTTCCTGGACCATTCTCTTGACTTCACCATGTTTGTAACCACACCAGTAAATGTCTAGAAGGAGCTGAGTATCACAGTCATTTTAAAGCTGCCTAATTGGTGCATATTATCCTTTATTGCTGCTCCGTGACATCCACAGGTGTTTTCAATACCTGATTGAAAACACTTGAATGAACCTCTGTTCTTCAGAGTGGTAGTCTTTAAGGGGTTGAATAATTGTCTTAATGAAGAATTCACAAAAGAAACATTTACTACTGTATTACAAAACCAATTGATGTCATTTTAGTTGCATATGGTTCTTTAAAAAGTCCTTGTAGGATTTCATTCTGAATACAATTGCAAATGTACACTCAATTCCCTAAAACCCTTTACAGCATTGGGGGTTGAATAATTTTGAACACAACTGTATATACAATTTTGAATGCAGATAATACAGTAATGTATTCCTTTAATTCTTTAAAAATCCCGTCATGAAAACAATCTTTTAGGCTTTCTGTCAATAGCTAATGCCACCCCACACCTCACATTTTGCTGTGCTTGCTATCACTATTATGGCTTTCTGCAGATTATTGATGCAATGTGACCAGAGAGACTACCCTCCTCAGAGCCACATGAAGTGAGTTGGTGGTTTTCCAGTTTTGAAAGTTGTCAATCTCGCTGACAATTTCCCCAGAAAGGCCAAAGATTGATGGGACAGGAGACGCCAACTAATCTGTCACCACGAGAGTAACACATTAAGTCATATTGGCAGGCTGCTGTGAAAATGTTTGCGTTGCAGATGTTTTTACATTACCTGTTGTTTAGACCATTTCCCCTTCTTTGAACGGTCTGACGGAAAGGTTATATATAGAAAATAACTGATCGGCTCAATAGGAAAGACTGACTCTTCTCAAAGACTGAATGGTGTTAGTCGCGCAAAATAGTTTCTGCAAACATGTCTACCATTAATATATTTTTTTAAATTACGTTTTCATGCAAAACTATTGCTATTTTTAAAAGCAAACCTGCAATTTTTTTTATATAAAATGATTACAGTAAAAAAATTAATTTGTTTTTAACTTATTGTTTTACAGAAGAAGCCAACAATCCAGTGGTTGAAAAGGTAACACCGAAACCCACCCCGGGTACCACAAGCATTGCCGAGGGTAAGTCTTGCCTTCTTTTTATTATCTTGTCTGCGCACGTTTAATTTATTTTTCTCTGAAAAGTTGCCTGCCTGGGCTTGGGTATTATGTGGCAGGGAAAGTACTTAGAACCATTTAGGATGCATGAAAAACACTCAAGAAGGCTTTCTAAAGTAAGCCCATTTGTACAAGGTATTCCTTCCTGAATTACTTTGTAATGACTCAATTAGCTTTCATTTCTGCACAAAGGAGATTTACTTGCATAAATTAGCTTATCATCATTGAGGAAGTGTCACCGCTAAAGGACAGTTTATAGATACAACATGCAGTCCCTGTCACACCTATGAGAATGTAATATAGACATCTGTGTATACTTTGTGCTCAAACAGAACAGACTTCTGCCATTCAGGAGCTGACGGGGACAACAAGTCGCCCAAGGGACCAGCAATGTAGACGTCTCTGAAAAGGTCAACTTGACACAGGCTCTGACAATCGACCCGCGCTTCTGTCTTCTTTGATAAAAATCAGATAAACCTAAGACCACTAATTGATCTGCAGCCTGTTTAAATGTTGGCCATGCATATCTTCACTGCATATGATTATAGCAGAAAGCAATCGACTCAGGTAAAGAAAGGCCAGATAAAACAACCAACAACAACAACAACTGCATGGAAATTAAAGAAAGAAAGAAAGAGCGAGAAAGGTAAAGAAGCCGGAAGAGATTATCTATTCAAGCCCAAATTTTTACGGAATATGTCTCCCACTATACTGAACTAGAATTTACATTTTGTTAGGCTCCTAAAAAATTAATTGATCAAAAATTTGCCAAAACCATCCCCGTATTAATTACACTGCCCCAATAAAACGGAAAAATCCAGCATTGTTTGGAATAAAGTAAATACGCGATGAACGAGCCCAAGGACATTACTAGAGATGCCAGACATCTTCTTGTTTTCTTGACACAGACACCATAGAAGATGTGTTTCTTATCACGACTTAGCACCTCTGATATGCTTGAGCAAGGCTGCCATATCTTAACTGTGTCCTGTAAGGAAATGTCGTCTGGGTCGCCCTCCCAGCCAGATGTGCCCCTTATACATCACTCCCGAGGTGCTGTCAGAAGGAGGGTGGACATGAAGACCACGGTCAGGAAGTTAGATTTCCGCTGCTTTTCCTACTATGACATGTGGACAGGAAGCGAAGGGCTGATTCGAGGGCCCACACAGGAAAGCAGCAACAGGTTGCCATAAGTGTTTAGGCTGGCTTTGTGTTCAGCAGAGAGGAAGCGAGCACATCATATGTCACCAGTATGAGGCACTAAAATAAAAAAAGAGGTACTGAAATAAATACACAAAGAAAAGCAAAACATGAGGCAGTGATATAAATACAGGGAGAAATAGTGCCATTTTATTTATACCCCAAATAGGACAGTGTAGAGATTCTGAAATGTATTTCTGTAATTACAAGTATCAAATCCCTACATAATGTGATTCTGGAACACAAATTGAAACAAAATATACAATACCGCTGCAAGTGTGGGTGCACCTCAGACCAAAATCCTGCAGATCAGTTGAAGAAAAAAAGAAGGAATTCTCGGCACTTCACTTTCAACAAATTAGCAGCTTTTATTGGGATGAAAACTGCAGCAACATTTCAGCCATCAAAGTGGCCTTTGTCAAGTTCAACACTAAGTTACCCACTAAGTTAGGGTCATGTCTTCAAATATCAACAAATGGGGCAGATAAAGCATTGCTTGTTAAAAACCTGCAGATGTGGAGGCTGGACACTACTAGATACGATTGTCCTTTATATTGCATTTCTTCAAAAAGACACAGAATAATATGAGGATATGAGCATTATTACTTTTTAATACTATGAATACTTTTTCAGAAATCTCAGTGTCGAGGCAAGCTGTCCTTTAAAATGTAAACTATATTGGCAGACTTCAAAATATGTGTGATTTTTTTATTTAAAATTCTCATTTTCGCTCATATTTTGTAAGACAAAGACCAAGGCATCACAAGTTACTGTTTGGTTAATAGAACTTTAGGAATGATAGCCGTGTGTGTCTATGTAATGATCAGATATCTTGCTCACAGGTGTTTTGGCGTTTATGCGTGACTTAGATTTCCAAACACTTATAGGGTTATTCAAAGAGATTCGAAAAGTCACCGCACGTTCGGTGACTTTTCGTTCTCTTCATTTCGGTTCCTTTTGCCGATCCCATTTCGGTGACCCTGCGGTGTATTCAGCAAACACCACAGGGTCCCCGAATTGCAGGGAAAAGCTGCTGCAAACCCGACGAAAACGAACCTCAAAACCCAGCGAATGCACGCCGAAAACCCGCAAAAACATCTGGATTAACCCGCCGAAAACCACGGAAAAACCCGAGCAGGAGCCGATCACACGCAGCGAAGCAGCTGGAAAAAGCCGAGAAAGCTGAGACCGCAGACAGAGTGAAGTGAATAAATTAGGAAAACAGTTTGCATGAATGATTGAAAAGTGAAACGCTGTTTGCAAAGAAACTACTGAGCGAAAATGTCTGAAATTTACATATGAGGTCCAGGGAATGATAATAAAAAAGGCTGTTACAGAAAAAATAAGTAAACTTAAAAAAAAAAAAAAATCATAAAAATGCTTAAAATATCCTAAAAAATCTATAAATAAAGAGACTCTTTACTGCAGAATTTTATAATGAACGGTTTATTAGATATTGAATTAAAACCGGAATATTTTTAACAATGAAGCCTATGGGATTCTCTTGAATAAACTTGCCGAATTAAACCACCGAATGGCAGGGCATTTCGGGAACCTTTCACTGCTGGTTTGTGTTCTCTGAATAGCCGAAGCAGTGCTTTTTCATGGGGTATTTCACTGCCCTCGAACAGGCAATGAACAGGCACCGTATGTTCAGGTAATTCGGCAGGATTTGGCGAATTGCCTGCTCTCTGGATAGCCGAATGGCCAAGAAAGGTAACCGAACGCTGATTTTCAGCGTTCGGTTACCTTTCTCAAGCAATTCGGATCTCTTTGAATAACCCTGTTAGTACCACAAGTCCGCGACTGTAGCAAATTCAATCATACTATAAATGCATCTGTATATCCAAATTGATTTACACAGCCATCCCAAAAGTGCCCAAATAACCAGCCACATTCACCCATTAGTATGTTTCTACCTGGAAGAGCCTGATTGCAATGTATCCATAAACAGTCATGGGTTGAATTCAGAGGTTCAAAATGTAAGTGGCAACATGTACTGATTTGGGTGATCAAAATTTCACAAATTTAGTAAGGTATGATAAAAGAGAAAAGTCTAGGAGACTGAACGAATACATGGCTAGAGCTCAACTGAGCTGTTAGGCTAATGGCTCGAACTTCTACCTTAATGGCTCTTTTTGCTATTACAACCGATGCTTCCGGCTCACATGTTGCAGCTGCTTATTATACATTAACGGCTCCTATACTTTGTATAGGAGTTGTTAATTTGTGGCTACAAGGAGAAGAATGAGCTTCTCAACTGAAGTTGGTATTGTAGCAAAAAAATCCAGCTTTCAGAACCTGTTTTTTTGTGATTTCGATTTTGCAAAATCAATATCTACTTCAATCGAAGGGACTTAACAAATTTATTATTTAACTCAGATCTCACGATGCAGAGGGCGATACAATCTGCCGCTTCCTCTGGTCGTAAACAGTGGAAGACTGAAACAAATAGTTCAAGTGTCCTTCCACAGCTCTTGCTATACGGAGCTCAAGTGAGCTCATGCAAGGTTGCGTTGGATTCCATGGAGTCCTATGGCTCCAGGAGCCAATAGGGCCAGCAGTGCACAGTGTTGCTGCCAGTATTGGTCAGCGGCTGAATAATATTCTATCTCAAGCCGCTGATTTAGTAGCTTGGCCACAGTAGAGCCATTAATGGCAAGCCGCAAAATGATAAAAGATTGCACAGCTTTTTCTTCTTTCTATTTGCAATTGTGCTTTAGTAAGAAAAAACCCATATATATATATATTATTTTTCATTACAGATATATACATATATTTACTATTGTATACCGAATTTGTGGAAACTGCTGCTCTAGTAACAGTTGTGTGAACCCATTCTGTTCCATTTTTCATCAGAGGGAACCTCATTTAATATACAATTTCTTTTACCATTAACCAGTGAGCTAAAATGCAAGAAATGCTTCATAGAATATTCAATTTCTTTTACCATTAACTGTTAGGCTAAAAAATAAGAAGCGGTTTCAAATGTGAACGCTTTTCGTAGCCTTTTATATCCCGAGAACAAATCTTGCCTTCGCAGTCACAGACAGAAAAAAAAGGTAAACATACTAGTATAAAAAAAAACAAATAAATGGGGACCTGTACCTCACCAGTTATGCTAATTTTGCAAGGGTATTTATTTTATTTTAATTTATGTGCATTGATTTCCTTCTGCTTTTAAGCGGCAGAACTCGTCTGTGCATTGTAGCATGATAAACCTGGTCTAGCCTAATTTATCTGTGAGCTATACATTATGCTTAAAATTTGCTAATGATATGCAAATGGGAGCCGTGAAGTGCCGGTGAATCCAGTAAGCCTGCTGTTCAAGGATCATATAACAAACCTAGACTGGCAGTTCTGATCCGATGTGCCTCTGCTGTATTTCTGCTTCCATCAAAATCAGTCTGTGCCATTTACATGCAGATTGCCATTGTTTTTACACGCTATCTTGTCAAATTATTTGACTCAAACATCATATTTTTTTAATTCTGGAAAATAATACCATTTTTCATTATACATATTAACTCTTGCTACGCTGAAAAAAAATGACAAAAAATAAGCCGCCTTCTTTATTTTTCTGCTGCAAGAGCAGACATAGTACGGCTAGATATATTTTTGGTTCTGAATACAGATTGAGGCATTTGACAAACGTAACGAGAACCATACATTAGTCTGCATGTTAAGAGATGTGTGCAAAACAATCAGTCAGTTAATGGGGTGTATGGCAGTCCTACCGCCACATCCATTGTCGCCATGTTACTGCAAGGCTATGCTTGCAAGCAAACGTTAATTGCCTGTTGTCCCTTTGTGGACTATCAGCCTGAAATGGATTGACTTGACAATAAGGGAGGAAAATGTATATATGATTTTTGTTCTGTTATAGTTCAAGAAATGTGTATTGCATTTTCCCACTTTGATCAGTCATTTATTCATAATGGTCACCCGGAAGACAACAATACTTTGTTATGGGGCAGGTAATGGGTTCAAAATATTACTAACAAGGCTGCTATATGCTATAAATGGAAAGAGGGACCAGAGGGGTTAATATCAGGGGGTGAGTCCTGCGGGAACGAATGGGAAAGACGTTCCCGCACTTCTCCCACAGCGGGAACGTTGCGGGAACACAGGTTCCCGCTGTGGGCAGCCGGGGCTGCTAGTGGAATGCTTTCCGCTAGCAGCCGCTCGGCTGGCCGCGTTCCCCTGAAGCTCAGCTGCGTGTGCCTCCCTCCCTCCTCGGGCGGCCGTCTCCTCAGTCCAGTCTGAAGGCTGTGACGCGGCCTGCAGCTGAGATCTCGTGAGACCTCGCAAGAGTGTGTCACAGCCTTCAGAGGGCAGAGGAGGCGGCCATGTGCAGGAACACGTCTGAGCTGCTCCAAGGAACATGGCGGTCCTGAGGTCTGCAGGCTAGGTAAGTATAATTTCGGGGATCACTGTCTGGCTGTAATTAATTCTGGGGGGCATGTGACTGGCTATAATTAATTCTGGGGGTCCCAGTCTGGCTATAATTAATTCTGGGGTATGTGGCTCGCTATAATTAATTCTGGGGGTCCCAGTCTGGCTATAATTAATTCTGGGGGCATGTGGCTGGCTATAATCAATTCTGGGGGTCCCAGTCTGGCTATAATTAATTCTGGGGGCATGTGGCTGGCTATAATTAATGCTGGGTGTCCCAGTCTGGCTATAATTAATTCTGAGGGCATGTGGCTGGCTATAATTAATTCTGGGGGTCCCAGTCCGGCTATAATTAATTCTGGGGGCATGTGGCTGGCTATAATTAATTCTGGGGGGCATGTGGCTGGCTATAATTAGTTCTGGGGGTCCCTGTCTGGTTATAATTAATTCTGGGGGTCCCAGTCTGGCTATAATTAATTCTGGGGGCATGTGGCTGGCTATAATTAATTCTAGAGGTCACAGTCTGGCTATAATTAATTCTGGGGGGCATGTAGCTGGTTATAATTAATTATGGGGTCCCTGTCTGGCTATAATGAATTGTGGGGGTCCCTGCCTGGCTATAATTAATTCTGGGGGGTCTGTGCCTGGTTATACATGATTCTCGAGGCGGGTATATATATATATATATATATATATATAGTGTGGAGGGCTTTTATCTCACTTTTTGTCCTCCACTACAACCCTTGTAGATACTGATTGCCCTGTGGGTCCCAAGCATCCACTGCAACTGGTCATCATGCCTAGCTCCTAGCTGATGAGGGTCCAACAAACCCGAAACAGCGCTGTCCTAGGAGTGGCTTTGACCAGTTGCATAAACCTTATCTCTGCTACAAAGCCACAGTGTGGCATAGCATTGATTTTAGGGTTCTGTGTAATAACAGACCCAGGATGCACTTGAGCCATACCCCCAGACCGGGTGAGAGAAATGGTGGCGGGGTCGGAATCCTGCTCTCTCCCACCTGCACCTACCAGCATCTCCCTCCACCTCCATCCCTCTCCTTCTCCTCCTTCGAGACACACTGCATCCGCCTGTTCTCTCCTCTGGCTCTCAGGGTGGCAGTCATCTACCGCCCACCGGGACCAACCTCCCAGTTCTTTGACCACTTTGCTACCTGGCTTTCTCACTTCCTGTCTTCTAATCTTCCATGCCTAATTCTCGGCGACTTCAACATTCCCATTGACGATCCTTCCGCCCCTGCTGCCTCCAAACTTCTTTCACTCACATCCTCCCTTGGACTCACACAATCCTCCCTCCTCCCTACCCACCGCGATGGTCACGCTATTGACCTTGTCTTCTCCAACCTCTGCTCCATCTCTGAGTTCAACTGTCGCCCTTTCCCCATCTCTGACCACCACCTTCTCTCTTTCAACCTATCTGGACTTCCTAAACACCCTGCTCCCCCACCCCACACACACACTCGCAGAAATCTACATGCTGTGGACCCCCATCAATTCTCCAACCTACTTCACCACCTCCCTCATACCTCATCCTTCACCTGCCCTGATGCTGCCACTAATCACTACAACACTACTCTTATCTCTGCTCTAGACACTCTTGCTCCTCTTCGACTCTGTAAGGCCCCACGCCGCCAGCTTCAGCCCTGGCACACCCTCCAGACACGCTACCTGCAAAGATGCTCCCGCACTGCAGAGCGTGCCTGGAGGAAATCCCGCTCTGAAGCTGATTTTGTTCACTTCAAGTTTATTCTCCGGTCATACACCTCTGCCCTCCACTTGGCCAAACAATCCTTCTTCTCATCTCTTATATCTACGCTGTCCTCCAACCCTAAACGGCTCTGGTCCACCTTCAACACCCTCCTCTACCCACCTGCACCTCCCCCCACAGCTGCCTTCAGCGCTCAAGACCTGGCAGACTACTTCCTCAGTAAAACTCTAAATATCAGACGCAACATCCCAACACAAGATAGTTATCTGCCACCTCCACTCCCACAGGTCCCCTCTGCCACCCTCTGCCGCTTCCTCCCAGCCACTGAGGAGGAAGTCAATTCCTTATTGTCCTCCTCACATCTCACCACATGCCCGCTCGACCCCATTCCCTCACATCTAATTCCTCCCCTCTCCTCCTCCCTCACCCCTGCTCTCACACACATCTTCAACCTATCTCTCTCCACTGGCTCCTTTCCATCCGCCTTCAAACACGCGCTAGTTACCCCTTTACTAAAGAAACCATCCCTAGATCCCAACTCTCCATCCAACTACCGCCCTGTATCCCTGCTTCCTTCACATCAAAGCTCTTAGAAAAACTAGTCTTCAACCGCCTCTCCCTCTTCCTGTCCTCCAATTCCCTACTTGACCCCCTGCAATCTGGCTTCCGTCCCCTACACTCAACTGAAACTGCCCTCACCAAAGTCACCAACGACCTCCTAACTGCTAAAAAACACGGCCACTATTCTATTCTCATCCTGCTTGACCTCTCGGCTGCTTTTGACACTGTTGACCACCCCCTCCTTCTACAGACCCTCAACTCTCTGGGTCTCGGTGACACTGCACTCGCTTGGGTCGAATCCTATTTATCCAACAGGTCCTTCTGTGTGTCCTTTGCTGGTAACTCCTCCTCCTCATTGCCTCTATCTGTTGGTGTACCTCAAGGCTCTGTCCTTGGTCCTCTGCTCTTTTCCATCTACACCTCCTCCCTGGGCAAAATCATCAACAGCTTTGGCTTCAATTACCACCTCTACGCTGATGACACTCAAATCTACCTCTCTACCCCTGATCTCTCTCCCCCTGTCCTTTCAAAAGTCAGTGACTGTTTATCTGGCATCTCCTCCTGGATGGCCTCCCACCACCTAAAGATCAACATGTCGAAGACTGAACTCCTACTTATTCCTCCCTCCAATGCCTCCCCACCTCCTGACTTCTCTATCACGGTGGAGGGTATCACCATTTCCCCATCAAACCAAGTTCGCTGTCTTGGAGTTACACTTGACTCTGCTCTTTCCTTCATCCCCCACATCAAGTCTCTTTCCTCCTCCTGCCGATACCAACTGCGTAATATTTCCAGAATTCGGCCATTTCTTACCGCTGTCGCCACAAAACAACTCATACACGCCCTGGTAATCTCCCGACTCGACTATTGCAATAATCTCTTATCTGGCCTCCCTCTGTCCCGCCTCTCCCCCCTACAATCCATCCTGAACGCCTCCGCCAGACTAATTCACCTCACCCGCCGCTCTGTCTCTGCCGCTCCCCTCTGCGAGTCCCTTCACTGGCTCCCCATCCACTGCAGAATTAAGTTCAAAATCCTTATCCTTACCTACAAAACCCTCACTAACTCAGCTCCCCACTACCTGTCCTCACTAATCACCAAATACACCCCAGCCCGCTCCCTAAGGTCAAACAGTGACCTGCGCCTAGCTTCTCACCGCATCACCTCTTCCCATGATAGACTGCAGGATTTCTCACGCGCAGCCCCCACTCTCTGGAACGTTCTCCCTCATACTGTCAGACTTTCCCCTAACTTCTCTTCCTTCAAACGCTCCCTTAAAACATTCCTATTTAGGGAAGCCTACCACCCAACTCACTGACGCAATCATCAATCACTCTAACCTTACAGTCCTCTCCTCCTGTTTCCAACCCCAACCCTCCCAGATTGTGAGTTCCTACGGGAATAGGGCCCTCATCTCCTCCTGTACTGTTTGTCAAATGTTGTTCAATGTATTGTAACCCTGTCTATACTGTGCTTATTGTACAGCGCTGCGGAATATGCTGGCGCTTTATAAATAAAGAATAATAATAATAATAATAATAAAGTGATGTAATTTGCATATCCTACCCATAATTTCTTGGTGCATATGGGGAATGTGGCACAGGAGCTCTGGGATGCAATTCCACGAATTGCTGTGATGTGCAAGTGGCTTCTGCAATAATAAACACACTATATATATATTACTTTTTTTCCCTTCGGGTAATGGGGGTTGTGGAATTCTTGAGTGAGTTCCCTCACTTTTTTCCCCAGGACTTGACCCCTGGTTAATATTATTATCATTATACTTTATTTATATAGCGGCAGCATATTTCGCAGTGCTGAACAATGGACACGATATAGACAGGGTTACAATACACTGAGACTGAACAAAATTTGATAAACCAGTACAGGAGGAAACGAGGCTCGTATTCCAGTGGAATTTACAATCTAGAAGGGTTGGGGGTGGAAACAGGAGGAGAGGACTGCACGGTGAGAGTGATGGACTGGTTGGGGCAATGAGGTGTATCAGTGAGTCAGGTGATAGGCTTCCCTAAATAGGAATGTCTTGAGGGAGCGTTTGAAGGAAGGGAAACTAGGGTAAAGTCTGACAGTATAAGGGAGAGCGTTCCAGAGGGTGAGGGCTGCGTGTGAGAAATCCTGCAGTCTATCATGGGAAGAGGTGATGCGGGGAGAAGCTAGACACAGGTCACTGTTTGATCTTAGGGAGTGGGCTGGGGTGTATTTAGTGATTAATGAGGACAGGTAGTGGGGAGCTGAGTTAGTATGTTAATACTAACATAGTTAATATAACATAGTTAATATAGCAGAGTTAATATGAACCCCTCCTGACCATGTTTTCAGCTTAAACATTCCTTTAAAAAGTGGTCTCCCTAAATGCTGGTTCTCTCTCTGTGTGTGCACAAGCTGATTGAAAGCCTTCCAGGAGGAGGAAAGCAAAGCATTTACAGGCTTCCACGGCAGGTAATGAAACCTAACAGCGTTATTCAAAGAGATTCGAAAAGTCACCGGACTTTCGGTGACTTTTCGTTCTCTTCAATTCGGTTTGTTTTGCCGATCCCATTTCGGTGACCCCGCGGTGTATTCAGCAAGCACCACAGGGTCCCCGAATTGCAGGGAAAAGCTGCCGCAAACTCGATGAAAACAAACCGCAAAACCCAGCGAATGCACGCCGAAACCGGCAAAAACATCTGGATTAACCTGCCGAAAACCACGGAAAAATCCGAGCAGGAGCCGATCACACACAGTGAAGCCGCAGGAAAAAGCCAAGACTGCAGACTGAGGGAGGTGAATAAATTAGCAAAACAGTTTGCATGAATGATTGAAAAGTGAAACACTGTTTGCAAAGAAACTACTGAGCGAAAATGTCTGAAATTTACATATGAGGTCCAGGGAATGATAATAAAGAGGGCTGTTACAGAAAAAATAAGTAAAATTTAGCCCTTTCGCTGCTGAGGCGTTTCACACCCCTGTGCTGAGGTCATTTTTACTGGTTTTGCTCATCATGTTTAAACGTGTTTTGAAGGCTTATTTTAGTATATGACCCAGACATATTATATATCGTTCTTTCCGTCAGACTCGGTAGATTCATAATATGTCATTATTATATGTATACGTCATGACCTGTCTGTATATTATAACAAAAAATGCAATAAAATATGTATTTTCAATAATTTACAATGTGTAAAGTGGTTTTTTTTCACATTTTAACATGCGAGCAATTGCGGTTATATTTTGTATGGGGTGCGCTTGTTAAAAAAATTAGAGATGGGGTCTCGTTACATTTTTTTTTGGGGAAAATTACACGAGTTTTAACAAACGCACCGCATACAAAAATCGTTAGTGCAGCATCATTGTTCACATTATAATTGAAATGGGAACAATATTTCTGCATTAACGAACCAAAAAAAAGAAAAAAAAATGTTTATTTTTTTTTTATATATATTTTTTTAAATATATATATTTTTTTATTTTTAATTTTTATTTTTTTTTAAAAACTTTTTTCACTTTCGTGTTTGGTATCGTTGGAACAGCCATGCTCTGGCCGATCCAACCATACCAAACTTTAACCCCTAGCTGCCACGGATCGGGAGATAGGGAGTTCATTGGAACTCCCTATCTCCACCGTTGGTGCCAGTTAGGGGTTAACTCTAGGACTGGCGTCATCGTGCTATGCACGATGACGCCAGTCCTCAGGGGGAGTTCCCGGAGGCTTGGGCGACATCCAAGATGTCGACCAGCTCCGGGAAAGGATCACGAACCGGCGCTTTTCAGCGCCGATTCGCGATCCAGCTCCCCAGGGGTTAATGCCAGGCACCATTTGGAAGGGCAGGCTGTGCCCTTCCAAATGGTGCCTGGGTTAACCCCCGCAACGCCGCCGATCGGGAGGGAGAGAGGTCCGAACGACCTCCCCCCTCCCTTTCAGGCGCCTCCTCCGCACATGCGGGGGGGGGCGCCTGAATTAGGTGTCATCGCGCCGCCGCGATGACACCTAATTTCATCGGCGGCTGTTCCGGATGCTGGGCTGACATCGAGGATGTCAGCCCGCACCGGGGGGGCCAGCGATCGGCCGGAACCCGGCCGAACGCCGACCCCAAAGGGAGGACGCGCTCAGCGCGTCCTCCGCACAGCAGGAGCCATGTGGAGGACGCGCTGAGCACGTCCTCCGCATGGAAGTGGTTAAAAAAACTTAAAAAAAAAAAAATCGGAAAAATGCTTAAAATATCCTAAAAAATCTATAAATAAAGAGACTCTTTACTGCATAAATTTATAATGAACGGTTTATTAGATATTGAATTAATACGGGAATATTTTTAACATTGATGCCTATGGGATTCTCCTGAATAAATTTGCCGAATTAAACCACCGAATGGCAGGGCATTTCAGGAACCTTTCACTGCTGGTTTGTGTTCTCTGAATAGCCGAAGCAGTGCTTTTTCATGGGGTTTTTCACTGCCCTCGAACAGGCAACGAACAGGCACCGTATGTTCAGGCAATTCGCCAGGATTTGGCGAATTGTCTGCTTTCTGGATAGCCGAATGGCCAAGAAAGGTAACCGAATGCTGATTTTCAGCGTTCGGTTACCTTTCTCCAGCAATTCGGATCTCTTTGAATAACCCTGTAAGTTTTGAAAGGAGGAAGGAAGAATTTTAGCTCCCTATGAGTGAATATGTTAAGTTTATATTAAAGTGTGCCTCTAAGCAGTACAGTGACCCCTCACCCCCACTGCAGAACCACATTTCCATTGCCCTGCCATTTTTCCAGACCTATAAAAGGGTCAAGTTCAGCTTTGGCTGAAGTTGCCTGTCAGGGCACCATTCAGGGGGTTACAGCCCATGATATGCTAAATGGCTCAAGGGGGGGGGCCCTGGCCCGTTCCAAACACTGTATCACTTGTCAAAGTGCCTCAGATGTAAGGGCCCAACCATGCCAAAATGAATTGACCTATGAGGATACCAGGAAATTTACTGGTGGGCCGGCGCATCTGGGGCCGGTAATAGCACTCTCTGGCTAATCACTGAGGGAGCGATTAATATGGTCTGCACCAGGTAGAGGTGCAGAGCGAACACTCTCCAATCCGGAAACATCTTTTATCCACCAGGGATTTAGCCCACTCCCTGTAAAATAAGGTAAACAGAAGAGAAGGCAAAATGGTATATTTTTAATTAGTGTATGGAAATAAGCAGTTGAGAGAAGGGGTCCCGACCAGTGGTTCAATAAGGGGCCCCAAGATTTCTAATGGCAGCCCTGCTGCCTGTGTATAGTTACTTCTCTTACCCACCTCAATGCCATCTCCTCACATTTACACTATAGCAAGTGTTGAATGATTTCTCCAAAATTCTTTCATCACTTTCCATGCTTGTTCCAAAACAGCTCTGTTTAACATCAGATTTCTTCATTTTGCAGGCACAGGAAAAGGCACAGACTATGCAAATTTCTACAGAGGTTTGTGGGACTGCACAGCAGAACATCCGGATGAATTATCTTTTAAACACGGCGATGTTATATACATCCTGAGCAAGGTATGGCACCACGTGTTAACTGATATGTGTCGGGTATTAGTTGAGCCCATTATTGTTTGGACAGAGCTTTGGGAGAGGGAAATTGGCACCATGACGGTACTGAATGTCCCGCGGAAAGTTCTATCTCTTGCAAAAAATTGTCTGTACAGTCACAATAATGAATTACTATGTCAGCGAAACACAATCAAATTTGAAAACATAACCTAATAACAGGAATCAACTTAAAAGTATGTTTATGCATGCCTTAGGATTTGGCTGCACTCCAGTGCCAAGCCTTTATAAGAAACAATTATTATAGGATGAATGCCCACATAGCCTAACGCTGCATTTTATATTATGTTCTAGCTTCCTTTTCTAAGTAGATGATACTGATTAGGAGTTATTTCCACTAATGGAAATCACATTAGAGGTCATTTTGGCTCAGTACACTAAACCCCTCTTCTTTTCCTCTATGTTTGGATGGCAACAAACTGCTGTAGATATAAGACATGAAATGACCCGGGTTTGTTTAACGACTTCATAACTGAAGAATAAGTACATACAGAAAAAAATTAGGTTATTTTAGCAAGTACATTAGTTTGTGTAATGTTTTATGTTGTTTATTGGAAAGTCAAAATAGCCGTGTGTGTGTGTGTAAATATATATATATATAAATATATATATATATATTCTAGAAATTTTGCACTCAAGGATACTACTGGATATCTCTCTGGAGCCCAATGATTTTAACTGATTATACCACCATGGAACAGCACTCGTGTCTTTCAATCCAATGAGCGGCATAAGAGATTGTCAGCTGTAGTCCCTCATTTCCTGATGAAAGTTTAATAAATAAATCTGTCTTGCCGCTCATTGGATTGAAAGACCCAGGAGTACAGTTATACTATTACACTACAACTCTTGTAGATACTGATTTGCCCTACGGGTCCCAAGCATCCTCTGCAACTGGTCACCATGCCTAGCTCCTAGCTAATGAGGGTCCAACAAACACAAACAGCGCTGTCCTAGGAGTGGCTTTGACCAGTTGCATAACCTTATTTCTGCTAGAAAGCCACAGTGTGTGTGGCATTGATTTTAGGATTCTGTGTAACAACAGACCCAGGATGCAGAAGAGTGAGACAGATGTCATTTGCATATCCTACCCAGAATTCCTTGCTGCATATGGGGAATGTGGCACAGGAGCTCTGAGATGCAATTCATTGAATTGCTGTGATGTGCAAGTGGCTTCTGCAATAATAAACACACTATATATATATATATATTCTGTACATACTTGCCCAGTGCTCAGCTCAATGTGATGTGGACAATCCTCTGTAGCCAGGATTTATTATTTGATATAATCTTGGGCTCTTCACACTTTAAGCCATTGATACTCAACCTTGGCCGTTCTGATGTTTTGGTACTACATTTCCTACTTTTGACCTAATGAGTGGCTGAGCCTCACGGGAAGCGTAGTTCCAAAACATCTGGACGGCCAAGGCTGAGCACCCCTGCGTTAACCCTTTATGGAAAATTACTGTTTCACTAAGAGGTTAAACTCATCGAGGATGTTCATTGAATATAAAGCTTTCCGTTTTGAAAGTGTCTGCATGGGAGCAACTACATAGGTTTGGGGCTAGATACTGGTTGGCTAAGATACTGGTTGGCTAAGATACTGGTTGGCTAAGATACTGGTTGGCCCACATTCCATTCTTTTTACCTCAGTGTATCTTTGGGCAATTCTTTTCATCCACTTTGTGCCTGGTGCTATATACTTCTCACTTCTTGTTCCTCTGCAAGTACCTGCACTCGGCCCTAGGTTGAAAGTGCTTGGTGCCTAAATAGTTAACTTTTCACTGGCCTTTATTTGGACTAGAGCAACTCTAATAGCCAATATTATCATATAATATGTTGGGTGCTATATGTCATTGTGTACCCAGTTGTCCTACACATTGTACAGTGCTGTGGAATATGTTGGTGCTTGTAATAATTGAAAGTGTCTATTTTATCCATCGTCAAACTGAATTAGGATTCTATTTAAATCTTTAAAATGGTTTACCAAGTAATTAATTTGTTTACTTATTTCACTGTTTTTGTTGATTGCGGTGTAGGGTTTTCTTTTTGTCTAACTCTCTAACCTGATCACAATCCCTCACGCTCCTCCTCCGACAATAGGATTTTACACTGTAGGCAGAAATTAAATAAGAAATGTGTATTGCTATAAAGCTTCCCTTGCAAAACTGTATTTATTAAAGCTTTCTTTTAAAACCACTATCGCACACCTTTGTCGCAGCCCTGTGCATTGGCAAATTCAAATCTGGCATTTCCAAAGGAATTATGGTTATTTTGGATGACTTGTGATTGAAGCACTGCAGATAGAAAGCTCAAAAATTCAAGCTCAAGGTAAACTAATTATAAGATTAACAGGGTTATTCAGAGAGAGGTGAAAATCAGGAGAATTTATTTATTTATTTATTTATAAAGTAATTTTACCGGGAAGGATACATTGAGATTTCTCTCGTTTTCATTGTATGTCCTGGGTTCAAGAACATTGAAATGTTACAGTCGTTACAGAAATACAAAATAATAAAATGCAAGATATTAAAAAAAAACGCAAATATACAGATTAACAGAAAATAAATATGTAGGAAATAGTCATTATGTTACATGTTTACAGGTGCATTCTGTATGGAGGTATGTTAATATGGAACTCTTGAGTGACTTAAGACTGGGGGAAGATTTGATGGTGTCTGGGAGGTTATTCCATAATTGTGGTGCTCTGTAGGAAAATGAGGATCGAGACACTGTCTTTTTGTATTGTGGTATTGCAAGTAAGGTGCTGGTCCTGGATCGGAGGTTATAGGATGACTGAAGATGTGAAAATTCTAGGTCAAAATAGCCAAACCAGAAAAATTCTCCCATTTATCTCACTGTCCAAATCGGCTATTTTTACCAGCAATTTTCACTTCTCCAGTCATTCTCCTGGTTTTCACCTCTCTCTGAATAACCCTGTAAAAATCTCATTGAGTTTAAACTTAGGTGAAACTTTAATAGATATATTGTGCCACAGGAATTCTTGCATAACTAGAGATTTGGGGAATTCTTAATTTTCTGGACCATTATGTGTGATCTGTTGTAATGTATTAAGGTGGAGTAGTCCATCCTGATCAAATAGAAACATAGAAACATAGAAACATAGAAAAATGTCGGCAGATAAGAACCTTTCGGCCCATCTAGTCTGCCCAATTACATGGATACTTGACCTGGATTTATCTTTTGTTTAGGATAGCCTTATGCCTATCCCATGCCTGCTTAAATTCAATTACTGTTTTGGCCTCTACCACTTCTACTGGAAGACTGTTCCATGTATCCACCACCCTCTCAGTAAAATAATGCTTCCTGATGTTACTTTTAAACCTTTGCCCCTCTAATCTAAGACTATGTCCTCTTGTTTTGCTATTTTGTTTCCTTTTAAATATACTCCCTTCTACCTTGTGGATTCCCTTTACGTATTTAAATGCTTCTATCATATCTCCTCTGTCTCGTCTTTTTTCCAAGCTGTACATGTTAAGATCATTAAGCCTTTCTTGGTAACTTTTCTCCTTCAAGCCGTACACCATTTTAGTAGCCTTTCTCTGAACTCTCTCTAAGATGTCTATATCCTTCTGGAGATACGGTCTCCAGTACTGCACACAGTACTCCAAGTGAGGTCTCACCAGTGCTCTGTACAGTGGCATGAGCACTTCCCTTTTCCTACTGCTAATACCTCTCCCTACACAACCAAGCATTCTGCCAGCATTTCCTGCTGCTCTATTACATTGACTACTTAGGCTAGGGTCAGACTGAGGCAGTGCGAACGCGCGTTCTGGCGCACTTAATCACGGCCGCACTAGCAGCAGATGCCGGGCAATGACGGCCAATATACGAAGTACGGTCGCACAAAAGTCCGGCTGCGCAACGCAAGTGGAAAATGAACGCATTTTTTCGAGAACGTGAAACCGCAGGTACTGACGTACAGAGTGCGCTGTGTCCGCTAGCGGCGTGTGTGCGTGATTAGGAGACGTCAGACGCTGCTAATGTCCGGCCAACATAACGTCCAGACACAAAAAGTGTTTTATTGATGATCCATACAAAATCACGGACGAAAATGCGCATAGTATGACCACTATCACGTATTCTGTGAAAAAATGCGTCCATTCGTTCGAACGCACTTTTTCACAGACAACATAAAAATGCGTTCGTCTGACCCTAGCCTTACCTTTAGATCCTCTGAAATAATAACCCCTAAATCCCAACCCTCAGATGTTGAGGTTAGGACTGTATCAAATATTCTATATTCAGCCCTTGGGTTTTTACGTCCCAGGTGCATTATCTTGCACTTATCCACGTTAAAACTCAATTGCCACAGCTCCGACCATTTTTTTAGTTTACCTAAATCATTTGTCATTTGGCTGATCCCTCCAGGAACGTCAACCCTGTTGCAAATCTTTGTGTCATCAGCAAAAAGACATACTTTACTATTAATACATTCTGCAATATCACTAATAAAAATATTAAAGAGAATGGGTCCAAGTACCAGTTTATGTAAGTGGTAGTGTCCCTTTAACGTAAATTCTTTAGTCCAAATAAAGGGCCTTTATAAATACGTGGATGTGCCTTGTTGTCCCTTCCTCACTTCTGGATCTGCTGAAGAGTTAGTTACTCTGGAGTCCATAGAGCACCGTCATTAGGGTATTCTGTTATACTGACTACTATTGCCTGGCTGTGTGCAAGAATACAACCCCCACCCCCATTTTCCCATTTTCTCTTTTGCAGAAAACATATGTCAGACATTGCATAAAAGGAAAAACAAATGACTGTGGGGTATCAGGAATTGCAATCCGATAGCAGAAAATGATCGGTTTAACTATATCTAGATGACAACTTTGAAGGGACACCATGCTAGCACTATTTTCATAATGAATACATAAAATAGTTTGATTGATCGTTACAGTAATTAGTGTACTTTGACCGCACCATCTCAGTCCTGCACTCCAGTGATTACACAGGCAAAAAATAGTTACCATTTAGATACATAGACCATTTCAATAATATTTGATATTGCTCTTGCTCAATAATAACACTTATCATTGATTGTAAAAGAGATCCAAAACGTTACATTTCAGTGTGTGAATAGGGTGGAAAACACATTTTCAAAGACGCAGCTTTACATATTTACCGTATTTTTCGCTCCATAAGACGCACCTGACCATAAGACGCATCTAGTTTTTAGAGGAGGAAAACAGGAAAATAAATATTCTGAAATCAAATAGTGTAATAATGGATATACTGCCCCAGTTCATGGATACTGTCCCCAGCTCATGGATACTGCCCCCAGCTCATGGATACTGCCCCCCAGCTCATGGATACTGTCCCCCAGCTCATGGATACTGTCCCCCAGCTCATGGATACTGTCCCCCAGCTCATAGATACTGCCCCCCAGCTCATGGATACTGTCCCCAGCTCATGGATACTGTCCCCAGCTCATGGATATGCCCCAGCACATGGATATGCCCCAGCTCATGGATACTGCCCCCAGCTCATGGATATTACCCCAGCTCATGGATACTGTCCCCCAGCTCATGGATATGCCCCAGCACATGGATATGCCCCAGCTCATGGATACTGCCCCCAGCTCATGGATATTACCCCAGCTCATGGATACTGTCCCCAGCTCATAGATACTGCCCCCAGCTCATGGATACTGTCCCCCAGCTCATGGATACTGTCCCCCAGCTCATGGATATGCCCCAGCACATGGATATGCCCCAGCTCATGGATACTGCCCCCAGCTCATGGATATTACCCCAGCTCATGGATACTGTCCCCCAGCTCATGGATATGCCCCAGCACATGGATATGCCCCAGCTCATGGATACTGCCCCCCAGCTCATGGATATTACCCCAGCTCATGGATACTGTCCCCCAGCTCATAGATACTGCCCCCCAGCTCATGGATACTGTCCCCCAGCTCATGGATACTGTCCCCCAGCTCATGGATATGCCCCCCAGTCTATGGATATGCCCCAGCACATGGATACTGTCCCCCAGCTCATGGATATTGCCCCCCAGCTCATGAATATGCCCCCCAGTCTATGGATATGCCCCAGCACATGGATACTGTCCCCAGCTCATGGATACTGTCCCCAGCTCATGGATATGCCCCCCAGCTCATGGATATGCCCCAGCACATGGATTTTCCCCAGCTCATGGATATTGCCCCCCAGCTCATGGATATTGCCCCAGCTCATGGATACTGTCCCCCAGCACATGGATACTGTCCCCAGCTCATGGATATTGCCCCAGCACATGGATTTGCCCCAGCTCGCTCATGGATGTGCCCCAGCTCGCTTATGGATATTGCCCCAGCACATGGATTTGCCCCAGCTCGCTCATGGATGTGCCCCAGCTCGCTCATGGATGTGCCTCCGCTCACCTGTCGCCGCCGCGTTAGGCTCCCTCTGAGCGTGCGTCCGGCGGCAGGAAGCTTGGGCACTTGCCTGGGGGAGCCACGTGACCGCGATCTCGCGGTCACGTGGCTCCCCCAGGCGAGTGCCCAAGCTTCCTGCCGCCGGACGCACGCTCAGAGGGAGCCTAACGCAGCAGCGACGACAGGTGAGCTGAGGCATATTCGCTCCATAAGACGCACCCACTTTTCCCCCCACTTTTTTGGGGGAGAAAAGTGCGTCGTATGGAGCAAAAAATACGGTACATACTGTACGTCTAAGCATAGTTGCCAACCTTATAGTATGTGAGGAAAGGAGTCTGTGTTTGCAATATTTTATAGTGTGTCAAGTTGTTTTAGGCATAGTGCAGTATATTAATACGCTGCAGACCACAATATAATTCTTTCATGGTGGAACAGTTGGAGTGTTGCAATGATACTGTTCTTACAGGACTAACAATAAAATATTGTGACAAGCTCCTGAATCTGTTGTCAGGACTAACTTCTATATCCCAACTAAGGGACTAAAGAGCAAAACTAAAGTGTCTCCTTTAGCTGCTTAGATTTTAGTTTTGAGAAGCGTCGCTGTTTCCTTTCCCAGCACTACAATACCGGCAATGTTAGCACAAACACTGGCGCTTACTGGATACCACCCTATATACTGTATATATTTTATTCATACTTCCTGGTTTCAGAATTAATTTCATGGCTAGCAGGAAGAGAAATGCAAACAACTCCAGAGGACTCACTTGGAAGGCTCTTATAAAGCTGTGGTCACACGAGCGCACTTTTCACGTCCGTCTGACCGCCCTGTTTGCTGTACACCGTAGCTTTTCAAAGGAGTCAATAGAGAACAACACACGAAGCATGTGCGCACTTTTTAACACACAGACAGTGAAAAAGCTACAATGGACGTAGAGAAACCCCTGCATACAGTTTTTTCTTTTTCTCAAAGTCAGTCTTAACTAACTGATGCTATACAGCCTTTTTAATTCTTTTTCTCAACCTCAGCCAAAACTAACTGATACTATGCATCTTTTTCTCTCAACGTCAGTCATAGCTAACCGATACAATGTAACCACAAACTCATCCGTTATAAAGTGCATCCGTTTCATCGGACTCACTGTGCGCAATCAGTGAGCTCATGTGACCGCAGCCTAAGCTGGACTTCATGGATTCCCTTGCAGGTTATTCTGTCGTATGAGTTCCTGAGGATTCTTACTAGTGTTTCCATAGGATTTCTGCCCACCCTGAACAAAACCTCTTATACAAGTCTATTCACTAGGGATGTGCGTTTCGGGTTTTGGAATTTCGGAATTTTCACAAAATTTCCCGATTCGTGTTTTTCGGATGCGGCCGAATTTCCGAAAATTTTTAGATCCGAAAATGGCAGATCCGAAAAGTTTTCTGAGCCGAAACGAAATATTTTCAGAATTTTCGAATGGACTTGAAATGTGTCAAATCGAAATTTATTGCTTTGAAACGAGGAAAACAGACTTTCCGAAAAAACAAAAATTTCCGAACTTACGAAAAGTCGATACAAAAAACGAGCTAAGTGACACAAAAATCCGAAAAATGGTTGATATTCCGAAAAAAAAAAGTACACGAAAAACTAATCGAGCCGAACTGAATCGAAACAGAAATCGGTTGAAACGAGCCAAATCGAAAAGTTTAAAAATCCAAAAAATCGAACCGAATCGAACGGAAAAAAAAATCGGTGCACAAGCCTACTATTCACTAAAGGTGAAACTCATGTGAATTGGCAGAAGAAGAGAACAATCTAGACAAAATAGCCGATTTTGAAAGTGAGATAAATGGGAGAATTTTTCTGGTTTGGTTATTTTGACCTAGAATTTTAACTTCTCCAGCCATTCTCCTGAGTTTCACCTTTATTGAATAGACCTGATAGAAGTGGTACTTCTATTCCAACAACTGCTCAGTCATGATGTTCTCTGTTGCAATTCAGTCTGTGCAGGATCTATCTTTATGGAATCTTGTTGGTCTTACGTTAAGGCTAGGGTCAGACGAAAGCATTTTTCCCCGCGAACGTGAAAAAGTGCGTCCGAATGCATTGACGTATTTTTTCACGGAATGCGCAAAAACGGTCAGACGACGCGCATTTTCAGGCGTGATTTTGTACGGTTCGTCAATAAAACTCTTTTTGCGTCTGGACGTTATGTTGGCTGGACATTAGCAGCGTCTGACATCTCCTAATCACGCAAACACGCCACTATGCCGCAGCTGCGCACTCAGTACGTCAGTACTAGCGGTTCAGGGTTCTCAAAAAAATGCGTTCAAATTCCACTTGCGTTGCACGGCCGGACTTTTGTGCGGCCATACTTCGTATATTGGCCATCATTGCCCGTCATCTGCTGCTAGTGCGGCCGTAATTATGTGCGCCAGAACGCACGTTAAAAGTGCGCTGGTCTGACCCCAGCCTAAAAGTCGACCTGTTTCTTCATTTTGTTGAAGATGACCCTCTTGATTTTTTTTCCTAATTGATAAAAGAGTACTTACTGTATTGCCCACCAATATGTATAATCAATATGTCTGCAGGAAAACATGGCGGATCTGCCAACCCTAATGATAATACAGTCATTTTATTCTTAAGTTATTTTAATTATAGGATGAGAAAGACACTACTATTTTTTTCTAGTAACAAGCTTTTGAAAAAATAATAATTTAATTGTGAGCAGATTATTATTTTTCATGCTTTTATCACTTAGAGCAGTGTTTCCCAAACCTGTCCTCGGGACCCTCAACCAGGCCAGATTTTGCAGATTACCTTGGGGAAATACAGACTGTATCCTGCAATCACTGAGCAGCAAATCATATCACCTGTGCTGTGCTTCAGATATCTGCAAACCTGGCCTGTCACTGGGTCCTAAGGATAGGTTTGGGGAACGTTGACTTAGAGGGTCTCATATGTTCAACGGAAATAGCTAACTGCTTTGCGCGAGCTTGAACCCGATAAATATTTTGCCCATAGCCTTGTGCTCCACTTGTGATTGGGCTCATTGAGTCCGTAAAACCCGGGCTTGGCCTTCGGCTAGTAAGCGATGTTAACCCCAACATCTGTGGGCAGACTTTTTTAAGCTGAGCTGCAATATCAGTGTTCAGAAAATGCAAACAAGTAAATGACTGTGACAAAACATACCAGCAAGTGAGCTAAAGTCCTTGTAGTATAACTGAAAAATTGAACATTGTGTATCTTCCTCCATATCTCAAAACACAGGAAGGGCATTCTCACATTTTAAAAATTAAAATCTCACTTATCGTGAAAAACAACTGTGAACAAGTTAGCTCATGACCGTTCCTTTGGTACTTTAGTAGCAGCCACTATTGTAGCTCGTGCGTTCCACTATAATATGACTGCAGGGTGACTGGTTGAATAGAAATATTTTTCCTGTGGATAACAAATAATAAAGAATGAACGTTATGTAAAAGTTTGGATCCTGTAGACATTTGTGCTCATGTATGAATTATTCTCCTACGCGTGTCTATTCAAAGGCGTGTTTGACTTTGGTTTATTAAATATGATTGAGCTATTTTCAAAGTGTGTGGCTTTCTGCAATAAAGTACTAGAAACCACACATATTTTTTGCAAATGTACTTTGTCATTGCTAGATTTAATAATGAAAAATGTATTAATTACTTTGTCCATATCTCTAGTGGTATTTTATGGCGCCACAACCAACCACTGATAATCCCCAATCTATCAACTGTTAGAAGCATGTTATCGCACTGAGTCTATTCCAGTAGGAGACTATTTATTGTCAAGGGGTAAAGTAAATAGGTTGACAAATCATCTCAGCTCCTTTTACATGCAAAACTTGGTACGAGTCAAGAAGAACATATAGAGGCAATTTATCATGTAGAATTAATTTTGTGTTTGTTTAGGGACTGTAAGTGTTTGGCTGCATCAACCGGTCCAAAGTTACTGGAAATATTGATGCTGTGTTGCAAAACAATCATGAGAATAATTTTTTCACAAATGAATTATACTTGGTGGACAGGTCACGTGTATACCACAACTTATATATATTTTTTTATAGCCATATTTAGCACATAACATTGTATTGTTCTTTGCCCGTGTGCAAGAGTTCCGCTTTCTGTGACTCGCTCTGTGCATTTTCCTCAGATACAGTGAATTACAAAAATCGCTTTCATTACAAGACTTCTTTTTTCGGTTCCAGAATTTATAGGAGGACAATGACGCTTCCCATTGCCTGTCTTCATTTAGGGGCAGTGCACCGTGCTCATGTCCCCACCTCTCTATGTACTGATCTCAAAATGTATCGAGTCTGTGAAGGAACGCTAGCTACCAGTTGCATTCATATGTGAATCTGGCAATTACTGTGAACAGAGAAATAAATGTATAATAGAAGTATTAATGCGTACAAAACACAAATAAGAGAATAAGCATGGAGCAATCCAGTTCAAGAAATGATATATATATATAATACTGGCCCCCTATGAATCACACTCACTAGAAATTAATAAAATAAAAGTGTATAAAGATATGCAGGCTTATTCAGAGAAAGGTGAAACTCTGGAGAACTTTTGGTGAAGTGAAAATTCTAACAGGGTAATTCAAAGAGATTCGAAAAGTCACCGCACGTTCGGTGACTTTTCGTTCTCTTCAATTCGGTTCCTTTTGCCGATCCCATTTCGGTGACCCTGCGGTGTCTTCAGCAAACACCACAGGGTCCCCGAATTGCAGGGAAAAGTCACCGCAAATCAACCGAAAACGAACCAAAAAACCCACCGAATGCACGCCGAAAACCCCCAAAAACATCTGGATTAACCCCCAGAAAAACCCGAGCAGGAGCCGATCACCTGCTGCGAAGCAGCCGAGACCGCAGACGAGGCAGTGAATAAATTAGCAAAACAGTTTGTGTGAATGTTTGAAAATGAAACGCTGTTTGCAAAGAAACTACTGGGCGAAAATGTCTGAAATTTGCATATGAGGTCCAGGGAATGATAATAAACAGGGTTGTTACAGAAAAAATAAGTAAACTTAAAAAAAAAGAAAATCGGACTTTTAAAAAAAAATAATTAAGAACAATGCTTAAAATATCCTAAAAAAATCTATAAATAAAGAGACTCTTTACTGCATAATTTTATAATGAACGGTTAATTAGATATTGAATTAAAATGGGAATATTTTTAACATTGAAGCCTATGGGATTCTCCTGAATAAATTTGCCGCATGAAACCACCGAATGGCAGGACATTTCGGGAACCTTTCACTGCTGGTTTGTGTTCTCTGAATAGACGAAGCAGTGCTTTTCATGGGGATTTCACTGCCCTCGAACAGGCACCGAACAGGCACCGTATGTTCAGGCAATTCGCTAGGATTTGGCATATTGCCTGCTCTCTGGATAGCCGAATGGTCAGGAAAGGTAACCGAATACTGATTTTCAGCGTTCGGTTACCTTTCTCCAGCAATTCGGAGCTCTTTGAATAACCCTGTAAGTCAAAATAGCCAAACCAGAAAAATTCTCCTATTTAGAATTTTCACTGCTCCAAAAGTTCTCCAGAGTTTCACCTTTCTCTGAATAACCCTGATGGTGTTACTACTCTTTAGTTACGGCAAACATATACGCTCGGCTTCAGGGTAACAGCAGGAGTACGTGCAGCCAGCAGAAGATTCCCAACAAACTCTGCCACAACTGCAGTCGCCTGATGAACCCTTTAATGGCCCAAATATTGACAAATATAATCAGCGTTTTTGAAAAAAGGGATCTCCTCCAATGATGAATGAATGTGAATCACCATAAACCACCATATAATAATGATTCAAAGAAAAGGTATTTTATTCATATAAAATAAGATTAAAAACACTTTCCAACGAAAAGCCTATGTCCACGGGACCTATTATCAGGGTAATTCAAAGAGAATTGAAAAGTCACCGCACGTTCAGTTTGCTTGAATGTTTGAAAAGTGAAACGCTGTTTGCAAAGAAACTACTGAGTGAAAATGTCTGAAATTTACATATAAAATCCAATGAATGATAATAAAAAGGGCTGTTACAGAAAAAAGAAGTAAACTTAAAAAAAAATAACAAAATCTGATTTTTTTTTTTTAAAAAAACCCAAGAAAAATGCTTAAATATGCTTAAAATATCATAAAAAAATCTATAAATAGACTCTTTACTGCAGTTTTTTAGAATGAACGGTTTATTAGATATTGCATTAAAACGGGAATATTATTAACATTGAAGCTTATGGGATTCGCCTGAATAAACCTGCCGAATGAAACCACCGAATGGCAGGGCATTTCAGGAACCTTTCACTGCTGGTTTGTGTTCTCTGAATAGACTAAGCAGTGCTTTTTTATGGGGATTTCACTGCCCTCGAACAGGCACCAAACAGGCACCGTATGTGCAGGCAATTCGCCAGGATTTGGCGAATTGCCTGCTCTCTGGATAGCCGAATGGCCAAGAAAGGTAACCGAATGCTGATTTTCATCAGCCATTCGGATCTCTTTGAATTACCCTGTAAGCATATACTCTTATTATACATTTATTTCTATAGTGATCTGACATTGGAAGGAGGAGACACTTTTGGAGTATTGAGATACGCATATACTGTATATTTTCTACATACTGGTGCTGGTACACACTTTTGATAGTGCAGCTACTGTGAACAGGCCTGTGTTAATGGACATGTAAGTAAGCTGATGGTAGCTGCAGGGTGGCTGCTGTCAGGTCTGAAAACTGTACCATTCATCTTATCTGAAGATGGGAAGGGATACTGATTGCTTAATCCTATATATAGCTCAGTATGATAAGGTGTATTCTAGTATTTTTTAGACTAACATTGTTCATTCAATATTACTGTGTTATGACCATATGATTTAGTAAAGCGGTATTTATAACTCGGGTACATTATTGTGACCTTACAGGATTCTAAGTAACAGAAAAAAATAGCAGCACTGCGTGGGATCCTGTGAGGTGTCCTTTATTTGGAGCTCACATACAGAGAGGACATGGGAGACATTTCAACTCAAACAGAGGCTTTCTCAAGACTAACAGAGAAAGGTTCTATTTGTGCTGAAACGTCGCCCACATCCTCTCTGCATGTGAGCTCCAAATAAAGGACACCTCACAGGATCCCACGCTGTGCTGCTATTTTTTTCTGTTACTTGTACAGTGATGGAATTGGCAAAACCTTATTCCTTAATGCACCGTGTTGTTAATCTGCACTTTTTTGGTGAGTGCTGTCCTTTTTTTGGGTATTAATGACTCGATTCAGAATATTTGAGAGTCTCTTGTAAATACCGGCAGAGGCATCACTGCTAGTGTCGGCTCCTGGCATCCACAGGAGTGATGCATGACCATGCGTCAGCTCTGCACAGGTTTGCACTGGGACCATGAAAGGACACTAGGAACTATTTGTTCCCAATGTTCAGCTGCATGTAGCGAGAGGAGGTGGTGGATTGCGACATCTTCGGTTCGCAGGACCAGTGGCGTAGCGTGGGTTGTCAGCGCCCGGGGCCAGCCAAGAATTGTGCGCCCCCCCCAACCTGTGGACACGTTATCGATATTGCCCCAGCTTTCACATGGATATTGCCCCAGCCAGCTCACACATGGATATTGCCCCAGCTCACACATGGATATTGCCCCAGCTCACACATGGATTTGCCCCAGCTCACACATGGATATTGCCCCAGCTCATACATGAATATTGCCCCAGCCAGCTCTCACATGGATATTGCCCCAGCTCACACATGGATTTGCCCCAGCTCACACATGGATATTGCCCCAGCTCACACATGGATATTGCCCCAGCTCATGGATATTGCCCCAGCTCTCACATGGATATTGCCCCAGCTCACACATGGATTTGCCCCAGCTCTCACATGGATATTGCCCCAGCTCACACATGGATATTGCCCCAGCTCACACATGGATATTGCCCCAGCTCACACATGGATTTGCCCCAGCTCACACATGGATATTGCCCCAGCTCTCACATGGATATTGCCCCAGCTCACACATGGATATTGCCCCAGCTCACACATGGATTTGCCCCAGCTCACACATGGATTTGCCCCAGCTCTCACATGGATATTGCCCCAGCTCACACATGGATATTGCCCCAGCTCACACATGGATATTGCCCCAGCTCTCCCATGGATTTGCCCCAGCTCACACATGGATATTGCCCCAGCTCTCACATGGATATTGCCCCAGCTCTCACATGAATATTGCCCCAGCTCACACATGGATATTGCCCCAGCTCACACATGGATTTTCCCCAGCTCACACATGGATTTGCCCCAGCTCACACATGGATTTGCCCCAGCTCATGGATTTGCCCCAGCTCACACATGGATTTTCCCCAGCTCACACATGGATTTGCCCCAGCTCATGGATATGCCCCAGCTCATGGATTTGCCCCCAGCTCATGGATTTGCCCCAGCTCACACATGGATTTTGCCCCAGCTCATGGATTTGCCCCAGCTCACACATGGATTTGCCCCAGCTCACACATGGATTTGCCCCAGCTCATGGATATGCCCCAGCTCATGGATTTGCCCCCAGCTCATGGATTTGCCCCAGTTCTCACATGGATTTGCCCCAGCTCATGGATTTGCCCCAGCTCATGGATTTGCCCCAGGCCCCCAGCTCACACATGGATTTTCCCCAGCTCATGGATTTTCCCCCAGCTCTCACCTGGATACTTGCCCCAGCTCCGGATCCAGCAGGGGTTGAGGGGACCCAGATGCCGGGCAGCGGGAGTGCCTGCCCGGTCCTGAACAGCGTGCGAGTCCGTCCGTGTTGAAGGGGAGGCGGCTGCGTGCGTGCGCAGGTCACGCGGTCCGGCCAGTCAGGTGGTACAGAGACTCAGTACCACCTGATTAGCTGGACCACGTGACTGCCTGCACGCAGCCGCATCCCCTTCAACACGGATGGACTCACTGTTCAGGACCGGGCAGCAGCACTCCCGTTGCCTGGCATCTGGGTCCCCTCAACCCGCGGGCCCTTGGGCGGCACCCGAGGGCACCCCTAACAAAACTGCGCCCGGGGCCACGGCCCTCCCAGCCCCCCCCCACGCTACGCCACTGCGCAGGACCAACAGTAAGTCTTGTTTTTTTAAAGCTATTTAATTTATTGTGTTAAGTGATTTTGCGAAAGCGAAATCACTTAACATAAACTTTTGGAAACCCGTGTTCTCTGCAGAACACCAGCTTGTGTCATAAAGAATAGGACATTCTTCCCCAGGAAGCCACAAATTATTGGAATCTATACTTGATTAACAGTAAGCAGCCAAGACGTCAAATTAGTGGCTCAAGCCATTAGCTTAATGGCATGGCTGGATTCAGGCACAACTTGTCCAGAGGCACAGGGACAGTGGACATCCTCACATCATAATCTCTAGAAAGAGTTACGCAAGAGACTTGATGTGTACCTTTGATACAAAGATTTCTCGGCGAATGAGTCAAAGAAATTTCAGAGACTCCAGCGAACACTCGCGCAGTATACATTTCATTTGTTGCACTGGTGGCCCCATTAAATCTTTTACAGTGTGACAGAGCAGACCTCTATAGCACAAACCATTCTGAGAGCTTGGCACTACCCGCCATGTATGCTGAACTTAATTAACAAAGAAATGAAGTAGAGAAGATTCACTAACTGCTACCCTGGCAGCTTCAAGAAGCAATCATTTTTTTATATCTTTTTTTTTAAGAAGTGTACACAGCCATCACATAAATTAAAGAAAGATGATAGGTACAGTTATAATTGCTGTCATTTGCATGCTCGTCTGGGCATTCTAGTTGCTAATTAAAGTGACAGCAAAGTGTGACTGGCTCATCGCTACGTGGAAAGGAATGTTCGTTTATTTTTAACTATTTTTCTCTTCTAAGCAAAGATGGACTTTGCATAAGAATTGTTAATATGCAGCCAGCTGGAGAATAACGAGCAATTGTTTGCTCCCTCATTATTCTCGTCTTGAAAATCTGGTGTTATGTAACAGTGATGTTGCAAAATCACTTGATGCAAAAAATAACTACTTCAAAAAAATATTTACTCACTTCTGTTTGCACGTTGGAGAGTTTTGTAAGATCCGTCAATTTCTCTCACCTCCAGCAGAAGGAAACTAGAAGCAAATATTTCCCATTGTCCTTTTGCTGACCCTGCGTGACAGCACTTACGTGAGCTGACGCAGGGCTCATGCAATTCTCCATGGAGTTCTAGGACTATATCCATTCTATCAATGAAAGGAATATGTATTTATAAAGGGCCGTCTGTGCTTGTCACCGTGCTGATTTATAGTAAAACACACAAATCCTGTAACAAAGTGACTGTTTATAAATATACTTGTAAATATGAAATATGTGAACTCTTCTTTCCCACATAGCCTAGCACATGTTTTAGTATGTAGCTTGTTGGCCTATGTGCTTTACAATTAATTGCGACATTACGTGTCCTGCAATCCTCATTCAAGTGCCCAGCTTACACCCCTTTCCTGGATAACTTTCAAGATACATCTTGAAAATGATGTAAGTAGTCAGTCATGATTTATTGTAAAGTCATTCACAGTAGTATAGGATTAGGAATTAATAAATATATCACCTTTAGGTATTTTACATATTCGAATTTATGAGATTGTCTGTTTCTTTATAAAGATATGCACATTTAGAACATCAAGGTCAAAAAATATTTCAAATGATACTTTTTACAAAACCGGAACTAAAAACCGGAACTGTTTATTCTCATAGCAGTGATTTGGGGGAAGTGAAAACCCAAATATCGAATTTAGACCAAATTAGAAAAAAATAGTACGTTATTGGATTTTAGGCAAAGTTTGGCCCAGGTTTCTATTGTACCTATCATGAATGGGCTGGTGCACTATATGACCTTAGGGGCTGGTCTCGCTCCTGGTGGCTGGGTCTTCAGCAGCAGGAAGGCCATCCTTATGTGGCTGGAGAACGAACTGACCCTATCTATCTGATCTCTGTCAGCCTATCAATCCTTTGTATCCAATATATATATTTTTCCTGTCTGTTTTCTGTGTTTGTCTATGGATTTTATTTGGATCTATTATTTTCATTTACCTTTCACCATTTCTCTATATCTCTAATTTTTCTTTCTCTCATTCCTTCTCGCTCTCTCTTTCTCCTTCTCACGCTTCCTTTTTTTTCCTCTCTCTATAATTATAAATTTTATTAATTGCAGTGTGGAGGCTTTTAATCTCATTTTTTGTCCTCCACCACGACTTAATTGAGTACTGATTTTCCCTTGGGGGTTAAGCATCAAACTACAATTGTTCATACCTAGCTCCTGCTGATGAAGGTACAATAAACCAGAAACAGCTGTCCAGGAGTGGCTTTGACCAGTTGCATATACCTGATCTATGATAAAAAAAAAAAAAAAGCCATATATAAAGCGTGGCATTGATTGGAGGGTTCTGTGTGAAAACAGACACGCAAAAAAATGAGAAATTGCAGATGTCATTTGCATGTCTTAACCAGGGTTCTGCGCTGCATATGGCGAATGTAGCACATGAGCTCTGTGATACAGTTCTTTCAATTGCTGGGATGTGTTAATGACCTCTGCAATAATAAACTTTATTAAATTAATTTATATATAAGCAAGCATTTAAGTTGTGGTGGACAAAAAAGTGAGATTAAAAGCCTCCACACAGCAAATAATAAAGTTTATAGTTGCAGAGGACATTTACACATCCCAGCAATTTAGAGAAACGCTTACAGAGCTCATGTGCTACATCCCCAAATGCAGCAAAGAACTCTGGGAAGTATATGCAAATAAAGTCCACAACTTCTCACTTTATTTGCATATAGACCCTGTAATAACACAGAACCCTCCTTGTCCAATGCCATGCTATATTAAATGGCTTAACCTGACCTTTGCTAAAAAAAAAGCCATCTAATATGGCATGTTATTCCTTGCCCCCATCTACCCCCCCCCCCACCAGGAAACAGCATCCAGCTTCCTCCACTTCATGCGGGCCTCTGTATCTCCGTCCCCTTGTGTTGAACATGGTCGTGCTGGGTGTCATTGGAAAGGGCAGACTCTAATCTTTCCATTGATACCCAACATTACCATATTAAGTGTAAAAAATACATTTTGGGGAAATCAATTTCACTGAAAATATGCAGGGTTATTCAGAGAGCGTGAAAAGCATTAGAATGACTGGAGAATGACTGGAGAATGAAAATTTCTAGGTCAAAATAGCCAAACCAGAAAAATTCTCCCTTTCAGCTCACTTTCCAAATCGGCTATTTTGACCTAGAATTTTTCATTCTGCAGTCATTCTCCTGCTTTTCATGCTCTCTGAATAACCCTGATGGTGAATTCCCTATTTAGCGAATGGACACTGTAGTTTGCGAAAATTGGAGTCGCTGAAACATTTATAGGATGTTGGTGAAAGACGCCGAATTGCAGCGAAAAAAATATTGAATTTAAGTATCAGGTTAGTACAACAAAAGGTATCATAGCATCACATTACTCATTGTACCACATTATTATTATTATTGTCATCATTTATATAGCGCCAACAGTTTCTGCAGCGCTTTACAATAACCAAAGGGAACGAAATACATATAAATGGACATAAGATGGAAACAAGAGGTGTAGAGGGCCCTGCTCATAGGAGCTTACAGTCTAGAGACACATTACTCTGGGATTTTGGAATCTTACTTATATATACTTATTTTCTTTTTTTCAGTGGTATGATTTAGTGGTGAAAATTATTAGTGCCCCAGTTTTGACTGTGGTATTTTATGTGCCCCCTTATATATTGTTCCTAGAGTCGTCACTGGCTGTAGGTAAGCCTGTTTTATGAGTCACACTTTGGATGAAAGTTGGTATATATCTTGCACTTTTGTCTGTGTTGCACGCCACCTAGTGGCTGAAGTACATGACACTGTGTATACTCTTTTCAGCACAAAGTTTTTTCAATTTCTGTCAAATATCAGCTGTTTACAGAAATAAATCATGACAAAACCATGTTGCTGATAAGTTGTTACAAGTAATTATTGTGTGCTTAGGGTTGAATGCATCAGTAAGAATCCTGACATTGCTCGGCGCTTATTCGTTTTTGTACAACGTGCAATGCAGAAGGGAATAAATGGGGGGAAAGACTGTGTGATAAATGAGTTTCTTGCTCGGTGGGAAAAAAAAGGGCCGGGAAAGCCACTTGAAACCCTTAAATTCTTGAAAGTACATTATTTGGACATAGCTGCGATGTTAACGGCACTCTTTATTAAAAATGCAACAATTGATATTGGATATATTTAGAATATAATACTCATATATAATTCAAGGAGACATTGTTTATGAATCAATGTAACATATATAATCTTTACAATAAGTTGGCCGAATTATTTCTAGTCTAATAAAAACATTTTGTCAGCGACAGAGACTCTTATAAACAATTGTGAAGTTTTTATTAAAGGAGATGGGTGAAATTCATATGTTATTTATTTAACCAATCCATGGCAGCCGATTTGTAATATTATTTCTATAAAAGAACGTTTTTGAATGTCGTTTCACACTGTGTGAGATGTTTGTTTTATAAAAAAAAAATGCTCCAACATGTATGTCTATTTATTCTCACATGATACAGTTACTATTGGATATGTTTTAAAGGCCCTACTACTACTAAGAGCTGGGAAGCCTTCAAAGCTAATGGTGGCATGTGGGCAGAATGTAACCTCTGCCCCATTATACTTATAAACCTCATTGCTGGCTGCCATAAAAGGAATACAATGTAACAATTTTGTACTCATCGAACTTTTATCTAACTTTTTGGCCAGCAAAGGACCATATGATCACCATCAAGAAACCTGACTCGTGACTCACCCTGATCCATGAACAAATAAAGAAGTATAAATGTCATTACCATGAAGGATAAAACCAATATTCTATTTTCCTGTGTTCGATGATTTAGGAAATGAGCGCTATATATCATCATTTCTAATACAAAAGCTAAAATTAGCATCCTGACCACTAAAATGATGGGAACGACGTTTCGGCCAACGGGCTTTGTCAAGGGTTGGCCGAAACGTTGGGACGTCTAGTTTCTGCTGGTGTGATCTTCTCTGAGGCTTCCCTTTTGCAGTATTTATTTATCAAGATTTGCTTTATATTGATTCATGGTTGATATAGAATGTGCTTTTCAATGTGCACTTTGAGGATGTTCATTCTCTGTCTATTTGGGCCAGGTTGAGTTTTGCTGGTAACTACTCTGTTTTTTGTTCCCTTACTTTAGGGACTGCAATGTATTTTGATTAGGTACATATTGTGTATCCCTTGCCCATGACATATGTGTTTCACATGGGCTCTAGTGTTCATTGAAATAAGTGCATTCTCCCTTTTTTAATCATAATATAATTGTTTATTCATTATATGGTTTGCTTTCTCATTATTGTTGTTGCTTACTTTTCTTAGGACTTTTGAGGATAAGTCTCTTCTGAGATTAGCACCCTGTATTGTTTGTTTTTGATTGGAGTGGATTGCAACGCTTTTGGGTGTAGTGCACTAAAATGATGGCCCCATTGTACAACGCTGGGGAACGTGTCAACGCTTTATAAATACTTATAACTGTTATTCTTGTTCTCCTCCACCCCAACTCCTCCTGATTGTAAGCTCACCTGAATAGGGCTCTCTACACCTCTTGTCTCTGGTTCCTAAGTTTCTTTGTAAATTTGTTAGTTTAATTTCTGATTCCTTATTGTAAAGTGCTGTGTAAACTATCGCTGCTAAATAAATGACGATGATAATAATAATAAGTTTGGCATTGAGTCTGAATTCTTGCTATGGAATGTTGATAAAGTGTTCTATACTGTGTTAAAACGTCACTTCACATGGAAAATAGAACAGGGTGATTCCAGATTGACCATGTACTGTGATATCAGGATATAGTAACTATTAGTGGACATCACATATGTGGTATTGCTGTTTGATGTTGGTTCTTGTAAAAAAGAATGAAAAGAACGATAAATATTTATCACAGAAGGATGCTTGGAACAAGACATTTTGGAAAAAAGGTCTGCCAACCGAATTAACATCTGTGAAATAGAAGAAAGAACCTGAGACGGAATAATGTGATAAGATTACACGTGTTTTGTGAGAAGTATTACCTCTAATAATAAATGTAAGAATATGACAGTAGGCTAACTGCAGGTCAACCTTGATGCTTATAGTAATAAGGTTTGGGAAGCACAAGCCGGAATATGAATTAACTAGCAGAAGTGCTGCTGAAATGAGTCGAACTTATAGAAAGTTTACATTCACCATGCATATTAAAAACACCTATAGACAAACATAACTATTAACATTGATTCATTTAATGGGGCGCACTGTTGCATACAAGGTCATATTAAAACCCTAATTTCCCAGATTTAAAAAGACACACTAGCTCACCCTCCCTTGTTCCATGAATAAGTCCAGGAAACAAAAAGTGGGAGATATAAACAGTCAAGGGAAATCATCAAAAAGATATTGATTCAAACAATAATTCATAATGGGTTAAATTACAATCTTCGCGCAAACACCCTTGCTCAAAGCGTGAATTTTTGCGCCAAGCGTTAAACTTTTGCGCTCGCAAATCACCGCTGGAATTACAATCCTTGCGCGTCTTTTCATCCAGTGATCAATAACGCGCGCAAACAGGATGCGCCCAAATACTCGCGCAGTACCGTCGCGTGCAAAAGTCAGTGTGCGCACTGTTTTTTCTCGCGATTCTGCCATTCAGAATTAAGAACCACAATTATCTCACGGTTAGAAATTGCATCTGCCAAAGTCAATCTGAGCATATATGCTGCAGCAATAATAAATGCACACACAATTTCTCCATTTTATTGGGTTGGTATGAGTTGAATGGGCAACTATACTTTGCTGCATTTTTTTTTTGGGCTGGTGTATTTGGGTTCGGCCAGGTTGTTCAGATTTGCCATTAACACCAGCTTTTAGGAGTTGCTAAAATTATGCGCGTAAAGGCTGTGCGGTGATTACCGCAAAATAGATTGTAATACCATCCTCGTACCAGAGCACATTCGCATTTGCGCTCAAAATGTTAAGTATAGGACGCGTGTTGTACAGTAAGCTCGCGCAGGGTTCGCGCAGGTTCACCCGTGGTAGACGATTGCGCGCGGTTGTTACGCTGACTATGTAATACAGGATTCAGCGAAAAATGGTTTTACCCCTCGCGTTAATGTATTTTTGCGCCGGCGCAAATGTTTGCGTGAAGATTGTAATTTAGCCCATTGTTTATCAGCTGGAAGGATGATGATATAGAATATCCTATGGACACATGTATAGATTCTTTTAACGAGTGGGCTGGGGTTTGCACACAAGTGATCTTGAGGAGAATAAAGAAGGAAGCTCATATAGGGAAAAGTAATGATGGCTGAAAACAAGGGGTAACCCTGAGCGTTATGTAAAGAACTGAAAATAGCGACCCCAAATTAAAAATGAACTTTTATTGTAATGTGTAAAAATATATGTGGATAGATCAAATGATCTCAATATAACAAGAAGACAAATACACAGATAAGGCACTAAGGGTATAAGTATGAACGGCCTCGCTGAATCCCTAGTCATATGAGCAAGCCACATATAATTTTACACATTACTATAAAAGTTACGTTTTTATTTGGGATCGCTATTTTCAGTTCTTTACATAGATTGTTTTAACAAGATTCATTGATTTAATGAAAATTAAACAGTCAGTTATTCTTTTCATGTGGGTAATTTCTCCAAAGAAATAAAATTAGATAAAGAAACCTGTTAGCGGATCACAACAACATACTGGCTCCCATGATTATCTGGATCCTGTGATCGTGTGCTTATAAATTACAAAACAGCATGGTTAATCATTTATTAATATGCTGTAATGTTATGTATATGATAAATTGATACACTACTTTGTGTTTATCTACTACTTTTAACAAGGGGATAAATATTGAAATTATATTTAATAAAACTGTGCAGAAGCCATGGCTATTTGAGTATTATTAACAGAATACGGCTTATGGGTTCTTGAACAAATATATCAAACACAGAGCCTTACTGCTTGGTGTAGCTGTGGCCAAATCCAAAATGTGCCAGAGGAGTAAAAGAAAATATTCAAACACGTGTTGAGCCTGGCATTTGTTTGCCGTGTTCCCTTTGTTGGCTGGGTGAAGTAGAGGTAATATCACTGCTCTATAACCGTGGAGTCACAGGTTCAAATCCCACCCAGAGCACCTCTCCAGTAAGTGTCGTTGGGCAAGACACCTAATGGTACATACTCGCCACCCAGGACATACTTGAAAATGAGAGAAATCTCAATGTATCCTTCCTGGTAAAATACTTTCTCAAAAAAATAATAATTTGATGGTGAGAAAAAACTTGAGGGAAATTTTGTTCACAACCCTCCCATCATCATCCTGATTTTTTATCAATTATGTTTCATTTCATATAAACAACATAAATGTTGAATTTTATTGCAAAACCTTTTTTTTTACCCAGGTATTTTTTTTTGTACACCCCAAGACTGAATGGTAGTGGGTGGTAGATGAAAGACTGCAGAATCTTCATTAGATGGATGAAAGATCATACAAGTTACAAAAAAAAGTACTTTTTATTTGGCCTTTGCAAGCGTTCAGGTGCCGCAGATAAAACTAGACAAGCAGAAATCACACATTCCCATCACATAGTTGTTTCTCCCTATGACATCATTTGAAAATGGCTGGCGAGCAAAAAGGTTCCATGCTAATTTAAAATGTGAATGAAACATATGATTTAGTTGTGTATGGTTTCTAGGTAATGTAGAAACATAGAAACATAGAAAAATGTCGGCAGATAAGAACCTTTCGGCCCATCTAGTCTGCCCAATTACATGGATACTTAACCTGGATTTATCTTTTGTTTAGGATAGCCTTATGCCTATCCCATGCCTGCTTAAATTCAATTACTGTTTTGGCCTCTACCACTTCTACTGGAAGACTGTTCCATGTATCCACCACCCTCTCAGTAAAATAATGCTTCCTGATGTTACTTTTAAACCTTTGCCCCTCTAATCTAAGACTATGTCCTCTTGTTTTGCTACTTTGTTTCCTTTTAAATATACCCCCTTCCTCTACCTTGTGGATTCCCTTTACGTATTTAAATGTTTCTATCATATCTCCTCTGTCTCGTCGTAGTTGTATTGACTGTATGTGCCTGGTGTGCTGGACTTAGCCAAGAGCTCATTGACATTCTCACCATCCCAACCACAATTAACTTCCGAAAAAGGAGGTCCATAAACAATTGTTACATTAAAGTTTTATGAATTAATGAGTTATATAGTTATAGCTATATATATACTGTATATATATACAGTATATCTAACTATAGCTCTGTTAAACAAACACAATGCTCAAAAACCTTTATCCCAAGCAACACAATTTTTTTTTTTTTGAGAAAGTATTTTACCAGGATGGATACATTAAGGATACATTGAGGATACATTGTTAATGTTCCATATTGTCTTGGAGGGTATTTTGTTAAAATTCAACAGATTGTGGTTTTAATTGAAAACAGACTAGGATTTTACATGCTGGTCATTTATATTTGTTGCACATAAATTGTCATCTTATTATTAGTTACTAAGGGCTCTATTTCATAGCTGTGTTAATGTAGCGCCTCGATATGTAATTGCTAGCGCTAGGAGCGTACGTTTAACGTCTGGCATTCCGATCTTGACTCTCCAGTCAGGTGCAAATGTTTTGCATGAGCTTACTGTACTTAACATAGGGAGCGCAATCTATTGTTAGCTTCTCGATAAATGAGGTAATACAAAGAGCTGGCGCAATTTTACCATCAGGGCGTGCAAGCAAAAATTTTAATAACTCCTAAAAGCAGGTGCTAAATGATCCTGCAAATGCAAAATCATTTAACACACTCTAAAAAACACCCTTAAAAATCCCATAACCACCTCTCATCCTGTGGAGAAAAAGGTGGCCTGATCTACCGCTTCTTCTGCCCCAGGAGCAGAGTGAGACTGGGAATGAATAGTTTCTAGTCTCCCTCCGAGATCACTTTGGTGCACAATTTTTTGAGAGCAAGGGCACGCAGAGGTACCGGCCCAGAAGCGCAAGCTTCCATGGAGTTCTATGGACTCCAGGAGCTGATACTTGCGGCAGTGCAGCAGCGCTACTGCATGTACCAGGGAGGTTTGCACTGCGTTTCGGGGCAGGCTGCAGAGAGAGCACCTTCCCCCGGAATACGACGCCAACATGGAAACGGCAAGGGAAAAACTGCAAGTGCACATTATCCTGCTTAGCGTCTCTAGGTCAGCATCAACAATGCAATAGGGCAAAAAAAGTTTTATCCAGAGAATTGAATTTGCTATATAGAGATGGACATGTGTCTACACTATCCACCATATTTACTTTGTTTCCAAGATATGTAAAAACCTGCATGTGATGTTACACCCTTACACCCTCCTTTTAATAACGACCCTATTCAAGGAGGGATTTTTCAACAGACATTGAAATACTGGAGCATAACAGGGTTATTCAGAGAGAGGTGAAAACCAGGAGAATGGCAGGAGAAGAGAACAATCTAGACCAAATAACCGATTGGGAAAGTGAGATAAATGGGAGAATTTTTCTGGTTTGGCTATTTTGACCTAGAATTTTCACTTCTCCAGTCATTCTCCTGAGTTTCACCTTTCTCTGAATAACCCTGTAAGTCTAGGTTATAGTTCTTCAGAAAGGTTTTGATTAGGATTGAGATAATGGTGTTTTGAATCCCGTTAAGGTTTTACAGGTGAATCTTATCTATTTATTTTCTATGATCCCCAGTGTGAGTATAGAGACGTTGCCACTAAGAAACAGGAAATTATTTCCCCCAAATATTGTAAACATGGAAGCACATTGGATCAGGATTGTCATTTTAACCTGGAACAATGAGGTTTCCCTTCGGTCTAAGTAAGTAGTGAAGTTCTCTTCCACCAAACCTTATAGTTGCCTCTCCATGGACAAGAAGCCACCAATTCCCTGAGATCAAGCAGAGTCTTCTACTGGATCAAACCATTGAAGAAAAGTAATTCATCATCATATTACATAAGACTTATCCCATGCTCAAGGGCACAAAACGTAATTTTACTCTGCCAATGCTTGGCACTGTATTCAGGGAATTATACAGGGTTATTCAAAGAGATCCGAATTGTGGCCGAAAGGTAACTGAACAGTGAAATTCGGCGTACGGTTACCTTTCCTGGCCATTTGGCTATTCAAAGAGCAGGCAGTTCACCAAATCCTGGTGAATTGCCTGCACATACGGTGCCTGTTCGCGGACAGTGAAATCCCGCAATGCTTCGTCTATTCAGAGAACACAAACCAGCAGTGAAAAGTTGCCGAATTGCCCTGCTGTTCGGTGGTTTCATTTGGCAGATTTATTCAGGCGAATCCCATAGGCTTCAATGTTAAAAATATTCCCGTTTTAATACAATATCTAATAAACCGTTTAATATTATATTCTGCAGTAAAAAGTCATATTTATAGATTTTTTAGGATTTTTTTGGCAAAAATGTTTTCCCGTTTTTTCTTTTTTCTGTAACAGCCCTTTTTATTATCATTCATTGGATCTTATATTTAAATTCCAGACATTATCGCTCAGTAGTTTTTTTGCAAACAGCGTTTCAATTTTCCAACTTTCAAGCGTACTGTTTGTTTTTTTTCTCACCTCCTTCGTCTGCGTGTCGGTTTTTTTTCGGCGGCTGCACTGCGCTGTGATCGGCGGCTAGTCGGGTTTCTCCGGTGTGTTCGGCGGGGTTAATCCAGATGTTATTGTGGGTTTCAGGGGTGCATTCAACGGGTTTTGCAGTGAGTGTTCGTCGGGTTTTCGGCGGCTTTTCCCTGCACTACGACGGCCCTGTGGTGCTTGCTGAATACACCGCAGGTTCGCTAGAATAGGATCGCCGAATCGCACCGAATTGAAGAGAAGGAAAAGTCACCGAACGTGCGGTGACTTTTCAATTCTTTTTGAATAACCCTGTAAGTAAATTAATTTGATCTTCATGGTGCTCGCAAAGTTCTGTGGTTGTCACTGATTTTTAAAGGAATTGCTCACTCACTTCTCTATCTGTTCTGTAAACACATGTGGCCTTTTACTTTAACACCGAGATTCTGTTAATGTTATATGGTCTCTCTTTTCAACAACACTTACAGTAGAACAGGTTAGCACTATCAGGACATCGATTCGGCCTACGTGCTCCATTGGGGTTGCCTGGTTGACTATATATTCCACTTTCATGTGCCACCCATGAAGAACATGTGTTTTATTTCCTGGAAAAAAATGGACGATCTGGCAACTCTAACTATAAGCTATCCTAACTGTGTTTTATGGCTAAATTACATTGTATGCCTCTTTTTATACATCGAAATAATCCAACGTCACTTATTTTGGGAGTTTTCACTGGGCTATACATCTAGCAAGACAGGGTATTCCAGCAAAAGGGTTTATCCTCAGTTAATAAATTACAGTATATTAAAAACTAGTGGGGTCAAACAAACTCCCTCGCTGCCTTTCCAGAAATTCTATATATATTTTACACCTCAAGGACAAATATTAAACATTTATTAGTACACTTTTAAACGTATGTTTAGTCTGGGAGCACAAGAATACATTAATGATTCAGCGGGATTTTTTATGTCTTTTTACGCTCCCCTGTATGTGATACAGAGAAGGAAAGATAGTGGAGAATCAAAAACATTGCTTTCCAGATGTTCTCCTGCGTGCTATAAAATTAGGATCATATGTCTGCTTAGAATTTATAGTCAGGCATTCCTCAGGACTCCTTGATTTGCTTTCTAAGATCCAGAAAGTACGTGTTTGCAAGCTTTAGGCGATGTGTTTCAGCGTTATAAATCAGCAGCTTTGGCACTCGGAGAAATGACTGCATTTTTTACATTTTAGCACACCTGCACTTATTAGGTGTTCACTCCTTTTTTTATTTTCTTTTGTGTAACAATTAAAGCGTTTCTTTTCAACATCAAAGAAAAAAAAATGCTTGCTTCCTGTTTTCCAAAAACCATAAAGTTTTATAATTATGTTTTTGTGTATTTAATGAGTATAATGGATCCCTTTGTTTTATCTGTTCTAAGATAAACCACTCTGTATATTCTTTTTCTCAGGGCTTGATTTAATTCCATAACACTATTTTTTGGAAATAAAAAAGATCTCCTTGTGGACGTTATTTATTTTTTAATAATATTATTATTATTATTGTCCTCATTTATATGGCGCCAACAGTTTCCGCTTCTTTTTACAATAACCAAAGGGAGCGAGATACAGATAAACAGACATAGGATGCAAACAAGAGCTATAGAGGGCCCTGCTCATAGGAGCTTACAGTCTAGAGGATCAACTGATTCAACTGAAAAAATTCAGCCCAAGTCGAATTCCAATCGGGCCAGTAAAAGTCAAAAAACATAGCGAAGATACTTGTGCACAGATGCACTTTCCATGTTTCACTGTCTTATTGTAAATCACCGATTTATCATGTTAATTGAAATCCTGGAAACGCGAGTCATACTGAAAATCTCGTAAAGGTGAGTTTTACTGTAAATTTCAGACATGCACGTTTTTACTGTAACAGAGGAAATATTAAGGCCGGGTGCACCCGAGTGTTTTCTTCTGCACACTAGTGTGCGTTATGATGATCTTTATAACGTGCGTTGTAGCATATAATTACGCGGATAGAGAAGAACACACGTAGTACGTGCGCAACACGTAACGCGCAATGAAGACGTCCGTCATGGAAACACCAAGGCTTTTGCGCTAGGATTGACGCAACATTGGCCGCATGCTGAATGTCAAAAGTCAAAACCCAGCTTGACGTGCGTCAAAATTAATGCATCGTCTGGCGTCTACCATCTCTTCCGTCATAAAGTGCGTCCTTTTTAACGCACGCTAGTGCGCAGAAGAAAACACCTAGTGTGCACCCGGCCTAACAGTAAGGAATTGCAGGATTTAACTATATCTATAAAAGTACAGACTTGCATGTTATGATGTGACAGTGTAAATGTTAATGTACAGACCTGCGAGTTTTAAATTCACAGTAAGGAAGTTGCACCTTTTACTGTAAATGCGGACCCTAATTAGAAATGAGAATTTAGATGCCATCTTGTACTTGGGCAGTTCTGTAGTGTTACCGAGTTGAAAATAATGCAGTTCAGGGTAATTTCAGCATCACTGATGGGGTAACATTGGTACACAGGGGTAGAGGTAAAGGTGGAGGATCAAGATTAGGAGTGTTGTCATTTTAGAGGGGGGTTTGGGAATGGATTAAGGTGATGTTCAGGGTTAGATGGGTTTATGTTTATCCCCTATAAAGATAAAGAGGCCAGTATACATTGTTACATCATCACAACATTAGCTCTTGCAATATGCTGAACAATGTAATTTCGCTTGATATTTTTAGCTGTGTTCTAATGATTCCAAGGTAATTTAATTATAGGGAACATATGTGGTTATGGCACATTAAGTGTCCCTTATATTATTATTTTAATCTTAAAACACATGGGCGACGGGTTTCTGAGAACAATAATGTCAGTTGCTGATTTTGAAGCAACTGTAAGGCAGGTTTTTCCAGCAGATTTTAGTAGGTACTTGGGGTATAATTTCTAAACGAATAACTGTGCAGATTAGAAAGGGAATTGCCATGTTTATGTCGAAATGGCAAGCTGGGAAGATTGTGAGAGAGTTGGTGTTGGATACTTTTGTTTTTTTGCTCCACTTAGGATATGTTTGACTTAAAGTTTGAATCTTACTTTTTGTTTTTCCATAATTCCCAGTTTTATGAATAAATCACTATCAGGTGACGTTCGGTGACTTTTCGTTCTCTTCAATTCGGTGCTATTTGGTGATCCCATTTCCGCGATCCTGCGGTGTATTTAGCAAGCACCACAGGGCTGTCGTAGTGCGGGGAAAAGCCGCCGCAAACCTGACGAACACTCACTGCAAAACTCGGTGAACGCACACCGAAACCCGCAAAAACATATGGATTAACCCCGCCGAACACGCCAGAGAAACCCGAGCAGCCGCCGATCCCAGCGCAGAGCAGTCGCCGGAAAAACTCGACACTGCAGACGAATGGAGGGAAAAAAAAACAGTACGCTTGAATGTTTGAAAAGTGAAACACTGTTTGCAAGAAACTACAGAACGAAAATATCTGAAATTGACATATAAGATCCAATGAATGATAATAAAAAGGGCTGTTACAGAAAAAAGAAAAAAACAATTATAAAAAAAAAAACGAAAAATTATTTTCGGGAAAAAATCCTGAAAAATGCCTAAAAGATCCTAAAAAATCTATTAATAAAGAGACTTGTTACTGCAGATAATTATAATGAACATTATATTATATTATTATTATAATGAATTATTAGATATTGAATTAAAACGGGAATATTTTTAACATTGAAGCCTATGGGATTCGCCTGAATAAATCTGTCGAATGAAACCATCGAACAGCAGGGCAATTCGGCAACTTTTCCTTGCTGGTTTTTGTTCTCTGAATAGAAGAAGCATTGCTTCTCTATGGGGATTTCACTGCCCTCGAACAGGCACCGTATGTGCAGACAATTCGCCAACATTTGGTGAACTGCCTGCTCTCTGAATAGCCGAATGGCCAGGAAAGGTAACCGTACGCTGAATTTCACTGTTCGGTTACCTTTCGGCCACAATTCGGATCTCTTTGAATAACCCTGTATGAGAAACTATTGAAAAGTAGGGATGTGCGTTTCGGGTTTCGGAATTTCGGAATTTTCACGAAATTTCCCGATTTGTGTTTTTGGATGCGGCCGAATTTCCGAAAATTTTTAGATCCGAAAATGTCAGATCCGAAACGTTTTCCGAGCCAAAACTAAATATTTTCGGATTTTTCGAATGGACTTGAAATGTGTCAAACGAGGAGAACAGACGTTCCGAAAAAAACGAAAATTTTCCGAAAAACGAAAATTTCCCGAAAAACGAAAATTTTCCGAAAAAATGAAAAGTCGATACAAAAAACGAGCAAAGTGACACGAAAAATACGAAAAATGGTCGATATTCCGAAAAATGTACAATTCCGAAAAACGAAAATTACCGAAATCACGAAAAGTCGATACAAAAACCGAGCACAGTGACACGAAAATACGAAAAATGGTCGATATTCCGAAAAAAAAATGTACCCGAAAAACGAGCCGAACCGAATCGAATCGAAACCGAAATCGGTCGAAACGAGTCGAATTGAAAAGTTTAAAAATCCGAAAAATCAAACCGAATCGAACCGAAAAAAAAATCGGTGCACAAGCCTATTGAAAAGGAATAGGAATGTGGTCTATTGCAGTGTTTCCCAAACCTGTCCTCAGGACCCTCAACCAGGCCAGATTTGGCAGACCACCTTGGGGAACTGCAGACTGAATCCTGCAATCACTGAGCAGCAAATCATATCACCTGTGCTGTGCTTCAGATATCTGCAAACCTGTCCTGTTAGGGGCTGTTGCACCTAAATCCATTCAGCAAAGCAGCATCGAATTGGTCCACATCAGCTATTCTACATACAAGATAATAGAACAGAAAAAGGCTCATTCTCAATTCCTTCACTACATGTGTTTCATACAGATTAAGTGTCAAGGGCTCAAATTTCTTTTTTTATCTTGAGTCACGCTTTTCTGGATGTTCATAACATTTTTAATGTTTACTGCCTCTTTGTGGCCATAAAACTCACTATAATGTGTGCTTCAGGTGCAATAAATGTGCCTGTAAACTATTATGCATAAACACAATACGTCAGTTTGCTTCATTATTACTTATTTAAAGCATCATAGTACAAAATAATTTTTAGTGAGAGCAAAACTTGATGCTACTGAGCAAATTCTGGAGACTGTGGAGACACAGGTTCGAATCCCAGCAAGAGCACCTCTCCAGTGAGTGTCCTTGGGAAAGACACCTAACGGTACATACTCGCCACCCAGGATACACTTGAAAAATGAGAGAAATCTCAATGTATCCTTCCTGGTAAAAAAAAAAAGCAATGAGCAACAATGTATCATGTTACATATTACTGTCAATGCTACCCATCACACATCTGACCGCACATCTAGTGAGCATGACTGCATCGAAAAGTACAAGTATTAGTTAAATTATATAAATATATTTACACTTATAGATTTAAGGGATTATTTTGTGTCAGCTGTGTGGTAACTGTCCTTGAAGTCCTTTATTTATGAGAATTGGGTGTACCCCATGTGATTGGATCTGTTTCCAAAAAGTGAATTACATAACATGCAGCTACGATACAGAAAAGATAAAGTATCAAGCATATGACGACTGAGTATGACGGCAAACATTATGCCGCAGACAGCATGTTTATATACGATGAATACCCAAAAGACTTGTGAGACTATATTATAAAGGGCAAAGCTTTAAAAGTGAGGAAATGTTCTATTTGTTACCATGGCGATTGCTCCTTACTTACCACTTTGCCCCACAACTTGCCTTTATTTTGCCCGAAAGAACATTCAGAAGGGCTGTAAGAACACACAGGCAATGTCACTGATCATTAAGCAGGCTTTGGTTCATGTGGACTGTGACCTTTAACCCTTAAAGTGCCAGCTGCACAAACAGTTCTGGCACCTAGCAGGTTAAGTACACAAAAGCCAGGACCCTCACCTAGGACGGAGGATTTTTATAGCAGGTCATTGAAACAAGAGCAAGAAATATGTGCGCATTTTATTTTTTTCCTGTTTGTTACATGATTGTCCTTGGCCGCTGGTTTTGAATGACACCCAGTGCTATTGTGAACGTTACCATAATACGGCGCAGTAAGTGTTATGGCACCGCTACATCTTGATAATATTACTGACAGGGGAAAGAACCATGGTGTTAGTAATTACCTAACATTGTCAGGAGCTGACTGCAGGCCTCTCGCAAGTGATAACAGAATAAACGAATAATGTCCTTTTATGGCTCATGATTAATAGAAAATAATTACACATCCTCAAAAGGGGCGCAATATTTCTTTTAAATTGACTAGAAAAGGTTTCCTGTTCTCCATTATTGTATCAGTCTCTCGCAAGGATACTCGCTTGGGTATGCTGGCTGTTCAGGCCGAGCTAGGAGTTCCTTGTGATCTATGCCAGATGTGTTCTTGGGACTTGGTACCTGATGCACACAATTTAGTAAATCTGATGGACTCACGCTACGAGAAGATTCAAACAATAAAAAACGAACAGCGACTCACAGGGAATTGGAAATCCGATTTTCTAACTATAGGTCAGAATAACCAAACTGACACTACTTAATTTTACGTTTGAGCTGTAAATGCATCGCTGTTTACATTTCATTAACAAAACCCTAAATCACGATAATATGATATCATGATTCATGACATATCTAGATTTCTGTATTGTTTTATTTTATTATACATATTTGGATATAGCACGTTTGATTTGTATCTATTATTTTATATATCAATAGGATTAATCAGGGGTCAAGTCGAGGGGGTCGAAGTTCCTCCACTATTTTTGCAGAGAGAACTGAGTTCTCACTGGTCCCATAAACAATAAAGATTGTATTCAGCTGTAAATCATTTTCCTGTTAAGTCCCAATAAATATAGGATTTATCATATATTTTTGCTAAAATCTATGTATATACATAAATATATCACATTTGACTGAGTGTTTCTGTTAAGTACACTCATAATTGGTAATAGATGGATAGAAATCTTGGTGAGTTCCCGTACTTCTGTTTTTAGGATTTGACCCCTGGATTAAATACATTATTTTTTGTTTATTAAGAAAGAATAAAGCATGAAACACAGGAGATTATAGCATTTCCCAATTAAACAAACCATACTGCAAAAATGAACAGAAAACGTGTTGTTGAGTTTATCAGGGACATATGGATATGTTACTGTAAGCATTTTATATGTTGTGTGATCTTTTTAATTTGATATTGTTTTCTGAAGGTGTTTACACAGGGGATACATAAGTGTGGAAATTCACCAATATTTATGCAAATCAATTAAACATCAAGATTTTTCCCTAAACCCATCTTCCCATGCCCAAATTTCATATTGAGTGAAAGAAAATGAATGAGCAGTTCCTCCACTATTTTTGCAAGAGGAACGGAGTTCCTTTGGTTCCACACATTTTAATATTTTTCATCATATGTTTTCCAAAATACTCTGCCTAATAAATAAATAATAATAAAAAATATATATTATTATTATTATTATTAATCTTTATTTATAAAGCGCCCGCATATTCCGCAGTGCTGGATATATATAAATCAAACTTGAGTGTAGGTGTTGGGTTAAATGAGGAATATCAATGGTTAATTGGGGCAGGCATTCTAGAGAGTTTCCAAAATAAATTTTTAGGACCCCTGAGCTACGCACTAATGATCCACAGGTCAAGATGTCGGGTGCACTCTCAAAGTAAAAAGGAATGAATCACCATACAATTTTTTGTTATATATAGGCTGTATTTTAGAAAGTCATTATGGCCACTGTAAGCTCCTATGAGCAGGGTCATCTACACGTCTCGTTTCCATCCTATGTCCATTCATCTGTATCTTGTTCCCTTTGGATATTGTAAAAAGCGCTGCGGAAACTGTTGGCGCTATATAAATGATGATAATAATAATAATCTTAATAAGGGGCTTAATGAAGAAACACATCACAAAACACCTAAATAAATGCTCACACAATGTGGGCCAAATGGGAATTCTGGTTGCCTAGCGAAAATAATAAGGAAACGGCTTTCCTTTTCAACTTTACCCCTGTGTTTGCGGCACTGTAACTCTTCCACTGATATATTCTCTATGATTATGAACTCTTTATTTTGTGATACTAACTTTGTATTTCTGCCATTTATTTTCCTTCGATGCCGTAAAGTAGGAGTTAACAGTTGGACATCCAATGAAGGATAACTGCAAACTAAATTATTCAGTTTTCACGAATAATAAACCACAAAAACAAAATAAAACCGATTGAGTATAATATTGCATGTGTCTCTGACAGTTTATGGATCATTATTGACATTTGCATAACAAGCCATAAATTCAGTAGGCTAATAACATTGAATAGTAACAGTAAGAGAAATCGCACATTAATTTAATCTTCAGATTGTGAGTTCTGGTGACTAAGGGCGTCTGATCTTGGATATCCTATATAGTGCTTTGTCCAGTTCAGTCATTGCGCATATCTCTTGAGAAATGAAGCCACATCCTGACAGAATGAGGTCTTTAAGGTTATTAGTTTAGTTACTTTAATTCGTAAGGTCATGAACCATGTACAATCAGTTTAACCCTTTGCGTTCGCGGGATTACTCTTCTACGGCTTAATCTTTACCGAAATCCATAAATCACCATCCCCTCCAGTCTGGCCTATCCAGGTGTGCATTCTGCTGCCTGTCTCTCTTTGAAATAATTTCCTGCGGGTAGACTTTACCAGAAAAGCCGATTACTGCTATTATTGCATCACAGACTAATTATTTCATTTTATTATCTTTTTTCTTAGACTTACATTTTTAACCTGCATTATTTATGCACGACTTGTTTATGGACTGGTTTTGCGTGCCTGCTAATTGGCTCTATCAAATTTTAACTTTAACGACTTGCTGGTAAATAATTATTATTTATCAAGCACAAAAAACAGATTGCCAATGATGTAATCGGGTGACAGAAGAAATAGCTTTAATGTGCTCATAAAAAGCAGCGTACGCAATCAAGGTTAATTAGCGTTTTGTATAAGAAGCCTCATAGAACTCTTTGCTGTAATTCGAACAAAACAAAAACAAAACAAAAAATGCCACATGCCGTCAGGTGAGTATTTATTAAAACAAGATAACTTACACTGGTTTGTTTGATTTCCCTTTATTGAATGAAATACTCCTAACAGAGACATAAATATTAGTAATGAATCCTAAACATTGAATGGAATCTAGTAGTTCAACAATTACATCTCTGATAAACATTTACTCAAACAAGTTTTTATCTATTGATAGATCACATTTTTTTAAAGTGACTTCTGTTTATTTACAATAACTATAACCGGTCAATTCAGCAGCAAAATACATAGGTTTACTCTGCACCTAATGAATGGCAAGCACACACATTCAAGCCTCATATATGTAATGGATACACTGTGTCTATATATGCTAACTTGCATGTCCTGTTTATGATAATGACATTGTAGCTGGCATTAGTTTACTTGGCAGAAAGCATGTTTCAGTGCTGTCCTCTGCTGACCGTTGGGTTTCTACAATAGTAAATACCAATATTTTGTATCAAAGCGGTTCCTGAAAGGAATAAAGAAGTTGTTTTATGGCAAGAATTTGTTAACAATACTATTTGCTATATGCAGGCAACTTAATGGATGCCAAATGATCTGACTTCATAAAGTTCATAAACAAAACAAAAGGAAACAAACAAACGATAAAGAAAGAAAAGCAAAACGTAAAAATAAACAGTGTTATAGTATTGTAATTTCTAGAATGTTAAGTGTACTTGAGGCACGCTTAAGCACCTTTAATAGAGTTTACAATACAGAGATTTAGTAATTGTCATTATTATTATCTATCAATCAATCTATCTTTATCCATTAAAGTTTATCTATTTATCTTTATCTACCTATCATTTTCTTAATATCTATTTACAACTATCTATCCTCAATTAATCTGTTAAATATTTTTTCTCTAAATGTTTTGATTGCCTGTATCCTTCCTCAAAACAGAATGTTCAAAAAAATATTTAATATTAGGATTTTGCTCAGTTTGACCACTTGACAACATTTCTGTGTTAATTGCTTATTTTCCCTATATTCGCTCCTACTTTTTTTGCGCATTTCCTGCGTCTTCTTATTGCTTTCTTCCAGCTAAGTATGTATGGAATGTATTTGGTAAATAGAGTGCAGAAGCAAGCTGCCAAAAGTCACTTTCGGATTAGCTGGCCAAACACAGGGCACAAACATTTAAAAAGTAGCTTTACATTAAATGATATTACATTTGTGCTAGGCAAAAGGTTAACACAGCTTATTGTTCTGAATTAGGAGTACAATACATATGGCTGGTGGGTAGGAGAAATGAAGGGAACCGTTGGCTTGGTGCCTAAAGCCTTCATAATGGAGATGTATGACATTTGAGAGGCCCGGGTAAGTACATTTTAATCCAATCTACCATAATGGCTTGTGTGTTCTCCTGTTCTCTGTTTTATAAGCATTTCCTTCCTAAAACCTCTGCAGCGGTTATATTAACTTAAGCACTGTGGCAAAAAATAGCTTTTAAGCCTTAATTAATACTGCCCCATTAGTTGTCTGCATGCAATAGCATCCAACATTGCAGCGACTGAGCCACACGCTTATCTCTTCCTCGGCTTGCTACTGTATAATATTGCCTTCCATCAAACATTTTAATTAATTTCTGTCTAAGATAGCGAAATCTATACGATAAAGCCATTGTGTTTTTTTCTCAGTATTTCTTTTTACTATTTTTTTCTTCCCTTCAGGAACGATCTTTAATTAGGAGCAAAAGAAGAATAAGACGCGTATCTCCCAATATTTAATTAATGATGGCGTGCAACATTTTTTTATTCACAGAATCATTAAATTCACAATGCTTGGGATTTTTTTTTCCCTTTTCTCACATTTAATTTATAATTACGCACAGATAAAAGTGACATACATCTGTGCCGAGGATGTATGGAAACATATTGTCTAGAGGCTAGTCCACCTTCCAATTCATTTTTAGCTGTTTTTTTATAGAATCAAAGTCATGATGACTTTTTTGTGGGTTTGACGGAGGTTGCCGCCATGCTCTTCTAAAATACCACAATGCAATTTTTGTCCTGTGCTCCCATAATAAAATCAATTTGTCAGCCCAGACGTATTGACCATGTTGTACTGTGCATTTTTGTGTTAACAAATGACAACGAAAATGGTATTTTTCAACAATTATGATTTGTTACAATGTTACTGTAACCTTAACTTTATTGCCATAACCTTATTTGTGAATTGGATAGTGTTTTATATATTTAGTTTCCTGTCTATTAAAGAAACACAAAAAATCTAAACGGATAACAGCTGTACATAAGATCACTGTTCTTTTCTTTAAAAAGCTTGACATATCATTAAAAACTCTCATTACACATTTAGATTTTTTTTTCTAAATACACAAACATATTATTCCATCCATGAAAGGACATTTTGGATTACAATATTATTTTTTTTTAATTTTTTTTAAGAAAAGCCTTTTTAAATTTGGGATATTTTGTTCATTGCAGTGTGACAGGTGGCCAGCAGATGGCAGATGTAAAGCATAAATGGTGAAGTAAAAAAAAAAAAAAAATTCTTCTAGCCCTGCCCCAACACTTTCTTTAGTGGCCGCAAAGAATCGTGTCCTCTTTAAAGAACTGAAAATCTATTTGGAATTTTTACTCTTGATGACCAGGAGATGGAGACCTTCACCAACTGATTAGAACAATGACCTGACCTTTCAATGACTTGATGAAACTAAAGAAAACGTAACTCTTATTCCATTTTGTTCTTTTGCTACCACTCCCTCCGCCCGGCAGTTTGAACACATGTAAAATAAATATATGCATGCGATCTTATTTTATTTATTTTTAAATTTTATGAAATTGTTTAACATCAAATTTTGCGCCAACACTTTTTCTGGTTCGAATTGGTTTCAGTGTTTTTTTTAAGTATTTTTCGCCACGTCTGGAGAAGTTAGAACATGTGATTTCGTTCTGTCTCTGAGGCTTATTATTTTTAAATGCCAGAACAGCAATGAAATCATGCACTGTATTGGAAATGATGCCGTTCTCCTGCTCAGCCCCTAGACGTGTTCCACCCTGCAAATTTCTAAGGTTCAAATAAAGTTTAATTGTTTGCAAACCTGCTATGATGCTAATAATTCAGCAGCCTGCTGTGTTACTAATGAAGTTACTTTGTTATGATTAATTTAGAAAATAGTGTGTTGATTGTAGTAATTAGACACAACAAGGTGAAGTAAATGATTCCAATGCCATCTGGCCTCCAAGCGAAATGAGGAAGTGCAACGTTGTTGTCAGTGAATTTATTCGAAGAAGTCACGATATCAGAAATTACAGCAAAAATACTTTTTTCTTTCATAATATTGGTATTTAACAGATTGTGTAATTAAACGTTAAACAAAAATCGAACTTATCATGCTAGAAACATGCGGGACCTATGCAGATACACTCTGGAGTACACAACAAAAAAATATTGAGTTTAAGTTAAAATAATTCTTATCCGTGTCTCCTGTGCCTTGAGATAGGTGGCGGGTAAGTCATAAAGCATGTGAATGAAGCTTGTATTTCATTTTATTATGCTACTCATTTCAGCATTGCTAGGCTATTTAGTAAATATGTAATGCAAACACAGCATATAAATCCCATTAGATATTCTTTAACAGGCTCCAAGTAAGTCCTCAGAGGCTTTACCCTGCCCGAGCATTGTCTCTCTAATCAACATGCAATTAAACAATTAATTTTGTGCATTACTAAGCAATTTCCAGTATTACTAGGCAGTATGGGTGGATACTATTCCTGTGCTTTATATTAATGAAGTGCCAGTATACAAGAGCCGTGTAGCAAATGTATTTCCAAACAGATGGTCACATGTTTTATACAGAATTTTATATGATCTGGGGTGCCATTATTAGCCTGTAAGGACACAGCACAAATTGAGGTGGCACTTATTTTAACAGCAGTGAAAATATTGATTGCCAAGGTCTGTCTGTCTTTCTTTCTTTCTTTCTTTCTTTCTTTCTCTCTCTCTTTCTCTCTTTCTCTTTTTTCCTTTCTCTTTCTCTCCTTTCTTTCTTTCTTTCTCTTTTTTCCTTTCTCTTCTTTCTTTCTTTCTTTCTTTCTTTCTTTCTTTCTTTCTCTTTTTTCCTTTCTCTTTCTCTCCTTTCTTTCTTTATTTCAATCTTTCTTTCCTTTCTCTTTCTCTCCTTCTTCCTTTATCTTTCTTTCTTTCTCTTTCCCTCTTTCTTTCCTTTCTCTCTTTCTCTCTCTTTCTTTCTTTATTGCTTTCTTTCTCTTTCCCTCTTTCTTTCTCTTTCTCTTTTTTCCTTTCTCTTTCTCTCCTTTCTTTCTTTCTTTCTTTCTTTCTTTATTTCTATCTTTCTTTCCTTTCTCTTTCTTTCTTTCTTTCTTTCTTTCTTTCTTTCTTTCTTTCTTTCTTCTCTTTCCCTCTTTCTTTCTCTTTCCCTCTTTCTTTCCTTTCTCTTTCTTTCTCTCTTTCTCTCTCTTTCTTTCTTTATCGCTTTCTTTCTCTTTCCCTCTTTCTTTCTCTTTCTCTTTTTTCCTTTCTCTTTCTCTCCTTTCTTTCTTTCTTTATTTTTATCTTTCTTTCCTTTCTTTCTTTCTTTCTCTCTTTCTTTCTTTCTTTCTTTCTTTCTTTCTTTCTTTCTTTCTTTTTCTTTCTTTCTTTCTTTCTTTCTTTCTTTCTTTCTCTTTCCCTCTTTCTTTCTTTCTTTCTCTTTCCCTCTTTCTCTTTCCCTCTTTCTCTTTCCCTCTTTCTCTTTCTTTCTCTTTCTCACTCTCTTTCTCTCTCTAACATGTTCTTTTGTTAGAAGACACCATGTTTAACTAACCACATCTCACTGATACCAATAAGCTGAACTGTTGTAATCAAGAAGTGTCTACATGGAGATTTAAACAGCATTACCAGGCCTGACATTCATGGCAGGCTGTTATTGAACAGGTAAGATTAGCACCCTTATATTTCACACTTAATTAGCAAAAGGGCAAAAGTTCAACTCTCTCAGCACAAACATTAAATCGAAGGACCTTGGCATATATAGATCTAGTATTCTCATATGGAGATCTATATGTACGGGTGAAAATTCAACTGTATGGATTTCGTCATTGTGGGAGAAGCAGAAATGTTTGTGTTCTCCGGAATCCGTACAACAACTAAAATGCAAATTAAAAAAATAACTCAAGAGATTTCAATTATAATATTAAATTACAATAATATGAGATGTCTCTTCTTTGATTGGCTTGACGTAGTTTGGGCAGGTGTACCCTAATGACCAATCAGAGAAGACCCTTCTCTAGTTGGTGAATTGGACTACACATGGCTGACCCTCGCCAACCAATAAGAAGAGCTTCATAGATGGAGATCTCTCATTAGTTGACCTAAATATATAATAAGGATAGTGTTTGTAGTTAAATATTTCTGGGCCTATATTAAGACCATGGCCTGGATGAAGCCCCTGGACATCGCTGACCACTGCATGGTATGTATACTATATAGTGGGGATTTATTTAATTTTAGGGATTGTAGCTAAGGAATTTTACACTTAATATCGGTTAAGGGGATGGGTTTTCTCAGTCGAGCCTTACAAATTTGAAGGTGGCGAGCAGAGTTTATATTTGGCCACCATCAATATTTAAGAAAAAAGTTAAAATATAGCATGCATTGCCACATGGGTTTGGGGCACAAAAGGAGGCGTTTTTAAATTTCACAAAGTTCATGTTAAATGCACAAAGGTTTTGTGTGCAGAGGTGGGATTTAGGAGCTCTCACAGTCCACCTGTGTGAGTTCATATTACTATATCGCGGCTATATTGGGCTTAGTAAAATTGGGGATGTTCTTACGGTGATGTCACCAGGGTATAGTGCAAGGGTCATATTTTTTACAATGTTCCAGTTACTAGCTCCTCAACACAATTATCATTCATCTAGTAATTGAAATCAAATGTATCTGTGCTTTTAATTAGTGTTAAACCTTTTACTATAAGATGTATCTGTGGATAGTTTGCAGTTTGATGTGTCTATGGTATTTCTTCACTAAAAATGTATTTTGCTATTGCTTTGTAACTTGCATTAAGTCACACCTCATTTTATTCTAGTCCATCATGGAGAAGAAGAAGAAAAGCAGCTGTGGGGTGTCGAGGAAGAAATTTTGCATTTCTAAATTGATTCCATCAGTATCCCTGATTTTTCGTTGTGATACAATAGCATATAAAACTCCATTTGCATACTTTTTAATGCAATACTATTATTCTCCCTGATCAGAAACAAAAGTCCCTGTGAGATCTCACTCCTGTATCACTGTAAGGAAGCTGAAAAGAGTAGCTCCCACCCTCATTTGTAACATAAAGCTCCGTTAATATTACTTCAGCTTTACAACAGCCAGGGAGAGGTCAGAATACAGGGAGAGCTCTGGGGTCACTCACTACTGATACATGGGTAAGATTCAGGGGGTTATAATAACTGAAAATCCCTGTACAGTACAGATACAAGGTGTTACTGTAATTATCATACACAAGTATTATGTCACATACAGATATTAGTTTTATATTCTATTGGTATTTTTTGGAAGCCGCATTGCTAATACCCTCATTATTATAGGTATAAATCGACATACACAGGATATCTGACATTGTTATTATCTACCTTTATCACAGTTACTGTATTTGACACAAATGATTAATTGCTCACACAACTATTTTTGTATTAGCCGCTTCCTTTTAGGGGTTAAGCTGGAATAGGGCCCTAGGTGACTAAATGTGTTTACTGCATTCATGCATCCATTTTATTGGAGTGAGATACACCTAAACAGACATAGGATGGAAAGAAGAGGTTTTGAGGGGCCTGTTCATAGGAGCTTACAGTCTAGAGGATCGCAACAAAGTCCTAACGCTAATTACAAACAGCTATTGCTAACTAAAACGGTTTGCTACGGCTTAGCTGACTAACTGATTCCGCTGCAGCATAAAAGTCCCCAGTCTCCCTCCGCAATCACTCTGCCGACTTGAAGGATCTCGCGAGAGGCGAGATCCTGTTGGTCTTGTGATCTGGCAGCAGAAGTCTCCATGGAGTCCTATTGGAGGGGATCCTCAGGATTCCACTTTAGCGCTGCCCTGAGCATCCTGGACCCTTGCGTCTGCTATGGGGCAGGCTGATGGACTCAGCGCCTGCCCCGTAATCTACAGGTAAAACGAGGACGCTAAAGGGAGATCGGCGAATGCTAGGTTTTCGCCTTAGCGTCCCTGTTTAAAGTCCTGTTGATAGGGGCCCTGTTGATAGGGGCCAATGTTTCTGGATCTTGTGATACTTCATACTTTTTCAGACTGGTTTCAAACACATATTGATAATTATCTCGTATTACTCATTCGCCCATGCAGACTTTTCTACATTTCATTCAGATTCTGTTGTCCCATTCCACTCCTGGCTCTCCTAGCACAAACAGCGCTTATATATAAAAAAAAAAATTTTGAGAAAGGATTTTATCAGGAAGGATACATTGAGATTTTGCTCGTTTTCAAGTGTGTCCTGGGTGGCAGGTATGTACCATTAGGTGTCTTACCCAAGGACACTTACTGGAGAGGTGCTCGTCAGAATCGAACCCATGACTCCACAGGCTCTCTCCACGCAGAGCAGTGATGTTACCTCTACTCCACCCAGCCGGTATATTCACAGCTTATAGAATAACCAAGCTGAATAACTAACCATATAAAGTATACGTGCTACAATAAAGCCTGTTATTTATTTCACTGTTCTAAATGTGGGACCTCTTACAATGGATTCATGAGTGAGACTGCATTATTAATTCTTCTCCATCGAATACATTACGTCCATCAAAATGTCTTAAAGGCATCAGATGTTGTCAGCAACACAAATGCAATATGCTCTTTTATGTTCAATATGTTTTTATCCCTTTCTATCGCGACAACATTTATGTTTTAATTTTTCAATACGCGACATGAGTGAAAATATTTACTATTTTGAGTTTATTTGTTCCAGTTTATATTTCTCAGATATGTATATGTGATATTTTGGTTTGCTCTTAAAAAACGCTCAGTAGAAACAGATTCCATAAATCATCCTCAAAGCAATATGTGTGTACATTTTATAGGTCCAATGAATGGAGAACAAGATTACAGTCCAAGACCAATAAACAGCTCCCAGGAATTTGTTATCCATAAAATGGAAAACTCAATAAACTGGAGCCTTTGATCTTTCCATCGCATTTTGTGTGCAGAATCCCTTATAAACCATGTAAACTGTTATTTACATTGACATTCTTATCATTATTTTTGTACACACCTAAATGATATAAAAAAAATACACAGTTATTTTTAAGGCCTAAAATATATTATTTGAAAAATTTGTCATTTTAAACTTCAATAATTTTTTTTATTTTTTTTGTTATATGTGGTGTTATCTTATCTCACCTACAGAATAATTCTAGGATCCATTTCATGCATTCAAAAAGTAATTATTTTTTTCATAGCAGGCAGGTGAAAAGTAATATTATTAGATAAATCCATTTAAAAAAGAACGTGATAACATATAGCTAATTCAACAAACTATTCATTAATAATTAAATCAGTTCTGCATATTTTTGCTTAAATATCTGTATTGAATGTATTTTCGTGCCTTAAGTGCTTAATGTTAATTTTATATATTCATTATTCCACTATCTCACAAAAGTATTTACTTCCCCTATGTACAGTGACATAAAAATGTTTGTTTGTAAATATAAAACATTGGGAAGAGATAGAAACACAAATCATTATAAAAGAACTTAAGTTAGAGATTCTTGAAGGTACCTTAAATTTACTGCACCGTCAAATTATTATCAACATTAATTAATACAAATACATTTATAAAAGCTCATTATTAAGTACAATAAAATAAAACTTGGTTTTGGTGGAGAGATCCTGTTTTTCTAGATTTATGGCCTCATCTCAAATTACACTGATGCATATAACTGTCAAAGTGGACACTTTTCTTGTCTTTTTTAAATAACATCACAGTCGCAACATATGGAAATTGCACCTAAACTCTAATCGATGGTCATATTAGCAGCGTAGCAAAGCAATATATTGATTGGATCACATCTATGAAAAGCGCAACATAAAATCAAATTTAAAAAATGTATCAATACTACAAAGCAGAAAATGTAACTCTGTGTCTTATCTATCATAGGATTAGGACATGACTGCCTCATCTCCAAATTATAAATAGAACAATTTCATATAATGGACGTGGCAAAACAAATATATTAGGAATATCACATTTCCAGGGTCGTACAAACAACGACAAATAAAGATAACACAAAACAAACAAAAGATATGCTAATTATTTCTTCATTTTGAGGCTGGATGAATCAAATTACACAAAACGTGTAATTAATAAAAATGTCTGACATTTTTATTTCTCGGGCCACAGAGACGGATATGTCAGGGACTGCTCAAATTACATCATCCTGGGGAAAAAAAAAATCCTTCGGAGGCCCATTTGCTGGCTTATATAATGACACAAGATTTACATTGATAGTATTTTAGTTCAATCTTGTAGGAGTTTGCTCCTGCTCCAGAGGAACCGGCTGACAAAAAACATATTATTTGCTATATAACGATTACACTGTATCACTCCATCACGAAAAAAATCCAATCTGTCAGTACAAATGTACAAGCAATCTAACATGTCAATCTGTTCCCTTTGCCATAACGGCAGCAATTTAATAGACAGATGTCATTATTTGTTTTAACTGTTTTGATGCTGCTGACGCCTTCGGTTTGATGTTGGTTTTATTTGCTTTTGTGCCTTCGTAATGAGTGCTTGTTCTGCTCCTATAAGATCGAAGAGTAGGCACTGGATAACACCACTTTGTAATTAACTACAAGTGTAGAGTCTGCAGGAAGAATGACGTGGCCTCGGATGAAAGTACGGTGATACAAAATCCAGGTAAAAATGAGGCTTGTATATTATATTGTAAAGTCATGGGAAATAGAATAAAGAAAATGGCTTTTGATTGGTTGTGCAGACTCTGAGACCTCAGATAGCCGCATAAGACTGATGATGTGATGGATTATTATTATTATTATTCTTTATTTATAAAGCGCCAGCATATTCCGCAGCGCTGTACAATAGGCACAGTATAGACAGGGTTATAATACATTGAACAACATTTGACAAACAGTACAGGAGGAGATGAGGGCCCTATTCCCGTAGGAACTCACAATCTAGGAGGGTTGGGGTTGGAAACAGGAGGAGAGGACTGTAAGGTGAGAGTGATTGATGGTTGTGTCAGTGAGTTGGGTGGTAGGCTTCCCTAAATAGGAATGTTTTAAGGGAGCGTTTGAAGGAAGAGAAGTTAGGGGAAAGTCTGACAGTACGAGGGAGAGCGTTCCAGAGAGTGGGGGCTGCGCGTGAGATGACCTTAGCACACTAAGGGCCCTGCACCAGCCAAGCCCTTTCTATTAACAGATCGCTCGTTAATACTAATGGCTCCCCTGCTATTCCACCTCAGCCACAGACCTCTCTTGCAGCTCTCCTGGTACGGCTGCCTACTGTACAGGGATGATTGCATTAGCAAAATCACTTAATGGCAAAATCTGAAAAAACACAAGAGGAAATGGTTCCCAGTGTCATTTTACCAGCCTTGCACAATAATGCAAAACTCCCAAGAAACACCTATGTACTCCAGGAGTTGGAGCATGCATTGCCGTTGCCAGTAGCTATTAGGTTAGGGTCAGATGAACGCAGTCTGAGCGCACTCTGCGTGCGTGCACAACGGACAGACGTTCTGACGGAAGATACTGTAGACACCACACGGTCCGTTCTTCTTGACAGACGTAGAACAAAAAAGGGAATTATGGGAAACAAAATTAATATTAAAAATTATAAAAATTGGTACATGATATGAAAAGCCATTGTGTGCGTCAAGGTGCTGGACGTCGCAAATGTGCTGCGTCTGACATCTCCTCATCACTCACACAGAACACTATGCTGACGTGGCTGACTCTGCGCGTCCGACCTAGCGGTTTTACTTTCTTGCCTAAATTGCGTCCGGTGCCACGTGCGTTGTGCGTGTGCAGTTCGGTGCGGATGTGCTTAGTATGTTGGTCTCTATTGCTCATGATTCTATGCTACCACGGACGTTAAACTGTGCGGCAACACGGACGTTAATCCTGCGTTCGTCAGACGCCAGCCTCAGACGCTCCCAAATATTAAGATCTGAGCCGCTAACATGGTTCATAAATTGACCCTCAAATGGATACTACAACAAGAAAAGGTTTTGCATGCTCAACTCCCATCACGAGGAGCTGCGTAACGTTGGCAGCCAACCCTGGAAACTGTCGTATGTGCTCAACCCTGTATATGCACTTTATTCACAAAGTATTAGTCGCATTTCTTTGATGCACTTTTTGTTTAAACACACCTATGAGATTTGCCTTGATGTGGCAGGTGGGCTTATGCAAAGAATGCCCATTGTAAGAAAACAAAATTTTTTAATTTTGATGTAGGCACATACAGGATTGAACACACGTGACACATTTTCCTCAAATGTTTACTCACTAGAGCCATTGTTACCCATTTGTAGCTCCCTATTTACCAGAATACAGTTCTAAATACCTCTGAGCTATACATATATATATATATATATATAGTCCAATGCAAAGCCTGGTCCAGCCTACCATTGATAAATAAAGCCTCAGTGCAAACATCCCAAAACATATACAAAAAATCGAACCAAGGACGCACTCCTCAAGTGCGTCCTTTGGTTTGATTTTTTGTATAATACATATATATATATATACATGTAGTGGATAGCAAAGGTCTGCACACCCCTGTCAAAATGTCAGGTTTCTGTGATGTAAAAAAATGAGACAAAGATAAATCGTTTCAGAACTTTTTCCACCTATAATGTGATCTATGAACTGTACAACTCAATGAAAAACAAACAGAAATCTTTTAGGTGGAGAGAAGTAAAAATAAAAAAATAAAATAATATGGTTGCATAAGTGAGCACACCCTTAGACTAATACTTTGCTGAAGCGCCTTTTGATTTTATTCAGTCTTTTTGGGTAGGAGTCTATCAGCATGGCACTTCTTGACTTGGCGATATTTGTCCGCTCTTCTTTGCAAAAACAGTCCAAATCTGTCAGATTGTGAGGGCATCTCCCATGCACAGCTCTTCAGATCAACTCACAGATTTTCCATCAGATTCAGGTCTGGCCTCTGGCTGGGCCATTCCAAAACTTTAATCTTCTTCTGGTGAAGCCATTCTTTTGTTGATTTGGATGTTGCTTTGGGTTGCTGGAAGATGAAGTTCCTCTTCATGTTCAGTTTTTAGCAGAAGCCTGAAGGTTTTGAGCCAATATTGACTGGTATTTGGATCTGTTCATAATTCCCTCTACCTTGACTAAGGCCCCGGATCCATCTGAAGAAAAACAGCTCCTTGGCATGATGCTGCCATCACCAGGTTTCAATGTGGGTATGGTATTCTTTTGGTGAAGTGCAATGTTGTCATTGCGCCAAACATATCTTTTGGAATTATGGCCAAAAAGTTCAACCTTGGTTTCATCAGACCAAAACACATTTTCCCACATGCGTTCGGGAGACTTCAGATGTGTTTTTGCAAACTTTAGCCGGGCTTAGATGTTTTTCTTCGTAAGAAAGGGCTTCCGTCTTGCCGCTCTACCCCATAACCCAAACATATGAAGAATGTGGGAGATTGTTGTCAAATGTACCACACAGCCAATACTTGGCAGATATTCCTGCAGCTCCTTTAGTGTTGCTGTAGGCCACTTGGCAGCCTCCCTGACCAGTTTACTTCTTGTCTTTTCATCACATTTGGAGGGATGTCCAGATCTTGGTAATGTCACTGTTGAGTCATATTTTCTCCACTTGATGATGACTATCTTCACTGTGTTCCATGGTTTATCTAATGCTTTGGAAATTCTTTTGTACCTTCTCCTGACTGATACCTTATAACAATGAGATCCCTCTGATGCTTTGGAAGCTTCTCTGCGGACCTTGGCTTTTGCTGTAGGATTCGAAGAAAATGTTAGGAAAGACCTACTAGAGCAGCTGAACTTTATTTGGGGTTAATCAGAGGCACTGTAAATGATGGCCGAGGTGTACTGACTCCTATTTAACATGATTTTGAATGTAATTGCTTAATTCTGAGCACAGATATAAGAGGATATGCAGATTTATGCAACCAGATTATTTTAGTTTTTTTACTTTTACTTCTCTCCATCTAAAAGATTTCAGTTTGTTTTTCATTGAGTTGTACGGTTTTATAGGTCACTCACATTAAAGGTGGAAGAAGTTCTGAAAAGATGTATCTTTGATTTTTTGTTTACATCACAGAAACCTGACATTTTAACAGGGGTGTGTAGACTTTTTCTATCCACTGTATATGGGGTGGCGTGATCACCCATGTCTCTCTCTCTCCTTCAGATTCTGCACAAGTGTTTTATTATTTAAAAAAAAAACATGTTAAAGCAACGAGCATCGTTAGAACTCGGGAGGAAAAGTAAGCTCAGAATAAACATTTCAGGTGCAGACATCTAAAATGCATTTTGAAGGTCATTAGTAAATCTCTGGTAATGTTGATCAGGGAACGATGTAAACTCGACGTGATCCACAGACCTTAATGAAGCTATAACGCCCCTAGAACGGATAATGTTTGGCAATGGGAGATGTTCATTGGGGCTGTTTTCCTTAGGTGTCTTGTGGCTAAATGTGCCATTATACCCAGTAATTGCTGTTTCAACGCCGTGTTTATCTTAATTTGATACTATCGTAGTCATGGATGTGAGTGGAGGAGATTAAAGTAACATCTTTAGTAATTAAGAGGTTAATTATTTAATACATTTCAAAGTAGGATACTCTATATTTTGGGGGTTTTCGGAATCATTCCCACCTTCTCATTTTGCTGCAAATGTCTACTTTACTATTTATATAACCGGTACATTAACATCAGAAAGATGAGGGGTAATAAATTCTAATGAGCCCCAGTCTGTGAGCTGTTCTAAGAAAAGAATGTGGATGATTCATTTGTATTCTACCAAGCTCTCAGAAATCCGTGATCCTCCCCATGGTGCTAGCTTGTGGTGCTGATCATCTGTGCTTACATCAGGGGGTCTTCATAGCTCTGAACAGCATCTGAGCCAGGAGAGAGCAGCTAAGCACTTCCCTTCTAGACAATTTTCGATACATTAGCATAGCAGCTATTACATATTAACCTGAAGTTTTACATTGGTCTAACAATGACTTATTCTACAGTCACGAGTATTCCAATGGTCTTAAAAAAGATATATATACAACTACATATATTTTAAAAAATCACAAAAATTCAGTGCACTCCATCCAACATCCAAAGATTTAAAAACACCTTAGTTTCTAAATTGGTGATGGTTTGGTTACAAATATGTTCATGCAATGCATAAGCCAGCTACAACATCCACATGTTTGGGTTGAGTTGAAAAAGGTTCCAAAAAAATTAAATGTTGACGGATTAAATTGCATAAACAATTTTCAAGCAGAATCTCTGTGCTTAAACAATTACATAATCACATATAGTATATATAGTGTTTTTAAAGCAAAGTAATATTTGAAAAAATATATATGTTGTTTTTGTAGGACTGAAAAATAATACACACTTAGGTTGGTCTTTAACGCCAAAATACACTGCTCGGGATTTTGACTGAGTATTTTTGTCATGGTCATATTCGCCAATAAATAATCTGCCAAGGTTTTTTTTTTTCTTCAAAACAATATTATTATTGTCATAATTTATTTATTTGGCACCAACATATTCTATTGCGCCATAGATTACTGGAGACAAAGAGGAGCTGCATGCATAATGAAACATGCATATTTAATTGTTTTGCAGTGAGACAACTATATGTCGCGGAGTCAGTACAAGGGCGTCTCGTCAACCATCCTCCCACTAACACGCCTGAAAGGTAGGGGTGGGGTGAATCTAACAAGCATCAACTATTATATTTATAATAATTTGGCGCTGCGTGCTATCACCATTAATATAAAAGATTTTTTTTTGCGCTTCACAGTATACAGTTACGGTGTTGGGTGTATGGGTTTGGGTTGCAAAATACGGGGATCGTTTTTCTTCAAAAGAAATAAACCGAGTAAAAGAAAAAAAAACTAATATATTTCTTTTTGTAATGTTATTTATTTATTTATTATCAGCAAACTGCCATGTCTGAATTATCTGTGCAAAAAGGCGCTGGGGATAGACTGCTAAAAATGGTGCCAAACAGATAGCATACCCTGCTGTGTTTTTGATTGAAAAAGAAAGGTAACATTTGCGGCCGTGTCAAGGAGACAGTGATCAGCTAAAAAAATTGGTCTCAGAAGTGCAGGATAGCTGGAACAAACCCTGCTCCGGGGTGTAACGTAAAAAGAAGGCTGTAATTCACCATAATGCTTGCTTAGTCTATTTTGTTGCTGCAAGCAAACCCGTCCCCTTTTTATTCTTGACAGTAGGGGATAAATAGGGCATGTTTAATTCTGCGCCGTGCACTTGCTCGCTCACCCAGCCAGAGGAAACGGGTGGCTTAAAAATAATAGGTAAAAATAGGTTAACCCCTTCAGGGGACACCAGTTTAACATTCAGTAGGGATTAATATAAATAGGATTGGCAGGGGGATCTGTAGCACCGAGCTCGCCCGCTGCAGTGCAAAAGGGTAACTGTGTATGTCAGCTTTCATCACGGAATGACGAGCGGTACTCGCAGGAAGGAGAGAAGATTTGGGTCCATTATGCTTGACTGTGTCAGCGTGTTATGAAATGATAGGCCAGATCGTCGAAATAAGGTCTTACTGCTAAAGGGTGATGAGAAGCGAAGAATAAAAAAAAAAAAATTGGCATCAACTAGCTCGTGCGTTTGAGATGCAATACAAACATCAAATGTGGCATAATCAGAATGTAGGGTGGGAGAGGCAGAGGGAGGGATGGGTGGGGGGAAGACGTGAGCTTGTCTCAGCTGGCAGCGCTATTCCGCTTCAGTAAAGACAAGGTACAGAAATGTCCTTTGGGTGACATTCAAAACTCGATATAAATCCTCTGCTTTATGAGACTGCAGTGCAATAAATTACTTAGCCTAATTGTAGATGTAATGATTTACCATAATTAGTCATGGGCTACATTAAATTAATCAGCATGGTACATTATTTTGCTAAATTACATCTTTGCCTTCCGAAGCCACCAGTGCAGCAATCAGTGTTTCTTGCGAGAGGAGAATGATGTTGTAATGAGAAGCCTTTCTGCTCTCAGAACAGTGACAGGATATGAATTTTGATGGCAGACAGGAAAAGTTGAAGACAGCGCGTGCAGCCTCAGCCCGTGCCTGAAGTGTCTATGATTGTTAATGATGCTGCACTTCTCCTGCGGGGGACCAGTGGGCCACATTACAGTGTGTGAAGGTTGAGAAAACGTCTCGGTAGAGATGGAAAAAGAAGAAGAAGAAAAAAAAAACACTTAGGGATGCTCCAGGGCACATAATGTAGGTGATAACAACAAGATATAAATCAACGGGGAAGCGAATATGTAACGTTTTGAAAATTGCTAAAGGTTTTGAATGTTCCGCCACAAATAATCACATAAAGAAACAAGGATGTAATAAAAAAAAACATATCCGTAACGAATAGTTGTCGGAACACAACGGTTGTTTTTGTTGTTGCAGTGAAATAAAAGATCCGAATATTGTTCATTTCGTAAGAAATGCCAGATTTAATTCCTCCGCATATAAAAATGTTTAGCTAAATAACATTAAATATACAAACATTTTTAAGTGTCCTTAAATGTGAAAGAAGCTTCCAGGCAATTGATTTTAATAGTTATATTTCTTTATCTTTATAACATCTTTGTATATCAATTGCTACCCATATAAGTAGAAATTAGAGGTATTCAAACCATAAATGGAGCTCTCACATAATCAGACCACGGATAGATCTGAAGCTTCACCTGAAAAGTTCCACCACCAACACAAATAATAAACATTCTTTATGCTACATAAAGAAAAAAACGTAGCGCCAGGGAATATAGTCCACCGGTTAGTAAATCGTATGCACTACATGTCCATAAATACAATATTATTTTTTCAAGGGTTCGTCTCTATACAGGAAATATTTTGAAGAACTGCAGGGAAAAGGAGAAGAGACCAGGATTGCGCAGTATATAGTTCCAATTTTGAAATTATAGCAAACAAGTATCCAACTCACATTTGCATGAGCGCACACCTGGCTCTAGGGTTGATCACTTCATGGGTCTTCTATTTCTTCAGGTGCCCATTAACCCCTTTTAGGGATCCTGTAGACTCCAATATGGTTCCCCTGCCGCCTGGATCCTCCTTTCAGCACTGAGCACTCTGCTATCTGAAAGGAGGATCCAGGCAGCAGGGGAACCATATTGGAGTCTACAGGATCCCTAAAGGGGTTAATGGGCGCCTGAAGAAATAGAAGACCCATGAAGTGATCAACCCTAGAGCCAGGTGTGGGCTCATGCAAATGTGAGTTGGATACTTGTGTGCTATAATTTAAAAATTGGGACTATACACTGCGCAATCCTGGTCTCTTCTCCTTTTCCCCGCAGTTCTGCAAAATATTTCCTCAAAGGAGACGAACCCTTGAAAAAAAGAATATTGTATTTATGGACTTGTAGTGCATAAGATTTGCTAACCGGTGGACTATGTTCGCTGGTGCTACGTTGTTTTCTATATGTTTATTGTTTAAGGTTGTTTAGAGGAACCTCCACACGCAACGTTCAGCGATCGAATTGTGTGCACAAATTCTAGTGGGCGCTTCACTCTCCTACACTAAATTCTTTATGTTACATCTTTTTACCCTGCAGACAATGCTTTGACATCAACACCAGGCTTGACAATGTACTTGTGGGCTTGACAAAAGGCCAGTGACTTGGCCAAAATGTTGCCACAACCTGCATCCTAATAAACATGCTGGAATGAAATGCCTTAGAAGTACCGGATTCTTCTATGTATTCTCTATATACAAATCTATGGTTTTGGCCTACATGGGATCAGGGTTTGTAAACTTAACCGGAGTGGTAATATTATCAGGGTTATTAAAAGAACACCGAAATTCCGATGGATTTTCAGTGCTCTTTCGTTCCCCGCACTTCGGGGAGTCAATTCACTGACCCTTTGGTGAATTCAGCATTCACCGCAGAGCCCACAAAGTGCAGGGAACAAGCTGCCGAAAGCATCTGAAAAACCACCAAACGCATCCAAAAAAACACCGAAAAAACATTGAATCAATCCGAAAAACCTCCAAAAACCTGCAGAATCTATTCGAAAAACCAGCAAAAAAACACTCTATCGATCTGAAAAAAGCCGACGACCCGCCGAACAGAGAAAATAGACGAATGGCTCCTAAATAGCACTGTTTGGGGAAATTCGCTGTTCGGTGTCATTTCGGAGCCAATTTGGCTCTCTTTATATAACCCTGTATATGTTTTCAAGACATCAAACTGCGCTATCAACACCCACAGGAAAGTGGTTGATATCTGGGAGTTATCTGTCTCTGCTTTCATGGTATACATGATGGGATGGGTGTATGTCCCTCTTCACCACAAATCTGCATATATTTTTTTTCCTTGAGCCGATTCTGTCAAAATTAAAACATCAGTCACACGTTAATGGTTCTTCGTCAGAAGTTTGTTATCTTCCGATATCAAAAGTAAAATAATTATTCGTAAACCATTCTTCTAAGTCACCTATTTCAATGTTTCCACTGTTCTGGCTTCACCTAGAGAAACTTAACTCCTTACCTTGAGTTATTGGCTGCTCTAAATTCACTCCTTGTAACTAATCAATTCTAGTGAGTTTATTTATTGTGGAGAAATAAAATCTAGCAGGCAGGCTCCAGAGGAACCCATGGAACTGACAAAAGCTCAATGATGGTGTGCTCACTCACCATTTGGAAGGCATTGAAGGAATTTCACATCGACTGCTAATATAACACATATGGTGGAGCGAAGTGCTAATAGCTGGGTAGCAGCTGCACAACCCTACCATATTTTGCACAGTCATCCTTCATTTTTTATTTTATAAAAGTGTATAAGCATACACTTAGCACCCCAGATATGTATTTTTTTCCAGGAAGATTTTATATTCTCTTTTTTAATACAGCACCTCATACTGTGTTAAAGGGATATGCATGTCTAGAAATTATTTTTTTAAATTGTAATTTAAACACTTTTATACCTATAGACAAACTAGAATAAATCAATAAAAGTTTTAAACATGTGCAAACTTTTTTATTTTCTTGCTTTAAACTCTGTCATTTCATCTTCTCTAGCCACGCCCCTAAGCTAGGGCTGTTTCTTCAGGTCCCACTTCCTGTATATTCCCCGCCTCCTCCCCGCTCACTACCTCACCCATCAACGCTTCACATGAGCTAGCACAAGTTGTGCACGTGAAACCCTGTGCACGCTCAGGACTTCAGACTGGGGAAACTGAGGAACTGTGAAAGCAAGGCACACATACGCTCGCTCACACACTCACCATCTTTCTCACACAGACTGACACACTCCCCTGCTGACTCGCTCAGACACAGGCTCACTCACCCACTGAAACGCTCACTTGCGCTCTTTCACAGTTTACATACACACTGTCTCAATCAAACTCCCTCACACAGTCACTCACTCACTCTAACACACTTTCTTGTGCTGTCTGTCTCTTGGGCGCTCTCTCTCACTGCACCTTTTCTTGCGCTTTCTCTGCTTTATCTTACTGTCTTTACCTTTTCTTGCTGTGTCTCTGTGTTTTTTCTTGTTGTACCTCTCTCTTTGCTGTCTCACTTTCTCTCTGTGTGTATTGATTTCTGTCCTTCCCCGTCTCTGGAGTAGCTGGGGATGAAAGAGTTACAGATTGGAATGGCACTAGACACCGCCCTCCCCTCAGTTCTCAGTGCAGGCGCGAGGAGGAGCAACTCAATCGCACATGCTCATTGCATTTTGTATCTATGCCTAGGAATAGTCACTGTTTGTTTAGCTTAGAGTGCCTTCTGAGGTGGGCATGAGAAGCGCCAAGAAAGAAAATCAGGTAAATATGAAAAAATATCATATTGACTTGTTTTATTTATGTCTGCCAAATGACTCTACTGACTCATTGAAAAGGCATAGCACATTTTTAAAAGCACACTAACAAACCATGCATGTCCCTTTAAGGTCAATATTTTGGAAGAACACCACAGACAGGGCTTGATTAGTTTTCATAAATATTATTTTTCAAAAGGAGTATTGCTTTCTTTATGTGTGTAGTGCTGCTTTAAAAACACTGTATTCTGGGGCATTGAACTATTGCTGCCACCAGAGGGAGACAGAGACATTGTTAGACTATGCTGGACAAAACCGAACTACATGTACCATCATCCTTTGCATGAGGACAGGAAGGAGGTGGTACAGGAAGAGGAAAGAGATCAGCAGCCTCGTACAAGGCAGAAGCAGAGTGAGCGGAGCAGTGAAAGGTGGAGGACGCACGTTAGAGCTGTCAGGGATCGCAACCAGGCCGGAGTACAGACGCTGTCTTATGGGTGCTGGAGATCGGGAAAGTAATCGCGTTGAGACCTACCTGCGCAGCGCTGAGAGGTCTGGAGGAAAAAGCTAGTTCCAGCACGACCCCATTTTAGGAGGCTGCGCTGATCGATTGGGAGTGCAGGCAGTGGATCGGTGTTCCAGTTGCGGAGATTGGGCAAGCTGAGAGCAGATTCAGTAGCACGGAGTCCCAGTACACAGCGGAGAAGATCTTGTGGTCGAGGCATCGAGAGCTGGACAGTTTTATTCATCGGATTGGTGAGAGGCCTCCAGGCCGCAGTTCCAATACAGAAACGCACGCTGCAATATTGTTTAAATTCACAGGGCCCCAACGGTGACTAGTCGAAGATTGTTTTGTTTCATTCACTGGCCAGTTGAAATCAGTACCCGGGTACCCGAGACAACACACATATATATTTTTGAGCTATTATTCACGGGACTTACACTCCAGAACTGAGGGGGTTAACCGTTTCTTTTACTGCCGCGTGTTTTTCCCACGTTACAAATTCTTGTCATTCAAATACCGTATATGCGTAATATATGCTGCTTTATTGGGATCAGTAAAGAATATAATATATAAAAATCCACAACAGTGCTGGTGTATAGTTATTTCCTAGTGCGGGGAGACTAACCCAAGGTTTATTCAGCGGCTCCTCCGGGAGTGAGCGCTACATGTGGATGAACACAAAGGTTGAATGAAACTCTGCAAAGTGTCAGTGTGTTCCATTGATGTTTGGGTGTTTTCTGTGTGATGTCATAGATGAATTTGTGTCTTGCAAATGTCTGGTTTTTATACTTTCGCTCAAGTTGGTTCATTGATGCATCACAGACCAAGTTTAAGCCTAGGGGTAAGTCCGGAAAAGTAACTCTGTTCAAACATAGGTCTAACTTGTCATCATTAATGTTGTCTGAGGGTATACCTCAATACGTGTGCTATTGTATAGATAGATAGAATTTTAAATAACTCTCTTGACATCTAAGTGCATCATGCCGATGTGCAAGCTATCCTGGTCAGATTAATAGAGAATGGCCTCTTTTGCTAAATTAGAGAAGTGTATTTTTGACCAGGTATAGATACCTCTCCTGAATTTTCATAGTCCAAAAAGATGGAGTGCAGCGAAGACAATGTTCCTGTCTTTAGATCCTAGGGGCAAACTTCCTAGATCTTGAAGAATGCTTTCTTCTTAGGGTGACCTCAGATAAAGAAGAAGAACATCATAGTGCGATCTGATGGATGATATGTAAAATCCAAAGAAAATGTCTATGCCCTCACATAAGGTAGAGCCCTCCTGGCTCTGGATGATGCGCCTCGGGGTTGTTACCACCCACTTGCCCTTCTGATACAATGGAACTTGGGACCTCAAATCTTGAGACCTTTAGATATGAATAAAGAAGGAGCATAGCATAGACCGTAGCAATATGGAAACAGGAGGATAAGATAGAAACGTACTCACACTTTGTAGGACCTAGCCTAGGTCCTAAGGAATCAGGCTCAGACGTTGTTACTGGGGTACAACTTCAAATAAAACCCCATGCGGTGAAGTAAAAATCAGAGACAATTTAATAGAATAAAACATCAATTTTACAAAAAAATATATAAAATAGGCAGATAGTAAGTGACCAGAACGCGTTTCACCTGTTGAGATATCCTCAGTGACTTCCTCAGCTGGTTGTACTCTCCTGGATTATGTTATCTCGACGGCTGGATTCCAGGTAGATCCAAACAAACTCTCTATATAGATTTTAATGCCATAGGTATGGGTGAACAAAAGATGACAAAGATTTATTGACTTTGCCAATTTCTGTAGGTAGTTCTTAAAGAATTATATATCCCCAATAATTTTTACAATAAATAAGACTAAGAAGGGGCTAACACTCACAAGCCTTTTTAATTTTCTGAGTCCCTTAAAACTGCTTTTGCATCAGCTGTTTCACCCTGACCGGCCAAACCGTTCATCATGGACGTTGGTGTCTCTGAGTCAGGTATCCGTGAGTGCTAATCTGGCTTTGTGGCACCTTCCAAGGGCTGCCAAGGGAGCCCTTGTATTTTCTGCATTAACGCTAGAATTAAAATGTGAATGGCCAGAGAATTCAATGTTTAATATTTTTAAATTAAACTGATTGGCATGTTATTCAAAGCATCACAGAGCATTATCATATAAATACGTTTAAAATAATTTTATAATAAATTTATAATTTAATATTAACCCACAAGACTGAAAACTAAAGGAAAGTACACATTTTATTTTCAGCATTTCCCACCTTGGATCACCTGATCCAAAAGATTTTTAGCAAAAGTTTTGTAATTTCCAGGAAATTCTAATTTTGTGTGCAGTCATCCAAATCAGCAGATGGCAGCACTGAAAAATGTGTTCTGCCAACGGCGCTTGTTTTGTTAATGAGATAAGAAGAAAGTCTCCAAAATCAACATATGATGCAGAGTCTTGAAAATACTGACAACGTGTATCACTACCTCATGGGGACAATTTCAGAAAACACTCATTGTAGAAACAGTCTCCCAAAAGATACTGGTTCTGCAGTCCTCCCAGAAGGACATGCAAAATAACTAAGGTCAGCATCGATACAGTAGTTTACATTTTAAATCCATATTATTAAAAACATAGTTTGCAATAGCCTGATGCTTTTTAACACTGACTTATATAAAAATTAAGAGGGTTATTAAAAAAGCACCAAAATTTCATGAAATTTCAGTTCTTTTTCGTTTGGTGTACTTCAGTGATTCCAGTTCGCCAACCCTGCAGTGAATTCAACACAGGGTCCCCGAAGTGCGTCGAACTTGAAGCCACCAATGAACACCATGACCACTGAACAGACCGCCGAACAGGCTACCGAACGCAAGAAAAGGTGTGGAGATAATAAAAAAGGTCCTACTAAAAATAATAAAAGTCTGTTTCAGACTACACAAAAAAACTAAAAATACAAAAAAATACACAAAAAATTCCTAAGAATAAATAAAAGGATGGTTTGCTGAAATGTAAAAGAATAATATTTTTTTTAAAACAATACATTTTTTTAACATTGAATCCTATGAGCCTGTTTAAACCTGAACTGAACTACCGTAAATCAGGGCATTTCACTGACACTTCGGTGCAGTTTGGCGTTCTCTGAATAGATTAACCATTACTTCTCTATGGGACAATTTCGCTGCCGCTGAATAGCCGAACTGCCACGAAATCACATCGTACGGTGAAAATCGGTGGCAAGTTTGGCGTCCTTCGAATAACTCTTTAAGTGGATTTTAAGTATTCTCTTTATATTTTTCTTAATCGGCAATGGCATAAATTGTCAGACTGTCACCTTTTGGTATAACTGCTTGTGCACAATCAGAAACCTCAAGCTAAAACTCATTGAGTTCTAAATTTCATTGTCATATACGCTGGAAAGCTGTCATGAACAAATCATTCCAGGCATGGTCTTTTTTTTTTTTAATTCTTTATTTATGAATTTTGCACAAGCACATCAAGATCAAACAAAAGGCGAGGGCCTCGCAGGGCCTTCATATGACATCAGATATCACAGTAAGAGAAAACAAAAAATAAACTTCAGCGAAAACTCCGAACGAATCAGGGAGAAAAAAAATAAAAGGCAGAAACAGTGTGAAAACTCCACAAAAGTGTTCCAGAAAAACATACCCAAAGGGGCGGGTCTCGTCAAGATGTGAAAAGTGTCCTCAGATAATACTCACGACGTCCCAGACAAAAGGGGGAAAGGAGGGGGGGCTCATAAAAAAAAAAACAGGGAATCTCAACATAAGAGGGAAAAAGAAGGGGGGGACAGTGAATAATAATACTCAGCAAGGGGGGGAGATAAGGCTGCAAGGAGGGGGATCCTCAAGGAGATACGGGCCTGCTACACAAGAAAAGAGAAATACTACTGTCCTCATCAGCCCGTATCCCACGGGAAGGTCTCGTGGGCCTCCCCAGCACCCTGGGACACCACGCAAAGGTTGCGACAATCAGATAGCCCCTGAGCCAGCATCACTGCAGGACGGTTCACCGCACAAGGCCAACGTAGGTGCCCCAGTTTCTCGGAGCTTCGCCGCGTTTTGAGCACAGTCATCGTAGGGGGAGACATGGCAGGTCGCACGGGCTCCACCTCTGCCCTGCACATCTTTGCAGGCGTCAGTTCCACTCTAATTCTCCCCTCCGGGGCTGCTCCCTCAAGGAGGAGGTCGACCAGCGGCGCGTAGCTTATGTCTCCAGCTCTGCATCCCGTTCCCTCTCCAGAGGCCTCAGCCTCAGGTAGATCGACGCTCCCGGCACAGCTCCCCAGGGACACCTCAGCGAGCGAGCAGGCCGCGGAACCACCCGTACCCTCCACAGTCTCCGTCTCTTCTGACCTCGAGGTCTTCACTCCGCTGTAGCTCCTAAGAGTAGCCAGCATCCGACGCCAGACACCCCTGGTGACAGGGCTATCAGCGTCCTCTCCATCTAGCAGTCTTAGGCAGGCATCACGGCCCATGACCAGGGCTCCCTCACCTCCAGAGGAGGGTAAGGATCCATCCATCCAGCCCCCCGCAGGTCCGTCCGCCACTCCCATGGTACAGGCACCTAGGTCTACTGGGAGATGGGGGCCCACCATCTCTGTCGTCCACAACAGTACCTCAATCCGGGGCAGGGCAGTCTGACCAGCGCGACTGCCAAGACAGCTGGAAGCTGGTTTCAGGCCGCAAGATGGCCGCTGGTGCTGCGCTGCAGCCACGAGGCAGCAGCCGCCAGCAAAGTCTCTGGTCCGGAGGGGGTTCTAAACAGGCTCCGGACGGCACAGTACCGAAGGCCAGCCACTCAGGGACCTTTTAGAAGCAAAATACTGCAGAAAAAGTCATCGAGTGGTCCCTGTATGGAGAAGACGTGCGGAACTCCACCGAGACACGTCCTCTCCCTTCAGCAGCCGACCACGCCCCAGGCATGGTCTTTTTTAATCATATAGCAGTCGTACAGTCAATGGTTGCATATGGGAAAGATATAATAAGATATGAAATGGGACGTATAGAGTTAAAATAGAAAATACAAGAAGTAAGTAGTATTAAGTTCTTAGGGGAAAAGTTGACAATCTATAGAACGATTACTGTATACAGTTCATGTCCCCAATACCAAATGTGTTTTTCTGAGCTAAAATAGGTGAAATGATGAGGAAATGAGTAAATGGTTTTCATGTTGTCACATACTGTATAATGCACCATTGGAAGCCAAAATACAGCTTGCATAGTTTGACCTATGCTGGTACAGATTTTTCTGGTCTTTTTAAAGGACAGATAATAACATTACGTTCAAATACAAGTTAGCAAAAATATTTTATATATACGGCTTATGCAGTATATGAATAAAATGTAAATGTTTCTTCAAATTATTTTCAAACAAATTATATATTTTTTAATACAGTATATATATATAAAATCAATGAATATACACATATGCTTCTCAATAGGTGTTCTTCAAATCTTGCGTTTTTAACATTATGTTATGTGAATCACAAACATACAACGAATAACCATATTAAGAGTCAAATAGTACATAGAAAGAAATTGTAAGTAACTACAGCCAGCAATATTTCTTGAAGAGAATCCATAGAAGAGGAAGGAAATGTGTACTTAGCATAGTCACTTCTTCAGGATAGAAAAATGCATAGGGATGCAGAAAAGCCTGCATCGTAATTTGTGATTTTGTTCTGGTGGGAACCCATTTAATTAGTGCAAGAAGGTATTGAATTTTAGCTTATCATGCATATTGTTTTCCAGCTGTACAGAGCACTGCCAAGTTTCTAATGACCTGACCCTGTTCTTTAAATCAGCAGTAAATTACTGCATTTATTCACAGCTAAGGCATTGAACTCCATTCTGTTGGGTTTGTATTGGCTGTCACCGAAACGTGGGTTATGGGATTCATGGTTTGATGTCAAACATCCCTCTGTCTTTCGAGGACGTAAACGTGGAGAGAATCAAATGTCATCCACAAGAAGATCTTTTCTGATAGGAAACACTTGCATTTATTTTAAATCCGAGACATCACGGACACAATGCCTGCTTATGCTAAAACCCAACATCACCCGGGGTCCTATAAATAGTCTGAGTGTGACAGCTCGGAGGAGAGGAGAGGTTTCCTCCAGACATTAGTTTTGTTATGAGATTCATCATCACCTGCAGTCTCAGAATAAATCTCTGATACTTACAACTATAATAATCCCTGCTCTACATTTTATTACCGATATAGGTAGACAGACATTATTTCTGACACTTTTTCAGCATTGCTGGAAGGACTCTTGGGGAACAGCTAGCATTTCAAAAATAGATTACAAGAAACAAAAGGAAACCAGTTATTTAAGTAGGTCCTGGCAGTCAAACCAGTTTCCACCTAATAGTTTGTGTTCATAAAGTTAACACTTGATGCACTAGATCTGTTACTTACAGGTCATTAAGAACGACTTAAGACAAATAGACTATTAACATTAATGTTGCAGTTATGAAATTATACCATTAACAGAATATTGCCCTTTTTTGCCATTGTATATAAATCAAGAAAAAACAGAGGTTCCCTTCACAATTCTACCAATAAATATGACGGGTATACAAAACCATAGGGACTTTATAGTGCTCCTTCCTAAGCACACAAAGAATCCAAAACACGTAACAGGTAGCCAGTACGGTATAAAAAAGAAACAATAGTGCACACTGTAACAAGTGGTCAAAATCCTGCCATGGATAATTAAAACTGCGCACCAGAATTCAATAAATGTATGTTTATCTGATCCCATTAGGAATCAAGCAGTTCCTTCTCCTTTTTGGATATCCACCAACCAGATTGGAGTCTGCTGATGAAATCAGGAACCATTTTATTGCAATCCGGCTGCCTGGTTCCTGATTTCATCAGCAGACTCCAATCTGGTTGGTGGATATCCAAAACGGAGAAGGAACTGCTTGATTCCTAATGGGATCCGATAAACATACATGTATTGAATTCTGGTGCGCAGTTTTAATTATCCGTGGCAGGATTTTGACCACTTGTTACAGTGTGCACTATTGTTGCTTTATTATACCATAGGGGCTCCCTGTTACGTGGTTTACCATTGTATATATAGTAGGAAAAAAAGATGGGAGTCCATGCATAAGGCATGAAAACGTAATGTTCTTGTCAAGATCTGGTATAGTCCACCACGCAGAAAAAATCCAGACCAGGTAAGACAGGATATACTAACAAGAAACCAGTCTTTTTAAAGGTTGGGTAATTAAACTATTACAGAAAATGGTCAGAAAACAAGTCAAAGTAGGACACCAGAGGTACACATAAATGAATACAAAGCCTAAAGTCAAGGGCAGTAGAGTTATGCAGCAGTCAAAAACAAAGCCAAGTTCACAACAAAATGGATCAGAAAGAAAAAATGCACTGATTAGTTAGAAAAAAAAACACAAGACAATTTCCATAGGAATCCGTAAGTGGAGGTAGGCGTGGGTGTGCAGGAGGAACAACTCAAGGGAAAATTATGTCGATCCAAAGCTGCCGAGGTGACACAGGGTACATGAAGAATCATCAGAATGACACAAGTGTGGGTAAACATCATCAGAATGCCCCAAGTATGGGTAGGCATCTTCAGAATGACTGAACTCTTGTATAGATAAGTGAATCTCAACATGTTCTCCGACTAGACTTGAAGGTAAATGTTGTCTACCAGTTCAGAGAGGTTTGCTTTTTTCATTATTCCTCTCTATCACTACCACTCTCCCAGCCTTCCAAGTACAGGATCTGCTTGGCAATCCAGGGCTCCATTCCCTAGTGAACGCTAACTGTAATGTTCGAGTGGGTAGCGCCAACACCAGGACAACTGACTTTAACTCATGCTCCCGTATTACATTCCTAATGCTAAACCCCTGAAAAACCCATTAGCGCATCGGTGATTGCGCTAGCTTGCGCAATCTTAATGTACTTTTCACATCCTATACTTAACTCTCATGCAGGGCTGCGGAGTGACCGCTGATGGAGACTGGGGACTATTTGTCTCCAGTCTCACTCTGCTCCCAGCGGCAGGAAGTAGTGGATTGTGCCGCCGTTATCGCTGCGGGATGAGAGGTGAGTATCTGAATTTTTTGGGGGGGTTAGGGGGTGCTAACTAACTGTAAAAGCAGAATCATTTAGCACCTGCTTCTAGAAGTCAGTAAAATTTTGGTTACTGCATCGGTACGGTAAATGGCATTAGGACTTTAGATTAAGTAAGGTTTTACAAAGTCCTAACGCTAATTACTGTTACTACGCTTACATGTCCAAACACTAACGTTAGCATTCGGTATGTACAGTTGTGTTCAAAATTATTCAACCCCCACTGAAATTGAGTGTTTTGGCCAGTTTGACATTGATTTTGATCATTCAGTCATCTTGCTTACAATTAAATCAAAGAGGCACGTGTAGGTCAGACAAATATAACATAACATTTATAATGAAATAACCACAAATGTCTTTTCTGTCACGGTGCCCCGCACCCCCCGGCGCCTGGCAGCAGCTTCCTCGCTGCTCGCTGGCCAGGCGCCGAGTGATATTGCGGTCGCTTCCGCACACGTGGGACGCGGGGGGCGGGGCCTGGCGGGGAGACGCGGACCCGGGTTTAAAGCCCAGACTCACAGAGACGCCGATGCCCTGACGTGGTAGTTACTTCCCGCAGAGCTCTTGTATATTTCGGCAAACTAACGATTCTGTGTATGACCCCTGGCATTGGCAAACTAACGATTCTGTGTATGACCCCTGGCATTGGCAAACTAACGATTCTGTGTATGACCCCTGGCATTGGCAAACTAACGATTCTGTGTATGACCCTTGGCATTGGCAAACTAACGATTCTGTGTATGACCCCTGGCATTGGCAAACTAACGATTCTGTGTATGACCCTTGGCATTGGCAAACTAACGATTCTGTGTATGACCCCTGGCATTGGCAAACTAACGATTCTGTGCATGACCCTTGGCATTGGCAACTAACGATTCTGTGTATGACCCCTGGCATTGGCGAACGAACCATTCTGTGCGTAACCCCTGGTATTGGCATTAACTCTTCTATTTCTGGTATTGAGGTCAGTCTGTGTGGCACCCTAAGCACACATCAGACTACCCCTTGTGTTGTTAGGGTCTTGGGAGAGCTAATTATTCTAAGTCCTTGTGTATCATTCTATGTCCGTCTAGTCGTGCCGACCAATCTAAGGATCGGAAGGGTAGAGAGTGTCCTGCGTCTAGGGACCACTAGTCAGATAAGCAGAGGGATCCGTGACGTCTCTCTTGTATGTGCTCTGTACTGCCATTCTAGTAGTCTGTCTAGTCGTGCCGACCACTCTAAGGATCGGAAGGGTAGAGAGTGTCCTGCGTATAGGGACCACCAGTCTAGTATCAGGGGGATCCGTGACATTACGTCAGGGCCAATGGATCCCGCAGACCTCTCTAATCAGTTGACACGTATTGCAGCCAGACAAGAAGAGCAGGACCATAGAATGGACCAGATTGCTCTTGCCCTGCAAACCCTGTTAAATCGATCCAGTTCTGGAACTGCAAGCCCTCCAGACCCAGTAGTGCCTAGGGTCAGTTCGGCCGCTCCCGAGGGATGTAGGCTCAGTATGAAGGCACCCGTACGCTATGATGGAACACCAAACTTATGCCGGGGCTTTCTGACCCAACTCGAGATCTTGTTCGAGAACAATCCAGGGTCCTGTATGTCCGATAAAGCCAAAGTAGGCTATCTGATTAATCATCTAACCGAAAAAGCTTTATTATGGGCCACGCCCTTGTGGGAGAATAAGAAACCCATCATTTATGACTATGAGGGTTTTACCTCCGAGTTAAAGCGTACCTTCGATCCCTCTAGAAGGGCTACCAATGCGGGTAGATCCCTGTTTCACATCAAACAGGGTAATAGGAGGGTCTCCGACTATGCCATAGAGTTTAAGACTTTGTCTTCTGAGGTACACTGGCCGAACGACGTTTTAACCCTAGCCTTTACCGAAGGCCTGAACGAGGCTTTTATGTTTGAGTTGGCTCCCTTAAAATTACCAGAACATCTGGATCATTTGGTTGATTTCTGCATTGCCATGGACGATCAAATCAGGGAAAGGAGACACCCCAGAGATAGACCCAGACGGGTCCTGCCTCCTTTGCCCTAGTACCCAGACACACCACTACATCAGGCAACCCGGAGACCGCAAAGACTGATGTACCGGCCGTTGAACCCATGCAGATAGGTAAAACGGGTATTTCAGAGGCAGAAAGAGCTCACAGAAAAGAAAGGGGGCTCTGCTTTTATTGTGCCGGGGCAGATCATTTCCGCCTTCAATGTCCTCAGAGACCCAGGGGTAGCAGGGGTGAGACTAACAAATCAGGTCAAAGAACAGCCAATACCCAGGTTATCGGTTCTCTGTATGCCTCCTTTGTGGACGATGAAAAAAAAAAAACCCGGATTCTGGTACCCATCTCCCTCACCTGGGAGGGGGTTCACCTCGAGACTGAGGCATTCCTAGACTCTGGAGCCTCAGGTAATTTTATGGACAGATGTTTTGCCGCCAAAAACCTCTTACCTCTGGTTCTAAAGGAGAGGCCTCTAGTGGTGGAAGCCATAGACGGAAAACCCCTGTCATGTCCCCATATCACTCACGACACTATTGATGTATGCATGACTACGGGAGTTCTGCACCGTGAAACCATACGATTCCAGATTATCGACTCTCCCTCATGTCCTGTCGTTCTTGGGTTCCCATGGTTAATAGAGCATAACCCGGTGATTGATTGGGCCAGCGAGATATAAAGTGTTGGGGTCCTAGTTGCCAGTCAAAGTGCCTGGGCAGGGTTAATGTGATTGGTAGCCTCAATATTGCTACAGCACCTCCTTTGTCCACCGAAGTCCCTGAATGTTATATGGCGCTAAAGGAGGTGTTCTCTAAAACCAGGACTGAGGTCCTACCACCGCATCGTCCTTATGACTGTGCTATAGAGTTGCTCCCTGGTACTATGCCTCCTAGAGGACACGTATACCCTTTGTCACAAAAGGAAAACGACATTATGGAGGAATATATAAGGGAGAATCTAGAGCGAGGATTTATCAGACGATCCTCCTCTCCGGCAGGAGCAGGTTTCTTTTTCGTTTCCAAAAAAGAGGGTGACCTGCGACCTTGCATCGATTATAGAGGTTTGAATAGGATTACCATAAGAAATGCATATCCAATACCTCTTATAACGGAATTGTTCGACCGATTAAAAGGGGCCCGTATTTATACGAAGCTTGATTTACGCGGAGCGTACAACCTGGTCAGGGTTAAGAAGGGGCATGAATGGAAAACGGCTTTTAATACACGTAGCGGGCATTATGAATACCTAGTGATGCCCTTTGGATTATGTAACGCGCCAGCCGTTTTTCAGGACCTCATAAACGACACCCTACGGGACTTTCTGCAAACGTTCGTTATAGTATATCTGGACGACATCCTGATATACTCTCCTGATAAGGACACCCATCACGTCCATGTGCAACAAGTGTTGAAGAGATTATTGAGGGCTGGGTTATATTGTAAACTAGAGAAATGCTTATTCGACATAGAGACAGTGCACTTCCTTGGGTATATAATAACCCCTGAGGGTTTCCAAATGGATCCTACAAAACTCTCAGCGATTCTTGACTGGCCTTTACCCCAAGGGCTTAAAGCCATCCAGAGGTTTCTGGGGTTTACTAATTACTACCGGAGGTTCATTAAAAACTTTTCGGCCTTGGTAGCTCCCCTCACGGCTATGACTAAAAAAGGGGTGGCGAATCAGAAATGGACACCCCAGGCCAGTCAAGCCTTTGAGGCACTTAAACAGGCTTCACAACTGCCCCTGTTCTCCGACATCCAGATCCGGCTCTGCCTTTCCAGGTTGAAGTTGACGCCTCCGAGCTAGGTCTTGGTGCAGTCTTGTCCCAAAGGGAGGCACCCGACAAACCCTTGCATCCATGCGGCTTCTATTCCCGAAAGTTGTCCCCGGCAGAGAGGAACTATGATATCGGAAATAGAGAGTTGTTAGCAGTTATCGCAGCCTTGACGGAATGGAGATACTTATTGGAGGGGTCTAGGGACCCCATTGTCATCATAACCGATCATAAGAATCTTACGTACATTGGAGACGCTAAACGGTTAAATGCCAGACAAGCGAGATGGTCGTTGTTTCTTTCAAGCTTTAATTTCGTCCTCACATATAGACCTGGGTCAAGAAACATTAAAGCAGACGCATTGTCAAGACAATACGAATCCTACGAACATAACATCCAAGATCAGCATCCCATTGTACCCCAGGAAAGAATTATAGCCCTTACCACGATTAGTGTCTCGTCTCCTCTGATGTTAAGATTGCAGACCGCCCAGGGTACAGCTCCTGGGGGGAGACCTCCTGCGAAACTCTTTGTACCTGAGAACGAAAGAGAAGAAGTACTGAAACTTTATCATGATAACAAAACCTCTGGGCATATGGGGATCACCAAAACAGTGTCTAGTATACGTAAACTCCTCTGGTGGCCCACGGTGCGCCGTGATGTTAAAGATTACATAACCGTGTGCGAGGTGTGCACAAGACATAAAAGTCCCAAAACAGCGCCCATTGGTTTACTCCAGCCTCTGCCAATCCCCGAACGACCATGGTCGCATTTAGCTATGGATTTTATAGTAGAGTTACCCGAGTCAAAAGGGAATACTGTAATACTCACGGTCATTGATCGATTCTCCAAAATGGGTCACTATGTTCCTCTTCGGAAACTTCCTTCGGCAGCCGAACTGGTGCCCATTTTCATTACCAATGTGGTCCGCATACACGGTATTCCTCTTGGGATTGTCTCTGATAGGGGGACCCAATTCGTCTCCAGATTCTGGAAAGGGTTTTGCAAGAATGTGGGGATAGACCTATCCTTCTCTTCGGCCTATCACCCCCAGACCAACGGAGCAGCAGAACGAGCCAATCAAAATATAGAGAAATATCTCAGGTGCTTTATATCCGAACGACAAGATAACTGGTCAGACCTGATACCGTGGGCAGAGTATGCCTTGAACAGTGCAGTGAGCGAAGCCACAGGACATTCCCCTTTCTTCACTGTTTACGGTTTTGATCCTCCCGTGCTCCCTGCTACGTTTCCTGATACCGCGATTCCTGCTCTGGATGAGCATTTAGCGTCATTGAAAGAAACTTGGGGAAGGGTTAAAAGGGCACTGGAGGATAGCAGTGGTATCCAGAAGATCAAGGCCGACAGACACAGGAGGCCGGCACCCGTGTATCAAGTTGGGGACAGGGTTTGGCTTTCTTCACGGAACATCAAGCTCTTAGTACCCTCTATGAAACTGGCACCCAGATACATAGGGCCCTATAAGATTCTGCGGCGAATCAATCCGGTCTCCTATGCTTTGGCACTGCCCTCCCATATCAGGATACACAATGTGTTCCACGTGAGCCTTTTAAAACCACTCTTGTGTAATCGGTACACCAGGGTCCGTGTCCCCCCTCCTCCTGTCTCTGTGGAGGGCGAGGAGGAGTTTGAAGTTGAGGCCATTCTGGACGCCAGGGTTTCTAGGGGGTCCTTCAGTACTTGGTTGACTGGGTGGGCTACGGTCCAGAGGATCGCTCTTGGCTCCCGGCTACTGAGGTTCATGCTCCTCGGTTGGTGAGGGCTTTCTATTTGGCTCATCCCCGCGCTCCTGGGGGTCGTCCAGTGGCCGCCCGTAGAGGGGGGGTTCTGTCACGGTGCCCCGCACCCCCCGGCGCCTGGCAGCAGCTTCCTCGCTGCTCGCTGGCCAGGCGCCGAGTGATATTGCGGTCGCTTCCGCACACGTGGGACGCCGGGGGGGGGGCCTGGCGGGGAGACGCGGACCCGCCGGGTTTAAAGCCCAGACTCACAGAGACGCCGATGCCCTGACGTGGTAGTTACTTCCCGCAGAGCTCTTGTATATTTTGGCAAACTAACGATTCTGTGTATGACCCCTGGCATTGGCAAACTAACGATTCTGTGTATGACCCCTGGCATTGGCAAACTAACGATTCTGTGTATGACCCCTGGCATTGGCAAACTAACGATTCTGTGTATGACCCTTGGCATTGGCAAACTAACGATTCTGTGTATGACCTTGGCATTGGCAAACTAACGATTCTGTGTATGACCTTGGCATTGGCAAACTAACGATTCTGTGTATGACCCTTGGCATTGGCAAACTAACGATTCTGTGCATGACCCTTGGCATTGGCAAACTAACGATTCTGTGTATGACCCCTGGCATTGGCGAACGAACCATTCTGTGCGTAACCCCTGGTATTGGCATTAACTCTTCTATTTCTGGTATTGAGGTCAGTCTGTGTGGCACCCTAAGCACACATCAGACTACCCCTTGTGTTGTTAGGGTCTTGGGAAGAGCTAATTATTCTAAGTCCTTGTGTATCATTCTATGTCCGTCTAGTCGTGCCGACCAATCTAAGGATCGGAAGGGTAGAGAGTGTCCTGCGTCTAGGGACCACTAGTCAGATAAGCAGAGGGATCCGCGACGTCTCTCTTGTATGTGCTCTGTACTGCCATTCTAGTAGTCTGTCTAGTCGTGCCGACCACTCTAAGGATCGGAAGGGTAGAGAGTGTCCTGCATATAGGGACCACCAGTCTAGTATCAGGGGGATCCGTGACATTTCTGTGCTCACATCATTATCAGTTGTTTCATCCCAGTGACATTCAATCTTAGTACAACATCCTTTTACAGTTATAACAGCTTTTAAACGTGAAGCATAGCTTGACACAAGTGTCTTGCAGCGATCTATGGGTATCTTCGCCCATTCGTCATGGGCAAAAGCCTCCAGTTCAGTCACATTCTTAGGCATGCGCACTGCAACTGCTTTCTTTAAGTCCCACCAGAGGTTCTCAATCGGATTTAAGTCAGGTGACTGCGATGGCCACTCCAAAATGTTCCAGCCTTTAATCTGCAACCATGCTCTAGTGGACTTGGAGGTATGCTTGGGATCATTGTCCTGTTGAAAGGTCCAACGTCTCCCAAGCCTCAGGTTTGTGACGGACTGCATCACATTGTCATCCAATATCTCCTGGTACTGAAGAGAATTCATGGTACCTTGCACATGCTGAAGCTTCCCTGTACCTGCAGAAGCAAAACAGCCCCAAAGCATGATTGACCCCCCGCCATGCTTCACAGTAGGCAAGGTGTTCTTTTCTTCATAGGCCTTGTTCTTCCTCCTCCAAACATAGCGTTGATCCATGGGCCCAAACAGTTCTAATTTTGTTTCATCAGTCCACAGAACACTATCCCAAAACTTCTGTGGTTTGTTCACATGACTTTTGGCATACTGCAATCGACTCTTCTTATCCTTTGGAGACAGCAAGGGGGTGCGCCTGGGAGTTCTGGCATGGAGGGCTTCATTACGCAGTGTGCGCGCCGTATTGTCTGAGCTGAAACTTCAGTACCCACATCTGACAAATCTTTTCTCAGTTCCTCAGCAGTCACACAGGGACTTTTCTCCACTCTACGCTTCAGGTAGCGCACAGCAGTCGAAGTCAGCATCTTCTTTCTGCCACGACCAGGTAGCATTTCAACAGTGCCCTTTGCCTTGAATTTGCGAATGATGCTTCCTATGGTCTCTCTTGGTATGTTTAACATCTTTGCAATCTTCTTATAGCCATTGCCCTTCCTGTGAAGAGTAATCACCTCTTCTCTTGTCTTCCTGGACCATTCTCTTGACTTCACCATGTTTGTAACCACACCAGTAAATGTCTAGAAGGAGCTGAGTATCACAGTCATTTTAAAGCTGCCTAATTGGTGCTTATTATGCTTTATTGCTGCTCTGTGACATCCACAGGTGTTTTCAATACCTGATTGAAAACACTTGAATGAACCTCTGTTCTTCAGAGTGGTAGTCTTTAAGGGGTTGAATAATTGTGTCAATGAAGAATTCACAAAAGAAACATTTACTACTGTATTACAAAACCAATTGATGTCATTTTAGTTGCATATGGTTCTTTAAAAAGTCCTTGTAGGATTTCATTCTGAATACAATTACAAATGTACACTAAATTCCCTAAAACTCTTTACAGCATTGGGGGTTGAATAATTTTGAACACAACTGTAATCTAGCCCTGAATGTCTAATCATAATTAGTATGAATTGTAAGGGGTTGCCTTAATATGTTCTTAATTTTATTGTTTTCTTGTGTACTGCAGTTAAGAATTGTTTTTGTATATTTTGGTGAGCATTTTCAATCACTGCTTTAGCTTGACCTCAGACAGTACCAACTCATTTCACAGATTTTGAGAGGATCTGAAGAGATTAATGGAAGAAACTGCCCAAATCCAGGTGTGTACTGCTTGTCACATCACACCCAAAAAGACATGAGACTGTAATCACTGCCAAAGCTACATGAGTTAAGTACTGAGTGAAGGGTCTGGAAACTTATAATAATGTGATATTTCAGTTTTTGCCTTTTAATAAATTTGCAATATTGCCAAAAATATTTTTTTTCCTTCACCATTGTAATAGTTACAGGTATTTATAAAGCGCCAACAAGTTCCATAGCACTGTACTATGGGAGAGACAGAATAACAAATATACATACAAGTTAAATACATAGAACAGTACTAGAGAGAGGACCTTGCTCGAGAAGTTACAATCTAAGAGGAGAGGGTGACACACTAGATGAGGGTAAGTGTCAGAGTATGTGAAGTAGTGGGGTTCAAGTAAGGGAAAGAAATGTACAATGGGGGATTATGGAGTAAGTCAATAGACTTCTCTAAGGTAATGTGCTTTCAGAGACTTCTTGAAGGTCAGGAAAGATGGGGAGAGTCTAATGTTGCAGGGGAGGGAGTTCCTCAAGAAGGAGGCAGTTCAGGAGAAGTCCTGAAGACTGGAGTTGGGGGTGCAGGTACGGGGAGATGATAACTTCAGATCATTGGCAGAGCAAAGTGGTCGGACAGGATGTACCTGTTAATAAGGGAGGAGATGTAGGCAGGGGCGCAATTATGGAGAGCTTTGTACAGAGCACCAATATTTTGAATTGGATTCTATAGGAGCCGGTGTAGAGATTGACAAAGGAGTGAGGTGTGAGAGGTGCGGGAGGTGAGGTGGATGAGCCTGAACACAGGCGTTCATTATAGACGGCAGAGGGAGAGTTTAGGATTTCTTAAGGCCAGCGAGAAGGAGGTTACAGTAATAAAGGTGGGAGATAATAAGAGCTTTGATGGGCATTTTAGCAGAGTCCTGATTAAGAAAGGGTGGATGCGTGCAATGTTTTTAGGTGGAAGTAGCAGGATCTGCTTAGCAACTGAATGTGAGGAGTGAAAAAGAGATCAGAGCCTAAGAGGACACAGAGGACACCGTAACAGATCTCTGTACCCTGACTGGGTCACATCTGTTTTGCTGCTTCTTTGCAGGACTCCTGTTCTCCAACCAGCAGTCTTTCATGCCTTTCTCCAGCCCTTAGCCAATGCTTGAGGATAGGAACATTTAAAGAGGAGCAATAGCATTCCTTAGAAATGAGGCAGCATGCAGATCTTGGGGTTAGAAAAGACAGACAGGAACTGAGAAAATGACACCCTGTTGTCTTTCTGCGATACATCAGGAATCCCCCCCCCAGTCATATTGCTGCGATACATCAGGAATGCCTCCCCTGGAATATTGCTGCGCTACATAAGAAATTCCTTCCTGTCATCTTGGTGTCTGGGGCATAATTAGATAGGGACAGATAATGGAATTAACTCTGGACACCAAGATGCCAACTACTTCCTTTCCCTGAAGCTCTCTCTATCGCTGAAATACAAATGGGATGACTGTAGACTCCTTGGCCTCCTCTGACAATGTGTGGCTCTCCTCCCTTTGGTTGAAATCCGAAACAGCAGGCTGAGGACCAACTCCAAGTTCAAAGTGACTCTCATCACAACAATTATGCGGCATTGAGTGTTCATGAGTAGTGATGAGCCGAACACCCCTGTGTTTGGTTCGCATTCGAACTCGAACAATTTCAAAAGTTCAAGTTCGAACTCGAACTCGAACCGAACTCAATGCAAGTCAATCGGACTCGAAAGTTTTGATTTTTAGAGTGCCCTCCAAGAGGGCATACATGTAAGATATTTGCCATAAAAGGTGTATGGGGGTCCGGGTAGTGCACTGGGGGACAGGAAACAAGGACAAAAAGTTAAAACAAAAGTTTTTAAAGGAACACTGAGTTTTCCATGAAATAAAGGTTAAGAATAAAAACGAAAAATTCCTTCAAATATCGTGCCTAGGAGGTCCCCATAACCTGCCCATGAAGTGGCGGATTTGTAGGATGTATAGAAACATTTAAAAACAAAAAAATGACATTTCAAATGACGGTAAATGGTTTTTCTTTAATCTATTCATAAACAACTGCTTGGGGTGGCAGCCTGTATGAAAAGAGGAGACATTTTAGGACACACAGAACAAGTTTAGTGATTTTTGGGCTAAATTATGGTGAAATTTATGCAGGCTTTGGATGAAAGTAACAATAGGTGCTTTAAAATTGGGCCTTTAGTGTCTGCAACAGTGCCGTCACACCGTAACCCCTCTGTGGTATTGTGGAAGAGTTCAATGGTGGACCCTGCGGTCAAGTATTAAAATGATATGAATCTGGTACAGGCGTCAGTGCACCCAAATATTGTGCCTTTGGTGGCAGCAAGTGCCTTCACACCGTAACCCCTCTGCGGTATTATGGAAGAGTGCAGTGGTGGAGGTTTTGGTAATGCAGATGAGATCCCCGATCTATTCAGTTACATCAGCAGCTATATCAAAACCGGGTCAGCAATGTTTAGGCACTTGTACTGCGCTACTGTATATGGTGAGAATTGGCGCACACCAGTAGCAACAGGAAGCAAACAGAACAGGCAGGGAATACACAGAGAGAATAGTCAAATGGCAGGCAAAGTCGGCAACAGATCGGGTCCTCAGAGCAAGCAGGGTCAGTAACAAGTATAGAAACTGATTCGGTAAGCTAGCGATGCGGGAATAGAGGCTGAGAAACACTGAGCATGTAGCGATGCACAGCGTAGCGAAGAGAAGCAAACATTTTGCAGGCTTGACTTCACTCCGCTCTGCCTCGCAGCGTATCTACACTGCATTACATTTGCTTCTCACCACACTGGACAGGAATCCACTAACTAAATTAAAATGTACACACAAAACCGTTTTATTTTCACAAAGCACATGTTATATAGGCAAAAAAGTTTCTACTGAATAAAATACATCAAAAATTACTGTTAATTTAATAGGAATAGTATAAAAATATAAAAAAAAGGGTAGCCCCTGACCATATATATTATAGGGACACGGAGTGCTGTGTATAGAGTAGGGATGCATTGATACCACATACAGACATATACGTATATATCAACACGCAGACCTCTATATACGTATATATCAACACGCAGATATATATATATACACCCACCCACAGACCTCAGACCATATATACACATACGCACATGGGGGGTGGCATGTGGACAATCTCAACTAAATGCGCCACCCCCCCCCATTTGGCTGATTCCTCCAGAAGAAATGTTGAACCCGACAGAGCAGAGAATATATATATTATTATCTGCTCTATCGGGTTCAACATTTCTTCTGGAGGGATCAGCCAAATGGGGGGGGCAATTAGTTGCCAAAATGTGCGTGTAATACAAGTCTGGATATATATATTTATAAGAATATATATATATATATATATATATACACTATATTGCCAAAAGTATACGCTCACCCATCCAAATAATCTGAATCAGGTGTTCCAATCACTTCCATGGCCACAGGTGTATAAAATCAAGCACCTAGGCGTGCAGACTGTTTTTACAAACATTTTTGAAAGAATGGGTCGCTCTCGGGAGCTCAGTGAATTCCAGCGTGGAACTGTGATAGGATGCCACCTGTGCAACAAATCCAGTCGTGAAATTTCCTCACTCCTAAATATTCCACAGTCAACTGTCAGCTGTATTATAAGAACGTGGAAGTGTTTGGGAATGACAGCAACAGCAAGAACAGTGCGCAGAGAGCTTCATGGAATGGGTTTCCATGGCCGAGCAGCTGCATCCAAGCCATACATCACCAAGTGCAATGCAAAGCATCGGATGCAATGGTGTAAAGCACGCCGCCACTGGACTCTAGAGCAGTGGAGACGTGTTCTCTGGAGTGACAAATCGTGCTTCTCCATCTGGCCCCTTCCTCTTCTTTTTTTTTTTTTATAATTCTTTATTTTCCATTTTTCAAAGACAAAAAGGGCATCTTATCACAAAACCACAATTTTAGAGATTGCTACTGGTTAGCCCTGAGGAGCCCCTGCCAAAAGACCGCAGGGGGGGGACCCCGAAGACGGGGTAAAAGAAGAAATAAGAAAAAAGATCAAAGAAACACAAACATGGAGGAAAAAGAGAGAGGAAGAGACCTCATAGGGAGGGGAGGAGGGGAAGGGGATAGGGTGCCGCCCAAAGGAGTACATAACCCAGGTATCATAACCCGCCAGAAAAACAAGCAGTCCAGCGCTTAACCCACATCAAACTCCAGCCAGGGGTCCCAAATCTTACTATATTGGGGCATGGTATCATGTACAAGAGCCGATAAACGATCCATGTCCATATTATCTCTAATCCGAAGGTACACCTGCGCCATAGACGGAGGGACACAGATCTCCAGCCCTGGGCCACCGCTCTTCTAGCCGCCAAGACCATTTTATGCAACAGCTTATTCTCCGGTCTCGATAAGGCGTCCTGGGTGCGGTGAAGAAGGAATGTCCATGGGTCGAGAGCCACTCCACACTGCAGGACCTCTTGGATGAGAGCATGAATCTGAAGCCAAAAGCGTCGGATCAGGGGGCATGTCCACCACATGTGGTAGAACGAGCCCTTAGTGCAGCAACCTCTCCAACATAAGTCAGAGGAAGACCCGTCCATGTGAGAAAGTTGTGAGGGGGTAACATACCAGCGAAACAGCATCTTGTAAGCCTGTTCCTGATGGGCCACATTGATGGAGCAGTGTGCCACATTGTCCCAAATATCCTCCATTCTTCACTGGGCAGGGCATCCCCCACATCTCGCTCCCAGCGTGCAACATAAGTTGGGTCCCCCCAGATTGGAGAGCCTGAACATAGGGAGATATAAAGCGAGGATATCATTGATTTCGTGATGCGAGCGTCATTACAGCGAGCCTCAAACGCCGTCAAGGAAGACGAGGCGGCCGTATGGACTTCAGGCGTCCGCACATAGTCCATGACCTGCAGGTAGCGAAAGAAGTCCGCTGGTCCCACCGGACCTCTCTGTCGGATGTTCTCAAACTGAAGCGGTGCCCCCGCTGAGTAAAGGTGGTGGATCCTCTGAAGGCCCAAGTCCTCCAGATTTGCAAAAGGGCGAGGGCATAGACCCAGTTGAAACTTTCGGTTGCGGAGAAAAGGCATCATAGCTGAATGTTCTTTGGCAAAAGTGAAGCGACGGTTAACAGTGTCCCAAATTTGGAGAGAGTTAATGGTGGCAGTGCAGGTGGAGCGAAGGATCGGGCGATAAGTTTTGGGTAGCCAAAAATAGAATTGCGGCAAGTCAGGAGCAAAGAGATGCGACTCTAAGTCCGCCCAACGGTGCTTACCAGGTGGTGCATGAAAGGTAACAAACTGTGCTAGTGGGCAGCATGATAATATTGTAACAAACTCGGAACTCCCAAACTCCCACCACCCTCGGTCTATGTAACACTCTTCTAGCCACCTATGTCGTTTATTATGCCAGATGAACCGTCCACATGGGACTGTAGATGCGCCAACGAGGCCGGAGGGACAGGCACCGGGAGGGTTTGGAACAATACAGGATTCGGGGAGTAGATTCATTTTTACGCTAGCAATACGACCCACCCAGGAGACATTAAAGGCATCCCAAGTGTCTATTCAGCTATAAGACGTTGGATCAGTACATCGTAGTTAGCTCTAATCATTGCTGCGGGATCACTGGTCAGCTTCACTCCCAGATATGTGAGAGGAGAGGTGGAGAAGTGAAATCCCGTGAGGAGACGCAACCGGTCGACCTCCGGTTTCGGTATGCTATCGGCAACGCGCGAGATTTATCTATATTGATTCTTAAACCGGAAATATCAGAGAAATCCCAAAGAAGGGAGAGCAAAATGGGCCACAGAATGGACCGGGTCCGTGATGGTCAGGAGAAGGTCGTCCGCATATGCTGACACCAGGAATTCCTCCCCACCAATCTGTAAACCCGTGATAGACGTGGAGGATCGTAATTTATCCAGCAGGGGCTCGAGGGCTAGAGCGAAGAGCATGGGTGACAGGGGGCAACCCTGTCGCGTTCCATTACCTATGGGAAAGATTCCGGGGAGGCCCCGTGGTGATTATTTTCGTAAGTTGGGAATTATACAGGACCCGGATAGCAGCGCAAAAGCCAGGGGGAAATCCCCAGTGCTCCAGTAGGTGAAATAAGTAAGGCCAGCCCACCCTATCGAACGCCTTCACCGCGTCCAGAGAGAGGAGCAGAGAAGGCGTCCCCGTTGCGCGAGCTCTCTCGATCAGGACCACGTTTCTCCTTGTATTTTCGTATGCCTGCCTCGTGGGAATGAACCCGACCTGGTCCGGGTGAATAATGGAGGGGAAGAGTGTTCCTAGTCTGTTGGCCAGGATTTTCGTAAATATCTTATAATCAACATTCAGTAAAGAGATCGGTCTATTATTGTGGGGGAAGGAAGGATCTTTGCCCTCTTTAGGAATCAAAATCACATCGGATCGGAGGAAATCCGGAGGCACCGATCGTCCCTCCAAAATTCCATTATATAGTTTAACTAGATATTTGCTCAAGTGAGGAGAGAATTTTTTATAATAAAAAGCCGTAAAGCCGTCCGGGCCCGGGGCCTTATGGTAGGCTTGTGCACCGATTTTTTTTTCGGTTCGATTCGGTTAGATTTTTCGGATTTTAAACTTTTCGATTTCGGCTCGTTTCGACGATTTCGGTTCGATTCGATTCGGTTCGGCCCATTTTTCGGGTACATTTTTTTCGGAATATCGACCATTTTTCGTATTTTTGTGTCACTGTGCTCGGTTTTTGTATCGACTTTTCGTAATTTCGGAAATTTTCGTTTTTCGGAATTGCACATTTTTCAGAATATCGACCATTTTTCGTATTTTTCGTGTCATTTTGCCCGTTTTTTGTATCGACTTTTGTTTTTTTCGAAAACTTTTCGTTTTTCAGAAAATTTTCGTTTTTAAAATTTTTTCGTTTTTCACAAAATTTTCGTTTTTCACAAAATTTTCGTTTTTCGGAACATCTGTTCTCCTCGTTTGACACATTTCAAGTCCATTCGAAAAATCCGAAAATATTTCGTTTCGGCTCGGAAAACATTTCGGATCTGAAATTTTCGGATCTAAAATTTTTCAGAAATTCGGCCGCATCCGAAAACACGAATCGGGAAATTTTGTGAAAATTCCGAAATTCCGAAACCCGAAATGCACATCCCTACCTTATGGGGTTTCATTTGTTTAATCACTGAAGCCACCTCGGCCTCTGAGACTTCTGACCCCAACCCCTCCAGCAAGAGGGGGGGGGAGCTCCGGGCCTTTCCACGTGGCCAGGAATTCCTGCACCTCCCGCACATGTTCCGGATTGCGGAGGGAGTGATCCGGGGAGTGGTTATATAATTGCTTAAAGTACGCAGTAAAAATCTGGTTTACCTCGCTGGGATAGTAGTGATCGAACCCTGGGGCGTATGGGCCGAGGTCACCAGTTTGGATCTAGTTTGGTTCCTCAATTTGCGCGCTAACATGGTATGTGCCTGTTAGAATATTCATAAAAGGTCCGCCTGGTCCAGGCTAAGGACGGGCCACACGTCAGTAAGGCTGACCGGAGTTCCCGGCGTACAGTTGCCAGGGCATCAAAATCAGCCTGAGAGTGAGAGGACTTGTGCGCTGCTTCCCGGTCAGCTAGCCTCTCCTGAAGTTCCACCAGCAGACTCATCCTCTCCCTCTTCAGCCTGCTGCCAATCTGAATCAGGTGACCTCGTATGACCGCCTTATGGGCCAGCCACAAGGAGTCAGGACCAATATCGTCTAGGTCATTCTCCTCAAAGTATCTGTCCAGGTGGGCAGACACTTCTTCCAGCACTGCAGCCGATTGTAAGATGGAAGAGTTGAGGCGCCAGGACCAACCCGATCGAGTTCCGGCAGTTTCACCCATACAGACACGGGCGCATGGTCCGACCAGCTAATGGAGCCTATCGCCGAGCGGGTAGTTAATGGGATCGTTCTGGTTGGCAACAAGAACAGTCTATCCTTGAGTATGAGGAGTGGGGGTGAGAATTAGGAGAAATCGTGGTCTCCTGGGTGATGGAGTCGCCAAATGTCGAGCAGCTGCGCGTCATGTATAAACCGAGCTAGCATCGCATCCTGAGGAGACGCCGTAAGTCTGGCACTTAACGCCCCTGATTTCCTGTCAATTGCTGGCGCTGGGGCCGCGTTAAAGTCCCCCCCCCCATGACCAGAAAGGAACCTTCCGTCAGCTGCAGGAGCGTCGTAAGATGGGCCCAGAAAGAATCTTCCGGGGTGTTGGGGGCATAAACATTCAGCAAAGAGATAGCCACATTATTAATTGTCCCCCGGATTAGGATATACCTGCCCTCATCATCTCTATCCACATGTTGAACTGTCATCTGGCATGATATATGTAGTAAAATCGCAATCCCCCGGCGTTTACCGGTGCTGGAGGCGAAAAAGGAGCGTGGGAAGGTGCGGTCTGTGAGACTGAACTGGCGTGCCCGGGCAAAACGCGTTTCCTGCAGGAATGCTATCTGACATTGTGCGCGTTTTAATTCTCGGAGGGCCAATCTCCTCTTCGTAGGGGAATTCAGTCCCTTAACATTCTGGGACAAAATATGGTATTCAGGAATCATGGGCGGAGTGGAGGGGAACGCCACGGGCAGGCCAGATCAGGTACACAGGACAGGGCGGCACCCCTGAGGACCCCAATGGGGGGAAAGGAGACAGAGGGACAAAGGGGGTAAAAGACTGGGAGGTGAGGGAGGGGAGGAAAAGATGAGAGAGGAGAAGAAGACACATAAAGAAAAAAGAAAAAAGGAGAGAAAAAACTTCCGGACTTATCCATTGCCAGAACGACCATGGGGATGGTCAGAAAGGAGATGCGACCCTGGTTGAAGACCAGTAGGATCGCAGAACGGACGTCACCGAGCAAGTGACGGAGCATGAAAAAACGATCTAAAAACAGCATTACGAAACTTTACAACAACAACAGTATCCCCACCATTATCATGAACATTATCAGCCGAACATTACAGGGTTATATAGCACTTGGGGAACATTCACAACTCAGCTAATGCAACCACCTGATACCATGTGGGCAAGTAAATAAAAAGAGAAAAAGCAATATCACCACCGAGGTTTCCCCATCATCTCAGCCGGGATCCCTGTCCCCCTCCTCTTGACTCCGGGAGGGCACCTTCTCCCAGCGCGGTGTAAGCTGAGGTGCCGGGGAGGGGGACAAGAGCAGGTTACCCGCGTCCGGTAAAGGAGGGCAATCCAGGCGGGTGAAGAATTGCTGCGGGTCTGACTGTAGGGTGAGAGTGGAGGTTTTACCACCAGCGAAGGCCAAAAGCTTGAACGGGAAGCCCCAGGCATAGCGGATGTTATGACGGCCCAGGTGGGCTGTGATGGGGCGCCAGGCCCTTCGACGCTGCAAGGTCTCCGGTGCCAGGTCCTGAAACAGAGCGAGCTTCACATCTTCATACACCAGGTCCACGTCTCTGCTTTTTCGCATGACTTCCTCCTTAACTGTGTAATAATGAAGGCGGAATATGACATCACGAGGCTGTTGGGAGTCAGCCCGGGGAGCTCTCAGGGCTCTGTGAATCCTGTCCATGAGTAACCTGGCCGGGGGCACCTCTGGTACCAAGCGTTTGAGAAGGCCCAGCACCGTCTCGTGTAGCTCCCGTGTTTGTACAGATTCGGGCAATCCCCGCAGGCGGATGTTGTTGCGGCGGGATCTATTGGCGACATCCTCCAGAGCAAGTTCCATACGGTCCATGCGGTGAGATAACGTGTCAGTAGTGCGCGCCAGCGCATTGTGAGCCGCCACGAGGTCCCCCGTGCCTTCCTCCAATTCTCCAATGCGTAGGCCCAAGGCCCCCACTTCAGCACGTACCTCCGTGGCTATTTTAGCAATGTCCAGCGCCAGACTCGCTTGCATGTCCCCCATCCTGGCCAGAATCTGAGATATATCAGCTCTAGACGCTGGTTGGGACCCTCCTGGGACCGAGTCCAGGCCTGTGTCCTCGCCGCGGGTCCGGCCGCCATCTTGGCTGTCATCCAGGCCGCGGCGCTGGAAAATTGGCGCCACTACAGGGGTCGGTGGATCCGGTTTTTTGCCCCCTCGGGTGGGGGAATCGAAATGGTGGGTCAAATTGATCTGTGTGCTGCTGCTATGCTCCGTTTTGACGGCTAGGTGCGGGAGCTCCTACACCATGCGTCCGGCTCGGTCGGCGTCCAGACTCCGCCCCCGCCCCTTCCTCTTCTAACATGACTGTGCACCAGTGCACAAAGCAAGGTCCATAAAGACATGGATGACAGAGTCTGGTGTGGATGAACTTGACTGGCCTGCACAGAGTCCTGACCTCAACCCGATAGAACACCTTTGGGATGAATTAGAGCGGAGACTGAGAGCCAGGCCTTCTCATCCAACATCAGTGTGTGACCTCACAAATGCACTTCTGGAAGAATGGTCAAAAATTCCCATAAACACACTCCTAAACCTTGTGGACAGCCTTCCCAGAAGAGTTGAAGCTGTTATAGCTGCAAAGGGTGGACCGACATCATATTGAACCCTATGGATTAGGAATGGGATGTCACTTAAGTTCATATGCGAGTCAAGGCAGGTGAGCGAATACTTTTGGCAATATAGTGTATATATAGATCATACCTGCCCTTACCTTCCCCTATAAATTTGCTAAACATATACACACAAAAAAAACAAACCACTGCCTGAGACCCTGCGCAGCCCACATGCCACCCCCCTCTACCTGGCTGAATGTATCTAATATATATAATTAAATACATTCAGCCAGGTAGAGAAAGGAAAAAAAAAGTTTTATTTTATGTTCCCGGGGAACATGTGTCGCCTTACCTTAGCCTGGTGGTCAGTGGGGGCTCCCTGGATCCTGGTTGTGGGGGGTCTGCCGTGGCCGCAGGTGCAGTGGCTCCCTCCCTGCGCTGCCTGTCTCTGCCACATGCACTCGGGCGGCTATCCCGCACAGTCGCAGCTCTGTCATCTGGCGGCCGCATGCTCCTCAAGGGGATCCTTGGGAGGCCCCGGCAGGCTGCCCTCTACAGTGCCTGATTAGAGGGCCGTGTCTGCCTGATGTTTTAGTAACAAGAATGTTTTATCCCATAGGCTTCAATGTTAAGAATATTCCCGTTTTAATTCAATATCTAATAAACCGTTGCTTATAATATTCTGCAGTAAAGAGTCTCTTTATTTCTAGATTTTTTAGTATTTTTTAAGCATTTTTTATACTTTTTTTTTTCAAACTTTTGGCGAACGTCCCAAAAAGTTCGAAGTTCGCGACCGATGTTCGATGTGAACTCCGAACAGATCGAACCAATCAGCTCATCCCTATTCATGAGGCAAAAGAAAATAACATAAACAATTTTAGCATAAGATTATAACATAAAAATTGGAAACAATGATGTGGTCTCAATACTTTCACAATGTTCTATCTATCAGGGTTATTCAGAGAGAGGTGAAAACCAGGAGAATGACTGGAGAAGTGAAAATTCTAGGTCAAAATAGCTGATTTGAAAAGTGAGATAAATGGGCGAATTTTTCTGGTTTGGCTATTTTCACCTAGAATTTTCACTTCTCCAGTCATTCCCCTGGTTTTCTTTTTTTTTAAATCTTTATTTATCAAGACACAGTGTACAAAAGAAAAAATAATATGGTTATATATACACTCCAAAACCACCAAAATATGCTACAAACACTACAACAATATCACGTGTCATTTTTCCCAAATACACAGGGAGAGGGGGGGGGGAGAAAAAAAAGGAAAGAAAGAGAGAAAGGAAAAAAAAAGGAAAAAAAGACTGCTTCTAACCCCTATGACATTCCCCTATCCCATCTTGCTTCCTCCAGCCATCTTAAATTCAATTGGCCTCAACCTCTATCCATCCTGTCCAGACTCTTGAGTACGTCAAATAAGTATCTCGAACTCTTGCAGTCAATTCATCCATTTGTCGAACATCCTCCAAGATCCCCCTAACTCTCTTCCAAGACGTCTTCCATGTTTCGGCCAGGGCTTTTCTTACTGCCGCAGCCAACTTAGCCAACCACTTAGACTGGTATCTTGTAAGATGTGATTGGGGCCGGTTAAGAATATAGGACCAAGGATCAAAGTCCACTGGCACCTTCAAAACATCCAGGGCCAAAGAGTGGGCTTGCTGCCAAAGAGAAGAAACCACTGGACATTGCCACCACATATGTAAATGCGTTCCCTGCATGTCACAATTACGCCAACAGGAGTCTGGATAGGACGGGTTAACCTTGTTCAAAAATACCGGGGTGATATACCACCTCATCATTGTCTTAATGGCCTGTTCTTGATATATAACACTAATGGAGGTTTCATGGGTCGCCTCCCATATATCTAACCAATCCTCTTTGTCAATAGGACCTAATTCTTTCTCCCAGGCAGTCATATAAGATAGCCAATCAGGTTGATGGTCAGTATGAAGTTTTAAAGCTAAAGTAGAAATGAGGCCCTTAGGATAGGAACCTCTCATACACATATTTCCAAAAAAGGTAAGTGGTCTGAGGGCCGCCTTGTGTATCTCTCGTGACTGTAAAAAATGGCTGCATTGCACATACCGTAAAAAGTCCCTTGGTGACACTGTAGCTCTTTCGATCAAGGAAGAGAACGGAAGCAATTCTCCATCTTTATACCATTGGCAAATACGGTTCAATTGGCACTTATGAAGAAATCCCAAATTTTTAACTGAGATCCCCGGGCAAAATCTTTTATTATAAATCACCGGCTTTAATGTGGAAGGTCTGCCCGCCAAATCATAACGCCTGGATGCCCGATCCCATACCTCCAATGAGTGGTGAATGGATGGTGCCACAGAGGTCCAAGGGACCCCATATTTTTTCAGTAACTACATACGATGTGACATGCAATCAGGTACAGCAATGTCATTTTCAAAATCGACCCAACACATAGAACCATGAGGAGCATGCAAAGCTACTATTTGGGCCAATTGGGCGGCCACATAATAGCTTCTCAAGTTTGGGAGACCCATGCCATCCACTGATTTTGGAAGGCGTAATACACTCTGAGCCACTCTATGTCTCTTCCCCATCCAAACAAACGTATCCAGGGCTAGCTGGAATCTTTCAATATCCTTAACATCGAGCGGAACTGGGAGAGCCTGAAACAGGTACAAGAGTCGTGGCAAAATATTCATTTTATTGCTATGAACTCTACCTAGCCAGGAGATATATTCCCCCTTCCAGGCACCCAGATCCGCTCAAAGTTTACAAAACAATGGTCCATAATTAGCAATATAGAGCAAATCATATGAGTTAGTTAAAGCTATCCCCAGATACAAAATCCGATCCTTTGCCACCTGAAAGCCATGAATAATCGACAAAGCATCTACCTCCTCCTTATGCATGTGAAATGATAAAGATTGAGATTTCTCCATATTAACCTTAAACCCCGAGCGAGAGGAGATCTGAGATAACACCTCTTTCAGGACAGCCAAAGATCTAACAGGGGAGGTCAAAAGCAGCAATACATCATCTGCATATGGTAATATTTTATGATCTGAGGAAGGCAACTTTATACCCTGTATCTCTTCTGAGTGCCAAACCTGGGACAAAAAAGGCTCTAAAGAAAGAGCAAATAGTATTGGAGAAAGTGGGCACCCCTGCCTTGTACCATTAGTTATCCCAAAAGAACAGGTGGACGTTCCCGGGATCAATACCTGGGCTGATGGTAGTATATATAAAGCTTGGATCGACCTACGCCAGTGACGTGCGGTGAGGTCAGTGGCTGGTGAGGCACTGGCTAGAATCAGAGCCAGATATACACGGGTTACGTAGTTTCAGGTTCAGTGCTCCCCAGGATCTGGCTGCTCTCTGTACTCCCCAGGAACTGTCTGTTCAGGGCACCCCACAATCTGGCTGCTCTCAGTGCTTACTAGGATCGGGCTGTTCAGGGCTCCCCAGGATCTGGCAGTGTTCAGCGCTCTCCACCATCTGACAGCTTTCTGTGCTCCCAGGATCTGTGTTGTCCTCCAGACAGGCAGCCTAGTGTGACACTGAGGCCACACCGGAGCACAGCCCCGTGCCCACTGATTGTCCTGCGCCAATCAATGCATGGGAGACTTTTTTTGAATGGCTTGGACCAATAGTGCTTTCCTATTGGTCCAAGCTATTCCATTGCTCTTCCAGGGCCTCTGAGGCACTGGGAGAGCAATGTTCAGGAAGTGGGCAGTGCTTGGATGTCTTTTCATTGAATATACGGGTCGGGCTGCACACTTCTTGGCAGCCTACGCGATTTGCAGAGAGTCCTGCTACGCAAATTGCATAGGCTCAGCCAGGCAACTGCAGCCCTTAATGGCAGGTGAGGCTCTGCCTCACCTGCCGCCCCTGACCTACGCATAGATAATGGCAGCCCCAAATGTTCTAATAAAGTAAACAGGTAAGGCCATTCTATACGATCAAATGCCTTCTCGGCGTCTAGAGACAATAATATTGATGGTTCCCCCTGCACCCCGGCCCACCATACCATATCACCTGCCCTACAAATATTGTCATATGCGTGGTGGCCTGGTATAAATCCCACCTGGTCATAGTGAATTAATTGGGGAATAAAGCGGGCCAGACGGTCAGACATTATTTTCGCCAAAATTTTCACGTCTACGTTTAACAAGGAGATGGGTCTATAGCTCCCTGGATGTTCCAAATCCTTGACCGGTTTAGGCAAGATTACCACAGAGGCCAATAGGTCACCTGGCTGTAAAAGGTGACCTTCCCTAATATGACTAAATAAACGTAACAGGTAAGGAGAAAGCGTACTAAGGAAAGTTTTATAATAGGAAACTGTAAAACCATCTGGACCTGGAGCCTTGTTGGGCTTCATATCACCTATAGCTTGACCAAGCTCATCTGCTGTGATCGGAGCATCCAGCTTAAGTGCTTGAGAGTCCGACAAGGTCCGAAGGGGTATAGAAGATAAATATTCCCGTATAGAGGAAATCAGGGCAGTATTCTCCAAAGAGTGAGAAGGATTATGATTGTATAATCATTGTATCATTGTATAAAAATCTGTAAAGATTTCCTGAACACGCTTCACATTATGTTGTAAAGTTCCGTTTCCATCTCTAAGGGAGATCATCCGTGCAGCACGCCCTCTTGGATGGAGCGCACGCCCTCTTGGATGGAGCATCCATTTTGTTCGACTTCTCATGAAAAAGGCACCTGGACCGCAAAAGGTTTTCACCTGGTTTTCACCTGTCTCTGAATAACCATGTATCTCTCTGTCTAATTTTGCCATAATCCAAAAAATCACAGTTCGTGATTAAGCCTGTATGTGCTTAAAAGTACTTTATAGTTTAGGTTAAATGAAATTACATTGTATTTTTGCAAAATTAGATCACATATTTTATGTCTGAACCTTTTTTCCTCCAAAATAATTTTAGTTCAGATAGAGGTGATAATCTTGAGGCGAATGAATGAGTTACTGCACCCTGCAGCAAATTGCTCTTACCATTATTAATCCTTCGGTTTCACCGGCTGCATTACGTTTAACAAGACATACTTGATCCCACTGAAACATCAAAGGTGGATTGGCAGATCAGACCGTGTTTGACCTTGTCTGTCTACTCTTATTCCGGATCAGTCTTGTATCCTGAACTGAACATCCGAACATAAAATATTTTTACTTTCAGCTACATCTTTAAAGAAAGAACATGTAGAAAATGAAGGCTCTGATAATGACTACCTAATGAATCCCCAACACTGTCCAGTTATTTCTTATTTAAATAAAAAAACACTTATTTGGAATTTGGAATGAATAGATTTTCAAGCTGAACCAGCAATTTCGTTTATAGACTGCCACATACCTATTATACTAAGTATATGCATATAGTTTGTATTATTTTATATGCAAACAAAATTATTGAAGGAAACTGAACTTAAATGTCTTAACTCCAATTGAAATACTAAGAAGTAGAGACCGACCACACAACCCATATGTCCCACAACTGAAGATGATTGGCAAATCGTGATAATGCCTACCCATTCGTCTTGATAAATTGACTAATCCTTACCCATTTCAATGTTTAGAAGGCATTTACAAGGATTGTTAAAGTGTTTTGGTTATCTATCTTGTAGGTAGGTGATTATTTGCCTTTAGAACTTCCAAAGAGGGCCTAGTGATATGCTCGAAAGTAAATTGTCGTTTGGTTCTGGGGACAAATTTGAAGTAGGAGAGCAAGGTTTGCTAGGTCTGGAATATGTACTGTGTTCTATGAGGCTTGTGCAGAAATGCCTCAGTCCAGGTAAAACTGTGCTAAAAGCCTACAACATACTTCAGCAAATATTGGAAAGTAGGTAAAGATCCATTTAGATAAAATACAGGGTTATTCAGAAAGAAGTTTTATATATATATATTTAAAAGGAAACAAAATAGCAAAACAAGAGGACATAGTCTTAGATTAGAGGGGCAAAGGTTTAAAAGTAACATCAGGAAGCATTATTTTACTGAGAGGGTGGTGGATACATGGAACAGTCTTCCAGTAGAAGTGGTAGATGCCAAAACAGTAATTGAATTTAAGCAAGCATGGGATAGGCACAAGGCTATCCTAAACAAAAGATAAATCCAGGTAAAGTATCCATGTAATTGGGCAGACTAGATGGGCCGAAAGGTTCTTATCTGCCGACATTTTTCTATGTTTCTATGTTTCTAAGTGAAAACCTTGAGAATGACTGGAGAACTGGAAATTCTAGGTCAAAATAGTCAAACCAGAAAAATTCTCCCATTTATCTCACTTTCCAAATTGGCCATTTGGTTTAGATTGTTCATTCTCCTGCCAGTTCTCAAGGTTTTCACCTCTCTCTGAATAGCCCTGATAGTCTTTCTGCTTACTGCTGAGGGAGTTAAGGAGACATTTATGTTTGGTGTGTCTGCGCGTCCTGCCAAGTGCTCCTTCTGTGCTACTGACGCGCTCAGCGCATCCTAGCACAGGAGGAAGCAATTAGCCGGGATTCCGGCTGATTGCTGGCCCCCTTGGTGCGGGCTGACATCTTGCATGTCAGCCCGGCACTCCGGGACCCCGAGGGGAAGATAGATGTCATCACGGCGGCGCAATGACATTTATTTCAGGCACCCCCCCGGGAGTGCGGAGGAGGTGCCTGAAAGGGAGGGGGGAGGTGCTTCGAACCTCTCTCCCTCCCGATCGCGGGGGTCCAGCGGCTAAAGGCCCTTCCAAACCGTGCCTGCCTTTAACCCCTTGGGTGCCAGATCCTTATTCGGTGCCGAAAAGTGCCGAATCGTGATGCTCTCCCGGAGCTGGCCGACATCTTGGATGTCGGCCAAACTTCCAGGAACTCCCCCTGATGACTGGCATCATCGTGCATAGCGCAATGACGTCAGTCCTGGAGTTAACACCTAGTTGCCATGCCACCTATGGTGGAGATAGGGGGTTCCTATGAACCCCCTATCTGCCGATACGTGGCAGCTAGGGGTTAATGTTTGGTATTGCTGGATTGGCCAGAGCATGGCCTTTCCAACGATGCCAAACATGAATATGTAAAAATAAAAAAAAATAAAAAAAATAAAAAATATTAAAAATAATAATAATAATAAAAAATAAACAAGTTTTTTTTTGTTTTATGTGTTAATGCAGCAATATTGTTCCCATTTCAATTATAATTTGAACAATGATGCTGCACTATCGATTATTGTATGCGGTGCGTTTGTTAAAATAGCAAACTTTTCCCCAAAAAAATTTAACAAGTCCCCATTTCTATTTTTTTTAACAAGCGCACACCATAGAAAATATAACCGCAAACGATCACATGTTAAAATGTGAAAAAAAACACTTTACACATTGTAAATTATTGAAAATTCAAATTTTCCATATAATAATGATATATTATGAATCTTCCAAGACTGCCGGAAAGAACGATATATAATATGTCTGGGTCATATATTAAAATAAGATTTTAAAACGCGGTTAAACATGATGAGCGAAACCAGTAAAAATGAGCTCAGCACAGAGGCGTGAAATGCCTCAGCAGCGAAAGGGTTAATCAAGTCTCTGCTAAAATGCTCATTGTTATCTCCCGCCTTGACTACTGTAACCTCCTTCTCTCTGGCCTTAACAGATCCCAGATTCTCCCTCTGCAGTCTGCTATGAATGCTTGTGCTAGGTTCATCCACCTCACCTCACGTTCCTCTCATACAGTACCTCACCCCTTTCTCAATCTCTACACTATTCCTGTTTCTCTTAGAATCCAATTCAAAATATTGGTGCTCACGTACAAAGCTCTCCATAAACACGCCCTTGCCTACATCTCCTTCCTTATTAGTAGGTATATCCTATCCTGTCCACTTCACTCTGCCAATGATATGATGTTATCTCCTTGTACCCGCACCCCCAACTCTCGCCTTCAGTATTTCTCCCGAGCTGCCCCCTTTTAATGGAACTACCTCCCCGTAACATTAGGCTCTCCCCATCTCTAGAGTCCTTCAAGAAGTCTCTGAAAACAAATTAGTTTAGAGAAGCCTATCGGCTCCCTCGATAATCCCTCACTGTATCTTTCTTGCTCCATCTTTCCACACAGCCCCCCCAAGCACTTAACTACTTCTCATGCTCAGCTATTTCCCTCACCTAGGGTGTCACCCATCTCAGATTTTAAGTTCTGGAACACGATCCTCTCTCCTACTGTTCTGTATGTCTAAGGCTAGGGTCAGACTAACGCATTTTTCACGTTGTCCGTGAAAATGTGCGTTCGAAGAATGGACGTATTTTTTCACGGAATACGCGATAGCGGTCATACTATGCGCAGTTTCATCCGTGATTTTGTACGGATCATCAATAAAACACTTCTTGCATCTGGACGTTATGTTGGCCGGACATTAGCAGCGTCTGATGTCTCCAATTCACGCACACACGCCGCTAGCGGACGCAGCGCACTCTGTACGTCAGTACTAGTGGTTTAACGTTCTCGAAAAAATGCGTTCATTTTCCACTTGCGTTGCACGGCCGGACTTTTGTGCGACCGTACTTCGTATATTGGCCGTCATTGCCCGGCATCTGCTGCTAGCACGGCCGTGATTAAGTGCGCCAGAACGCGCGTTCGCACTGCCTCAGTCTGACCCTAGCCTAACTTGTATGTGTATTTGTTATGTCTCACCCATTGTACAGCATTATTGAACTTGTTGGCGCTTTACAAATACTTGTAACTATTGTAACTATAAAGCTGAAAAGGGGCCACTCAATGGCAAGGCTGAAAACGAATGAAGTCAAAGTCATGCTGAAAGACTTTGGTCAAAAATCATGATCCAGGCATAGAGAACAGTCATAGAGGAGGTAATCGGAAAGGAATGCGATATGCATTTGTCGATTGAGTTGTGCATATCTTCGAGTGTCAGGAAGGATAGCGTCTTATGTATGACAGAGGAGAGCTGGTAGTGATGAAAACCTGGGGCTCTATTCCCTAGTTGGCGCTAACATGGGGACGCTAACAGGGAAAATCTGTGCCTGCAGATTTCCACCTAGCGTCCCATGTTAGCGTGATATTACGGGGCAGGCGCTACCTCAGCACCTTGCCCTGGAACGCAGCACTAACCACTGGGATACTCATGATCCAGGCATAGAGAACAGTCATAAAGGAGGTAATCGGAAAGGAATGCGATATGCATTTGTCGATTGAGTTGTGCATATCTTCGAGTGTCAGGAAGGATAGCGTCTTATGTATGACAGAGGAGAGCTGGCAGTGATGAAAACCTGGGGCTCTATTCCCTAGTTGGCGCTAACATGGGGACGCTAACAGGGAAAATATGTGCCTGCAGAGTTCCCCCTAGCGTCCCATGTTAGCGTGATATTACGGGGCAGGCGCTACCTCAGCACCTTGCTGTCACGTTCTGTGCTGGAAAATCTGTCTTCCTGCCCTCTGTATTTGTATATATGTTTTTTCCCTTGTGTTTCTGTTGCTGCCAATTCCTGGGTGGCTTCCCAGGGGTTAATTGGTGTTCTGTGTGCTGCTCACCTGTTGATCCTTGCCCTGATTCCCCTGCCTATATTAGAGCTATGTACCCATAAGACATGGCTGGGTCATTTTCCTTTGCCTGGTCTCCTTGCATCCTGTGTCCTGAAAGCTCCTTGCTGTGTTCCTGATATCCTCCGTTTGTTAATCCTGGTTCAGTTATTGCCTCTTATTTCTGTTCCAGTTTATGTCAGTTCCTTCTGTGTATTTTGTTCTGTCTATTGCTGTATTTTGTTTTGCTGTTTATGTTCCATTCAGATTCTCCGGTTACTGATTTTGGCTTGGCTGACTTCCCTTCTGGTTCTGATTCCTGTATCCTGTATGACGTACTCTCTCTGGTTATGACCTTTGGCTTTCCTCTATGACTATTCTATGCTATATTCCTTGCCTGTACCGTTTCCAGGTAACCCTGTCATCTGCATATAACAAAAGACTCTGTACGGCTTCAAGGTAATACTTTCCTTTAGATTAGATCCGGCTATCCTAAAGACCGGTCTTTCAGTGCAGGGTATCTTTGGTATTGCCGTACAGAGGTCTTTTGTTAACCCTTTGCTTTCACCTGTCCTTGCAGTTTACCCTGCATCTCTGCATATAGGGGCTTCTCTCAGGAACCAAGGCCTCACCTTCCTGCGAGTTATATTCATAGGGATATATATACAGACCGACCACTTCCAAGGATCGGAGGGCAAGTATAGGGTGGTGCATGCCTGGTGGTACTGCCACCGTGACATAATGACCCAGCCATTACATAAGCCCGCAGAGATGTGTACCGTGTTGGAAACCTTATTGCACATGTTTGAGGAATTTGTGGTTCACCTCAAAGGGTTACTGAGCCTGTGTCTAGATTCTGGCAATCAGGTTTCATTTGAAAGCAGAGTTCGTGGTCCGCTTTCTCCTGATGAAAAGAACAGAAGACGTGAGTACAATCTCTGTTTTTATTGTGCCAGTTCGTTGCACTTTTTGTCTGGCTGTCCCCTCAAGCCGGTGCGTCCTGGGGCTGGAGTGCCGGTGCGTCCTGGGGCTGGAGTGCCGGTGCGTCCTGGGGCTGGGTGCCGGTGCGTCCTGGGGCTGGAGTGCCGGTGCGTCCTGGGGCTGGAGTGCCGGTGCGTCCTGGGGCTGGAGTGCCGGTGCGTCCTGGGGCTGGAGTGCCGGTGCGTCCTGGGGCTGGAGTGCCGGTGCGTCTCAAGACTTGCGGTGAGTCTGTGCGTCCTGATACTGCCGAGTGCCAACTGTGCCCATGTCCCACAGTAAGATAGCTAAAGCTAGACCACGCATGAGATCCACTGGCGCCAGACCTAGCTGGGAGTCGGATAGTGCCAGACCACGTAGGGGATCTGATGGTGCCAGACCCTGCGGGGAGTCAGATGGCACCAGACCCCACTTTGAGTTCAGACCTCCTGAGAAATCCAGGTCTGAGAAAGAGGCATCCGATAATAAACCTCAGACTTCTGTAGATACCTCTGATGGCTGTAAGGTTTTAAAGACACAACTGGCTGGTTCTGAGCAGCGACTGGCAGCCAAAAGACAGTCCCTACGTATGGTTACTGGTTGTATTACATGTAGAGCCGCAACCCCAGTGCCAATTGGCGGTAAGCCAGTTCCGTCTGGCAATGCGCAGCCAGTCCTGTCTCCGTCTGGCAATGCGCAGCCAGTCCTGTTTCCGTCTGGCAATGCGCAGCCAGTCCTGTTTCCGTCTGGCAATGAGAAGCCAGTCCTGTTTCCGTCTGGCAATGAGAAGCCAGTCCTGTTTCCGTCTGGCAATGAGAAGCCAGTCCTGTTTCCGTCTGGCAATGAGAAGCCAGTCCTGTTTCCGTCTGGCAATGAGAAGCCAGTCCTGTTTCCGTCTGGCAATGAGAAGCCAGTCCTGTTTCCGTCTGACAATGAGAAGCCAGTCCTGTTTCCGTCTGGCAATGAGAAGCCAGTCCTGTTTCCGTCTGGCAATGAGAAGCCAGTCCTGTTTCCGTCTGGCAATGAGAAGCCAGTCCTGTTTCCGTCTGGCAATGAGAAGCCAGTCCTGTTTCCGTCTGGCAATGAGAAGCCAGTCCTGTTTCCGTCTGGCAATGAGAAGCCAGTCCTGTTTCCGTCTGGCAATGAGAAGCCAGTCCTGTTCCGTCTGGCAATGAGAAGCCAGTCCTGTCTCCGTCTGGCAATGAGAAGCCAGTCCTGTTTCCGTCTGGCAATGCGCAGCCAGTCCTGTCTCCGTCTGGCAATGCGCAGCCAGTCCTGTCTCCGTCTGGCAATGCGCAGCCAGTCCTGTCTCCGTCTGGCAATGCGCAGCCAGTCCTGTCTCCGTCTGGCAATGCGCAGCCAGTCCTGTCTCTGTCTGGCAATGCGCAGCCAGTCCTGTCTCTGTCTGGCAATGCGCAGCCAGTCCTGTCTCCGTCTGGCAATGCGCAGCCAGTCCTGTCTCCGTCTGGCAATGTGCTACCAATGTTGCCTGATCCTGGCACGAAGCCAGTGGTGCTGCCTGATCCTGGCACGAAGCCAGTGGTAACAGTGATGTCTGATTCTGGTAAGCTGCCAGTCAGATCCATGGCAAACTGTGTGTCAGCAGTGCCAGAGCTACATTGCAACACCACTGTGCCCATGCCCCACAGAGAGTCCGGGGTTTCCAAACCTCATGGTAAGGCACAGGTAGGCGAGCCTACTCCCACTGTTGCCATGTCAGGTATGGTGGTCACCCCTTCCAAGTCTCGGTCCAGGAGAGACGGGGGAAGCTGACCAACACTAGTCAATCTGGTTCCAAGAATACCACGCTCCAGGATGGGTCTGATGCCGTATTCTGTGCCTATCGTGAGGAGGTCCAGCAGGGTAGTAGCCTGACTGGTACCCACATCCCTAATTCTAGCCCTGTACCCGAGGGTTATATACGATCCCCATGCGGGATGTTGTTCCGTGAGGCACACTGGGCCATGATCAGGAAAGACCCTAATGCGCTCATGTGTTTTGAGGAGGAGGAAGACGACACTGAGTGGGTCCTTAATGGATTTTGGTGACTGGTGTTAGAAGCAGGAAACCAGATCACGGTCTGTCATGTTTTATGTTTTGGGTGCCCTGGGGTCACCCATGGAGGAGGGGATACTGTCACGTTCTGTGCTGGAAAATCTGTCTTCCTGCCCTCTGTATTTGTATATATGTTTTTTCCCTTGTGTTTCTGTTGCTGCCAATTCCTGGGTGGCTTCCCAGGGGTTAATTGGTGTTCTGTGTGCTGCTCACCTGTTGATCCTTGCCCTGATTTCCCCTGCCTATATTAGAGCTATGTACCCATAAGACATGGCTGGGTCATTTTCCTTTGCCTGGTCTCCTTGCATCCTGTGTCCTGAAAGCTCCTTGCTGTGTTCCTGATATCCTCCGTTTGTTAATCCTGGTTCAGTTATTGCCTCTTATTTCTGTTCCAGTTTATGTCAGTTCCTTCTGTGTATTTTGTTCTGTCTATTGCTGTATTTTGTTTTGCTGTTTATGTTCCATTCAGATTCTCCGGTTACTGATTTTGGCTTGGCTGACTTCCCTTCTGGTTCTGATTCCTGTATCCTGTATGACGTACTCTCTCTGGTTATGACCTTTGGCTTTCCTCTATGACTATTCTATGCTATATTCCTTGCCTGTACCGTTTCCAGGTAACCCTGTCATCTGCATATAACAAAAGACTCTGTACGGCTTCAAGGTAATACTTTCCTTTAGATTAGATCCGGCTATCCTAAAGACCGGTCTTTCAGTGCAGGGTATCTTTGGTATTGCCGTACAGAGGTCTTTTGTTAACCCTTTGCTTTCACCTGTCCTTGCAGTTTACCCTGCATCTCTGCATATAGGGGCTTCTCTCAGGAACCAAGGCCTCACCTTCCTGCGAGTTATATTCATAGGGATATATATACAGACCGACCACTTCCAAGGATCGGAGGGCAAGTATAGGGTGGTGCATGCCTGGTGGTACTGCCACCGTGACACTTGCCCTGGAACGCAGCACTAACCACTGGGATACTCGTGGTAGTTTTTCTACGCTCCCGCGAGTATCACCTCCTACATTCCATAGGACTCCGTGAAGGTTTGCGCTTCCGGGACGCGAGATCGCGCAGAGTGATCACAGAGGGAGACTGGGAACTATTTGTTCCCAGTCTCACTCTGCTCCTGGAGTCAAGAAGCAGCGGACGGGCCATTATGTCATTATGATGTATGGCTTGAGTGCTCTGCCTAGCAGTAACCATGGAATAGAATGGACCATGTAATGTTCCTGGTCTGGATAGAGTTCATTTGCAAAGATTTCTATCATAAGTGGGACATTCCAGTGCATTTGGAACTTTAAATCACTGTTCTGCAACTCACATAGGCAGGAGCAGGAGCAGAAGCAGCACAGGGACTTGTGAGGGAGAGGTTTGTGACTCTTTTAAGTAGGATTAATTTATCAAAGGTAGGTAAGAAATAATTGTTGTGAACTATGGAAATGTTTGCTTTACCATACTGATCTGATGTAGGTAGGGATCAAGTGCGCCTTAACAAAAAAATATTTATTTTTACTTATTATTTGGTGTCTCTACTTAAAAACAAATAGAGGCCAGTTCCATTCTCTTCTGTCCCAATGTGTTATTCTTCCAACTCTACGTTCTGAAAGCAATTTCTGTAACATCCTCCGCCAGGTATACTTGACATGGCCATCCTCTGTTTCTTTGTGCATCTCCTCCAAGTCAGCACTCTGATGACCTCATCAAATGTTGTCATTGTGTCCTGAACATTCTATTGAAAGTTGGCTGTCAGCCGGTCACACATTTTTCCTACCGACAGCGCCATATTAGTTGTTCAGAAAGTGACTGGCATTTCCAATCAAAGACATTTATTCCACAGATGAACCGATGGGTCATGGAAAGTCACTCTTCTGCAGAAACTTTTACTCTGCTAGTGCAAATGATTGTACAATGTATCATTGCCCATTACAAGTCTCATCCTGGCCAGCATTTATATCCTTTTTTTTAACTATGTGATTGACAATAATTAGGTTCCATCTGTCTTCAACTGCAGGAATACTGGACATTACAGCATGCCATGTTCTGCTCTTGCGATCTTATTTCAGGAAGAGTATTGATTTGCTCTTTTACATTTTAAAAAGGTCACGACAATAATCCCATCCGCAAACTGTGCTAAGTGAAAACGGTTTGAAGAAATTATACGGACACTTCTTTTAGCTCTTGGGTCCCGGCCATTGTGGTAGATGAAGCAAGGCAATTAAAATGAATGGGACTCAGACGTTTAGAATATTGTTACTGCCTTATTAATGACTTCATATAGTAAGTTATTTATTGAAGGCAATATATCGCTGGGTGCACGCAAGCCTCTTCTTCCACTTTAGTGTTTGTTTTTATATGAAGCAATTATTTTAAATAGACAAATAATTTTCACTAATCAAGTAATGTGGTGATTTGGCAAATAAATTAAAAGCGTTGAAAAGCCCAGACAGCACTAATGTGATGGTTAGCGTCTGGATACGTTGCAGAATAAATAAGCAAAAAGCTGCTTTAGCATAAAACAAACTGCATATGTAGAGACCAAAACATTAAAGGGACTCACACAGCAGAAAACTGAGGTGGCGCAGGGACTTAGCTGGCAAGCAATGCTCAGGCATTTAGGTCAAGAAAAAGACATGTCTATAGCAGCGATGGCGAAACTGTTATGGTGGACCTGGCCTTGCAGGGGGTGCAGAAGGGTGTGAGCTAAATATGCAGTGATCACACATGAATACAGACTTGAAACAGCAAGAAGAATTTATTTAAAGCCAGACTAAATACACAGCAGGGATCCAGAACAAAAACAAAACAGACACAAGGATCAGAACCTTAGAACTCTAAGCAATAAACACAAGAATAAACCAAAATACAGGGATACAAAAGCAATGCAGGATAAAGGGCTAGAAGAAGCAGGGCATAAACAAAAAGCAAAGAAGGCAGACAGACCTGAACTAAAGCACAAAGACTAACTAAACCAAATGAACATAAAATATAAATATCCAAGGACCTAGGTAACAACAAACAGACAGTAAATTAACAGATCTAAGCAGAACAGAACTTACTCCTACAGAGTAACCTGAAATCAGACAGGAGATTCAGAAGCATAACTCCCACCTAACCAGGAATGACATGAAGTGCAAGAGTGAGCTTTGAGATCAGATCAAAATGAGGCTTGGATCAAAATGAGGCAGCGCCCTTCCTAGGGTGATGCCTCCTTATAAACATTGTTCAATTAGAACTGAAGAGAGTCCAGGTGTGGTTCCAGGGCTTGAGATCCAAAAGAAAAATTAAAGTCCAGGTTTAAGTGCAATGTTCTTGATACCAGAGTGGGCGCCAGGGGCCCAGAACGTCACAGAAACTTGGCATTCCAGATGTTTCAGGACTACATGTCACACTTAAGGCTAGCCAAGCATCATGGAACATGTCACTCCAAAACATCTGTGGTGCCACGGTTCATCATCTTTGGTCTATAGGGATAGCTCACTAAAGTTAGGAAATAAATAATGGATGTGAAATAGGAAGTGTAATTTTAAAATTTAGTTGTATCGGTCAAGCGTGTACAAATCTAGGTCCCTATTCAGACTCATTGGTCACAGGGAGCTGCTAAGGGAAAAGTTCTTTGTGGACTGATAACCCTTAATGGTTCTCTGTTACCGTCTTAATTCCATGTCACTATCTCAGCAGCTGTAGTAGGGTCTCAAGTTGGAATACTTTGAACCTGCTCGTTGATATCGGAATTGTTGCTGTCATACACCTCTGCTGGTAACGATAGGACTCCATGGAGTAAAGCACCACCTGCTATCTGTTCCCAGTGTACTGCTGCATGCAGCCAGAGGACGCAGTGCATATTCCTGCCTCTGCACCATCAAGAGTGAGTATGGGATTTTTCCAGTTATTTCAATTTAAGAATAAGATGCAAAAATCCCTTAATGCCAGAATATAGGACAGCATTTCCCAAACCTGTCCTCAGGACCCTCTAACAGGTCATGTTTTAAGGATTACCTTGGGGAAATGCAGACTGAATCCTGTAATCACTGTGCAGCAAATCCTATCACCTGTGCTGTGCTTCACATATCTGAAAACCTGGCTTGTTGATGGGTCCTGAGGAGAGGTTTGAGAAGCTGCTGCCGGTATTTTGCAGTTTACTGACTAGCCGAGAGCAGCGGTGTAAGGTTGGGACCTTCCAGCCCTACCTGTGTGCTTGAGGGCAGCATGTCTGATGCTGCTCGCTGACCAATGCCCGGTTTAAATGGAGACAGACAGGGAGGTGGTTGCATGAGGCGCGGCTTGAGTGGGGGGGCGTGGTCTGGTGAAGGTCTTTAAAAACCCTCAGTGTATTCTCAGCAGTTGCCAGATCGTGGTTATCCATATCTGAGCTCCTTGTACCTGTCTGCTATATTGAATTAACCCGTTATTGACCTCTGCTTGTTTCTGACTATTCTGTCTTCTGTTGCCCTAGACCATTTTCTTGTACTACGCCACTGCTCTGATATCGACCCGGCTATTCCATTTGACCATTCTGAACTCTGTATTCCTGATTCTGGCTCGGCTGACTACTCCCCGTGTTGTTAACCCTTTCTGTCTAGCTAGTTTACCTGGCCAATTCTAAGTACCAGACAGTTAGAGATCTTTCACGGCTACTCTGTTGGTAGCTTCTGGGCTCTGTGGAGTGTTGGGTGTTAAGTACTGCGTGGTGGGATCTGGGAACCGTGACATTACGATCTGGCCAATATGGATCCCGCAGACTTAACACAGCACTTGGCTAACTTTATGTCCAGACAGGATGAGCAGGATCATAGGATGGATCAGTTTGCTATTGCCTTACAAACTATCCTGACTCGTACTGCTCACCTGGAACCAGCTGGGGTTGCACCCCCGCTTGATATACCTGTGTCCCCTGTTGTTCAGACATCCCAGGTACACATGACCGCTCCTATGAGGTTTGACGGTACTCCCTCAGAGTGCCGGGGATTTTTGGTCCATGTGGATATTCATTTTAAATTAAATCCACAGATGTTTTTCTCTGACATTGCCAAAGTGGGGTTCATTATTAATCATCTGTCTGGCAGAGCATTGACATGGGCGACTCCTTTATGGGAGGCAGAGAAGCCTATCATACGGGATTATAAAGAATTCATAGCCGAGTTACAACGTACATTTAATCCTACCAGAAAGGCCACGGTAGCTGGCAAATCCTTGTTCCGCATACGTCAAGGGAACAGGACTGTGTCTGATTATGCCATAGAATTTAAAACCTTGATCTCTGATGTGAACTGGACAAATGAGACACTGGTTCTGGCTTTTATGGAGGGGTTATCAGAGTCATTGATGCATGAATTGGCTCCACGTAAACTACCTGAGGTATTGTGTGAACTCATTGATTATTGTATAGATCTGGATAATCAGATAAGGGACAGAAGGACTCCAAGAGAGAAACCCAAGAGACCGTTACCTAGGTTGGCCCCTGTCTTTCAGGCACCACCAAGAGAGTTATCTCCTCCCTCTGAGCCTATGCAACTAGGCCGTACTAGGCTTACAGAGGAAGAGAGAACAAGGCGTTTTCGTGAGGGATTGTGCCTGTATTGTGGTTTGGGGGGACATGTACGATTTCAATGTCCTACTCGTCCTAAGATACATAAGCCGGAAAACTACCGCACCTAAGGCAGCTGAGGAGACAGGCCTTGGGTGTGACGTGCATGTCTCCTGTCAAAGACACTAAACTTATGTTACCAGTATCCTTGGCTTGGGAGACCAAGACCACACATACTACCGCTTTTTTGGATTCTGGGGCTGCTGGCAACTTTATCGATGTTAACTACGCTTCTTCCATTTCTCTACCTCTGGTTGTAAGAGAGACACCCTTAGCCGTCAAAGCCATAGACGGCAGACCGTTATCCTGCCCTAGGATTACTCACGATACGGTTACAGTGGTTCTTACCACTGGTCTCTTGCATAAAGAAAAAATCATATTTCAAGTTATCCATTCACCTTCCAATCCTGTTGTACTTGGTTTCCCTTGGTTGGTGGAACATAATCCTGTTATTGATTGGGCTAAGGGAGAGATACTGTCTTGGAGTCCTGCTTGTTTTGGGACTTGTTTAATACCCATTCAGCATGTCGGTGCCCTCTACACACCCACAGCTCCTCCATTGTCTACAGAGGTTCCTGACCAATACGCCGACCTCAGGGCTGTATTTGATAAAAGAGAGGCAGAGAAACTGCCTCCACATAGACCATATGATTGTGCCATAGATATTCATCCTGGTACCATGCCTCCTCGAGGCAAAGTATATCCTCTTTCCATAAAGGAGAACCAAATTATGGAGGAGTACATAAAGGAGAATTTGGAGAGAGGTTTTATCCGACGTTCCTCTTCTCCAGCAGGGGCTGGGTTCTTTTTTGTGTCTAAAAAAGAGGGAGATTTACGCCCGTGTAACGATTATAGGGGTCTTAACAAGATCACCATTAAGAACTGTACCCTATCCCTCTCATATCAGAACTGTTCGACAGGATAAGGGGGTCAGCAGTATACACAAAACTTGATTTGAGAGGAGCTTACAACCTGATACGTATAAAAGAGGGGCATGAGTGGAGAACTGCATTTAACACCAGGAGTGGGCATTATGAATACTTGGTCATGCCTTTCGGTCTTTGTAATGCTCCAGCGGTATTCCAGGATTTTATTAATGATGTGCTCAGAGATTTCTTACAAACCTTTGTTATAGTATACCTAGACGTTATATTGATTTATTCTCCCGATCTGAAAACCCACCATGCACATGTCAGACAGGTATTAGCAAAATTACTGGACATGGTCTTTATTGCAAACTAGAGAAGTGTTTATTCGACATTACTACTGTGAAATTTCTTGGGTATATTATCACTCCAGAAGGTTTTGAGATGGATCCTTCTAAACTCACGGCCATCTCAGAATGGCCTCTCCCTCAAGGTCTCAAGGCCATACAGAGGTTTCTGGGGTTTTCCAACTATTATAGGAGATTTATCAAGAATTATTCCGCTGTAGCCTCCCCTATCATTAATATGACACGTAAAGGTCTGAAGAACCAGATCTGGTCTACTCAATCCAAACAAGCATTCGCAGCCCTCAAACAAGCTTTCACTTCCGCTCCCGTGTTATGGCATCCTGATCCCAGGATTCTGTTTGTTCTTGAGGTTGATGCTTCCGAGATAGGCATTGGGGCTGTCCTGTCTCAAAGAGAGTCTCCAGGAAAACCTCTACATCCTTGTGGGTTCTTTTCAAGAAAATTATCACCAGCAGAACGCAATTATGATATCGGTAACAGAGAATTGCTTGCTATTGTGTCTGCCCTATCAGAGTGGAGACATTTGTTGGAAGGTACTCTTGACCCTTTATTGATAATTACTGATCATAAGAACCTTACGTACATCGGGGATGCTAAACGTTTGAACGCAAGACAGGCTAGGTGGTCATTGCTACTGTCTCGGTTTAATTTTGTATTGACTTACAGACCAGGTGACCGCAATGTAAAGGCTGATGCCTTATCTCGTCAATATGACCCGTATGAATCTAATACACAAGACCACAATCCTATAGTTCCTCCTGAACGTATTGTGGCTTCCACAGTCTTGTCTGTCTCCTCGCCTTTCCTGGAACGCCTCCAGGCAGTTCAAGTAGGGGCTCCACCTGACAAGCCTCCAGATATGTTGTTTGTACCTGAAAAGGAAAGACAAGAATTACTCATAATGTTTCATGATTCTAAACCAGCAGGTCATCCTGGTATTACTAAGACTCTTACCAGTATCTCCAGACAGTTCTGGTGGCCCACCATGCGACAGGACGTACGTCTGTTTGTTTTGGCTTGTCAAGTCTGTGCCAGAAGCAAAACCAGTAAATCCTTGCCTGTCGGTCTATTGCAGCCTTTACCCATGCCTAAGAGGCCTTGGTCTCATCTATCTATGGATTTTATTGTGGACTTGCCGAAGTCCAAGGGTCATACTGTGGTTCTGACAGTTGTAGACCGCTTCTCCAAAATGGCTCATTTTGTCCCTCTACCTAAGCTTCCTACAGCCAAAGACCTGGCGGTTGTATTTGCTAGAGAGATTGTACGAATACATGGGGTTCCGTCTGAAATAGTCTCTGACAGAGGAGCCCAGTTCGTCTCTCGTTTCTGGAGGGTTTTCTGTGCAGAGATGGGGGTGCGATTGGCCTTCTCTTCAGCATATCATCCACAAACTAATGGGGCAGCAGAGAGGGCAAATCAGGGTCTCGAGCAGTACATACGTTGCTTTACCACACAACAATAAGACAATTGGTCGGAGTTGTTGCCCTGGGCTGAGTATGCACGTAATAACGCCGTTAACGAGACCACTGGACACTCTCCTTTTTCTGCCATCTATGGTTTTTTCCCTCCGGCTCTACCGCTTCAGTTTACTGAACAGGCCATCCCGGCTCTCGATGACCATCTCACTCAACTGCAAGAGATTTGGAGAAAGATTCGAGAAAATATGAAGCGCAATGTTGCTGTCCAGAAACGCAAGGCTGACAGGCATAGGTTACAAGCTCCCTCCTATAACGTGGGGGATAGAGTTTGGTTGTCCACTAGGAATGTGAAGTTGCGGGTGCCTTCTATAAAAATGGCACCTCGGTTTATAGGTCCATATAAGATCATTCGCCGCATTAATCCTGTGGCTTATGCTCTTGCCCTTCTAAACATCTTCGCATGCACAACGTCTTCCACACCTCCCTACTGAAGCCTTTGTTGTGTAACAGGTACACGCGGGTCGTTCCTCCTCCTCCACCTATTCAGGTTGATGGTGAATCTGAGTATGAGGTTAGGAGGGTTTTGGATTCTAGGCTGTGCAGGGGCGCTCTGCAGTACTTGGTCAATTGGGTGGGTTATGGTCCAGAAGACCGGTCCTGGATTCCAGCTTCCGACATGTCTGCCTCTAGGTTGGTCAGGGCGTTCCATGCCTCACACCCCGATCGCCCTGGTGGTCATCCTGCCGCTCGTCCTGTTGGTCGTCCGGTGGCCTCCCGTGGAGAGGGGGGTACTGTAACGTTGGGAGCTTCCAGCCCTACCTGTGTGCTTGAGGGCAGCATGTCTGATGCTGCTCGCTGACCAATGCCCGGTTTAAATGGAGACAGACAGGGAGGTGGTTGCATGAGGCGCGGCTTGAGTGGGGGGCGTGGTCTGGTGAAGGTCTTTAAAAACCCTCAGTGTATTCTCAGCAGTTGCCAGATCGTGGTTATCCATACCTGAGCTCCTTGTACCTGTCTGCTATATTGAATTAACCCGTTATTGACCTCTGCTTGTTTCTGACTATTCTGCCTTCTGTTGCCCTAGACCATTTTCTTGTACTACGCCACTGCTCTGATATCGACCCGGCTATTCCATTTGACCATTCTGAACTCTGTATTCCTGATTCTGGCTCGGCTGACTACTCCCCGTGTTGTTAACCCTTTCTGTCTAGCTAGTTTACCTGGCCAATTCTAAGTACCAGACAGTTAGAGATCTTTCACGGCTACTCTGTTGGTAGCTTCTGGGCTCTGTGGAGTGTTGGGCGTTAAGTACTGCATGGTGGGATCTGGGAACCGTGACGTTCTCTTGCTGAGGTGTTATTAACAGTTCTTGTACAAAGTATAGGAACTGCTAATTCTGAGCCACAAACAGAACTTGTGGCAAGGTCTAAATAAAGGCTCGAACCTTTAAATTAACATCTGGAGCCCCTATGTGCGTCGCTCCAATCATTAACTTAATGTCAGGGTCAGACTAGGGACCATTGTTTTTGAGTGCTGTATCTGTCATATTCCCTAGTCTGATTAGATTGTGTTTATGATAGTACATTATTATGAGTGAGAGAAATTGGGGATGGGGGGTAGGAAATCGACACATACAATATCTGTATATTTAAATAAGCAGTTCTTGAAGACATCTCCAATCATATTCTGGGATTCAGGATCCTAAAAAATATATATATATGATGTATTTTACTGCTGTGCTCGATACATTCATTCCGCCGGCACATTTTATTTTATTAACCTTGCTACACATTTGTCAAGCTAATAGGACCTAGTGTAGACGTTTTCTATTTTCAAGGTTTTATCCAGTGCAGGTACGGCATCGGTCCAGCATTCTGGTTAGTAGCATGTTTTGTGGTGATTAGCTTTAAGCTCAGAGGAAACTAAGAACTCGTTGGATGAAGTGAGTCAGATCGATTTGGGGTTAATCTTAATTTGCTCGAATTTCCCTTTCCTTTCTAGTGCTTTGCTTTCATTCAGTAATGCTCTATCCTCATCAAAAGATGTAGTTCCAGACACTTTAGCACTTACCTCGTTTAAAGTGCACCAGTCATGTCCTACAGACTTTGGACTCATTGCACAGGGAATCACTCCACATATACAGTATCTATCTGTTCACGTTACTCATATAATAAAAAATGGAGTTAATTCCCTATTGTAAATCACCGTCCCTTACTTCCAGTGTCATGACGGGATGAGTGACAACATCTGCGGCTGGAAAAGCTGTCCTACTACAGGACTGTCCTCCACTCCTCCAGCCTAAATGCAGGTCGAGAGAACCTTGCTACAGGTTAACTTCTTCTAACTTGCTAAAAATGTGGGGCCCTGTTCCAGCCCTAGTGTAAACGCAACCAGAACTATTGCAAACTTACCAAGGCCATTGCAGGCTATGAAGTTGCTATGTTTACAACAGCTACAACTACCTTTACACCAAGGTTGAACTAGGGCCCAAGGTGTATGAAGAGGAATGATTATGTATGAAACCCCTAATGTTATTGAAGCCTGTCTTCAAACTTCACTTTTAACTTATAGTGATGGTATAGCAAAGCGGAAGGTGAGACAGGTTTGTCTGTTCCCAGTCATATCAATACATGACATTTGTATTATTGGCGATCAACACACTATGCATAGAATATCGATATGATGATACATTGTTTGACCCACATTTTTTCTCTCAGAAGTACTTTAAGCCACGTCAAGAGCACATTAATGATGTGTTCTTTTAGGCCCATGTCAGACGAACGCAGTGATCACGTCCGTGTTGCCGCACAGTTAAACGTCCGTTGTAGCATAGAATCATGAGCAATAGAGACCCACACACAAAGTACATGCTCACCGAACAGAGCACGCACAACGCACGTGGCAAACGGACGCAAGTTAGGCAAGAACGTAAAACCGCTACCACGGATGCGCAGAGTGCGCCACGTCCGCATAGCGTTCTCTGTGAGTGATGAGGAGATGTGAGATGCAGCGCATTTGCGACGTCCAGCACCTTGACGCACAAAATGGCTTTTCATATCCTTTTCAAATTTTTATCATTGTTCATATTAATTTAATTTCCCATAGTTCCCTTTTTTTCCTACCTTCGTCAACAAAAGCGGACCATGTGGTGTCTACAGTATCTTCCGTCAGTATGTCTGACCGTTATGCACGCACGCAGAGTGCGCTCAGACTGCGTTCATCTGACATTAGCCTTAAGGTATAGAAATAATGGTTTAGTAGTTTAACTTTTTTTGGCATGTGTTACAGTAAAAAATAATTTTTCCCATGCAGAGCAACACAGGGCAACTTTCATGGTTTTACGCAGCTCTTGGATGGTTTCCATTCAGTGAGAGGAGGCAGTAAGATCATATTGATGATCATTTTTATTTGAATATCATTTTGTTTCTGATAATTAAGGACCTTGACTATTTAATGTTTTATCTCATTTTGCGTCTATTATTATTGAAAAAATAAGGCGATGCTTCTGGGTTTTAGGTTTATTCTTTCTTCTCTTGTCCCTCATTCATTTCCAAGACATCCCTCCAGTCTGCAGAACTAGTCAGTCTTTTTCTCCCCTTCCCGTGCAATCTCGCAATCTCAGTATTTGACTTCAAGGAAACATTCCTCATTGCTTCCATCCCCTTGCTCCCCATTTATCTCCATTAACCTTTATGCATTCACTTCGATTATCTCTTTCACATTATATTAATAGTCATGTGATGGGATTTCATTCTTGTAATATATGAAGCCTCTTCCTGAAACACCAGAACATTTAAAATATTTCACGAGAGGAATATTTCATAGCAATTATCACATTTTTGTATGTAAATGGATGCTATTCAGATTGTTTAAACATATATTGACAATGTTGTGCTGTATGTACACAATTATACATTAGTTAGTTACAATCACATAAATCAACTCCTATATTATATGTGAATCATTAACCTCTGGAGTGGTTAAACCACATGCTTTATGATGAGTTATTTTTGTAAATGGAATGTATATTTGTATATATTATGCTCCAAAAACCACAGATCATTGCTAAAGAGATATGGCACTATTCTGACTCACCCGTAGTTGCAAAAGAGAAACAAAAAATTGTTGCAAATCATTACTTTGTTGCGGTCCCTTAATATTGGTTGAATTACAAATCTGTTGTTTCATTTGCACCCAGACTCGTAATTGTACCAAGCCAAGTACCACCAGCGAGAATATTCACCTCTGCTGGAATTCACTCCTTTAGTCACATGAGACCTGAATGAGAATGTATGTACATTATGGGCTCTATTACATTCCTTGCACAAAAACGCTTGCGCAGCCCAATTTTTTTTGCGCGCAGCGTTAAACGTTAACGCGCATAAATTAACGCTGGTATTACAATCCGAGTGCATTTTTTCATCCGTCTGAAAATATCACGCGTAAAAAATACGCATGAAAAATCACGCGCATTAACGTTGCACGCAGAAATCGGTGGGCAGACTGTTTTTTCACACGATTCAGCCAATCAGAATTAAGAACCACAATTGTCTCCGGTTAAGTTTTTGCGCCTGTCAAAATCAATCTGAGTATATTTGCTGCAGCAATAATAAAACACGCACAACTTCTCCATTTTATTGTTTGGGTATGTGTAGAATGTGTAACTATACTGTGCTGTATTTTTTTTTGCGCTGGTGTATTTGGGTTCAGCCAGGACGTTCAGATTTGCCATTAACACCAGCTTTTAAAAGACATTAAAATTATGCGCACAAACATTGTCCGTTAAAATTTGTGCTAAGATTGTAATACGATGCGCATACCAGCGCACAAACGCATTTGCGCTCACAATGTTAAGTATGGGATGGGTGCACGAACTTGTGCTCGCACAGGGTGTGCAGGGTCACTCGCATTAGACGTTAACGCGCATTTTGTCCGCGAACGTCGTAATGCGACGTTCAGCGCAAAGGGTTTTTCCCCTCGCGTTAATGCGTTTTTGCGCAGGCGCAAAATTGTGCGCGAAGAATGTAATAGGGCCCTATGTTGTGGGATGCCACTTTAGGGCAGAGGATCCCCAGTGGTACTGTGCCTCCTTCTCCGTGAGATGAGAGGTTCCATTTTACTGGGGGAGGGGGTACTTGCAGTATTAAACAGTGGTCAGGTCCTAAAAAAATAAGTGTGGAAACTCACCAAGATTTCTATGCATTGAAGATTACTGGGCGCCGTAGCAGCTGTAGCCCTTCTTTATGAATGAGAATGCCATTCCTTTGGCAAATACAGAGAAATTGTCCTTCTCGTGCATTCCCAATGTACTTAAGACCTGGAAAAAAACTTAAATGAAGACATGTTTTATAAAATTGTGCTGAAATATAAAAAAAAAATTTGAGCCAACCAGAATACCAGCCAAATGGGAACTAAGTTCCTCCTGCTGAAAAAGTGAAGGAACTACGTTCCCAGGCATTCCTGCTGGACATTGCCCCTGGTATTAAGTCATTTTACAGGTGCCAAATAACTTAAGAACTAGTATTTTTTTGTTTTGTTGCAGCTGCTCAATTGAGTAATGAAGAACTGGGTATTGTTTGTTATTCTCAGTCTTCCACTGCATTTAGGCTTCCTATGCAAAGAAGCTTTGACGGGCAGCCAGCTGTTGACCAAGCTGAGCCGTCAACATCATTTTTTGAGAAAGTTCTTTGCTAAGACCAAACGTTGAGTGGCTTTTTTGTGTAATAAATCTCCTGGAAATCTACTAGAATGCCTGGTGTGCAATTATCTGCCTACATCATTTCTGGCTCAACTTGGAAAGGAAAAGGATTCACACATATTAACAGCTCACTCATAAATCTTAATGGCTACAATGGAGTTGAACCTAGAGTGTTTACTTCAGCAGGGATTGAATTAGTGAAAACAGTAATCAAGATCTATATTTATCTCTCCGTTTCAGATAATAAAGGGCCCTATTACATGGTTGACGCAAACGTTAACGCTCACTTGCGTGAGCATTAACGTTTGTCGCGGTATTTACCGCATATTACAATCCAAACGCAAATGGGTTAAAAAAACTCTGCGCGAGGTTACTGTATCTTTGTGCTCCCTATGTTTAACATAGGAAGCGCAAAGTGTTAATCAGCGCTGGATTACAAAGTCCCAGCGCTGACTAACGCCTGTCTCTGGTTAGCGAAAAGTTAACCAGAGCCAGGACTTGGTGTTAACGGATTCCGCTTCTGCAGAATCCGTTAACACCAGCAATAAAAATAAAAAACAGAAGCACATACTCACCCTCTGTCCCGCGGCGAGGACCGCGGCTCCAACTGCCTCCTACGGCCGGGGCCCGGCGGGAGTAGGGAAAGACTGAAGTCCCCCAGTCTCTCCCTGCGTATCACTACCTATCACGAGGCGAGATCCGGCTGTTCATGTGACCACCAGGGGGAACTCAATGGAGTCCTATGGACTCCAGCGAGTGGATGCTCACGGCTGTGCTCAGCGCTGCCGCGAGCATCCAGAATTATAACGGGCGGATACGATGCAGGCAGCATTTTTTGCGCCTGCATTGTGATCTAGCGTTAAAACGCAGGTGCAAGGGGGAAAACTGCGGGCGCCCGCATTTTAACACGAAGATCGTAATGGAGCCCAGTGCTTTTTTTCTGGAAAATAAAGTGGGGGTACTCTCGCGGCCAGAGAAAAACAGTGATTATTATGACTATTTTTTGTGTCCTAATAAATACTCCTTTATTAACTCTTTAAGGACAGAGGCAATTTTACAAGTCATTCTTACTTTGTGAAGTGCAGGCAGCAGATAATGTGGTGATTCTAGGAGCAATAACAGCCTTTTGGGTACAGGGCAAAGGGGCAACGCCGGACTGCAACAGGAACAAGGATGCAGACTTTTACGCACAGCAGCCTATTTAAAGACAAATACATGCATTACAGCCAAACCATACATTCACAAACATAGCCATATATCACCCCGGGGGTATGTAGCACTAAAACCCACAGTAATGCGCAGTGTGTATGAGGGTGTCAGAGCTCCACAGTAATAAAACTCACAGTAATGTACCAATATCAATTTATTCAACGCCAACACATACCAATTAAATTTCTCTCGCAGCATACCAATTAAATTTCTCCCTCAGTTTACCAATTAATTAATTTCTCCCCAGAATACCAATTACTTTCTCCCCCCAGCATATTAATTTATTCCCCCAATATCAATTTATTGCCCCAATATCAATTTATCCCTATATCAATTAATTTCTCCCCAATATCAATTTATTCCCCCAATATCAATTAATTTCTCCCCCCAAAATCAATTAATTTCTCCCCATATCAATTAATTTCTCCCCAATATCAATTTATTCCAACCAATATCAATTAATTTCTCCCCATATCAATTAATTTCTCCCCAATATCAATTTATTCCCCCAATATCAATTAATTTCTCCCCAATATCAATTTATCCCCAATATCAATTAATTTCCCCCCATAATTAATTTCTCCCCAATATCAATTTATTCCCCCAATATCAAGTAATTTCTCCCCACTATCAATTAATTTCTCCCCATATCAATTAATTTCTCCCCCAATATAAATTTATACCCCCAATATCAAGTAATTTCTCCCCAATAACAATTTATTCCCAATATCAATTAATTTCTCCCCATAATAAATTTCTCCCAATATCAATTTATTCCCCCAATATCAATTAGTTTCTCCCCCATAATTAATTTCTCCCCAATATCAATTTATTCCCCCAATATCAATTAATTTCTCCCCCCAATGTCAATTTATCCCCCCAATAGCAATTAATTCCTCCCCCAGTATCAATTTCTTCTCCCCACCGCATACCTCATGGGTTGCGGGAGCCATGAGAGAGACGTCAGGTCGCAAGCTGGCTGGCAGAGACATCCGGAGGCAGGCTGGAGCCAGAACACTTGCACTGCCACCCAGTTGTTATGCCACTGCTCCCCGGCTGTCAGCGGAGATGCCCCATGCCCAGCCAGGCCAGCTGCTCGCAGAGACTGCGGAGTGCTAACTTGACAGTGGCTCACTCCTTCCCCTCTGCCGGCACCGCCCCCAATGCCTGCAAGTCGTTGGCCCCGCTGGTTAGGTCACGTGGCAGCAACGTGATGTCATCAGCGAGGCCGACGACTTGCAGGCATTGGGGGCGGTGCCAGCAAACGGGAAGGAGCACGCTACTGCAAGGTTAGCACTACGCAGTCTCTGCGAGCAGCTGGCCTGGCTGGGTATGGGGCACCTCCACTGACAGCCGGGGAGCAGTGGCGTAACAACTGGGTGGCAGTGCATCCCGCGGATCAGTAACATCCCGCAGTAACAAATTAGGCCCTGCCAAGAGGTGCTGGTACGCGCCGAGAGGTGCCAGTATGCCGTACCGGCGCGTACCGGCTCAAAAAACCTCTGATAGAGCCAAAGTGTTTTAAAATGTGTGATTGTATATGTGTGTTTTAAAACTGGTATCCTTTTGTTAGGTTGCTATCTAACGGCCGACCTAGTTATGGCAATTAAAAACAAATTAGCAAAGTTGAAACAGGCAGTATTACAAAGTTGGTGCTAACTTAGCCAGAGCTGTTGTAAACTTAGCAACTCCATAGACTATAATGGCTCTGGTAAATTTACAACAGCTATGGTTAAGTTAGCACCAGCTTTGTAATACTGTCCAGACAATTTTACATAAAATGTGAAATTGGCAAGAACAGCTTCAAACCATGGTAGTATTGGCATAGTTTAGTAAAAAAAGTATAAATTAGTTAGGATAGGTTTAGAGTTCGGGTTAGAATTAGAGTTAAAGTTAGGTATAGGGTAAGAGTTAGGATTAGGTTTAACCAAAGATATAATGGATATTTTGATATTTTACTTCTTTTCCTTTAGTATGTTTACATGCCGATCATTCATATGACCCTTCATATGCTCTATCCTGAACATAACTTTTATTTTGTATTTTCTGTAACTCTATGATTTATTTTGCTTTTCTCTTTGTCTTTTGCCTCAAAACTAAACTTTGAATTTAAAAAAATTATTAGACTTAAAGTTAGGATTACGTTTAGAATTAGGGTAAGAGTAAGAGTTAAGGTTAGAAACAGAGTAAGAATTAAGGTTAGGTTTAAGGTTAGTATTACGTTTAAGGTTAACGTTGATGTTAGAGTTAACTCAAACCCTTCCCCAATTTACACCATTGTCCAGCATTGTTTCTATATATACTGAAACTATAGCAAAGCTCCTATTCAAACAACAGTTGTAATCAATTGTGTGAATAAACAGTGATGAACTTAGATTCAAACAATGGTATAACCATTGTCTGAAGCTATTTTTGACTATTTTTCATATTCAACATAAAATAGTAATTTTTTGTACCCCCATTGGCTTTTTTTTGTTACTGTTACAATGGTTGGTTATAAGGTTACATAGGTAACTGTATGAACCCCCCATGTCCCATCCCAACCCAGTCCAACATGTGCAAATCAGCTCACAAATCAGCTATAACAGCTGAGTTGCACTACTCGGTGTCACTGGCCTGCTCAGCGCATTTTGTTAGGCATGCACCTAAAGAACATTTAATTATTACAAAAATCAGCACAAAAATGCAATCAATAGTATATACAGAGACTATCATGACATACATCTTAACAGAGTAGATGATCGGAACCCAAAATGTGCACAAGCAGAACTAATTCACCCTGTAGCTCCTCAGAGCACAAGTAGATGATCATGCACATGTTTCTGAATAATAAGAATAGCATTGTGCACATACTCCGATCATCTATATAATCCTAAAACGTGCACACTTAGTAGCAGCCGGCTTTATGCACGTGAAGTGATGATTACTTTTTGTGACACTGTTCATGTCGGTGCATCCAGTTGTAAAGCTTGATACAGTTGTGGAGCTGTCAACTGCAAGATATAATTAAACTGTCATCATCCTCTGTGTGCTTACTGAGTGTAACTGGAGAGATGCTGATTTTAGTAAAGTTCCACATGGGCAGACTTTAGTAGTTCTCCGGCAGGGTCGCCCCCAGCCCCCTCACATTCTGATTTTGTAGCAATGCTCAGATTAAACGCAGAATCCATTAGCTATTTATGTGGCAAACTAGCGATTTAGAATCAATGTCAAGGTCAGACTATGATCAAAGCACCCTGTGTCTCACTTTATGTATATTCTCTGCCTCGATATTGTTTTTCACCGAAGAGGGTTCTCTAAAAAAAAAAAAATTAGGTTGAGATCCCTAAAGAAATTGCTTCAATCAGCAGCAACACTTAATGACTGTTAATGCTTAGTGGAGATAGGATAGTAAGTGCTACTTTGATTAATAAGAGAACTGCAGAGAATTTAAATTGTGCCGCTGATGGATTATTTTCTTCAAGCTTGATAAAGCATTTCTCATTTGTTCTTAAATTTGGTCAATACTGTTAAAGACAGCAAAATGAAGTATAATTAATTCTATTGCTGCCCCTAAGATGGGCATGTTAGTGAGAAACAGATTATGATGCGCACAGCGGTGAAAAATCACTCCTGACAGTTTATCCTGTCACTTTCAGGTAGTCTTATTAAGATGACACCAGTGCATATTCTTCCGGGCATAATATAAATGTATCAGCAACATAACGGTAGTTTGTTATGAGAGCATTCCTTGGCGATGGCTGAACAGAGGTATTCAGCACAAATGGTCTTGTTTGAATATACTGAATGAGTATACCTTATTTGAAATAACTTCAAATATCTGAAAATGTTTTGAGGACCCACATAACACCACAAGCGGAAGATTCCACATCTAACCTCATGTGACAAGGGACAACAATTTTAAAAATATCATATAAAATGCTCTTTGAGCTGTGTGTAAACAGGTGAAACTCTAAAAATTAGAATATCGTGCAAAAGTTCATTTATTTCAGTAAAAATATGACACCTAATTCAGGCACCTAATTCAGCCCCCCCCCCGCGGAGGAGGCGCCTGAAAGGGAGGGGGGAGGTCCTTCGGACCTCTCTCCCTCCCGATCGGCGGCGTTGCGGGGGTTAACCCAGGCACCGTTTGGAAGGGCACAGCCTGCCCTTCCAAATGGTATTTGGCATTAACCCCATGGGGGCCGGATCACGAATCGGCGCTGAAAAGCGCCGGTTCGTGATCCTTTCCCGGAGCTGGCCGACATCTTGGATGTCGACCAAGCTTCCGGGAATGCCCCCTGAGGACTGGCGTCATCGTACATAGCACGATGACGCCAGTCCTGGAGTTAACCCCTAACTGCCACCAATGGTGGAGATAGGGGGTTCCAATGAACCCTCTATCTCGCGATCCGTGGCAGTTAGGGGTTAATGTTTGGTATTGTTGGATCGGCCAGAGCATGGCCGTTCCAACAATACCAAACATGAGTATGAAAAAAGTTTGTAAAAAAAATAAAAATTAAAAATAAAAATTAAAAATATTAAAAAAAATTATATAAAAAAAATAAACAAGTTTTTTTTCTTTTTTTTGGTTTGTTAATGCAGCAATATTGTTCCCATTTCAATTATAATGTGAACAATGATGCTGCACTAACGATTTTTGTATGCGGTACGTTTGTTAAAAATCGTGTAATTTTCCCCAAAAAAAATGTAACGAGACCCTATCTCTAATTTTTTTAACAAGCGCACCCCATACAAAATATAACCGCAATTGCTCGCATGTTAAAATGTGAAAAAAAACACTTTACACGTTGTAAATGATTGAAAATTCATATTTTATTGCATTGTTTGTTATAATATACAGACAGGTCATGACGTATACATATAATAATGACATATTATGAATCTGCCAAGTCTGACGGAAAGAACGATATATAATATGTCTGGGTCATATACTAAAATAAGCCTTCAAAACACGTTTAAACATGATGAGCAAAACCGGTAAAAATGACCTCAGCACAGAGGCAGGAAAAGCCTCAGCAGCGAAAGGGTTAATAGGTGAAACTAATATATGAGATAGTTCAAGCCGTGATTTGTCATAATTGTGATGATTATGGCTTACAGCTCATGAAAACCCCAAATCCACAATCACAGAAAAGTATAATATTACATGCAATCAATAAAACAAGGCTTGTACATAGAAAAATATCGGACCTCTGAAAAGTATAAGCATGCATATGTACTCAGTACTTTGTTTGGGACCCTTTTGCAGCAATTACTGCCTCAATGCGGCAATGTGGCGTGGAAGCCATCAGCCTGTGGCACTGCTGAGGTGTTATGGAAGACCAGGATGCTTCAATAGCGGCCTTCAGCTCTTCTGTATTGTTCGGTCTCATGTCTCTCATCTTTCTCTTGGCAATGCCCCATAGATTCTCCATGGGGTTCAGGTCAGGCGAGTTTGCTGGCCAATCAAGTATAGTAATCCCACGATCATTGAACCAGGTTTTGGTGCTTTTGGCAGTGTGGGCAGGTGCCAAGTCCTGCTGGAAAATGACATCAGCATCCCCATAAAGCTCGTCTGCGGAAGGAAGCATGAAGTGCTCCAAAATCTCCTGGTAGACGGCTGCATTGACCCTGGACTTAATGAAGCACAGTGGACCAACACCAGCAGATGACATGGCTCCCCAAACCAACACAGAATGTGGAAACTTCACACTGGACTTCAAGCATCTTGCAGTGTGTGCCTCTCCATTCTTCCTCCATACTCTGGGTCCTTGGTTTCTAAATGAGATGCAAAAGTTGCTCTCATCAGAAAAGAGGACTTTGGACCACTGAGCAACAGACCAGGTCTGTTTTTCTTTAGCTCAGGTAAGACGCTTCTGACGTTGTTTGTTGTTCAGGAGCGGCTTGACAAGAGGAATACGACATTTGAAGCCCATGTCCAGGATCCGTCTGTGTGTGGTGGCTCTTGATGCAATGACTCCAGCCTCAGTCCACTCCTTGTGAAAGTCCCCAACACTTTTGAATGGCCTTTTCCTGACAATCCTCTTCAGGCTGCGGTCACCCTGCTGCTTGTGCACCTTTTTCTTCCACACTTTTCCCTTCCACATAACTTTCTATTAATGTGCTTTGATACGCATCGTGCTCTGCTTGTGTACATTGCTTTTCTCTGTATAATTCTTAACTCTGCTGTTCCAGCTCCCTTTCCCTTCCAATTTTACCTTATAGCATCACTTTAACTGTATATTATCACAAAGAGTAAAGTTTTATGCTTTTAATCTTGAACTAGATAAGGGGAATCAATATCGTTTGCTCTGCCAATTAACTCCTCTCCGGCTACCAATGGATGAGGGTTTCATTAATTAGTTGCATGGCAAGTATGGTTGCAGGTGCGCAGGCTCATCTATCAACAACAAACTGATTTTAAAACAACAAAATACTTTGTCCATGTTTTGGGTGAACCACAGAAAATTGGATGAACTGAAAGGATAGTAGCTTACAGATAAATTGAAATGCATTACCCAAATTTATTGTCCGTGCACATGACTAAAAAATGAATTTACTCACCTTTTGTCCCTCACAGCACGCAGCTCCTCTTCTTAAGCTCAGGGACTCCCAAACCCAAAAGTGCCTGAAGCTTTTCTCTGCAATTTACGCTCTATGCAACTTACGTACTGTATCATATGCAAGTTGCACACTGCTATGGGACTTGTGCACAATATGTACGCAAGTTCAGTAGTGCTTGCACGGAGCGATCAATCGGAGCTCACTACATTGATTGGTCTCAGAGAGGATGATGTCAGGATGCTCTCTGCATGATGGCGTCACTAGTGACCGATCTGGTGGCCAGCAGCCGAGAAATTCAAAAATCCTGGATGGTGGAGATGCTGGGTGGAGGAAACTCCTCTCCTTCTCTCAGTCTCTCAGCATTTGCACCAGATCAGGGCAGCTGGGGGGGGGGTCACACCTCACATTTTGACCGCAATAAATTGGTCAGGATGAGTAGAGTTTTCCTTTAAAAACACCTGATTTTAAAGGTGTTTTTGTTACAATGTATCACTACTATATGCTACATAAGCATGCCACAGTGTCATTGTACATCATCTCTGCAGGTCCTATCTATGTTAACCTAAAGCCTGAGATTAATTCACTTGGGACGTGAACATTATTCTCCACCTTAGCAGTACTCATTTTAATAGACCCAGGAGAGATGATTGTCTGAGATGACCCCATAGGGAGAAAACCCCATAATTTCATGCCGGAGAAAGGTTACACAGTTGGTGAGTCTTGGCATGTGCTACACTGGAGAATATACAAGAAATATGCAACCTTCATCAAATAAATATATGGAGTAAAATTCCACAAACGTATTCTGATTGAAACTGAAAAAGTATGATTGGATGAAATGAGTGCAAAAAGGTTACATATCAATGCATTCAATACAGAGTGTAAATTATTTACTATTCGGGAGGTTTGCACCGCATGTAATAAAGCATTTTTATTAAACTTGATTCATTTAAGGAAGCGTCACAGACAAACTACTGTGGATTCAGAGCGACACAGCCTTGGGGAAATTATTATAATAATTTATTTATAAAGCACCAACATATTTTTCAGTCCCGCTCAATGAGATAAACAAAATGACAAATGATGAGTTGTGAACAAATCAAAGTGTGCGGGGGGCCCGAGCTAAATGAGCTTTCGTTCTGGGCAAAATCCAGCGGGTTATTTTGCGGATGGTTGAGGGAATCCTTAGCATAACGCACCATAAATCATTGATGTATAAAGTAGGGTATTCGTGAGCATTTAGCGTATTGTTATCACTTTATCATGTTTGTTAATTAAATGCTACATGCAGTGGTAAAAGATAAACATAACAATTCCATTTAACAGGTCAATCCTGTAGATTTTATAGTAAACCTTAATGAATATAGTCTGGGAAAAGAAGTATTTTAATAAATAAAACTATATACGTATTGTCTGCCTACAAGTAGATAATCCATTGTTTTTCAGCAGACCTCAGGTCTTAGTCAGCTTTGATCCTTATTGTCCTGGTTCACAGAATTGGTGAAGGCGGTTTCTGCTGCTGAAATCAATGGTGAGAAGGAGGGGTGACGATTTAAGTATTAAAGGTGCAAATTTATTTGACTATTTGAAACAGGCATAGTGTTAGTCTGTGGCCAATAATTATAAAGTTCCCTTAATCTCCCTCGCGGTCTAAATTTTTGCAGAATTCCATGTCTAAAAATGGTCTTATTTTTTTTGTTTTGCCCCCCCCCCTAGCAGTATCCCAAGTGTGGCTCGGGGTTAAATTCCTATGTTGGAAGCGGTAACCCTGAGCAACACTCGGGATGCCGCTGGATACATCACCTGTCCCTGCGCTCCCTCAATGTCCCCTGCAGTCTCCTCCGATGATCGCGACCCTCATACTTCCTGGTTCCCTCCTCGCGAGAAGGGGATCTAGGAAGTAAAATGCCACGATCGCCGGAGGGGACTGCGGGGGACATCGAGGGAGCACAGGAAGAGGTGATGTATGCATCCCGAGTGTGGCTGGGGGTTACCGCTTTCAGCTGTGAAATTTAACCCCGAGACACACTCGGGATAACCGTCAGGGGGTTAAAGTGCAAAGTGGATATAAGCTAGACAAAATGTGCGTTCAATATGCATACAGTGAAATAAATGAGTGAGTACCTATATGCTGAATTATCCCAGCTTTCTTCAAACCTCAAATAAAAGCGGAAACAGAAATGATAGTGCAATGTAGCCTATATACAGTACATGTGGATGTATTAAAAATGGGCCACTCACATGTTACAGAGCCTATTAAATAATTGGCTCTGTATTTGTGCGTCATGCCCATTATTAGGATGGCACCATCCTCACGGGACTCGAGCAGGATAATTCTCTAGAATTATGTCTCAGACTCTAGAATGGAGAATCCTGGATGCCTGAAAGACAAGTATTCTTCTGGTTTGTTTCATAAATAAACCCAGACAATAGGGATTTACACAAAATATGGTCTATTTATTTAGAAAAAACATATACAATAAAGTGAAATAAAAGCCTTAATAAAACCCTAAATAGTAAGTAAAAGGGGGTCTTTGAAACATGTTTCACCGTCTGTGTCTGAATTTGAGTGTCTTTTTTTTTCCAGTGGCTTATTTTGTGCTGTTCCTGTAGGATATAACCTTGAAAACTTTGAGGGGGCTATTTAAACCATACCTAAATCACCTATTACAAATGATGCATATTAAATCGCACTCTAAAACTAAACTAAAATGAAAATCAGTTTATTCACCACAGCGGAAAAAGTACTGTAATACACACAACACAAAAACATTGACGTTCACCATTAACTCCATGTTGGAGAGCGAGCTGGTGAGCTCACAGCCATTCACAGATGCGGGTTCTGTTCTTTATGATAGCAAGGAATATGGGGCTTTTGGTTTTTGGACTACTGCTTGTTTTTTTAACCATATTTTAGAATCCAAGGAATAGTGAATGTTGTATCTCCAATGCTAGAACGCATTAGAATGGGTGCGCATACAGCATCATCATAATGTATATGCTCAAACCAAACTACACATGAAGGTCTCAGATCAGGAGGAAGTGGGCAGGACTGCCTAGGGGCATATCTGTGATGTGAAATTCGTCATCGCTGTCACAACTACGCCCCCAGAAGTGGACTGTCACATTGGCGCATGCATGGCAACTTACCTGTAAGAAGCCAATCATGGCTGCTCATGCTTGAATGCCTTCTTTTGGCTTCAAAAGACATGATTTGAAACATTTAAGCACCGCAAGCTACATTAAGCCGGGTGATTGGGAAGTTTGAGGATAAATGGTGAGTCACACAGCCGGACCATGTGACTTGGTGAGTCTGTTAAGTCGCAATACTAATTTTTATGCAAGCAATACACATAAGGGGTTATTCAAACAGCACCGAATAGGCCACCGAATTGCACCAAACATTGAATTTCCCCATACGGTGCAATTTTGTAGCCATTCGGCAATTCAAAAAGCTGGCAAATTGTCAAATATTAGCGAATTGTCAGCAAAATACAGTGACCTTCGGCGGTAGTGAAATCCCCAGAGAGTAGTAATGGTTAATCTATTCAGAGAACGCCGAACAGTTGTGAAAAGTTGTCGAAATGCCCAGATTTACAGTGGTTTCATTTGACAGGTTTAAGCAGGCGAATCCCATAGGTTGCTATGTAAAAACAATTCCCCGTTTTTATTAAATATTTATTCAACTATTTATTCTTTCTATTTGCAGCAAAAAGTATTTTTATTTATTTATCTTTAGACATTTTTTGGATTTTATTCAGCAAAATTTTTTATTCCTTTTTATTTTAAATTTGCGAGTTTTTTTTAGATTCTGCAACAGACATTTTATTGTTATTTCCAGGCATTTTCATGTACTAGTTTAACCCTTTCGCTGCTGAGGCTTTTCACACCTCTGTGCTGAGGTCATTTTTACCGGTTTTGCTCATCATGTTTAAACGTGTTTTGAAGGCTTATTTTAGTATATGACTCAGACATATTATATATCATTCTTTCCGTCAGACTCGGTAGATTCATAATATGTCATTATTATATGTATACGTCATGACCTGTCTGTATATTTTAACAAAAAATGCAATAAAATATGTATTTTCAATAATTTACAATGTGTAAAGTGTTTTTTTTTTCACATTTTAACATGCGAGCAATTGCGGTTATATTTTGTATGGGGTGCGCTTGTTAAAAAAATTAGAGATGGGGTCTCGTTACATTTTTTTTGGGGAAAATTACACGATTTTTAACAAACGCACCGCATACAAAAATCGTTAGTGCAGCATCATTGTTCACATTATAATTGAAATGGGAACAATATTGCTGCATTAACGAACCAAAAAAAAGAAAAAAAAATGTTTATTTTTTTTCATAATTTTTGTTTTAAATATATTTTTATTTTTATTTTTAATTTTTTTTTTTTTTTAAAAACTTTTTTCACTTTCGTGTTTGGTATCGTTGGAACGGCCATGCTCTGGCCGATCCAACCATACCAAACTTTAACCCCTAGCTGCCACGGATCGGGAGATAGGGAGTTCATTGGAACTCCCTATCTCCACCGTTGGTGGCAGTTAGGGGTTAACTCTAGGACTGGCGTCATCGTGCTATGCACGATGACGCCAGTCCTCAGGGGGAGTTCCCGGAGGCTTGGCCGACATCCAAGATGTCAGCCAGCTCCAGGAAAGGATTACGAACCGGCGCTTTTCAGCGCCGATTCGCGATCCAGCTCCCCAGGGGTTAATGCCAGGCACCATTTGGAAGGGCAGGCTGTGCCCTTCCAAATGGTGCCTGGGTTAACCCCCGCAATGCCACCGATCGGGAGGGAGAGAGGTCCGAAGGACCTCCCCCCTCCCTTTCAGGCGCCTCCTCCGCACATGCGGGGGGGTGCCTGAATTAGGTGTCATCGCGCCGCCGCGATGACACCTAATTTCATCGGCGGCTGTTACGGATGCTGGGCTGACATCGAGGATGTCAGCCCGCACCGGGGGGGGCAGCGATCGGCCGGAACCCGGCCGAACGCTGGCCCCAAAGGGAGGACGCGCTCAGCGTGTCCTCCGCACAGCAGGAGCCATGCGGAGGACACACTGAGCGCGTCCTCCGCATGGAAGTGGTTAAACACCTTTTAACAGTTGCATTTTTAAAAAAAAAATTTTTTTTACCCCATTCGGCAACTGGTCGGCTTTTTCTTGTGGCGTTCGGTGACTGGTCTGAGTCATTCGGCGGTCTGTTCGGCGATTCGTCGACTGCATTTGGTGGGTTTGCGGCTGCGTTCGGCGGTTTTTCGAATCGATTCAGTGGTTTTTCTAGCTGTTTTTCAGATGCGTTCGACGGTTTTTCGGCTGTTTACCTTATCAATTTGGTGGTTTATTGGATGCGTTGGGTGGGTCGATTCGGCACATTTCGGGGACCCTGTGGTGAATTCTGACTTCACAGCAGGGTCGGTGAATTGAGGTCGCCGAAGTAGAGAGCGCTGAAATTTCAGTGTTCTCTGAATAACCCCTATAGGATCTCTGATATGCAATACCCTTGTTCTGGTCCTGGGTGACAAATTCTAATATTTGTCAAGTTAAATCGTCATTTTGAGGGAAAAAACAAGGAAATAATGAAGCACGCGTCATCTGTCTGATCACAGTGGCTGAAATCTTTCCCTCTACTATCTAGTTTTATTATGTGGCAGATTGTGCTACATAAACTGCCAGTAAAACATTAAATATATTGTGTAATTTTATTGCCAGGCTGTTTTTTTCCAACATTGTCAAGAATTTACTTATTTTTTTTCCTTCCAGCAGAAGACTCCAGGCAGCAAGTTTTTATGAGTATGAATCACTGTTTGTTATAATGATGTGGTTACTAAACTGTGATGTATTTTTGAGGTTTATTAAATCATATGAAATTTTCAATTTATACTGTAATATTCTATAAAAATGGAGCATGCAAAAGTAATAAGAGTGACAAGATTTCTTTCATTTATGGACTGTATTGTTGATTGTATTAAAACTGCTGTGCTCTGCAAGATTATTTGGTTATAATGGTAATTTTCTATCTCACAATTGAATTTTCTAAAATGTAATTAGGAATTAGAATAACATGAGAGCATGTTTTAGAAAGCCACTGGCATAAAGCTGATATCGGCTAAAAATACAGATTGTGGCTTTGCTACAAGAACAGAATGGATGTTGTTACTTGTGCTGATGATAGTAGTCATGTATTACTTGTATTTAATTAATAGCATGAGGTTATGGCAATTACCTGAGTGTGTCTACGGTCAGATGTTTTCTCACTCATCTTGATATCCTATATTGATATTAATAATGTATTGTCCTATATTGATATAATGCCTTCTGGGGGGGAGGGTGTAGGGATTCTGGCAAATTTTGGCAAGGGTGGATGTGGGGAATTGTAAATGAATACCCCCTTTGTGATTTATCCAAACCATTTAGCACCACCCTATTTTATATACAACATTTAAATGTCATACTGTGAATAGAAACAATAAAAGACAGATGTGCTGAGAATTAATCGCTCACATCCCCTGTAGGCAAGTGGTTTAGGGAGCACCTTCTGATATTACAAATGATATGCATACACAACATACATTACCTGTTTCTTAGTAATATATATATATATACACTCAATAATATAGTCATATTTTTCTCAAGAAAACAGGGACAGAGTAATTAATTTAATTAATGATGGGATGTCATAGAACCAGCATTAAATGATTTTACACTCAGTTTCGGCAGGCAGCATTTTTCAGTGGCAACCAATGAGCATTCTGGGCTTTGGGACCTTTGGGTACTAATTCCTGTCAGTACCGCTCTATCCTCTTGGCACTTAAGGCCACTTGATTGGTAGCCACCTTCCCCTCCACATTTTCATGTGACAGACTGACAGCATGCTATATCCGGCAGAGCACAGTTTAATGCCTCTGACCCCCTTCCATTTTACCCCGATATTTCCCCTTAACCGGAGTTCTTTCATGTTTTTAATCATAGTTTCTTTGTTTGTAAACAATATTATTGTTAAATAGCTCAAACAGTCTTACACATTTTCTTGTCATCTACCCCAGTCTAATTTTCCCCTTTCTTGCGATTGTCTCTCCTGATACTATCTCTTGTCTCTCTCGCATTTGTCTCTCCTGATACTATAGTAGATATAATCCCTTCACTCCTTTTCCCAATACACTAATTTTCTTGAGTTTCCAGGCTAAGGTGTTTCAAGTATTAATATTTTCTGCAATTTCCTGCCATCTCCTCAAAATTTATTCATGCACTTCCTTTTTTATTAAAACCACCCTTCTTTCATGCCGTCCCCCTTGTGTCTTATGTTCAATGTCACATATCCAGTCCCCCTTTTTCTGCCACACCTGAATTTCTCTTCTCCACCCTTATCATGCCATTTACCTCACCACTTAGTCCTTGGGTCACATGAGTGCACTGAGTGCATCCGTAGTGACCTCTCCTCCCAGCGTCTGTCGCAGCAAATTGCAATATGACAGCTTGACTGGGAGGGCCACACGTAGTAATGTGCCTAATAGTATCGCACTTTACAACGGGCGTGCTGATATCCTCCCCATTGAAACTCTACAGCAGATGTTGGACAGTTCTATAAAGCGCGATCCTACATAGGAGGCTCATGCTATGTAGGGCTTAGCGCATTAACGTTCACACAGTGAGGTGGTCACATGGGTGTCTGAGCGGAAAGAACGTCACGTGTGAAAGATCTGTGAAAAAACTTCAACGTTCGTGTGACCCCGGCTTTACTTGATTCAACCCATGTTGTCCGTCTGCTTCTCTTCCTTATCGGGCCTAGACTTTCTTGACTTTCTTCCAATGCGTCTCCAATCAATCATTTTCATGCCAACTACTCTTGTAATGATATCTCTGTACTTTTCATACCTGTTTCCCTTTTTCTTCCATGTAAATACACAAACATGTACATATAAACATTAAACAAGTGTCTCTCTAAATCTACTCTCCCTCCCTATACACCCTACAAATTAAACAAAGCAGAAAAATAAACCCAAATACACCATAGCCTACTCAGCTCTTTTAACTTTTCAGCTGAGTGCTGGTGGAGAGTGTTAAAATGCAGCCCTCCCACCCCCACACGGAGTTTTAAGACTCTCCAGTCACAATTCTCCAAAAAGAAAACTGTGTCCAAATTCCTATTTATTCTGCTGCTTGCCCTGGAAAATGATGTCGAATCCAACCCTGGTCCAACAGATGACACCACATTTAGTCTCCCCACTACAAAAGGCCTCTCCTTTGTGCACTGTAACATCCGCAGCTTACTCCCTAAACAGGACGAGCTTAAAGCTTGGTGCCACCATTACAAACCTAAAGTCATTGTGCTGACAGAATCATGGCTAACCCCTAAAGTACCGGTCTCTGCAATACAGTGGCGTAGCGTGGGGGGGGCAGGGGGGCCGCGGCCCCGGGCGCAGTTTTGTTAGGGGCGCATAATTTCTTTTGAAATTATGCGCCCCTAAAACTTGTTGCCCGACTGACCCGCCGGGCCCTCGGGTGCCCCCCAAGGGCCCGCGGGTTGAGGGGACCCAGATGCCGGGCAGCGGGAGTGCCTGCCCGGTCCTAAACAGTGAGTCTGTCCTGTTGAAGGGGAGGCGGCTGCGTGCAGGCACAGGTCACGTGGTCCGTCTAATCAGGTGGTACTGAGTCTCTGTACCACCTGACTGGCCGGACCGCGTGACCTGCGCATGCACGCAGCCGCCTCCCCTTCAACAGGACGGACTCGCCCGCTGTTCAGGACTGGGTGGGCAGGCACTCCCGCTGCCCGGGAGCTGGGGCAATATCCAGGTGAGAGCTGGGGCATATCCATGAGCTGGGGCAAATCCATGTGCTGGGGGGCAAATCCATGAGCTGGGGCATATCCATGTGCTGGGGCAAATCCATGAGCTGGGGCAAATCCATGACCTGGGCAAATCCATGTGCTGGGGCAAATCCATGAGCTGGGGCAAATCCATGAGCTGGGGCATATCCAAGAGCTGGGGCAAATCCATGAGCTGGGGCAAATCCATGTGCTGGGGCAAATCCATGTGCTGGGGCAAATCCATGAGCTGGGGCATATCCATGACTGGGGCAAATCCATGAGCTGGGGCAAATCCATGTGCTGGGGCAAATCCATGTGCTAGGGCAAATCCATGAGCTGGGGCAAATCCATGAGCTGGGGCAAATCCATGTGCTGGGGCAAATCCATGAGGTGCTGGGGCAAATCCATGAGGTGCTGTAGCAAATCCGTGTGCTGGGGCAAATGTGTGAGCTGGGGCAAATCCATGTGTGAGCTGGGGCAATATTCATGTGTGAGCTGACTGGGGCAAATCCATGTGTGAGCTGGGGCAATATCCATGTGTGAGCTGGGGCAATATCCATGTGAGAGCTGGGGCAATATCGATAACGTGTCCACAGGTTGGGGGGGGGCGCACAATTCTTGGCTGGCCCCGGGCGCTGACAACCCACGCTACGCCACTGCTGCAATATCAATACAAGGGTATTCATGTTAGAGAAAGGACAGAGCAAAGAGAGGAGGAGGAATTGTTATTTATGTTGACGAGTCCACAAAGTTCACCCCTCTGCAAAACTCTAGCTCCCCAGCCACTTTTGATTTCCTTTCTGGTATTATTGAGATCCCTTTCAGTAAACCAATTATTGTTGCTGGATTGTATCGCTCCTGGGGTTCCCAGTGCACTCCCTTTCTGACATAACCCAAGTCCTTAGTAATTTGGTAGCTCAGAACCAAAAAAGTGAACTGCTGGTCCTCGGCGATTTTCATGTTGACTGCTGAATCCTAAAAACATAAAACACTGCTCCCAGTTTAAGGCTTTCCAGTTAACACATTTTATCTCCTCCCCCACTTGCATTAATATGAAAAGCCTTAGGCTAGGGTCAGACTGAGGCAGTGCGAACGCGCGTTCTGGCGCACTTAATCACGGCCGTGCTAGCAGCAGATGCCGGGCAATGACGGCCAATATACGAAGTACGGTCGCACAAAAGTCCGGCTGCGCAACGCAAGTGGAAAATGAATGCATTTTTTCGAGAACGTTAAACCACTAGTACTGACGTACAGAGTGCGCTGCGTCCGCTAGCGGCGTGTGTGCGTGAATTGGAGATGTCAGACGCTGCTAATGTCCGGCCAACATAACGTCCAGATGCAAGAAGTGTTTTATTGATGATCCGTACAAAATCACGGATGAAACTGCGCATCGTATGACCGCTATTGCGTATTCCGTGAAAAAATACGTCCATTCTTCGAACGCACATTTTCACGGACAACGTGAAAAATGCGTTAGTCTGACCCTAGCCTAAACCATACCTTGCTGGACTGGATTCTCTCCTCATGTCCTGTTTAGTGATGAGCCGACACCCCCGTGTTCGGTTCGCATTCGAACTCGAACAATTTCAAAAGTTCGAGTTCGAACTCAATGCAGGACTCAAAAGTTCGATTTTTAGAGTGCCCTCCTAGAGGGCATATATGCAAGATATTTGCCATAAAAGGTGCATGGGGGTCCGGGTAGTGCCCTGGGGGACAGGAAACCAGGACAAAAAGTTAAAAAAAAAACTTTTTAAAGGAACAGTGAGTTTTCCATGAAATAAAGGTTAAGAATAAAAACGAAATATCGTGCCTAGGAGGTCCCCATAACCTGCTCGTGAAGTGGCGGATTTGTAGGATGTATAGAAACATTTAAAAAGAAAAAAATGACATTTCAAATGACGGTAAATGGTTTTCCTTTAATCTATTCATAAACAACTACTTGGGGCAGCAGCCTGTATGAAAAGAGGAGACGTTTTAGGACACGCAGAACATGTTTAATGATTATTTTTGCTAAATTATGGTGAAACTTATGCAGGCTTTGGATGAAAGGAACAATAGGTGCTTTAAAATTGGGCCTTTAGTGTTGGCAACAGTGCCATCACACCGTAACCCCTCTGTGGTATTGTGGAAAAGTGCAGGGTTGGACCCTGCGGTCAAATTTAAAAATGATATGAATCTGGTACAGGCGTCAGTGCACCCAAATATTGTGCCTTTGGTGGCGGCAAGTGCCTTCACACTGTACCCCTATGTGGTATTGTGGGAGAGTGCAGGGTTGGACCCTGCGGTCAAATATTAACAGGGTTATCCAAAGAGATTCGAATTGCTTGAGAAAGGTAACCGAACGCTGAAAATCAGCGTTCGGTTACCTTTCCTGACCATTCGGCTATCCAGAGAGCAGGCAATTCGCCAAATCCTGGCGAATTGCCTGCACATACGGTGCCTGTTCGGTGCCTGTTCGAGGGCAGTGAAATCCCCATGAAAAAGCACTGCTTCGGCTATTCAGAGAACACAAACCAGCAGTGAAAGGTTCCCGAAATGCCCTGCCATTCGCTGGTTTAATTCGGCAAGTTTATTCAGGAGAATCCCATAGGCTTCAATGTTAAAAATATTCCTGTTTTAATTCAATATCTAATAAACCGTTCATTATAAAATTCTGCAGCAAAAAGTCTCTTTATTTATAGATTTTTTAGGATACTTTAAGCATTTTTCTGAATTTTTTAAAAAAAAATTAAAAGTCCGATTTTTTTTTTTTTTTTTTTCAGTTTGCTTATTTTTTTTGTAACAGCCCTCTTTATTATCATTCCCTGGACCTCCTGTGAAAATTTCAGACATTTTCGCTCAGTAGTTTCTTTGCAAACAGCGTTTCATTTTCCCAGATTCATACAAATGGTTTTTCTAATTTATTCACTGCCTCCTCTACGTCACAGCTGCTTCGGCTCTGTGTGATTCGGCTCATGTTCGGCTCCTTTTCGGCTCCTGTTCGGGTTTTTCGAAGGTTAATCCAGATGTTTTTGCTTGTTTTCAGCGTGCATTCGGTTAGTTTTCGGTGGGTTTACGGCAGCTTTTCCCTGCAATTCGGGGACCCTGTGCTGTTTGCTGAATACACCGCAGGGTCACCGAAATGCAATCGGCAAAAGGAACCGAATTGAAGAGAACGAAAAGTCACCGAACGTGCGGTGACTTTTCGAATCTCTTTGGATAACCCTGTAAAATTATATGAATCTGGTATAGGCGTCAGTGGCAGTGCACCCAAATATTGTGCCTTTGGTGGCAGCAAGTGCCTTCACACTGTACCCCTCTGTGGTATTGTGGAAGAGTGCAGGGTTGGACCCTGGGGTCAAATATTAAAATTATATGAATCTGGTACAGGTGTCAGTGCACCCAAATATTGTGCCTTTGGTGGCAGCAAGTGCCTTCACACCGTAACCCCTCTGTGGAATTGTGGAAGAGTGCAGCGGTGGACCCGCGGTCCAATATTAAAATGATATGAATCTGGTATAGGCGTCAGTGGCAGTGCACCCAAATATTGTGCCTTTGGTGGCAGCAAGTGCCTTCACACTGTACCCCTCTGTGGTATTGTGGAAGAGTGCAGGGTTGGACCCTGCGGTCAAATACTAAAATGATATGAATCTGGTATAGGCGTCAGTGGCAGTGCACCCAAATATTGTGACTTTGGTGGCAGCAAGTGCCTTCACACCGTAACCCCTCTGAGGTATTGTGGAAGAGTGCAGTGGTGGAGGTTTTGGTAATGCAGAAGAGATCCCCGATCTATTCAGTTACATCAACAGCTATAACAAAACCGGGTCAGCAATGTTTAGGCACTTGTACTGCGCTACTGTATATGGTGAGAATCGGCGCACACCAGTAGCAATAGGAAGCAAACAGAACAGTCAGGGAATACACAGAGAGAATAGTCAAACGGCCGGCAAAGTCGGCAAACAGATCGGGTCCTCAGAACAAGCAGGGTCAGTAACAAGTATACAAACTGATTCGGTAAGCTAGCGATGTGGGAATAAAGGCTGAGACACACTGAGCGTGTAGCGACGCACAGCGTAGCGAAGAGAAGCAAACATTTTGCAGGCTTGACTTCACTCCGCTCCGCCTCGCAGCATGTCTACACTGCATTACGTTTGCTTCTCACCACACTGGACAGGAATCCACTAACTAAATTAAAATGTACACACAAAAACGTTTTATTTTCACAAAGCACATGTTATATAGGCAAAAAAAGTTTCTACGGAATAAAATACATCAAAAATTACTGTTAATTTAATAGGAATAGTATAAAAATATAAAAAAAAGGTAACCCCATATAATATATATTATAGGGACACGGAGCACTGTGTATAGAGTACACATGATACCACACACAGACATATACGTATATATCAATACGCAGACCTATATATACATATATATCAACACGCGGATATATATATACACCCACCCACAGACCTCAGACCAAACATACACATACGCACATGGGGGGGTGGCATGTGGATAATCTCAACTAAATGCGCCCCCCCCCCATTTGGCTGATCCCTCCAGAAGAAATATTGAACCCGACAGAGCAGAGAATATATATATTATTCTCTGCTCTATCGGGTTCAACATTTCTTCTGGAGGGATCAGCCAAATGGGGGGGGGGAATTAGCCTCCAAAATGTGTGTGTAATACAAGTCTGGATATATATATTTATAAGAATATAGATATATATATCATATATATATATATATATATATATATATATATTCATACCTGCCCTTACCTTCCCCTATAAATTTGCTAAAAATATACACACAAAAAAAACAAACCACTGCCTGAGACCCTGAGCAGCCCACATGCCACCCCCTCTACCTGGCTGAATGTATCTAATATATATAATTAAATACATTCAGCAAGGTAGAGAAAGAAAAAAAAAGTTTTATTTTATGTTCCCGGGGACATTTAAAAATGTCCTCGAATTTTTTTTTTTTTTAGAAATGTGTCGCCTTACCTCAGTCAGTGGGGGCTCCCTGGATCCTGATTGTGGGGGGGTCTGCCATGGCTGCAGGTGCAGTGGCTCCATCCCTGCGCCGCCTGTCTCTGCCACATGCACCGGGCGGCTAGCCTGCACAGTCGCAGCTCTGTCATCTGGCGGCCGCATGCTCCTCAAGGGGATCCTTGGGAGGCCCCGGCAGGCTGCCCTCTACAATGCCTGATTAGAGGGCCGTGTCTGCCTGATGTTTTAGTAACAAGAATGTTTTATCCCATAAGCTTCAAGGTTAAAAATATTCCCATTTTAATTCAATATCTAATAAACCGTTGCTTATAATATTCTGCAGTAAAGAGTCTCTTTATTTCTAGATTTTTTAAGCAAAAAAAATAAAATTCGAACTTTTGGCGAACGTCCCAAAAAGATCGAAGTTCGTGAACTTTCGAACAGCTGATGTTCGATTCGAACTCCGAACAGATCCGAACCGAACGCTCATCCCTAGTCCTGATAGAATACAGGAAGCAGGCGTTCTCGCTAATAGCTTCAGTGATCACTGTCTAGTGTACTGTGTGCGCAAAATAAAGGCCACAAAATCTCCCCCAAAGGTAATAATCACTAGCAGGGTTATCCAAAGAGATTCGAAAAGTCACCGCACGTTCGGTGACTTTTCGTTCTCTTCAATTCGGTTCGTGTTGCCGATCCCATTTCGGTGACCCTGCGGTGTATTCAGCAAGCACCACAAGGTCCCCAAATTGCAGGGAAAGGCTGCCGCAAACCTGACGAAAACGAACCGTAAAACCCAGCGAATGCACGCCGAAAACCTGCAAAAACATCTGGATTAACCCGTCGAAGACGCCGGAAATACCCGAGCAGGAGTCGATCACACGCAGCGAAGCCGCCGGAAAAAGCCGAGAAAAACCCGACACCGCAGACAGAGGGAGGTGAAAAAATTAGCAAAACAGTTTGTATGAATGTGAAAGTAAAAAACTGTTTGCAAAGAAACTACTGAGCGAAAATGGCTGAAATTTGCATATGAGGTCCAGGGAATGATAATAAAAAGGGCTGTTACAGAAAAAAGAAGAAAACTTAAAAAAAAAAATCGGACTTTTAAAAAAAAAAAAAAATCAGAAAAATGCTTTCGCTGCTGAGGCTTTTCCCGCCCCTGTGCTGAGGTAATTTTTACCGGTTTTGCTCATCATGTTTAAACGTGTTTTGAAGGCTTATTTTAGTATATGACCCAGACATATTATATATCGTTCTTTCCGTCAGACTCGGTAGATTCATAATATGTCATTATTATATGTATACGTTATGTCATGTCTGTATATTATAACAAAAAATGCAATAAAATATGTATTTTCAATAATTTACAATGTGTAAAGTGTTTTTTTTCACATTTTAACATGCGAGCAATTGCGGTTATATTTTGTATGGGGTGCGCTTGTTAAAAAAATTAGAGATGGGTTCTGGTTACTTTTTTTTTTGGGGAAAATTACACTATTTTTAACAAATGCACCGCATACAAAAATCGTTAGTGCAGCATCATTGTTCACATTATAATTGAAATGGGAACAATATTGCTGCATTAACAAACCAAAAAAAAGTGTTTATTTTTTTTTTATAATTTTATATTTAAATTTTTTTTTATTTTTATTTTTCATTTTTTTTTTTTTTACAACATTTTTCACTTTCATGTTTGGTATCGTTGGAACGGCCATGCTCTGGCCGATCCAACCATACCAAAATTTAACCCCTAACTGCCACGGATCGGGAGATAGGGAGTTCATTGGAACTCCCTATCTCCACAGTTGGTGGCAGTTAGGGGTTAACTCTAGGACTGGCGTCATCGTGCTACGCACGATGACGCCAGTCCTCAGGGGGAGTTCCCGGAGGCTTGGCCGACATCCAAGATGTCGGCCAGCTCCAGGAAAGGATCGTGAACCGGCGCTTTTCAGCGCCGATTCGCGACCCAGCTCCCCAGGGGTTAATGCCAGGCATCATTTGGAAGGGCAGGCTGTGCCCTTCCAAATGGTGCCTGGGTTAACCCCCGCAGAGCCACCGATCGGGAGGGAGAGAGGTCCGAAGGACCTCCCCCCCTCCCTTTCAGGCGCCTCCTCCGCACATGCGGGGGGGCGCCTGAATTAGGTGTCATCGCGCAGCCGCGATGACACCTAATTCCGGCGGCTGTGGTCCCGGATGCGCGGCTGACATCCAGGATGTCAGCCCGCACCGGGGGGGGCCAGCGATCGGCCGGAACCCGGCCGAACGCTGACCCCAATGGGAGGACGCGCTCAGCGCGTCCTCCGCATACCAGCGGGAATGCTGAGGACGCGCTGAGCGCGTCCTCAGCATCCAAGTGGTTAAAGTATCCTAAAAAATCTATAAATAAAGAGACTCTTTACTGCAGAATTTTATAATGAACGGTTTATTAGATATTGAATTAAAACGGGAATATTTTTAACATTGAAGCCTATGGGATTCTCCTGAATTAACTTGCCGAGTGAAACCACCGAATGGCAGGGCATTTCAGGAACCTTTCACCGCTGGTTTGTGTTCTCTGAATAGCCGAAGCAGTGCTTTTTCATGGGGATTTTACTGCCCTCGAACAGGCACCGATCAGGCACCGTATGTGCAGACAATTACATATCAGTTTACAGAGGAGGAGGTTCTACAGCAGCTGTCTAAAGTAAAGACAAATAAGTCAATGGGGCCTGATGGGATCCACCCTAAATTATTAAAAGAGCTCAGTGATGTAATAGCAAAACCGTTAACAGATTTATTTAACCAATCCTTGCTAACGGGAGCCGTCCCAGAAGACTGGAAATTAGCAAATGTTGTGCCCATTCACAAGAAGGGTAGTAGGGAGGAATCTGGGAACTATAGGCCAGTTAGTCTTACGTCAGTAGTGGGGAAATTAATGGAAACCATGTTAAAGGAAAGGATTGTTGACCATCTAAAAACACATAGATTACAGGATCAGAAACAACATGGGTTTACCTCAGGGAGATCATGCCAAACTAATCTTATTGATTTTTTTGATTGGGTAACAAAAATAATAGACACAGGTGGTGCAGTAGACATTGCTTATTTAGATTTCAGTAAGGCTTTTGATACTGTTCCGCATAGAAATCTTATCAATAAATTGCAATCTTTGAGCTTGGATTCCAATATTGTTGAATGGATTAGGCAGTGGCTGAGTGACAGGCAACAGAGGGTTGTGGTAAATGGAGTTTATTCGGCGCAAGGTCTTGTTACCAGTGGGGTATCTCAGGGGTCAGTACTTGGACACATTCTATTTAATATTTTTATTAGTGATATTGCAGAAGGTATTAATGGAAAAGTATGTCTTTTTGCTGATGACACAAAGATTTGCAACAGGGTTGACGTTCCTGGAGGGCTCAGCCAAATGACAAATGATTTAGGTAAACTAAAACAATGGTCGGAGCTGTGGCAATTGAGTTTTAACGTGGATAAGTGCAAGATAATGCACCTGGGACGTAAAAACCCAAGGGCTGAATATAGAATATTTGACACAGTCCTAACCTCAACATCTGAGGAAAGGGATTTAGGGGTTATTATTGCAGAGGATCTAAAGGTAAGTAGTCAATGTAATAGAGCAGCAGGAAATGCTAGCAGAATGCTTGGTTGCGTAGGGAGAGGTATTAGCAGTAGGAAAAGGGAAGTGCTCATGCCACTGTACAGAGCACTGGTGAGACCTCACTTGGAGTACTGTGGGCAGTACTGGAGACCGTATCTCCAGAAGGATATAGACATCTTAGAGAGAGTTCAGAGAAGGGCTACTAAAATGGTGTACGGCTTGAAGGAGAAAAGTTACCAGGAAAGGCTTAATGATCTTAACATGTACAGCTTGGAAAAAAGACGAGACAGAGGAGATATGATAGAAACATTTAAATACGTAAAGGGAATCCATAAGGTAGAGGAAGGGAGTATATTTAAAAGGAAACAAAGTAGCAAAACAAGAGGACATAGTCTTAGATTAGAGGGGCAAAGGTTTAAAAGTAACATCAGGAAGCATTATTTTACTGAGAGGGTGGTGGATACATGGAACAGTCTTCCAGTTGAAGTGGTAGAGGCCAAAACAGTAATTGAATTTAAGCAGGCATGGGATAGGCATAAGGCTATCCTAAAGAAAAGATAAATCCAGGTAAAGTATCCATGTAATTGGGCAGACTAGATGGGCCGAAAGGTTCTTATCTGCCGACATTTTTCTATGTTTCTATGTTTCTATGTTTCAATTCGCCAGGATTTGGCGAATTGCCTGCTCTCTGGATAGCCGAATGGCCAGGAAAGGTAACCGAACGCTGATTTTCAGCGTTCGGATACCTTTCTCAAGCAATTCGGATCTCTTTGGATAACCCTGTAGGTCTTTCAAGAAATTTAATCTTGATTCCTTCCTAAATGATCTCAAACAGCTCACATGGTACAGGCTAAACCTAATCCCAGACCTGGACTGTGCAATTGAATACTTTCAGTCAGAGCTCCTGCAAGTCTGGAATGCCCGTGCCCCGCTGCGTAAAGTGCGAGTCAAAGGGGCACATCTCCCCTGGGGTACAGCTGACCTCACACAAATGTACCTGTTTAGAGATTCACTATGGTCAGATTTCAAGAGTACTGGAACCATGAAATGGCGGAATGCATGCACAAAGCAAACAAAAATGGCCAAAGCCCAATACTTCAATGAAAATCTAAATAATAACATATCAGAGAAATTTTTAGAAAATCATAAGTAACATACAATCCACCCCCTGTCCACTCACAACCAGCTGCTGTCAAAGTAAACAACCAAACCCTGCAACACCCCCTAGATGTAGCAAATGCCTTTAATAACTATTTTGTTGGATTGGCCAACACCCTGATTGCTAAACTAGCAATTGAAACACATTCAGAAAGGCAGCACACAAGTCAGATCCTTCCAATTGTGTCAGTGCCATTACTAAACTTCTCTGAAACCAAAAAATTAAGCAACAGTCAGGACCTGACCAAATCCCAGCAATGCTGTTGAAAATCAGCGCACTGGCAATTGCAAAACCTGTCACAACCCTAATCAATGAATCACTGGCGACTGGATATATACCCAAACTCTGGAAGACTGCAAGGGTGGTAACTATCCATAAAAGTGGAGACAATACTTTGATATCCAACTACCGTCCAATATCTTTGCTTCCTGTAATGTCAAAAATTCTGGAAAAATGTGTTTACACTCAATTACGCGATTACTATCAGTATTGGAACTATTTAACCCAAGATCAATCCGGCTTCCTTCCAAATCATTCAACCACAACTGCCCTTTTAAAAGTTTGCAATGATATCCAGGCTGGCATGGAGCAAGGAAACCTAACTGGAGCCATCTTCCTTGATTTTGCCAAGGCCTTTGACACAGTAGACCATGGCACCTTATTACAAAAACTTAAAAACTCCGGTATTGGTGATCGCACGCTAAGCTGGTTCCAATCATTTGTGTCTGACCGGTTGCAATATGTGTCCATTTCTGACAGCACTTCTCTCCCCCTCCCAGTCACGTGCGGTGTACCCCAAGGCTCGATACTCAGCCCCCTGCTATTCACAATATTCATAAATGATCTGCCCAATGTCTGCAAAGCCTCAACTGTACACATGTACGCAGACGATATTGTAATCTATACCAGCAAACCAGATCTCCCGCAGCTGGATGCCGTGCTGCAAGAACAATTCACAGAAGTAGAAAAGTGGATCAGACACAACAAACTTTTTCTAAATACTGACAAAACTGTTACAATGCTCTTTGGAACAGCACCTAAACTACACAAATTGCAAACACCTCATCTATGTGTTGGGACAAGATCAAATGGCACACTGACCACAGTCACTTCTCTCAAATATCTAGGTATGCGGTTAGACCCAAATCTATCCTTTGGCCCCCACATTGAAAAACTTTCATCTAAACTTTACCCCAAAATAGGTGCCCTGTACAGAAACAAATCCTGCCTGAGCCCCACGGTAAGAAAGCAGATTGTACAACAAATGCTTATGCCGGCTATTGAATACGGAGATGTAGTGTATGCAGCTGCCCTGCAAACGCACCTCCAGAAACTTACTACATTGTATAACTCATTCTGTCGCTTTGTGCTACAATGTAACTACATGACCCACCATTGTGACATGTTAAAAGAACTAAACTGACCATCGCTAGAATCTAGACGCACCCTTCACCTTTTCAACCTGGTGTTTAAGAGCTTTTCTGGAAAGCTGCCACCCTACCTGAATAGACTGCTTCCCCTAGCAGTTCCCTCGTCCTATAACCTCCGATCCAGGACCTGCACCTTACTTGCAATACCACAATACAAAAATAAAGTGGCTTGATCCTCATTTTCCTACAGAGCACCACAATTACAGAATAACTTCCCAGACAACATCAAATCTTCCCCCAGTCTAAAGTCACTAAAGAGCTCCCTATTAACATACCTCAACACAGAATGCACCTGTAAACATGTAACATAATGACTATTTCCTACATATTTATTTTCTGTTAATCTGTATATTTTGTATTAATATCTTGCATTTTACTACTTTGTATTTCTGTACAATGTAACAATTCAATGTTCTTGAACCCAGGACATACTTGAAAACGAGAGAAATCTCAATGTATCCTTCCTGGTAAAATCCTTTATAAATAAATTCTGCCTCCTACCCCCAAGTATGTTACCATCTGCAAAGCAACACTATACTCAGATTTGATATTGCTTTGTTGCACAGCAATACTTGCCCCTCCACAGCATAAGTATTGTATTTTCCATTACCTTACATAGATCAGCAGGTTTCATGTCACAGATTAACCCAGACCTGTCTTTATCTGACAAGCTGATCTCAAAACGATTTATACCTCGATGTTAATAATATTTCCTTTTATGATGGATTTTCATTATCCTTTGCCATCCCTCATTATAATAGTCTTTCATTATCCAAATGGACTTCATCGACAGTAAATAGACTGTTTGAAGTCATGCAATGCATTTTTCTATAATGATGATGAAGGAACAGTCAACAAGGTTCGCATTGATACCTAGCATAGTGGTTTGTCAAGGAAACTACAGATTATGCACATATGTTATACGATCCCCGACAGAATCTTACTGACTATACACAATGCAGATAAATGCAGATTCTCACTTCGACCCTACTTCACAATCCAATAATTAAATAATAAAGACGAAATGTGAAATAGTCCAAAACTGATGGTCACCAACTCATTTGCATCCAGCTGAGATGGTTAACCCCTTCACTACCAACCACTTTTGGCTAGAAAAATATCATCAAAACATTTATTTGAAACATAGGATGCATAGCTAACAATTAAATCTAAGGTAAAATAGCAATTTTGCAGAGATTGTTAATATGAGGCGGTAATGATGAAATATTGAACATTTTTTTAAATTTTTTAAATTTTTCTTCTTTTTGCCTTTTCTTTACATATATATATTACTGGGTTGAAAGGTTCTAGAAGCTATATGGTGTCCCTTACTGTGCATAATGCCAAACAGAGGTCTGCATTATCAGCATTCAGGCAGAAATAGCTTCAAATATAATAAAAATGATAAAGATAGATAATAAACAGGTCAGACATCCTGCATTTCTAGCGATCATCTTCCAAAAAAGGAAGAAGGTGTATTGGAACTTGTTTGGATGAGCTTAAACAGTTGGATTCACAGAATCCAATCAGTTATAAATGAGTCAAACAACCACATTTTGAAAAAGTGCTCTGATGAAGTAAAACCACCTCTCAAATCCTGTCTGAGAATAGGGAAAGGGAAATCTATAGCCCAAATCAATTACTGTGTGATGTTCTGGGCAAAAGGCTTATACTCGATCGTTCTAACCATATGGCTCCAAGTTCCTCAAATTTTCAAAATACATGTTAATATATCGAATCTATCTTGAAGTGAATGGGCGATGGCATGGACAGGGTGTAAAAGAAAGATTCACTACTTCTATTTAACCAATTATAGAATATTTTTTAATAGGAGGAATATTACTTCGAGGTGCGGACAAAGCACAAAATACATTAGACGGAAGGTATGGATGTAGCAATCAAGTTATGGTGTCTATACATACACTGGAGAAAATGTTCAATTATAAATCAATGATGCTTGTTAGTTATTATATTTTTATTTTGAATGAGAATATCTGACTGCATACCACCTAAGCCAGCAGTAGGGATTTTAATTTGTATGACGATTTTTGCAGCCTGAGGACATAGTGAATCTTGGAGGCTAGAGTGACGTGCTGGCTGGTTGTGGCTTTATTACATTGTCATTTTTCTATTACAACAATAAGCCAAGGTTTACTGTCATCATACAGGCACTTGCCTTGAAATAGATTGTTTTTCAAGTGGTATCACATATTGGTTAGTTACATTAATTGAGGCAAAACTCTACCTTTCATTCTCCGAGACAAGGGCGAGGTAGAGACAGAGAATTCCTTCGAGATCATTTCATGGAATGTAGTCCTTGCAATTTCCCAGCAGGAGAAAAGAGCCTGGCAGCCATCCAAGTTCAGAAACATTTTAATTAATATTGTTTGAAGTGTAGCAGGCTCCAAGGTAAGCCATGTAAGCATTAAGCACGGATAAACATTTGAAGGTTATGCAGGAAAACAAGAGAACGAGTCTGCTAAAAGATATCAGAAAGTAAAGAGGAATTGTTTGTTTTTCATGAACCATGACAGATGAGAGTATAATTTACCAAAATTCAATCCATTGCATGCCATACAGCTTATTATCAATTACCGGTCTCTCTTTCTCTCAAACACAACCATGGAACAGTCATAATGCAGGTCAGTCAACTTAAACATATTCACAAAATGAAGGCTATTGATGCGGTAGAACAAAGGTATGCAATTAGGTGCCGAAGTTATATTATTTGGTCCTGCTAAATAAACACAATCTGAAACATATGAAAGGTAACAAAAAGGTAGTCAGCGAAAGAAGGATGCAAACAAACCATTATATATGAGTTTGAGCCACATGGTTACAGTTTGGCTGTTCAAAAAAGAAGGACACTTGTCCAAAGTGACACTTGGCCAATTCGTACTCACAAGCAAATTAGGTGACTGTAGAATTAATGTTTGATTTATGATTTAAGCCTACAGGCTATACTGTTGCAATATTCACTCAAGCACCTTTGATTAAGAATTAGATATTGGACCTCTACTGTGCCTCCTGCTGTGTACGATTTATGTACCTGCGTTGGAAGCAGTGGGCCTCCTGCAGTGAAGCACCAGGAAGAACATCTGGTTCATTGGTGGAGCTCCCACTGCCTTAGGTATCATGTCCATATGTTTTCTTAATGTAGAAGTCCGCTATCCACAGAGGGTAAAATAGCAATAGAATACCGTAAGCTCGGTCAAAACCATTCATCATCTAGGAAAAGTGCATATGTTTAGTCATGAAAAATTTCATATGACATGTTCGACTGGAATTCAGCTATGATTCAGTTACTGTTCACTTGACTTTCAAAGGAAATGTGACTGCCAAAAGATGGCTCAACTAAGAAGACATTGAATTCACCCCACCACACGAAAAATTTATCTGCCGAATGTAAGGTGGCCAGAAATATCTGAACGAGGAACTTATTAGGTGCTTAATGGAATATACTCAAGAAACAGAATCAAAGAAACAAGGTCAACATAGAAGAAGACACCAAAAGAGATTGTCCACCAAAATTAAAATTGTCTGTAGTTATCAGAGAAAAACATGGCCACAATAGAAATGATTGATAAACAATGTCACTGTTTCGTGTTGTCTGAGTATCAAAAGATCTTGTGCACTGTTAGAGACTAGACTTTTCAGAGAATGGAAACCAAGAAGAGAGTCTTAAAGGGATTCTCTATTACAAAACAGAGTTCCCTTTTTTGCCCTTAAATAATTGGGCAGCTGCTGCTGACAGCCTCTATCCAATTATATTTGTACTTTGGTTTTCTGTTTCCAGTGATTTTACTCACCTTTTCTCCCTCGTCGCGTGCTGCTCCTCCTCCTCTATGGCTCAGGGACTCCTGAACCTGAAGCATTCTGTGCAATTTTTGCTACTATGTAACTTGCGTAGAGTAGGAACTGCAGATTGGTTACTACTATGGGACTTGCACGTTTTATGTACGCAGGTTCTGTAGCACTTGTGCAGAAGGATGGATCAGAGCTCCATGCATGCGTAGATCCAATCCATAGGCTGCCTCTCTGAGACCTCTGGTCTCAGAATGGGTGATGTTGGTGTTGGGCATGAAGGTCACTAGTGACTGATCTGGTGAACGGCAGCCGGGAAACTCAAAAATCATTGGTGCTGGTTACACTTGGTGGGGTGGAGTAGAGGTAACATCACAGCTCTATAACCGTGGAGATACAGGTTTGAATCCCGGCAAGATCAGCTCTCCAGTAAGTATTATCAGTGCTGACGTTTCATAGAACAGCTGATTGGCATTCAAACATGTGGGTGACACTGGCTGGGTGGAGTAGAGGTAATATTACTGCTCTGCATGGAGAGAGCCTGTGGAGTCATGGGTTCGATCCCAGCGAGCAACCTCTCCAGTAAGTGTCCTTGGGCAAGACACCTAACGGTACATACTCGCCACCCAGGACATACATGAAAACAAGAGAAATCTCAATGTATACTTCTTGGTAAAATACTTTCTCAAAAAAAAATTGTCGACTTTAAATCAATAAAGTGGTCAGGATGAGTAGAGTGTCCCTTTAAGAACAATTTTGATTTCAGTTGTAAGCAATTTGTAAGTAAACTGAGTTGTAGGTTTCTGTATGTCATAACTAGGGATGAGCCGAACACCCCCGTGTTTGGTTCGCATTCGAACTCGAACAATTTCAAAAGTTCGAGTTCGGACTCGAACGCGATCCGAACTCAATGCAAGTCAATGGGACTCGAACGTTCGATTTTTAGAGTGCCCTGCAAGAGGGCATATATGCAAGATATTTGCCATAAAAGGTGTGTGGGGGTCCGGGTAGTGCCCTGGGGGACAGGAAACAAGGAAAAAAGTTTTAAAAAAAACATTTTTAAGGGAACAGTGATTTTTCCATGAAATAAAGGTTAAGAATAAAAATGAAAAATTCCTTCAAATATCGTGCTAGGAGGTCCCCATAACCTGCCCGTGAAGTGGCGGATTTGTAGGATGTATAGAAACATTTAAAAAGAAATAAATGACATTTCAAATGACGGTAAATGGTTTTCCTTTAATCTATTCATAAACAACTGCTTGGGGCGGCAGCCTGTATGAAAAAGGAGACGTTTTAGGACACGCAGAACAAGTTTAGTGATTTTTTGGCTAAATTATGGTGAAACTTATGCAGACTTTGGATGAAAGTAACAACAGGTGCATTAAAATTGCAAGAGCATTAATATTTGCTGCGGCGTTCACCGCATATTTGTAACGATTCCCCAGGACAGACCTGGTAGGATCCCTGGTAACAGACCTCTAACCATCCTTAGGATGGTCGGGACTCGGGATCACTAAACCTAACCTCTAGCAGCCACACAGGCCAGGGAGACAGCACCAACAATATACACCACAGGCTGAGATCAATATATGTTTGTACTGCGCTATAGTATATGGCAGGATGGAAGCGCACCAGCAGTAACAAGCAGCGGAATATACCAGACAGGGGCGCAGAGCTAGAGTAGTTGATACAACAAAACCGGGTCAGCAACGTTTAGGCTAGGGTTGCCACCTTTTCTTCAAGCCAAACCCGAACACTAGTGTTTGGCTTGGGTGGCCATTTTTTTTGTAGCGTATACATTATGCGTATATTTACATTATGTGTATATAATATGGCACATGGTATGCATGTCAAGCTGGTAGTATGGCACACTGGCATGGCACACTGGTATTATGCATGGCAGACTGGTATGGCTGGCACACTGGTATGGCACACTCTGGTATAATGCATGGCAGACTGGTATGGCTGGCACACTGGTATGGCACACACTGGTTTTATGCATGGCAGACTGGTATGGCGCACACTGGTATTATGCATGGCAGACTGGTATGGCTGGCACACTGGTATGCCACACACTGGTATTATGCATGGCAGACTGGTATGGCACACACTGGTATTATGCATGGCAGACTGGTATGGCTGGCACACTAGTATGGCACACACTGGTATTATGCATGGCAGACTGGTATGGCTTGCAGACTAGTATGGCACACACTGGTATTATACATGACAGACTGGTATGGCTGGCACACTGTTATGGCACACTGGTATTCTGCATGGCAGACTGGTATGGCTGGCACACTGTTATGGCAAACACTGGTATTATACATGGCAGACTGGTATGGCTGGCAAACTGTTATGGCACACACTGGTATTATACATGGCAGACTGGTATGGCTGGCACACTGTTATGGCACACTGGTATTATGCATGGCAGACTGGAAAGGCTGGCAAACTGTTATGGCACACACTGGTATTATGCATGGCAGACTGGTATGGCTGGCACACTGTTATGGCACACACTGGTATTATGCATGGCAGACTGGTATGGCTGGCACACTGTTATGGCACACATTGGTATTGTGCATGGCAGACTGGAAAGGCTGGCACACTGTTATGGCACACTCTTATGGGCTTATGGAAAAATGATGGTAGTATAGCACTGGCAGGCAGACTGGTATATGGGCTTAGACTGAGTAGACTACTCTGCTACTCACCATCCTGTCGGCGTCTCAGTCAGAGGCTCAGAACCTGCTTGAGTTGACTGGCGGCGTCAGAGTGTGAGAGTCAGTGGATGGAGAGCAGCTGCTGGCCTGGCGAGATCGACGAGAGCGAGACCACGCACGCAGCAGCAACGTCACTGCCCAGCCGGGAGGAGTAGGAGCCACACGAGCAACCACGTGAACGTCGTTGTCACCTGAGCGCGTGAGCCCATTGCGCATGCACGACTTGACAGCGGCTCAGAGGAGGCGGAAAGGACGACACGTGATGACGCGGACCATCCAATCCCTCTTCAAGCTGAAAAAACAGACGGGAGGAGAAGACTGCGGTGCCGGGGGAATGCAGGAAAGTAAGTATAACCTCTCCGAGGCTCGGAGTCATGTGTCCGGGCGGCAGAGCGTGTCAAACCCGGACACGTAACTCCAAACCCAGACGGTCCGGGTCAAAACCGGACAGGTGGGAACCCTAGTTTAGGCACTTGTACTGCGCTACTGTATATGGTGAGAATCGGCGCACACCAGTAGCAACAGGAGGCAAACAGAACAGGCAGGGAGTACACAGAGAGAATAGTCAAATGGCAGGCAAAGCCGGCAACAGATCAGGTCCTCAGAACAAGCAGGGTAAGTAACAAGTATACTTCTGAGAAGATACGCTATTAGTGTAGAGAGGAAGCCGGCTGCGCATTTTGCATCGCTCCCTCTACACTAATAGCGTATCTTCTCAGAAGCTTCACACAGCGCGCCGGTGTATGCAGCGTCTAACAGCGTGGGAGACGGGAGGCTGCGCTTGCTGGTGGATCCAGGAATCAGGTGAGTAATAGAAAGAAAGAAAAAAAAGGTTTTATTTTATGTTCCTTGGGACATTAAAAAATGTCCTCGGATTTTATTTTTTTTAGAAATTTGTCTCCTTACCTTAGCCTGGTAGTCAGTCAGTGGAGGCTCCCTGGATCCTTGTTGTGGGGGGGGGGGTCTGTCGTGTCTGCAGGTGCTGTGACTCCCTCCCAGTCCCTGCGTCGCCTCTCTGCCACATGCACCCGGCCAGCTAGCCCGCACAGTCACAGCTCTGTCATCCGGCGGCCGCATGCTCCTCAAGGGATCCTTGGGAGGCCCCGGCGGGCTGCCCTCTACAGTGCCTGATTAGAGGGCCTCGTCTGCCTGATGTTTTAGCAACAAGATTGTTTTATCCCATAGGCTTCAATGTTAAAAATATTCCAGTTTTAATTCAATATCTGATTTTGAGACAATGCAGAATAAAAACATATGACATTGATGCCGATGGGATGTATTGAGTTCAAAACCTGGACTGCCTATCTAGAAGTAAACGTAATCCGTGCACCCAGTGAGAAATCCTAAGGATAACTGTTAGCATAATTAAGTGCTATCTAGGGATCCATAGTCCTCAAAAGGCAATGAAGAAAGGCAAAGCACTGTATAATTTTGATGCCTTTAAACAGCTGTAGTTTTCTTTCCTTGCTTTTGGAGAAGGTAACCACAATCCAGTTACTGTTTATGTCTATTTAGATCTGGTATTTAATCATAGACATGTGTGATGGTTGGAGTATAATGTGGTCAACGTAACTAAGAAAGCCAGAAAAGCGAAAAACAATATAATGAAATAGAAATGTAAGCTTTAGAAGCTCAAAAACTCTAGTGTGTATATGACGTATATCATGATGCATCACTTCTTTAATTTCTGCAGCTGATCCACCATTATATTAAAGTGCACCTGTCACAGTCAAAATTACTTCTGGTCATTTCACGGGGCATGTCTCCCTTTATATGGATCAGCATTTTACTGCTGACCTATATAATGGAAAAAATTGAGATATTTACGTTTTAAAGTTTCATTCTCTAACCAGGCCCACGCCATGTTGCTGGGGTGAGGGACCTTTGCGTGCAGTGGGTCCTCCGCCTGGACAGCTCACTGAACACTCAGTGTGCTGCGTGGCTGTCACTCAGATCATAACAGGCAGATAGCGCAGCACTCAGACTTACAGCGAGCAGGAGGCTGTCATGTAAGCTAAAACCATCCTCTCAACTGCAGGATATATAGATGTGGATTTCAGCCAAAATATATTATAAGTGACAATAAATGTATGATTTAACATGGAAAATTACGGTTGGACATTAGAATACAAGCTTTATAGTGTGTGGGACCAAAGGGAACTGAATTCCCTCTGTAAAAATTATGGAGGAACTGCGTTCCCATTCATTCCCTCTCGACTTCACAAACTCTTCACAATTGGGGGTAGGTCTGTATAGAATCTTTGACATGAGCCTCTAACGCAGGTCTGTCAAACTCTGGTTCCCTAGATGTTTTTGAACTACAATTCCATGTTTCTCTCATCATTTTATGCATTTAAAGGATTTTGGGAATTGTAGGCAATCAACACGTGGGGGGCTGGAGTTTGAAACCCCTGCTCGGAGTGATGCCCCTGCAGTGAAATATTCAGAATGGGAATCAACAGATCAGCACATAACATAACCCAATAATCCTGTGCAAAATACATGTTTCCTAAATAAAAGTGAATCTAATGATCCATGCATGTCAGTGTGCAGTCAGTGCACTGCTTAATTAAACGAACCTGCAGGCAAGGCGATGTGTACATTTATGTGTGCAGGTTATCCATACATACTCTACCACTGATAGGAAGTAAGATTTATCATGATTGTAATTGGACCAAGTATTCATTTAATGTATTTGAGCATTTGCCATTGTCATTTGATTGCAGTAATAGGTATTCAGCACTTATCATTGTGGATTAATGCACTACACCTGAAGATATCTATTTTGTAAAGTAATTGAAACTGCTCATTTCTTGTAGAGGAAATGGATGCATGGAAAAAAGATTTAAACTGGAATTAATACCAGTCATTCTTTAACGCAGTGGCAAGTTGATATAGCGTTTCTGCTACGAGATGAAAATAGATAACTTGATTCTTACTTGATGCAACCTGCAAAGTTATCTTTTTGTTGGTATAAACGTTTTTTAACATCTATAAGGCAAAAATTAAGTTAAAGTCAGTGTTAGTTTTGACCGACAATGTCTACTGTACGAGCAATAGGTCTCAGGTCAGTAACAGGTTTGATGTCCAACATTAATGTGCGAAGGTCTGGGTATCTCTTGGTCCTTGTGTGAATCAGAAGGTTCTGGGGCATATTCATTTATTGCTCATGCAATTAAACATCCGGATAGAGGAAAAGACAAGGCAGGAGAGGCTTTTGGATTATATTAACCAGTCACTCAAAGCCAATTGTTCGGTCTACCCTGTTTACTAGGGCTCCTAGGGACCTCAGCATTATTATTGGATGTGGGGCACCTACAGTTACTACAATGTCCTAGAAATGTGCATTCCTAGTTCAACAAAGAACATTTTCCCGCCCCAAAATATGATATGATAACAGGTGGGTGTGACCTATATAATAAGGATGTGCGCACATTGAAACTTTATTAATAGTAGTGAAAATCACAAACTAGTGTAGCGCTGGTTTTAAATCCCCTGCCGTGTAGTACTTATTTTTGGCCACCGGAGGGAGACAAGTACGATGTGAGACACTGAACATTGGGACTACATTTCCCGGCATGCTTTGCGGGCGGGGACAGGAAGTGGGTGGGGGAGAGACGCTGACATCCTGAGCCTCGTGGAAAGAGCTGGCAGAGCGCGCCTAGGAGTGAGAGAAGCAAGACGCAGTGTAGCTGAACTGGACAGTGACCAGGCCGGAGCGCAGGTGGGGCCTGACAGAGTTGGAGACCGGGTTTTCCGCCTTTATCTATGAAGACCCAGTGATCCACCACAGTAACCTGAGCTGATACCGAGTGAGCTGGAGGACCCCGAGTTAGGAGAACCGCAGATCGATCCAAGAGGGAGTGCAGGCGGTGATCTGGACTTCTGAGGCAGATACAGACAAGCCAGACAGCGGAGCCGGTGACACAGAGAACCCCAGTCAAAATCGAGCGGAGAGACGTCCTGGGTCGAGCGGAGCACAGAGTATCTGGCGGATGGGTGAGAGGCCTTCCAGGCCGTTGTGAAAAATCTAAAGCACGCTGCAATTTGTTTCAAAACCCACAGGGCCCCAACGTGACTAGTCGAAGATACCTCATAAATAATTCACTGGCCAGTTGAATATTGTACCCGGTACCAATACACTCACACACATACATTCTTTGGGACATAACCTGTACGGGACTCACTCCCCAACCACAAAGGGGGTTAAAGATATATTTTTCTCTTTTCCGCTGCGCGTTTCTCGCATTACGAAGCCTGGTATTTCTTTTCCACTGCGCGTTTCTCGCATTACGAAGCCTTGTATTTCTTTTCTGCTGCACGTTTCCCGCATTACGAAGTACTGTAAATATATATATATACCGTGTTACTCATTATATGCCAGTTTATCCAGTAAACTATATAATTTATAAAATCCATGACGGTGCTGGAGTATATTTATTCTCTAGTGCGGGGAGACTGACCCGAGGTTCAATTTCAGCGGCTCCTCCGGGAGTGAGCGCTACACGTGGGGGCTCGTTTCCGGGATCCAGTCTCTGGAAAACCACATTTAAAGGGTTAAATATGGATCCAGACACTGCTGCCAAGTGGTGTGAGGAGCACAGTAGTCAGTTAGAATTGTGTATAGTCATGGATATTCCTGCAGACACTTGGGCCGAAAATCAGATTCGCCAGGCCGTGGCCGCGCTGACACCAGATCATCGGGGGTTAATCCTGGACATTAAAGAGAACCCAGATACCTCTCACACGTATGTTCTTTCTGAGTGGATAAAGGGTGTTCCAGTGTGTTTTCAGGGCGCGAGCGTGAAGCTGACCGATGAGGTGGAAGTCCAACTGATTTAGCCAAGTGCGCCACGTGGCGAATCCACGAGTGTTCCCGCACCCAGTCCGTTGGCCATGATCGAGCCTGAATTTATAGTGGCTATTGGAGATTTGGTGGCTAAATGTCAGAGAACAAGCCCTCCGCACACTAACTTTGGTTATCGACGGTTGAGAAATTTTACAGGAAACGTACCAACTCCGGCGGGAGAAGAAACCTTCGAAGAATGGGTGGAACAGGAGATGCAGGCTCTGGATGAGTGGGACGTCCCTGAAGCACAGAAAAAGCAAAGTATCACTGAGAGCTTAAAGGGACCTGCGTCAGAGGCTGTAAAAAACCTAAAATTGAGTAAGAAAGACTGTACTGCTTTAGATTATTTAAATGTTCTGGAGGAAGTTTTTGGGCGAACGCAAAAGGCTGCAGAGCTCGTATATCAGTATGAACACACCTACCAGCGGAAAGGTGAGAGAATGACCGAGTATATGAGGCGCCTAGATAAGATTCTGCACCAGATACTCCTCAAGAAAGGGGCCGAACCGGCTGAAGTAGATAAGATCCGAATAAAACAGATCCTGAGGGGCGCTCAACCTCTAGATCCAGTGATGCTGCAGCTGAGAAGCAGGGAAGGTAATCAAGAACTGAAGTACCTGGAACTGATCCGAGATGTCAGAGAGGAGGAGGCTTTGCTGGAAGAAAAATCTTTCAGGAGAGGAGAAAGCGCTTACGCGCAACCTGTGAGGCATAACGAATCCTGACTCGTTGGATGCCTATGGAGCCGACGTGGACGAACAAGAGCATCTGATCGCTTTTAAATCCACAGAGAAGGCTGTCAAAGAATTAAACCTCTCTGCACATGGCGAGTTGCACAAAACTGTTAAGAAGGTACAAGAAGCTCAAGCTGAATTGCAACAGGCGCACGCGGAACTGTGCCGAGTATTGTTGAAGGTGACAGAGACACAGACAGAAATGCAGAAGTTCCTTACAGACATGCAGACAACCGGAGTTGCTGAGGCGTCTAGCCAGGGTCCTTCAACTGAATCACAGCAGGCGACTGCGTCTCCGCTTTCAAAGAAGAGATGTTTCAGTTGTGGAGAAATGGGCCACTTCCGCGCACAATGCAAAAGCCAAAAGCCTGAAGGAAATAGAGTTGAGGAGTTCTTGAAAGCTTTGGAAGGACTGTTATCTACCTTACCGGTGGGAAACGCCAGAGGGCACAAGTGAAGGAGCAACCTGGGTGCCCGAAGGTTGAAACACGCTCCAAAAATCAAGCCAGGACTAAGAGGGCGAGAGGGCCCAAGGTCTGGCCAACTGCCGAGCCTGCCAGGACTGAAAGAGTCACTCCCTTAGCATCCGGACCTACGTCATGGGGAAGCAATGCACACCCAAAACCTACACGGGCCAATAAGAAGGCCAGGGTACAACAAACTGGGTCTAAGTGTCCTGGTGCCACCACCAAGTTTCCTGACCAGCTGATAGGTCCTTCCCCTATTGTGCCAATCCAAGTGGAGGGAGTCTACACTAAAGCCCTGTTGGATTCAGGGGCTCAAGTGACATTGATCTACCGAGACTTCTATGAGAAACACTTGAAGCACATCCCTCTACAGAAATTGAAGGATCTGGAAATATGGGGTATCGGAACTGAGAAACTCCCTTATGACGGGTATCTACAGGTGAAGTTGGAGATCGGATCCGAAGTCATCGGACAGTCCGGAGGTTGTGATGCATTGGCCATTGTGTGTCCTCGGCCTTCAGGGGCAAACAGGAGTTCCATGATAGTGGGGACGAATACTGATTTGGTGCGACGTCTCCTGACACCTATCGTATTGGAAGAAGGTTCTACTGAAGGAGTACACCCAATGTTACGTCCAGTCTATCAGAGAATGGTCAAAGAACAGAAGGCACCTGCCGAAGTGGGGCGCCTATAGAGATTAGAAGGAACAGAAAAGGTTCTGCAATCGGGAGAAGTAACGAGCTTCCGGGCCTCAGTCAAGTTGAACGGATCGCAACCAGGGCCCTATGTGGTACTGGAAACCGATTTTAATCATGGGAGTGAAGCCGGAGTTGAAGTAATCCCTGAAATAATCTCCACTAAAGCTTTGAAAAGAACACGAGGAAGAGTCTCAGTCAGCGTGTGCAATGTGTCTGATTCTCCAGTAGTCCTTAAAGCACGAATGCCTATCGGGCAAGTAGCGTCCGCTACGCCCCTCTCTCCTACCGATTTAGGAGGGGGAGTGGATAAAGAGATTCCAGATGAAAGGTTCTACCCCAAGGACGCTCCCATTTCACCTGAATGGAAGAAACGTCTTCAGTCCCAAGTTCTAAAGTGGAGAGACTTGTTCTCGAAAGACGAGTTCGACGTGGGCCTAGCTAAAAGTACTGAGCACCGCATTCGATTACAAGAGGACAAGCCGTTTTGTGAAAGGTCAAGACGAGTTCTGCTGGGAGACTTGGATGATCTACGAGAACAGCTGAATGAACTGCAAAGAACCAAGGTGATCCAAGAGTCCAGGAGTCCATATGCATCTCCAATAGTAATGGTCCGGAAGAAGAATGGTTCTGTCCGCCTATGCATAGACTATTGCACGCTGAATCGGAGAACCATCCCAGATCAATATGCTACTCCTCGGATAGAAGATGCCTTACAGTGTTTGTCGGGAGCAAAATGGTTTAGTGTACTAGACCTGCGAAGCGGGTATCACCAGATACCAATGCATCCTGAAGACAAAGAGAAGACTGCGTTCATCTGCCCATTGGGGTTCTTTGAATTTAACAGAATGCCTCAAGGCCTTACTGGGGCTCCAGCCACGTTCCAACGGTTAATGGAGAAGACAGTCGGGGACATGAATCTGATCGAAGTATTAGTGTACCTGGATGACATAATTGTGTTCGGGAAGACTCTGGAAGAACATGAACAACGTTTGGAGAAGGTCTTGAAGAGGCTCCATGAAGAGGGATTGAAACTATCTCTGGAGAAATGTCAATTCTGTTTACCATCTGTTACGTATCTGGGACATGTGGTCTCAGCAGAAGGCGTTTCGACAGATCCTCGGAAGTTGGAGGCGGTAGCTTCTTGGCCTAGACCCCGAAGCGTTACTGAACTTAGATCTTTCTTGGGGTTCTGCTCTTATTATCGAAGATTTGTAGGAGGATTCGCAAAAATAGCTCAACCACTGAACAAGCTCCTACAGAAGGAAAGCACCGAAGAAGGCTGCAAGGTCTCTGACCGAAATCCGTCAGCTCCAGGGCCAAGGAAAGCTCGAGAGTCTATCCAGGGAGAATGGACTAGTCAATGTGAGGGTGCTTTTACGAAGCTGAAAGAGAGCTTAACTCGGGCTCCTGTCTTGGCCTATGCGGATCCTCACAAGCCGTACGAGTTACATGTGGATGCCAGCAGAGAAGGCCTAGGAGGAGTCCTGTATCAAGAGTATGGTGGATTACTGAGGCCTGTAGCGTATGTGAGCCGGAGCCTTACGCCTTCAGAAAAGAACTATCCTACCCACAAGTTGGAGTTCCTAGCCTTAAAGTGGGCAGTGGTAGACAAGCTAAAGGACTATCTGTATGGGGCCGAGTTTGTGATAAAGACAGATAACAATCCTCTTACCTACGTCCTTACTACTGCAAAACTGGACGCAACGGGACATCGGTGGTTGGCCGCTCTGTCAGGGTTTCGGTTCAGCCTGAAATATCGCCCTGGGGTGAATAATCGAGATGCTGATGCTTTGTCGAGAAGACCCTACACTACAGAATGGACTCAGTTAACTCCAGACAAGGTACAAGCTTTGTGTCAAGGAGCAGAGCACCGGGTCAAGGGAGGGATTGAAGCGGAGGCCATAGGAGTCATGGCTGCGGCTATTCTGGAGTTCTACTGCAACCCTACGCAGTTGAGGGATGAAAGTCTGCCTACCTTTTCAAAACAGTATCTGAAAGCTGATCAGGCTAGAGACCCCTTAATTGCGTTAACCATAAAGGCCCTAACTGCGAACCAGCGGGAAATTCTGCTGACCAATTCCCCAGATGGAGCCAGATTGGTCTACAAAGAGTGGGAACGGTTGAAGATGTTGGATGGGGTGGTCTACCGAAGGGGCCCCTCTACCAATGCTGAAGAGACCCAACAGTTGTTCCTTTCCACTAAACATAGGGAGAGTATACTGCAATCGCTACATGATGAGCATGGACATTTGGGCGCAGAAAGGACTTTTAAGCTGGTGCGAGACAGGTTCTATTGGCCTTGCATGAGAGCTGAAGTGGAAAGTTACTGCCATTCATGTCTGAGGTGCATTCAAAGGAAGACCCTACCGACCCGAACCGCTCTAATGAGCCATCTGCAAAGTCAAGGACCCATGGATTTGGTGTGCATTGACTTCCTGTGCTTAGAGCCGGATGCTAGTGGGCAGGGAAATATTCTAATAGTCACTGATCACTTCACACGTTACGCCCAAGCCTTTTCTACAAGAGACCAACGCGCTCCAACGGTGGCGAAAGTTCTGATGGAAAAGTTCTTTGTTCACTACGGCCTACCAAGGAGAATACACTCTGATCAGGGTAGAGACTTTGAAAGCCGGCTTGTTGGGCAATTACTGGAACTGCTGGGAATCCAAAAGACCCGAACTACACCATATCACCCTCAAGGTGATGCTCAACCCGAAAGGTTCAATCGCACGCTGCTAAATATGCTGGGGACACTGTCAAACACAGAGAAGCAGAGTTGAAGTCGTCACATAGCTACGCTAGTGCATGCGTATAACAGTACGGAGAGTGACGCTACTGGATACTCACCGTACCGTCTTGTCTTATGTTCGGAAGAGAAGCTCGACTGCCGGTTGATTTGGCGTTTGGGTTATCTCTGGACCAGACATCGGTAGCTTCCCATAGAAATTACGTGGATAGACTTCAAAAGAATCTGGCCTCTGCATTTGAACAGGCCCGTTTGACCTCAGGAAACAGGGAACAAAGGAATAAACGGAACTATGACTTGAAAGTTCGGATACAGGATCTACAACCCGGTGATAGGGTTTTTTTGAAGAACTTGGGTGCTGCTGCGAGGCACAAGTTAGCAGATAGATGGAGTTCTCAGGTCTACATTGTCTGCAAGCAACTGCCGGGTCTGCCGGTGTATCAAATCCGGCCGGATGGGCCTCTTAAGAACTGGCACCGGAATCATTTATTACCTTTGAGAGAGGCTGTGAGGATACCAGTTGGGGATGAACTTTCTCTGCCAAATCCGCCTGCTCCACGTTTGCCTCCCGTTACTCGGTCTCAGCAGACCCGGGCTGTCGAAGAGAGCGCAAGGGACAGTGAGGAAGAGAGTTTTTGTCTGGACTGGCTGCGCTCACCAGAGCCTGATCAGGCTAGAGACCCCTTAATTGCGTTAACCATAAAGGCCCTAACTGCGAACCAGCGGGAAATTCTGCTGACCAATTCCCCAGATGGAGCCAGATTGGTCTACAAAGAGTGGGAACGGTTGAAGATGTTGGATGGGGTGGTCTACCGAAGGGGCCCCTCTACCAATGCTGAAGAGACCCAACAGTTGTTCCTTTCCACTAAACATAGGGAGAGTATACTGCAATCGCTACATGATGAGCATGGACATTTGGGCGCAGAAAGGACTTTTAAGCTGGTGCGAGACAGGTTCTATTGGCCTTGCATGAGAGCTGAAGTGGAAAGTTACTGCCATTCATGTCTGAGGTGCATTCAAAGGAAGACCCTACCGACCCGAACCGCTCTAATGAGCCATCTGCAAAGTCAAGGACCCATGGATTTGGTGTGCATTGACTTCCTGTGCTTAGAGCCGGATGCTAGTGGGCAGGAAATATTCTAATAGTCACTGATCACTTCACACGTTACGCCCAAGCCTTTTCTACAAGAGACCAACGCGCTCCAACGGTGGCGAAAGTTCTGATGGAAAAGTTCTTTGTTCACTACGGCCTACCAAGGAGAATACACTCTGATCAGGGTAGAGACTTTGAAAGCCGGCTTGTTGGGCAATTACTGGAACTGCTGGGAATCCAAAAGACCCGAACTACACCATATCACCCTCAAGGTGATGCTCAACCCGAAAGGTTCAATCGCACGCTGCTAAATATGCTGGGGACACTGTCAAACACAGAGAAGCAGAGTTGAAGTCGTCACATAGCTACGCTAGTGCATGCGTATAACAGTACGGAGAGTGACGCTACTGGATACTCACCGTACCGTCTTGTCTTATGTTCGGAAGAGAAGCTCGACTGCCGGTTGATTTGGCGTTTGGGTTATCTCTGGACCAGACATCGGTAGCTTCCCATAGAAATTACGTGGATAGACTTCAAAAGAATCTGGCCTCTGCATTTGAACAGGCCCGTTTGACCTCAGGAAACAGGGAACAAAGGAATAAACGGAACTATGACTTGAAAGTTCGGATACAGGATCTACAACCCGGTGATAGGGTTTTTTTGAAGAACTTGGGTGCTGCTGCGAGGCACAAGTTAGCAGATAGATGGAGTTCTCAGGTCTACATTGTCTGCAAGCAACTGCCGGGTCTGCCGGTGTATCAAATCCGGCCGGATGGGCCTCTTAAGAACTGGCACCGGAATCATTTATTACCTTTGAGAGAGGCTGTGAGGATACCAGTTGGGGATGAACTTTCTCTGCCAAATCCGCCTGCTCCACGTTTGCCTCCCGTTACTCGGTCTCAGCAGACCCGGGCTGTCGAAGAGAGCGAAAGGGACAGTGAGGAAGAGAGTTTTTGTCTGGACTGGCTGCGCTCACCAGAGCCTGAAGAGGTTATCTCAGTTCCTGAAAGGTGGGAAAGTAATTTGAGGCCTGAGGCTCCTGAATTTCAGTTAGAAGTCCCCGAGACTATTGAAATCCCTGTAGCTCCTGAAGTCGAATCTTATGACTACAGTTCTATGCCTTCACTGGAAGGATCATACTCCGAAGAGATGTCTGCTCCAGTGGTAGAAAGAAGAACTGAACACGCGCCTATAGTACTTCCACCTGAAGAGGAACTGATTGAACCAAAACGCTCTGTTCGACCGCCCCAGCGACTCACCTATGACTCACCAGGACATAGCACTGAAGAAGCTGTCACCACAGTGCGAAGGTTGCCCGAAGTGTCTACTCTGTTAGCTGAGGTAGTCCAAAGCATGAGTCAACTTGAGGAAGTGTATCTAACCCACTGTATGCTTGCTGCTGAGCCTGTATATGTTGCCTAATAGATGTGGAAAATGTAATGCAACTGTTGTACCTCATTGGAGAGACCCAAGAGTTCTAGGAGGGGGAGAGTGTAGCGCTGGTTTTAAATCCCCTGCCGTGTAGTACTTATTTTTGGCCACCGGAGGGAGACAAGCGCGATGTGAGACACTGAACATTCGGACTACATTTCCCGGCATGCTTTGCGGGCGGGGACAGGAAGTGGGTGGGGGAGAGACGCTGACATCCTGAGCCTCGTGGAAAGTGCTGGCAGAGCGCGCCTAGGAGTGAGAGAAGCAAGACGCAGTGTAGCTGAACTGGACAGTGACCAGGCCGGAGCACAGGTGGGGCCTGACAGAGTTGGAGACCGGGTTTTCCGCCTTTATCTATGAAGACCCAGTGATCCACCACAGTAACCTGAGCTGATACCGAGTGAGCTGGAGGACCCCGAGTTAGGAGAACCGCATATCGATCCAAGAGGCAGTGCAGGCGGTGAGCTGGACTTCTGAGGCAGATACAGACAAGCCAGACAGCGGAGCCGGTGACACAGAGAACCCCAGTCAAAATCGAGCGGAGAGACGTCCTGGGTCGAGCGGAGCACAGAGTATCTGGCGGATGGGTGAGAGGCCTTCCAGGCCGTTGTGAAAAATCTAAAGCACGCTGCAATTTGTTTCAAAACCCACAGGGCCCCAACGTGACTAGTCGAAGATACCTCATAAATAATTCACTGGCCAGTTGAATATTGTACCCGGGTACCAATACACTCACACACATACATTCTTTGGGACATAACCTGTACGGGACTCACTCCCCAACCACAAAGGGGGTTAAAGATATATTTTTCTCTTTTCCGCTGCGCGTTTCTCGCATTACGAAGCCTGGTATTTCTTTTCCGCTGTGCGTTTCTCGCATTACGAAGCCTTGTATTTCTTTCTGCTGCACGTTTCCCGCATTACGAAGTACTGTAAATATATATATATACCGTGTTACTCATTATATGCCAGTTTATCCAGTAAACTATATAATTTATAAAATCCACGACGGTGCTGGAGTATATTTATTCCCTAGTGCGGGGAGACTGACCCGAGGTTCAATTTCAGCGGCTCCTCCGGGAGTGAGCGCTACACTGTCAATTGTCATGCTACTTATCAACAACTGGATAAGGAACATCCATAAGAAACATTTAAAGAGTGTGGTTGGAGACCCAAAAGGTGAGCAAGAAGCACCAATTCAACCTTGCCCTCTGCACACACCTAATGATATAAGAATACTGTAGGGTCTTCAATATTGTTTTAAACATTTGACTTATACCAGGATGTATTGACTTTGGGTGCTGTTTCCTAGTCAAACAGGTGCTGATAATGACTTCTAGACTTGTGCGATTTGGTTCAGACCAAATACAATCTGTCTGAATTCTATTGATTTCAGTGATTTGAAGGAGCTTGATTCTGATTCGATGAGCCGCAAAATTTAACTGCTTCTGAAACTATTTTTCAGATTTGATCTGAAATTACCCAAATATATTTGGATCAATTCAAATTGATTCGGTTGACTGAAAACAGTTGCACACACTGCGCAAATCAAGCTCTCTAACCCTAAAACAAGCCTAAATACTAACTCTTACCCTAAGAGTAACCGTATGCTTAATCATAAAACAAGCAGAAATAATAACCCAAACCCGAAAGTAATCCTAATCCTAATCCTAAAAAAGAAATAATAAGCCTAACCCTAAAATTAAACCTATCCCAAGTCCTAAAGCTATCCCTAACCCTAAAAATAGCCCTAACTCTACCCCTAAACTAGTTTCCAAAACTAATCATCTGAATATTCTACACTATATTGCCAAAAGTATTCGCTCACCCATCAAAATAATCAGAATCAGGTGTTCCAATCACTTCCGTGGCCACAGGTGTATAAAATCAAGCACCTAGGCATGCAGTCTGTTTTTACAAACATTTTTGAAGGAATGGGTTGCTCTCAGGAGCTCAGTGAATTCCAGCGTGGAACTGTGATAGGATGCCACCCGTGCAACAAATCCAGTCGTGAAATTTCCTCGCTCCTAAATATTCCACAGTCAACTGTCAGCTGTATTATAAGAACGTGGAAGTGTTTGGGAACGACAGCAACTCAGCCGCGAAGTGGTAGGCCATGTAAACTGATGGAGCGGGGGTCAGCGGATGCTGAGATGCATAGTGCGAAGAGGTCGCCAATTTTCTGCAGAGTCAATCGCTACACACCTCCAAACTTCATATGGCCTTCAGATTAGCTCAAGAACAGTGCACAGAGAGCTTCATGGAATGGGTTTCCTTGGCTGAGCAGCTGCATCCAAGCCATACATCAGCAAGTGCAATGCAAAGCATCGGATGCAGTTGTGTAAAGCACTCCACCACTGGACTCTAGAGCAGCGAAGACGCGTTCTCTGGAGTGACAAATCACGCTTCTGGAAATCTGATGGACGAGTCTGGGTTTGGCGGTTGCCAGGAGAACGGTAATTGTCTGACTGCATTGTGCCAAGTGTAAAGTTTGGTGGAGGGGGGATTATGGTGTGGGGTTGTTTTTCAGGAGTTGGGCTTGGCCCCTTAGTTCCAGTGAAAGGAACTCTGAATGCTTCAGCATACCAAAACATTTTGGACAATTCCATGCTTCCAACTTTGTGGGAACAGTTTGGAGCTGGCCCCTTCCTCTTCCAACATGACTGTGCACCAGTGCACAAAGCAAGGTCCATAAAGACATGGATGACAGAGTCTGGTGTGGATGAACTTGATTGGCCTGCACAGAGTCCTGACCTCAACCCGATAGAACACCTTTGGGATGAATTAGAGAGGAGACTGAGAGCCAGGCCTTCTCGTCCAACATCAGTGTGTGACCTCACAAATGCTTCTGGAAGAATGGTCAAAAATACCCATAAACACACTCCTAAACCTTGTGGACAGCCTTCCCAGAAGAGTTGAAGCTGTTATAGCTGCAAAGGGTGGACCAACGTCATATTGAACCCTATGGATTAGGAATGGGATGTCACTTAAATTCATATGCGAGTCAAGGCAGGTGAGCGAATACTTTTGGCAATATAGTGTAAATTGATCCAATATTTTTGGATCAGTCCAAATAGGAAATTTCCCAATCTGAAATATTTGAGTTTCCGATTTTGATCCAAAGTCAAATTTTTGATCTTGCGCATGTCTAATGACTACTTTTTGATATTTGTTTAAGAAAAATACCCAGTAGCAAACACCAACAACCACAGTACTTTGCAAGACAGTCAAGCCCAATTACCCCTTAAGTAGGAACACAAAATCTGAGAGACAACAATTGGTCACCAGTAATTTTATGAATAAAATTTCACTACAATAAATAAGTTTCTATTTGTTGGTCTAATTATTATTATTATTATTGTCATCATTTATATAGCGCCAACAGCTTCCTGCAGCGCTTTACAATAATCAAAGGGAACGAGATAAGCGGACATATGATGGAAACAACAGGTGTAGAGTGCCCTGCTCATAGGAGCTTACAATCTAATGAAACAATAACCTTCAGCTTTGTTATCACTGACCAGCATTCATTTTAAGCTCTTGAAAATACACTGTTTGGTTGAATTACACCAGTTTAATTTCAATCGAAAAGGTTAACTGCCCTACTTTCAATTAAGTTTTCTCATTCTTGGACACATGGAGGCTTGTGAGAGAAAAGAACAAGGGCAAATACAGCATTAAGCGCGTAGCTTTAAAGGTTCACTTAGCATGCCATTAATTCAGCCCCCTGTACAGAGTAATTTACTGAACAACCTGGTTTACCAGTAGGGATTTTCATTTCATTAGTAGCACCATTGACTGAAGTGATATATATCTGTGAGCGGAGACAGAAGGCAGGAAGATAAGCTGTTTACTGTAAGGGGAGAGGACTTTAATGAAAACAGGGGAATGAAAGATACATATTGATGAAATGAGAGAGCAGATCCAGGGGGAAAGATAAGTAGGAGCAATGGGAAATCACAAAGGGTCAAGCTGATTTACAAACGTGAAGCCAAAGGTATAAGAGGTCACGAACATAAAAAAAAAAAAACAAAATAGTAAGATAAAACACAATTGGAAACAGAATGTGTGCAAATTAAAGAATTTACAATTAACATACCAAGGGCTCTATTACATTCTTCACACAAAAATTTGCGCACGCGCAAAAACGCATTAACGCAAGGGGCAAAACCCTTTGCGCAGAACGTCGTATTACAATCTCAGCGCAACAAACGCGCGTATACGTCTACCGCGGGTGAGTTTGCCGAACGCTGCGTGAGAGTACTTTACTGCGCGCGTCCTATACTTAACATTGTGAGCGCAAATGCGTTTGTGCGCTGGTACGCGGATGGTATTACAATCTATGCGCAGTTTATAACGCACAGCCTTTGCGCGCATAATTTTAGCGACTCCTAAAAGCTGGTGTTAAAGGCAAATCTGATGGACCTGGCCGAAACCAAATACACCAGCCCATAAAAAAAATAATACTGCAAAGTATAGTTACACATTCTACTCATACCAAACCAATAAAATGGAGAAGTTGTACATGTTTTTTTTTTATACAGCATATATGCGCAGATTGACTTTGACAGGCGCAAAAACTTAACGTGAGACAATTAAGGTTCTTAATTATGATTGGCTGAATCGCTTGAAAAAAAAAGTCCTCACACTGATTTCTGCGCGCAACGTTATTGCGCGCGCGATTTGCGCGTCCTTTAAAACGCACATTATTTTTTCACGGATGAAAAAATGCGCGAGGATTGTAATACCAGCGTTGATTTACGCGCGTTAACCTTTGACGCTTCGCGCAAAAATTCACGCGTTTACCGTGCATTTTTGCGTGAAGAATGTAATAGAGTTCCAATTCTTTTAAGGATTTTTAGGGATTATTCACAAACCACCATTTCTTCAATGAAAGAGCAGTAGTATCTTTGGGGAGCTACGATGAAGAAGTACAATGAAAGTTCCGTAGCGCTGTACAATGGCAAAGACAGAACAAATATGCATACACATTACACACACAGAACAGTAGGAGAGAGGTACCCTGCTTGAGAGTATACAATCTAGAGGGGTGACACATTAGGTGAGGGTGAGTAGAGAGCATGAAGTATTGGGGTATGTGGGAAGAGGAGCAGGAATTGAACCATGGGGGGTTATGGAGTGAGCTGATAGGATTCTCTAAAGTAATGTGTTTTCAGCGACGTCTTGAAGGACTGGAGGGATGAGGAGAGTCTGATGTTGTGGGGGAGGGAATTCCATAGAAAGGGGGAGGCTCAGGAAAAGTCTTGAAGGCGAGAGTTCGGGGTATGGGTACGAGTAACTGATAGCGTCAGATCTTTGGCAGAGCGAGGTGATCGGGATGGGATGTACTTGCTAATAAGGGAGATGTAGGGCTCTATTACATCCTCCACGCAAATTCGTACGCACAGCGCAATTTTTTTTTGCACGCAGCGTTAAACGTTAACGAGTGTAAATTAACACAGGTATTACGGTCCGAGTGCATTTTTTTCATCCGTCAAAAAATATTGCGCGTAAAAAAGACGCGCAAAAACAAGCGCAAATTAACGCTGCGCGCAGAAATCGGTGGGCAGACTGTTTTTTCACGCAATTCAGCCAATCAGAATTAAGAACCACAATTGTCTCCCGTTCAGTTTTTGCGCCTGCCAATCTGAGTATATATGCTCCAGCAAAAAAAAAAACACGCACAACTTCTCCATTTTATTGTTTGGGTATGTGTAGAATGTGTAACTATACTGTGCTGTTTTTTCAGATTTGCAGTTACCACCAGCTTTTAAAAGATATTAAAATTATGCGAGCAAACGTCGTTGGTAAAAAGTTGCGAATCGATTGTAATACCAGCCGCGTACCAGCGCACAAACGCATTTGCACTCACAATGTTAAGTATGGGATGCGCGCACGAACTTTCGCTCACGCAGAGTAACTTGCGTTAGACGTTAACGAGCATTTTGTGCGCGAACATCGTAATTTGACAGTCAGTGCAAAGGGTTTTTCCCCTCGCGTTAATGCGTTTTTGCGCACGCGCACATTCCTTCTGTATGGGGAATTCACTGCCCTCAAACAGGCACCGTATGTGCAGGCAATTCACCGGGATTTGGCGAATTGCCTGCTCTCTGGACAGCCGAATGGCCAAGAAAGATAACCGAACGCTGATTTTCAGCGTTCGGTTCCCTTTCGGCAGCCATTCGGATCTCTTTGAATAACCCTGATAGCGTAAATAACATTAGTGAAAACATTAAAAAAGACTAAAACAGAGTAGAATTCAACTATTCAATATTACAAAGTGTGTTCAGGGCCTTGGACCGTGACCCAGGTGTATCCTTTGTCTATTTTATGTTCTATACCTATTTACTCTAGTCTTTCTCTAGGTGATCTATAAAAACCCTCAAAGCTGCCTGACCCTGACATGCGAGATTTAATTCTAACATATTATTACCCAGAGACCACAAAACCAGATCCACTTTCTGCATTGACTAGTGAAGTTGAATCTATTAATATAGATGACTTTTACTCTCTTAACTAACAGCTTCATCTGCATTATCTCTTCCAACTACAGAATGATATGCACAGTATTCCCTAGCTAAAATACAACGTACAAGTTGCTTTGTTCACCTGCATCACACAATATGGTGTGCCTGACAATAATGTACCATGGTTCAACAAGCAGAAGAATGCCAGCAATATCCATACCACTTTTCAGAATGGATTGTCCTACAATGTAACCATGTCCATTACAGTCAATGTGTTACAGAAAATGAACTTAAAAAATACTGTTATTGAAGATTAGATGAAGACTCAAATAGAGTAGCAGGTGTAATTTAGGTAAATATTGGCTGAATTGGTTCATCTTCTGCACATTGGTGTAGGAATCTACAGAAATTTGGGGCATAGCCGCCTCACATTAAGGCAGTGTAAATGCATAATATCATAATAAATACTTCAGGCTAACAAGCCTAGTTTATTAACTTACCACATTTTCTCTTCAATATATATTCATTGGGAAAATACAGTAACTTTAGGGTGATAAACTAAAGCACCAACTCTGTCCATACATCATTTCATGTGTCACCAACTCTGCCTTTCACATATCTCCTCCTGGATAGCCTCCATTAAGATTAATATTGTCAAGAAAGAGCTTTTACTTATTCCCCCTAACAACGCAACCATCAACCTAACCTCTCCATTGCTCCCCTAATAACGCAAACATCAACCTAACCTCTCCATTACTCCCCTAACAACGCAACCATCAACCTAACCTCTCCATTACTCCCCCAATAATGCAACCATCAACCTAACCTCTCCATTACTCCCCCAATAATGCAACATCAACCTAACCTCTCCATTACTCCCCCAATAATGCAACCATCAAACTAACCTCTCCATTGCTCCCCTAATAACGCAAACATCAACCTAACCTCTCCATTACTCCCCTAAGGCTTCGATCACACAAGCACACTTTTCACGTACAGTGTGTCCGTTGAAATGGATGCACTTTATAACGGATGAGATTGTGGTTACATTGTATTAGTTAGTTACGACAGATGTTGAGAAAAAAAAGCTGCATAGTATCAGTTAGTTTTGACTGACGTAGAGAAAAAGAATTGGAAAGGTTGTATAGTATCAGTTAGTTATGACTTATGTTGATAACAAAAAAGAAGCTGTAGGCAGGGTTTCTCTACGTCCATTGTAGCTTTTTCACGTCGATGTCATTTTGGCATCCGTTGCAACATGCGTTTCCCGTGCGTGAAAAAAGTGTGCAAGTGCTTTGTGTGTTGTTCTCTATTGACTCCTTTGAAAAGCTATGATGGACAGCAAACAGTACAGTCAGACGGACGTGAAATGTGCGCTCTTGTAACCACAGCCTAATATAGCAACCATCAACCTAACCTCTCCATTACTCCCCTAATAATACAACCATCAACCTAACCTCTCCATTTCTCCCCTAGTAATGCAACCATTAACCTAACCTCTCCATTACTCCCCTAATAATGCAACCATCAACCTAACCTCTCATTACTGTTGATGGCACCAAAATATTTCCGATCGCCACTACTTTCATTATTGACCCTCTTCTCCCTCACCCCATACCAAAACTCTTTCTAATATCTGCCACTTTCACCTTTGTTCCATTACAAAAATCTGGTCATTCCTCACCCCAAATTCTACCAAACTATTGGTTAAATTCTACATATTTTCCCATCTTGATTATTGCAACAACCTACTGTCGGGAAGCACTTTTTCTCCAGACTCTCCACTCTCAATGGCTCCTTTTCTGCATCAGCTATGCCCTTTGCCAGTTGGTTCACATGGTTTTCATACCCAGCAGGATAAAATTCATAATCCTCACCTTAACCTTCAAAGCACTTTCTAAGCATGCTCCTCCGAGCTTCCGCTCTACAGTAATTTTGAAATACCACCCAATCCTACCCTTTATGATTTTCACATCACCTACTCTTGCTCTCCTCTGTTATTACCTCTTCTTCACCACCTTAGACTGTCCCATTAAATTAAAAAAAAGAAGAATGGATAGGCGCCCAAACTTGTACTGCCACCACTTAACCAATGCCAAACCAGAAATTAGTGGTCTCCCCCAAACCAGTGTGAACAACAATTGTATAGTACGTATCTGGTGGCGCGATGATAGTCGCTTTTGGGTAGTTGGTGGTTCCCTTAGTTTTATTTTATCCATATGGATCACATAAAAGAAAGCAAACAGTTTAATAGTACAGAGTGTTTTGTACACAATATATAGAGACTATTATGCAATAATTCCACTCACAAGTGTAGAGCCTGAACACTGGCTCTGAGTGGGTAGAGACTCTCGGGTACTTTGCTTCTCCACTTATAAGGTGACCCACAACTTATAGAAAAGGGAATCTCTTCTCGTATGGAGTATGCATGCAAGTATAAAGAAACAAGAAGACTTTCTTGTGTAGATCTGTGCAAATTAAATATCATGTAGTATGATATAAATTGCCAACTCACATTTGGTGGAGCTTATAACCAAGCTCTTAGTGTGTGCGCTTATGGACTTCTTAATAGGTTAAGTCCAAAAAACCTTCTCGAACAACGGAACGCCGGGGATTTGAGCACAATAAAAATTTATTAAAACATAAAAGCAAAAATAAACAATCTTACGGCACAGCCAGATGACCAGGACGCGTTTCGCCAAGTATATTGGCTTCCTCAGCTGGTTTACAGGTTGATATACACGTTATGCTTATATAGTACCTTTAAATTGACAAAATATCCCCACAGAGCGATACGCAGTGGAACGCATGTAGCATCCGGGAAAATGGCGTGGCACGCAAATGGAACGCACAAGACAACAAAACGCATGTGCAAGATGGCGTACCCGGCTCATACCGAACACTGTGGGGTTTGAGGCGTGGAACGCATGCCGATTGAAAGATTGGGAACATGTGGGGATATTTTGTCAATTTAAAGGTACTATATAAGCATAACGTGTATATCAACCTGTAAACCAGCTGAGGAAGCCAATATACTTGGCGAAAAGCATCCTGGTCATCTGGCTGTGCCAGTAAGATTGTTTATTTAAGCTTTTATGTTTTAATAAATTTTTATTGAGCTCAAATCCCCGGCGTTCCGTTATTCGAGAAGGTTTTTTGGACTTAACCTATTAAGAAGTCCATAAGCGCACACACTAAGAGCTTGGTTATAAGCTCCACCAAATGTGAGTTGGCAATTTATATCATACTACACAATATTTAATTTGCACAGATCTACACAAGAAAGTCTTCTTGTTGCTTTATACTTGCATGCATACTCCATACGAGAAGAGATTCCCTTTTCTATAAGGTGTGGGTCACCTTATAAGTGGAGAAGCAAAGTACCCGAGAGTCTCTACCCACTGAGAGCCAGTGTTCGGGCTCTATACTTGTGAGTGGAATTATTGCATAATAGTCTCTATATATTGTGTACAAAACACTCTGTACTATTATACTGTTTGCTTTCTTTTATGTGATCCATATGGATAAAATGAACTAAGGGAACCACCAGCTACCCAAAAGCGACTATCATCGCGCCACCAGATACGTACTATACAATTGTCCCATAATATTCACTCACTGAAAATCCATCTATTCCGACAGGCCTACAGTCAAACATCAGTACTCATAGCTTCCTCACCAACGTCACTCAAGCTGCGCTCTACTTAAAAGGCCACTACCACCAAAAATGAAATGCCCTTAATTTGTTTATTTTATGTTGCTGATATCTTACATGTGCTTTGTTTTTTTCTTGTATTTTTTACTCTATATGTGTCACTAAATGCATCAATTGTGTGATCGTTTATGTTGTAAACTGCCCCCCTCACAGTATATTTACAGAACTTTGTCCTCACTGTGTAGCTTTGGCCATAGAATGGAGTGAATTGGTCAGAAGTCCAGTAAACTGACCCATAGCATTGTATTGTATGGGATGTATTCAAAGGACATCACCAGGGGGTAGATTAGAAGTATTTAAGCTCCCTGTCATATTTCATTCAGCTGCCAGCTCTTATCTTGGAAGCATACACAACAAAATAGTCCCCTGCCCCTAATATACACATTCACTCCACCCCCATTGCCTCTCCACTACTGTAGAAGCTATACCACAGCTGTAAAGTGAAACTTTTGCTAAGATTTTGGCAAATGTTGCATCATGGGAAAAATCTACAAAATGGGAACAGGAGACAAAATCCTAACTTTTATTTTTCCTTTTTACTTGCTATTGCTTCAAGCAAACAAACAAAAACAGCAGCATACATTATATAATGTGTTTTTGTTTGTAATGCACAAGTAGTCTTGCTACAGCTTCTGTTAGTGGCACTATCCCTTCAAAGCAATACTGGCCAAGCACTTCCCACCCTCTTGTCTTCATGTCCACAATTCCCATATAATTGTAAGTTCCCTTGGGAACGGGATCCTGCAACCCTGCATCTATGTCAAATTATGTGTTATTCAAATGTATTTATGTTCTGTCATAATATCCCCTTTTCTACATATATTGTGCAGCGCTGCCGAATCATCTGGTGCTTTATAAAGAACTAGTAATAATAGTAATATTTTCAATTCCAGTCAGACCTGTGAAGATATCTGGAGGGATCAGTCCCTTTCACTACCCTCATTTCTTCCTATATCTATGCTTCGGCACCTATCATTGAATAATGGAAAACGTATGCGTTAGTATGGTAGAATTTGCACTACAATTTGCAATTTGCACCGAGTACATCTAGCATTCCTGTTCCCTTGCTGCTGTTCTTCTAACAAACCCATTTACCCCTTGTGTTAGTTTTTACTGTTAAAAACATATTTTATTTCATTAACACATCACAAACTGCTGTTAATGCCCATTCTATCTGTCCTTTAACTATATAACTAGACAGACAGACGGATTGATTGCAAGAAGACAAATAATTTGCACGGCACAGATTGATGATTTACAGCTCCATTTAAAATGCTGATTCTCCTTGTTTGGGTGAGACCATAGACATATCCAGTACCCAATGTTGAGGGTCTCTGATGCTCCTTTTGTAGAAAACTAACTTATCAAATAAAGAATGACAGATTTATTGGCTCATTTGAAAGGATGGAAGTAAAGACAATGGCAATTGGGAAATCAAGAGGGAAGATAAAAGACGATGGGGGCATTAACGCATAAAACTTAATAATAGATGATGATAGCCAAACAAAGTTTATATAAAGCATTTCTGAGCAACTATAGATAAAAGTATTCTTTTAATGACCGCTCTAATTGTATTAAATTTACACAGAGTGGAATGAGACAATACAGAAAATTGCATACGAGTTCATTGCGGCGCCTGGAGGCATACTTGTATCTCCTTAAACTTGAAAAGCGCTTCTATCGTGTTCGCTTTTGAATATCTGTCACATTGAAACACAGGATGAATTGCAAAGGTCTAATCATTCCAGGAAACAGACACTTTAATAAACATTTCACAAAACACAGTATGGATTACCCTCAAAAGCGAAGAATTTAAGTTGATTTATAATAGCATTTCAGGTATTACGGTTTCGTGTGTCCTTTCGATTGTCCCTTACAAGGAGAAAAACGTCAGAAGCTCTGTTTGTGTTAGATACAAAATAACAATTCATTAAAATTCAATCTCACCCAGACAAAACTAATTTACACAAGCTGAATATTAAATTTATAAAAAAATAAAATACATTCCATTCCATACGGCAATTTGTGGTATTACGGAGAGTAGTTTTCATTGTTTAACTGTTTTGGATATGTCAAAATTCCCCAGAACTTTGTCACATGCCACAGATATAAAGTGAACTCAAAGAACATACTAGACACAACAATGATGAAAACCCCATTTTACAAAGAGCTAGTTGTGGGGGTGTTGTATTTTTTGCAAATTAAATTATTAAGATGATACATTTTTATTGTTTTTGTACCTTACCAGTGCCCATTTCCTGTGGCAGACCTTCTCGTCTGACAATCTGCTTTCCTTCACTCTGTTTGGAGACCCAGGACTTCTCACCTTTCTCACACAATCGTATGTTGAAACGTAACTTAGGCTAGGGTCAGACTAGCGCACTTTAAACGTGCGTTCTGGCGCACTTAATTACGGCCGCACTAGCAGCAAATGACGGGCAATGACGGCCAATATACGAAGTACGGTCGCATGAAAGTCCGGCTGCACAACGCAAGTGGCAAACAAACGCATTTTGTCGAGAACGTCAAACCGCTAGTACTGACGTACAGAGTGCGCTGCGTCCGCTAGCGGCGTGTGTGTGTGATTAGGAGATGTCAGACACTGCTAATGTCCGGCCAACATAACGTCCAGATGCAAAAAGTGTTTTATTGATGATCCGTACAAAATCACGAACGCAAATGCGCATCGTATGACCGCTATCGCGTACTCCGTGAAAAAATGCATCCATTCGTTCAAACGCACTTTTTCACAGACAACGCGAAAATGCGTTCGTCTGACCCTAGCCTAATTATGTTAGTATACAAAAACTCAACTGACACATACTGTATGCTCTGAAGGAAAACCCACTGAGGTAGGATATAAAGGATCCAGATGGCATCGCAGTTCCTCTTCACTAGCTATCCTGGGTCACAGTCCTTTGTCTTCAAGTCATCTCTCATAGCACATGATGACACATTCCCTATTGATATGGCACGCAAGGAGTTCCATGACTGCCTGCCAACAACCTTCTTATACCTGGCCTCTCTATTTCACATCCCAGTTTCCCAGGGAGGTTCAGAAAAAGGCGCTACTGCCTTTCCTTTTGGATTGACACATGGCACACAATTGTGGCCATGCATCTTCTTTGGTTTAGAATGAAGAGAAAATGTGGCAGAGTTGGCGCTTCAAATGCTCTGGTGGTGGTATATTCGCAGGATCTGTGCTTGCTTCTGGGGTCCTCTGTGGCCCTTAAAAGCAGGAATCATACATGGTGTAGCACAGTTTAAAATAAAAGTGCAAATGTACCATCATTTATGCTACTCACATTTACTGGTGTCTCACAGCTCAGACACCAGATTTGAAGGCAGCCAGTGATGTTATCTAGGTGCACCGGATCACCTATCAGCCTCAGTCACTTCCTTGGTAGATGTAAATCAGCCAGGACCCAAATAGGATCTAAACGTGGTGGTTTTATTACAGCTAATAGTAAAAAGTATAAAATATAAATTACCAGTACAGCAATACGCGTTTCGCATTAAGTGGCTTCATCAGTCGGTGTGCCGAACTGGCCCCGCAATTGCACTGAATGGTGCATTTCCCTGCACGGTGCAATTTCATAGCTATTCAAAACCTGGCAATTCGCCAAATATTGGCGAATTGCCAGCAAATACGGTGCATGTTCGATGGGAGTGAAATCCCCATAGAGAAGCAATGGTTAATCTATTCAGAGAACACCGAACAGCAGAGAAATGTCAGTGAAATGCCCTGATGTTCGGTGGTTTCATTCAGCAGGTTTAGTCTGGCGAACCCCATAGGTTTCAATGTTAAGAATATTTCCGTTTTTATTCAATATCTATTGAACTGTTTATTCTTTTTATTTGCAGCAAAAGGTCTCTTCATATTTGTTTTTGGATTTTTTCGGCATTTTTCGGCAAAAGTTTTTCCCGATTTTTTTTAATAGTGTTTTTTTTCTATAACAGACCCTTTTTATTAAAAATTTGAAACTTTCAATCGTTTTTTGCTTATTTTTACCCTGTTCGTCAGCTTGATGGCTTTTTCCAGCAGCTGGTCGGCGCTGTGTTCATCAGCTCGTCTGCTTTTTTCTTTAGATTCGGCGAGTTCAGGGACCCTGTGGCGAATGCTGAATTCACAGCAGTGTCGGGGAATTTGATTCCCCGAAGTGCGGGGAAAGAGAGAGCACCAAAATGTCTGTGACATTTCAGTGCTCTCTGAATAACCCCTAAAGTGTTATGCTGGGTGCCAATCCATACTAGGAAAGGCCAGGTCCCAGCAGCACTTGTCACAAAGGAGGCACAGTACTCCAACCCTTCTAGGGTAGGGCATCTTCAATGAAGATTCATCAGAGTCAATGTTTCTACCTACAAACAGACCCTAGAAGGCTTGGAGGGACCGTGCCTTCTTTGTGACTCACATCTACACGAGTCCCATGAGTCCCTTGCATCTTTTCACAAGAAATGAGACATCCTTGTGTTCACATCCCTCTCCCCCCGCAAGTCAAGTCCATCCTACCCACTCACATAGCTTGGAATTCTACCCGCTCCTAATCCATGGAGTTTTCCCAATCCCCCCTTCCTCACTCAATCCAGAAGTGTTGTTGTTTTGGGTTTTATACCTACTCGCATTCGCCAATCTTTTCTTCTCTCTCCATTTCCACGTTCTACTATTTCACATTTAATCAAAGATTAAATTCAAAATGCTTTTATTACACCCCTTAATGCCTCCGAGCAATATAACCTACACTCTATAGAATAGTAACATTGGACACAGGAGTCAACCTTCATGCATTATATACTGCTGTCTAATGTCACGTTATTAATTCATGTGCATTGTTCTATGTATCTGCACTTTATTTCTTTATAAACAGTATTTAAAAATAGAACCGATCCTACTCAGGAAGGTCCACTGCCCTATTCACCTTGCACATAAAAGAATTGGTCACGCTTACCCCAACAATATCATCTGGAATTAATTCCAACCTGAATAAGCAAAAGATAAAAACAGAGACTGTGTAACCACTGGCAAGATCTTTATAGCATATAAAACTAACTGTCAGGCCATCCTGACAGGTTTTGAAGAAAAAGATTTGATTAGGATAATTTATAGCGATTGTATCTTTTGTCATCTTTTGTTTTGGAAAATGCAGTGCAAGACGAAGCCTACAGCTGCCAGAGTGAGATATGGGGAGCACTGTATCATCTATAAAAGCTGAATCTTTATTTCCACACCTTTTCAGTCTGGCAGATATCCCATAAAATTATCCAAATATAAATTAAAAATAAAGATAAGAATGCTGTTGCTGTTCCAATGTTTTGATACTTTGTATATTATAATATTTGGTATTTCTCATAGTTTTGCTTCATCTACTATAAACATTTATTCCAACATAGCTGTCTTTGCTGTAATGAAGAATGAAGGGAAAACAATGGTGTGAGTTTGACAAATTAACTTGTGATTTGGAGAGTCAGTGAAGCGGAGAAGAGACATTCCTAACTATACTAATTAAATGAGCTTGCAACATTTATTTTAATGCAATGGAGCCAGCCATATGAAGATGAACATTTTAATTTATTTCACTTTGACACTATGAAAAATTTCTTTACTGCCGATTATCTACAAAAGCAAATCTCATCAGCATCTAGCCTTGTGCATACAATTTACATCTTTAATGCGGTTTGACCTTCCTTGATGAAAACAAGCTGTTTTGTTTTGAAAAGTTTTAGATGCATGCAGTGTTTATTCTGAGAACATTTAGAAACTATCTTTAGAAAATGTTCCTGGTTTCACACGCTACATGAAGATGAAATTGATACTTACACCGTATATAGTGTGCAAAATATCTAAGCTCAGACACGTGTATAGATATGGCTAAAGAGACTAAACACGAATGCATATGCATGTATAGGCCATGTGTCTAGAAAAAGCTACATAATGAATAAGAATGAAAACCTACAGCATAATTAACTATCAGGGTTATTCAAAGAGATTCGAAAAGTCACTGCACGTTCGGTGACTTTTCGTTCTCTTCAATTCGGTTCCTTTTGCCCGATCCCATTTCGGTGACCCTGCAGTGTATTCAGCAAGCACCACAGGGTCCCCGAATTGCAGGGAAAAGCTGCCGCAAACCTGACGAAAACTAACCGCACAACCCGGCGAATGCACGCCGAAAACCCACAAAAACATCTGCATTAACCTGCGAAAACCACGGAAAAAGCCCGAGCAGGAGCCGATCGCACACAGCGCAGCAGCCGAAGCAGCGGACACCGCAGACGAGGGAGGTGAATAAATTAGCAAAACCATTTGTATGAATCTGTGAAAATGAAACGCTGTTTGCAAAGAAACTACTGAGCGAAAATGTCTGAAATTTACACAGGAGGTCCAAGGAATGATAATAAAATGGGCTGTTACAGAAGAAATAAGTAAACTTAAAAAAAAAAATAAAAAAAATCGGACTAAAAAAAAAAAAATAAGAAAATGCTTAAAGTATCCTAAAAAATCTATAAATAAAGAGATTTTTTGCTGCAGAATTTTATAATGAACGGTTTATTAGATATTGAATTAAAACGGGAATATTTTTAACATTGAAGCCAATGGGATTCTCCTGAATTAACTTGCCGAATTAAACCACCGAATGGCAGGTCATTAGGGGAATCTTTCACTGCTGGTTTGTGTTCTCTGAATAGCCGAAGCAGTGCTTTTTCATGGGGTTTTCACTGCCCTTGAACAGGCACCGAACAGGCACGGTATGTTCAGGCAATTCGCCAGGATTTGGCGAATTGCCTGCTCTCTGGATAGCCGAATGGCCAAGAAAGGTAACCGAACGCTGATTTTCAGCGTTCGGTTACCTTTATCAAGCAATTAGGATCTCTTTGGATAACCCTGTATATCTTTATTTTGAATAAGTATCATACACAGCCTACCTGTACAATGGACAAAACTGTAAATAATGAGAAATATATTATTAGAGCACCACAATTATGGAATAACCTCGCAGACGCCATCAAATCTTCCCCCAGTCTTAAGTCACTCAAGAGCTCCCTATTAACATACCTCAATACAGAATGCACCGGTAAACATGTAACATAATGACTATTTCCTACATATTTATTTTCTGGTAATCTGTATATTTGTGTTTTTTTTTTTAATATCTTGCATTTTATTACTTTGTATTTCAGTACCTACTGTAACATTTCCATGTTCTTGAACCCAGGACATAACTGAAAACGAGAGAAATCTCAATGTATCCTTCCTGGTAAAATACTTTCTAAATAAATAAATATTATCCATTATTTATATAGTAACACAAATTCTGCAGCACTTTACAAGATCAGTGTAAATGGGGTTGATACATTAGAATACCACACATGGATGATACGGCCTGATTCAAGGGCCCCGGTTCCCAAGGGAACTTACAATCTACAAGAAGTACAAGTAATATGTACCGGCCGGATGGAGTAGAGGTACCATGACTTATTTCTTGCTCTATAACCGTGGAGACCCTTAAGACATCCTTATAGTCTAGTTAAAGTTCCTTTGCATTCTTAAATTCCAACAGAAATTATCTTTTTCTCTTGAATGATAGACCCATCATCACCATCCCACCCTTTAACCACCCTAACAACTAAACCAACCATCCAAGCCTCCACGCAATACTCAAAACACATGTTCATTTAGACGGATATAGATAAATATATGAGAGACAGACAGATATGCAATAGTAAAATCTGTAGCTTACTCTATCAGTGATTACAAGGTATCTTAACTTGTAGCCTGGCAAAAAAAATCCACCTGGATTTAACTAAACAAATAGGTGCGAGCCTTCCATTGGATAATTACTGCAGTGATTAATATGTTTAGGCTGGCAAAAAATTGAGGTCATGTGACTCCCTGAATATACTGAATGAGCAGGTTTTTTTCATCACTGGCTTTTTGCTTCCCTGATGGTGCGGGCATTTTCCAAGATGGCAATGCCAGGCTTCATCGGTCTCAAATTGTGCAAGAGTGGTTCAGGGAGCATGAGACATCATTTTCACACATGGATTGGCCACCACACAGTCCAGACCTTAACCCCATTGAGAATCTTTGGGATAATTGGCTGGAGAAGACTTTATGTAATGCTCCAACTCTCCCATCAGCAATACAAGTTCTTGGCGACAAATTTGTGCGACTCTGGATGCAAATAAATGTTGTTTACAAGGCACTTAAGGGGTTTCTAATTTTTTCACAAAGTATTGTTTACATTTCTTCTTTCATTTTTGCACTTTTTTATTTTTACTCACCCGCAAGATTTGCCTTGACGTGGTGGGTGGGTTTATCTGTAGAATGGCCATTGAAAAACAATAATCTCTTTATTTTTCTAGGCATATACAGGGTTGAGCACATATGACACATTTTTTCTTTATACAGGTTCCGGGTCTGACTGCTAAGGTTGCGTAGCTCCTCCTGAAGGGAGTTGAGCATGCAACACCTTTTCTTGTAGAAATAAAGTGTTGCGACATTGCAAATGCTTATCAAAAGATGCCATGGCGAATGTGTCCCATAATCAGAGCAAAAGTTACACCAATGAATTAGAGTTTGTGACTTTTTGTCTAGACAGTGTGGGTAAATCAGAGGATGTCCTTCCAAGGTGCTATATTCAGTAACTATGCTATAATGACAACATAAGAACCTTCTAAACAGTTTTCACAATTACTTGCACAAAAGCCGGTGCCCCAGTTTCAACATACACTTGACCTTTCAGGGCCAATATCATCTTGCATAGAATATACAGGGTAATTCAAAGAGAATTGAAAAGTTACCGCACGTTCGGTGACTTTTCGTTCTCTTCAATTCGGTTCGTTTTGCCAATCCCATTTCGGCGACCCTGCGGTGTATTCAGCAAGCACCACAGGGCGGTCGAAATGCAGGGAAAAACCGCCGAAAACCTGCCGACAACTCACTGCAAAACCCGACGAATGCATACCTAAAACCAACAAAAACATCTGGATTAACCCGCTGAAAACACCGGAAAAACCCGAGCAGGAGCCGATCAGAGCTGCCGGAAAAAGCCAACACCGCAGACGAATGTAGTGAATAAATTAGAAAAACAGTTTGCTTGAATGTTTGAAAAGTGAAACGCTGTTTGCAAAGAAACTACTGAGCGAAAATGTCTGAAATTTACATATGAGGTCCAATGAATGATAATAAAAAGGGCTGTTACAGAAAAAATAAGTAAAGTTAAAAAAAATCAGAAAATGCTTAAAATATCCTAAAAAATCTATAAATAAAGAGACTTTTTACTGCAGAATATTATAATGAACGGTTTATTAGATATTGAATTAAAACAGGAATATTTTTAACATTAAAGCCTATGGGATTTTCCTGAATAAACCTGCCGAATTAAACCACCGAATGACAGGGCATTTCGGGAACCTTTCACTGCTGGTTTGTGTTCTCTGAATAGCCGAAGCAGTGCTTTTTCATGGGGTTTTCACTGCCCTCGAACAGGCACCAAACAGGCACCATATGTGCAGGCAATTCACCAGGATTTGGCGAATTGCCTGCTCTCTGGATAGCCGAATGGCCAGGAAAGGTGATTGTACGCTGATTTTCAGCGTTCGGTTACCTTTCTCCAGAAATTCGGATCTCTTTGAATAACCCTGATAGTGTTTTTAAGGGGATATCTCCATATATTTTAAGAATCCATTAAACTTTAAAGCCATAGGCTTATCTAAGCATTCAGTAGAAATTTCAAGGCTCTATGTCGTCTTTATATAAATAATGAATTATGGTTAATAGTTATGATAACAATATTAAAGAAAGATTGCTCCCGAACAATAGTTTTCATATTTAGACAATAAAGGAAATAACATTTTTCTTTATGGTGGTATTTTACATTACAGAGTGTATTCAGCGGATTCAGTGCCCAGAAGGAACAAGGTCATTACGCTGTAGGGATACATGGGTTTAGTAGAGTGTAAAGCTTTCAAGGTCCAGGGTAGGATAATAGTACTCCAGAGTATTTTGTCTGTTTTATTATTAAAGCATATGCTTTTTATTGCGTTTGTGAAAACCCGAAAGGATGAAGGTCACTAAGAAATGGGAGCAAGCAGTTAAAAAAATGTATCGATACTACATAACGTAGTTTTGTGGCAAGATGCTCCATTTTAAACAGATAAAGGAAAAGCACAAATTATAGAACTTAAACACCATTATCTCCCCTAAATCTTTGGAACAGTTTGTAAATGTTGCAGGTATTGGTGGTAAATATGAAGAAAACACAATAGATTAAAACTAGAAAGAAAGAGATGGAATGTATCACTTTGACCCTATCAATGATAACTGTTAAAAGCCTAATCCAACCTGTTCAAACAATATCCTTGACAAACAGATTTCAACCAGCAAAACGTGCAGACAATTAACATTTTCCCATACTGCTAGTGGCTATCCTCTCTATATTTTCCTCTCCTTAACTGCTATTTTTTCTACATGTGATGTAACCAGTCAATAGTTATTCTAATATTAGATCCCCCAAAGGACGTTAGACTTAACTTGCAAGCTTTAAGGCTTTAATATTGATAAGGCTTTGTTCTACAGGAATCATATGAACTGTGACAGACGTCAGGTGTGAATCTAATAGCTATAGCTCCAGTAAATCTAAAGGTCTGTGTATTCATAATCATTTTTTCATTCAACAAAGGTTAAAGGGACATGCATGCTTTGCTAGCGTGCTTTTAAAAAACATGCTATGCCTTTTGAATGAGTTAGTAGTCTCATTCAGTAGACATAAAAAGCAAGTAAATATGATATTTTTTCATATTTACCTGCTTTTCTTTCTGGTGTTTTCCAGGCCCACCTGCTTAACCAAGCAGTGTGCATTCTTTAGTATGCATAAAAAAACGCACTGAGCATGTGCGACTAAGTTGCTCCTTCTTCCTCCTGCACTGTGAGCTGAGGGGAAGGTGGGGCTGAACTTTCACCCCCAGCTACTGCAGAGACAGGGAAGGAAAGAAATCCATACACACAGGGAGAAAAAGAGACAGCAGAGAGAGGGACATCAAAGAAAAGCACAGAGACACGGCAAGAAACAATAGAGGAAAACAGCAAGGTAAAGCAGAGAAAGCACAAGAAAAGGTGCAGTGAGAGAGACAGCGCACAAGAGACACACAGCACAAGAAAGAGTGTGAGAAGGAGTAACTGTGTGAGGAAGTTTGAGTGAGACAGTGAGTATGCAAATCTTGATAGAGCGCAAGTGAGCTTGTCAGTGGGTGAGTGAGTCTGTGTGTGAGAGAGCATGAGTGTGTGAGCGAGTCAGCGGGTGAGTGTGTGAGTGAGTCAGCGGGTGAGCGTGTTTTGCTTTCACAGTTGCAGAGATGCTAATATTCAGTTCCTCGGTTTCCCCAATCTGAGGTCCTGAGCTGCACAGCTTGTGTTACTTCATACAGTCACAGGTATTTATAGAGCGCTAGCAAGCTCCGTAGCGCTGTACAATGGGAGAGGCAGAATAACAAATGTCCATACAAGTTAAACACACAGAACAGTAGGAGAGACGACACTGCCCAAGAGCTTACAATCTAAGAGGAGAGGGGTGGCACACTAGGAGAGGGTAATAGCTGAGTATGTGAAGTAGTGGGGTGCATGGGGGGGGCTGTGGGCAACATGGAGTAAGAAATGTAGTTCATTTGAAGCTTTGATGGGTGCAATAGTGGGCGGGGAGGAGGCGGGGAATATTCAGGAAGTGTTAGCTGAAGAAACACCCCTAGCTGAGGGGCGTGGCCAGAGACGATGAAATGACAGAGTTTAACCACTTCAATGCTAAGGACGCGCTCAGCGCGTCCTCAGCATTGCCCCTGGTATGCGGAGGACGCGCTGAGCGCGTCCTCGCATTGGGGTCAGCGTTCGGCCGGGTTCCGGCCGATCGCTGGCCCCTCCGGTGCGGGCTGACATCCTGGATGTCAGCCCGGCATCCGGAGCAGTGGCCGCCATCATTATGTGTCATCGCGCCCCCGCGATGACACATAATTCAGGCGCCCCCCCCGCATGTGCGGAGGAGGCGCCTGAAAGGGAGGGGGGGGAGGTCCTTCGGACCTCTCTCCCTCCCGATCGGCGGCTCACAGGGGCTTAACCCAGGCATCATTTGGAAGGGCACAGCCTGCCCTTCCAAATGATGCCTGGCATTAACCCCTGGGGAGCTGGATCGCAAATCGGCGCTGAAAAGCGCCGATTTGCGATCCTTCCCGGGAGCTGGCCGACATCTTGGATGTCGGCCAAGCTTCCGGGAACTCCCCCAGAGGACTGGCGTCATCGTGCGCAGCACGATGACGCCAGTCCTAGCATTAACCCCTAACTGCCACGAAGTGTGGAGATAGGGAGTTCCAATGAACTCCCTATCTCCCGATCCGTGGCAGTTAGGGGTTAAATTTTGATATCGTTGGATCGGCCAGAGCATGGCCGTTCCAACGATACCAAACATGAAAGTAAAAAAAAATGTAAAAAAATAAAAAATAAAAAAATAAAAATAAAAAAAAATTAAAAAAAAAATTAAAAAAAAAAAATAAACACTTTTTTTTTTTTTTTTTGTTTTGTTAATGCAGCAATATTGTTCCCATTTCAATTATAATGTGAACAATGATGCTGCATTAACGATTTTTGTATGCGGTGCGTTTGTTAAAAATGGTGTCATTTTCCCCAAAAAAAAATGTAACGAGACCCCATCTCTAAATTTTTTTAACAAGCGCACCCCATACAAAATATAACCGCAATTGCTCGCATGTTAAAATGTGAAAAAAAAACACTTTACACGCTGTAAATTATTGAAAATACATATTTTATTGCATTTTTTGTTATAATATACAAACATGACATAACGTATACATATAATAATGACATATTATGAATCTACCGAGTCTGACGGAAAGAACGATATATAATATGTCGATGTCATATACTAAAATAAGCTTTCAAAACACGTTTAAACATGATGCGCAAAACAGGTAAAAAATGACCTCAGCACAGGGGCGGGAAAAGCCTCAGCAGCGAAAGGGTTAAAGCAAGAAAATAAAAAAAAATTATACATTTTTAAAACTTTTAATGATTTATTCTAGTTTGTTTATAGGTATAAAAGTGTTTAAATGTAAATTTAAAAAAATATTTCTAGACATGCATATCCCTTTAAAGACAAATTACCATAGTGACCATTTTTTGAATTATTTTGCACACAATATTTTACAGCGTTGGGAAACGTAAAGAGATACTTGGCTTATATACAGTATAAACACAGTCCCGTACTGTCATAAACAGCATGTGCTGTGATGATATGTGCTCAACATAAGAGGAAGTATGTTTTTAAGACACTCGTTAATTTCCTTTCATTCATTTTTAATCTATAACAAAAACTTTGGTTTCTACTTCATATAAATTTCCTTGTATTACTAGAAGTAGCTCTAGCCTATTAAAGGCAAATAGCACCCCTATACTTTTTGTTATTTACCCATACTAGGGACTGGGGGCCAGCCTACACACCTAGTTTATCACCTAAACCACTGGCCACAGGTGCGAAGGTACGGCAAATGGTACAGAAGCATTCTATTTAAATTTTATTAGGATGAAATAATCACATGAATATTTTGGGAACAGAGGAGTGTGGTATGAACTATAGCAAGTATTGCCCCTTCTGTGGCTGAACTGTGACATGGAATAAATTATTGCAGTTTATAAAGTCATGGGATGAAATATGATTTTTAAGATGCTACAATATGAAAAATACAATCGATATGAATGGAATATACTATGGCAATTTATGAATGAAAAATGGCTAATAGAGAATGAAAAATGGAATAAAAGGTGAAGATAGAATGAAATATGAGGAACCGATTTACAATTTTACAGAATGAATACTGGAATATAGAGCCAGAGAGGGAGAATAAACGTATTAAGGGGCAGCGTTAAGGAAGCATAGGGAATAGAAAAAAGAATGATAAGTGTATGGCGCAAAGCTGCATTTATGAATCATCTTTTTATTAATGCATAGATCTGGATATTTCCAAAAAACAATGACTTGAGAAATGGTAAACATAAAGAAAAAAAAAACACCAGAATTGCTGGAAAATTAGATTTTTTTTCTTATCCAACTGTGATATTCAGTCCAAGATTTATTGATTATTTATATTTCCGATAAACCGAACTGTACAGATATTTTAACAATGTTATAATGTGTTCTACTAAAATGTATCCTTGGTCAAGTGAAGATTATTATTTTACTGTATAGTTTAACCTGATTAAATGGCTGGATTTTTTCAGTTATAGTGAATTTCTTTGATGCTAACATTGAAAGATAAGCTCAATATTTCAACTTGGTAAAAAACAAAAAAAAAACTGTTTGCATATGTCCCATAGACTATGAACTATTCCTATAGAAGAAACAATAAACATGTGATCTGGGAAGTAATTTGATGTATACATTAGTTGGTGTTGTTGTTATATACTGTGGAGCTAAAATAAACAAGGAAGGTCATCTGGCACTCCTATGTTTTGCACAAACCATGTAGAAAAACTATGCTAGCGTCAGCTGTGTATAACACATGAGAGGAGCATCAAAAAAAAACTTGTTTGGTGTGGAACCCTACTTCAGTGTACTGTCTATGTTTTGCACAATAACAAAATATATTTTGCATCTGATCCATTGAAGGTGAAAATAGTCATAACCAAAAACTTATTTATTTATTTGCAAAGGAGTTTACCAAGAAGGATACATTGAGATCTCTCTCGTTTTCAAGTGTGTCCTGGGTTCAAGAACATTGAATTTTTTTTACAGTCGTTACTGAAATACAAAGTAATAAATGCAAGATATTAAAACAACACACAAATAATAACAAATAACAGATTAACACAGAAAATAAACATGTGGGAACTATAACCCCATCTATGTGTTGGGACAAAATCAAATGGCACGCTGACCACAGTCACTTCTCTCAAATATATAGGTATGTGGTTGGACCCTAATCTATCCTTTGGCCCCCACATCGAAAAACTCTCTAAACTTTACCCCAAACTAGGTGCCCTGTACAGAAACAAAAACCTGCCTGAGCCCAGCGGTAAGAAAGCAGATTGTACAACAAATGCTTATGCCGGCTATTGATTACGGAGATGTAGTGTATGCAGCTGCCCCGCAAACACACCTTCAGAAACTTACTACATTGTATAACTCATTCTGCCGCTTTGCATTACAATGTAACTACATGACCCACCATTGTGACATGTTAAAAGAGCTAAACTGGCCATCGCTGGAGTCTAAACGCACCAATCACCTTTACAGTCTGGTGTTTAAGAGCATTTCAGGGAAGCTACCACCCTACCTGAATAGTCTGCTTCCCCCAGCAGCTCCCTCATCCTATAACCTCCAATCCAGGACCAGCACCTTACTTGCAATACCACAATACAAAAAGACAGTGGCTCGGTCCTCATTTTCCTACAGAGCACCACAATTATGGAATAACCTTCCAGACGCCATCAAATCTTCCCCCAGTCTTAAGTCACTCAAGAGCTCCTTACTAACATAACTCAATAAGGAATGCACCTGTAAACATGTAACATAGTGACTATATTTCCTACATATTTATTTTCTGTTAATCTGTATATTTGTGTTGTTTTTTAATATCTTGCAATGTATTACTTTGTATTTCTGCAACTGTAACACTTCAATGTTCTTGAACCCAGGACATACTTGAAAACAAGAGAAATCTCAATGCATCCCACCTGGTAAAATCCTTTATAAATAAATATATTCATTATGTTACATGTTTACAGGTGATTTCTGAATGAAACACAGTATGCATTTGATTCTAATAACATTAATCCAATTCTTAAATCTGTAGCTGTGGAATGGAACTCAATATTAGCATATTTGACATGTAGGCCAATGGAGCAATATCAAAATATATTGAATAATGGTGTGAAGGTTTCCCCATACTTTAGTACAGAGCTCGCATGAGTTTGCTACCTGTGCAAAGCTGTCGTCCAACTGGAATTTTAAAAATACGTTCCACATTTTCTTAACTTTATTAAAAATCAGTTGGTTTGGTCTGAAAGGTGCTATTAGCCGTCTGGATGTATACGTGCCAATATAAATGGAAAATCCAGTGTATTGGCATGTTAGTTTTTGAGTTATATAATTATGGGGTGTTGGTGCACATTAAAAGGTCTAAAAGAAAGGGCATAAACCAAAACTCATCAGGATTGATTAATGGTGTGTGCAAACAGCAACGAATCTTGATGCTGCTGCTTCTTTCTTCGTTGTGCTTTCCTCTCTTGTTTTCTGTTTTCTCACCCTGCGGGTAGATGGTTCTGTCTTGATGAATGTAAAGTTTGCATAAGCCATGGAACAGCAGGACGGCCTATTATCACCGTACATTTTCCATGACTGTGAAACCCTCAGTTGGCTCTTTTATTGCTAATAGATCCGCGAGGAAACAGTAGCGTTTTTATGACTCTTTTTAAAATGGAAATTCATGTTTGAAAAATACAACCAGGAGAAAACAGATGTAGACCACTTAAGCACTTGGAAAACATTGATATCTGCATTTTTATTTACAGGCTGGCAATGCATTTCTTTCATTCTTGTTTTGTTTTTTTTCTTTTTCTGTTGAAATTAAAAAAGAGTAATCTATTTACCATGGGAAATAAGCTTCTGAAACTTTTGTCTTATTCTATGTTTCGTTTGTTTTTTTTTTCTTCATATAATGAATGGAGATGTTAGTGTTCAACAGCAGGCATGAAATAGCAATTATTTTTTTTACGGCGTTTGATATATTCAAATAATGCTAGATGTAGAGGAAAACTGTCACCAACATCTTTTTCCACTTAACGTCTGATGTATCACCTTGGAATATTTAATTTCACAGAGCTACCAATTTGCATTAAGATTATTTTCTTGCATACCTAGACAGCGTTTGCACAAACATTGTCTTTAATATAATTTTATGAGGTGCCAAAATGTCTTTGATTACTCAGAAGAGAGATACTACAGGTATAGTGAAAACATGCTGCTTTGTTTTATCCATCCACCCAATATACAATGTTACCAACATTCCATTTCTGTTTTCTCGTTCTAAAGCGGGGAGAGCTGGGCATACCCTAAACACTAGGAGGTATGAAAGGATAGTAAGGATTGTAATTTCCGAGAGGTGTTTCCAATCCCCTGTGACATCATCAGCTGCAATATAATGAAGTCAGCCAATCTTGCCTGTACAGTGTACCTGAATTTATTTAGGACAAAGCTACATTAATTTAATACCACTGTTTTTCTTTACTGTTTTCCCTGAGCTAGAATGAACATTCGTCAGTTATTCTAGGCGCTGAATCTGTGATGTTGTCAATATGTGAGGGGGATCAATCCTCATTTATATTGATTTTCTACCCCATCGTGGTCCAGTGTGTCACTTTTGCAAGTTGTGGGGAGTAAATTCCCTGGTATGACAGATGTTTGTACTGGCAGATGCAATGCTTTCAGGGTTATTCAAAGAGAATCGAAAAGTCACCGCAAGTTCGGTGACTTTTCGTTCTCTTCAATTCAGTAAGATTTGGTGATCTCATTTCGGCGACCCTGTGGTGTATCAAGCAAGCACCACAGGGCCGTCGTAGTGCAGGGAAAAGCTGCCGAAAACCTGCCGAACACCAACCGCAAAACCCAGGCGAATGCACACCGAAACCCGCAAAAACATCTGGATTAACCCCGCCGAAGACGCCAGAGAAACCCGAGCAGGAGCAGCCATCGGAAAAACCCGACACCATGGAGTGAAAAAAAAAAAAAAATCAGTACGTTTGAATGTTTGAAAAGTGAAACGCTGTTTGCAAACAAACCACTGAATGAAAATGTATGAAATTTACATATGACATCCAATGAATGATAATAAAAAGGGCTGTTACAGAAAAAATAAAAAACGTTTAAAAAAAAAATCGGAAATTTTTTTGGCAAAAAAATCCAGAAAAATGCTTAAAAGATCCTAAAAAATCTATAAATAAACAAACTTTTGTTTGCAGAATATTATAATCAACGGTTTATTAGATATTGAATTAAAACGGGAATATTTTTAACATTGAAGCCTATGGGATTCGCCTGAATAAACCTGTCGAATGAAGCCACCGAATGGCAGGGCATTTCGGCAACTTTTCACTGCTGGTTTCTGTTCTCTGAATAGATGAAGCATTGCTTCTCTATGGGGATTTCACTGCCCTCGAACAGGCACCGAACAGGCACCGTATGTGCAGGCAATTCGCCAACATTTGGCGAATTGCCTGCTCTCTGGATAGCCGAATGGCCAGGAAAGGTAACCGTACGCTGAATTTCAGTGTTCGGTGACCTTTCGCCAGCAATTCGGAGCTCTTTGAATAACCCTGTTTATTTCTCTTTTTCGCTGCAACACCAGTGAAAAATTACTGATTAAGTGGCATATTCTCTGGTAGCCTTTAATGAAAATACCTACATAATTAATATATTTTGATTGGTTAACTCAATTATTTGCCCTTTAAATACTAGGTAAAAATTTACAGAATGAGACAGGCATTGTATCCAATGAATAGTTTGTCTGTGCATTAGAGCTAAATGCCACCAATTCTTACATTCAATGCAGGGAAATGTCCCTTTCTATTTGGGAATACAGGGCATAACTATGTGCTCCTAATGGGAAATGGGCGATATATGAGCCTATGCACTATTTATCCATGGATAAAATAAAGCGTGTTCTGGATAGAGAAGAACAGAATTACTGCTCATTGTGAGTCGATCGAGACGAATAAACTAGATTGTATTGGATAACACATTAATTTTTAAATCCTTTTTTTGTTGTTGTAAGAAGCGCTTTATAATAGGCCAATCTATATAATCCATATAGTTAAAGTCATTATATTCTGATTTAAAATACTCTTTGTTGATTTGTATCTCATTATAAGTCGGTCTAGGAAAAAAAGATAGGCATGGATTCAAATTCCAGTACCCCAAGACCTTAAAATTTGCACTCTAATGCTACTACCAAGAAGTTTTGAATATATATCTCTTAATTATCAATTTTTGAAGCTTGATTTTTAAAAGGAAATAATAACGAGCTATTTCTTTATCATCGTTAAAGACTAGTAGTTGTAGAAAATGTGTAATTATGTCATTTCTGATTTGGAGTATGTTATTGGATAACGTTTTAACTTCTTTTGTGATTAAAACATGTATAACCAGTACTTCGAGTCAAACTAGGTACCAGCATCTCAAATGATGTGTAGGAGGCCTGAGATGTATAGTTACCTGTCGTCAGAGGTATAACAATGTAGTTTTATGTAAGGCCCAATTAAGGGCTCTATTACATTCCTTGCGCAAACGTTAACGTGTGCGCAAAAACGCATTAACGCGTTGGACAAAACCCTTTGCGCAGAACGTCGTATTAAAATGTCCGCGCAAAAAATGCGCGTTAACATCTACCGCTTGTGAACCTGCACGAACCCTGCGCGAGCGTAATGTACTTTGCGCGTCCTATACTTAACATTGTCAAATGCGTTTGTGCGCTGGTACGCGGATGGTATTTCAATCCATGCGCAAAATTGCATTGCATTTGCGCGCATAATTTTAACTTCTTTGAAAAGCTGGTGGTAATGGCAAATCTGAACGTCTTGGTCGAACCCAAATACACCAGCCCAAAAAAAAATATACAGCACAGTATAGTTACACATTCTACACATACCCAAACAATAAAATTGAGAGGTTGTGCGTGTTTTTATTATTGCTGCAACATATATACTCAGATTGATTTTGACAGGCGCAAAAACTGAACGGGAGACAATTGTGGTTCTTAATTCTGATTGTCTGAATCGCGTGAAAATACAGTCCGCCCACCGATCTCTGCGCGCAGCGTTAATGCGCGTGCGTATTTGCGTGCGTTATTTTTTGACGGATGAAAAAATACGCTCGGATTTTAATACCAGTGTTAATTGACGCGCGTTAACGTTTAACGCTGCGTGCAAAAAAAATTTGCGCTGCGTGTGCGCTTTTGCGTGCAGAATGTAATAGAGCCCTAAGAGTCAATTGGTCAAGCTTGTTCTGGAGAGGCCAAATGGAATACACAACCCCTTCTCTAACACACCCACTTATACCATGGAGGAAGCCAGGTGGTCTTAAAAAATATCTCATGAGATGGGATGAAGTGAGTAATCAAAGGCAGATATTAGAATTTTATAGCAAGACAGGAGGCTTCATATTTTGCAGTCTCTTTTCTTTACTAAACAACAGCAGCAAAGGAAAGTTTACATAGCAACAGCAGTAACCAATAAACAACAAGAGAGTAGTAAGTCCTTAGCCACGCCCTCTTTTCTTTGCTGCTGGCGACCAGGTGAGACGTTTCCTTAACTGCTCCTGGTTGCCAGGCTTATTTTTGTATTATATCTTGTTTGCATTCATTTTTAATTGATTTTACTTGTGTTTAATGTAATTTTCGATACATTTACTGTATTTTCCTCCACAGGTCTGTCTCTGTTGTGCGGGCACTCTCCCGCCTACAGAACACGCTCTGCGACTCACTCGGTTTCCTGGCGAACGAGGGCCCCTGCCCTTTAGTACCCGGGCGACCATCGACGGCGAAATTCCTTCCCGAGTTGGGGCTTAAAGTGAGTTTTTCTTCTAATTGTCTAAAGCAGGGTGACGGCTCCCTCGATACGGCGCACGCGCACTGTTTTTCCCTCATATTTAGAACTTCCTTCTTGCGCCTGCGCGCGCTGGCGGCCATTTTAAGGGTTTAACTGTAGGTTTTTGCCGCCAGTTGCACCTCGCGCTTCTCCATGCCAACAGCCTCTACGGACGTCTGCTCGGAGACACGCGTTTACCATACCGGAGCACGTTTGCTTCACTGCAGGACCCTTCCGCTCTCTCGGGTGAGCCCCGATACTATTGTTTTACACAAAACATTACTTATCCTGTCGGCAACTTTATAAATTGTCCGCAAATAACTTCGGGTGAGCCCCGAGGACAGGTACATACTCACGAAAACTCCGTGAATATCCCTGCATACACTTTGGATCAACAGCAGTAGGTTATGTGGGAGAGGCTGAACCCGATGGACGCATGTCTTTTTTCAGCCTATATAACTATGTAACTATGTAACTACTACTATGTAACTTGATAAGCAACGGGTGAGCCCCGTTTTTCCAAAAAAAATTCGATGGATCCCCCACAGCTTACTGCACTCCATCAGGAGGAGCTCAAGGCCTGGCTTCTTACAGCCATTTCCGAGACCTTGACTATTGCCCTTGCGGCCTTACCTCCGCCTCCACCTCCTCAACAGGAGCCCCCAGTGCTCTCCAGAGCCCAGTCCCCAGCACACTCGGTGGACTCCCAGTCAGATCAATCCGAGGCTGCCGCCCCATCGCGTAAAAGGCCCTGGAAGGGCCAGTCAGAAACCGCGGGAAAGGGTAAAGGCCCTGCTAAAAAATCCTTGCGTATGTCTCCCCATCGCTACGAGGATGTCTCTTGCGATTTGGAGGATTACCGGGCCGATTACCCGGATGATGGAGTAGAAACCGCCGGTGACCCGCCGGCTACTCCTAGCTCGACGGGTGAGCCCCGTCCCGATGCTTTGGCTGTTGTACCCCACTCGCCCATGTCAGCTCCACACTCCCTAGTGTCCTCGGACACTCTGGCACCAATACTGGACGCCAGGCGCATTCCCTTTTTTCGATCCACGCACCACCACGCACCCCAGGTCTCCGGCCTGGATTCCCCCAGACCACATCGCAGAATTTCTGCGCTTCTGGTTGCATTGCCCGCTAGAAAAAGCTGACAGGGCACGCTTACGGGCGGAATGCCCTCGCCCGACCCTCCCAGATAAAGTATCCCTTACCCCAGAATTCGATGAGGACTTTATCACCTTCATGGGGAAGGCTGGCAGGGATCCTCGACGAGGACTAGAACAGGGTCTCCACGGCGCCCAGGACAAATTGCTGGACGTCTCGGGCCCCCTTTCATTGATTTTTGTCAAGGCAGATGAGGCATTAAATAACAATACCCCACTCGATCCGGCCCTGGTCCGCGAATGGGCACAGCGCGCCCTTTGCCTTTTAGGAAATGCCAATGTTGGCATTTCCTCCGAACGCCGTAAAGCGGCGCTTTTTCGCTTTGACGCCAAATTAACCTCTATGTCCACTAAGGAGTTGGGTCCTGCAGCGAAGGGGTTGCTGTTCGGAGACCTCTTCCTAAAAGAACTGAACCGTAAGGTTAACGTCTACACCAATATGCAGAAGGTGCAGTCGAACATAAAACGAGTTTTCCACCCTACCACTCATTTTTCCTCCAGTGCTGGGGCACTAAGAGGTCGGGTCGCCAGCCGATACCACACCTTGTATAGACCTCGCCTCCCCTCATACCAAGGCACAGACGTGCAGTATCGCCCAAGCCCAATCTTGGCACGGGGAGTTCCTGTCGGTCGTGGCTTCGGCAGACCCAGACGCCGCTACTCCGTGGGTAAGTACCCCTGCGCTTCCACTACCACACATACCGGTCGCGGGTCGATTACGCTTTTTTCTTCCCAAGTGGCGCAAGCTCACCTCAGACTCATGGGTATTGCGAACCGTGTCCGGGTTTTTGATAGACTTCTCCCAGGTCCCCGTCCAGTTTGTTTCCCCAACCCCGGCCCGTTACTCCTCCCAGGAGTCAGCTTTGATAGACGAGGAACTGCGCTCCCTGCAGTTGAAAGGGGCCATCCTCCCAGCGGTAGAACCACCGTGCTTCACCAGCAATATATTCCTGGTCCACAAAAAGTCCGGAGACCTCCGGCCGGTAATAAATTTAAAGGCGCTCAATGCCTTCGTGTCTTATCGTCACTTCAAGATGGAGGGCATACACCTCCTCAGAGACCTCCTTCGAGACGGCGATTGGTTCACGAGACTAGACCTAACGGACGCTTACCTCACGGTCCCGGTTCATCCTGCCCACCGACCTTATTTACAGTTCCGCTGGCATCGCGACCTCTGGCACTTCACTTGTCTGCCTTTCGGCCTCAGTTCTGCACTGTGGTGTTTCACGAAGCTCCTCAAACCGGTAATGGCCTCCATATGGGCCCTGGGCATCAGGACGATCATATACCTGGACGACATCCTGGTGATGGCTCAGACTCCTGTCCAATCCTCACGCCACACCACCTTGGTAGTAGCGCTCCTGCAGGACCTGGGGTTCATCGTCAACAAAAAGAAATCTGAGCTGCGGCCCACTCAAACCATCACCTTCTTAGGCTTCGACGTCGACTCCACGTCTTGTCAATTCCGCCTTCCCCCGCAAAAACTTCGGGCCATCAAAAAGACTCTAAAAGGAGTTTTGTCGTCGGAAACTGTCAGCATTCGTGGTCTAGCACGAGTGGTGGGACTTCTCTCTTCTTCCATTCAGGCCATCTTCCCCGGTCCGCTACATTATCGCGCAATGCAGCGCCTGAAGACCACGTACCTCCGCCTTCACCCCTCCTACGACCAACTGGTCCCTATCACCTCAGAGGTTCGGGTGGAACTCCTATGGTGGCTGTGCCACATGGAAGCCTGGAATGGACGTGCCATCTTTGGCTCCCTACCAGACTTTGTCCTGGACTCGGACGCCAGCCAGTCGGGTTGGGGAGCGACCTGCGGATCCGCATCTACGGGCGGGGCATGGAGCCCCGAGGAACTGCAACTTCATATCAACTGCCTGGAACTCATCGCAGGCTCCTTCGCCGTCCGCAGCTTTACCCAGGACCTCAGGGACTGCTCACTCCTCCTCCGTATGGACAACATTTCTGCAGTCCATTACGTCAACCGGCTGGGGGGGCCCCCGATCCAAGCTCCTATCGGACCTTACCCTCTCCCTCTTCAACTACTGCCTGGAACGGAACATCTCCATCACGGCGGAATATCTGCCGGGTTCCTCCAACTATGTGGCGGATTGGTTTTCAAGGTATTGGAGGGACTCCAGCGACTGGAGAGTGGACGTCGCAACGTTCCAACAACTGTCGACTCTGAGGGGACCTTTCCATCTCGATCTGTTTGCCTCCCGCTTGAATCATCAAACGCAGGCCTACTTCAGTTGGCTTCCGGACCCGCAGGCGGCAGCGGTGGATGCTTTCCTCCAGCCCTGGCCCCCGTCGGGCGCCTATGCCTTCCCACCGTTCCCGATGGTCACGCGTACGCTCCAGGAAGTTCGCAGACGAGGGGTTCGACTTCTCCTGATCACGCCCCTGTGGCACGCTCAACCCTGGTTCCCGCTGGCGTTGGAACTCTCCTGCCTTCATCCACTTCGGCTACCATACTTCCATTCGATTCTGACGGATCCTCAAGGCGGGCCACACCCGTTGGTCTTGGAAGGCACTCTTTGCCTGGTGGCATGGACGATTTCCGGGGACCCAGCATGCTGCCTGGCCTATCGGAAGCAGCTCGCACCTTATTATGGGAATCCTGGGCTCCTGGCACACGCAGGAGCTACTGTTACGCATGGAGAACTTGGTGTAATTGGTGTGTGTGACGCGAGGCTGATCCCGCTACAGCCCCTTTACCCCTAATCCTTAATTTTCTGGCGGACCTTTCCACTTCCGGCAAGTCATACCGGACCATTAATGTATTCCGTTCCGCTATCTCGGCCGCTCATGTACCTGTGGGGGGCGTTCCCGTGGGTTGGGACTCTTCCGTGTGTCGCCTCCTCCGCGGCGTGCGTCTCGCTCGGCCGCCGGCGCCTAAGTACGCGAAATTTTGGGATGTGGCACTGATGTTAGATTTCCTGCGTAGTTGGCCTGACAATGATGCGCTTTCGCTCCGTCAGCTTTCGGCGGAACTAACGGTCCTGTTATGTCTGGTGTCCTTTCACCGCGTCTCAGACGTGAGGGCTTTCGATGCGCACGCGGTGGCTTTCTCCCCTGAGGGTGTAGTCTTCACGCTCACCAGGCGTACTAAAACCTTTTCTCCTGAGGTTTTCTATCCTTACTTTCCTTCCGACCCTCTACTGTGTGTGGCTCGTTGTGTTTCTACTTACCTCTCCCGTTTGCGTCCCTTGCGCTCCTCTCTGATGGGCCAACTTTTGGTCTCCTATGTCACTCCTTACAAACCTGTCTCTCCTCCCACTCTCTCTAGATGGGTTCGCTGATTGCTCTCGCTCGCGGGCGTTGCTCCTCACTTCGGCGCGCACTCCGTGCGGGGCGCTGCGGCTTCCTCTGCAGCCAATGCCGGGGGTTCTCTGTCCGATATCCTGACGGCTGCTGATTGGTCTAGGGCAGTTACCTTTCGTACCTTCTATTTCCGTCCTCGTCCTCATGCATCTGGGGTTCTTGTGCAGCTTTAAAACTGCAAAATATGAAGCCTCCTGTCTTGCTATAAAATTGTGGATTATTCCAGCCTTGGTGTTAGAATAATCTTAATTTTAATAAGGACAGAAGGCAAATATTTTTCCCGCGCCCGCCCGGGCCCTTGTTTTTCGTATTGTTCTGTTTTTTTCTGTTATGTTAAAAAAAAAAAAAAAAATAATAAATAAAATAATGATAAATGATATTGGACTACAGATGTGATTCTCTACACTTCACCAGTAATGTACATTTTTGTCTAACCATTTTCCTTCCCCTTAGTAGGGTCTGCGTTTGTGCATGTCTAGTTAGCCTAGCCTAGGGCTACTCTCGCATTCATTTGATTAACTATTGCTAATGCTTAGCTTTGGGCAAGTCAGTTAGATTACGGTTGTGTGACACGCCTTTATTACATGGTACTTTCACGTATCCTCTGTTTTTTCTCCCTTAGCGTGAGTTCCTTCTACGGTCCCGTTGGACTTTCAGCCTTTCGGTCGCCTGCTGGTTTCCGACCATACGATGCTCCGTTCTGTTGTTTCCTGCCTCTTCTCGGCTTCCTCTTCCTCAGTTCCGGGTTTTTTCCTGCTTCTGGGATCACAAGCTGCACAAGAACTGTACAGAGCACTGGTGAGACCTCACTTGGAGTACTGTGTGCAGTACTGGAGACCGTATCTCCAGAAGGATATAGACATCTTAGAGAGAGTTCAGAGAAGGGCTACTAAAATGGTGTACGGCTTGAAGGAGAAAAGTTACCAGGAAAGGCTTAATGATCTTAACATGTACAGCTTGGAAAAAAGACGAGACAGAGGAGATATGATAGAAACATTTAAATACGTAAAGGGAATCCACAAGGTAGAGGAAGGGAGTATATTTAAAAGGAAACAAAATAGCAAAACAAGAGGACATAGTCTTAGATTAGAGGGGCAAAGGTTTAAAAGTAACATCAGGAAGCATTATTTTACTGAGAGGGTGGTGGATACATGGAACAGTCTTCCAGTAGAAGTGGTAGAGGCCAAAACAGTAATTGAATTTAAGCAAGCATGGGATAGGCATAAGGCTATCCTAAACAAAAGATAAATCCAGGTAAAGTATCCATGTAATTGGGCAGACTAGATGGGCCGAAAGGTTCTTATCTGCCGACATTTTTCTATGTTTCTATGTTTCTATCACCGGTTTTCCACGTCACGGCTCTCCTGATCGTTCCGCATCCAAGAAAAGAGGGCGTGGCTAAGGACTTACTACTCTCTTGTTGTTTATTGGTTACTGCTGTTGCTATGTAAACTTTCCTTTGCTGCTGTTGTTTAGTAAAGAAAAGAGACTGCAAAATATTCGCCTCCTGTCTTTATTAAAATTAAGATTATTCTAACACCAAGGCTGGAATAATCCACAATTATATTTAAGTCTTTGTAAAATACCATCTCTCTCTGCTTTTGACACACTCTGCAGGACATCACATGAAAGGCTGCTAAAATTTAAAGCAACAGGGTATATGTATAATGTGCTATTTCTGCTAGATTACGAAGGGATACATTTCTGTTGCAACTTCTATAATATTTTGCTGGACTATAACTGCTTGTTTTTAACCCCATAGCTGCTAAGATATTTCACCCTTTTCTGCTGAGCTCATTTTGACCCTTTTCTGCTCATCACTGTTAAACGCAATTTGAAGTCATGTTTTAATATAGGTCCCCGTACATATTAAATATGTTGTTTTTTTTACCAGAATTGGCAGATTGAAAATATATCATTATTATGTGTACATATGCTATTTTAAAAAAATGCAAAAAGTGAAAAAACTAAAAATCAGTTAAAATTTTAATTAAAAAAAAATACAATTTTTTTCTACAAGTAATCACAATAACATTTGTGGTATATATGTTTCATAATGACGTTCCCTTTCAGAAATGGGGAATATTTTGAAAAATTAGACAGTTCATTCAAAATGTAAAAATCTGAATTTTTGCATAAAGAACAGCTATTAATAAATATTAAATGGGTTGCTACTTATTAAATGGGGAGTCTAGGCAGTTTTTATTTTTAAATTGCCATTAGAGACCCCAGTGTGATGTGTTTTTGTTACATTTGAAGCTTTTTTTTATTTTGGGAGAGAACTACACCTTTAGGATGCAAATTGTTAGAAAGGATAGACTGTGACCTTACCAACGATGGCTCATTTATGTCTGTAGCCCCTACTGATGAAGATAAAGAGGGGTCCAAAGAACCCCCTCTCCCCTTTAAGCATTTACCTGGCCTTACCAGGTGACACCTGAAAAATGACATCATGGTGCAGCTGTGCGATGATGTTTGCGCACTGGGGGTTGTCACATGGCAAGGTCTGACTTCAAGGAAGTCAAACCACCCGGGACACAAACCAGAAGGGACTCTATATCCCCTGCGGCTGCAGAGAAATCATGACATATGGGGGACGTCTTACCCATGTTGTGCTGAAACACTAGGACGTCCTCCACACGTCTTCCGCAGCCAGGTGGTTAAATAAATACTTTTCATTTTAGAAAGCAAGGCGTGTAAAGTCTTTTTTGCTCAGTATTTCAAGTTATTAACCCCTTCCTGTCACAGGATGTTCTCTGCCGTCTATGCGTCGGGGGGCCTTGAAGATGCAGGTCATACAGACAAGTCCAGCTGTCTTCAATGTTCTGCCTCGGCCACTCCCTGCAGCCAGCGCGTGCCACGCGTTATTGTCTGCAGAGAGATGGCCTGCGTGGGCGGGCCAAATTAGAGGCTCATGGCAGCAACTGGAACCTATACGCCACGCCGTCATTAAACCCCATTAAAGTTCAGTCATTAAAGTTCTATTAGATCACTGACAGAACAAAAGTTTAGTTCATAACAATAGCTGAAAAATGACTGAAGTTACATTATTTGGATATTCGTCTTTGCTGTTTGCATGTTATCACCGTTTGCATTCTGTTATCAATTCATGTCATACAGAAATACACAGAAAGGTAAACAAGGTGAATTAGTTCTCTCACAAATTCATAGAAAACGAATCCTTTCTCTTTTCTTTTTACAAAGTTCTGCATTATTGATTCTAAAAGTAATGAGTCATATTGTACAACATTATGACAAATCCAATACCTTTTGGAAGCCATACTAAATTTACCTGACGAATTGTTACGTTGTTTAGCGTAGAAAATGTATTCTGCTTCCATGTGTATAAACCGGGGAAAAAAAATAAAACAAGTAGCAAATCAATAACTTTCATTAAATGTCAAGTCAGCTGAAAAGGGGTGGTATGGAAATAATAAGCCAATAAATTCAAAATGTACTTTGCTTTAAAATGCATCCCGATCCTTCACAGATAGCTAATCACACTGCAGCCTGTGTGTAAATCACAGTGTGCATATTCATTGACAAATTATCTGGGAAATGATTAAAGTCCTTCCGTATTGCAGCTCTATTATTTATGAGACAAGCAGTGGAAGTTTTCTCCTTATTAAAATGGACAACAGCCGAAAACAAAATACAAGTGCAGAGCAAGCCGGTTGCCAAGTAAGCATCTAAGTATCTAAGGAAGTAGAGTTCAAAAGAATTAATAACACAGGCGAAAGAGCAGCCAAATCTCTAAACATACAATTTTCTAGAAAGGGAAAACATATGTTTTAATCATATGTTTCCCACTTCCTATATTCTGTATCAAATCTTTACGTTTTTACGTTTTGTACGAGTCAAAGCTTCACAGCAGAGTGAAGAAATGGTGGTTCTGTCTGTGTATGCTGAGAGGAAAGAAAATAAAGATTTGGTAAGTGTGTATTTAAGAAGTTACAACACAGGAGGGGGAGGAGGAGGAGGAGAAGAAGGAAGAGGAGATGCAGCAGCAGCAGAGCCAAATACACTCCGAGAGACACACAAAAAAAATCACAAAGACATTAAGAAAGACATATACAGAGATACCAACAAAGACATTGACAAAAATGTGGATAGACTATAGCATAGGACAAAACGCACAACCATCTTATAAAACAAAAGTCCTTAAGTATAGGGTGCTCACAGAACCCCAAGGGGCAAATCACTGGTTTTCAACATATAGAAAATAACATTCCAGATACTCCATGCTTCCCAAGATATTACACTTTTAATGCATCACATGCGACTTTACGGCTGTAAATCAGGCTAGCACAAGCTTGAGAACGTCTGTGTTACAGCCAAAATGTTGCCAGGGACTCGTTATAGGTGTCTTTTCTTGGGAAATCTTGAATGCCAGGAATCCATACTTTCATAGACATTCATAAAGATATTGACAATACCAAATACACTGATCGGTAATGACAGAGACATGCAGAGACTGACAGACACACAAAGACACTGATGGAGTTGCATAGAGACTATAAGACATACACACACACTGGCAGGGACACAGAAAGACTAATAACTCTTGTACAGAGCTAACTTGGTCGTGGGTTGATTGGAAGCTGCTCTTCTCTGCTTCCTTATGGTCCCTTACTTCTTTACGGTTGTGTGGCAGAAGCAGGTGGAGAGAGTGCAGCAATCAGGCTGTTGCAGGTCATGACATGTTCAAGGGCCCAGTAGCTCCAGGGGGTCTAACTCCTGACCCTTCCCAAACTCTGTGCAGCATGACCCACATATGTAAGGGTCCTTCCATGCCACCCAAGCCAGGCCCAACAACATGCCAACAAATTTCCCGGTGGGCCACAGCATCTAGGGCTGTTATAAGCACTCTGACTCGTCCCTGAGGAAGCATTTATTATGCTTTGCACCAGGCATAGGTACATAGCGAACGCTGTTCCAACAGGGAACATTTTTTATTTCTTTGCTGAACCACCAGGAATTGAGCCTAGTCCCTGTAAAAACAGGTAAGCAGAAGAGGGGCACATGTTTTATTTTTAAATAGTTTACTTTTATGGGCAGCTAAGGGAAGGGGTCCCCAACCAGTGGGTCAGTCAGGGGTCCCAAAATTTCTGATGGCAGTTCTGGGTGGAGAGTTCATCATGCAGCACCTGGATTCACTGTGGCTCACTGCAACACTCAGTTTTTAGTGAGGCACCCCATTCGATTCAATGAACTAGGTGACTGCCTAGTTTGTCTAGCAGTCGTTTCAGCCCTGTATGTGTAAGAGTTATTAAGAAATCCAAGAATTGCAAAAAAAAATGGCCTACGAGTTTCACAACGTTTAGCTCTGTAGGTTTGTACATTTATAAAGCAAGATAAAAGTGTGAGGGCTACATTACATACTTGGTGCTAACATTAGCGCTCACCTGGGTGAGCATTAACATTAACCCTGGTAGCCACCGCATATCACAATCCAAACGCTAATGGGTTAAGAGACCCGTTTGCGTTTGGTACCTTACACTTTTCAGCGCTAGGTTACTGTACTTTTCGCTCCCTATACTTAACATGGGGAGCGCAAAGTGTTAATCAGCGTTAGGATTACAAAGTCCTAATGCTGATTAACGTCCAGCTGAGGTTAGCAAAAAGTTAACCACGGCCAGGACTTGGTGCTAACGGATTCCGCTGGTGCAGAATCCGTTAGCACCAGCCAAAACCCCCCCTAAAAATCCAGATACTCACCTCTTATCCCGCGGTGAGGACTGCGGCTCCATGCGCCTCCTCCGCCCAGCAGGAGCAGGGAAAGACTGGGTGAAAAAGTTCCCCAGTCTCCCCCTGCGGATCACTACGCTGACCTGCCGGATCTCGCGAGGCAAGATCCAGCATGTCATGTGACCTGCGCTGTCTGCTTCAATGGAGTCCTACGGACTCCATCGAGTGGATGCTCGCGTCGGTGCTTAGTGCTGCCACACGCATCCCGGGGCTTAGCGCCCGGTAACAATGCAGGCAGCTTTTCAAGCTCCTGCATTGTAATATCGTGCTAAAACAGGGGCAGAAAGGAGAAACCTGCAGGTGCAGGTTTTTCTCCTTTGCTCCCCCGTTTTAGCGCGATTTGTGTAAGTTAGCCCTGAATCTCTTCTTTATCATCAAGTATAGGACAACTTGTTTTTTCAAAACATTACACCGCTACTTTGTGTCAATGTCCTGATTAGTGCCGAGAGCTTTTAGTGCCGTCAAAGCGTTTAATTAGGTTTCTACTTTTGTACCTAAACCCTTCTAGTGACATGAATAAAGCATCGTTCCCCCTATTGTAAACTTTGGCCTCAGTGCATCCCATGAAATTATTTCCATTGCCTCATAAATTCATCTGTACATATGTTAATCCCATAAAGAACACAGGGAGAGCATGTTCAGAATAAAGATGTTAGCAGAAGGCAAAGCTGAAAATTAAAATACACTGTCACAAGGGGCTGTTGATTTACAAACTGCTGTCCAACACTGCATGTCACTAATAAAACTGAAATAAATATAAAAACCCGGTGACAAGATAGGAATATTGGTGCCATCCTGTAACTAATTCCTGTGTCCTCTGGAAGATATACAGCCTGTTTTAACTACATCTGTGATTTGCTTTCATAAGCATCTCATTTCCAGTTTTCATGAAAACGTTGTCACCATTGTCACCAGATATATACTTTACAACGCATGCAGCCACGCAAATCCAGCTTCACACTCGACGTCCCCTGTAAAATAGAACATTATTCTGCTTTCAATGATAACGAAATGTCTTGGGGGGGAAAAAAATGGAGCTCCGGGTGATTGTCAGGAAAATAATGTCACAATAGCAGGCGGCAAAAACAAAAACACCTTTGTATAATAAACAAAATTATTTTAATTTTTGGATGCATATTAATATGTATAAATCAAATAGTTAGTTATGTATCTATTCGTCTTGCAGTTTTACATTCATGAGATGCTGAATATACTTCCACATTATGCTGTTTGTCAAATTTTATAAGTACATTTTGTAAGAAAAATTATTTTAAAAAATAGTTTTATGTTTTCTACAGCATTCAGGCTTAAAGCAATAAAATCCTGCTTAGAATTTAAATCCTGAAGAAAGTTTTACATTTTTGGATATTTTTTGGGTGTTGTTCTTATATAATTAAAATATTTATTAATATAATTAATAAAAATATAATTAATAAATATGTCCACTTGGATATGGTGGAAATGTTGAGCTTTCACCCTTTTCTTTTGGTTACAATTTAAGACACAGTAGACAGAAATGTGACAGTTTAATGTTTTATGGCAATTTATTGAAATATGTCTGATAAATATTATCCGGGTGCCGGACAAAATCCCTACAGCCATGTTCCCTAATGCATTGCCAACATCCCGACGGCCAACTTCCAGACAGAACAAGTGCCGGGTATACCAAGCTCCCTACACGGCCAAGATTTCCGTCAGGGAGTTGTCTGTGTAGGGAAGTTGGCCGTCAGGGAGTTGTCTGTGTAGGGAAGTTGGCCGTCAGGGAGTTGTCTGTGTAGGGAAGTTGGCCGTCAGGGAGTTGTCTGTGTAGGGAAGTTGGCCATCAGGGAGTGTCTGTGTAGGGAAGTTGGCCGTCAGGGAGTTGTCTGTGTAGGGAAGTTGGCCGTCAGGGAGTTGTCTGTGTAGGGAAGTTGGCCGTCAGGGAGTTGTCTGTGTAGGGAAGTTGGCCGTCAGGGAGTTGTCTGTGTAGGGAAGTTGGCCATCGGGATTTTGGCATTAGGAAACCTGGTTGTAGGGATTTCGACCAAAACCCATATTATCCATGTTTTGATGCACACATATATTAATTAAGGCTGATGGGCATTGCATGCAGGGCCGGCCCAAGACATTGAGCTGCCTGGAGCAAAGAATGAAATGCTGCCCCCCCCAATCTCACCACCCAAAATACTCCCACTCTAAATATATTCCCACGTTTCCATTGCCTTATGTTTTGTCTTTCTATATGTCATGTTTGTCTCCAACAATCTCTTCCTGTCCATCGTGTGTCTGAATTTACCTGACACTAACGCAAAAACATGCTGACCCTAGGGTTAGCTCACAACAGGTGATAGTGCTTGTTGGTGTAGCAGTCAGGTGTTCCAATACTTTTGTCCATATGTAAGAACATGATGTATATGTCTTCATAACTCTTGAACCCAGGACATACTTGAAAACGAGAGAAATCTCAATGTATCCTTCCTGGTAAAATCCTTTATAAATAAATAAAAGCTCCAATATAGAGCTGAAATGTTGACTTTTCTAATTCCGATATATATATATTTTTTTCTCTAGTTCTGATTTTAGGCTCTGTTTATTTTGGAACTTGTTATTTCTACTTGATGATTTTTATTTTATTATTGCAGACACTCGCTGAATTCAGCTCTTCTGGAATCCAAAACGCTTATAGATAATACAGCTGAATGAATCACTACAAAGCCACCACTGAGCAGTTTTGAACATGATAATTATAGCCACCTTGGAGGATATTAGTAATGCAGAGGTGTCAGGGCTCTTTGCTGGAAAAAAGCAGTTTTATTCTGTACACACCCGAGTTAACGCTGGCTCTCAGCCCGGGTCTTAGCGTTTCCCTAGCGCACGTTAATGAATCTTGTACACTGACAACCGCGAACAAGATGATCTGTTGTGTCGTCAGGCGCTACATTTAGTGGTTTGCGCTAGATTTTTCATGTAGCATTGGCGTTTTAGCTCATACCAGGTGATAGTGCCAGGGATCTTTATGATATCACATTTGAAACACATAGACATTATTATGGACTTGGTTTCCCTGTACATTTGCAGCTATAACAGCTTCCACTCTTCTGGGAAGGTTTTCCACAAAATTTTGGAGGATTTATTTGGGAATTTTTGCCCATCCATCCAGCAGAGCATTTGTGAGGAAAGGCATTGATGTTGGACGAGAAGGCCTGGCTCCCAATCTCCAATCAAGGTACAGCACTACGGAACTTGTTAGTGCTTTATAAAAACTTGTAACTGTGTTCAAGGGGGTGAGATCAGGGCTCTCTGCAGCCAGTCAAGTTCTTCCACACCAAACTCATCCAACCCTGTCTTTATGGACCTTACCTTGTACAATGGGGCACAGTCATGCAGGAAAAAGAAAAGGGCCTTCTCCAAATTGTTTCCACAAAGCTGGAAGCATGGAATTGTCCAAAATGTCTTAGTATACTGAAGCATTAAGATTTCCCTTCCCTGGAAGTTAGGAGTCTAGCTCAACCCTGAAACACAGCCCAGTACCATTATCCCTCCTCCACCAAACGCTACTGTTGACACAATGCAGCCAGGCTGGTAAAGTTCTCCTGGCATCCCTCAAACCCAGACTCGCCCATCACACTGCCAAACAGAGCAGTGTGATTTGTCACTCCACAGATCATGTTTCCACTGCTCCAGAGACCAGTGGTGGTGTGCTTTACACCACTCCATCCGACACTTGGCATTGTGCTTAGTGATGTGAAGCTTGCAGGCAGCTGTTCAGCCATGGAAACACATTCTATGAAGCTTCCACCATCGCCCAGTTTTTGTGCTGAGATTAATACCAGTGGAAGCTTGGAACTCTACACCTATGGAATCAGCAGAGCTTTGGTTTCTTCTCTGCACCATGCGCCTCAGCATTCGGTGACCTCGCTATCTGACTTCACGTGGTCTTTGCTTCATGGCTGAGTTGTTGCTGTTGCTAAGTGCTTCCACTTTCTAATAATACCACTTACTGGTGAGCGTGGAATATCTAGCACGGAGGAAATTTCTTAACAATTTTACCCTTTTTTCTCTTTTACAACTTCCTCTTTCTTAAGTTACCTTAATTCCCTCCCCAACCAAACACCCACCCCTCACCACCACCCCCAACTCCCCATAAATAAAACACATGACAAAGTATTGGCGGTTTGAAAAGGTCACGTCTTTTATTAATTAAGGCCAGAATCATTGCCTTTATGGCAGAATTATTAGCGATCCTCGCTTTCTCAAAATAGGTAACACCAGATAACACTGGTACCATAAATCCAGCCAGATAACACTGGCAACCGCAATGCACCACAAGCATTGCCCAGAAATAGCGGACGGCCCCACGTGGCTAAGCTAGCGTGACCACGCGCTGCTTTCTTTATGGCAAATAGCAGGTCGAGAGGATCTTCAGCCTCATGTACTCCCTTTTAACTACCCCTCCCCCTTCTGTTATCTGCCCTGAGTCCAATCCCAGCAACAGACTGGGAACAAAGGGAACTCCTCCCAGCTTTCTACTTCTTATTCAAACATATCTGCCCTGAAACCCAATCCCAGCAACAAACTGGGAACACAGGGAACTCACCCAACTTTCTGCTTCTTGCTCAATCAGGGAAAATTCTTAAGCATCGTCATTCCAATTCTGTCTTTCCTCAGTACTAAACTGACTTATTCTCAGAGGTGGCATCCTATCACAGGACCATGCTGGAATTCATTCGGGACATGGAATAACTGAAAATCCCCACAATGCAAACATATAGCAGCCATACAATGTTCAGCCTACCACTTTATACTGGCAAAAATTTTTTAAAAAAATGACAGTTTTATAATATCCTAATATATATAATCTGCCCATGAAACAGAATTTTTTTTAAAAATTATTTTACACAAATGAATCCATAAATGGGGCTGTTGTAGTACTAGGTCTTGTAAAGGTATGGGATTGCTTTGCCATGGTTTGGCGATGTAGTGGCACCAAGCGTTTGTGTTTTGTATTTCTAATTGACCTCTTGAAATACTGCCTTATGATATACTGATTTAACTGAACAAGGGAAGGGCATTTTGAATACTACTATTTAAATCCTACACATAAATCTATTTTTTAGACAATTTTATTTATATTTAGATTAACTAACGTATCCAGAACAATGTTTCTCAATGAAAGTAATTATGTTAAAACATAAAATAAATCAGAGCCGATGCCACGTCATAATTTATATAGGCCATCAATTCCATGCACAATCTATAAACGTCTGCACTCTATAGCATATCAGTAACATTTCATGGAAGGTAACATATAGGTTGTAGAGCTAACACATATTTTATGTCCGTTAGGTCAGATAGGTTATGGAGTTGTCTGAGGTATTTTGGAAACATGTGATAGATAAAGAGTGGTGACAATAAATAATATTCTGTGGGAGACACTACACACGGTCTTCAGGCTAAGTGCCTTAAATAGAAATCTAAAACCAATGTAAGAAATTTAAGACACATCTGTCCATCGTAGTCCCCGTTCATTAATGATCCCTTAATCTGACCTATATTAACAGGGTTATTCAGAGAGCGTGAAAAGCAGGAGAATGACTGGAGAATGAAAAATTCTAGGTCAAAATAGCCAAACCAGAAAAATTCTCCCTTTCATCTCACTTTCCAAATCGGCTATTTTGACCTAGAATTTTTCATTCTCCAGTCATTCTCCAGTCATTCTCCTGCTTTTCACGCTCTCTGAATAAACCTGTGTGAGTATTTGTTCCCTTCTTCCACGTCGTCCTTTTAAGATACTGTTACTATCATCATTTATATAGCGCCAACCGTTTTCGCAGCGCTTTACAATAACCAAAGGGAACGCGACACAAATAAACAAACATAGGATGGAGACAGGATGTGAAGAGAGCCCTGCTCAAAGGAGCTTTTTTTTTTATAAAGTATTTTACCAGGAAGGATACATTGAAATTTCTCTTGCTTTCAAGTATGTCCCGGGTGGTGAGTATGTACCGTTAGGTGTCTTGCCAAGGACACTTAGTGGAGAGGTGCTCCTGGGGATCGAACCCATGACTCCACAGACTCTCTCCACGCAGCGCAGTGATGTTACCTCTACTTCACCCAGCTGGTACTTACAGTCTAGATACATTTTGTTTTTTTGTCTTAGCTTTCCTGTATGTGAAAATCTTTTTTCCTTTTTGTGTTTTTTTGTTGCATCTGGTGACCATTATCTACCTTTGTTGTCTCTCACCGTTCACCACTATTGATTATTTTTTGGCTCTCCTTTTATTTGTGTTCTTTTTTTTTTATTTTACCGGTTTTTGCTTTTATTCTCCTTTTGAGAGTTTTTTGTTCCACTGGTGTTTTCCTGCTCACTTTAAGTATGATGAGGTATAAAGTAATGACCTATCTATACTATAAAAGAGTAAGCCTTCAAGTGTCCGTCGCCAAAAGCGGTCTGCGCATGCGCGACGGACATTTGAAAGTGGCCGTTAAAACAAACAGGTAGCTGCGCGTGCCGGCCGCCTGCAAAAAAAAAAAAAAAAAATCGTCACGAGCCGCGCGCAGCTACCCGTTTGTTTAAACACCGCAACCCCCGATCCTCCAGCGGTGACCGTCCTCCTGCTGTTGCGGCCTGCTCGGCGGGCATCCAGGCTCAGGCGAGCCCCCGGCTTGGTTTGGGCCTACAGGCCCAGCCGAGCGGGGACTCGCCTAAGCCTAGAGGCCGGCCGAGCAGCCAGTGACAGCCGGAGGACGGTCACCGCTGGAGCTCAGGGCCGAAGTTCCCAAAACATACTCCCCTAAATCGGCCCTGAGCTCCAGCGGTGACCTCCTCCGGCCGAGCAGGCTGCTAGGCCGGCCTCCAGGCTCAGGCGAGCCCCCGGCTTGGGCCTACAGGCCCAGCCGAGCCGGGGACTCGCCTAAGCCTAGAGGCCGGCCGAGCAGCCAGCGACAGCCGGAGGACGGTCACCGCTGGAGCTCAGGCCGAAGTTCCCAAAACATACTCCCCTAAATCGGCCCTGAGCTCCAGCGGTGACCTCCTCCGGCCGAGCAGGCTGCTAGGCGGCCTCCAGGCTCAGGTGAGCCCCCGGCTTGGGCCTACAGGCCCAGCCGAGCCGGGGACTCGCCTAAGCCTAGAGGCCGGCCGAGCAGCCAGCGACAGCCAGAGGACGGTCACCGCTGGAGCTCAGGGCCGAAGTTCCCAAAACATACTCCCCTAAATCAGCCCTGAGCTCCAGCGGTGACCTCCTCCGGCTGAGCAGGCTGCTAGGCCGGCCTCCAGGCTCAGGCGAGCCCCCGGCTTGGGCCTACAGGCCCAGCCGAGCCGGGGACTCGCCTAAGCCTAGAGGCCGGCCGAGCAGCCAGCGACAGCCGGAGGACGGTCACCGCTGGAGCTCCGGGCCGAAGTTCCCAAAACATACTCCCCTAAATCGGCCCTGAGCTCCAGCGGTGACCTCCTCCGGCCGAGCAGCCTGCTAGGCCGGCCTCCAGGCTCAGGCGAGCCCCCGGCTTGAGCCTACAGGCCCAGCCGAGCCGGGGACTCGCCTAAGCCTAGAGGCCGGCAGAGCAGCCAGCGACAGCCGGAGGACGGTCACCACTGGAGCTCAGGGCCAATGTAGGAGGATGTTGCCTACACATACTCACCTACATCGGCCCTTAGCTCCTCCAGCGATGGCGGTCCCGCTTCCAGCGTCCTCTCTGTCTCCGTTGGTCGTCGGTATGACGTCACGAAAGCCTTTGACCCAGGGTCAAAGGCTTTCGTGATGTCATACCGGCGACCAACGGAGACAGAGAGGACGCTGGAAGCGGGACCGCCATCGCTGGAGGAGCTAAGGGCCGATGTAGGTGAGTATGTGTGGAACCGGTGGAGGACTCGAGGCCGATGTAGGTGAGTATGTGCTCTACACACACACACCCTGCTTGCTTGGTCGGCATCCAGGCTCAGGCGAGCCCCCGGCTTGGCTTGGGCCTAGAGGCCCAGCCGAGCCGGGAACTCACCTAAGCATGGAGGCCGGCCAAGTTGCCTGCTCGGGCGTCCTCCAGGCTCAGGCGAGTCCCCGGCTCTGCTGGGCCTCTAGGCCCAAGCCGGGGGCTCGCCTAATCTTGGATACCGGCCGAGCAAGCAGGGTGGGTGTGGAGAGCACATACTCACCTACATTAGCCCTGAGCTCCAGCGGTGACTGTCCTCCGGCTGTCGCAGGCTGCTCGGCCGGCCTCCAGGCTCAGGTGAGCCCCCGGCTTGGCTTGGCCTACAGGCCCAGCCGAGCCGGGGGCTCGCCTAAGCCTGGAGGCCGGCCGAGCAGCCTGCGACAGCCACCGCTGGAGCTCCGGGCCAATGTAGGGGGATGTTGCCTACACATACTCACCTACATCGGCCCTTAGCTCCTCCAGCGATGGCAGTCCCGCTTCCAGTGTCCTCTCTCCGTTGGTCGCCGGTATGACGTCACGAAAGCCTTTGACCCCGGGGGTCAAAGGCTTTCGTGACATCATACCGCGACCAACGGAGAGAGGACACTGGAAGCGGGACTGCCATCGCTGGAGGGCCGATGTAGGTGAGTATGTGCTCTCCACACCCACCCTGCTTGCTCGGCCGGTATCCAAGCTTAGGCGAGCCCCCGCTTGGCCTGGGCCTAGAGGCCCAGCCGAGCCGGGGACTCACCTAAGCATGGAGCCGGCCGAATTGCCTGCTCGGGCGTCCTCCAGGCTCAGGCGAGTCCACGCCTCGGCTGGGCCTCTAGGCCCCAGCCAAGCCGGGGGCTCGCCCAAGCTTGGATGCCGCCAAGCTACTTGCTTGGCCGGCATCCAGGCTAAGGCGAGCCCCGGCTTGGCCTGGTCCTAGAGGCCCAGCCGAGCCAGGGGCTCGCCTGAGCCTGGATGCAGCCACACACACACACACACACTGTAACAACCATATATGTGTATGTGTGTGTATATATATCCACATGGGGTTACAGTGTGTGTGTGTGTGTGTGTGTATATATATATATATACGGACTGCGCATGCGCGCAGCCCACGGGGTGCTGTGGCGGTTGGAATGCGCGTGCAGCCGGGTGCGCGCCCGCCGCAGCACGCCCAAAGTGTCCTACGGAGGTTTGCTGCGCCCGCATCCAACCTCCGTTGGACGCTTTGGGCGTGCTGCGGCAGGTGGCGCGCGCGCACCCGGCTGCGCGCGCATCCAAACCCCAACAGCCTGTTACGGAGGTTGCCACGCACCTCCCGCCGCAGGACCACCAATGTTGGAAGGGCGCAAAAACAGCCTTAGCGCCTGAGCGCAGAGCCCAGCGCCTGAGCGCAGAGCCCAGCGCCTGAGCCCAGCGCCTGAGCCCAGCGCCTGAGCGCAGAGCCCAGCGCAGAGCCCAGCGCAGAGCCCAGCGCCTGAGCCCAGCGCCTGAGCGCAGAGCCCAGCGCCTGAGCGCAGAGCCCAGCGCCTGAGCGCAGAGCCCAGCGCCTGAGCCCAGCGCCTTAGCGCCTGAGCCCAGCGCCTGAGCGCAGAGCCCAGCGCCTGAGCCCAGTACCTGAGCCCAGCGCCGAGCAGAGCACAGAGCAGAGCGCCAAGCAGAGCACCAACCCATTAAAGGCACAGAGCAGAGCACAACCCATTAAAAGCACAGAGCAGAGCACAATAAACGGCGCAGAGCACAGCACAATAGACTGCACAGAGCCGAGCACAATAAACGCCACAGAGCCGAGCACGGCACAATAGACTGCACAGAGCCAAGCACAATAAATGTCACAGAGCCGAGCACAACAGAATAAACGCCACAGAGCCCGAGCAATAAACGCCACAGAGCCGAGCACAATAAACGCCACAGAGCCGAGCACAATAAACGCCACAGAGCCGAGCACAATAATCGCCACAGAGCGAGCACAATAAACGCCACAGAGCCGAACACAATAAACGCCACAGAGCCAAGCACAATAAACGCCACAAGCCGAGCACAATAAACGCCACAGAGCCGAGCACAATAATCGCCACAGAGCCGAGCACAATAAACGCACACAGAGCCGAGCACAATAAACGCCACAGAGCCGAGCACAATAAACGCCACAGAGCCGAGCACAATAAACGCCACAGAGCCGAGCACAATAAACGCCACAGAGCCGAGCACAATAAACGGCGCAGAGCACAAATAAAAGCAGAGCACAATATACGGCACGGAGCAGAGCACAGAGCCATGTGCAGAGCCCAGCACAGAGCCGAGCACAAACACAATAAATGCCACAGAGCCGAGCACAATAAACGCCACAGAGCCGAGCACAATAAACGCCACAGAGCCGAGCACAATAAACGCCCAGAGCCGAGCACAATAAACACCACAAGCCGAGCACAATAAAAACGCCACAGAGCCAGCACAATAAAAACGCCACAGAGCCGAGCACAATAAACGCCACAGAGCCGAGCACAATAAAAACGCCACAGAGCCGAGCACAATAAACGCCACAGAGCCGAGCACAATAAACGCCACAGAGCCGAGCACAATAAAAACGCCACAGAGCCGAGCACAATAAACGCCACAGAGCCGAGCACAATAAACGCCACAGAGCCGAGCACAATAAAAACGCCACAGAGCCGAGCACAGTACAATAGACGGCACAGAGCCGAGCACAACAGAATAAACGGCACAGAGCCAAACACAGCACAATAAACGGCACCAAGCACAGAACCAAGCACAACACTTATCAATAGACTGCCCTCTGGGCAGGCTTTACACCTAGTGACACAATAATTTAATAAAAGCCCCCAATTACAGCCTCATCATTTTCTGATGATCAATCATATTTCCCAATATGAATAAAAAACTTATCAATAAATATAAATAGGTAGATAAATAGCACAACTTTACATTTGCACTGAAAATCCATTACACTCTAAGAAAAATAACTAGTATTAGTCCACTGTAAAATAAATAAATAAAATTTCAAATATGGGCATAAAGGGACGCACCAAACTCAATGTTTCACTTTTCAGGAACATACAGAGATACTGTGATTTTCAAGCACCTTTTTCTTTTAACGAGCACTGTTTCCCAACCCTGGTTCTCCTGTACTCCTGACAGACAAAGGGGGTTATTTAGACAACACTGAAATGTGGCGACATTTCGGTGCTCTCCTGTTCCCTGCACTATGGGGAATCAAATTTCCCAACCCCCTGGTGAAATCAGCATTCACCGCAGGGTCCCAGGAGTGCAGGGAACGGACCTGAAAATCTGCTGCAAAAACAGCCGAAATCCTGTCAAACTCCTCCCAAAAACCCACTGAAAAACGCAAAAACAAGCCGAACAAGTCCGGGAAAAGCTGACGTGCCGCCGAGCACAGTGTAGACTAGCCGCCGGAAAAAGCCGACAAGCTGACGAACAGGGTAAAAAAAACCAAAACAATACAATTGAAAGTGTCAAAATTGAAACGCTGTTTGCAGAAAAACTACTCAATGAAAATGCTTGGAGATTTACATATAAGATCCTATGAATGATAATGAAAAGGGCTGTTACAGAAAAAAGAAAACACGTTTTAAAAAAGAACTGAATTTTGTTTTGCCGAAAACTGCTTAAAGAGTCCTAAAAAAAATCTATAAATAAAGAGACTTTTCACTGTAGATTGAAATAATAAACGGTTTATTAGGTATTGGGTAAAAACGGGAATATTGTTAACATTGAAACCTATGGGGTTCACCTGATTAAATCTGCTGAATGAAACCATCGAACGGCAGGGCATTTCGGCAACTTTTTGCTGCTATTCAGTGTTCTCTGAATAGACGAAGCATTGCTTCTCTATGGGGGATTTCACTGGCGTCGAACAGGCACCATACGTGCAGGCAATTTGCCAAAATTTGGCAAACGTCCTGCTCTCTGAATAGCCGAATGGACCTGAAATGTCACCGTACGGGGAAATTCCCTGTTTGGTGACATTTCGGGGCTAGTTCGGCTCTCTCTGAATAACCCCTCAGGTTTGCCAGATATCTGAAGCACAGCACAGGGAATATTATTTGCTGCTCAGTGATTGCAGGATTCAGACTGCGTTTCCCCAAGGTAATCCTTAAAATCCGGCCTGTTAGGGGTCCTTGAGGACCAGGGTTGGGAAACACTGAGCTAAAGGGCTGATATGGACCTTAGGGTGAAAAGACATGACCATTTACCCAGCATTAGGATGTGCCCCACCACACCCTTTTCGCCCATCTATCCCCTCTCCTGTCATTGAGTGCGGTAAGATTCAGATTATTTATGTCAATGGAAACCTGATATAGGAATGGAATAAATATCTCAGAGATGCTGGAGGGTATGTAGCAGTATTGATCTTTTTTAATGACTATAAAACATGACATCAGAGAGTTTGTGTCTACGAATAGATGAATGCAAATTTATTTGTCTTCTAAAAGGAGGAAGAAGATAGAAATGATGGTCTGTATCTAGCAAAGGTATCTTTTCTTTTGATTCATACAGGTAATAATGCGCTACTACTACAACAGAACACTCACATACCTGCGCTCTTGCATGAGAATCTTAACAGAAATAAATATATTCTTAGTGACGAGGATACCTAGGTGAATATAATGACTTAACCCCGCTGTTTTCTTTTTAATCGTTATTAATTGTCTCCATTGGTGGACAGTAATTTTCCCGGTGCTGCAACATGCATCATGGGTTTGGGCGCATTCTAATATATCAAACAGGACAGGTGATATAATTTAGATGGCCACAGCTGGAAGTCAGACAGCCACCCACTTGCAAGCAGTCTGTCAGTTTCGCTTTTACTGCACACTGTACAGAAGTGCCGTATGCCTGACACAAAGTAAGATGAAAAGAGGCTCTAACAAGTTTTCAGTGCAAGTAATTTCTTTGAATAAAGACCTATGTGAAGTCTTAGTCACTGCATAGTTTTAATAATAAATTTGTTACATTTACTTTATCTCTCTAACCAGCATGCATTATTTCTTTTAATGAGACATTATATACAGTATTTCTCTTTGCCTTTTTCCTCCACTTGTGTTAATGTTTTATCTTGTTTCTGGTTTTGTTCTACAGATTATCGGCCTACTCATCCAGCACTTTTTCCCTGGGCCACAAATTTAATTTTTGTCCATTGCTACTGTTTCTGGATTGTAGTCATTATATATGAGATCGTCAGCTGGAGTAAAACAGGGAAAACAAATCTTAGGTTTTCATCGATAAACTTTGGTGGGTTAGAGAAGGCCATGGGGCATTACCTGATGTTTGTTATTTAAATATTTTGAGATAAGCAGAGACTGTTTTCAAGTGTTTGAAGGAGTATTTACTGTTCGTTGCATCAACAGCTTCAGGATACACTTTCAAAGAGAAAATAATAAAACGGAAACAAAAACCTACTCCTTTCTAGGAGACTAACTAAACATGAGTGGTTTTTCACTATCTAGCAGCATTGGGCAGCTAAGCTGCTTAGCAGTCCGAACAATGAATTCAAAGAAAAGATTCCCTTACTTTCCTGACTTGTCAGGGTCACAATTTTCCTCTGTTGGTCTCGGCCAAATACTTACGCACTCAGGAACAACCTCACACTGTAAAGGGCTGCAAAGTATAAGAAGCATATGTTGTTTTCACAAAGTACCTTCACAAACTGTAGGTTGAAGTTCCTGTCTTGCTTCTTTCAAAAGCACTTTACTCACAGGTTCTTGAAGATGGTGTACGGTGCATCGAAACATGTGTGTTACGAACCTTGCAGGTCTCTCTGGGTCCTGGCAGCCGACAGCACCATCCTTGCTGCTTGCTGGCTGGCCACCGAGTGAAATAGCCTCTGATTGCAACCGCCGGCAAGTGACGCTTGCAGGGCGCGGTGTGATGACGTGACGCCCACCAGGCATTTGAATCTGGTCCCTTGCCCTGACGTCGTTCAATATCCCTCAGTGCATTCCCGAGGAATCTCATTCAACGCTCTCCTGTGTATGACACCAGCTTGTCTGATAATCCTTCTGGCTATTAACCCCTGGCATTGTCTGACTATCCTGTTTTCTATTAACCCTTGGCTCTGTCTGATTCTTTACTCTGGTATTCAGTTCCTGGCTCCTGTTTACCACTGATTCTGGTTTTCTAGCTATCTCTCTAACTTGTGTTTAGATATCTGGCCACCAAAGGATCGGCAGAGTAGGTAGATTGTCTGCGTGCAGGGATTAGAGGTATATCTATATACACGAGACAATGGGACTCCAATCCAGAGAGAAATGGCTGAACTGAGATGTATGAGCAAGCAAATAATTTTAAGTAGTTGTTTATCTTTGCTGATAAATACTGAGATTTAGTAAAACATTAGATACCAGCTCTCTGTCCATATTGACCTGTAAATAGAGAGAACCAACACAATGGTGTACAGGTTGAGAATGCTTTACCACAAATTTACCAAACGGGCTTAGTCCTGTTGGGTCAGGGCGTTCTCCCACCTCTCATCCACCGGTTATACTGGTAAATGTTTATTGTATTTTGAGTATGCCTTATTCGTAATTCTTGGAACCAGAGCTGTTTTGTAGTTTGCAGAATTTGCAATTTTTTTTATATATTCATGAGATATCTTGGGGATTGCAACCACATCTAAACACAAAAGTCATTTATCTGTTATACCTGATCTGTTTTATGTGTACGTAGAGACTTTGTTATACTGTATATTAACTAAAGAGATCATACTTGAATAAAGCATGAATATATACACTTTTTGGTGTGCATTGATTTAAAAGTAATTGTTATGATTTAAGAATTGTCTTAGAGGAGCAAATTATTATTCCAGAAGCCCCCACGTAGACTCTATCATGGAAATAATAAGAGATTGCCTCACTCATTTCAATTGGGGGTGTACATCTATAATTATACTAATATCCTTTCTATCCTCTCCCTGATGTCTTTTTTTTTTTGAGAAAGGATTTTACCAGGAAGGATACATTGAGATTTCTCTCGTTTTCAAGTATGTCCTGGGTGGCGAGTATGTACTGTTAGGTGTCTTGCTCAAGGACACTTACTGGAGAGGTGCTCTGGTCGGGATTCAAACCTGGGTCACCACGGTGCACTTTGTTGTGTTTTTAAGACATTTCTGAGATTCTTTAGTATTTAAAATTCATCAGAAGATAGTTATTTTTAGACAAATATCAATTTCATATTAATCGGCCGATTTATGCTGCAATTGAAAGCATGAACATGTAGTTATATGCACACCCTGTAAAGATTGCTTTAAAATTTCCTTCAAGTATCTGTTACTCCCAGGCAAAACGTATTTCCCATGGAAATGTTCTTTAGAATTGCTTTACATAACTTGACTCGTGTAGGGAATGTTAACCATATGTGCACGAATCAAACAGGCCTTTCCATTCTGTTGCAGCACTGTCTGGAGTGCCCCTTATTACAAAAGTACAGATTGCATCTTTGTACTCCATTAATTCTACGTCTGCTAGAAGATCCTACCGTGTTTTAGAGAGGGAGAATCTGCTGTAAGATAACTAGCAGCAAGTTCATTTAAACTCCTCTCGCAGCACTATATGTTGATATACAATCCAAGTATTATGTGGAATTAATCAGTATAAAAGAACGTTTGCTAAATGAGATTCTGCTTCCAAGAAGAGCATGTGCAAAGCTCAGAGTTTACATATCAGGTTTACTGCGTGAGCTGATGAGATTTTATTTCATTGTTGTAATTAGAGATGTGCATTCGTTTCAGAAACATTCGGAATTTGGAACTAAATTTGATAATTCGTATTCGGAAGTACTTTCGAATAACGAATCGATACGAATTTGAAACGAAACAAAATGGTATATAACGAATTTATTTCATTTTACACTGTGTCATCATCATAAAATAAAAATTTGAGTAACTGATATCAACTACTGAATTTGAAATGAACTATCAAATACATATCAACTATCGAATTGATCTTAACTTACAATACAAGTAATAGTAAGCAAAGGACTTTATGAAACAAATTAATTTTGTTTCACTGTTTAATTTGACTCAAATACTAAATCTGTGACACAGCTTAAAATTTAACCCTAGCCTTTCTTTTAACAGGAAACTTTGATTAATTGGGGTTTTATCTAGTAATCCAAAATTCGAATTGATATCAACTATCGAATTGATATATGAAATTCGAATCGATTCAAAATTTCAAATCGATTTGATATTTCAAATCGATCCGAAACAAAATACGAAACAAAATTAGTTATGAAATTAGTTATGAAATTCCAAAAATGAAATGATTTAAAAACGTAACGAAACGAAACTAAACAAATTTTTCAGCCATGCACATGTTGTAATCATGTTTTATTGTGTTATTGCATTTTAGTAAACAGCTCCCAATTCACTTCGTTCTCCAAGCCAGTGCTGATCATGCTAAATGAATCAATAGCTTGAACAATTTTTTTTTTTTTTTTTTAAACACCCTTTTTTCAGCTGAGGATAAACAGTAACTTTGTGCTATTCTCTCCCTACACAGATATCATCAGGAGTTCTATTCAATAACACATATTGAAGTGACACCAATAGAAAATCACTTCTTTTGTGTTAGATTTTTGTGTTCTGTTCTTTCTTAGTTGGATATTGAATGTGCTTTGTTGTAGAGCACAAGGGCAATAAACAAAGTATAATGTAAACACCGGCATCACTGTAACACAATAAGTATTAGCAGTGACCTTGGCTATGTAACAGGTGGCTATGGAATTACACAATGTTCTATGTATTGATAAACTTTCACTGTTGTTGCATCTACACATGGAGTTTTGCTTTATTCCAATCATATATTATTGAGGCACAGCACCTATTTTTGTAGTAGCAGATGAGTTTACCTATTTTAACTGATATGTGTGTGTTATGTAAGGTAATCTTTACAGGACAAACAAAGACCTTAATGAGTTACCGTATATAATTGTTCTAGTGATATAGACATTGATGACTCTCTCCTACAACCTTAAACAGTATAGATCAATATCTAAATAAAAATAAATATTACGGTGAGTGTAATTTATTTAAGTGTTTTTCAAGTCAAAAGGAAAATCATTGATTAATAATTATAAAATAAAACAAAAATGTAATTTGAATGTTCTGTTAGTAGTCGTGGAATTAAAATATCAACGTCAATATCAACCATGTATTTACACAGCATTAGCTTTAAAAAATAATTACTGTGCCCACGAGAAGATGGAATAAGTTTGATTTTCCATTTTTTTTTCCAAGTTTTAATTTTTCAAATAATTGAAAAATTACATATAATAATTTAAATAGTCTGTACTTTTGACATGAATGAAATAGCAGGGATATCAAACTTCGGTCCCTAAGATGTTGATGGCTTACAATTCCCAGGATTCTTTGGTTGAACTAGATGGCTTGAGAATCATAGGAGTTATAGCCAGAAACATGGGGGGGGGGGCAGAGTTTGACAGCCTTGCTCTATGGCATCAAATACATTGGATTTGGGTTACAGGACTCATCATGTTATTTTGGCTTGTTAAATAAACTTTAAAGTTGTGATTGGATACAGCCAAAGAGTGGATCCCATCCCACTGATTGATTAACACTAAACTGTGGCTACTTTTTTTTGGCAAAAAAATAACTCGATGAACTGATATAGGAAAAGCCAGTTTTGAGGAGACAAATATGATTTTTTTCCCCCAGTAATCATATGTCCTTGTGTATTGGTGTGGTATCCATTAACTGTTGTGAAAGTTCTTTTTTCTTTCATTTTCACATCCAGAGAATAGATCTGCTATCTGTCAGTCATCTGAAAGACTCAGTTTATCCCTTAGAAAACCTTCCAGAGAAGATTATATTTATTAGTCCCTTGGAATGCTGTCAGGAGTTTGTACAAGACGTTATCTTATAGTCTGTAAGTATGTTTGGGTTAAGTGCCACCTATTCAGATTTTTCATCGAGTTCCAGACAGACAGGGGTAAAGCCAGGCAGTATTTCATGCTGCTCTTGTGTGGCTAAAGTGGTTTTCTAATCAATTATAGTAAAAGATTTCTCTAGTAGGTAAATGGATGCTTTGTACTAACACATTAACGCAAATATGACCTTTACACTTATGTACATACAAGGTATTTCCCCATTCAACAGGTATTACAACATTCAGCACAACTACAATATACAATATGCCTATATATATACGTATATATTTGCCTATATAAATAATCTGTATTTGCAAAATATACACACATATACATATATACTCAGACTTTCAGACATATAAAGATACTTCTTACAGTTTGGATCGCCCTTCATATGCTATTTCAAACTGAAATTTTCATAAAGCAATTTTTTTTAACGTTCAGAAATTTCAATATATTATTTTGTTCTGTTTCTGACTGGAAACTCAACGTTAGACATGAACATAGGCGTACGCCCAGGCACACCCTAACGTTGGGTGACAGCTTCATCTTTGACCCCCTACATTGATCTTTTGGATGTTCATTATCTGGTTCATGATAAATAGTATGAAAATTGACTGTATCATTCCATAAACATTGGTTATTCCCAACTAAAAATAAATGTTCTGTGCTAAATACCGGCTGGGTGGAGTAGAGGTAACATCACTGCTCTGCATGGAGAGCCTTTGGAGTCATGGGTTCGATCCCAGCGAGCAGCCTCTCCAGTAAGTGTCCTTGGCAAGACACCTAACGGTACATACTCGCCACCCAGGACATACTTGAAAACTAGAGAAATCTCAATGTATCCTTCCTGGTAAAATCCTTTCTCAAAAAAAATGTTCTCAGTATAAATGTGTAGTTAATAAATATTCCATGGGTGCACACCCTAATGAAATGGGATGCCCACACCAATGGACATGAACATATGGAATTTGCTCACAGTCATTGGGTCAGCTATATATATTTTTTTTTTGAGAAAGGATTTTACCAGGAAGGATAAATTGAGATTTCTCTTGTTTTAAAGTATGTCCTGGGTGGCGAGTATGTACCGTTAAGTGTCTTGCCCAAGGACACTTACTGGAGAGGAGCTCTTGCCAGGATCAAACCTGAGTCTCCACAGACTCTCTCCATGCAGAGCAGTTACCTCTACTCCACCCAGCCGGTTTTAAATTGCATTTTCTCAATCCAGATGCACTTTGGCTGTGATATCCCGTTAGGGCAGGGGTCTCAAACTCACGGCCCCCAGATGTTTTAGCCTACAAGTCCCAGAATGCTTTGAATGCAATATATGGCAAGGGAATCATGGAAGTTGTAGTTCAGAAACATCAGGGGGGCCAGAGTTTGAGACCCCTGCGTTAGGGGATTGATTGTCATATCAGACAGTCAATACAGTCAATACAGTCTGGTAAGAGTGAGAATTTAGTTTCTCTCCAGTGAAATTATTAATCTTGCATTAATAACGTATATAAGTGAGTTTTCAAAGAATACATTTTGGTTTTAATGATTTTCAATGAAAAAATGTGTAAACATGTTTTTTGATAGCGAAGGGGTTATGGCCCACTTGAGTGGATTGTTTAGCCCAAAGAACCAGCTCTAGCTATAAGTAAATTGAATATTGGGGGAAATATTGTCAATTTTGCTGCAAAAAAAGTGGGCAAAAATCTATATAATCTCATAAAATGCCTCAAAGAACATCTGCAGATTCTCTCTAAAATGATATTTGCATATATATATATATATAATACCATTGTTATATTGTTACTTACATTGATGAATGCTCGGCAAAAACTTGAAAAGGTGGTCATCATATTTTTAAAATGAGTTTAATAAATAATGGCTTTTGTTTTGGAATCCTCTGAGTGCTTACCTATTATATTTTTCTTTGCACAATTGTTCCTGGGCAGTGGGCACCTCCTTGATTATGCTAAAAGTAATGATTTGGAGAGTGTAAAATCTTTAACACATATACAGTATGTTAATACATCATGCACCCCTAGCCAAAGAATGCTAAGTAGCCTTCATTTGCATACACAGCTCCATTAACTAACCTTGGTCTTATTGTGCTCTATGTTTATTGTTATAGTGCTGCACAGGTCTTATTGCTCTATGATTATGGGTGTGCATAAAGATTTTATACACATGCCCCTATCTCTGCTTTGTCTGTGCCAAATAAGAAATTCGGCAGTACATATATCTGACGTTAGCAAAAAATTATATTTCCTCTTCTCCCCATCCTCCTATCTTCCTTGGTTTTCATAGTTTATCTCAATTGTATCAAAATGAGAAAAATAATATTGAAGAAAGTTGTATTTTTTCTCTGACACGTATATCTTTCTAGCTCTCGTGAGTAGCTTAAATCTTGTCTCCAGCATTACCCTTTCCCAAGACTTTTATTTGAACCTTTGCAAGATGACTGGAAAATAAATCACAAGCTGCAGGAAAATACTTCCACTTCATGTTCCTGGAATTCGCACCCTGCAAAGAATCTCAACATTCATGCGGATTTTGCTATTACCATTTTTTCGTTGATCTCAGAATTAGTGTTTCAACAGCGACTTCCATATTTTCGTTTATCAATATTTGAATTAAGAATCACAATAGAATTGTCAGCTTTGTCGTGGGTAGTCTTTATGCTATTACTGATTTAGATGGGAAAAAACGTTAAAAGCAACATTCTTTATACACAGGTATCATAGTTGTTTGAAAAGATATTTATCATAAAACCTACATTTTCTTAATTGCGTGCTTTTACCTAAATTGAAATAACTCAATAGAATAACTTTTTTCATTTCTTAGGTTGACATGTTTAATGCATAATCTTCTCAACCAAACTTTCCTATTGGTTTTTTTAGGGCGTTATTCAGAGAGCATCTCTCTCATTCCCCGCACTTCGGGAAATCAAATTTCCCCACCATGTGGACAATTCATCATTCACTGCAAGGCCCCCATTGTGCAGGGAAAACCTGTCGCAAACCTGCCGAAAAGCCACCGAACACCTGATGAAAACCCACCAAAATCCCACTGGAACCGCCGCAATAAACAAGCTGAACACGTCGGAAAAAGCCTATTAGCTGCCGAACACAGCGACGACCAGCCGCCGGAAAAAGTCGACAAGGAGATGAACGGGGTTAAAAAAAAAACAATACTCTTGAAAGTATCAAAATTTAAACTCTGTTTGCAAAAAAAACTACTGAACGAAAATGCCTGGAATTTACATATAAGGTCCTATGAATGATAATAAAAAGGTCTGTTACAAAAAAAAGGAAAACCACTTTTAAAAGGAAAATGGGGGAAAAGTTGCAGAAAAAATCCTAAAAAATGCCTAAAAGATCTGAAAAAAATCAATAAATAAAGAAACTTTTTACTGCAGAGTAAAATAATAAATGGTTTATTAAATATTGGATTAAAAGGGGAATATTTTTAACATTGAAGCCTATGGGATTCTCCTGAATAAACGGGGTTGGAGGCTCTGCAGATTACCCAGGTGAAGCTGTGGATAGTCCTCAGATTACCCGGGTGAAGCTTCAGATTTGCACATTATCCGGGTAAAGTGTGAATTTTTCAGCTCTTCCAGACTGTTACCCAAGGACAGTTGGTTAGTCCTAACATTACCCGGGTAAAGTCCGAAATTTTCTTTTTTTTGCAGCTTTACCCAGCGGATTTGGGTAATGTCAGGATTACCCGGGTAATCCTAGGATTAACCGCACTTTGGGCGTTACCCGTAACATATACAGTACATATCTAAATGAATTTGATTTACCTGTTCTGCTTCCAGTCGATCAGATGCACCAATGAAGCCTAACATACAACAGAGGTAGGATCAGGAAGCAACTTAGTTCCATGATACTGTCATTAGAATTCCAGATGATGGATGCTTCTCTTTGTAAGAGGGAAGGAAATCTCGGTGATTTATTCAAAGAAAAGATTTATCAGGAATGCTACCTTTGATATAAGAACTCTACAACCTGGAATTCATTTTCCACAAAATGTTATAACATGTCCAGGACTCGACTTATTAGGAGCAGGAACCCACGATGCAGTAGATGGTGCACACCCTTGCAGAACCACAGGGGTTCAATTCCAGTCAGGTTTTTTGAAGGGATTGCCATGCCTCGCTGCAGTTCTTGTGGTGGACCCTGACACAAAACCAGCCAAAAATGGTAGCACACTAGCTGTAATATGATTGCCATTTGACCTTTTGCAACAATGTGAAAATAAATCAATATGCATTAACATGCGCTTAATCTTGAAACATGACAGGCTATATAACTTAATACTTAATAACATTGATAAAAATGTATTCCACTTAAAAATTATTTTTAAAAAACGTCAGTACATAATTCTCTGCCATTTTTTTAAATGTTTTTTGTTGTAGAGAAAAAAAATATATATATATAAAGCCAGGTCAGAAGTTAAGTAAGAGTTATGCCTTGCCTATATCAACATAAATTACATTACCTAGCATGTGCTGGACAGTCTGTTTCAGATTAGTATCTTCTGCAACCTATTCTTAGACAGTTATTTCTCCAGGCATATAACAAACTGACACAAGGAAATAATTCTCTAAATTGTCAAACTAATGATAAGCTTGTTCCTTTTCTCATATCATAGCAATGTTTGTTGAAAGTTCCAGTAAAAAAGAAAGAAGAAAAAAGTATCTCCAATGCGAGTCAAATAATTTTCATTCATTCCATAACAGTATGGTTTTCACATCAAGCCTTTAGTGCTCACATTACTAGATCCCTGTATATGTTTATTTACATTATACCATAATTCCAGTCTATATTCCCTTGTGTCATTCGTATTCTAGGTCTAGTCCAAATGCTCTTTGGTATATATTTATATGCACAGGGCCAGATTTATAACTAGGCAGAGTAGGCATGTGCCTACGGGCGCCTGCCACAAAGGCCACCTTGCTCTGTAAAAAAATATGTATTTTGTTTTTACAATTTACAATAATTTAGACCACTGTATCTCTGAAGCCCTAAGAGCTAGAGGAACACATGAAGTATCACTGGAAAGGTCAGATTATGGCCTTTCCAGTGATACCAGCTATAACCTGTTTAGATTTATATAAAAATAAAATAACAAATAAATTATTTTTTTTCTAACGCAGCACCCCTACTCTCCGAATGCCCATACCTACTCTCATACTGATGTTCCATCTTTACTCCATCCTTCCACTCGTTTGTGTCCTGTTTTTCTTCCCACCAGGCCAGTATCTGTATTCTTTTCATTTCTTACTAAACTCTATCCTACAGTAATCACAGACTTTTCTCAGTTGCACATTATGAGGAACTGGGGATGTTTTTATTAAATCATTGTTGTGTGACCCAGCAACATTTCAACCCCTTGCAGACCTTAGGTCTCGATTTAATCCTATCGGACAAATTTTAAAAAAATTTATTGGCTGCTTGTGGCAAGATGAAAAATATTCAGCCTGAGTTGATGTTCGAAAAATGCCACTGGTCCAACGAAATGTTTGCCAGAAAAAGGCTCCTGTTACTGTTATTTTCAATAATATCACCTTGTTCAGGTTTGAAATTTAATCCATCAAAAAAAAATAATCAGCCCTAAAAGATACCACATCACTAGCAATACTTATTTTCAGAGCAGTGAATCTTTTCAAAATTAACTGATGAAATAGTTACAGAAAAAAAACAGATGACCTTTAGGATAGGGTCAGACAAACACATTTTTCACGTCTACCGTCAAAAAGCGCGTTGATGCTTCCGGACGCATTTTATAACGGAAGACGCGATAGCAGTCATACGATGCGCATTGTCGGGCGCATTTTTTGACAGTAAAGAGAAGTAGCCTTTAGGAGCACGTGATATGTGGCTCAGCTAATTTGCTGATATATGTAGCCAAATGTTTAAACATAGAAAGGGTCACTCCAATGAAGGATTTATAATTACTCAATTGCCTGTTATTTAGAATATACACAGTCAAAAGTTCACAAGTCCTTCTTTATAGCCCCTCAAGGTTTAGGAAGAGTCTTCTTCTTTGGTCAGCTCAGCAGAATTTTCAAACTCTCATTGTGTCTGGCTGAGATTGATGGGAAGGATATTGCTCCATATCACAGTTTGGAAATTATTATAGTTACTGCTCTTTTGGTTGGTTGGTTCTTATACGCTACTGTTGGTGTGTATTTTATGAGGAGATCTTGATAGTGAGATTCTCCTTGGGAGCAGGGTTCCACTTGGGAGTATCACTGGAGGGATTCAGGTACAATGGTAGGGAGCTTCAGGGACAGGTCTGGTTGTCTGCACTTCCAGGAACGTTTAATGTTGAAGCCTTCAACAAACTGTGATATGGAGCAATATCCTGCCCATCAATCTCAGCCAGACACAATGAGAGTTTGAAAATTCTGCTGAGCTGACCAAAGAAGAAGACTCTTCCTAAACCTTGAGGGGCTATAAAGAAGGACTTGTGAACTTTTGACTGTGTATATTCTAAATAACAGGCAATTGAGTAATTATAAATCCTTCATTGGAGTGACCCTTTCTATGTTTAAACATTTGGCTACATATATCAGCAAATTAGCTGAGCCACATATCACGTGCGCCTAAAGGCTACTTCTCTTTACTATTACCCTGTGTTTTTGGTGTCAAACACTCGCCTTGGGCAGCACGGAAAAGTAGCAAACGTAGGTCCAAAGCGCCCACTGTTCCCACATTCCTGTTAGCATTTTTTGACAGAGCTATAAAAAAAATGGATGCGATGTAGGCCAGACATGTGCAGCATCTGACGTCTCGAAATCACGCACACACACCTCTATGCCGACGCAGCGCACTCTGTGCGTCAGTACTAGCGGTTCCACCTTCTCGAAAAAATGCATTCATTTGCCGCTTGCGTTGCGCGGCCGAACTTTCGTGCGGCCTTACTTCGTATATTGGCCGTCATTGGACGTCATTTGCTGCTACTACGGCCGTGATAAAGTGCGGCTGAACGCACGTTCGCACTGCGTTCGTCTGACCCCAGCCTAACTGCTTTGGCCCAAATATATTTCAAAATTATACAATATACATGGCCACCACAATGTGATTCTGTGTAACACTATGGGCACTATCGCCTGATGTTATAGCGTTAGCATCAGGTTAATTCAGTCTAGCGCCTGACCAACAAATCGTTTGCCTCTCGCTAAAAATGGGAAAAATTACTTAGAGATCTCTTGCGCTTTTGTACCTTTCTCTCTGAGAGAGCAGAAACGTCGGACTATGCGTTCTGGACTTTATAGTATGAAGACTCAATAAAATTTCTTGTATTTTACTTTTCTGAAAGTCCCTTAGTGCATCTATCACTGGCATTTAAATATATATATTTAACATTCATACAGACATTCATGGTCTGAAGAAAGTTCCAGGGTGGAACTGAAACGTTACCTTGTTATGGATTAATAAAGAATTATAAAGAAGAATTTTGAGCCTTTGAGTGCCGTCATTCCTTGTAAAGAATATATATATATAGTGATAGAGTGCTTTAGTTTGGTAACAGAATGTCTGGGAGAGTAATCGAGGGAAGATATTTAGGACTCAGTATCCTGCATGGCCTCTAACCTCTCGCACACTTGTTGTCAATTAATTAATTAAGCAGCAGGTAAATTCCCAGGCTGCTGACTCCTGGACAGAAGAGTTTAATCACACTGCTGAGAGCAGGGTGGGAAGCAGTAACACTTCTAGGAAATGCTGTGATTTTCTTTTGTTTATTAGATTACGTTACCTGGAAAGTCAGGATCATTGTATGTTTAGTAAATGCTCTAATTGAGCTAGGGTTTTGTTTCTAGTTTTAGATGAATCACCTGCAACAATGATTCAAAGCCAAGTGAGGCGTTTGTTTATGCTGGAATAAAAAGATCTCTTATTTCCACAACGTCAAGTCTGCGGCTGTTTATACCCTAGAACAGTGGTTCCCAACCCTGGTCCTCAAGTACCCCTAACAGGTCAGGTTTTCCAGCTATCTGAAGCACAGCACAGGTGATATGATTTGTTGCACAGTGATTGAAGGATTCAGTCTGCATTTCCTCAAGATGATCTGCAAAATCTGGCCTGTTAGGGGAACCCTGAGGACCGCGTTGGGAACCACTGCCCTAGAGGACCATGTTGTTTGGCTGGAACCAAGTTTCCTGAGTGGTTGCTGTATCACAATATATATCAGTGAAGTACTAGATGTCAGCAAAAAGCCTAGATGTGCGGATGAAGGCCACAATTGGAGACTGTGGAGACACAGGTTCGATTAAGAGCACCTCTCCAGTAAGTGTCCTTGGGTAAGACACCTAACGGTACATACTCGCCACCCAGGACATACGTGAAAACGAGAGAAATCTCAATGTATCCTTCCTGGTAAAATCCTTTCTCAAAATAAAATAATTTAAAAAAATCCTGTGTTAAATAGCCTTAATTGGGTGATAGGTGATACAAAGAGAGTTTTATATATTATAAGCTAAACAAATAAAAAAGGTAAAAGACAATTCTATAAATTTGTAAAAAAAAAGTAAAAACCAAATAGATTTTTGCTAGTTTTGTGTCAGGAAAATATGTCTTAGTGAAATAAATTATTATTGTATTCCTGCTACATAACCTACCTATTCCATAATAAAACCAGTGAAACGCAGCTATACTAGAAATAAAACATCAGTATCAACACACCTACTGAATTTTTACCATCCTTTCTTACAGTTTTATCCCCTCAAGTTGCAGAACCCACGTGTTTTATGAATCTCTTGCATTCAAAAATATCGCATTCAATTACTTTTAATGTGGGCTTTCTCGTACTTGCCTGTGGATTCCATGTGCGCAAGTGGATGTATCAGAAAAGTTCAAACCTAATTTTCCAAGGAAAGCGAGGTGTAGAATCAATATGCGATTATATAACCCCTGTACTAAAGAAATGTAACGCTGCATTAATTTTCTAACACTGTGAACTAACTACTGTCAAATCAAATATTGTACCCAGTGTCCTTTCTGGAGTCTATAATTTAACCAGATGAAGAATTACTGCTATGACAGATGCCATATGGTTTAATGTTTTAACAAGCAAAACACGAAGGGAGCTTTCGCTAAGGAGTAGAGAAAATTATATAGAATAAATGGAAATTTTAACAAGACCTGGGACTGCTACAGTGAAATGAAATGGAGATTTGATAAATTTGTATAAAGATATTCCATTTAAAGGGCAAATATGAAATGCTTACTGCAGATATTTGACATGAATTGAGTACTGTGATCTCATGTAATAAGACTAGCAGAGCTATAGGATGCCATTTGTGCAGCAGAGATCTCTAAGGACCATGATTGTCGACATGCTTGCATAAAAATAATTATCTTGCGGTATGCCCGAGCATTCTACATTGATTGTAATAAAGGAAACCGGCAGCATCCAAATATAGGGATGTTTAGTAATAGATATAGTGGAGACACGGGTATGCGTTGTGCCTACTTACGGCACTATCACCTCCTTAATGCTAGCGCTCACATAAATGAGAGTTAGCGCTATGTTAATTGAGATGATAACAAGAAAAAAAAATGTAACAAGAAGAAAAAAAAGAAAAAAATGGTGTCATCTGCGCTCGTTTCTATACAATTCCATGTGCAAGAAAACACTATCAGAGGTTTTAGTTTGCTTTAATGGCCATTGAAACGTAAGCTCACTCGCCCCATCAAGGCACTTCTTTGTAGAGTGAGTCCTAACCAATGTACCAAATGGCCACTAAAGCAAACTAAAACCTCTGAAAGTGTGTTGTTGCACATGGAATTGTATAGAAACGAGCGCAGATGACATAATTTTTTTCTTCTTGTTATGTTTTATACATGAACTGGGCTGTTACTCCTGGCTGTTTCAGGCGCTCTGGTGAGTACAGGTGCGATGCCATTTTTTCTGTATGTATGTATATTATGCTGTAACATCAGTTAGTCATTTTTGCTGCCGGTCCTTTTTCAATGGTTTTGTTTTCAACCCCAAATGGGAAGTGCTTGGTGCGTGTATAAATAAAACCCACCATTTTTCTGCCTCTCCTTAGCTGAAAAGCAGCAGGAGGGGCTTGGAGCTGCTCAGTAGAGCAGCTTTTGGTACATTGGTTAGGACTCACTCTACAAAGAGGTGCCTTGATGGGGCGAGTGAGCTTACGTTTCAATGGCCACTAAAGCAAACTAAAACCTCTGATAGTGTTTTGTTGCACATGGTATTGTACAGAAACAAGTGCAGATGACATCATTTTTTTTTCTTGTTATGTTTTATACATGAACTGGTTGTTACTCCTAGCTGTTGCAGCCGCTCTGGTGAGTACAGGCGCAAAGCCATTTTTTCTGTATGTATGTATAATTGAGACGATAGCATGCCGCATAAATCACCTCCCGATCGCTAACGGGTTAAAAACATCCGTTAGCGAATCGGTATTAGCGCCAACATACTGTACGTTGCGCTCCCTATACTTAACATGGGGCGCCGAGTGTAAGCAGAGAGCAATTATTAAGGTCACAAAGTCCAAAGGCTAATTACAAACAGTTGTCACTAACTAATAATGTTTGCTACAGCTCAGAGCTGGTGCTAACTGATTCCACTGCTGCAGAATCAGCTAGTTGCAGCTGTGAACCACCCCAAAAAATCAAATACTCCCATCTCATCCCGCGGCGGCAGCCCGATCCACCACTTCTGGCTGCCTGGAACAGAGTGAGACTATGGAAAAAAGTCCCCAGTCTCTCTCTGCTATCACTTTGTTGACCTGCAGGATCTTGCGAGAGGAGAGATCCTGCCAGTCATGTGACCCGACAGCAGAAGCCTCCATGGAGTCCTATGGCATTAGCACTGCCCCAAGCATCCTGGACTCTAGCAACTGCTACAGGGCACATAGCTGAGCGCGTCCTCCACATGGAAAGGGTTAATAGAGATCTCTTAAGTGACTTTTAGACTGGGGGAAGATTTGATGGCGTCTGGGAGGTTATTCCATAATTGCGGTGCTCTGTAGGAAATTGAGGATCGAGACACTTTCTCTTTGTATTGTGGTATTGTAAGTAAGGTGCAGGTCCTGGATCTGAGGTTATAGGATGAGGGAACTGCTGGGGGAAGCAGTCTATTCAGATAGAGTGGTAGCTTCCCAGAAAAGCTCTTAAACACCAGGTTGGAAAGGTTAAGAGTGTGTTGAGGTCTCTATCGAACAGGGATGCCGCCAGTCCCCAAAATCGGCTGAACAAAGAAAGGATAGGACCTTGAGTGGAGTTAAGTGCAAGAAAAGGGTTTGTTCGGGTTACGGGTACAGCAGGCCCAATCAAAGTCCATGACATTTCAACCCGAAGGTCTTAATCATACATCATACATGTATGATTAAGACCTTCGGGTCGAAACGCCACGGACTTTGATTGGGCCTGCTGTACCCGAATAAACCCTTTTCTTGCACTTAACTCCACTTGAGGTCCTATCCTTTCTTTGTTTAGCTCTGTTAACATGTCACAATGGTGGGTCATGTAGTTACATTGTAGCACATAGCGGCAGAATGAGTTATACAACGTAGTAAGTTTATGAAGGTGCTTTTGCGGGGCAGCTGCATACACTACATCTCCGTATTCAATAGCCGGCATAAGCATTTGTTGTACAATCTGCTTTCTTACCGCGGGGCACAGGCAGGATTTGTTACATGTTGTAACATACTACAAAATTGCACAAAATAATGACACAAGAACGATAAAGCAAGCAAATTACTGCACAATAGATAAAATGTAAACATAAAAAATACAAAAGAACAGCATAAAGTATGCCGCACTTGCATGCATTGTTCTAAACCAGCATGCTGTTAATAGCAAGAATTTTTGGCTTCAAAAATAGCGATATGCCTCAAGACATGATATATGTGTTCAAGCAACCTACTTATTACAATATTTAGAAGCTAGCTTATCTAACGCAATATTTCATTGAATACTGGTTTGGTTGGAAAGTAAGCACATACTTAAAATATTTGGTGCGGCACCTAGTTATATAATAAAAAAAAGCAATAATTCACTATTTAAATGTCAGTAAGCCATAAATAATACAGAAAAAAAGGAAAATTATAGCTTTCACAACTGCACTCTCTCTGCCCTCCTCAGACACGTCTGCTGATGTGCCCACAAGCAATCACAGACACGATCATTTTTCTATTACTGCTTGTGTCACCTTGGCCTGCGTAAAACTTCTTGTAATCTAACAGGCATAGCCCAGAAATATAATTACATACTATTTTCATTTGCCAAGAAATGTCAGATATGTTGACACAGAAAGACAGCAAGTATTAAAAATATATTGAAGAGAACTGCTTTATTAATTCACCAATACTTTACTTAGTGAGGGGAGGGGGGGGTCAATCATAAAATTGCCTCCTATGGGGTATTAAAATCATGGTTATTATATTTATTTGTTTGATTAAACGAGGATTATTTCCCAGCCATAATGCATAACAGGACAATATTCCACATATAACAAGGTGACATATAAATACACTCCTCATTCAGGCAGAAAGTAGACAGTCCGAGTATTACGATCAGTCTATTGTTCATAGACAGACCTATAATGTTACAATACTGGATCATCCTACATGCCATAATTCATCCCTTTTTTGCCTCGTTGAATACCATTAGCCAGAAGGCATCCAGCCAGAGTAGGTTCCCTTTGTCACATTCTACCACTCTATTGTATACACTAGGGGACCTATTACATTCTTCACGCAAAAACGCACGCGCAATGCGTGAATTTTTGCGTGAAGCGTTAAACTTTAACGCGCGTAAATTAACGCTGGTATTAAAATCCTCGCACATTTTTTCATCCGTCAAAAAATAACGCGCGTGAAATGGACGCGCACAAACGCGCGCGCAGTAATGTTGCGCGCAGAAATCAGTGTGTGGACTGTTTTTTTCACACGATTCAACCAATCAGAATTAAGAACCACAATTGTCTCATGTTAAGTTTTTGCACCTGTCAAAGTCAATCAGCGCATATGTGCCTCATAAATAAAAAAACACACACAACTTCTCAAATTTATTGGTTTGGAATGAGTTGAATGTGTAACTATACTTTGCTGCGTATTTTTTTTTTTGGGCTGGTGTATTTGGGTTCGGCCAGGTTGATAGAATTTGCCGTTAACACCAGCTTTTAGGAGTGCGCGCCAAGGCTGTGCGTTACAAACTGCGCATAGATTGTAATACTATCCGCGTACCAGCGCACAAACGCATTTGCGCTCACAATGATAAGGACGCGTGAAGTACAGTAAGCTCACACAGGGTTCGCGCAGGTTCGCCCGCGGTAGACGTATACGCGCGTTTGTTGCGCTGACATTGTAATATGACGTTCAGCGCAAAGGGTTTTGCCCCTCGCATTAATGCGTTTTTGCGTTGGCGCAAACGTATGCGCGAAGAATGTGATAGGGCCATAGTTTTTTTATCATATACCATATTCTATCCTGTATTTGTTATATTTCATCTCATATGATGAAATTAATCCTCATTAACATATTTTGTGAGACATCTTTTAAATTTTTTTTCATTTGTTTGCCGCATCTTATTACACATACAAAATTCATTTCTCTCAGGTTTGAGCCTGGAGGTGTCTAATCTAGGCTTGTGCACCGATTTTTTTTTCGGTTCGATTTGTTCGGATGTTTAAACTTTTCGATTCGGCTCGTTTCGACCAATTTCTGTTTCGATTCGGTTCGGATCGTTTTTCGTGTACATTTTTTTTTCGGAATATCGACCATTTTTCGTATTTTCGTGTCACTTTGCTCGTTTTTTGTATCGACTTTTCGGAAATTTCGGAAATTTTCGTTTTTTCGGAACGTCTGTTCTCCTCGTTTTCAAAGTGTCTACGATAATTCTGGCGATTCTATCGTGTTTTTTTTTATTAAATAAAGATCCTTTTTTTCTTATGAATAATTGAATATACATTTCACAACTTTATTTAGTCATATTAAAATGGTATGAAAGCCAAGGAACAAAAAAAATGAACAAAACGATTTAAAAAACGCTAAACTGACCCGAATGCCACAAGAAACAAGTGATACGCATTTACAAATACAAAATTTACAGAATCAGCGATATAACCGATAATAGTTAAATATACGATGTCCAGAATTACCGAAATGGAACCGAAATCACGAATGGAACCGAAATCATGAATAGAGCGAAAATAAATTTCGATTTGACACATTTCAAGTCCATTCGAAAATTCCGAAAATTTTTCGTTTCGGCTCGGAAAACTTTTCGGATCTGCCATTTTCGGATCTAAAAATTTTCGGAAAATCGGCCGCATCCGAAAACACGAATCGGGAAATTTCGTGAAAATTCCGAAATTCCGAAACGCACATCCCTAGTCTAATCCAATGGGCAATTTTTACGAGAAATTGAGCGGTGGTTCCAGTGTCAAAGCAAGCAGCAGACACATGATGGCCTGGTTAAATAGTTGAGTTGAGAAAGCCAGGTATCAATAAAGGTAACCCTCTAAGAGGGTTCACTAAGGCTGCGGTCACACGAGCGTTTTTGAGAGCAGAAGGAATGTCCATGAGAGTTGAAGGTCCTTCCACTATGACGTCCGTGTGGCCACCTTGCTGAGTGCAGTTAGTGCACATAGCGCTACAAAGCGCAATCCTCCTATGGAGGATCACTTATTGTAGCTCTGTCCTACGTCTGTCGTAGCTTTTTGACGCAGAGGCTGAAAGCATATCCGGTGGTATCGTGAGCAACTAGTGCTCACGCTACACTGTGTGGCCATCCCTGTCGAGCCATCACAAAGCTGCGACGGATGCAGGGAAGAGTGATCACACAGACGCACACAGTGCGCTCGTGTGACTGCAGCCTAAGAAGGAACCTATGTCTGAGCATCCTCATCCTCGCAAGTAGGGTTTATATATGGTGTGCTAGCCAAGACATACCCCGAAACCCAGACCCTGCCTTACAGTCTCTTCTCCTCTACCAATGGCAGAAAGGAAGGAAGACCCAGGCATCCCATGCAACTATGGTCTCGGTTACAGGCCCCAAGGCTCCTCCCCAGCCTGTTATACTTTTCTCGACATCCACTGGTGTCAATACATGGTGGAAGCCATCCAGCCTGTAGTTGACACCCACGTCAAGGGTTATCAATGGCAGTGCCTCCCGAAGAAGACCTCCTACAGGAGACGTGGTGAGTGCTGCAGAGCAGGACACGGATGTGGCAGTACCCAAGACCCCACAATTCCTTTACATTAAAATTAAACCCTTGTCATGAGGTAAACCATATTGACTTCTCTCTCGCTGATTAACGTTCCCTTTGAGAGACGGAGCACTGTCTCAACATAGATAAACATATTGTGTCTGAATTTTGCTCACTGCTCCCTTTTGGTCCATTGTGAGGTCGCTGATTACTGGACACATTTATGACATCACATAACTGTGCTCAAACAGAAACAGCTGCGATTGTCAGTCAACAGGAACGGAGCAACTCAAACTTCACTGGTGCTTTGCTCCAACAGGGGGCACCAGAATTCACATAAAAGGACCACCAAATAAGTAGATAAGAGCAGGCTTCACATATTGAGTAGTGCTAATAAATTTAATTGGAGATAGCAAATCCCACTATTTGTGACGTTTCGGCCACTGAGCCCTTAACCATACAAACAGTTAACGTATAGAAATCTATATATATATTCATAGGTCAATGAAAGGCCACAAGGGAGAAGTGGGGAGGGGCAAAGGTAGGAAACAGGGGGAGAAAATAAACAAATTCTAAATACATGGATATGTAAGCTAATGTGATAACCCAAACACATGATCATATACATTGTAATTCGATTTTCTCTTTGAAGGACTGAATAATGTCTTTCCACAGATGAGTACATTGTGTCTTTTCTTTTTTTTTACTCACTGCTCCCTTTTAGTCCATTGTGAGGCTGTTGGTTACTGGACATGTTTATGGCATCAAATGACGGTGTATCCTGACAAAGGCCATTGATTTGGCAGAATCGTTGCCACTCTAAGTAAACTTGCTTTATTGAAACTCTTAAGAGGGGGTGCTGGGATTGTTCTTTGAATGTATTGATGTATCCTGTATCGTCTTACTGCATATAAAAGCAGGTCATGTTTGATGGCGATTCATGCACTTCATGCTTTCTTTGTGTCTCTGACATCTGTACAATAACTGTATCTTCACTCTGTATAATTGTTGTTCACAGGCAATGACTGGAGCACAATTCCAAAGCCATAAATTACATTAAAATGCATAAAAATAAATAGGTGAAATTTCAAAAGTGAGAATTTGGTTATTAACAGATAATTAGTGTTGAATGTGAACTTCCTAATATTAAAATATATATATATATTAATATCACCATATGCAAAAATCAATATCACTTTCCTGTTGTGGAACAACAGCTGTGCTGTATTACAAGATAATGGCATAATGAATATGTGTATATGAAAATTACAAAGCTGGTAATATTATTAATGTGACCATGACACTGACCTCATCTAGCATCAGTCTAATAGAGAACCCTCTGGCGACGGATACGTATTTGTAACTAAATTCTAAATCTGAAAGCTGCGTGGAGTTATAGTATAAGACAAATTGTGCAGAAATTAGTTGTCACTGCCTCACAATATAGATCTTGAATGGGCGGAAAGAAATCCTTCTAACAGGTACAAGTAAAACACAACTTTCCGTTTATTTCAAGTGATTCTGAAAATAATTTTACCTGCTACATTTTATTCTGTAGAATACAAATCTCTAAAATTCGTCAATGTCAACTGATTCACATTATTATTATTATTATTATTATCCTTTATTTATATAGTGCCACAAATTCTGCAGCGCTTTATAGGATCAGTGTACAAGGAGGTGATACATTAGAATACCACACATGGATGATGACCTGATTCAGGGGGACCCTGTTCCCAAGGGAACTTACAATCTATGAGAAGCACAAGTATTTTTGTGAAAAAGGCGTATTCATATTGTTAGGTGTCTTGCCCAAGGACACTCGCTGGTGGCGTCTTCTGAGTGGGATTGAGTTGTCTTTCCATGATTGTAGAGCAGCGACCTGGTGGTTAAGTTCAACTCACTTCTTGTAAAGTTGAGACCTCTCCACAGTTGTACTGGAGGGATGTGCTGCACAGGATTTGACTTGCTTCTCCACAGACATAGAGACATAACCACTGGACTCCAGAGCCGATCTTGTGTGGTAGGTAAGTATGTGTGTCTTGCCCAAGGACACTTACTGGAGAGGTGCCCTGGCTGGGATTCAAACCTGAGTCTCCTTGGTTACAGAGCAGTGATGTTGCCTCTACTCCATCCAACCAGTATGCTACCTGGCCCAAAAAAATCACATTTAATTGGACTGCCTTTTGCTTTGATTACAGCACACATTTCCATGGAGTGGTTTCAAAACGCTTATGCAGTGTCACAACATTTATATTTTTGTCCTGAGTTGTATTGATGATGAGTTTCTAGGTGGGTTAAGGTCTTGACACTGTGGTGGCGAATCCTCATGTGAAAATGATGTCACAATGCACAATTTGAGCCATATGAGCCATCTTGGAAAATGCCCGCTGCACCATCAGAGAAGAAATAATCCATTGATGGAAAAACTTGCTCATTCAGCATTTTCAGGGAGTCACGTGACCTAATTTTTTGGCCGGCAGAAACATATTAAATATTGCAGTAATTATCGAATGGAATGATAATACCTGCTTTCTTAGTTAAATCCAGGTGTTGACTTTTTTTGGCCAGGCAATGTGTGCTGCTTTACTATACAATGCATCATTTTAGAATAGTTTAAGAAATCCTCTTTAAGGCTGATAATTACATTGTACCTACTTGTAAATTTCTGGCAATAAAAAAAAAATACTTGATGACTAAACTTGGCACCTAAGATGCATGTGAACTACATTTCCCATGATGCATAGTCTACCATGTGTAGTTCCCAAACATATGGCATTCCAAGGTTAACCATCATTGCAATGGTGACCACACATTCATATCACACTGAATCCAAAATAATATGCATCCATTTATGATGCATACGCCATCTCGATTTTTGATGAGCGTTGTCAACATTTTACATGGCTAAACAAAATAGAAGGCTTTTGTTTCACAGTCAACAATTCGGAAGCATGCCCATGAGCAGTCAGGATTTGTTGAGAAGTCTGTATGTGTTATCCGTAGGCGATAGCGCTTTCCCTGAATTCAATACTGCTGGCACAATTTAATGCAAACCCAATTTATGACTTAATGCTCCAGGGACCATACTGTGAGATTGTTACATTATTCTTTTCTAATCCTATTTGTGTTTTAATTTGCAAAGTCTGTAATGAAGTACATGCCTTGAATAGATTCGAGATCTTCCACAGTGCTTCTAACTCGATTTAATATAATATGTTTTACAGTTTTCATTCCATACCCCACTGGTCAGGCCAGGATTAGTTCTTTATTCCGACACATGAAGTGACTTGAATTGCAACATAACATGTTTCAGACAGTTGCTATTGCAGTAATATATATATATATATATTTATTATTTTTTATTTGTTTGTTTAGAAAGTGCCACCATGTTCCACCGCAACACTGAGGGGTAAGTGATATGTATGGTGACTACACCAGAAAAAAAGCAGAAAAACAATTGCTTGCTGTCGTTTTAACATTTTTAAAAAGATGTTTAAAAATAGAATCAGTTATTCTTAGTGTTCTGTCTTAATGAAAAAAGCCCTAAACAGGTTAATGTCATTAGAAATGGAATATTTTACTTACTTTATATTTTAATTTTTTTTCCCCCATTCATTCTATTTATTCTACTCATTCATTCCCCATAAAATAAGCATTTAGGTTACAGTACTGTATCAGTCAAAAAAAATATTTTCTGAACTATATTCAACTGTGTGAGATTTGTTGACACTAAATAATTTCAAAGACACAAATAACATACTTTAAAAAAATATATTATTTTTAGCAGTTGATTTATAGCACTATTGGATAATAATGTGTTTTTCATGTAGCACTTTTCTTCAAAAGCCAAGAGGACACAAACAATTTAGTGCTCACTCTATGATATACCCATATCATTAATCAGATGGTTAATAGATGTTGACCCTGAAAGGATCCAGAACCGAATCGGTCCTCACAGGAATCAAATCTGAAACCTTGGGGTTAGAATGAGTAGGATAGACAGCTCTGCATAAAGGTAACAGGCTCATGTAAGAGAGTAAATGTGAAGTCATATACAAGATGCAAAAAATAAATTTCTATAGGGGTATATGCAGTAGGTAGAGATGTGGTCCTCTTAGATTGTAAGCTCTCGAGCAGGGTCCTCTCTCCTACTGTTCTGTGTGTTTAACTTGTATCTATATTTGTTATTCTGTCTCACCCATTGTACAGCGATACGGAACTTGCTAGCGCTTCATAAATGTAACTTTAATTGTATCGCACGAATATCAGAAATATCAGAGAATCACTCTTGCATTAGAGGTGCTCCACTTTAAGAACTTAATTCATGATCCCTTCTCATGTATAGTCCAATTCAGGAACTTTCGTGAGGCTAGTTGAATATTTTATTTATTTATTGTTGTTTTTTTTAAGTGTTCACAAACCTTATATGTAGAAACTATGGAATGGTAAAAGTCTACGGGCTCTATTACAGCAGGGGGGTTTTGCGCAAAGCATTAAACGTTAACGCGTGAAAAATAACAGTGGTATTACAATCCGTGCACATTTTTTCACCGTCAAAAAATAACGCACGTAAAAAACACGCGAAAAATGCGGGCGCATTAACATTGCGCGCAGAAATGGGTGAGCAGACTCTTTTTTCACGCGATTCAGCCAATCAGAATTAAGAACCTTAATTGTCTCACGTTAAGTTTTTGCGCTTGTCAAAGTCAATCTGGGCATGTATGCTGCATCAAAAAAAAAACACGTGCAACTTCTCAAATTTATTGTTTGGGTATGTGTAGAATGTGTAACTACAGTATACTTAGCTGTATTTATTTTTTCGTGCTGGTGTATTTGGTTTTGGCCAGGTCCGTCAGATTTGCCTTTAACACCAGCTTTTCAAAGACGTTAAAGTTATGCGCGCAAACGTTGTCCGTTAAATTTTGCACATAGATTGTAATACCATCTGCATACTTTTGAAGCCACTTGTACAAGTAGAGTCAACCCTGCATAGGAAGGGATGTGCAGGAGCAACAGAAGGACACCGATAACTATTTGCTACCAGTGTTCCGTTGCTTTACGCTAGACTAGGATGCAGAGTGGATTGTGTTGCCCTCTGCACCGAGGGACTGAGTCAAGTTCAGCATTTTTTTTAATCTGTTTAAATTGAAATTTTAATTGATTTTGCAAAAGTAATTCACATAGCACCAGGCTCTGAGAGACAGTATTCTTTCAGGAATACCAGCATGACCCTAGAACAGTGAGCTATGTTGGAACAATAAGTTATGTTTCTGCCCAGAGCTGTTATTAATGGCTCCTTTACAAAGCATATAGGTGTATATAGGAGCTGTTAATATATAGTATGGAGTCACAACATCTGAACCACCAGCAAAGGAAGCTTGTGACTTGTTTGGAATAGTGGCTACAGCTGGAGCTATTAGATGGCAATTCACTCAGGGCTTTCCCTCTCCATTGCGGCATGCCACAGTCACATGACAGACAGCAAAACGTTAATGGGGATTAACTCCCTTATTTCAACTAATTAAGTCAGCAAAAAAAGCTGAGAAATTTAAAGGGAGTGATTCCCTGTCAAATGAGCCCAATGTGTTTTGGGCATGACAGTGTCACTGTGTAAGTCATTCTTGATTGGCAACTCAGCTGTGCAACTAGGATTAAGGGAACAGATTTTAAGGAGGTAGCATTTTTAAAAAATATTTGCCATCTCAGCGAAAGGCTTGTTAGAAGGAAAAACTCACACATATACAGTCAGGTCCAGAAATATTGGGACATGGACACAATTCTAACATCTTTGGCTCTATACACCACCACAATGGAGTTGGAATGAAACAAACACAATGTGCTTTAACTGCAGACTGTCAGCTTTAATTTGAGGGTATGTACATCCAACTCAGGTGAACGGTGTAGGACCTACAGCAGTTTGCAGATGTGCCTCCCACTTGTTAAGGGACCAAATTAAAGCTGACAGTCTGCAGTTAAAGCACATTGTGTTTGTTTCATTCCAACTCCATTGTGGTGGTGTATAGAGCCAAAGATGTTAGAATTTTGTCGATGTCCCAATATTTCTGGACTTGACTGTATATATATATATATACATCATTCCTTATTTTTTTCAGTAATCTCCCTTTCTATATAGGGCTGCAAAGTCTTAAAACGCCTTGTAATGAGACTCTAAATTATAATAAATAAATTGCTATAATTAAGATTTCTTCTTTTGTTCTAAATCACATATTAATTCATATAAATGGCCCTTTTATGCCATAAATATTTGTTTTAATTTCAAGTTAACAAATTTATTTGATTCTAGGGAGAACAGGGAGAGGGGTTCAGCAGGATCAGGGAAACCAACAAGCCTAAATACATCCCAATGGGTGGGTGCATTTTTTTTTTTTTGAGAAAGTATTTTACCAGGAAGGATACATTGAGATTTCTCTTGTTTTCAAGTATGTCCTGGGTGGCGAGTATGTACCGTTAGGTGTCTTGCCCAAGGATACTTACTGGAGAGGTGCTTTTGACGGGATTCCAGCCTCTGTCTCCACGGTTAAAGAGCAGTGATGTCACCTCTACTCCATCCAGCTGGTACAATTGGCTTAAAGCTATGTGCTGTAAAAAGAAGCTCCAACGTTGTAATGTGAAAAATGGAGGATCGTGAGACACTCTTTTAGCAAAGTGAATTCAAAAAAAAAAGAGTAAAATAAAAGGATATATATGCTGTTAATATACCACTAAAACTGATGGTGTTTAGCGCCAATGTGGCACAGATGCTTAATTTTATTTACAGAAATAAACTCTCTTATAGGACGAATTTGAAATAATCATGTTGTGCTGCAGCCCATTCATTATTTCTTTTTCTGACATTAAATAGGGGCAGCTGAGTATGCAAAGCATTATCTCAAAACAGGTGCAGCTATAAAAGGTACAGATGGCACCGGTGAAGATGACTAACCTTTAGCAGCGATGACAGTATAATATCACTTGTTTTTATGCGGGAGATGTACCATAGAGGTGACAGAACAGCAACACATGCAATGTCAAAATCTGCATATCTCACAGTTCAGTTAACACTTGAGTTCAGGAAAATACATGTTTCTATATTTATATATGTATCAGGTGTCTCACAATTTACCGGGATACAGAGGGAGAGGAAAATGAGGAAACAGCTGGTGAACACGGGTTAGAGATGCAGATATATTATCTGGGTGTTTCCAGACATTGATTAAATGTATTTTACCAAAACCTTTATTTTCCCAAAATTTTGTAATTTCAACCTCCAACAATTCCACATTTCAAGAACATCCTCCAACAATGATTTTAGTGTATGGATCAGGGGTCAACATCCTAAGCCCTCCAGATGTTCCTAGAATCATAATCTCCCATGATTCTCAGCTACTCATTAGGATGGCAGAGCATCATGGGAAATGTAGTTCCAAAACATCTGGGGCACTATCAGCTGCCCGGAATAAAAACGCTAACTTCCCCTTAACATCCCGGGTTCCCCAGCAGATCGCGGGGCAGGTGTCGAGTCTGGCAGCCTACCCCTTAGCGATCGCTAAGTTTACGGATGCTGGGGCAGCGCTACAGCACCGTCCCCAGCATCCCCTCCATGGTGTCCATAGGAAGCCATGGAGGATCGTGCTGTTGGGTCACATGACCGGCAGGATCTTGCCTCTCCTGAGATCCTGCTGGTTGGCGGAGTGATCGCCGAGGGAGACAGGGGACTTTCATCCCCCAGCCTCCCTCTGCTCCCGGCGGCCAGTAGCATCGGGCAGGGTCGGATCGGGCCGCCGTTCTCGCTGCGGGATGAGAGGTGAGTATTTGCTTTTTGGGGGGTTTTGAGCTGTAGGTAACGGATTCTGCAGCAGCGCAATCTGTTACCTACATCTCTGAGCAGGTGGTAACTATTTCGTTAGCGCCAGCTCTTAGTAACTAGCGTTAGGACCAAGTGATCCCAACGCTAGTTAATCTGTGTTTGAACTTTGCGCTCCCCATGTTAGGTATAGGGAGCGCAAAGTAGAGTAAACTCGCGCTACGAAACGCTAATTAGCGACCGCTAATGGTTTTTTTAACCCATTAGCGATTCAAAGGTGATGTGGGCGCAGCGCTATGACCTCCTTTAAGCTACCGCTAACGCTGATGCTAGTGTTAGCATGAAGGAAGTGATAGAGCCCCCGGAGGGCCAAGGATGCTGACCCCTGGTCTAAATCTGATCTCAAGAAATTAGTGCTTGAAAAATGTTAAATACAGTAATTGTTTTTTTTAGAATAGAGATGTTCCCACCATTATAAGTATGTACACAAGGACTCAAAAGTATGAGGGTTTGTTTCCAGTTTTCAAACAGCACTGGAAATTAAATGGCCAAAGAAAAAAAAGGTGGTTTGAAACTAGACCATAAAATGTATTTTTCACAAACCAATAAACATAATGTACAGCTCTAAAGAGATAGTCTAGTTAAAACGTTTATTAGGAAATGCAATTGATCCCTAATAGCTCTTGGAGGCTTGTGTTTCAACCAATGCCAAGGCATTAAACACGCCTAAAGTCTTAGCACTTGGCTCCATAGATATCTCCATAGATATCTATGGACCTATTGAAATACGGCATGTTATATTTTGATAAAAAATACTTTCTAAAATAATCACTAGAAATTAAAACTGTACCAACATTAATAGGAAATCCCTAGAAATATAAAACCCCTTACTAGTTACAGAGACTCTCCTGCAAGTTGATGCAACTCGCAAACTCATGATTAGGCTTAGTGAATCTCTTGAGGTTTTTTTTTTTGAGAAAGGATTTTACCAGGAAAGATACATTGAGATTTCTCTCGTTTTCAAGTATGTCCTGGGTGGCGAGTATGTACTGTTAGGCTGGCGGCACACGAGCAGAGGAAGGAACATCCGTAAAAGTGGACGTTCCTTCCACTCTCTGCGCTCAGCGTACAAAGCGCGATCCTCCTATGGAGAATCGCGCTTTGTATCCTTTCAGCGTCCGTTTAGCTTTTTGACGGGGAGGGCTTTTTCACGTCCGGTGGAGGACCTTCCCCATCAAAACCCCACAGACGCAGGGAAGTGCGGGCGCATTTGAGCCATAAATACGCTAGTGTGCCGGGGGCCTTAGGTGTCTTGCCCAAGGACAATTACTGGAGAGGTGCTCTTGCCAGGATCGAACCCATGTCTCCACAGGCTCTCTCCACGCAGAGCAGTGATGTTACCCCTACTCCACCCAGCCAGTTGCAAGATTCTTGTTAAGAGATAAATATACGTAATGCTCCTGGAACAGCTATGTTCATTTCTTTCAAGTGCAATTGAGACTTGAAAGTATATAATATAGATAGTGCATCTACTCACTCCGAGGGTTCCAAGCTGAAATGCTCTACTAAACCACGTGGCATCAGAGAATCCAAAAGGACACATCCATCTCCCCTCCACAAATGTACTTACTGTGCAGAAGTGAACGACTCAACATATACATTTCTTTTTCAAATAGCGTGAATGTTAGCTATGGTGGCTCTAGTGCAGGCTGCCCATATTACATTCCGAACACTAACGGGTTGAAAAACCTGTTACCGACTCAGATTTTGTGCTTTTCAGCGAGAGCTTACTGTACTTTGCGCTCCCCATGCTTAACATGGCGAGCGCAAAGAGTTAATTAACGTTAGGATTACAAAATCCTAACTCTACTTACGCCCCGCTGCGGTAAACTGAAACGTTAACCACAGCTAGAAGCTGGTGCTTCTGCGAAATCAGTCAGCACCAGCCGAAAAAAATACCAAAAAACAGATAGTCACCTCTCATCCCACAGCAAGAACGGTGCCATGATCCACCTCTTCTGGCCACCGGGAGCAGAGAAAGACTGGGGGAAAAAGTCCCCCAGTCTCCCTCTGCAAATCACTCCGCCGACCTGCCAGATTTCGCGAGGCGAGATCCTGCAGGTCATGTGACCGGCAGTGGAAGCCTCAATGGAGTCCTATGGACTCCACGGAGGGGGGTGCTCGCGGCAGAGCATCTCGAGGCTTAGCGCCACGTTATGGGGCAGGCAGGTCTGGATTAGCATCTGCCTCGTAATATCATGCTAAAACAGGGACGCAAAAGAGAAACCAGGTGCAGGTTATCCTCCTTAGCGTCCCCGTTTTAGCGCAAAGATTATAATATGGCCCAAAATGGGCAGAATACTACAAAGGTGTACCTGGAAAAGTCACAAAATGTTACGCTTTGTGTGCCTGGTTCATCAGGTTTGTGCAGTAGGGATAGCTGGAGGACCCACTCCTCCACTGAGGAGACAAAAACAAAGACAGCCCTATATTTTCAACTGGCAACAGTGATTTCATTGGGTGGTGGGAGGATGTAAGAGTCAGAAGAAGAAGGACAAAGGGGGGACGGACTCTGGACTATCCAATTGTATTTAATGTCCTTTAGTCATGATACTATTGTTATATTTCCATTCATTCACATAGATTACATCATGCAATACACCGTGATTTCCACAACTCCATCATTCAAAAATTGTGTATAAACAGCAGGCGGTAGAGGAATAATACACTCTGTGTAAAGGAGAAGGATGATTTGGTGTGTGTACTTTTGATGTTTAAGACTGTATGTGAAATGATGTATAGTGTTTATTTTTCTTATACAATCACAGTGTTTTAACCACAGGTCAATGCTTCAGAATGGTTTTATATGGAAACAAAACAAAAAAAATGATCCTAATGAGATGATATCTCCAGTTTTAAAGAATGATAATTGTTTAATCATAAATATTTTAATGAAACCAGGAGCTCATAGGATTCAATGAGCATGTTAAATGGTAGTAATTACTGCTGCTTTATTACTGTAGTAACTCAGAAGTCTCTTTTAGAATCTCTGTTCTATTAGGTACACTTTGCTTCTTTTAAGGACATTTATAGCCATAATAATTTAAAGAGCCTTGTTTATTTGCTTGGGTAGTATTTAAGATAATGTCAATGGAAAAGGAAAGGAGTGGAAAAACGTTGCTGTATCCATGTTTAAACAAGACATATTGGGGAATTGGGGAACAAAGAGAGTATGAATATTTATATTGTGATATTCTCACCGTTTATAATAAGCACAGTGTTTTGAGATGTGATATAAAATGTCTTACATATAGACGTTCAATAAGCCTTTCAATTGTAACTAATGTTGGCCAGTTGGGTGACTCTCTAAATGATTGCTCCAAATATTCCTAAATAATAGCAGGGTTCCATTTATTGTAGCTAACATCACAATGGAGTTGTCACCATAGTATGTAGATCGGAACTGATGTTTTTGCCTCTAAATACCTACCAGGTGCTACACTAGCAGATTACTATCCATACAAGTAAAAATTGCCACCATTCACCTAAAAGAGGTCACGTGTAATTTTTTTCTTCTACACAACCTAGGGGGATTGCATGCTTTAGGTGTCACATGACATCCTTCCCCTCTTCCCTACCATTGAGTATAAACGATCTTCAACTGCCCTGAGATCCAGTAAACTCGATCTGGTTTTATTCTGGAGTAATACAAAGGAATTTTGTTTATTGCAAATTAGTTTGTAAATGGGCTCCAGAATATGCCCCTGAAGTTTCCACACATCAGACATGACAGTTTTGAGTTCCCTTTGTTCCTGGAAGGAAACACGGAGCCTGAGTTGTAAAATAACATGTAGAAGTTCCGTTTTGTCAGATGAGGGAGCACTGCACTCCTACCTACAGTGAAAAAATACAATAGCGTGTTTCTGTGTATTTTTACTAGGTATAATGAAAAGTGACTTTCCATATAACCAGTGAGTCTTGATAGTGGATTTAAGAAAGTTACATGCTAGTGAAGGGGTTAACTTTGTAATATTTCATAGAAGGTCTGACAAAACAGACATAGACTTAAGTCGATACACCATTTTTGAAGAATAATATTAATTATCAACTAAGCTAAGTACGGTAGTTGTAATGACCATAATAACATTTCCACATATATAATGACTTAACAGGAAAGATGGTTTGTACAAAAATGTTACATTTATTAATAAAATCAATATGTAAAGTAAACACCGTTATACCAAGCACCTGTTCTATTCCCGGCACTTGAGATTGCTGCAAACTGTAACGTTGGGACCTTCCAGCCCTACCTGTGTGCTTGAGGGCAGCATGTCTGATGCTGCTCGCTGACCAATGCCCGGTTTAAATGGAGACAGGCAGGGAGGTGGTTGCATGAGGCGCGGCTTGAGTGGGGGGCGTGGCCTGGTGAAGGTCTTTAAAATCCCTCAGTGTATTCTCAGCAGTTGCCAGATCGTGGTTATCCATACCTGAGCTCCTTGTACCTGACTGCTATATTGAATTAACCCGTTATTGACCTCTGCTTGTTTCTGACTATTCTGCCTTCTGTTGCCCTAGACCATTTTCTTGTACTACGCCACTGCTCTGATATCGACCCGGCTATTCCATTTGACCATTCTGAACTCTGTATTCCTGATTCTGTCTCGGCTGACTACTCCCCGTGTTGTTAACCCTTTCTATCTAGCTAGTTTACCTGGCCAATTCTAAGGACCAGACAGTTAGAGATCTTTCACGGCTACTCTGTTTGGTAGCTTCTGGGCTCTGTGGAGTGTGGGGTGTTAAGTACTGCGTGGTGGGATCTGGGAACCGTGACACAAACATTTCTATTGTACATGTTTCCTTACTTTTTGAGCCGCAGTGCTCAATACATGGCTTGTACGTTGTGACGTTTAGCTTGCTGAGAGTGACATTACTTGCTATTGTCATAAACATTAACCTCTTTAGTGCATGCCGACATGAAGTCTCAACCACAAAAATTCTTATAGAAAGTGTGGTAGATACAAGTCACACATTACCATTCTGTAGGATCATGACAATTTTAATGGGGTATCAAGAGGCGGCGGCTGGTGACATCTTTAATTGGGGAAGCGTCATACCACAACCACATCCTGCATAAGCACCATGTGGGAATTAAAATGATATATATACACACACTCGCTGAAATTAATAGGTGCCCTGGAAAATAATGACTGATTTGGTAACCCTAGTTTTGTTTCTATAGGAGTGTTGTTTGTTGAGATAATGCTGCTTTATTAACCCCCACTTGCCCATAGTGTCACCTATTTGCTTTATAAAGACTAAGGCCCCTATTACATTCTTTGCGCAATTTCGTTCGCGCAGCGCAAATATTTTTGCGCACATCGTCCAGCGTTATCGTGCGAAAATTAACGTGGTATTCCGATCCAAACGCATTTTCTCATCCGCCCGAAAATAACGTTTGTAAAAACGACACGCAAAACGAAGAGTAATACGCGCGCAGTAAAGGAGCGCACGTAAATCTGTGTGCATACTGTTTTTTTCGCCGGATTCAGCCAATCGGAATGAAGAACCTTACAGTAATTGACATCAATTTACCTTAATTGACTCACTTACGTTTTTGCGCCTGTCAAAGTAAATCTGAGTATACATGCTGCAGCAATTAAAAAAAACACGCACAATTTCACAATTTTATTGTTTGGGTATGTGTAGAATGTGTAACTATACTGTGCTGTATATTTTTTTTCGTGCTGGTGTTTTTCGTTTCGGCCAGAACGTTCCGAGTTGCAGTTACCACCAGCTTTTCAAAGTCGTTAAAATTATGCGCACAAACGTCGTTCGTAAAAAGATGCGCATCGATTGGAATACCATCCGCGTACCAGCGCACAAACGAATTTGCGCTCACAATGTTAGGTATAGGACGCGGACAATTCATCACGCTCACGCAGGTCCATCCGCGTTTAACGATAACGCGCATCGTTTGTGCGAACGTTGTAATACGACATTCATCGCAAAGGGTTTTACCCCTCGCGCAAAAACAAATACGCGAAGAATGTAATAGGGGCCTAACTCTTTGGTGTCCTACATTAATCCCCTTTATAGTCCTCATTTATTCCATTCATGATCCCCATTGACAGTCCTGTGCTCCACCAGAATTACCACTGCATTAACCCTCTCTATCCCATCTAGATTTACCTCCATTGTTTATTAACTTCTTTTCTCACATTAGCCATACCAACATCTGATTAATATACTGTTTTGCTCATTGTTAGCACAGCCTTTTACTAACTTTCCCATTCAATGTTAACTCCTTAGTAGCCTCTGTCCTAACATCACCATTTTATGGCGCGGGTTAACGCCGGCGAGGCGTACAACTATCTCTCTTCGCCAGGTGCCATCGTGGGCCACTAATTTGACTTGCCTGAGTTTAGGCCGTCCCACTACAGCCAATGGCGCGCGGCTCCTCCCAGCTGCAGGGAGGGGCCAAGGCGTCCGATTGAAGTTAGCAGGGTTACCTGTACGGGTGTACACGTGTACACGTCTTTAAGGCCCACCCGCCACGTGGATGTATAAAACGTCCCGTGGCATCAAGGGGTTAATGGCTGGGAGCTGAACTCTCTAGTAAAGAGGGATAGAGCATTTGTGAAATGCTCTCTGGAAAGACAGATGATAAAAATGTCCATTTGTACACGCTCAGCTGCTACTGTACTGCTATCAGCAGCCAGGGGTTGGAAAAAAGCTTAGCAGGTTTTGCGGAAGGGCGTTTACACAGATACCCACTGCCCCCCCGTAGAGAGAAAAAAATTGCCTTCAAGTTGAATACAAATTTTTTATTTTTTAGTATTATTTTTAATTTATTTTTTCACTCCAAAAGCTGGTGGGGCACTGCCCCTGCTGTCTTATGGAGGAGCCTCCACTAGCATCAAGCTGGGTGGAGTAGAGGTAACATCACTGCTCTGTGTGGAGAGAGCCTGTGGAGACATGGGTTCAATCCACAGGAGCACCTCTCCAGTAAGTGTCCTTGGACAAGACACCCAATGGTACATACTTGCCACCCAGGACATACTTGAAAACGAGAGAAATCTCAATGTATCCTTCCTGGTAAAATCCTTTCTCAAAAAAAACAAAATTCTTGTTTTTGTTCTGGTGTCATGAAGCTGCAGTGTGCATGGTACAATTATTTGCATAAACGTATTACCATTCTGCCTGCATGGATGCCGAGGAATAGAATGGATTTTAGTTTTTATGTTTAGTTATAGTAGTTCTTGTTTCTGTTTTGTTTACGCTATTTATGGGGTTTAATATCTATATACTTTACACTTTGCATTTATCTGGGTTTACAATGATATACAGTATATATAGAAGTAACTGCTGTATTTTCCAGCTGCAAAGTGTCCAGTAATGCAGAATGACTCCCATATACCATGCTCACGTTAGAGATTAATTAATTGCAAGGTGGTGCCAAGTTAATATTAAAAAAGTGCTTTCAATTCAGCTAAATATGTAGCTTGCTGAAGCCAGCAGATATTCTTCAACGTACACCCGGGGCATGTTCTGCGATGTCCCTGTCTGGGACTGGCCTTGAACAAGAGTTAAATGTTTGAAACTGTGCCCTTGAATTAGCATTTTTCCATCAATTAGAGAGCTGGAGACACAGGGGTGTATATAGACCTGGTGTTACCCTAGGCACTCCAAATTGTGCTGCCCTGCACAACCAATCAAACGAATTAGATCATAAACATAAAATATAGACAAATATTCCCAACCTGACAGGATTGTTGGTGTTAATAAACATGTACTTTAAAACAAAAACAAGGACTGAGGATGCGCTTACTCCCTCACCCCCCCAATATATATATATATATATATATATTTTATGGGACCCTGGTAACAGGGGTTTGCATTAGGCGAGCTGGACCGGCACCCGCCATGGCTCTCTCTGCCGTGTTTGGCCCTAGTGCCCCCCGGCCTATAGACCTCTACTCTGGTCTCCTATGGACCTGCGGGTCAACGGGAGCGTGCCGAGTAAGTCAATACACTAGCGTCCTGGGTCCCCCCCCTTTTTTATTTTTGTCCTTCACCTTCCCCCTTTTTCTTTTATGGGCGCTCCTTCTTGGTTTTTCTTCTTGGGTGCGCGACGACCACCGTGACTTTTCCCTGCTACATGTGCCTGATTTTTTCCCCTTCTTGTAACATTTTTATGTTTATTGATGTATGTTTATTTCTCTCTGAAATAAAAAAATTAAATCCAAAAAAACAAAAAACAACAAAGTATCTTAATTACGCAAGTGATCTCTAATATTTATTATAGTTCAGAGGCTCATTGCGGAGTTTTATTGCTTTGCGGCTCTGTTACTGTACCTGAACACCCTGAATATATTGAACCCTTTAAAAAAAAGCTGCCCCAAATTTTTACTCCATTTCCCATCACTCCGTTATGTGTAACACATTTCCCCCTCAATTTATTAGCATATTATACACCTTCACTGTAATTTCTCTTCTTTCTCTCTTCATTCAGCCAGGAAAGTCTGTGTGTTCAGTTCACACCTAGAAAAGACAGAGCAGTCCACAAACATTTCTGTCTGTGGTCAACCCATAGGGAAATCCACATCTACAGCTTCATCTCCCAATAAAAAAACATACATGATTTATTCTTTCAAGATATTTTATTAGATTAAAGGTTAAAGGGGGATTGGAAAAAAAATATTACAATTATGACAACACAACTGTGCTATGCAAGACATCACTCGTGAACTGATTCAGTGCTATACTGATACATTTATATTGGAGATGGAGACGCCAAATGATAGATGAAAGAACCATCAGCTTTTCCTACTTCCTGCTTGATTATGAGATTATTATTATTATTGTCATCATTTACATAGCGCCAACAGTTTCCGCTGTGCTTTACAATAACCAAAGGGAACAAAATGCATATAAACGGACATAGGATGGAAACAAGAGGTGTAGAGGGATCTGCTCATAGGAGCTTACAGTCTAGAGAGATTGGGGTTGAGGAAAACAAGAGGAATGCACTAGATAGCAGGATCATTAGTGCCAGTGGTTTGGGAATGGTGGGGCCATAGAAGTGGCTTCAATCAAGTGTGAGTAGGTGAGCAGAGGGATGAGTTGCATCAGTGATGCGGTACGCTAATCTGAAGAGATGGGTTTTGAGGGATTTCTTGAAGGCCTGTAGGTCAGGGGAGAGTTTGACAGGGCGAGCAAATCATTCCACAGGACTAGTTTTGCCCTTGAGAAGTCTTGGAGGCGAGAGTTGGCTGTGCGTGTGTAGATCCAATGACAGGTGGAGATAATCCGCTGAACGGAGTTGTCTAGATGGGACGTGCTTGCGGAGTAACAAAGACATGTAGGGGGAGATAGTATGCTCTCCTTGAAAAGCCTTCAGGCCCTTGTAACACGACCACCCTAGCCCTAAAATGGACTGTTATGGAGGAGATGCAATTCCCAGGGTCAGTGATCAGGCTTTTAGGTGTAAATTCCAGGAATATGAGAGGCACTCCAGATATCGTGTACATGAAACTTTATTGGAATGGGGATAAAATCAATGCAACATTTTGGCCCTTAAGACCTTAATAATGCCATACCATACCACCCCATTCCAATAAAGATCCGCGTACACTACAACTGGAGGGCCTGTTATCTTCCTAGAATTTGTGTCTGGGGCATAGTGGCTCCATGTGGGAGAGCACCGGTGTGTGGATGATGTGCAAGGAAGGGACTCTCGTAGATTGACCCTAATCACTTGTTCTCTGAATATAGGCTTTTAGGTGGAGTTACATTACATTTTATAACTGCCATGTTGTCCATAGCATTAATGCTTTCTGTCCATCCTGCCCTTCCACTTACAGTTTCAACTTTGTAGGTACAAGTATTCTAATGAATAACACCTCAGAAATTCAGCAGAGACTCCGCAGAGCATACAGGATGATGCTGAAGTTCTTCGACGTAAAATTAGTGGGGGAGGGTGGAGAAGATACAGAAGTAACCGGAGTTGAACGAGCAGAAAATTTCGCTGAACGCTTTGACAATCTAACAGCTAACCCTCATAACAATTTGAGGATCATGAGAGTGCTGCTAAGCTTGGGAAAATTGGGAGCAGAAGAATATCAAGCCCCACTGGTAAAGTTCTTCCTCAAAGAGACCCTTATCGAACATAATCTGCCACGAATGAAGAAAAGCGTGATGAACTACTTTGTGCCAGCAGTGAGAGATGTGCAGAAGAGGTGAGACCTGCTGTACTTCGCCTGGCGGCATTACCAACCAAGAAAATAATTTATCTGAGGAAAACAGGAGGAACTTGAGAGATACAAGGCCACACCAGCAGTGGTAGCCCCACTGCTACCGGCTCCATTGAGTGAATGGACACCTGTGTATTCGGAGAAAGAGAAGAAATGGCTATCGGAAGAACAAGGAGAATATGGAGAAGACGGATGGTTCCAGTTGGCTAGCAGACAAATAGTCCTACCAGCAACATTGGCACCCGAGATCGTGAGAGCACTCCACGCAAGCACTCATGGAGGAAGAGAAATGATGGAACAACAGCTGGAGCCACATTTCTACGTGCCAGGACTATCAGTAGTCTGCAAAGCAATAGCCCAGCAGTGTGTGACATGTGCCAAGAATAATCCAAGAGCAGGCCCATCTCAACTTGGGCTGTCCCCAATGGCATCGTTACAGATAGACTTCACAGTGCTACCACCCTGCAAAGGATATAAATATCTACTAGTGATGGTGTGCACTCTAACAGGATGGGTGGAAGCCTTCCCCACAAGGACGGAGAAGACAACAGAAGTAGTAAGAAGTTTAATGAAAGAAATAATACCGCGTTATGGACTTCCTCTCGAAATAGGGTCAGACGATGGCCCAGCCTTTATACAGAACTGTTTGCAGCAGCTTGCCCGCCTGTTGGGCATAACCTGGAAGCTACATACAGCCTACAGGCCCCAAAGCTCAGGAAAAGTCGAGCGAATGAACAGAACCCTAAAGACTTTAATGCCCAAACTGTGCCAAGAAACGTCACTAGGCTGGTTGGATGTGCTGCCGATAGTCTTATTGCACATTAGGTGCAGGCCAACCCCCCAATTAAAGCCATGTCCGTACGAACTCATGTTTGGACGGCCTACCCCTCTAATTAATGGATTGAGGGGGGACCTTCGGGCATTGGGTGAAACTAACTAAATGAACAGGTTGTATTGTTGGGTAAATCAATGCAAAAGCTAAATACTTGGGTGGGAGATAATTTACCTCATTTTTTATATCCCCCACTGCATAAGTATTGTCCAAGTGACTCGGTTTGGGTGAAGGAGTGGAAAAATGACCCACTAGGCCCAAAATGGAGAGGTCCTTACCTTGTCCTGTTATCAACCCCCACAGCAGTGAAGGTTGCCGAGGTGGTCCCGTGGATACATCACTCCAGACTGAAGGTGGCTGCAGCCAATCCTGAACCAGAGTGGAAGGTCACCACCAACGAGACCAATCCATTAAGGCTAAAGCTGACAAAGACCACAGTCTTGAGCACCTAGAAGACTCAGCAAGTGGGTGTTTTGAAGGACACAATAATGCCTGACCACCCACCAACGAGGGAACAAAGGGATCCCCAGAGGGATGCCCCAAGGGCTGTTTTTAGGGGACCTGCCCCGACCCTTGTCCAACCAGAGATGACTTTTACTTTTGAAATACCGGTTGGGAGGGATGGGTTTATGTGACTGTGAAAAGAATTGCCCAAGGGATTTTGACATTTGGGGCATTTTTGGTGCTAATACTGTACCTTGCTAACTTGATCTATGGACTATCGCATGGGGCGTGTCCTAGGTGTCCAAAGGCAACAGAGAAAGTGGACATCTCCCATATCTGGAATGGTACACATCCGGTGATGGAAAACCGTACCATGTGGAGACAAAAGCGAGATGTGGAGTCCGAAACTGCACCGAGAGGACACCTACTTGTAAAATTTAAATATGCATACGCAAAGAAGTCTGGACAGACTGCGTGTTGGGTGTGCAGCAGATTGCACCCAGAGACAATTTATATTCCTTTTGCTGCAATTCCTATGAACTTGAGTACATTTGCAACTGGAAATATTACAATACACACCATTGCCGATCCTCAGGTTAAACCGGAGGCATTCACCCCCGATTAATCCCATAACAGGGCCAGTGTATCCACCAGACTGGTGCTTCCAGATAGGGGTAAATGGTTCAGAGAAAGGCGAGAATCCGTGTCAGTCAAGTAGATTTAATTGGACTGTGTATGTGGTTAGGATGGGAGCAGAGCCAAGGTTATTTATGCTCAGGCCAATACAGCTTACCCGAGATCAACAACAGACCATTTCAGATGTGACTGTGGATAGACGGAATGCATTGGATCGTGTGAAACGATTGGGGCGAATGATGGTTGAAATGACAAAAGGAGAGACGTGTCTTGGTGGAGCTCCGCACGTCTGCCACTCTTGGGGACCTCCAGCTGACACAAATTGAGGGGATAATTTTAATTTGAGGTCCCGCTGTGGCTGGCTACCGGAACTGAGCTGTCTGGAGCCCGATTGTCCCCCCTCTGGACATAAGCTGACTTTTTTGGCCGCTGTGTGGTGGATCTGGATGGCCGTCGGCCATTTTGAGACCTGCTCAGGCTCCTGACCATTTTGAGCCCCTCCTGCTTCCCCCTGTGGGTTTTACTTGCCAGGTGACGGCTTCTCGCAAGCTCCGAGGATGGAGGGCCCCCATCTTCTGGCTGCGCCGGAGGTCCCCCTGGTGAAGAGCATAAGGGACTGTGCGGCATGGTGCAGACATGAGCACCCCATCCCCCCTGCACGAGGTATGGAGGCAATGTTTGCAGCTCTAGAAGACTGCCTGACGCGGCTACCAGGGGATGAGGGGGAGCCACTCACACGCGGCGCTTGGCGCCAACTGATGGCCGCGATAAGAACTGGTCGGGAGACTGCAGATCTGGAGGACGAGGTGACCAGAGGTGCTGTCCTGAGGCCTCCAGATGCCGAAAAGGAGCGTCTTACTTTGGACATCGCCCTGGAGGAGCCGCAGAAGATGCGTCCTGAGACCCCAGGCGCAACCCTGTGTGTGGTTCCGGGTGATGTGCTGGCCGAGAATGGTTGCGGGGCAGCTGAGGAGTTCACTGTGTCGGCGGAGCTGGATCCCCCCCTGCTGACTATGAAGCTGGATCAGTCCCCTGCTCTGTTGTGGCCTGAGGCTTACACTTGGGCAGCTGGAGTTAGGAGTTACGTTGCGGGTGGGGGCTGGATAGTGCAGCTGGCTGCGTTTACTCGCACCGGGCCTCTGTTTGCAGAAATATCTGGCCTGCACTGCATTGCCCTACCTGTCCTGCATCTGCTGCCCTTCCGAGACGCTGGATGAAGGGACCCGTTCACTGTCTTCCGAGCGGCCTTTTGTTTTTCGTCCCCCTCCCTCATGCTGAGACTATTTAATGAGACCTTCCTGCTGTTTTATGACATTATTTGTCGCTTGGAGGCACTTTTGTTTGTTTGCTTATTTCTGTTGTCCTCCCATCTCCCACTTAATTTCGCTTTGCCATCTCCCCTCTCCACCCCTTTTTTTTCCTCCTGCTTGACATCCTCGGCTGACTCTTTCCTTATCTTCATCAATATGACTTGAGGAATCACTTTTACTTTTATTTTTTGATGAGAACCCCCCCCCCCAATTGGGGATAATTTTGCTGACTCTTTGGTTGCCCTTAGATGGCTACCCTTCTGATGTCTTGTGTTGGCCCTGCGTGGCCATTTTTGCCTTGCACTACATGATGCTACACTGTTATCTAGAAATTCAAAAATAAAGAATTTAAAAAAAAAAAAAAAAAAAAAAAAGAAATGACAAAAGGAACACTCCACCTATCACCATTCATGCTGACTGAGGGTTATCAGGTGTGTTGTGGAAGAGTGTGTTACACATGGGTACCACCTACAGTAACAGGGATGTGTTATTTAGCCAGACTGATTCCAATTCAGAGGGTGCGGGGTGGTGACACAGACACTGCACTACACCCTAGGTACCCACTGGTGTTTGAGAAACAGAAGAGAGAGTTGTTCATGAAGGAAGATCGAATATGGGCATGGTTTCCAGCGTGGACTGGATGGGGAAGAGAATTGATGGTGAGAATGAACAGTTATGCTAATTTGATGGATGAGATTTTGAATAAAACAAGTGCGGATATCCAGTTGCTGAATCTAGAGTTGAGAGAGATCCGAAAGCTGCAGATGATACATGACATGGCACAGATTGCTGCTGAAGGCTGGAATCCTCTCCGTGGGTTCGGAGCTTTCGGAGATTGGTTTGGATCAATACTGGGATTTATTTTGCAGATTGGATCTATGATAATAATGGTGGTAGTGATCCTGGTGGTAGGGATACTCCTGTACCGCATAGGGCTCTGTCTACGGCAACTATGCAAGAGAGCTTTAACACCCACACAAACACAAAAGATACCACTGATGATCCCACAAGACATGTTCCCAGTGAGAATGGGTCCCCTTAAGTCCGAGGTGTTTGAGAATAGCAATAGTGGAGTGTAGTGGCTACAAGTCTCAGAGGGAGAATCTGAAACTTGAGCCAAGGGGGGAATGTAAGGGACTCAGGTCAGTAGAGGGCCGCCATCTTGAGCCAGGCGGCCATCTTGTTCAGAACATTGGTTCACTTGAATCTAAATAGTAGATATTAGCTGAAAGTAGTATGTAGCTTGCATAGAATCTTAGGAATGTGTTAAACTAACAGTAAAGCAATTAAACTAACGTGGATCCGGGCTGTTGCTGGCACGAAGTGACAGGATGGAGAATAGATACTTCAAGGTCAGAGAAGCCAGAGTCTGAAATGAAGGGAAGTGTGAACCCAGACGAGGCCTTATCTAGGATATACAATAAACAAGTTCTAGGGAGGTGGGGATAAGCAGGATCCAGAGAAAGTGGTAAATCCTCTATTGTCAAAATATCATGAAGCCTGCCAATTTATGACCAATATGTGGAATGTCTTTGTATTCAATTAAGGGAGGTACGGACCCACGTGGGGTGGGATAGTGTCACCATGGGGTGGGCTAATTGGGATGTACCTAATTATGTATTCGGGGTATAAAACCCCTTGTTTGAGTATAATCTGGGCTCATTCTTTGCGATTCAATCCTGTTTGAGCATCTGTGACGTCACAATAAAATTTGCCTTTCCTGAAGAGACTCGTGTCCAGTCAATCCTTGTCCGTGCCGGCCCGGCCTCGTCCCGAGTGAACCAGGTGGATTCCGGTAACATTATCACGTGGTCAACTGGACCAGCAGCTGGTGATGTCACAATGGGTAGGTTACATCATAAATAATTTGCTGCTGTATAATAACAGTAACGTCTATTGCAGATAATTCTAAATATTTAGATGGAGCCCAGAGGGAATGGTAGAATAGGTCCACCAATCTCGCTTCATTAATTGGACACCAAATATGACAATTTTCAGCTTTAATTAGCTTTTGTTGGTCATTAACGTATGGTTTCACAAGCAGTTTACAACCTATACTATGAATATCTGAATGATACATTCAGTATGAACAAGAATACGATAATTTGCGTGTTATTAGTAAACACGGATTGAGATTGTTTATTATTGTAATTTAGATGAACATAAAAACTGATTTTAAGACAAATTTATATATAATTTATAACTATAGTTTAAAAATAATAAAACCAAGAAAGCATTGCTACTCGGTGAACGTAAATTTTAAAGTGTTGGGGTGCGTTGTTTTTTCTTTTCTTCCTCACTTATGGCTTCCTTTTGAAGGTTGCTTTATTTCTATTATTAATACCAAGACATGTGTAGTGCTAGTATTCCTTATGTTGCTGAGTGTTTGTGTGCACAAATGTGACTTCATACCCTGTGTCTTGAATAAAAAAAGACTCTAAAAAATTGTTTACAACCAATAACATGACCTAAATTACAAAAATAATAACATAAACAGATTATTTTAAAACCATTTATTAAAGGTTTTATGATTACCTTTTCTAAAGAAGTTTAATGCCATAAATGTGACTTTTTGAAGGTATCCCCCTCATTTAGGTGTGATACACAGTAATAACCTGCTGTTTTCTGTTTCCATAAAAGGTCTTTTTCTTTTGATGTAGAAACTCTGAGATACGGCTACACAATACTAATGAAAACAAGAGTAGAGAATTACGTGACGTGGAATAACTGTAAAGATAAAAAAAAAATACAAAACAGGACATTGATGGGATTTGAAGGTCTTAAGTTCTCAACCCTCTAGGATACGCTTATGGGGAAGTCATTGGCTATAATGTTTACTGCCAGTCTAGAGAGCAATGAATGAGATGGATTGGAAGGGACAAGATATACTATTGGAAAGCGTTGTAGATTAAGTACACCATTACTATTTGGTACCCTCTACTAAATGTGCCAAGCCAGTTTAACTAGCCAGATTACGGAAAAGACAGAAAAAGTTACAACCCAGGCATACTGTCCTAATAGGAAAAATAGCATAGCTATACTGCATGCTGGAACGATTACTGCATATACTAATAACATATCATTCATATAGCTATCAGAACATCAAATGGAAGATTTATTAGCCAGTAGATCCGCTTTTTTTTTGTTTTGAAAATAGAGAAGACGTTTAGTTACATGATTAATTTTTTGGTTGGAGCGAGGGTGAAATTGTGCAGTGTGGTCTCACAAACACTATACAAAAAAAAACCTTTACATCAGCACACGTGTATGTGGCTCATCATCTATAAAGGGTGCATCACACCATATACTATGAAACCTTCCAAATGATAATTTAAAGAACTTTTCCTGGTTAGTTTATCTACTTATTGTTTTGCCTTATAACTGTAGATGCTGATACACATATAGATTTAACCTTCTCATTGTGACATCACCAGGTGCACCACCTCACAATTTACATGAATCAGGTTAACCGGCAGTATAATCCTTTGTGCTGTACAAGATGCAGATGATTTATGTGAGTGCTAGCGTTAGCTTTAAGGAGGTGGTAGAGCCCATAGTCTATGAATTTGTTAAGTTAACAACAGCCCTGGTCAAGTTAGCACCAACTTTGTAATACTGTCCAGTGGAGGGAGCATTTTAATTTGGGGTTGCTTTGCTGGGGTCCTGGACCACTTGCCACCATGGAGGGGACTATTAATTACAAAGTTTATCAAGATATCCTACAGGATAATATTAGGATGACTGTGTGCAGCAGCTGAAGCTCATTAGAAGTTGTATGGTGCAGAAGGACAATGATCCAAAACATCAAAGTATATCCACTACAAAATGGCTTAAAAAAATGAAAATCCACCGTTTGGAGCGGCACATTCAGAACATAGACCTTAACCCATAGAGATGTTATGGAATGACCTCAAGAGAGTTGTTCATGTCAGACACGCTAAGAATATGGCTGAGCTCAAGCAGTTCTGTATGGAGGAGTGGTCTAAAATTCCTCCTGAACATTGTGCAGGTCTAATCCACAGCTACTAGAAATGGTTGAGTTATTGCTGCCAAAGGATTTATTTATTTATTTATAAAGGATTTTACCAGGAAGGACACATTGAGATTTCTCTCGTTTTCAAGTATGTCCTGGGTTCAAGAACATTGAGTGGTTACAGAAATACAAAGTAATAAATGCAAGATATTAACACAAAACCAAATATACAGATTAACAGGAAAATAAATATGTAGGAAATAAAGTCATTATGTTACATGTTTACAGGTGCATTCCGTATTGAGGTATGTTAATAGGGTAGTCTTAAGGGACTTTAGACTGGGGGAAGATTTGATGGCGTCTGGGAGGTTATTCCATAACTGTGGTGCTCTGTAGGAAAATGAGGACCGAGCCACTTTCTTTTTGTATTGTGGTATTGCAAGTAAGGTGCTGGTCCTGGATCGGAGGTTATAGGATGAGGGAACTGCCGGGGGAAGCAGCATAAGATGATCAACAAGATATTATATCCAAGAGTTCACTTGCTTTATCCATGTATCCCACATTGTTTTTCTGTAGGGTTTTTTTTTCAATAAATTATAGTGGAAATAAAAAAAAAAAATCTTACCATCAACCCAACCTATCAATAGGAACATTTCTTTTTTTGGGGGGGTCTTTTTGAGGGTTTTTATTTTTCAATTTTATCTACATTTTCATAAAGATGCACCAAGTAGAAACAGATTAATGTTGAATTTTTAACACACAGAGTGATTTGCTATCTTCATCAGTTTTCTCTGTGAATACATATACATGCATATGAATATGAACGATAGCACCCTGTTACGCATTTCTTCAAACGCTTCCTTAAAACATTCCTGTTTAGGGAAGCCTACCAGCCAACTCACTGACGCAACCAGTCCATCACTCCCACCAGTCCATCATTCCCACCTTGCAGTCCATCACTCTCACCTTGCAGTCCTCTCCTCCTGTTTCCAACCCCAACCCTTTAAGATTGTGAGTTCCCACGGGAATAGGGCCCTCATTTCCTGCTGCACCTGTTTGTCAATTGTTGTTCAATGTATTGTAACCCTGTCTGTATTGTGCCCATTGTAAAGCACTGCGGAATATGCTGGCGCTATATAAATAAAGAATAATAATAATAACTATATCCAAAATATATATACAAATCTAGGTTACTAGAAAGATAGATATCTTCCTCTTCCTACGGTGTCATCATCCCAGTTTTTCCAAGAATTGTGCACTGTAGAGTGCCAATACTTTGATGATAATAGCTACTAGTCACATGTATATTCTTTTCAGTTGTATAAACATTTAAAATGTGACACTAATGTGCAACACGTTTATATCATGAATATAGTCAAAGTCCCATAGCCATTCAGGCAGTGGTTGCATTGTGATCATGGATGTGTTTCACCTTCTCATGTCTATAAAATGTCAGGCCTTGTGATGATAGACTAAGACATATTTCACAGTCGATAGCACCCTGTTACGCATTTCTTCCGGCTTAATGCCATTTAAAATACTCCTAACCACCGTCTTACAACTGTGCTTATCTAGTAAGTGCAGCAAATTTATTGATACTAAATCTAGGATCAGACAGACGCAGGTTGGATTAGGCTATGGGGCATTTAAATTAAACAAGAACTCTCTGCCTATCTATGTTTTAACTTTTTTTTATGCCTTCATAATAAGCCCTGTTTAGAATAATTTGCAGTGGAGACTGGGACTTTGTCACTGACAGTGAAAGGCCTGGTATAAACAATTCCAGCACACCCCTGGATTTGAGAAAATGTCAGGCAAATTTAGATTCATCATAAAAGAATTCTCAGTGACTGTATTTCAATATGACACTTTAATGGTTCTTTATTTTCTAGCCCATTGCAGCCTCTATGCCTTGGCATGATTTATAGAGCCTGGCAGTGCATAATCTTTTGTATAAGATATACAAGCCTCCGGAGGTTTAATTTCTTTCCTCACTGCCACTGACAGCATTTGTGCTCTCCTTCTCTTCTATTTTCATTTTCTAATGAGATATTGGACTTTGCTCACGGAGAGGTGATATTTCCACATTTGCAGCCTGACAGACTAAATCACCAGATCCCACTGGTGAGGATACAAACCCATTTAAACAGTGTCAAAATATTCATGGAGCTCCATTGATTTGGGCAATGGTTATTAGGAAGCTATTTGGAAAGTTCAAGTTTAATTTTTAAAGCTTTCTGGTGCAAAAATCACTCAGTTACATCACAGTGGAAGAGAAGGAAATATATGGGCAGAGATAAGCTTGTTATGTTTGATGTAGCGATCACTGCTCGAAACACTTTGATTCCTTTCAACGTTATAAAAGCGACTGGCACGGGAAATATGTAGCTGATCTCAAGATATGTTCACGTGATTTAGACATGATGAAGCAGCAAGGGTGCAGACGGGTTGCAAAAGCAGTATGAAGTGACACATTATATCAACACATTGATTTGACTAGGGGTTTTGTTCTCAAAAGGGACATACAATGATCTGAAAGTTCATCCACAGGTTAGGAGAACGGTGGCCTCTTCTTTCATTGAAGACCAGGTCACTATTGCCAGGACATATCTCCTGGGCTCATGTCAATTTTCCAGACAGTCATTGTTGGTTTTAATTTAAAAAAGGATAGATTTAGTGCAGGAGCTGCCCGAGACCTACTAGGCTAGGACTGTCCCCCCATGACAAAAGGTTAGGATAGGGCCCTTTTCCTACCAAAACCATGTCATGCCCCTCCTGTCACATTCCTCTCCTCCCATTGCACATACCATACATGGATCCACACAAAGACACACAGACATATGCAGAAACACACAGAGATGAACACAGAGAGACTGAGCCCCACCCAGGAAGACAGAAAGACACTAAAACAGAGACAAAAAATAACATACAAACAGACAGAGACAAGAGACAAAAACAGAGAGAAAGACAAAAGAGATGTACATACATAATGAAAGAGAGAGGCAGCCTTACTTACTGGGCCTGGAGTTATTGTCTTGGGCCGGGGTCCCCGTCCTGGGCTTGGCCTGGGACTGCAACCATTGCTATATCAATCCAGTTGCTAATAATGAATGGAGGGACCTCTCACTGGTCCTCCCTGCTGCCTTTCCCCCATCATCATCAGATAGGGGGGTTCAGTTCAGGGCTTGGAGATGCCAGTGTCCAGCCTTCAACCATTTGCAGACGTGTGACCTGTTTATTAAAGAATGATGGTGGGCAGACCATTGTGATCCACATCCATCCACATGGACATCTCGTGGGGGGGCTTTTTGAGTCTTGGGGATTAACATGTTACCCCATCAAATGTGCCCCCTCTTCTATGGTGAGGGGTCGTCAAGCTCCTAGCCACTCATTCCTTCCATCGAAAAAACTTCTTACCACTTTTGCCTAGAAATAGTGAGGAATGGCCAACAATCTAATTACCTATAAAAGAAATTATACTTACCATTCAAGGGCTTTTGTCTAATATTCTATTTGGCCACAAAAAAAAGACAAATAAGGATAAAAGACCAATGGCACTGAAAACACCTGGAATGCCAACCAAAGCAAAACAAATGCTAAAAAAAATGAATCCAACTTCACCAATGGAGGGCTGCATGCAGAGACTTCTAAAGCCTTCCCATGCCTAACAAAGAGCCCTCTGATTGGTTTTCCTGTTTTACTCTATTGATTCTAACAATAAATCTGTCACGGGTGTCTGGAGCAGATGCCATGGAGCGCCCTTGGTACTGAGTGCGGTTAAACCCTTTACGTGGGTATGTGCTTTGCTGCATGATGCAGAACCCTGCACACAGCATAACAACAGAACCAGAGATGACAGGACAGGATACAGAGACACGAGGAGGCCCTGCACTGGGTAAGGTCTTTGAATATCCTTCTAACTCTATACAGATTACATGGTTGGGGCTAAACACTAGAACAGCAATGAGGGTTTGCAAGAAATACCACAAAGAGATATCCAGTAGCAATACAGGCCCTAAACTAGAAAAGAGGACCTTATAATTGGCCTCTATATATTCTAATATGCTGCTGGACAACAATACATAAAGACCAGAATATGACATACAGAAATACACAAGAATCGTCAGGGAATAGCCAGGTCTAGATGCCAGAGTAGATAGTCATATAAGCCAAGGTCAGCAACAAGAGTGGTTCTCAGACAAGCCGGGTCAGTAACAGGATATCAGAATATGCGGTACAGGGAACAGACAGAGAATAACCAGAAACACACCAATAGCCAAACACCAGAATAACAGAACCGATATCATGAATGCAGCACTCAGTAAGGAAGACCTATCCTGAAGCAAGGATCTGATCCACCGCTGGCCATATATATATATAGGGCAGGGCAGGGCCGGTCATGTGACCACAGACTATAAGCCACAGGGGAGATGGTCTGCAGAGGCTAGACCAAAACACACAGGAGCTGCTGAGCGTCGCTCTCACCACCAGGGGGCCTGGTTGCGATAACTGAAATCGTCACAAAATCTGACACTAACCCTAAAGCTAAGTGCAAAATTTCTTCTAACGCCATCTCTAAAACTACCACTAAATTCTAATGATGGCTATGAGAGGTAGTCACAGTGCAATGACAGTGATCACCAGTAGCAGCTGATAAAATTTTAAGATAAACTTTGACTCCATGCCTATCTCCGTAAAGCCCATTTTTTGCCCTAGACCAGAATATAAAATGCGTCTTCTAAAGAACAGGTTTTAGGCTGGGGTCAGACCAGCGCACTTTTAACGTGCGTTCTGGCGCACATAATTACGGCCGTACTAGCAGCAGATGACAGGCAATGACGGCCAATATACGATGTACGGCCGCACAAAAGTCCGGCCGTGCAACGCAAGTGGAATTTGAACGCATTTTTCTGAGAACGCTGAACCGCTAGTACTGACGTACTGAGTGCGCAGCTGCGGCATAGCGGCGTGTTTGCGTGATTAGGAGATGTCAGAAGCTGCTAATGTCCAGCCTACATAACGTCCAGACGCAAAAAGAGTTTTATTGACGATCCGTACAAAATCACGCCCGAAAATGCGCGTCGTCTGACCGTTTTTGCGCATTCCGTGAAAAAATACGTCAATGCGTTCGGACGCACTTTTTCACGTTCGCGGGGAAAAATGCTTTCGTCTGACCCTAGCCTTAGTTAACCTGTGATGTGGGAGAGGCTGAACCCGATGGACACATGTCTTTTTTCAGCCTATGTAACTATGTAATACAATAAATTAAATCTAAATCAGCATGTTATAAATTTCTGCATCGAACAGAATATATAGATTTTTATAGGACATTAAACATTACAATCTGAGTTAATTGTCTTTATAAACCCATGATAGCGTGTAATTCAGTCAGTTGTCCTTCATACAATGTACACTTTATCCATGAAAGCTTCACAACTGCCGACTTGAGCCTAATGTGTTAGTTTTTCCAATGATCAAAATCTTGTAAACCGCTGCATTTTTATTTCAGATCCCAGACCTGGGAAACTATTGTTATTGTCTAAAGATTTATAAATTTTAATCTCATGAGGTTGTTCTTGTTTCTTTTGACTCTTCCGTTCGATTTCTCATCTTCAAAACCAACAAGTGTGACTTTCAGAAAGTGACAGCTGAGTTTTCTTCTAAAGTAAAAAGTTTAAAACTTTAAAGACGCAAAGGAAAAGGTTTACTTTTCTTTCTATCTTTCTGCCTTAGCAGATACATCCCTCATGTATATATTGTATCCAATGCCCATGGGTAGAGTGATGGGTGGGACAAGAACATGTCCCTCCCCTTGTGTAAAATTAGGTGATGAGCCTCCACTCATTAATTTGTAAATTTATGTTTAATGAAGATTCTTTCTAACAAAACAAAACTTAATAGCCAGGTAACAATTACTTGGCATTGCTAATCGTTATTTGCAACTTTATTAGTGGGGCACTACCCCATCTGACCCCTTTGGATGAGCCTCCACTGGCTACTATTGTGATTGGCTACCAGAGTCACAAATCAGGTGTGGCTGCCATTTAATTTTATTAACTGAAAGGTGGACATCCAATCAAATTTAACATCTGAGTGCATGCTGATCTCTAGCATTTATACAGTACAGAGGATCCCTTGGAATGTGGACAGCAGAGTTGGAGCATCCATTGATCATACATACCCAGGAGAGCCTCATATCATGGTGCAGGATGTGTCACAGGAATATGTAGCTTTGCAAAATGCTATTTCCCATCTATAACTTGTACATCAATTTTGAGATTTTACCATTCCATAATAAATAATCAGCAGAGGTATTGCTTCTTTTCCAATAAATTTGTTATCTTTGCAACTGGATATGAAAACTAAATGTGTATGTGTACATGTTGTTTTCCAGAATATAAAAAGTTGGTTTCTAATGCTTTTTGTATTAGTATCAGTATTAATTTATTTATATTTATTTATAAAGGATTTTACCAGGAAGGATACATTGAGATTTCTCTCGTTTTCAAGTATGTCCTGGGCTCAAGAACATTGAAGTGTTACAGTTACAGAAATACAAAGTAATACAATGCAAGATATTAAAAAACAATACAAATATACAGATTAACAGAAAATAAATATGTAGGAAATATAGTCACTAGGTTACATGTTTACAGGTGCATTCTGTATTGAGGTATGTTAGTAAGGAGCTCTTGAGTGACTTTAGACTGGGGGAAGATTTGATGGTGTCTGGGAGGTTATTCCATAATTGCGGTGCTCTGTAGGAAAATGAGGACCGAGCCACTGTCTTTTTGTATTGTGTTATTGCAAGTAAGGTGCTGGTCCTGGATCGGAGGTTATAGGATGAGGGAACTGCTGGGGGAAGCAGTCTATTCAGATAGGGTGGCAGCTTCCCAGAAAAGCTCTTAAACACCAGGCTGGAAAAGTGAAGGGTGAGTTTAGATTCCAGCGATGGCCAGTTTAGCCCTTTTAACATGTCACAATGGTGGGTCATGTAGTTACATTGTAATGCAAAGCGGCAAAATGAGTTACACAATGTAGTAAGTTTCAAAAGATGTGCTTGCGGGGCGGCTGCATACACTACATCTCCGTAATCAATGGCTGGCATAAGCATTTGTTGTACAATCTGCTTTCTTACCGCGGGGCTCAAGCAGGATTTGTTTCTGTACAGGACACCTAGTTTGGGGTAAAGTTTAGATGAGAGTTTTTCGATGTGAGGGCCAAAGGATAGATTAGGGTCCAACCACATACCTAGATATTTGAGAGAAGTGACTGTGGTCAGCGTGCCATTTGATTTTGTCCCAACACATAAGTAGGGATTTTGCAATTTGTGTAGTTTAGGTTTTGTTCCAAAGAGCATCGTTACAGTTTTGTCATTATTTAAAAAAAGTTTGTTGTGTTTGATAGTGATTGTTGTCTTTATATTTTGCCCATGATTTTTTTTTTTTTTTTATCTACATGATAGAAACTTAGATAAAATTAAGATTATAGGGTCTGTTCACTAAAATTTTGGTGCTTTTCACTTCGGCGCAGTTTGGTACACTTCGATTTTTCCATTTCACCCACATATTAGTGAATTCACTATTCACCACATGGTCACCGTAGTGCTCCGAAGATGGAATCGCTGAAGCACCACGTAAAAAAACCTAAAACTTCACTGAAGAGCACCACTAAGCACCAACGAGCGCCGAAGTGGCCTTAGCGGAAAGAAAAAAAAAGGGCAGAACTCTCCTAATCCTGTTTAAACAAATAAAAATGTATTAAAATGTGTCCAAATAATAAAAAAGTCCTTTAAAAAATAATTAAAAGGTCTGTTACAGAATTTTAAAAAAGTCTGTTTAAAAATTTGCGAAACAAGGATTTAATCCAAAAATACAAAAAGGTGTTCTGAAAAATAAAAATAATTGGCTTGTTGCCGAAATTGAAAAAAAATAAAAGGTATTTTAACCCTTTCCCTGCAGAGGACAAGTGGGGAATGTCCTCATTAACTCCCGCTATATGCGGAGGACGTTCCCCACACGTCATCCACAAGCAGGAGCCCCCTCAGAGATACTCACCTCTCTGTCCGGGGTCCCGTGGCGTTCTGATTTCAGCGAAGTCAGACGCTGAAGTTGACGTAAATGACGTCATCGCGCCATGCCGGGAGATCGCCAGAAAGGGAGTGGGGGATCCGCAAGCCAGGCACCGCTTAAAAGGGGAGAGTCTCCCCTTTAAAGCGGTGCATGGTTTTAACCCCTCAGACACGGGGAAGCAATTCAGCGCCATGCGTTTGCCGAATCGCGGCCTAGCTCAGGTGGGGGCCGCCATCTTGGAAGGCGGCTCCACCTCCGGTTTCCCCCTCGCCTTCTGACGTGACCGTGCATGACCATGTTCAAATAAAAAAAAAAACATGTTATTTTGTGTGTTGTTTTTATTAATGCAGCAATATTGTTCACATTTCAATTATAATGTGAACAATGATGCTGCACTAATGAGTTTTTTCTATGGGGTGCGTTTGCTAAAAATCACGTAACTCCCCCCAAAAAATGGAATGAGTCCCCATTTCTAATTTTTGTACAAGAGCACCCCATAGAAAATATAATCGCAAACGCTCATGTGATAAAATGTGAAAAAAGAAACACTTTACACACGATAGATGATTAAAAATTCTAATTTTATTGCATTTTTGTTATAATATACAGGCAGGACATGACGTATACATATAAAAATTATATACAGTCAGGTCCAGAAATATTGGGACATCGGCACAATTCGAACATCTTTGGCTCTATACACCACCACAATGGAGTTGGAATGAAACAAACACAATGTGCAGACTGTCAGCTTTAATTTGAGGGTATGTACATCCAACTCAGGTGAACGGTGTAGGACTTACAGCAGTTTGCAGATGTGCCTCCCACTTGTTAAGGGACCAAAGGCAAAGGGACAATTGTCTTCTCAGCTGTTCCATGGCCAGGTGTGTGATATTCCCTCATTACCCCAATTACAATGTGCAGATAAAAGGCCTAGAGTTAATTTCAAGTGTGCTATTTGCATTTGGAATCTGTTGCTGTCAACTCTCAAGATGAGATCCAAAGAGCTGTCACTATCAGTGAAGCAAGCCATCGTTAGGCTGAAGAAACAAAACAAACCCATCAGAGAGATAGCAAGAACATTAGGCATTGCCAAAACAACTGTTTGGAACATTCTCAAAAAGAAGGAACGCACCGGTTAGCTCAGCAACACCAAAAGACCCGGGAGACCACGGAAAACAACTGTGGTGGATGAATGAAGAATTCTTTCCCTGGTGAAGAAAACACCCTTCACAACAGTTGGCCAGATCAAGAACACTCTCCAGGAGGTAGGTGTATGTGTGTCAAAGTCAACAATCAAGAGAAGACTTCACCAGAGTGAATACAGAGGGTTCACCAAAAGATGTAAACTATTGGTGAGCCTCAAAAACAGGAAGGCCAGATTAGAGTTTGCCAAACAACACCTAATGGAATGTTATGCAATGGCCAAGTCAATCACCTGACCTGAATCCCATTGAGCATGCATTTCACTTGCTGAAGACAAAACTGAAGGGAAAATGCCCCAAGAACAAGCAGGAACTGAACACAGTTGCAGTAGAGGCCTGGCAGAGCATCACCAGGGATGAAACCCAGCGTCTGGTAATGTCTATGTGTTCCAGACTTCAGGCTGTGATTGACTGCAAAGGATTTGCAACCAAGTATTAAGAAGGGAAAGTTTGATTTATGATTATTATTCTGTCCCATTACCTTTGGTCCCTTAACAAGTGGGAGGCACATCTGCAAACTGCTGTAAGTCCTACACCATTCACCTGAGTTGGATGTACATACCCTCAAATTAAATCTGACAGTCTGCAGCAGTTAAAGCACATTGTGTTTGTTTCATTCCAACTCCATTGTGGTGGTGTATAGAGCCAAAGATGTTAGAATTGTGTAAATGTCCCAATATTTCTGGACCTGACTGTATTATGAATCTGCCGAGTCTGCCGAAAAAAAATAATATATTTCTGGGTCATATAATAAAACGTGGCTTCTAATCGCGTTTAAACATGATGAGCAAAAGCGGTAAAAATGAGCTCAGCACACAGACGTGAAATGACTCAGCAGTGAAGGGGTTAAAAAATAATAAAAAAATGATATTACATTTTTAGATTGAATCCAGTGTGATTCGTCTGTTTAAACCTGTTCAACTGAAACAATGAAAATCAGGTAATTTCGCGGACACTTCGACGCAGTTCGCATTCTGTGACTAGACGAACCACTACTGCTCTATGGAACAATTTTGCTGCCGCCAAAGATCACCGAACTGCATCGTATTGCGCCATCAGTTCTCTTGTATTTGGCAATCTGACAGCTTAATGAATAGACGAACTGCCCCGAAATTGCACCGAGCGTTGATATTCACTGTTCGGTTCAATTCGGTGGCAAGTTCGATGTTTCGTGAATAGACCCTTATATCTAATTGAATACGCTATTGACTGATTGCAATAACATAAGGTTTCCCTATTTGTAAGTTCAACTCTTATAAGTTAATGTTGTTTTTTTATTATTACAGAGAATATACTATGAAATATTTTTAAAAAACACACCCCTGCTCTTCACATTCCTCCAGATGTCATTTTTAACGAAAACAAGACTTTAGAAGATAATTTGAAGAAAGTTTCCATGCAGAGAGGTTGAAAACAAGAAAGCATTGTATGCTTGGTCTTACAAATGAATGGTTAATGGTTTTCAAAATAGAACATTACAAAGCTACACATAGAGATGATATTCCCTCCTGCTTTGGCTGACCTGTCCCAGGGCAACCCCTGTGTCTGCACAAATGAGCCATGAACGGCTAATGTGTGTTACATGCCCTGAGCGTCACCCAGTTCATATTCTTTGTCAAAGGAAAATATAATGAATGATCTCAAATGCACAACATATACATTACCAGAGCCATATCCAGCTATGCTGAGGATCATTTTATCATTTAAATGGTTAGTGATGTACTCTATATTATGTTGAAAAAATATACAAATCGTACAAGTCGGTATAATAATACATTGAACATCTGACGGGATGGAGTGATCAAATATTTGTAAAAAAAAAACAATAATTTAGTTAAATATTATACTTGTTAAAACAGAACTAGAAAGTTTATACTTTTTTTTCAAATGTGCAAAAAAGGGAAATCCAGACAGTCCACTCTTGTTTATTACACTTTAATGAGATATCAGCCGCAATGTTTCAGCTGTCCAACAGACTTTCTCAAGCTCCCATACAGGGAAAAGTGAAAAACTCACACATTCCCTTTCGAAATAAAATAACATAATAATAAAAGAAAATATTAGCTCATCACAAACATTTCTAACAATTTTATCATCATATGGTTATACCTTGTGCGTCACTTTGAACTTGGGGTACATGTGCCTAGAGAGGTATTTTGGAGGTGGAGGCCTTATTTTAAATACTATTTTCCTGCCCTCTCCTATGTTGAAGTTACCATCTGCCTGTAGGAGGCAGGGTGTTTGTGTAATCTCTGTTCTTTATGAATAATGGTATTGTCTATCTGTCTATCATTATGGTCTATGTGTATCTGTTGCTATTTGCTGATGGGACTACTTTTTCCTGCCCTCTCCTATGTTGAAGTTACCCTGTGCCTGTAGGAGGCAGGGTGTTTGTGTAATCTCTGTTATGTATGAATAATGGTATTGTCTATCTGTCTATCATTATGGTCTATGTGTATCTGTTGCTATTTGCTGATGGGACTACTGGGTGGGACTACTGGGTGGGTTATTTTAGCCTTTTTCAGCATCCCCTCTCAGAAACGTGTTATTATCTGTTGTATGCTTGAGTGGTCTTTTGTTGATCTGCCTTGTCGGGCAAACACATTATCTGATGCTCAGGCTGTGATTACATGGCACCCTATTGTTTCAAGTCTGGACATTTCTGGTTTACTTGAGGATGGGGGGATGCAAGGGTGTAATTTTCCATTGGTCTCTAGGTCCACCTGGGACTGTATATATTTAACTCAATAAAGGTATTCAGTGGTTGCTGTTCTAAACCCCCAGATCTAAGCCTCATCTTATTTCTGGAGGATGCTAGCACGTGTACCTGTTTTTAAGCTTCGTCTAAGGACTGGAGAGAGCACGGGGGTCTGGCAAGAAAGCAGTATTAAAAGATGTGACCCAGTCAGTGTACAGAGATCTGTTTCATACCTAAATGGAAAATATGGGATTTCTTGTTTCATTATTATGTTGAACATGCAATGTATGTGTTCTTTTGACCAAAATAAGTCCAAGGTGACTCCTTCAAGTTGAGTACCTGCAACTAAGATGTGAGAGCATGATTGACAGTTTATACATCAACCAAGTTATCTATTTCCCCAGTGATTCCGTTAAAAACAAACTATGTCTGCTGGAAAATAAGACAGGATGCTTTATTTTTAATTAACAAATTATTTGTGGATGAAAAAAACATAGGTGCAAACGCCAGCATGCACTTCCAAAACTAATATTAAACAATAAATCTTGTTTTAAGATGAAATATACATCGTAAGTAATAGGGATCTCTGCTGTAACGTATCTAGAATGATTTATAAATAGGATTTTCCATAAGTTGAATTACCATTAGAGTTAGCCCCTTTTCATTTAATTGACAGTCGAGTAAATTATTCACTATCACTTTTCAAGTATACATTCCCTAGTGCTAAATGACTGCAGCTTTCCAACACACAAATTATAATCACATTAATACCAAATGAGTTTGCTGTGATAAATGTTATTACTGCAAATACCAAAGGAACATCTTGCGTAATTATTTATTGTGAGTGGTAAAGTGCTGTCATGCTGTGAGCCCTACGGTATTTCCAGGAATGTAAAGGAAGAGGTGCAGGCATCCCTTCTACCTTTATATGAATGCATGTGAATGCACATAATGGCACCCACTCTTATCCCTAAGGACTTCTGTATGTCCAATACAACGTACACTAGGGATCATTCATGAAGAACTACACTCCTTCTTACAGTCAATAGACTTCTTTTCGGGTAATATCCATTAGTTTTGTTGTTCAGATTGTCTTATGCCCAAGATCACATTGCTAGGTAATCTATACTAGATACATGACCTTGTCTTGGCCCTGGACAATTAGAAAAATGCCATGAATTCTGTCGAAGCTTTCCTAATGGAGGATCGTTGTAACACAAGGCAATTAATAAGTAAACAGGAGATTTGTGTCTTTGGGGGAAAACAGTCTCAGTGTTGTACGTCAGTGGCATACCCTCTGTCACGTCATGATTTTATATCCCCTATGTGGAAAATAGATTCCATCTGGAACTGGGTGGACTAAATATTGAATGACATATAGCTCAAAACAGACTGATTTATTTTCACCATATTACTACCTACATCTGAGAAGTTAGTTGGTTTACGTGCGACTAGACTGCTTCCAGGTGGTGGGTACTATTTAGCGGTCTGCACCAGATGCAAGTTCTGACCGCTCTGCTCTCCTACTAGACAATCAGGAACACCTGTTTTCCCAATTACTAATGGAAGCAGCGGCTTCAAGAGGCCTGGTTGAAGCTAAGTGCAGCCAGGTTTCGCACGACTCCGGGTCCTCTGGAGTTAACGGGTCTACTCTTCTGATGGGAGTAGGTGAAGCAGAAGCTACCGTATTTTTCGCTCCATAAGACGCACCTGACCATAAGACGCACCTAGCTTTAATTTGAGGGTGTGTACATCCAACTCAGGTTAACGGTGTAGGACTTACAGCAGTTTGCAGATGTGCCTCCCACTTGTTAAGGGACCAAAAGTAATGGGACAATTGGCTTCTCAGCTGTTCCATGGCCAGGGTGTGTGATATTCCCTCATTACCCCAATTACAATGTGCAGATAAAAGGCCCAGAGTTCATTTTAAGTGTGCTATTTGCATTTGGAATCTGTTGCTGTCAACTCTCAAGATGAGATCCAAAGAGCTGTCACTACCAGTGAAGCAAGCCATCGTTAGGCTGAAGAAACAAAACAAACCCATCAGAGAGATAGCAAGAACATTAGGCATTGCCAAAACAACTGTTTGGAACATTCTCAAAAAGAAGGAACACACCAGTGAGCTCAGCAACACCAAAAGACCCGGGAGACCACGGAAAACAACTGTGGTGGATGAATGAAGAATTCTTTCCCTGGTGAAGAAAACACCCTTCACAACAGTTGGCCAGATCAAGAACACTCGATGTAAACCATTGGTGAGCCTCAAAAACAGGAAGGCCAGCTTAGAGTTTGCCAAACAACACCTAACAAAGCCTTCACAGTTCTGGAACAGTATCCTATGGACAGATGAGACCAAGATCAACTTGTACCAGCGTGATGAGAAGAGAAGAGTATGGAGAAGGAAAGGAACTGCTCATGACCCTAAGCCTACCACCTCATCAGTGAAGCATGGTGGTGGTAGTGTCATGGCGTGGGCATGTATGGCTGCCAATGGAACTGGTTCTCTTGTATTTATTGATGATGTGACTGCTGACAAAAGCAGCAGGATGAATTCTGAAGTGTTTTGGGCAATAGTATCTGCTCACATTCAGCCAAATGCTGCAGAACTCATTGGACGGCGCTTCACAGTGCAGATGGACAATGACTCAAAGCATACTCCAAAAGCAACCAAAGAATTTTTGAAGGGACAGAAGTGGAATGTTATGCAATGGCCAAGTCAATCACCTGACCTGAATCCAATTGAGCATGCATTTCTCTTGCTGAAGACAAAACTGGAGGGAAAATGCCCCAAGAACAAGCAGGAACTGAAGACAGTTGCAGTAGAGGCCTGGCAGAGCATCACCAGGGATGAAACCCAGCGTCTGGTGATGTCTATGCATTCCAGACTTCAGGCTGTGATTGACTGCAAAGGATTTGCAACCAAGTATTAAGAAGGGAAAGTTTGATTTATGATTATTATTCTGTCCCATTACTTTTGGTCCCTTAACAAGTGGGAGGCACATCTGCAAACTGCTGTAAGTCCTACACCGTTCACCTGAGTTGGATGTATATACCCTCAAATTAAAGCTGACAGTCTGCAGTTAAAGCACATTGTGCATTCCAACTCCATTGTGGTGGTGTATAGAGCCAAAGATGTTAGAATTGTGTCGATGTCCCAATATTTCTGGACCTGACTGTACTGCCCCAGCTCCTCTCATGGATATACTGCCCCAGATCCTCTCATGGATATACTGCCCCAGCTCCTCTCATGGATATACTGCCCCAGCAACTCTCATGGATATACTGCCCCAGCTGCTCTCATGGATATACTGCCCCAGCAGCTCTCATGGATATACTGCCCCAGCTCCTCTCATGGATATACTGCCCCAGCTCCTCTCATGGATATACTGCCCCAGCAACGCTCATGGATACTGCCCCCAGGCCCTAACTCACCTCCTGCTGCCGCCGCCGCGTTTTCGGCTCCCACTGAGCGTCCGGCGGCATGGAGCTTGGGCACTCGCCTGGGGGAGCCATGTGACCAGCCGCGATCTCGCGAGAACTCGGCTGGTGACGTGGTTCCCCCAGGCGAGCGCCGAAGCTCCATAGCTTCGGACGCTAGCAGGGAGCGAACACTGCAACGCGCAGTATTCTCTCCATAAGACGCACACACTTTCCCCCCCCCACTTTTTTCTGGGGAAAAAGTGCGTCTTATGGAGCGAAAAATACGGTATGTTATGGGAAGAGACATCACCATGCTCTTCACTATATATACACCAGGGAATGAAATTACAACCATGAATTAAGGACTTCTTACTTGATATCATCTATATTACTTTGATATTATTGCACTGGTTTTATATCAGTGGGTGATTGGAAAAATTGGTTTCAGCTTAGTAGTTTTATGCTTCATTATTCTGCAGAAAGAGGAATGCAAATGAAAAGCCAAACAAGGAGCTTCTGTAGTTAAATCTGGGTCATGTTGTGGAACCCGACATAATATATGTTAGGTAGAAAACATCCCTACCCATACTCAACTGTAACAGATCTCAGTACCTCCACGAGCCACATCTGTCAATGCCGCTTTCGTTCCAGACCCCTGTGTTCTGCCCAGCAGACTCTCGTGCCTTCCTCCAGTCCTTAGATGAAGCTTAAGGACTGGGACATGTAAGGAGCCGTACTAGCATCCCCCAGAAATAAGACAACGCTGTAATGTTTTGAACCATGCTACCACTGAACATCTTTATTGAGCCCCCCAGCCTCAAGTCAACCAGACATGTCCAGACATTAAACAATATGGTGACATGGAATCACAGCCTGAGTATCAGACTGTCTGAATACCTTAGCTAACAGAGGAGAAGTTACATAAGTAAAGAATAACCTGATACAGGGCAATATTACAAAGTTGGTGCTAGCTTAACTAGAGCTGTTGTAAACTTACCAGAGCCATTATAGTCTATGGAGTTTACTATGGAGTTGCTAAGTTTACAACACCTCTGGTCAAGTTAGACCAACTTTGGAATATTGCCCACAGGGTAAACACATATTAGATGGGGATTTGAATTTGGCTACAGTGACCACATAGTAATTATATAAAACATGGTAACAGTAATCAGATAATGGGGTAGTGTTTGCCTGACAAGACAGATGCAATCGTCACAACATTTCTTCTTCCAACCAGCTTCACCTTCCCTCTGATCCCATCTGTTCCACTTACCCCGTCCCTTAGATTGTAAGCTCATGGGATGTCTGGCCGAGCACTTGGTTAAAGTGCTGTACTTCTTAGACAAGCTATCCTTTGGGCAGGGTTGTCTTTTCCTTATTTATCATGTATGTCTCATGACATATGGAAATTATATACTGTAGAACATGAGGCCTGCACCTCCCAAATACATCTCTAAGCCCATGTACCTCAAGTTCAAAGTGACACACATCACATCAGCTTAAAGCGAATCATGAGCTTACATTCACTCATACTTGTGCCTATATAAACTGTATGATATTTGCAGTTACTGGAATCTACTTGGCAATGTTTAGCCAGTAACAAAAATAATGTTTAGCGTAGACCACTGGCATACATAACCTATTTCATTGATGGGATGTTCACCCATGGAAGTGATGACTTGAATGGGAACATTCTTCATACAGAACTCCACAACTTAAAAATAAATTTAAAACAATTTTATATTTTTCCTCCTTTCGCCAGGATGGAAAGTATTTGCCTGTTAGTTTCCATGCTCAGTTATAACACAGAAGAGGACATGGGAATGTTTCAGAAGCTTATTCACTCTGGTTCCTTCAGAACATTTTTCTCATGAGTTCAGGCAAACGGAAAAGAAAACTAACACCATACCCCATGTGAGATAACATATATAACCAGATATGTTGTAAAATTAAACACAATCACAGTCTTTCAATAAAATAAATTGGGGTGAAAAGTAAAATTTCCCTTTAATAGTTATCTCCATTATTGTGGGAATGGAAGGTCAAAGTGTTTTGATTTAAATTCATTGGAGTTATTCAGAGTCAGAGTATAAGAGGTGTCATTTTTGTCCCAGATTGACAGTCTTTTTTAATATGAAATAAATCAGCCAGAGAAAGAAGTGTCGCAGAGAACATGCTGAATGAGAGGTGATTGACAGAGCTTTTCTAAAACATGTGCTGTTTGTATTTGGTTTTCTGGCAACTCGTTTGAAAGGATGTCACCTACTTTGAAATGGGCTGCATTCATGAGTATGTAATTTAATAAGTGTGTGCATATATGTGAAGTAAAAAGAGTGTTCATGATTTCCCAGATGCTGATTACTTATTAAATAGATAGGAAAGGCTCCTTTAATATATTTCTTCAGGTATGAGAATCCTAATTCCTTTGTTATATATATATATATATATATATTTATAACATTTCTTGAATATACTGTACATTTTTTATAAAGGTTGGGTTTACGTGCTCCCAACACAGAGGGTTTGTATGTTTCTGGAATTGTCTGCGTTTCATTTGAAGAATACAATATAAGAAAATATGCAAGAGCACATCGAGAGCAATGTATCAGTCGATATTTTTACTGTACTATCATTGTGCTTGGAATACAATAATTATAAAAATAGTGCATAATAATGCACCAATTATTTGTATTAATTTGGCGAAGGTTCATAAAAAGACTCATATACTGACTATTTGCATTGTGTGAAGCATGAGAATAAATTTTCCAGAATGGATATCCCTGTGCAGGGAGGCTTCCTCTTGCTGTCATTAGTTCTTTAGGACCACTGGTTCTGGTCCAATCCCACCCAGTCAATAGTTGGAGCTACTTATAGGTTGAACATAGAATTTAGACTGACTTATTTTAAGTTTTCAATGGGACAGCACACACAGGGGATGTCAGACCAACAAAGGTAAAATATGCCCCACAATTACCATACTGAATAGCCACTCCCTTCCACACACATGCCCTGGTGTAATAGACAAAGGATAGCACTCCTCTCACCAGCATAGCACTGGGTTGCCACCTGTACAGGTTTCACCCAGATAATACGGGTTTTAAATCTCTGATTAAAACAGGTGTGCGATGAGCCTAGCCCCGGACTAGGCACATTAACCAGGCAAGCAGAGCTGCAAAAGGTGCCAGGCCCCCGGCTCCTGAATCATTTCAGGAGACCTGGGCCAGCTCTCTCTGGTCTCCTTTCACATGCAGGGTACCAAGGGGGACAGACTGCCGAGCCAGCAGCTACACAGTCTGCCTGTGTCTCCTGGTGTGCTGGCACCACCCCCCTCTGTCCCAGCAGCAGCAGCACCACCAGGTCCTGACAGGGAGATAAACAGGCAGGAGTCACTGTCACACTCTCACTCTTTTAGTTTTCATGATCTCTCTCTCCCTCTCTGTCTTTCTGTCCATCCTGCTCATGCTTACATTCTCCCCTTTCCTCCCTCTCTTTCCCCCTCCTTCCCCAGTCACTTCTCCCGCTCCTGGTACTCGATGATCAGCAGCAGCATTCTTGCTGGCCGTCCGCCAGTTGAAATAGCCAGAGATTGCGGCTGCGGATCAGTGACACAGCGGGCGCGGCATGATGACGTAGTGCCGGCCAGATTCAAAAGCCATGCATGGATTTAGCCCATTGCACTGTCGCGGTTTAACCTCCTCAGTGCATTCCTTTGCTAATTCTGCTCTATAGTTCTCCCATGTATGACCCTGGCTCTGTTTGACTACTCGTTCTGGCGTTTAACACCTGGCTCTGTTTTGACTACCTGTTCCGACATTAATTCCTGGCTCTGTGTGACTTCTCTTCTGATTCCTACCTCTGTCTGATTCTGTATTCTGGCTCTGTCCCCCTGGCTTTGTATGAGTATTTGCTCTGGTTTACTAACTTCGGCTTACCCTGACTTCCTTTGTTTTGTCTGTCTGTTCCCGTGTCTAGCAATCCGGCTAACCTAAACTGGCAGTGTAGGAAGATTGTGTCTGCGTGTAGGGATTAGTAGAATACGTGACATTGCCATCTCTCTTCCCCTTTCCTTCCCCATCCTTCCTCCTCTTCCCCTTCCATCCCCCTCTCTTTCTCTCCCCTTCTCTCTGTTTCTCCCTCTTTTTCATAGTTACATAGCCTGAAAATAAGACATGCGTCCATCAAGTTCAGCCTTTCACACATCACCTACTGCCGTTGATCCAAAAGAAGGCAGAAAACCCAGTCTGAAGCGATCGCCAAATATGCAACATACTGAGGAAAAAATTCCTTCTTGATCCCAGAATGGCAGTCAGATTTCTTCTTGGATCAAGCAGCTTTTACCCACATGTTGAATATTCTAACCCTTAATATTCTGTGTCTGCAGGAAGTCATCCAGTCATTGTTTAAAAATCTGTACAGACTCTGACCCAACCACCTCAACAGACAGAGAATTCCACAGCTTTATTGCTCTGACTGTAAAAATTTTATTTATAAAGGATTTTACCAGGAAGGATACATTGAGATTTCTCTCGTTTTCAAGTATGTCCTGGGTTCAAGAACATTGAAGTGTTACAGTTACAGAAATACAAAGTAATACAATGCAAGATATTAAAAAACAACACAAATATACAGATTAACAGAAAATAAATATGTAGGAAATATAGTCACTATGTTACATGTTTACAGGTGCATTCTGTATTGAAGTTTGTTAGTAATGAGCTCTTGAATGACTTAAGACTGGGGGAAGATTTGATGGTGTCTGGGAGGTTATTCCATAATTGTGGTGCCCTGTAGGAAAATGAGGACCGAGCCACTGTCTTTTTGTATTGTGGTATAGCAAGTAAGGCTGAATTTCCTTTCATCCAGTCTATATGAGTGACTTCATGTCCTATCAGGGTTGTTCAAAGAGAGGCAGATTGGCTCCGAAATTGTAATGCAATTTCGGAGTCATTCGCTATTCAAAAAGCAGGCAGTTCAGCAAATATTGATAAATTGCCAGCAAAATACGGTGCTGTTCGACGGCAGTGAACTCCCCATAGAGAAGTAATGGTTAATTATTCAGAGAACACCGAACTGCACCGAAATGTCAGTGAAATGCCCTGATTTTTGGTGGTTCCATTCGGCAGGTTTAATCAGGCGAATCCCATAGGTTTCAATGTAAAAATTATTCCTGTTTTTATTAAATATTTATTAAACCATTTACTCTTTTAATTAGCAGCAAAAAGGTCTGTTTATTTATTTGGAATTTTTCTGCGAATTTTTTTCCCCCTCCATTATATATATATAACTTATATATTATAGGTTGCAAATCCGGCAACCAGGATCCACCAAAACAAATGCCCGGTGCAACGCTCGGCCCAATGTAAATCGTTTTCGAACAGCGGCGCTCAGGGTCTTTTCCACATGACAACAGGTATCTTTATTGATTCAACGTTTCAGTTTACTCTTTGTAAACTTTCTTCAGGAGCTTTATTCCTGCAGAAAGTTTAAAGAGTAAACTGAAACGTTGAATCAATAAAGATACCTGCTGTCATGTGGAAAAGACCCTGAGCGCCGCTGTTTGAAAACGATTAACTTATATATTATCAGAGTTATTCAAAGAGATCCGAATGGCTGGAGAAAGGTAACCGGCTGAAAATCAGCGTTCGGTTACCTTTCCTGGCCATTCGGCTATCCAGAGAGCAGGCAATACGCCAAATCCTGGCGAATTGCCTGCACATTCGGTGCCTGTTCGGTGCCTGTTCAAGGGCAGTGAAATCCCCATAGAGAACCAATGCTTCGGCTATTCAGAGAACACAAACCAGCAGTGAAAGGTTCCCAAAATGCCCTGCCATTCGGTGGTTTCATTAGACAGGTTTATTCAGGAGAATCCCATAGGCTTCAATGAATAGGTTTGCAGACAATGGTTTATAATGGCCTTGTATTTATTTATATAAAGTTATCAGATCCCCTCTAAGGCGCTGTTTTTCTAAACTAAACAGGTTTAAGATGTTATCCTTTCTTCTCTCCCCTTTCTTTCTATGTCTCCCCTTTCTGTCTCGCTCTCTCCCCTTCTCTTCCCCTTCTCTCTCTCTCCCCTTCTCTTTCTCTCTCTATTTCTATTTCTCTTTCTCTCCTGTAAATATACAGTGTAAGGAAGATTGGGGTTAGAGGGGCTGAATTGGGGCTCAAAAGACTAATTTGAAGTTTGGGGTGGATGGGGATGATGTAATGTTTGGGATGTGAAGGGTGAAAGGGAAAGGCTTGTATGTATATGTGTAGGAGTGTCTGTGTGACTGAGCATATACTGTAGGTGTGAGCAGCAAAAATACTTTGCACGCGGTGCTAGAGTGTTTAGGTTTGGCTTGAAGAAAAAGGTGGAAACCCTACATAAAAGAGCGGAGAAAGGTGCACTTACAGAATTAGCTTCCTGCAGTACCTGGGGAATGTGGCAGAGATCTGGTTTAAACCAGCTCTTGGTGACTAGATGGCAGAACAGAGACACTTTTAGAATAACAAAGGAACCAATAAGTACACATTACAAATATGGACACCACCTGGCAGGAAAGGGTTAACATAGGAGAGTGCTGGGGGAAAATATGACCAGTCAAACCCACCAGAAACCACAGTTCCACACAGTCCAAGGGTAATTTCAGATACAGAGTACTAATTGATTACCATCACAGATTGCATTGATACATAAAGAAAATGCTGCAGCTGCTACAGATTCCTGTATTCTTGTCTATGAAGGAATTCATGTGTGGAGAAAAATTTTGGTCCATTCCCATACTTAAACATTTAGGACTGGGTGCCTGGTGTGATGGATTCTACCTCAAGCTGTTCAGTACCATTGCGTGTGGTGTATAATAAAATACAGGGCCAGCTTTATTTTGGCAGGCTGTTGCCCCTGCATTGTGAGGCGTATCACGTCCATCTCATAAACGAAGTTACTTTCTGCATTCTGCGGTAATGGAGTTTTTCCCCAAGCTGACAATTTGCTATCTGTACACTTTGTGATACAAAGTGTGTGTCTGTCTCATGCTGGCAGCAAATTCTCCATGCAAGACCTGATATGTGAAGGCTGGTATGTCCCATAGACCTGTGAGAGTCTTGTTCTGTGTGTTTCTGTAAGTGTCTGCTGTATCTGTCACTGTCTCCCTGCATGTGTATTATTTTGTCTTTTTTAAAGGGAAAAAGATTCAGAGTGTTCCTTAGTGTGACTTTAATTGAGATTTCATATGAGTGACTGAATGTAATGTCGATGTATACATTGTATGCCTTTCTAAATAATTATCACAAAAATTAAAAGGGGGGCATCAAATCCAATTGTTCAAAAAGGGGCGACTAATAGCCAAAACCTGGCCATGTTTTAAGTAAATCACTACATTGGGGTTGCACAGTTGCCCTATATATAAATTCTAGTGCCTAATCAATAAATTCTCATAATGAAATCACAGTCTGGGTGACAGAACATCATGGACTATATACCTGGTAAACCAAGGTCAGTAAATACTATACTAAGTAGTCCAAATCCTGCTCCTTGATACAAAATCTACTGAACAAACCAGACTCTGATTAACTTTGCTTTATTTTAAATATACTCATAGAACGTCTCTATCAGAACACTTCAGTTCGGCAGGACACATGTCACTTTGTCACAGTGGCAATAATCTAAAAGGAAACTGATGCTTGATGTTATCAGTCTCCTTATGCTAATTTTACTACAGCCAGCTGCCAGCTCTCATTGCGCAAGATGTCTCTTTGTATTTGCTGATCTGTCTTGTATCATTGTCTATCAAAGACCGACCGGATTGTGTCAAGAATAACTGTGTCATATCAAGTTTGATATTCAGAGAGTGAAAAGAAGTTGGGTATAGGATTTAATGAGCTGGAATGTAAATTATTTGGACGATAGTGTAATTAATAGCAAAAATCAAAATCACCGTTTTGTTTTACGCTTAACGATAACCTATATACAGGACACAATAGGCAAAAAGTATCTTGTAGTAAGGGAAATAGGGTAGGAAACATGACAAGAGAGATCAACAACAAGAATGTTCTTTGTGCTTAGAAGAGGAGAGACACATACTAATTCTCCAGGTTAGAAGTTTAGAAGACCACATAACACTGTTCTTATGGTTTTTTAATGGATAGGTTGACCATTACCTGAATCCTAGGGAATGTATGGCTTAATCATCACATAGAAATAGGAACTCCAAAACTGAGAACGCCAAATTTGCCATAAAGAAACTGGAACGATTTAGATCGGGGAAGTGGAAAAAAGGTTAATGAAGACACAATCTCAGGGTGCACAGCAAGAAAAGGAAGAGGAACCAGCCTTTGAGGATAGTAGTCCTGTTCAAAACGTCTACTGGCAAGGAGGCTAAGTTTGAGTATATACAACACTCCAGGCACAGTGGAGGTGGTGTCAGGGTTTAGTTCTTCGAGGCTCTCTTAGTAAGCAATCTGAAGGAGATAAGATCTTGAGAAGCCAGGGACAATAGCAGCACAACAAGTAATAGGAGATATGTAAGTTACTGGTCTCAGAGGTAGCAGATACAAAGTAAGGTGAGCAGCAGTAGTGGTTCAGCAGGCTGAAATAGAAGTCGCAAGGAGGACAGGGCAAGCACGGTCAAGGTAAAGCAGATGGTCAAAGAAGCAGGTGGCGTTCAGATGAAGTCGTGGTTCAGGCAAGGGTTCGGTAACAAAGGGGTCTATTCAGGTTCAATAAAGGTAGAAGCTCAAGGTTGTCAAGACAATAAACGAGCAACTACTCACCCTCCGTCGGTTTCTTTTATTGTAAGTTGATTAGCTGCAGGTGCCAGTGCCCTCTGAGTTGGATGGCCTTACCTCCGGGTTCGCGTCATCGGAGTGCAACGCCATTCCCTGTAGCGTGTGCCGGGAGTGTTGCATCTGTGCACGCATGCGCGAGTCATTGCGGCGTCATACAGGGGAGAGAGAGGATCTCCATAAGAGCGCTCGGTATCAGCGATGGGAGGTGACAATGTGGCGGTATGTGCCGGGTCCCAGGGAACCGGGGGCAGAGTTACATGACACACAATGGTCCCTATCACATCCTCAACGTTAGCACTCATCCAGAAGGGTTAGCGTCTCTTTCGAGGCAGGCTTCTGAAATCAGCACCTGCCTTGTAATATCATGTTAAAACAGGGATGCTAAGAGGAAACCTGCAGGCCCAGGTGTTTCCCGTTAACATCCACGTTTTAGCGAAAGGGACGTGCTAGTGCCCAATGTATTCTGCAAATAATAAATATTTCACAAAGTATGTGTAATTTTTAGACAATAAAAAATATTACCAGAAGGGAATATTAAAATGATATCCTGTATTTTATAGCTGATTTGTAACTTTACCCAAATCAGCACATTAAAACAAGCTTTTTCCAGATTCCAGTGCAATACTTATTTCCGATCTTCCTAACTTTAGCAACTTATTCCAAAGAGTCCTCAGATGTCTCCGTCTTGACCTAAATGTATGCCCTCTACCTACAAGCCAAGTGCCTGCACCATCTCTTGCTTATGCTGTGGGCTGCTGTATGACTTTGGGTAAAAGCTGCTGGATCCAGGGAGAAATTTGTCTGTCATTCTGAGGTCAAAAAGGCATTTTTTATTAGTGTGTTGCATATTGGTGAGCGCTTCAGACTGGGTTTTTTGCCTTCTTTTGGATCAACAGCAGTAAGCAATGTGTGAAAGACTGAATCCAATGGAGGCATATCTTTTTTCAGCCTATGTAACTATGTAACTATGTAAGTGACCTTTATGGAAATGCACAGCAGAAACAGCAATCAGTGCAATTTTATTAGTGCGGATGTTGCTTCCAATTGCATCATAGGTTCAAAGGGTTCTGGGGATAAACAAATTGAGTTAATGGAACCTTGAGCCTAAGGAGAGTCAACAGCCCCTTTTAATAACAGGCAAAATATTATTTAGTAAATATGAATACACTTCTCAAACAATGGTATGACATCACAGGAATTCGCAAAATGGTGTGACTGCTTTTTGATTGCTTCTGCTTTCAACCTTTTAGGTCCCAATCTACATTTTTGATGTTTTTCTGATTGGATTCATGATAAAGATCATAAATAATAAAAGTTTGTGACTATTTACAGTTTGTAAGTAATAAATGTAACGTGTGCACAAGTAAAATTTTGGTCTGAACAAGCCTATACGGCATGTATCATGTAGAGAAAAAAGAAGGTGCTATACACATTTATTTGTCGACGTTATGACACAGATTTACATCTTTCTTGGGCAATTTGGAAAAAAAAACACAGTTTGAATATTCTAAATGTTTGCGCAGATTGCAACAGGAATATTTGTACATCTGTTTATACTTCTGTTTTATGCTGAACAATAATAAATGCTACTTAAATCACTTTTTCAACCTACATTTTGTGCAGGTTTCTTGGCTGGGTGGAGTAGAGGTAACATCACTGCTCTGCGTGGAGAGAGCCTGTGGAGTCATGGGTTCGATCCCAACAAGCACCTCTCCAGTAAGTGTCCTTGGGCAAGACACCCAACGGTACATACTCGCCACCCAGGACATACTTGGAAATGAGAGAAATCTCAATGTATCCTTCCAGGTAAAATCCTTTTGAAAAAAGAAACAAAAATATATTTAAATTATAAATTTACAGAATAAAATATAAACAATTTAGGCATAAAATCCTTAGTTGGAATCATCAAAATCACAAGTCACTAGAATTAGCAAATAAATATATGTGTATGTATATTTAGTTGGGTAATGATTTGGTCTGGGTTCCTACACTCCATCCTCCCTATCTTCTTTAGGCCCTATGCCCATACCCAAGTCCATAAACACTCTTCTGAAAGTAATATAATGAGCATGTATTTTTATTATTATTATCCTTTATTTATATAGCACCACATATTCTGCAGCGCTTTACAAGATCAGTGTAAAAGGGGTTGATACATTAGAATACAAACACATGGATGATGACCTGATTCAGGGGGACCCTGTTCCCAAGAGAACTTACAATCTATGAGAAGTACAAGTATTTGGTGAGGTAGGAACATCCATATCATTAGGAGATTTACCCAAGGCACTTGCTGGTGGCGTCTTCTGAGTCTTCTTGCCATGATTGTAGATCAGTGACCTGGTGGTTAGTTTGAACCCATTTTTCGTAAAGTCGAGATTTGCTTCTCCACAGTTGTATTGGAAGGATGTGGTGAAAGTGATCTGACTAGCTTCTCCACGGTCAAAGAGCAGAGATGTCACCACTGGACTCCACAGCTGATATTGTGTGGTAGGCAAGTATGTATCGTTAGGTGTCTTGCCCAAGGACACTTACTGGAGAGGTGCTGTGGCCAGGATTCAAAACTGTGTCTCCTCGGTTATAGAACAGTGATGTTACCTCTACTCCATCCAGCCGTTACCATACCATACCATACCACTGGTATGAGAGTTTAACCCACCTTTAAGCATAAATCCACTGTGTTTTCTGGTAGAAATATCAGGGATGAGCTCTTCCTGGCAGAAACTTCTATTTTTCACATATTCTGCACAGCTAAACGGTTTTTAAATATGTCAAGCAATGTTATGATGCATGACTATTGTCTAGATGCTTGTTTTTTTCCCCCTTTATAATGGTACACATACCACATTTATTATCAGTATTTAATGATTCTATTAAGCAGATGATGTTTGCACTGAGTATCAATAATTACCCTTTAAAGGAAAGTAAAATTTCAACGCTAGAATGTAGCTATAGATCATAATATAATCTATATAATGTTTGATGATACAAACTGAAACTTAGAAAACCTCACCCATCTTTAACTTATTGACGACAAGCCAATAGCAGTATTTCAAACATTGTTCATCGAGCCCCGGCTACTGTTCCCAAACGCTTCTTTGCTAACTTCAACATATTAGCCGGCGGTTCTTTTCTAATGAATGGGACGCGGTGAAAAGGACCCTCAAAGCTTTTCAAAATTATATATTTCATATGTTTCTCCTATAAGCGACACCATTAATTAAAAAGAAAAAGGTTTCGAGGATAGGAATTGTGTTTAATTTATTCATAAGTGAAAGCTAGAAGATGTAAAAGAATACATTCAGAATGAAAATGAATAAGGTTTTTTTTCTGGGACTCCGCATGTACAGTACCTTTGTTCCTATTATTAAACGCTGTCTAGATTATTTCTCGCTCTCTGCTTCCATTACACAAATTTTACTGATATTACGTTTTCTATCCTCATTACAAGAGTGTGCTTGTCACATGTTCTCAGTGGAAACATTCATCATCAAGGTCAAGGGGTGAAAATCGTGATCTATTATGCACAGAGAAGCCTAATGAAAAGCTATATAATTATCCAATTTAAAGGGAAGCATGTAAAAAGACAGGCAGAGGAGGGGCTTTTGCCATCATTTAAATTGTTTTGTTTCCCTCAAGCAAAATTGAGCAGATGATTGACAGCATGTAATGATAATTCTTATTGATATGGTGATACTAATTGCAACGGGATACTTAATATGTTCTAGAGGTAAATGCATGTTCTTAACCTGCACCTGAACTTGTATCGTGATACTGTGTAAAGATGAGGTACTGATACAGATAACTGAGCACAAGTGGATTTTCAGTCTTCTGTGGCAGAATGGAAATTGCAATCTTTAGACTCTATTAGAGGAATAACTCTGTAACTGTTCTCATTTCTATAAATTACGCAAACGGTAAAGCACTGGAAAAAAACCAAGCCGGCAAGAATTATTTCCATCTTTTTACATCTGAAAATAAATTGGTTTTTAAAGAGAAAATAGTGGGGGGTTATCTGTAGCTAACACACGGGTGACGTGGGTAGCACATGATGATGGTGAAGAAGATGATGAAGATCTTTAAGAGAAAGCGATTGGATTAAAATAGTGATTGCAAAGCATTATCTCTGCTGATAGTATATCCTTCTGTACATACAGTATATCAATGTACCGACTTACCTTCTGGCATACTTACATTAAGATCTATCTCAATTAAATGTACATTTTTTTGTATAAACCATTTTTTAAGTTGTGTTTGTGTTTTATAGCCTAATGGTTGCAATGCAAAAAGTTTAATTTTCATGCGTGCACATTGCAAAGCTAGCAATTCTACATACAGAAATATATGGCTGAAAATTTACATATTTAGGATTCAGATCATTTGCAGCATTTGCACTGGGTAGAAGCATAGAATGAGCCCAGTCGTTTGAACATTGAAGTGTTAGATCTGTTGATAATCCTTTTTTTTTTCTTCCTTGGAAATCCCTTTTAATTAACTTGGCACAAAATGCACAATTGTGAAAAACATAAATTGTTCAGTTAGGTTTTGGAGATCGTATCCCTAAAAGAAAGATAATATGCACACAGATGTAAGTTCTTTATCTCATCTCATTTTTTTAGAATTTCTGAAAATAAAATATTGCATGTATCAGCCTTTTTGTGTTTCATTTCTATTGCAGGTAAGGAAATAAATATTTCTTTTTCAGTGTATCCCCAGGTTTATCCTCACTTAGGGGGAGTGGGCAAATTTAATTCCTTCAGGGTTTATTTATTTATTTATATATAAAGGATTTTACCAGGAAGGATACATTGAGATTTCTCTCGTTTTCAAGTATGTCCTGGGTTCAAGAACATTGAATTGTTACAGAAATACAAAGTAATAAAATACAAGATATTGAAAAAAGCAGCACAAAATATACAGATTAACAGAAAATAAATATAGTCGCTATGTTACATGTTTACAGGTACATTCTGTATTGAGGTATATTAATAGAGATCTCTTAAGGGATGTTAGACTGGGGGAAGATTTGATGGCGTCTGGGAGGTTATAACATAATTGTGGTGCTCTGTAGGAAAATGAGAATCAAGCCACTTTCTTTTTGTATTGCGGTATTGTAAGTAAGGTGCTGGTCCTGGATCGGAGGTTATAGGAGGAGGGAACTAATGAGGGAAGCAGTCTATTCAGGTAGGGTGGTAGCTTCCCAGAAAAGCTCTTAGACACCAGATTTGAAAGGTGAAGGGTGCGTCTAGATTCCAGCGACAGCCAGTTTAGCTCTTTTAACATGTCACAATGGTGGGTCATGTAGTTACATTGTAGCACAAAGCGGCAGAATGGGTTATACAATGTTGTGAGTTTCTGGAGGTGTGTTTGCGGGGCTGTAGTTGGACTTCTTGCTTCACTAGGCACACCAAATTCTGCTGTCTGTCCCCCCCCAACCCACCACCACCTTCAATTTCAATTTAATATGAACATCAGTGATGAGATTCATGCAAGTCGATTCTTAAAACCAGTCGAGGTGCAAGGGGGCCTGAGTCTTAGGCTTTGGCCACACAGATGTACAGGAGTGCTGAAAGAACATCCATGAGGATGGACGTTGTTTCCACTTGGACACCCGTGTGGCCATCTTGCTGTGCGCACATTTGCCTACTTTGTAGACCCATCTGTCCGTCGTAGCAATTCAATGGGGAGGTAATATCCACGTACATTGTACCATTTGATAAAAGTACGCACATTACATCACGTGGTCCTCCCAGCCAATTCATCAAAGTGTTACGACTGACAATGGGAGGGGGGTGTCACAACGGATGCACTTAGTGCATCCGTGGAGTTACAGTCTAAATGTACACCAGCAACTTACTTTCTAATACAATGCAGAATCTTGGTGATCCAGTGAGAGAGCAGTGTGGGAGAAGGCCGAGTAACTGCTCACAGTGCTGGTGCTCAATATGAATCTGAATATCTTTACTGGGCCCTTGAGGGAGCAGTTACAAGGACTCCAACTGGCAGAGGTGAAGACTGCACTTCTCTCCCACCAGACCATCAGGGATTGCTTTTAAAACCTCACTAGACCATTAGGGATTAAGCCACATATTACATATATTATGCATACATTACACATATCTCATCACACACATTATATAAATAATTTTATTTTATGATCTTTACTTACCACTATTAAAGACCAGTATGTTGAAAGAGAATATGTTGCTAAAAATTAAGAAACGCTCCACTGATGAGCATGTGCATAAACATGAATTTATGACAAATATTCACTACACATCATGCTAATATTATGTCAGTAAAAATGTAATTGATAATAAAAGCAGAATATTATATTTACACTAAATGAAATATATCATTTAGAGATTCATTGCTGGGTGTTTTATTGTATTTCAGCTCTTTCTTTTGTTTTACACCTGCAAATGTACTGAACTTCTAAGGCTAGGGTCAGACGAACGCATTTTTATGTTGTCTGTGAAAAAGTGCGTTGAACGAATGGACGTATTTTTTCACGGAATACGCGATAGTGGTCATACTATGCGCATTTTCGTCCGTGATTTTGTACGGATCATCAATAAAACACTTTTTGCGTCTGGACGTTATGTTGGCCGGACATTAGCAGCGTCTGACATCTCCTAATCACGCACACACGCCGCTAGCGGACGCAGCGCACTCTGTACGTCAGTACCTGCGGTTTCACGTTCTCGAAAAAATGCGTTCATTTTCCACTTGCGTTGCGCAGCCGGACTTTTGTGCGACCGTACTTCGTATATTGGCCGTCATTGCCCGGCATCTGCTGCTAGTGCGGCCGTGATTAAGTGCGCCAGAACGCGCGTTCGCACTGCCTCAGTCTGACCCTAGCCTAAATAAGACATTAGGAAAAAATGCTGCCAAATCCCCAAGCTGCCTAAGACTAGTTAGCTATGCAAAAATATACTCCTTGATTTCTTGTTTAGACAGAAGCTCAGACCATGCGACAGAAATAACCAAAGGTTTATTTACAAATAAAAAAACAACATCCACTCAGCCATTGACAGTAATCAAAATGATAATGGTCTTCAGTATGATAAATGGTGTTTCTTGACCAAAGCCAATCAAACAAAGGAAAGGTAAGTCTGGCAAGGCATACAGGGTTATCCAAAGAGATCCGAATTGCTTGAGAAAGGTAACCGAACGCTGAAAATCAGCGTCCGGTTACCTTTCCTGGCCATTTGGCTATCCAGAGAGCAGGCAATTCGCCAAATCCTGGCGAATTTCCTGCACATACGGTCAGTGGTGTATTTTGGCCTAGGACAACAAGGCCTAGGGTGGCACTTTCCAGGGGGCGGGGCCCGCCCTGGTGGCCCTACCCCTAAAAAAAAAATATATATATATATATATATTTTTTTTTTTACTTTTGCAAAGTATTTTACCAGGAAGGATACATTGAGATTTCACAAATTTTCAAGTATGTCCTGGGTAGGCAAGACCTAGGCTTTCACTTTCCAGGGGGCAGCAAAAACCTAACCACTAAGGCTAGGGTCAAACGAAAGCATTTTTACACGCGAACGTAAAAAAGTGCGTCCGAACGCATTGATGTATTTTTTCACGGAATATACGAAAACGGTCATACGATGCGCATTTTCGTGCGTATGTTTTACGAATCCAAACCAGGAAACTTTTTGCGTCTGGACGTTATGTTGGCCGGACACGAGCAGGGTCTGACGTCTCCAAATCACACACACACACCGCTAGCGGGCGCAGCGCACTCTGTACGTCCGTACTAGGGGTTCTGCGTTCTCGAAAAAATGCGTTCATTTTCCACTTGCGTTGCGCGGCCGGACTTTCGTGCGACCGTACTTCGTATATTGGCTGTCATTGCCCGTCATTTGCTGCTAGTGCGGCCGTGATTAAGTGCCCCAGAACGCACGTTAAAAATGCGCTCGTCTGACCCCAGCCTTAATGGGTTACTCACAGAGCACCGAAATGACGCCAACATTTTGGTGTTCTGTAGTTCCCTGCACTTCAGGGAATAAAATTTCCCCACCCTGCAGTGAATTCACCATTTACCGCAGGGTCCCCAAAGTGCATGGAGTCGGCTGCTGAATGCTGCCACCGCAAACCCGTGGCCTGCTGTTTTCAAAAGAACTACTGAACGAAAATGTCTGGAATTTACATATAAGATCCTATGATTGATAATAAAAAGTTCTGTTACAGAAAAAAGAAAAACCGCTATTAAAAAAAAAGGAGGGGAAATTTTGCTGAAAAATTACTAAAAGGTACTAAAAAAAAATCAATAAAGACTTTTTACTGCAGATTAAAATAATAAATGGTTTATTAGATATTGCATAAAAACGTGAATATTTTTAACATGAAACCTATGGGGTTCGCCTGAATAAACCTGCTGATTGAAACCACCGAACATCAGGGCATTTCACTGCCATTTCTCTGCTGTTTGGTGTTCTCGAGAATAGATTAACGGCCATTACTTCTCTATGGGGATTTGCACTGCCTTCAAACAGCACCGTACTTGCTGGCAGTTTGCCAAACTTGTGTGTGAGCATATCACAGAGCAGTGGTGTACTCAGGGGAGTGGCGTAAGGCGGGCCGCCCCAGGTAACAGTGATTATTTGGGTGTCATTAGGGGGTACTAGGAGGTGCCACTGTCACTGTGTGTCAACTTTGAGCTGTGTTCTCAAACAACGAGCAGTGGAGCAGGGCGTTTGCATACGGAATAAAATCGAATAGAATAAAAATCCCCCTCTCCTCCCTCCATAGCTCCTCCCCTGCCCCACAGCAGCTCTAGGAGAGGGGAGGGGGATGTGATTTGTGTGCAGAGAGAGAAGATGACAGTAAATGGCAGGTAAAGGGGGGGGTTATAAGCAGAATATGAAGCCCTGTCTGCTTACTGCTGTTTAAAGTGGACCTTTCCTTAACCAGCACTGCAGTGACAGAAATTTGTCATTGAACTGCCTGGCTCCTGGTGAGGCTGCGTGCATGCAGGTCACGCGGTCCGGCCAGTCAGGTGGTACTGAGTCTCAGTACCACCTGACTGGATGAACCACGTGACACGCACGCAGCTGCCTGCCCTTTCGTTAACACGGACTCTCACTCTATTCTGGACTGAACACCCACCAGGAAGGGAATCAAAGCCACGGTGCACCCTCTGGTAGTGGCACCCCACTGCTGACAAGATGGCTCCAAGCACAGGCACAGCCGCGATCCTAACTTGGCCTGGAGGGACCTCCTGCTGAGTCCGTACACAGTCCCTGCTGACTCTGCACACAGCCCTACCAAGGACGGAGGCCGGTAAATATAGAATAAATAATTGCTGTGTGCTCATATTCACTCGGTTTGCTGGGAGTCTTATTGCAGTGGATTCTGATGCACTCATACACACCACACATTGCATTGCTGGGAGTTTTATTGCTGTGAATTCTGATACGCTGACACACACACTGCACATTGCATTGCTGGGCGTTTTATTGCTGTGGATTCTGATACACTCATACACACTGCACATTGCATTGCTGGGAGTTTTATTGCTGTGGATTCTATGATACACACTGCATATTACTGTGAGTTTTATTGTCCTGGAGCTCTGGGATATGCTCATACACACTGCACATTGCATTGCTGGGAGTTTTATTTCTGTGGATTCTGATACGCTGACACACACACCGCACATTGCATTGCTGGGAGTTTTATTGCTGTGGATTCTGATACACTCATACACACTGCACATTGCATTGCTGGGAGTTTTATTGCTGTGGATTCTATGATACACACTGCATATTACTGTGAGTTTTATTGCCCTGGAGCTCTGGGATACGCTCATACACACTGCACATTACCGTGAGTTTTATTGCTGTGTAGTTCTGATATGCTCATACACAGTGCCCATTTCTGTGGGTTTTATTGCTGTGCAGCTCTGTGATACACTCATATGCAGTGCACGTTTCTGTGGATTTTATTGTTCAACCAATTAGAGCGGCTGTGATCCAGTATACTTGACATGCGTGGCTGTTCTTTGTAAAAATGCTTGAATTTAAACATTTCATAATTTTATTTATCTCAATAGATACATTTTAAATGGTATACAAAATATACAAGTAGGCACTTGGTATCCACTTTTAATATAAAGAGAGGAAAAGGCGGAGCTCTACGAGGAAAAGGTGGAGCTTAAAGAGGAAGGGTGGGGATTAACCAGGAAGAGGTGTGCCCTTGACAGGAAGGGGTGCCTCAAATTTAAATTAGGGGGTGCACGAGTTTAGTCAGGCCTAGGGCAGCACAAAACCTAAATACACCACTGCATACGGTGCCTGTTCGGTGCCTGTTCGAGGGCAGAGAAATCCCCATGAAAAGCACTGCTTCGGCTATTCAGAGAACACAAACCAGCAGTGAAAGGATCCCGAAATGCCCTGCCATTTGGTGGTTTAATTCGGCAAGTTTATTCAGGAGAATCCCATAGGCTTCAATGTTAAAAATATTCCCGTTTTAATTCAATATCTAATAAACCGTTCATTATAAAATTCTGCAGTAAAGAGTCTCTTTATTTATAGATTTTTTAGGATACTTTAACGATTTTTCAGATTTTTTTTTTAAAGTTTACTTATTTGTTCTGTAACAGCCCTTTTTATTATCGTTCCCTGGACCTCCTGTGTAAATTTCAGACATTTTCGCTCAGTAGTTTCTTTGCAAACAGCGTTTCATTTTCACAGATTCACACAAACTATTTTGCTAATTTATTCACCTCCCTCGTCTGCGGTCTCAGCTGCTTCGGCTGCTTCGGCTGTGTGCGATCGGCTCCTGCTCGGGCTTTTTCCATGGTTTTCGGCAGGTTAATCCAGATGTTTTTGGGGGTTTTCGGCGTGCATTCGCCAGGTTTTGCGGTAAGTTTTCGTCAGGTTTGCGCCAGCTTTTCCCTGCAATTCGGGGACCCTGTGGTGCTTGCTGAATACACCGCAGGGTCACCGAAATGGGATCGGCAAAAGGAACCGAATTGAAGAGAACGAAAAGTCACCGAACGTGCGGTGACTTTTCAAATCTCTTTGAATAACCCTGATAGTTAAGTGAGACATTGGAACCTTCTCCCGTACCTCAGTACAATAGTGGGACCAGAGCTCCCACCAGGTTGGCACACTAGGCAACTGCTTAGTTTGCCTTGTAATGATGCTGGCTCTGGATATCAGGGAAGAAGAAGAGTGGCACTCATTTTTGCATCTATGAAATGTTTTATATAGTTGACTGATTGTAGTCAGCCCTGCAACTCTTGTATTAGTATATAAGGACATTCCTATTCTCAATAGCTGGATGGAATGTTCATGCTTCATTGCATTTTCTATTATAGTGACACAATCAGAGCAGCATTGTCCATTAGGGCAGTGGAGGTATCACCAGTAAATTTGCAAATAATTCTAATAAAAAAAAATTCCCACACAGTCTTAAAATGTCAGGACAAAATAACCAATATATCTTGCAGGAGCTTGGCCTACTTATAAGAGGTGACGGAGAATTCTAATTAAGACAGAATGGGCTTTATGTCTCATTATTGAGGTGTATCACTAATTCTGTGATGAGAGGTGGGAAGAGTTTGGTCTCCGAATTCAGGAGAGAAGCGTTTTTTGGGTTATTGTCTGATTGATATCTATAGAAACATAGAATATGTCGGCAGATAAGAACCTTTCAGCCCATCTAGTCTGCCCATCTATATGGATACTTTCCCTGGATTTACAGTATCTCTTATTTAGGTTAGCCTTATTCCTATCCTATGCCTGCTTAAACACAATCTGTTTTAGCCTCTGCCACTTTTATTGGAAGGCTGTTCCATGTAAACTTGAAGCTTACCATGTCAGCTGGAAATGTAGAGTTGAAAGGAAAAGATTATAGTAAACCATGTAAATAATAAACATCATATTTAATCTGTATAAAAGTTCTAAAGCTAATATACATCCCAGCATGCACTTCTGGATCATATGGATTTATTTCCTCACACTATTCGAATCATTTTCAAGTATTGAAGGTCAAGTCGGTGACCCGTGTGGAATCACCTGAAAACCACTGGTTTATTTAGACTTTACCGCAAACGTTTTGAGTGTCAGAGGCTATGCAGCGTATTGCAATGCTATGCTTTGCTGACGCCTCTGGCATTCACAGGCTTCATTTATTATTTGACAACAATTATTCTTATGACATTTGTCAACTCTGGCCTGGGGGATGAAGATTTATGATACAAGATATTAGATCTTAGCTTTAGAAATAGATGGGAATAATGACTAAGGATGGAGGTCATGAAAAAGGTTAAATATAGAAAAATAGAGAACTCTTGGAATAGAGTACGAAAGGATACAGTATGATATTGTAAAATTAGTAGATTATTTTACCCACAGGCTGTAAGTAAGCAGCATATGTCAACTCCGACTCCTGAAATTCATGTACAGAGCATCAGTAGTAGATTTCTATTAGCATCCAGTGTCATCTGTTAGAGATGATTGGGGCGAGCTGTTGAAATGTTCCTGAGCATATATTGTCAGGTTTCATAAGTCATGATCTACCTGCACATTTCAGTCTTTTTACGGTGCCAATGCACATAACTGTATATGGTCTGCTCATTAACCATCCATTTGGCATTGGTTAGGGCACCTTGGCTGGTTTTGTCTGTCATTACGTTTGTGTTTACCGGAGCCAGTATAAACAATACAAACACCAAGTTCCACCACTCAGCGCCCACTTGATTGTTAGTGAAAATGGAAACAAAAAAAACAAAACCAAATACACTGACTTGTCTCAAATTCTAATCGAATTACAGTAGAGAGGCCTAATTGACCACTCCAAGGGGGGCCCGCTCTCTCAAACTCACATTCTTTCTAAAGCCCAATTTCACCTTGAGAATACTCAAAGGAGCTTGTGCAAAGAATTCTAGCAATTGTATATTTGTATGTTTATGTTCAAATAGCCCACTGCTGCCTGCTAACAGTCTTAATTATTTTTCAGGGATTGCTCTTCATAGATTTATCTTCCATGGATGCACCCAACCATTGCCTTTAAGACAGAACCTGCAAGGTTCAGCACATCCCACTTGATGCAAGGAGACCCCATGGGTGCTTTCTGCGTTCTATGTCGTCCTTGCGGCGGGTGCGCGTTAAAGATGCAGGGCATACAGGTACGCCCCACTGTCTTCAATTGGCTGCCTCGGCCCTTCCCGCAACCGGCACATGCCGCACTTCTTTGGGTGCAGAGAGTAAAGTTTCTCCCTTTATTGCTTGAAAAGTCATGAAAAACAAATATTTGAGAAAAGTAATGACAAACGAATATAGATTAGCATCGTGGCCTATCCAAAATATCCTAAAAAAGAAAAGAAAAAAGGAAAAGCCCACAGGGATATTCATCCAGATCACCTGTCAGACCACCTTATCTGAATTAACAACATAGCCTACCATACACAGCTAATGACTTAGACTGACAAGTAATTTGCATTTTGTAGTCACCGGAGATTTAAAATAGAATATTAACAATTTAATTTACAATCTGGAAACTGAATGCAGTATGTACATTCATTAAGTCATTCGTTGTTTTAGTATATGTGGAAAAAAAGAACATTTTCTCTGCAGTGTTATGTATTTCATAGAGAAGCATCAAATAGTGCTATTAAAATGAGTGCCTTTAAAATAAGCTTTAAGTAGATACAATAGACTGGTAACTGGATGCAGACAGCTGAACCGCTGTGAGCAAAATAACCATTTTATATTCCCCAAGCCTTCACTGAAAAATAAAAAGCTAATTGACATAAAAACATATCAGATGTGGATTATTGGTTTAGAACTTGATCCGGATCCCAAGAAAGCTGTCAAAGAGACACGGCAAATGTTCAGCGGGAAAAAACTTGACAGCTGTAGTTGGGGGGGGGGGGTAACACGCCAATTATGAGTGCTTGTTTATAACAGCTTTACACGCCAATGGTGAACGGTGGATGAAATTGATCAAAAAAGGCCGGGACATCCTGCTATTATTCACAAAAAAAAAAGGTGTTTAAAATCACTGGTTCCCTTTCAGTGGTGCTCCAGCACTGCTAATGCTCAATATATCTCAGGGAACAGTTACGCTGTGTTCACTGTGCATTCAGCTGCGACATACTTCAAAAGGTTTATCCAAGGATTTTATGGCCAACGGTAAAGGCCTATTATTGATTTAAATTACAAGCCTGACTCCTATCAGCTCCACTTGAGGGCAAAAACGCAATAAAACATACTTGCAGCCTGAAAAGCAGACATGTCACACTGACGAATCTTTGGTGCTATTTATTTTAAAGATAATATTATCTCACTGCCATGTTTAGAGCCATATTTTTTTTATTTTTCCTGATGCAATGACTCCTATTGAAGGGTCAGTAGCGCGGACTCCTCTGCACCATATTGTTTCTGTCGTCTAAAATTGTGTTTGGTACTTTTTATTGCCCGACTGCAATGAGCTGCTGGGAATATTGCCGCTGTATAAAAAGATAATAATTATATTAAGAATAGCAGCGGCAATAGAGCCGTGAAGTACAGGAATGAGAGCTTGTTAGGCTTCCTGGTTATTCGCAGGCCGACACCCTTACTTCTAAAATGCGCTACTTCAGATATTATCAGAGCCGTTCTAATATCAGTATATTAAATAAGCAGCTTTATTTGGGGGAGCAGGCAAGTGCTCTGCTCTTAGCACGCATGGCCGCACAGTTTCCTATCTTGAAGGAAAAATGCAGGAAGAAATAAATCGTAAACAAAAGGGAAAAAAAAAACGGCGAATACCCATTACGTAGCTGACATTTTAAGGGCTGCTTTCTACCGGTTTGGCATTATGAGAGTCATTTCACTTCAAAATGTTTTTCTTAATGCCATTTTTTTTATTATTATTTAATTTCTGAGAGGCGCTAACTTGCATTCAACGAGGTACCCGAGTCAACCTGAAACAGAGGTCAAATTCATTTCATTTCCTTTATGTTTTCTTCCCCCAGCTAGATGAAATAAATGATTAAACCTAAGAAGCTTGGCAGTTCACTGAATGCGCTCGGTAGTGCCACTGCAAGATCGATTTTCTCAATACAGAAGTCTTTCCGTGGTACATATTGCTTAGCTGACATCTGTCGGTGGGTTGTCATGGAGGCCCGTTTCCTGCACGGCGAGAGGTCAGGCCTGACAGAGGAGGCCTCGCCAGTTTTACCCTATTCACTTCAAGGTTAACAACCAATGGACCAAAGAAATTGGCAATTATAGTACAGTCAATTCCAGTTAGGGAAATATCTCAGAAGCGAATATATCTGATAAGTGAATGAAACGATCACAGGCGGCTTCAAACGCCTTTACCTTTACATTTTTTTCCCAGTGTGATTTATTCATTTTTAACAATTCCTCCAAGTGGACAAGAAATAATGAGCATTCAGAGACTGCAAAGCAAATTCAAACATAGTTGTCAAAAGGAAGGGTGAACCATTTTTTTTTTTTATAGGCAAGACAGAAGAAGCTTGTGTAAACAACAGCATATAAGAGGTTTTATTTGCCTCTCACTTCAGCGAGTAAGTCCTGGTTATAGTGTGTTTCTGTTCATGAAGGCATGTCTTGCAGTGTAGCTCATCTTACTGAAGGACATTTAAGAGTCTATTATTGCAGGAATCGTTAATCCTCCTATTTATGAGCAATTATATGAAATTAACAGAAATTGGTAACGGGCATGATCATAGCATATGGACAGTCAAGGGTGCAGAGGATATATATGTATTATGGCTGTGATGCCACGAGAAGGGAACATAACTCTCATCTAAACTCTACCCCAAACTAGGTGCCCTGTACAGAAACAAATCCTACCTGAGCCCCGCGGTAAGAAAGCAGATTGTACAACAAATGCTTATGCCAGCCATTGAATACGGAGATGTAGTGTATGCAGCTGCCCCTCAAACACACCTGCAGAAACTTACTACATTGTATAACTCATTCTGCCGCTTTGTGCTACAATGTAACTACATAACCCACCATTGTGACATGTTAAAAGAGCTAACCTGGCCGTCGCTGGAATCTAGACGCACCTTCACCTTTCCAACCTGGTGTTTAAGAGCTTTTCTGGGAAGCTACCACCCTACCTGAATAGGCTGATTGCCCCAGCGGTTCCCTCATCCTATAACCTCAGATCCAGGACCGGCACCTTACTTGCAATACCGCAATACAAAAAGAAAGTGGCTCGATCCTCATTTTCCTACAGAGCACCGCAGTTATGGAATAACCTTCCAGACGCCATCAAATCTTCCCCCAGTCTAAAGTCCCTTAAGAGTTCCCTATTAACATACCTCAATACGGAATGCACCTGTAAACATGTAACATAATGACTTTATTTCCTACATATTTATTTTTCTGTTATCTGTATATTTGGTTTTGTGTTAATATCTTGCATTTTACTATTTTGTATTTCTGTAACGATCCAATGTTCTTGAACCCAGGACATACTTGAAAAGGAGAGAAATCTCAATGTATCCTTCCTGGTAAAATCCTTTATAAATAAATAAATAAACAAATGTGGACTATGCAGTCTCTGATGGTAGTGAAACCCTAAGGCTAGGGTAGAGATGAGCGTGATTTCTACGGACAGTACGTCTGTGCACACGGACATACGTCAGTACGGAAGACACAGTAGTGGTCACACAGTCAGTTTATTCACTGACGTATATTTTGACGGATGTAGGAGAGAAAATAAAATAAAAAGCAAAACCATTTTGTCCGTGAAAAATACTGGACGTATAAATGCAGTCCGTCTGACCACGTTCCATCACTCACCCACAAAGCTATGCAGACGTTGCGGACGCAGCGCACTTTGTGCAGCCGTTCTAGGAGTTGTACGTTCTTGCCTGCCTTGCGTCCGTGGGCCGCGGCCGTTGTGCGTCCGCAGTTCAGTGCGGACGTACTTCGTGTGTCGGGCTCCGATGGGCTTTCTGTCATGCTATCACGGACGTACTTTTAGGCGCAATCACGGACGTGAACACTACGCTCTTCTGACCCCAGCCTAAAGACATATCCCTCAATGAATGACTGGGTCTAATGACCATCTCAATTTACCTAGAGAATATGTAAAGCAAAGATCAGCAAGAAACTAGGAAGCATTTGGAGAACGTGGAGCTTTTATGAGAGAGGGCATCGACTTTCCTGACACGTGGATCCCTATTAAACAAACGCGAGAATAAAAAAAACCTCTGGCAGTCAGATCTGAAAAGAAGCAGAATACATGAGAACAGCTAAGTGTTTTCAATCATTTTTATTTTCCTTTTAAAAGTGAAAACAGAATGAGGTTGGTAATATTAACCGTTTGATAAATTGAATATATAGTTCAGTATTTACATATATTTGCTCTATTTATACACGTATTTGGCGGTAGAGCATCGTTTAAACCATATCAAATAAATATATATATCTCAAAGTTCATAATTGTAGAAGATATTTACAGATCTCAGCAATTCATTGAACTGATTAGCCCACAGAGCTCACATGCCACATTCCCCATATGCAGCAAGGAACTCTCGGTATGTCATGCAAATGAGGTCTCAAATTTCCCAACTTTTTCCATGCTGGGCCTGTTTTAACACAGAACACCCCCTTGCAGTGCAATACCATTCTGGACAGCTTTTTAGCAAAGGTCAGGTTATCCTACAAGTCAAAGCTACTCCTGGACAGCTAGAACGTAGCATGTGATCTTTGTGGGCTAAGCAGGTCTACGAATTGCTGGGATATGTAAATGTCTTCTACAATTATGAATTTTACTATTTGCTATGCGGAGGGTTTTAATCCCACTTTTTGTCCTCCACCATAATTTATGTGAGTATATATATATCAATTATATATGAGCAGTTGATACGATATTAAAAGACGTAAGAGTAGAAATAGTAGATGTACATTGGGCAGTATAAACAGAACATGTATATAGACAGTAATCATTACCTACTTTATGTATGACATACAGAATTCAGAGCACTTTGCTTTACTATAGCTTTAAGGATCTTAATAACACCCTACTTAGGAAAAACATTTGGGTTCATTTGCAAACCATGATCATACATTACAAACGTTTCTCACAATGTCAATATACCTCATTTCAAAACGTTCTACTGACCTAATGACTGCTTTTATGAAATTAATCCCCTTAATCCCCTTACCATGGTCATACTTTCTCCTGGAGCTCTCTGTAGTTCAAGGTTTAAGTAAGCCCTGTGATAAGGAGGAGTGCAAAATCATGAAGGGTGGTCACTGGTCAGCCCTCCAAATGTAACATTACAAATCTGGAATAGCTGCACTCGACCTGAACATGCATTCTTCATAAGGGTGTTTCTGAGACCATTTACCATAACATGCCAATAGCAGAGAACATTTGGTACATATACTGTATAATAAATCCATGTCTATGCTGTCTGTGCTCATTTGCCCATCAGCATTGTGTCTACAAAAATACAAATTTGTATCCAAGTATCTTGGTGTCTGGGGCAGTTTATTTAATAAAGTTTTCCTGATGATATGCAATATATAACAATATGTTCTAGAATATGTAAATGCATATACAAAAAGGTAACATGTAAAAAGTCAGTTTGATAGTAAATATATACTATGTCTTCTACACCTGTACAGAAATCCATCACTGATAATAAAGTTATCACTTTCCAGGTTTATGGGATTCTTTGAATAAATGTGAATTACCGGAGACAATTGCAGAGTCAAGCTGTCAATGCCCTGTCCAGCTCATCAATCTCCAACTGCAACCCTACAAGAAAACGTTGAGTCTAACATCTCATTTCCTTCAGTTCCACCGTCAGACCTGTAAACTAGGGATGAGCCGAACACCCCCCGAGTTCGGTTCGAGCCCGAACACGAACTTCCCATTTGTTCGGGTCCGAACTCAAACCTGAACTCGAACCCAATGCAAGTCAATGGGGCTGAAAATTCGTTTTTTAGAGTGCCCTCCAAGAGGGCATATATGCTAGATATTTGCCATAAAAGGTGTATGGGGGTCCGGGTAGTGCCCTGTGGGACAGGAAACAAGGACAAAAAGTTAAAAAAAAAAAAACGTTTTTAAAGGGACAGTGAGTTTTCCATGAAATAAGTGTTAAAAATAAAAACGAAAAATTCCTTCAAATATCGTGCCTAGGAGGTCCCCATAACCTGCCTCAATACAGAATGCACCTGTAAACATGTAACATAATGACTATTTCCTACATATTTATTTTCTGTTAATCTGTATATTTGTGTTGTTTTTTAATATCTTGAATTGTATTACTTTGTATTTCTGTAACTGTAACACTTCAATGTTCTTGAACCCAGGACATACTTGAAAACGAGAGAAATCTCAATGTATCCTTCCTGGTAAAATCCTTTTAAAAATAAATAAATAAGGCTGGGGTCAGACCAGCGCACTTTTAACGTGCGTTCTGGCGCACATAATTACGGCCGCACTAGCAGCAGATGACGGGCAATGACGGCCAATATACGATGTACGGCCGCACAAAAGTCCGGCCGTGCAACGCAAGTGGAATTTGAACGCATTTATCTGAGAACGCTGAACCGCTAGTACTGACGTACTGAGTGCGCAGCTGCGGCATAGCGGCATGTTTGCGTGATTAGGAGATGTCAGACGCTGCTAATGTCCAGCCTACATAACGTCGAGACGCAAAAAGAGTTTTATTGACGATCCGTACAAAATCACGCCCGAAAATGCGCGTCGTCTGACCGTTTTTGCGCATTCCGTGAAAAAATACGTCAATGCGTTCGGACGCACTTTTTCACGTTCGCGGGGAAAAATGCTTTCGTCTGACCCTAGCCTAAAAGTGGCGGATTTCTAGGATGTATAGAAATATGTCAAAACCAAAAAATGACATTTCAAATGACGGTAAATGCTTTTCCTTTAATCTATCCATAAACAACTGCTTGGGGCGGCAGTCTGTATGAAAAGAGGAGACATTTTCGGACACGCAGAAAAAGTTTACTGATTTTTTGGCGGTGAAAAGCAGGAGAATGGAAACTTCTAGACCAAATAGCCGATTTGTAAAGTGAGAAAAATGGGAGAATTTTTCTGGTTCGGCTATTTTGACCTAGAATTTTCTCTTCAGTCATTCTCCTGAGTTTCACCTTTCTCTGAATAACCCTGAATAATCACGCACAAAAATGCGCATCGTATGACCGTTTTCGCGCATTCCGTGAAAAAATACGGCAATGCGTTCGGACGCACTTTTTGACGGTCGCTGTGAAAAATGCGTTAGTCTGACCCTAGCCTTATCTCACTTTCCAAATCGGCTATTTGGTCCAGATTGTTCTCTTTTCCTGCCATTCTCCTGGTTTTCACCTTTCTCTGAACAACCCTGAGAGAGAGGTGAAAGCCAGGAGAACTGGCAGGAGAAGAGAACAATCTAGACCAAATAGCCGATTTGGAAAGTGAGATAAATGGGAGAATTTTTCTGGTTCGGCTATTTTGACCTAGAATTTTCACTTCTCCAGTTATTCTCCTGCTTTTCACCACTCTCTGAATAACCCTGTGAATGTTTAATCCCGAGGTGAAAAATAACATTGCTTTAGATGTTATTTTGAATTTTTTTCAAACACCAGTTAACCACTTGGCTGCTATGGATGCGCTCAGCGTGTCCAGCCAAGTGGCTCTCCTGTGCTATGGACGCACTGAGCGCGTCCATGCACAGGAGGAAGCAATCCGCCGGATTCCAGCGGATTGCTGCACCCCACCGGTGCGGGTTGACATCTTGGATGTCAGCCCAGCACTCCGGGGCCCCGGCGGAGCAATTAGATGTCATTGCGGCGGCGCGATGACATCTAATTCAGGCTAGGGTCAGACTAACGCATTTTTCGCGTTGTCCGTGAAAAAGTGCGTTCGAACGAATGGACGTATTTTTTCACGGAATACGCAATAGCGGTCATACGATGCGCATTTTCATCGGTGATTTTGTACGTATCATCAATAAAACACTTTTTGCGTCTGGACGTTATGTTGGCTGGACATTAGCAGCGTCTGACCTCTCCTAATCATGCACACACGCCGCTATGTGGATGCAGCGCACTCTGTACGTCAGTACTAGCGGTTTGACGTTCTCGATAAAATGCGTTCGTTTGCCACTTGCGTTGGGCGGCCGCACTTTCGTGCGGCCGTTCTTCGTATGCTGCCCGGCATTGGACGTCATTTGCTGCTAGCACGGCCGTGATTAAGTGCGGCTAAACGCACGTTAATACTGCGCTCGTCTGACCCTAGCATAGCATAGCACGATGACGCCAGTCCTGGAGTTAACCCCTAGCTGCCACCAATGGTGGAGATAGGGGCTTCCAATGAACCCCCTATCTCCCGATCCGTGGCAGCTAGGGGTTAATGTTTGATATCGTTGGATCGGCCAGAGCATGGCCTTTCCAAGGATACCAAACATGAGCATGGAAAATGTTTCTAAAAAAAATAAAAAATAAAAATAAAAAAATAAAAATATTTAAAAAACAAATTATAAAAAAAAATAAACAAGTTTTTTTTGTTTTTGTTTTGTTAATGCAGCAATATTGTTCCCATTTCAATTATAATGTGAACAATAATGCTGCACTAACGATTTTTGTATGCGGTGCGTTTGTTAAAAAAAGCAAAATTTTCCCCCAAAAAAAATGTAACGAGACCCCATTTCAAATTTTTTTAACAAGCGCACCCCATACAAAATATAACTGCAAACGATCGCATGTTAAAATGTGAAAAAAGACACTTTACACATAATAAATTATTGAAAATTCAAATTTTATTGCATTTTTTGTTATAATATACAGACATGACATAACGTATACATATAATAATGACATATTATGAATCTGCCAAGTCTGCCGGAAAGAACGATATATAATATGTCTGGGTCATATATCAGAATATGGCTACAAAAGCGGTTAAACATGATGAGCGAAAGCGGTAAAAATGACCTCAGCACAGAGGTGTGAAAAGCCTCAGCAGCGAAAGGGTTAAATGCAGCATATTAGGATGTTTTAGGAGGGAAATTAATTCTCAAATCTCAATCAGAGGCAGACACCACCCCACCCCCTCAGTATAGTGTACAATGTATCAAATTGATTACCAGACTAAAAACACCTGGTGTTAAGCCCGTTTGTGAACAGAGGTCATTTAGAGTTGATAATCTTTCCACGTACACATCAGTTTTTAATTCAATATCTAATAAACCTTTGCTTATAATATTCTGCAGTAAAGAGTCTCTTTATTTCTAGATTTTTTAGTATTTTTTTAAGCATTTTCTATACTTTTTTTAAAATTTCTTTTTTTTTTTCGAACTCGAACCGAACACACCCAAAAAGTTTGAAGTTCACGAACTTTCGAACTGCCAAAGTTCGGGTCGAACTCCGAACCGTCCGAACCCGAACAGCTCATCCCTACTGTAAACAATGTTTCAAAATGTTAGCCTGAACACTATCACTATGCAATGATTAACTCAAGTCATAACTCTTCTCATCCACCCCCTCTAGCTCCAACCCCTTTGTATTTCTTTAGTTTCCCACCCAATATTAATGAAGGGGGCGCTAGGGTGGACGAAGACATGTCTCCCTGTCCACTTTGGACAATTACATGTCCACCCTCCAAGCATTCGATTAACTCTCCCACCTGATGCCCATGGTTCAGAAGGCCAGGGCAGGGCGCCAAATAAGGGGTCAAGTCCTAAAAACGAGTGGAAACTCAACACATACAGGGTAATTCAAAGAGATTCGAAAAGTCACCGCACGTTTGGTGACTTTTTGTTCTCTTCAATTCAGTTCCTTTTGCCGATCCCATTTCGGTGACCCTGCGGTGTATTCAGCAAGCACCACAGGGTCCCCGAATTGCAGGGAAAAGCAACCGCAAACACGACGAAAACTCACCACAAAACCCGCCGAATGCACGCCGAAAACCTGCAAAAACATCGAAGACGCCGGAAAAATCCGAGCAGGAGCCGATCACACGCAGCGAAGCCGCCGGAAAAAGCCGTCACCGCAGAAGAGGCAGTAAATAAATTAGGAAAACAGTTTGCATGAATGATTGAAAAGTGAAACGCTATTTGCAAAGAAACTACTGAGCGAAAATGTCTGAAATTTACATATGAGGTCCAGGGAATGATAAATGGGAGAATGGGAGTTAAATGGGAGAATTTTTTCTGGTTTGGCTATTTTGACCTAGAATTTTCACTTCTCCAGTTATTCTCCTGCTTTTCACCGCTCTCTGAATAACCCTGTGAATGTTTAATCCCGAGGTGAAAAATAACATTGCTTTAGATGTTATTTCGAATTTGTTTCAAACACCAGTTAACCACTTGGCTGCTATGGATGAGCTCAGCGCGTCCAGCCAAGTGGTTCTCCTGTGCTATGGACGCGTTGAGCGCGTCCATGCACAGGAGGCAACAATCCGCTGGATTCCGGCGGATTGCTGCACCCCACCGGTGCGGGCTGACATCTTGGATGTCAGCCCAGCACTCCGGGGCCCCGGCGGAGCAATTAGATGTCATCGCGGCGGCGCGATGACATCTAATTCAGGCGCCCCCCCTCATGTGCGGAGGAAGCGCCTGAAAGGGAGGGGGGAGGTCCTTCGGACCTCTCTCCCTCCTGATCGCCGGGGGGCAGAGGGTTAATCCAGGCACCGTTTGGAAGAGCACAGCCTGCCCTTCCAAATGGTGGCTGTGATTAACCCCTGGGGAGCCGGATCACGAATCGGCGCTGAAAAGCGCCGGATCGTGATCCTCTCCTGGAGCTCCCCCTGGAACTCCAGGAACTCCCCCTGAGGACTGGCATCATCGTGCATAAAACGAGCAGTCCTGGAGTAAACCCCTAGCTGCCACCAATGGTGGAGATAGGGAGTTCATTGGAACCCCCTATCTCCCGATCCGTGACAGCTAGGGGTCAATGTTTGATATCGTTGGATCGGCCAGAGCATGACCTTTCCAAGGATACCAAACATGAGCATGAAAAATGTTTTTTTAAAAATTTAAAAAAAAATAAAAAAAAAAATAATATTTTAAAAAAAAATTCTAAAAAAAATAAACAAGTTTTTTTGGTTTTTGTTTTGTTAATGCAGCAATATTGTTCCCATTTCAATTATAATTAGTATTTTTTTAAGCATTTTCTATACTTTTTTCAAAATGTCTTTTTTTTTTCGAACTCGAACCGAACACACCCAAAAAGTTCGAAGTTCGCGAACTTTCGAACTGCCAAAGTTCGGGTCGAACTCCGAACCGTCCGAACCCGAACAGCTCATCCCTACTGTAAACAATGTTTCAAAATGTTAGCCTGAACACTATCACTATGCAATAATTAACTCAAGTCATAACTCTTCTCATCCACCCCCTCTAGCTCCAACCCCTTTGTATTTCTTTAGTTTCCCACCCAATATTAATGGAGGGGGCGCTAGGGTGGATGAAGGCATGTCTCCCTGTAATAAAAAGGGCTGTTACAGAAAAAATAAGTAAAGTAAAAAAAAAAAAAATCTGACTTTTTAAAAAAGAAAAAATCCAGAAAAATGCTTAAAATATCCTACAAAATCTATAATTGAAGAGACTCTTTACTGCAGAATTTTATAATGAACGGTTTATTAGATATTGAATTAAAACAGGAATATTTTTAACATTGAAGCCTATGGGATTCTCCTGAATAAACTTGCCGAATTAAACCACCGAATGGCAAGGCATTTCGGGAACCTTTCAATGCTGGTTTGTGTTCTCTGAATAGCCGAAGCAGTGCTTTTTTATGGGGATTTCACTTCCCTCGAACAGGCACCGAACAGGCACCGTATGTGCAGGCAATTCGCCAGGATTTGGCGAATTGCCTGCTCTCTGGATAGCCGAATGGCCAGGCATTCGGTTACCTTTCTCCAGCCATTCGGATCTCTTTGAATAACCCTGAATATTTCTTCTCACAATTAAACGTTGTCATCTTTCACATATCCCACCGTAGATGTATTAATATATATAAAAATAAGATGGGTTTGTGGAATCATTATGATAATCATATTTACTGAGACTTAACAAGAATAACATATGATTGGTCAACTAAACAAATAAGAGTGGTGACAGTACTGTGGTATCCAACTACCGTCCGATATCATTGCTCCCTGTAATGTCTAAAATTTTGGGAAAATGTGTGTACACACAATTACGTAATTATTATCAATGTTCAAACTATTTAACCCCTGCTCAATCTGGCTTTCATCCAAATCACTCAACTACAACCGCCCTATTAAAAGTCTGCAATGATATCCAGGCTGGCATGGAACAAGGAAACCTACATTTTTCCAAGGCCTTTCACACAGTAGACCATGGCATCCTATTACGAAAACTTAAAAACTCCGGTATTGGTGATCACACGCTAACCTGGTTTCAATCGTATGTATCCAACAGATCGCAATATGTGTCCATTTCTGGCAACAAACTTTTTTTAAATACTGACAAAACTGTAACGATGCTCTTTGGAACAGCACCTAAACTACATAAATTGCAAAATCCCCATCTATGTGTCAGGACAAAATCAAATGGCACGCTGACCACAGTCATTTCTCTCAAATATCTAGGTATGTGGTAAAGACCCAATACTATCCTTAGGCCCTCACATCGAAAAACTCTCATCGAAACAAATCCTGCTTGAGCCCCGCGGGAAGAAAGCAGATTGTACAACTAATGCTTATGCCGGCTATTGAATACGGAGATGTAGTGTATGCAGCTGCCCCGCAAACGCACCTTCAGAAACTTACTACATTATATAACTCATTCTGTCGTTTTGTGCTACAATGTAACTACATGACCCACCATTGTGACATGTTAAAAGAGCTAAACTGGCTGTCGCTGAAATCTAGACGCACCCTTCACCTTTCCAACCTGGTGTTTAAGAGCTTTTCTGGGAAGCTACCACCCTACCTGAATAGGCTGCTTCCCCAGCAGTTCCCTCATCCTATAACCTCCAAACCAGGACTAGCACCTTACTTGCAATACCACAATACAAAAAGAAAGTGGCTCGATCCTCAGTTTCCTACATAGCACCACAATTATGGACTAACCTCCCAGACGCCATCAAATCTTCCCCCAGTCTTAAGTCACTCAAGAGCTCCCTATTAATATACCTCAATACAGAATGCACCTGTATTATGTAACATAATGAATATATTTTCTACATATTTATTTTCTGTGTTAATCTGTATATTTGTGTTTTGTTTTTAATATCTTGCATTTATTACTATTGTATTTCTGCAACGACTGTAACAATTCAGTGTTCTTGAACCCAGGACGTACCTGAAAACGAGAGAAATCTCAATGTATCCTTCCTGGTAAAATCCTTTATAAATAAAATAAATACATTTCAGTTAGTGGACCAAATCGGAACTCTGGTCCCCCTGCAAAAATAGTGGTGGAACTGCATTTCCCCTGCACAAATAAGCAAACAAACTATGAGGGGGCAATCAAGAAGCACCCACATATTATTATTATTATTATTATTCTTTATTTATAAAGCGCCAGCATACTCCGCAGCGCTGTACAATAAGCACAGTATAGACAGGGTTACAATACATTGAACAACATTTGACAAACAGTACAGGAGGAGATGAGGGCCCTATTCCCGTAGGAACTCACAATCTGGGAGGGTTGGGGTTGGAAACAGGAGGAGAGGACTGTAAGGTGAGAGTGATTGATGGTTGCGTCAGTGAGTTGGGTGGTAGGCTTCCCTAAATAGGAAAGTAGGAGTAGGGCATAACCCAAACCAATATATAAGAACAACAAATTGCACAAACGTGCAACAAGGGTGCCAACGACACAATGATTTTAATTAACAAAAAGGCACACACAATTGTACATACAACATGAAAAAATAGGTCATAATAGGTCCTGCAAATCAATTATCAGAAAAAAAGAAGAAAAGAACTCTCATGGGACACAATCAGCATTAGAGGAAAAAGTCAGAGGTGAGGATAAACAATCCCTGGCTAATACCTCGGTGGTTCTTGCCACCTATATACCTCATAGCTAGCCCAGGGATGAAGCCCAGGGATAATCAACTTATAACCATAAAAATGTTATAGCAAACCAAAACCAATAAATTGAAGAAAGTGACTGTTAAAAATAGGCATAGCTCAACACGTTTCGCCCTCACAGGGCTTAGTCCTGAGCTGGAATGCCAACCACACTGACCTGGGTATAAATATACAGTGCAAATAATCAAAAATCCTGCACAGCTGGGTGTAGGGAATCGTAACAGGCATCAACGCCTGGATAAGATCGCCCAATCGTCAGACACTTCCTGGAGTGTCATTAAACATGTGCGCATCAACACCAATAGAGTCTCGAGGTGGACTGCCTCATTAAGCCGTTGTGCCTGGCAACCAACAGCGTCCGGGAAACCATCTTCTAGAAACTAAATAAACATAAACCCAACTCATGCCGCGATCTATACCTCGAAATCGGCATTAAGCAAGCCATACTTTCGGGAAGTTGATTGAAGCGGCATAAAAGACAAAAACTGCGCTAAATAGCAGAATCAATTATAATCTAAATATAAATAAAACCCAGTATAGATGGCAATATAAAAAACAAAAGTGAATGATAAATGAATGTTGTTATGAAGCTACATAAAACCAAAATGAAACAATACTGGAAGGGGAAGCAATTATCACTTATAATAATAAGTGCAGAATAGATGAAAATAAATAAGGTTTAAAGAATTAGATTGATTAAATAAACGGGGAAAAGGTAAACACTTTGTTTAACCCTAAGGGTGATGGGTGTTAAGCCGATAGGTCCAGAAGGCCTCACGTCTCAGCAACTTGACATCCAAGTTACCCTTTCTTGGGCCCAGTTCCAGACCCAAAAATTTCAGATTATGAAGGGAGCAAATATTACATTGTTGAAAATGCCTTGCTACCAGCGTATCCTTACGTAGCTTAATAGATCTAGTATGCTCCAGAATCCAAATTTTCAGCGGGCGAATAGTCTTCCCAATATTTTTTAAACCACAATATTAATTTATAAAGGATTTTACCAGGAAGGATACATTGAGATTTCTCTCGTTTTCAAGTATGTCCTGCAAATAAGCTGTTACACCACTCCACTAGAATTACAGTTCAAAAATTGATGAATCGAGAAAGACTTTGTATTTTCATGGTTGAAAAATCGTTTAGAGTCTCGGTTTAGAGTCTCGAGACACATAAGGACAGGCACTGCATCTGCCACACTTACAGTATACATCCCTTTTAATTGATTTGTAAGCCATGTATTGGAAGTTAGATTTACCTCTTAACCTCTGCCCCACAAACACTTTTATTAATAGCCCTTTTCCGCCAGCCATGGGAAGGGCAGGGCCCCAAGATTTCGTAGAAAATCTTAAAATTTGCAATTTGAAAATTAAAGCATACATTAAAGAGTTACCAATACAATTATTAATTTCATACTATAAGTCATTGTCAGGGGTGATCCGGGTGGCTACACGGATGTGGCAAGGAGTCCAATATGAGGTGTTGTAAATGAATACACAGAGAAGGGTGGAGGAGGACCAACTGGCTGAAGGACTCTGGAGCAGGACACAGAAGATGAGCTAGGATACTGGTAGGGATAGTCGGAGACATAGTAGTACATGACCAAATCAGGAATGTAGGAGACACGAGAATGGTGTGGAGATGGCGTGAATCTTCGAGAAATATGTGGGTCCAGATGAGAAGGTAGTTAGAGCAGAGGGATTAACAGGATACTGAGCAGTAACATACAGATCTTTATTCTTTGAGGTAACGGACATCAATTATGAGGCACTGGCTGAGTGGAGGCGCAGCCTTTTATTGGAATCAGCCAGTGCTAAATGGTCACGTGGTCAGTGTGTTCTGAAACTAGGAATACCAAGGTTTATGAACTTGAGCACTTGGTCTGGAGATGTGCAGCACAGGAAGGAGGCTGCCAGGGGTCAGAGCATGGCGCTAGACGTGGATCATGACAATCATAAGGAAGATTATAGCCAATAAATGAACATCACAGGAATGATGCATTCAGATATACTGAAATAAAGTAAAGGGGTTGGAGTAGTGCTTTTGGAGTCTTGGAGTCCAGAGTGTAGTCCATTACTGAATCAGAAAAAAGATACAGGAAACCAGACACTGTGATCCAAAAGTAGCTTTTTAATAGGGAATTACAAATGTGGGCATCGTTTCAGATGCCTCAGGCTGTCAATACAGCCAAAACATTCAGGGTTATCCAAAGAGATTCGAAAAGTCACCGCATGTTCGGTGACTTTTCGCTCTCTTCAATTCGGTTCCTTTTGCCGATTGCATTTCGGTGACCCTGCGGTGTATTCAGCAAACACCACAGGGTCCCCGAATTGCAGGGAAAAGCTGCCGCAAACCTGACGAAAACTAACCGAATGCACGCTGAAAACAAGCAAAAACATCTGGATTAACCTTCGAAAACCCGAACAGGAGCCGAATCACACAGAGCCGAAGCAGCTGTGACGTAGAAGAGGCAGTGAATAAATTAGCAAAACCATTTGTATGAATCTGGGAAAAAGAAACGCTTTTTGCAAAGAAACTACTGAGCGAAAATGTCTGAAATTTTCACAGGAGGTCCAGGGAATGATAATAAAGAGGGCTGTTACAAAAAAAATAAGTAAACTGAAAAAAAAAAAAAATCGGACTTTTAAAAAAAAAAAAATCAGAAAAAAGCTTAAAATATCCTAAAAAATCTATAAATAAAGAGACTTTTTGCTGCAGAATTTTATAATGAATGGTTTATTAGATATTGAATTAAAACGGGAATATTTTTAACATTGAAGCCTATGGGATTCTCCTGAATAAACTGCCGAATTAAACCACCATGGCAGGGCATTAGGGGAACCTTTCACTGCTGGTTTGTGTTCTCTGAATAGCCGAAGCCGTGCTTTTTCATGGGGATTTCACTGCCCTCGAACAGGGACCGTATGTTCAGGCAATTCGCCAGGATTTGGCGAATTGCCTGCTCTCTGGATAGCCGAATGGCCAGGAAAGGTAACCGAACGCTGATTTTCAGCGTTCGGTTACCTTTCTCAAGCAATTCGGATCTCTTTGGATAACCCTGATAGCCCACTTTTGTATTTCCTAACAAATAGCTAATTTTGGATTGAAGATTATTGTCATTCAAAGTCATTCTCTGCAAGTCTAACGCAGCTGAAATGGAGAAGCCCCACCTTTCAGTGTCAGTTTATCTAGCCAAATAACAAAACATAATTCAGGTGGTTTACACTAGTGAAGAGAAACCCACTGATTGTGAAATCGTCATGTTATTAATCGCCAATAATGAGCACAGGTTTTCAGTATATAACATTGCTGAGAATTGTGATTTCGTTCTGTCATATATCCTTTGATATTATTAGATGGTGCTGGTTGCATATATTGTTTACATCCTTGACCCTTAAAGGGTTAAAAGGATTAGTGATGCTGAGCAATGGGAAAAAAAGCAATACAACCATAGTATATGACATTTACACTGTTTCCTCTTCAGTGAGTAAAGCCCTTAACATTTAACAAAATGTTACTCCTCGCTTCAGCATTGTTGCTTAAAAGATGGAACGGAGAATTGTACATGCCGACCTCGGTGATGCTGGAGACTAATTAAAATGATATTTCTTTCCTTTGAACTTATAGCCTTCTCCTGGATTAGTAAACTGAATAAATGTAATTTGTACCCACCACAAGAACAGCCTCTTTTTGTCGTCGGTCCTGCCTCACTGCACTTAGTGTGTGAAAAAAAGATCTGTAAAACAAGTTAAAAGTCCAGATTATTATCACAGTAAAATTGATATTCTAGTATTGTTCAGTTATTCCCCAAATATATTCTGTCTGCTACTAAACAGTATCATTAAACATTATGGGCCCTATTACAATCTTCGCACAAACGTCAGCGCGTGCGCAAAAACGCTTTAACCCGAGGGGCAAAACCCTTTGCGCTGAACGTCGTATTACAATGTCAGCGCAAAAAATGCGCGTATACGTCTACCGCGGGTGAACCTGCGCGAACGCTGCGCGAGCTTACTGTACATCACGCGTCCTATATTTAACATTGTGAGCGCAAATGCGTTTGTGCGCTGGTACGTGGATGGTATTACAAGCTATGCGCAGGAATTAAAGCATAGACGTTGCGCACATAATTTTAGCAACTCCTAAAAGCTGGTGTTAATGGCAAATTCTATCAACCTGGCCGAAACCAAATACACCAGCCCGAAAAAAAATACGCAGCAAAGTATAGTTACACATTCTACACATACCCAAACAATAAATTTGAGAAGTTGTGTGTGTTTTTTTTATTGATGCAGCATATATGTGCAGATTGACTTTGACAGGCGCAAAAACTTAACGTGAAACAATTGTGGTTCTTAATTCTGATTGGCTGAATCGCGTGAAAAAAACGGTCTGCACACTGATTTATGCGTGCAACGTTGCTGCGTGTTTTACGCACGTTAGTTTTTGACGGATGAAAAAATGCGCGAGGATTGTAATACCGGCGTTGATTTACGTGCGTTAACGTTTAACGCTTTGCGCAAAAATTCACGCGCTTGCGTGAAGAATGTAATAGGGCCCTATCTTTGAAAATGCTTGCAAAATATTGACCATTGTTACCTTTTTAGTTGAATGCCCTGTAGTTTCTGCTTGTCTTCTGTAACTGCTCTCTCTATAAGATGATATCAATCCCACTTTCCTTTCCAACACTGAATGAAACAGGAGAAAAATCTCATCTACTGGCTGAGAATGAGTAAGGTATGTATCACAAGCAAAGCATTGCATTGAAGGGTTGTTTGGAATTTGGTTATAGTATTTTATAATCTTATATTATTAACTCCTTAAAGGCAAAAAATAAGTAAAGTGTTTAAATTGCTTCTTTTACTAGACTGGCATTATTATTATTATTATTTTTATTGTTTACCTTACCATTAACCCCTTAAGGACGGGAGTAATTTTACAACTTCGGCACTCTTTCGGAAGTGAAGTTTGCTGAAGTTTTTGCTCATCATGTTTAAAGGCGGTTTTAAGTCAATGTATTATTATACCACCCAGACAAATTATATATCCTTCTTTCCGGCAGACTCGGCAGATTAATAATATATCATAATTATATATATACGTCATGTCCTGCCAGAATGCTATAACAAAAAATGTAAACAAAATGTGAATTTTCAATAAAATTTCAATCATCCACAGTGTGTAAAGTGTTTTTTTTCCCCGCATTTTATTATCCGATCCTTTGCGGTTATATTCTATGGGGTAGACTGGGAACCCTTTTTTTTTTGGGGGGGGGGAGAAATTACGTGATTTTAGCTAAACCCCCCAAAAAAAATCATTGGTAAAGCATCATTGTTCACATTATAATTGAAATGTGAACAATAATGCTGCATCAAAAAAAAAAAAAGAGCACGTTTTTATTTTTTAATTAATTAATTAATTAATTGTTTTATTATTTTTATTTTTAACACTTTTATTCTACTTTTATCATTGTCATGTTTGATATCGTTGGAAAGGTTATGCTCAGACCTTTCCATCGATATCAGGCATGACCCCCTAGCTGCCACCGATCAGGAGATAGGGGGGTTCTTTGGACCCCCCTATCTCCTGCATGGGATTTCCTTAGGAAATCCCTTTGCAGCTAGGGCTTCCCCGGTTAACTGACATCATCGCGCATGGCATGATGAGTCAGTTGACGCGGGGGGGACCCAGAGGTGCGGGCTGCCATCCAAGATGGCGGCCCCCACCGGAAATAGGCCACGATCGGGCACGAATTAGTGCCCGGTCGTGACCTGTCAACTAAGGGGTTAACCCCCATACATCGCTGGAAAGGTCAGGCTGTGACCGTTCCAGCGATGTTGGCCACAGCCTTCTAGCCCCCGGCAATGAGGAGATCCTTCCCCTCCAGGCGCTTCCCCATGCTCCGGCAGGGGGGGGCGCCTGAAACTGACATCATCGCGCCAGCGCGATGAAGTCAGTGCGCCGGGAGGCTATAAAAAATGCAGATCAGGCTTCATCGAAGCCAGATCTGCGTGGGAGCCGCCGGGGAGGTAAGTATAACCTCCGGCTGGGCTCCTAACGCCGAGGACGTTCCATACCGTCCTGCGGCGTTAAAGCCCGCCAAATGCAGGACGGCATGGAACGTCCTGCGGCGTTAAGGGGTTAAGATAACACTTTTAGTTTTCGTGGATATGCAAGGTAAGTGGTGATGATCAAGTCAAGGTAAAAAATTATTTTTCATTTGGGGTGCTTGGGGTGTGGATTATATTTCCTGCATTATCTTTCTAACTTTTGTATTTATGATCACATAGTACATAGAAAACTATTAAACCTAACTCCATTACCTCATCATAATCCTCAAATTACCTGTAGTAAAGATCCTGGATTTCTGCCTGCTGTGTAATGCTGCACTCAATGACATTACTGAGAATGCAGTGTTTATCTCACGCGGCAATGGGATATATCAGTCTAGAAGGCGCTGAATCGGTACAGTGATTATGCTGTTATCAACATTTTTTTATTTAAATATTCCTAAAATAAAGCGGTATATGCCGGGGTAAAATAGTATCCAAAATCCAATTAAATCTATTTTTTGATCTTGAGCTACAGAGTAGACTCTGAGTTGGTTATAAAGTAATAGGCGCATTCCTTTATGCTCATACTGTCAGGGTTGCAACAGTAATGGAGAAGAAGGAACCCAATCTGAGTAGGATAGCAGCCTATGCTACGCAAGCACCTCGACCGGCTGGTGTAGACGTAATACACGGCACGATCAGTGGGTGGTCGTGGTGCCAGGTAGGTGTCTTCTATATCGTGGTACGCAATCATAATAAAGAGACGAAGACGGTGTAAACTACGGTGTCAATAGGGCACACAGAAGGTCAGATTAACTAGAAAACAAACCAAGGGTTCGATATCGGTATAATCATAAAGCAGCAATATACACAGTTATTCAGTAAGGCAATATTGGAGAAATGACTCACCGGCCAGCTTCTTCTTATATGGAAGATCTGCTGTGTGTCAAATGGAGGCGTTCTGACGCTTTGACACATCAGAAGTCGCCAGCGCAAAGCCGGGCAGATGACATGCACATACACAGCTCAGTTCATTGTGCAGGGATCAATGTGGAAGCTGCACTAGACGCTGCGAGTGTCCTTGTGGGATCTCTGCCACCATAAAAGGGAGCTATCAATAGCGGCAGGTGTAGGAGATCCGGGTGCCATGGCTCCAGGTATGTGACATATTTGCAATTCCAGGGCAAAATACTATCAGAGTTGTTCCTCGTTCCCCGCACTCTGGCAAGTCCGATTCACCGACCCTGCAGCGTATTCAGCATTTACCCCAGGGTCCCCGAAGTGCAGGGAACAAGCTGTCAAACACATCCGAAAAACTTCTGAAAAACCGGTCGGAAAAACTGCCGCAAAACAGCTGAATCAATCTGAAAAACCACTGAATTGATCCGAAATCCTGCTGAACGCATCCGACGATCCACCGCAAAACTGCAGAATCGATCTGAAAAAAAGCCGGTGATCCGCCGAACAGCTGCCGGAAAAAGCCAACAAGCCAACAAATGGTACAAACAAACAAACAAAAAACTGCAACTTTTAAAAGGTGTTTGCAAAAAAACTACTGAACGAAAATGCCTGAAAATAACATAAAAATTATTGAATAATAATAAAAAGGTCTGTTACATTTAAAAAGAATTCAGAAAAACAAATATCGCCGAAAAAATCCCGAAAATGCCTAAAACATCCTATTAAATAAAGAGACTTTTTTGCTGCAAGTGAAAAGGATAAACGGTTGAATAAATATTTAATAAAAACAGGGAATTTTTTTTGCATTTAAACCTTTTGGGATTCACCCGATTAAACCTGTTGAGTGAATTCCTTGAAAATCAGGGCATTTCACTGACATTTCGGTGTTCTCTGAATATATTCACCATAACTTCTCTATGGTGAGTTCACTGCCATCAAACGTCACCGTATGTCGCTGACAATTCGCCAATATTTGGCGACCTGCCAGCTATCTGAATAGCCAAATGGCCATGAAATTGCACCATTTGGGGTAGTTCACCATTCGGTGCAATTTCGGAGCCAATTCGGCTGTCTTTGAATAACCCTGTAAATGTTATGATACATTCTGTTCTTTTGCATAGTGAGAGTTCCTTCCCTGAATACCTCCAGCTCAGCCTCTATGACTATGGGTGAACATTACTTAACAATACAGTCATTTGAAGGATACTCGTTTACTTGTGTGATTTCCATGTATCCAACACATAGCTTTCCACCTATTCTTGCTACAGTATATAGCTCATTTTATCCTCAGCTTTTCTTAACCACAAACTAAACAAAGATCGTGGGCCTTTTAATCAACTACAGATTAGTTACCTGTTGGCTATAACAGCGCTGGTTTTTGTGGCCTACAACAATTATGTAATAATTACAGCAGCATGATGGTTATTGTAGCCAACGGTAGTTGTCGTAGGTTTTGCCTGTGTGTAGAGTGATTCTTCAACTATGCCCACCTATCAACCAATAACTTGAGCTTTAGATGACATTTAGCCCCTACAAACAACAGCGTGCTGCCCCGCTACATCTAAACGAATTCGGTTAATGAGCTTGAATAAAACTATGCTGGGGTTACAGAATATGAACCCTCTACCAAATGCCATTGTGTTATATTGCTGGCCCGGAGCTTTGCGTAGTCATAAAACATAACGTTCTCAACGTTACTAAGGACACGAATGATCCAGAAACAAATGAATGAAATAAAGTGTCACAGAAATGACTTTATAATTAAAATACACACAGATAGGGAAACAAGAGCCTTGGAGCCATTTGACTTGGCAAGACAGTGCGTGGTTTTATTCGCTGCTTGTAACCGCAGCAGAAACAATGGAACAGCTTCAGCTGTTCTGCTCCATAAGCACAGCATAGCACGGATCCTCATTTTCAATAACTCTGCTTCTTTATCTCACTCTGCCTGATGCCTAATAAGCTGATTGCTATTTACTTTGCACCAACAGCTAATCTGTTAATGATTGATTTCAAATTTTTCCGGTCATTTGTCTATGGCAAAACCTGAAAAAATGATTTACTGACTTTCTTTGACTTGGTCAATTTGATTTCCTACTTCTTTCTTTATTTATTTTTTTACCCTACACAAATAGTATAGGTTTTACTACAAATTCTGTAACTTAACACTGACATGCAGAACAAAATGGTGTAAATTCATCTTTATCGGGTGAGTAATTTCATACAAACGTTCAGTTGACTAATTTGCACTATCCCTGGTTTAACGCTTCTCGTCTGTCAGTAAAGATGGATTGATTTTATGCCGTTTTTGCCTTCGTGTATCTATTTAGTGACTTTTTTAAATTCCAAACCCCAAAAACTGGCATTGCGTAAAAAAAAAGGAAATAAAAAAAAAACACATTTAAGTATTGCTGATCTTTAAATATACACAGGGTTATTCAGAGAGAGGTGAAAAGCAGGAGAATAACTGGAGAAGTGAAAATTCTAGGTTAAAATAGCAGATTTGGAAAAGTGAGATGAAAGGGAGAATTTTTCTGGTTTGGCTATTTTGACCTAGAATTTTCACTTCTCCAGTCATTCTTCTGGTTTTCACCGCTCTCTGAATAACCCCCCTAGGGTTATTCAGAGAGAGAGAGGTGAAAAGCAGGAGAATGACTGGAGAATGGAAAAATCTAGGTCAAAATAGCCGATTTGGAAAGTGAGATAAATAGGAGAATTTTTCTGGTTTGGCTATTTTGACCTAGAATTTTCCATTATCCTGCTTTTCACCTCTCTCTGAATAACCCTGATAGATTATCCCTTTCTTGGGAACAAAATATTACAGTTCATTTAAAATACAATGACATTTCTCTTCATTGTGCTTATGTTAAACAATTTTACTTCCTTTTTTCACTTCTCCATGTTTGTTTTCAGCACAAGGAACTGTTAACATGTGGAACGTATAGCTCATTTTCGGATGGAATTAAATGATATCACCGTATAATGGAGTAATCCCAATAGAGCTGTCTGTACTAATTAACCCCTTCACTACCGATAGCGAGATATCTCGGGCTTCAAAGGCACCATCTGCTACCGAGATATCGAGATATCTTGATATGCTGATCTGCAGCCCAAAAGCAAATTAAATTTGTTTGCTGCAAATGAATTTCGATTTGCTTTTGGGCTGCAGAAGGTGCCCCCAAAGTTTTAGCCCTGTGGGCATAACGCCTAAAGAGCTAAAACTGTAAAATCAGCATTGAATGATCTGAGATATCGGGCTTTCAGCAGCCGATGCAGGGGAAAAAAAACAAAAAACATAGACCTGCTGCTCAAATCTCTGTAACTCAGTTTGGCAGTAGATGGTGCCATCTAGTGGCCAAATAGGTTATTTACAGGTATAACTATTAATGTATAATTAATTAAAAATGCTTTTACAAAAAAACACTGGTTCTTGACAATGTTTTTTTGGAAAATCACTTGGTAGTGAAGGGATTAAGAAAAATCCCTATGGCATAATTTATTATTACCAGCAAAATCATTTATATAGCACCAACAGTATCCACGGCGCTTTACAATAAGCAATGGGGAATGAGACAAAATTACAGCTAAGATAGAAACCAGAAACAAGAGGACCATGCTCATATAAATTTATAATCTAGAGCAAGGCTGTCAAACTCCGCCCCCAGATGTTTTTGAACTACAACTCCCATGATCCCCTGGCCATCTAGTTCATTGCAGGAATTTTGTGACTTGTAGGCAGAGCATCTGGGGGGGGGGCTGTGAGTTTGGCAGCCCTGATCTAGAGTATGAACTTTACATGCTGCAGGTCAGGTTTCATAAACTAGTTGATCTGCTGAGGCAGCTCTATAATTAGGCTAAAAAGGCAGCCGCCTACGGCCTCACACAGACTGTGGCCTTGCATGGCATTCATGTGAACATTGAGATGATTCCACACACATATATTCTTACATTTACAAACACCTGTCTTCCAATATGCCTTTATTAATTAAAATGTGTTGGGTTTATTCATGATTTTTTTTTTGCATACTAAGGCTAGGGTCAGACAAACGTGATTTCTACGGACTGTACGTCCATGCAGTATGGACGTACGTCAGTACGGAAGACGCAGTAGTGACCACACAGTCCGTTTTTTCACTGAAGTTATTTTTGACGGATGTAGGAGGGAAAAATAAATTAAAAAGCAAAACCATTTTGTCCATGAAAAATGCTGGACGTATAAATGCAGTCCGTATGACCACGTTCCATCACTCACACACAAAGCTATGCGGACGTTGCGGACGCTGTTCTAGGAGTTCTACGTTCTTGCCTAACTTGCGTCCGTTTGCCGCGGCCATTGTGCGTCCGCAGTTCAGTGCGGACGTACTTCGTGTGTGGGACTCCATTGGACTTTATGTCATGCTATCACAGACGTACTTTTGTGCACCATCACGGACGTGAATGCTGCGCTCGTCTGACCGGAGCCTTAGAGGAGTCTCATGCATGAGCCCAACCTATGGCGCTACTAACTCTAGAGCCTCTGTGGATCTGCATTTTAGGGTATGTAAAATAAGATACGTTAGAGAAGAGGCTGATTTTGGTTTTTGTGGGTTTTTTTGGAAACAAATTTACTGGTGACCCCATTGAGGTCACCAGGTGACCAATCAAAACAGCATTTACCAGTGTTTCATTTTTTTTTAATCCAAATGATAAATTATTTAACAGAGAAAAATGTGTGCCAAATTAATAAAGTATTATTAATTCTTGAAGCAAAAAATAGCTTTCACTCTCGAAAAATGACAATCAGAGAACCATGACCATTCAATATACTTTGAATAGTCATAATGACCTGAGTGTCCTCTACCCACCAATCCCCACCTGCCAGGTGGCTGATTCTGCCCTCCGAGATGGGAGATTCCCACCACCCAGAAAGCTGTCAATCAACAATTGGCAAGCGCTTCAGACTGGGTTTTTTGCCTTCTTTTGGATCAACGGCAGTAAGTGATGTGTGAAACGCTGAACCCGATGGACACGTCTTTTTTCAGCCTATGTAACTATTATAGAATTTAGGTCAGGTATTGTACAGCTCAGTACATCCTGACCAGCTGATGTCTCTCATGGTGCTTGCAATGGAACCTGTGGCTGCAGGGGAGGAAGAAGAGGTAGACAGTGCCCTAACCAGGAGAGAGGGTAAGTAGTATACATGCTCTAGGATTAGAGGATAAGAAGGGATTAATATTTATCCCCCATCCCACCATTTTTATCCTGGGCTCAAGTGTACTTTAAGCATTGTAGCAAATCAATAATTTTGATATATTCTTACTGTGACGGGGTGCATGGGTTGGGTAACGGGATGTCTGAGAGCGTAATTGAGGGAAGGTGTTTAGGACCCAAAATACACATGGTCTCTATCCTCTGCACACTTGTTGCCAAATAATCAATGAAGCAATGGGTAAAGTCCAAGGCTGCTGACTCATGGACAGAAGTGTTTTCAATCAGACTGCTGAGAGCAGGGTGGGGAGTAGTAACGCTTCTAAAAGACAAACTGTGATTATCTTTTGTTTATTAGATTATGGTTTCTGGATAGTCAGTATTGCTGTATGTATAGTAAGAGATTTGAGCTAGGTTTTCATTTGCATAGTTTGGTTCCCAACCACGGTCCTCAAGTACCCCTAACAGGTCAGGTTTCCCTAACAGGTCAGGTTTTCCAGATATGTGAAGCACAGCACAGGTGATATGATTTGCTGCTCAGTGATTGCAGGATTCAGTCTGCATTTCCCCAAGGTGATCCTTAAAACCTGGCCTTTTAGGAGTACTTGAGGACCGCGGTTGGGAACCACTGCCCTAGAGGACCATGTTGTTTGGCTGCAACCAAGTATCCTGAATGGTTGCTGTATCACAATATATATATATATATATATAATCTATCAAACTCATACATATATATATATATGCACACACTTGTCTATACGGAGTAAGCTGAGTTTTGTTTATTTTTATACATAAAGTAAGGAGCAGCTGGAAGGCAGGCTGCATGGATCTTTGCAATGCTCCACTGACCCCTTTGTGAAGCACACATCCTATGACAGAAGCAGTCTCCTTTCATGCCACATGCTGGAAGCAAGAGAAAGTGTTAAACATAACTAGGTGGACAGTGATGAATTGACACCCAAAAAAAAATCGAACGCTTCAGCGGTCAAGTAAGGGATCTGGCCAACAACATTTTTCAATTTTGTCTACATTTATTAAAAGGTGTACTTTAGCAAGCTCAGTCCTAATCGAGAAGACTTTTCATCTTAGTGCATGTTTAGGGCTTTGTCATTAATGGCCCTTTGGCGTTTTGCATAAACTGCTTACATAGCACTCAACAGGCATCTCCTGTGTATTCCGATACTTATACAATACACCCAATGCTACATCTTTCAGAAAACCAGGACTCAAAGGGCAACCTGTACCAGTAATGGAATTCCAATGACTGCTCTGAAATATATCTTAATGTGGATTTTAAATGGTGGTGCTATACAGTGGCGGACCTAAGGAACAAAGGGCCCTGGTGCAAGATTTTTTTGGGCCCCCAAAAAAACCTAATTCACACCCCCTGAAGCAACAACAAAAAATAAAAGTTGAAAAATAGATGGATATAATTGCCCCCAGCTCACACATGGATATAATTGCCCCCAGCTCACACATGGATATAATTGCCCCCAGCTCACATATGGATATAATTGCCCCCAGCTCCCCAATGTATATAATTGCCCCCAGCTCACACATGGATATAATTGCCCCAGCTCCCCAATGGATATAATTGCCCCAGCTCACACATGGATATAATTGCCCCCAGCTCACACATGGATAGATTTGCCCCAGCTCAATGATGAGCAGTCCTGACCGCCGACGGGCCCCCTCTGACTGGTGGGCCCTCTCTGACATCATCAGAGGGGGCCCACCAGCGGCCATCTTGAAGTCCCTGCGCGCCGGAGGCTGGGCCCATGTAGGCCCACCGGTGAGCAGGGACTTCAAGATGGCTGCCGGTGAGCCCCCTCTGACAACATCAGAGGGGGCTTGCCGGAGGCCATCTTGAAGTCTCTGCTCGCCGGAGGCTCGGCCCATGTAGGCCCACCGGCGAGCAGGGACTTCAAGATTGCCACCGGCAGGCCCCCTCTGATGTCAGAGAGGGCCCGCCAGTCCTCAGAGGGGGCCCGCCAGTGGCCAGACACAGGACTGCTCATCAGAGGAGGCCCGCCGGCGGCCATCTTGAGGACCCTGCTCGCCGGCGGCAGGGCCCCCCCAGGCTGAGGCCCTAGACAATCAAAGGCATCTCTCGAAATTGTAGTTCAAAATTATATATATATATATATATATATATATACCAGGGAAACCTGACCTGTTAGGGGTACTTGAGGACCGTGGTTGGAAACCAAACTATGCAAATTAAAACCTAGCTCAAATCTCTTACTATACATACAGCAATACTGACTATCCAGAAACCATAATCTAATAAACAAAAGATAATCACAGTTTGTCTTTTAGAAGCATTACTACTACCCAACCCTGCTCTCAGCAGTCTGATTGAAAACACTTCTGTCCATGAGTCAGCAGCCTTGGACTTTACCCATTGCTTCATTGATTAATTGGCAACAAGTGTGCAGAGGATAGAGACCATGTGTATTCTGGGTCCTAAACACCTTCCCTCAATTACGCTCTCAGACATCCCGTTACCCAACCCATGCACCCCGTCACAGTAAGAATATATCAAAATTATTGATTTGCTACAATGCTTAAGGTACACTTGAGCCCAGGATACAAATGGTGGGATGGGGGATAAATATTAATCCCTTCTTATCCTCTAATCCTAGAGCATGTTTACTACTTACCCTCTCTCCTGGTTAGGGCACTGTCTACCTCTTCTTCCTCCCCTGCAGCCACAGGTTCCATTGCAAGCACCATGAGAGACATCAGCTGGGATTCCTGGTATTTTGTATTAATTGTCTTAGATGCACTCGCTGTTGTTGCTAGTTTAGGTTGGTTGCAACATTCCTGCTGTTTGTATTATATATACAAGCTGCTCTACCTTAGCTCCCAACTTTACAGGGGGCTGTCCTGATGAAGCCGGCACAGTATACCGGCGACACATGTTGACGTTATGCTCTGTCAATATTCTTTATGCCTTCTAAAATAATTTCTACTCTGGCAATGGTTTAATTTGTCTCTTCCCTGTTATATTTATTTATTTATTTATTTTTATTTATAAAGGATTTTACCAGGAAGGATACATTGAGATTGCTCTCGTTTTCAAGTATGTCCTGGGTGGAGTGTGGTGGCTTGCGCAATGCCCACTCCACTTTCCTGGGTTCAATCCTTTTATAAAATCCGCTTGCAGTATACCTATCAGTTCTTTTCCTACTTTTTCTTTGCTATAAATACAATCCCACGAAGGATTGTTTTCCTGCTTATTGAGGCGCTTTGATTACAAAGCATTTGGGCACTGCAACAAGTTATACAGACTCATATATACATATACATTTTGTCCTTGACAAATCCAGTGTATTCAGGGAACTGACTTAATATTGTGTTTCTTCGTTACACTTGTATGTGCTTTTTTTATTCACCGGTTTATTCTCATTTTTTGTTGTACTGTTGCTCTTTTACTTTGAGCCACCTGGCTGATTTCTCTGCTTATGTAGTGAGGGATTTTTACATTTTTATCTGATTAAAAGTTAAGTTTTATTCTTGTACTGCTTGTTCACCTAGGCATTGATATATAGCTTGAATTTGAATTTACAGGTTACCCCCTTGTTGCATTAGGTGTCTTCATTTCCTTTTCCCCTAATCAATATCACTGAGAGACTTACTATTTCATTTTTTTTAAGAAAGGATTTTACCAGGAAGGATACATTGAGATTTCTCTCTTGTTTTCAAGTATGTCTTGGGTGGTGAGTATGTACCGTTAGGTGTCTTGCCCAAGGACACTTACTGGAGAGGTGCTCCTACTGGGATTGAACCCATGTCTCCACAGGCTCTCTCCATGCAGAGCAGTGATGTTACCTCTACTCCACCCAGCTTCTCCATCAGTTTGAACTTCAACAAGTTGTCTTCACCACGTCTAGACACCTAAATGCATTGAGTTGCTGCCATGCGATTGGCTGATTAGCAATTTATGTTAACAAGCAGTTGAACAAATGTTCCTAATAAAGTGGCCGGGGAGTGTATATGTCTCAGTATGTGATGTATCTCAATAAGTAGGCAGTAGACATTTACCTTGTTACTGATCAATTTATCTACAGCTTAAAGCGGTTATCGTGTTTGACCCAGAACATTTTGAAACAAATCTATATATCTTATATATTGGAGGTCAAATTATAAAATTGGTTTCTATAGCACAGACTGAAATCTTTTACATTTTTATTCATAGAAAATAATGAGATCTTCAAGTAATGTATTATACATTTCCTCTCCTGTTCATGGGAAAAAAATCTGAAATACCTCAAAATGATTCATTCTGCATAACGTTTCTGCTCATTTGCGATGGGGCTCTTCTTTGCTGCCATATGTTTCTGCCCTCCTATTTGTGACAGGATGCAAAAAAAATACATTGGAACTGCATTTGCCATAAATAATTATCATAGAACATGTTCTAGTGCCCTGGAAAATTAATTAATACCCTACGAAACGTCTACGTGCTCTGGTATGCTAAGCAACGCGGCAAAATGCACATAAATTATAGTGCATATCAGTAAGAGATATTAAAAACATTTGTCACATTTCTTCTACACGTTGTACCACGGTAAGGAATGTGTAACTGGTATATAAATCAGGATAATATTTTATGAAGAATTAACTGGGACAAAACAGCCTAAATATAGTCAGAACAGGAGAGGGCAGCTAAGGGTTGTATGAAAGAAATGTAGCCCATGACACCTAATTTAGGGGTTAATGGGTCATGACTGCTGTGAAATGGCTGCCAGACTGTGTGGGTGCCTTAAGGCTTTCTTTGTGTAAGGTCACAGGGGGAGTTTACCTGACCTGTGAGGGTGGCCTTAAGGCTTATCTTGTGTAAGGTCAGGATTGGGCAGAGACTTGAGGGAGTTTACCTGGACTGTGAGGGTGGCCTTAAGGCTTTCTTTGTGTAAGGTCAATGGGGGAGTTTACTTGGACTGTGAGGGTGGCCTTGGGCTTTCTTTGTGTAAGGTCAATGGGGGAGTTTACTTGGACTGTGAGGATGGCCTTAAGGCTTATCTTGTGTAAGGTCAGGATTGGGCAGAGACTTGCGGAAGTTTACCTGACCTGTGAGGGTGGCCTTAAGGCGTACTTTGTGTAAGGTCAGGATTGGGCAGAGACTTGCGGGAGTTTACCTGGACTGTGAGGGTGGCCTTGGGCTTTCTTTGTGTAAGGTCAATGGGGGAGTTTACTTGGACTGTGAGGGTGGCCTTAAGGCGTACTTTGTGTAAGGTCAGGATTGGGCAGAGACTTGAGGGAGTTTACCTGACCTGTGAGGGTGGCCTTAAGGCTTTCTTTGTGGAAGGTCACAGGGGGAGTTTACCTGACCTGTGAGGGTGGCCTTAAGGCTTATCTTGTGTAAGGTCAGGATTGGTGCAAGTACCTGGGGGAGTTTATCTGGACATAAGGGTACATAAGGTGTGGGAAGGGCAGGTGACCATTTTACATACAGTAGACTAAGGAAAGGGGACAAGATAAGATTTCCCACCGCCCAACCCCTCTTCTCTTTGCTGCTGTTTTTTGTTTTGTTTTTCAGATCTGTCACAGATTTGGGCGAGATTGGAGTCCCTGGTCAGCCCTAGGTCGAGTGGAACTCCATAATGGGAGCATTTGGGGTTCCTGACCGGAAGAGAGGCGAGGACCGAACTCTGGTGAATGGTAACTGCCTGCTGGTAAACAACCCACGCAGTTGACAGCTTGAATGTATGCAAAGAGCATATAAAAGGATGGTTATATTTATAATAAAGTGCTGACCAGGTCATGTTTTCTTTGGTTTTTCCATGTTAATAATTATTTTACGATGAGAACAATAAAGCTGTGGAATTCTCTGCCTGTTGAGGTGGTTGGGTCAGAGACTGTGCAGACTTTTAAACAACGACTGGATGACTTCCTGCAAAAACATAATATTTAAGGGTTCTAATAATTAATATGTGGGTAAAAGCTGCTTGATCCAAGGAGAAATCTGACGCCATTCTGGGGTCAAGAAGGAATTTTTCCCCAGTATGTTGCATGTTAGCGAGTGCATCAGACTGGGTTTTTTGCCTTCTTTTGGATCAACAGCAGTAGGTGATGTGTGAAATGCTGAACCCTATGGACGCATGTCTTTTTTCAGCCTATGTAACTATGTAAATAAAGTTCATGATTGTAAGCTCTCGAGCAGGGTGCGCTCTCCTACTTTTGGTGTGTGTAATGTGTATGTATATTTCTTATTCTGTCTCTCCTGTTGTACAGCGCTACAGAACCTGTTGGCGCTTTATAAATGCTTATAACTGTAACTGTGGCAGTGGCGTAGCGTGGGTTGTCAGCGCCCGGGCCAGTCAAGAATTGTGCCCCCCCCCAACCTGTGGACACGTTAGCATGCCCCGATTCCCTTCCACCATTAGGGCATTGAACCCCTTAACTCTGATACAATATAATGTGCAGAGTGTATGAGCGTATCACAGTGCTCCACAGCAATAAAACCCACAGTAATGTGCAGCTCACACATGGATATATATATTGCCCCCAGCAGGTCAAACATGAATATATTTGCCCCAATGCCCCTAGTACCTCAAACATGAATATATTTGCCCCAAGTAGCTCAAACATGAATATATTTGCCCCAGTAGCTCAAACATGAATATATTTGCCCCAGTACCTCAAACATGAATATATTTGCCCCAATGCCCCCAGTAGCTCAAACATGAATATATTTGCCCCAGTACCTCAAACACGAATATATTAGCCCCAGTAGCTCAAACATGAATATATTTGCCCCCAGTAGCTCACACATGAATATATTTGCCCCCTGTAGCTCAAACATGAATATATTTGCCCCCAGTAGCTCACACATGAATATATTTGCCCCCTGTAGCTCACACATGAATATATTTGCCCCAGTAGCTCACACATGAATATATTTGCCCCCTGTAGCTCACACATGAATATATTTGACCTCAGTACCTCAAACATGAATATATTTGCCCCAATGCCCCCAGCAGCTCAAACATGAATATATTTGCCCCAGTACCTCAAACATGAATATATTTGCCCCAATGCCCCCAGCAGCTCAAACACAAATCTATTTGCCCCCAGTAGCTCACACATGAATATATTTGCCCCAGTAGCTCACACATGAATATATTTGCCCCCAGTAGCTCACATGAATATATTTGCCCCCAGTAGCTCAAACACGAATATATTTGCCCCCAGTAGCTCACACATGAATATATTTGCCCCCAGTAGCTCACACATGAATATATTGCCCCCAGTAGCTCACACATGAATATATTTGCCCCCTGTAGCTCACACATGAATATATTTGCCCCCAGTACCTCAAACATGAATATATTTGCCCCAATGCCCCCAGCAGCTCAAACATGAATATATTTGCCCCAGTACCTCAAACACAAATCTATTTGCCCCCAGTAGCTCACACATGAATATATTTGCCCCAGTAGCTCACACATGAATATATTTGCCCCCAGTAGCTCACATGAATATATTTGCCCCCAGTAGCTCAAACACGAATATATTTGCCCCCAGTAGCTTACACATGAATATATTTGCCCCCAGTAGCTCAAACATGGATATATTTACCCCCCCCCCCCCCGCTCACCGGCCCTGAGGGCCCACGGGTCGGTAGGGGGGGTGGTTTGGGGCATAATAGCGAGCCCCCGCTGGTTTCCCTGTGATGGTCAACGTGCTCTTGGGCAGCCAGCAGCGCACTCTTTAAATGCTGCGGTTGTGCCTGCAGCCCAGTCTGAGCACGTTGCACTGGTTCCGCCCCTCATGTGACACGTCACGTGAGGGGGCGGTGCAGGCGCCACCGCAGCGTTTCCAGAGTGCGCCGCTGGCTGCCTGTGTGCACTGACCATCACAGGGCAGGGAAACCGGCGGCGGGGGCCCACTATGGCGCCCCTGGCGCCCCCAAAAAAACTGCGCCCGGGGCCACCGCCCCCCCAGCCCCCCCCCACGCTACGCCACTGAACTGTGGTAAAGCCATTTCCACTTAAATCTGGGTGTCTGATTCTTAATCGAGTGGGAGTGGGGCTGCTCATAGTGTTACATTTCAGGAGGGCAGGCAGTAGGCAGTCAGGGCCTATACCAGAAATATATCTTGTGTCCAGCCTTGAATTGTTGGGAAACTGGTTCCTTCTGCCTAACAAGTAGCTTCAATAAATTATTTATTTGCATTGATATATTAGAGTGATGCACGTTGCCAGTGGTAACAGGGAATACCAGCAGGTGTGGGTTACTAATAGTAGCTCATTAGTATACACTGTATCCTCCCTCTGTGAGTTAGGCAATGGGCTTAATTTATTTATAACAAATATTAGCACGGTGTAGAAGAATATCCTTCAGTTTTCTAGACAAAATGCCATCTTTAAAATGAACGTCAATAGATTCTTCAGAAGACATAAGCATGTATTAGATGTAGATAGAAACGTACGTGTACATGTCTTAGTAACAGGCTGCAATTAATTTGCAATTCACATTGGGACGACTTTCAATTCAGGGAATGAGATTACATCGACTAACTAATATTTGTTAGTCACTTGCCGAGCACATTACGTGCCTGTAAAAATAGCTACATTATTTACAAATGAGTAGAACATTTTTGAAAACAAATACATGAGTATAAAATAATAACCAAATCTGAATTAGACGGATATAATATGATATTTGAGTAACTTTAGAGACAGGAATTCACTTTTCATTAGAAATTCTTAAATTCATTTGACTTCAAAGAGTTGAGTTGCACAACACTAATACAAATGTAACGTCATCATACCACCTCTGCTTCTCAATGTAGCATTACGCTGGGTCACAGTTCTGCACCAGATACTGTACCATAGGTTTAGCAGGGCTCACGTTTAGGCCTTGAGTAGCACATGATGATGATAAGACTCATGTACACAGGTGAGGGATGGTAAAATAGCTAACCGTTAGTTCCCTATAATAAAATATTCCATATAAGAGAGACTTGATACAATACATGCAGGACAAATGGTCCAGTACCTGATCCTTGCCTTCTCAAGTACTATAAGTGATTCAGATACAAATTATTATCCAGTTTGCTGGAATTCTCTTGTTTCCCACATCACAATGTCAAACAAAAGTGTAAGATCGGGAGGGGTGGCAGCTGAAGAACCAGGTTTCTGCTACAACCACCAGACTAACTAACACTGTAGTACAGTTGTTCCCGATCTGGCCAGGATTACCTTGGGAACATGAATCCTGCAATCACTGAGCAGCAAATCATATCACCTGTGCTGTGGTTCAGATATCTGGCAAACCTGACATGTTAGGGGGGAACCTGAGGACCAGGGTTGGGAACCACTTTGTAGACAAAGCATGGCAGACCTACCATCAGCAGTAGTCATGCATGTTATCATTGTAAATGATTTTAGTGATAAATCTCATTTATGAAGAAGACACAACAGACCAAGCACATTTTATTTGTAGCTTGTTAACATTCACTGATTTTTCTAGAAGAGGATATTCACGCACCTCCGAATTGGCCTCGGATTGCAACGGTCTGTGAAATTCATCATTAGGTGAAATTTTGGGCCAATTCGTCTATTCACTAAGCTGTCAATTCGCCAAATACTGGCAAATTAACAGCAAAATACGGTGCAATTCGCCGGCACCGAAATTGTCCCATAGCAGACTATCATGTCTTCTATTCAAAGAATGCAGAATTGGACTGAAATGCAATAAATGGAATAGCTTTTCCTTTTTTTAAAAATTTAAAGACGTTTATTCTTTTTGCCATAAGCCTTTTTTTATTATTTAGAACACCTTTTTGTAATTTATAGACAACATTTTTGTTTTTGTTGTTTTTTAACAGACTTTTTTTATTTTGTAACAGACCTTTTTATTCTTTGGACACATTTTATCAATTTATACTCCTATTAGGAGAATACGAGTCTTTCCTTTGTTTTTGTTTATTCAGTTTGTCCTTAGAATGGACGGATCTAAGCTGAACAGAGTATTAAAATAAACGCAATGACGATACACAGAAATGCTGAACCCACAGGGATAAGAGTGAAGACACAATACAAACAAAAAGCTAGAGGTAGGTACACAAAATCAGTATAATATATAATCATTCAGGGAAAACTTAGCAAAACAAGCGTCTAGATACAATATCCAGGATCAATACTCAAAATCAGAACAACAGCCAAACAGGGTCAAGAGCGGAAACCAGAACAGAGAATACGTAACCAGACGTCAAACTGAGATATAAAGAACATAGGAATACTGGAACTTGCTGAGCGATCACTAGAAATCACAACAGGGCACAGAGCTCTGAAATATCAGGCTTTCAGGCAGCGATGCAGGAGAAATAGAACAAAATAGATCTGCTGTTCAAACCTCTGACTTAATTTGGCAGTAGATGGCACCATCCACTGGCCAAAAATAGGTTATTTATAGTAAGACATACACTAGCAGGGGTATTCTAAGAGAATCGAAAAGTCACCGCATGTTCGGTGACTTTTCGTTCCCTGCACTTCAGCATGATTTGGCAATCCTATTTCGCCGACCCTGCGGTGTATTCAGCAAGCACCACAGGGCCCATGTAGTGCAGGGAAAACTCGCTGCAAACCCACCGAACACTCACCGCAAAACCCGCTGAACACTCACTGAACACTCATCGAAACCAGCAGACAAAGCTGGATCAACCACACCGAACACGTCGGAGAAACCCAACTAGCCGCCGAACACAGCGCAGAGCAGCCGCTGGAAAAACCTGACACACAGACAAGCGAGGTGAATAAAAAAAAAACAGTACGCTTGAAAGTTTGAAAATTGAGACGATGTTTGCGAAAAAAACTACTGATCGAAAATGTCTGGAATTTACATATAAGATCCTATGCATGATAATAAAAAGGGCTGTTACAGAAAAAATAAAAAACGATTTAAAAAAAGAACAAACGCCTAAGCGATCCTAAACAATCTATAGATAACGACACTTTTCACTGCAGAATAAAATAATAAACGGTTTATTAGATATTGAATTAAACCAGGATTATTTTTAACATTGAAGCCTATGGGAATCGCCTGAATAAATCTGTCGAATGAAACCACCGAACAGCAGGGCATTTCGGAAACTTTTCCCTGCTGTTTTGTGTTCTCTGAATAGACGAAGCATTGCTTCTCTATGGGGATTCACTGCCCTCGAAAAGGCAACGAACAGGCACCATATGTGCAGGCAATTCAGCAAGATTTATTAATTTATTTATAAAGTATTTTACCAGGAAGGATACATTGAGATTTCTCTTGTTTTCAAGTACGTCCTGGATTCAAGAACATTGAAATGTTACAGTTGTTACAGAAATACAAATTAATACAATGCAAGATATTAAAAAAACACAAATATACAGATTAACAGAAAATAAATACAGTTGCAAGAAAACGTATGTGAACCCTATGGGATTACGTGGAGTTTTGCATGAATTGGTCATAAAATGACAGTCTGCTTAAAATAATATGTAGCGCTGGTTTAAATCTTGCCGCTGTAGTTACTTGTTTCTGGCCACCAGGGGGAGACAAACGCAATGTAAACTGATACTGGACACTTTCGGACTACATTTTCCAGCATGCTCTGGGGCAGGAACAGGAAGTGGGTGGGGAGAACCGGGAGACATCCGCAACTTCGTGCAGAGGAGAGCCAGTGCGCGCCACGGGGTGATTAGAGCAAGACGCATGTGAGACAAGGAGCGATCGTGACCAGGCCGGGCGCAGGTGCTGCTTTGGGGAGCTGGAGATCGGCCCAAATCACTTGCGAGAAGACCTATTAGCCTATCGGTGAGAAGTTTAAAAGATACAGAGCTGCAGAAGGACCCCGAGTGAGGAGACTGCGATGATCTAACGGGAGTGCAGGCGGTGAGCTGAGCATCTTGTGGCAGAAACGGACAAGCAAGACAAGCGGATCCGGTGGCACAGAGTCCCAGTCAAGACCAGCGGAAAGAAGTCCTGGGTCGAGCAGAGCGCAGAGTATCTGGCGGATGGGTGAGAGGCCTTCCCGGCCACAGTGAAAGTAATAAAGCACGCTGCAGTTTGTCTAAACCTACAGGGCCCCAACGTGACTAGTCGAAGACACATTGAAATCATTCACTGGCCAGTTGAATCTAGTACCCGGGTACCAACACATGCACACGTACACCTTTTTGGGACACAACCTGTACGGGACTCACATTTCAGCAACGAAGGGGTTAAAATTCCTTTTTCTTTTACGCTGCGCGTTTCTCGCATTACGAACTTCTGTAAATATATATGTATACCGTGCTGCTCTATATATGCCAGTTTATTTGAGATCAGTAAACTATATAAATTATAAAATCCACAACAGTGCTGGTGTATATTTATTCCCTAGTGCGGGGAGACTGCCCCGAGGTTTAAATTCAGCGGCTCCTCCGGGAGTGAGCGCTACAAATACAACACAAACATTATATGTTTTCATGTGTTTATTGAACATAACATGTAAACATTCACAGTGCAGGGTGGGAAAAGTATGTGAACCCCTAGCCTAATGACTTCTCCAAGAGCTAACTGGAGCCAGGAGTGAGCCAACCTTGAGTCCATCAGTGTGATATTATTGGATGTGTTGCTGAAAGCTGTCCTGCCCTTTAAAAACACACACCAGTTTTGGGTTTACTGGTTTCAAGAAGCACTGCCTGATGTGAACCATGCCTCGCAGAAAAGAGCTCTCAGAAGACCTACGATCAAGAATTGTTGACTTGCATGAAGCTGGAAAGGGTTACAAAAGTATATCCAAAAGCCTCGATGTTCATGTGTCCACGGTAAGACAGACTGTCTACAAATGGAAAATGTTCAGCACTGTTGCTACTCTCCCTAGGTGTGGTCATCCTGTAAAGATGACTGCAAGAGCACAGCGCAGAATGCTTAATGAGGTAAATAAGAATCCTAGAGTGTCAGCTAAAGACTTACAGAAATCTCTGGCACATGCTAACATTTTTGTTGACACATCTACAATAAGGAAAACATTAAACAAGAATGGAGTACATGGGAGGACACCACGGAGGAAGCCATTGCTGTCCGAAAAGAATATTGCAGCACGTTTGAAGTTTGCAAAAGAGCACATGGATGTTCCACAGCACTACGGGCAAAATATTCTGTGGACAGATGAAACCAAAATTGAGTTGTTTGGAAAAAACACACAACACTATGTGTGGAGAAACAAAAGGCACAGCGCACCAACATCAAAACCTCATCCCCACTGTAAAACATGGCGGAGGGAGCATCATGGTTTGGGGCTGCTTTGCTGCCTCAGGGCCTGGATGGATTGTTGTCATTGATGGAAAAATGAATTCCAGAGTTTATCAAGACATTTTGCAGGAAAATGTAAGACTATCTGTCCGCCAACTGAAGCTCCGCAGAGGATGGGTGATGCAACAGGACAATGACCCAAAGCAGGGGCTGACTGGCAACTTTTGGCCCAGGGGACAAGCACAAGCCATAGGCCCGTGGTGCAGCAACCCTATGGGGGAGAGGGCCCCTACACCGAACATGCTACTCCCCCCCCCAATGGGTAAAGCAGGGGGCTTGCTTCAGGGGCTCACTGGCAACTTTTGGCCCGGGGACAAGCATAAGCCATAGGCCCGTGGTGCAGCAACCCTATGGGGGAGAGGGACCCTGCACCCTCCATGCTACTCCCCCCCATGGGTAAAGCAGGGGGCTTGCTTGATTGTGAGCTTTTGGGAAATCCCTGCATGGTGACCAGGACATGCAGTAAAAGGCCTCCCCTCCTACAAAAAGATTAAAGTGGCTTTTATTATTCTGGTGAGTTGTTATGCACTCATATACTTCTATATATGCACTCATATATTTCTTACTGCTGTGTAGCTCTGTGATAGTGTAATGTGTGGTGTGTATGAGCGTACCACATCACTTCAACTACGTGCCAAGTACATCCTCTGCACACAAACCTGAAACCAGAGGATGCGCTCAGCACATCATCAACAGCAAATAGGTTAAAGGGGGAAAAGAGGGTAAAATTTGAGTGCCCCTTTAACCTTTTGCTGCCCTGCACAAATATTTAGTTTTGTACCTGTACCTCATGATGTTGCCAAGACGGTCGCTGTCATTCTTACTTTGTGGAGTGCAGGCAGCAGATACCATGGCAATTCTAGGAGCAATACCAACCCTTTTGGGTGCAGGGCAAGGGGGCCAAGCCGGGCTGCAACAAGGACACAGGCGCAGAATTTTCCACATAGCAGCCTGTTTAAAGACAAATACATGCATTTACACACACAGCCATATATCCCCTACACACCAGGTAGGTAGCAATAAAACTCACACTCATACACACCGCACATTACTGTGAGTTTTATTGCTGTGGAGCTCTGTGATACGCTCATACACACCGCACATTACTGTATCACAGAGCTCCACAGCAGCAACAACACTCACAGTAATGTGCATTGTGTATGAGTGTATCACAGAGCTCCACAACAACAACACTCACAGTAATGTGCATTGTGTATGAGCGTATCACATAGCTTCACAACAACAACACTCACAGTAATGTGCATTGTGTATGAGAGTATCAGAGTTCCACAACCCCCCATTAATTTCATTTCTCCCCAGTCCATTTCAGCCCCCAGTACGTTTACACACACACGCACCACCCACTGCTCTTAAACACACCACCCCCTGCTCACGCGCATGCACCACCCCAAGTTCACACAAACGCACAACCCTTGCTCGCTCACACGCACTATCCCTGCTCACACGCACCATCCCTGCACACACACACCACTTCCTGCTCTCAAACACACACAGAGCCCCTGCTCTCAAACACACACACACAGTCCTATGCTCTCAAACACACACACACAGCCCCCTGCTCTCAAATACACACACACAGCCCCTGCTCTCAAACACACACAGCCCCCTGCTCTCAAACACACACACACAGCCCCCTACTCTCAAACACACACACACAGCCCCCTGCTCTGAAACACACACACACACACACAGCCCCCTGCTCTGAAACACACACACACACAGCCCCCTGCTCTGAAACAAACACACACACACCCCTGCTCTGAAACACACACACACACACAGCCCCCTGCTCTGAAACAAACACACACACACACATACAGAGCCCCCTGCTCTGAAACACACACGCACACACAGCCCCCTGCTCTGAAACAAACACACATACACAGCCCCCTGCTCTGAAACACACACGTACACACACACACAGCCCCTTGCTCTGAAACACACACAGCCCCTGCTCTCAAACACACACAGCCCCCTGCTCACACACACACACACACAGCAACCTGCTCACACACACAGCCTCCTGATCACACACACAGCCCCCTGCTCACACACACACAAAATACACCACCCCCTGCACTCACACACACACCTCCCTCTGCTCTCTCACACACACACAAACCACCCCCTGATCACACACCACACACACTTGTTACATATTTACCATAGGCTAGATTAACCACTTCAATGCTAAGGACGCGCTCAGCGCGTCCTCAGCATTCCCGCTGGTGTGCTGAGGACGCGCTGAGCGCGTCCTCACTTTGGGGTCAGCGTTCGGCCGGGTTCCGGCCGATCGCTGGCCCCTCCGGTGCGGGCTGACATCCTGGATGTCAGCCCGGCATCCGGACCAGCAGCCGCCATTATTAGGTGTCATCGCGGGGGCGCGATGACACCTAATTCAGGCGCCCCCCCCGCATGTGCGGAGGAGGCGCCTGAAAGGGAGGGGGGGAGGTCCTTCGGACCTCTCTCCCTCCCGATCGGCGGCGCACAGGGGGTTAACCCAGGCATCATTTGGAAGGGCACAGCCTGCCCTTCCAAATGATGCCTGGCATTAACCCCTGGGGAGCTGGATCGCAAATCGGCGCTGAAAAGCGCCGATTCGCGATCCTTCCCGGGAGCTGGCCGACATCTTGGATGTCGGCCAAGCTTCCGGGAACTCCCCCAGAGGACTGGCGTCATCGTGCGTAGCACGATGACGCCAGTCCTACAGTTAACCCCTAACTGCCACCAAGTGTGGAGATAGGGAGTTCCAATGAACTCCCTATCTCCCGATCCGTGGCAGCTAGGGGTTAAATTTTGATATCGTTGGATCGGCCAGAGCATGGCCGTTCCAACGATACCAAACATGAAAGTTAAAAATGTTGTAAAAAAAAAAAAAAAAAAAAAAAAAAAAAAAACAATTAAAAAAAAATAATAGAAAAAAAAAATAAACACTTTTTTTTCTTTTTTTTGGGTTTGTTAATGCAGCAATATTGTTCCCATTTCAATTATAATGTGAACAATGATGCTGCACTAACGATTTTTGTATGCGGTGCGTTTGTTAAAAATAGTGTCATTTTCCCCAAAAAAAAATGTAACGAGACCCCATCTCTAATTTTTTTAACAAGCGCACCCCATACAAAATATAACCGCAATTGCTCGCATGTTAAAATGTGGAAAAAAACACTTTACACGTTGTAAATTATTGAAAATACATATTTTATTGCATTTTTTGTTATAATATACAGACATGACATAACGTATACATATAATAATGACATATTATGAATCTACCGAGTCTGACGGAAAGAACGATATATAATATGTCGGTGTCATATACTAAAATAAGCCTTCAAAACACGTTTAAACATGATGCGCAAAACAGGTAAAAAATGACCTCAGCACAGGGGCGGGAAAAGCCTCAGCAGCGAAAGGGTTAATTCACTGCTTTCCGTCTCTTGTTCTCCTCTTCCCCTCCCTGCACATGCTGGACACTCCTAGCACAGCAGGGGAGGCTCTGCATCATGTGGTGGATGTGGAGCAGGAAGGGGCGGGGCCAGCATGGCCCCAGGTGAGCTGCTGGGCTGGCAGCCTCCACTTCCTGATTATGAGATCGGCTGGCTGCGGTGTGTAGCAGCCGGCCTGGCTCATTTTAAAGAGAAAACGCAGCAGCTGAAAACCGGCCCAGTCCGCCCCTGACCCAAAGCATACAAGTAATTCAACAAAAAAATGGCTTCAACAAAACAAAATACGCCTTCTGAAGTGGCCCAGAGTCCTGACCTCAACCCGATTGAAATACTGTGGCATGACCTTAAGAGAGCGATTCACACCAGACATCCCAAGAATATTGCTACACTGAAACAGTTTTGTGAAGAGGAGTGGTCCAAAACTACTCCAGATCGTTGTGCAGGTCTGATCTGCAACTACAGGAAACGTTTGGTTGAGGTTATTGCTGCCAAAGGAGGGTCAACCAGTTATTAAGGCCAAAGGTTCACATACTTTTTCCACCCTGCACTGTGAATGTTTACATGTTCTGTTCAATAAAAACAGGAAAACATATAATGTTTGTGTTGTATTATCTTAAGCAGACTGTGTTTTTCAAATTGTTGTGACTTAGATAAAGATCAGAGCACATTTTATGACCAATTCATGCAAAACTCCACGTAATCCCAAAGGGTTCACATACTTTTTCTTGCAACTGTATGTAGGAAATAGTCACTATGTTACATGTTTACAGGTGCAATCCGCATTGAGGTATGTTAATAGGGAGCGCTTGAGTGACTTTAGACTGGGGGAAGATTTGATGGCATCTGGGAGGTTATTCCATAACTGTGGTGCTCTGTAGGAAAATGAGGATCTTTCTTTTTGTATTGTGGTATTGCAAGTAAGGTGCTGGTCCTGGATCGGAGGTTATAGGATGAGGGAGCTGCTGGAGGAAGCAGTCTATTCAGGTAGGGTGGTCGCTTCCCAGAAAAGCTCTTAAACACCAGGTTGGAAAAGTGAAGGGTGCGTTTAGCTCCGCGACGGCCAGTTTAGCTCTTTTAACATGTCACAATGGTGGGTCATGTAGTTACATTGTAGCGCACTGCCTTCTCTCAGAATAGCCGAATGGCCAGGAAAGGTAAACGTACGCTGAATTTCAGTGTTCGGTTAGCTTTCGGGGCCAGATCGGCTCTTTTGAATAACCCTGTAGGTATAAACTCAATTATTTCTTATTTTATAATTAATTAAAAATGATTTTACAAAAAAACACTGTTTTCTGACCATGGATTTTTGGAAAATCACTTGGTAGTGAAGGGGTTAGGTATAAAAAAAAAAACCTTTAAAAAAATAAAAACAACAACAGCAAAAACTCTTCAGTGCCTTCCTTGTGATCACTGGTTGTTTTTCCCGTTTCTTTTGCTTCTTTTCTATCATTTTAATAATAAATCAGAAATTATATATGTATATGTCACATCAAATCAAATAACTTTTTTCTCTTGAAAAACAGCATATAATATGTGAAGGTGAAATACATGAGATGGAAATTATGGTTCAACAAACACGAAAGGAAACATGTCAAAATTACTGGTGTCCTTAAGTAACTAAAAATTAACTGGGGATCCATCGCTAAGGAGTTAAATTTCATTTTATAAACAATGTAGATCAATAGATGTTCAAAAACTATTAAAGGAATAGCACCACTATCACGGAATAGGCTCTGCATTCATCTATTAGTCAAGGAATCCATACTCATGACATACACAACAGTATTTATGTGGCACTAAAGCAATATTATCAATGCATACAAATATCCAAAATTCATAGGTTGTGTCACATGGGAGGCATTAATGACATATTTCATCATATAATAACCAAAACCTCCCAATTACAAATCAGACTTCCAAGGGTCAGTTCTACAACTACCATAAACTATCTCAAATCATTGATTAGCGACGACAACAACAATATGTTTGACAAACTACCACTTTTAATAAAAAGATATTCGTAATTCGATAGATGATCCATTCACCAAACACCAAATAAAAATACCTAAACATCCGCAGTGCTTGGATTGAATAAACCTGAGAGTGTCTAAGGTCTGGAAACACCTCCAATGCTAGATAAACCCTAACTTCAGCTAGCTCAAATTCTTTCCTAAACTTTATCCTGATTGTTAGGTACTTATCATCAAAGTTTACAAAAAAGAGGGAAAAAGAAGGTACAGCCTGGGCTTTCAGAACCACAAATAAAAGGAAACAATCATTGTAAATGTGAAAATTCAGAGTCGCTGTCATTTTATGCCCACATACCTTCTGTTAAACGCTAAAACTAAGATGCCGTCTGGCTTTTCCTCCTTGATCCCTGCTACATAATAACTAATTTAACAATAATGATTACATAGATTGCATTGCGAGGGTGAAAACCTAGGCTCAGAATTAAAGTTATCCAAGGGTCTCTGTTCACTGCACTGGCGTCCGATGTCAAAACTACAAACCTAAGGAAAGAGGTGGAGGATATTGAATATTACATAGAACAGGAGAATGATGAAAGGGAATTAATTGTGGTCTACATAAGACGTATAAGAACATTGAGAGAATGTGATACTGGTTTAGAAGAATAGGGTGGATGTAAGAAGTTGTATAGTGGGAACAAAGACCGGCATAGACAGAGGAGAATATGGGCAACACTTGCTGAGGAGGAGGAGAGGGTGAGTTCCATTGGCATACAATAGAGAATGGAGCATTAAACGAAAATAAAATGACAAACAAACGTAGGAACTAGGGATGAGCCGAACACCCCCCGAGTTCGGTTCGGGCCCGAACCCGAACTTCCCATATGTTCAGGTCCGAACCCGAACCCGAACTCGAACTCCATGCAAGTCAATGGGGCTGAAAATTCGGTTTTTAGAGTGCCCTCCAAGAGGGCATATATGCTACATATTTGCCATAAAAGGTGTATGGGGGTCCGGGTAGTGCCCTGGGGGACAGGAAACAAGGACAAAAAGTTTAAAAAAAAAAACGTTTTTAAAGGGACAGTGAGTTTTCCATGAAATAAGGGTTAAAAATAAAAACGAAAAATTCCTTCAAATATCGTGCCTAGGAGGTCCCCATAACCTGCCCGTGAAGTGGCGGATTTCTAGGATGTATAGAAACACTTAAAAACAAAACAATGACGTTTCATATGACGGTAAATGCTATTCCTTTAATCTATCCATAAACAACTGCTTGGGGCGGCAGTCTGTATGAAAAGAGGAGACATTTTCGTACACGCAGAAAAAGTTTACTGATTTTTTTTGGCTAAATTATTGTGAAACTTATGCAGGCTTTGGATGAAAGTAACAATAGGTGCTTCAAAATTGGTCCTTTAGCGTCCCCAACCGTAACCCCTCTGAGGATATGAATCTGATACAGGCGTCAGTGGCAGTGCACCCAAATATTGTGCTTTTGGTGCCAGGCCTGCAAGTACTATCATACAGTAACCCCTCTGTGGTATTGTGGAAGAATGCAGCAGGGGTGAACCTTGCGGTCCTATATTAAAAAGATATGCATCTGGTTAAGGCGTCAGTGCATCCAGATATTCTGCCTTTGGTGCAAGACTGCCAGGCCAGCAAGTATCATCATACAGTAACCCCTCTGTAGTATTGTGGAAGAATGCAGGGGTGGACCATGTGGTCCTATATTGAAAAGATATGATTCTGGTCAAGGCGTCAGTGCACCCAGATATTGTGCCTTTGGTGCCAGGCCAGCAAGTATCATCATACAGTAACCCCTCTGTGGTATTGTGGAAGAATGCAGGGGTGGACCATGTGGTCCTATATTGAAAAGTTTTTTATCTGGTAATTGGCGTCAGTGCACCCAGATAGTGTGCCTTTGGTGCCAGGCCAGCAAGTATCATCATACAGTAACCCCTCTGTGGTATTGTGGAAGAGTGCAGGGTTGGACCATGTGGTCCTATATTGAAAAGATATGATTCTGGTCAAGACGTCAGTGCACCCAGAAGGTGTGCCTTTGGTGCCAGGCCAGCAAGTATCATCATACAGTAACCCCTCTGTGGTATTGTGGAAGAGTGCAGGGGTGGACCATGTGGTCCTATATTGAAAAGATATGATTCTGGTCAAGGTGTCAGTGCACCCAGATATTGTGCCTCTGGTGCCAGGCCAGCAAGTATCATCATACAGTAACCCCTCTGTGGTATTGTGGAAGAATGCAGGGGTGGACCATGTGGTCCTATATTGAAAAGTTTTTTATCTGGTAATGGGCGTCAGTGCACCCAGATAGTGTGCCTTTGGTGCCAGGCCAGCAAGTATCATCATACAATAACCCCTCTGTGGTATTGTGGAAGAGTGCAGGGTTGGACCCTGCTGTTCAAAAAATTAAAATGATATAAATCTGGCACAGGCGTCAGTGCAGCCAAATATTGTGCCTTTCATGGCAGCAAGTGCATTCACACCGCAACCCTTTTGTGGTATTGTGGAAGAGTGCAGGGTTGGACCCTGCTGTTCAAAAAATTAAAATGATATAAATCTGGCACAGGCGTCAGTGCAGCTAAATATTGTGCCTTTCATGGCAGCAAGTGCATTCACACCGTAACCCTTTTGTGGTATTGTGGAAGAGTTCAGTGCTGGAGGTTTTGTGCATGCAGAAGACATCCCCGATCTATTCCGTTACGTCAGCATCAGGGGATTGATAACTGCTGATCCAGGACTGATTCATTTTTATAAATGTCAGCCAGTCTACAGAGTCGGTGGACAGACGCACTCTTTTGTCTGTGACAAAACCTCCAGCGGCACTGAACGTCCTTTCGGAAAGCATGCTAGATGAAGGGCAACCTAGTAGCTGCATAGCATATTGGCTAAGTTCTGGCCATTGATCCAATCTCAACACCCAGTAAGCCAGTGGATCATCTGCTGGAAAGGTATCCAGGTCTGCCCTTGCCCCTAGGTAGTCCTGCACCATATGGTGAAGACGCTGGCAATGGGTGCCTACATTTGACGTCCCTGGGCGTCGAGGACTAAAAAAATGTAAAAATGCTTCAGTCAAGCGGCCCTGGCCTTCACCACTATTCCTCTGATCACCCGCAGCCTCAGAAGCACGTGTGTCAGCACTTGGTAATCTACCAGTGCCTGGAAAGGTGTTACGCAAGTGTCGCTTTAGAGCGTCCTCAAGTTTTTTCATCCTGTGCTCCCTCTGTGCGGGCAGGATGAGCTCTGCAACTTTACCCTTGTATCGTGGATCAAGAAGGGTTGCCAACCAGTAATGATCCCTCTCCTTGATAGCACGAATCCTGGGTCCTTTAGCAGGCTTTGCATCATTAGGGAGCCCATGCAGCGTAGGTTGGAGGTGGCATTAGCTTCCGAGTCTTCCTGGTCAATGAGGATGACCGTATCGTGCACTTCCTCCTCCCAGCCACGCACTAGCCCTTGTGTTTCTGGGCACACGAAACCCTCCCTTGAGGAATCCCCACCTTCAATGCCCCCACTACTTAAATATTCTGCCTCCTCCTCCTCCTCATCCTCCTCCTGTCTGATCTGAGTAGGACCCGCTGGAATGCTGTCTGCGGAAAGACTGGCGCCTTGAGAGCTAGGGAAGGCCTCCTCTTCCTCCCGCTGCTCTGCCTCTAGAGCCACATCTATAATTCCCCGCAGAGAGTGCTCCAGCAGGACCACTAAAGGAATTGTGTCACTGATGCATGCACTGTCCCTGCTCACCATCCTCGTTGCCTCCTCAAATGGTCACAGTACAGTGCATGCATCCTTGATCACAAGCCACTGTGAGGGGGGGAACCAAGTTGACCTGAACCTGTCCTTGTGCCATACTCACACAGGTACTTGTTGATGGCCCTCTGCTGCTTGTGCAGACGCTGCAGCATTGCTAATGTCGCGTTCCACCTGGTGGGCATGTCACAGATCAGACGGTTTCTGGGAAGGTGGAATTCTCTTTGAATTTCTGCCAGGCGAACGCTTGCTGGGAATGACCGTCTGAAGTGGCTGCAGACTTTTCTGGCCTGGATGAGAAGCTCTGGCAGCCCTGGGTACTTGGTTAGGAAACGCTGTACCACCAGATTTAGGACGTGTGCTAGGCATGGTACATGCGTCAATTTACCCTTGCGTAGGGCGGAGAGAAGGTTGCTGCCATTATCGCAGACGATCATTCCCAGCTGAAGCTGGCGTGGAGTTAACCATCTCTGCACCTGCCCCTGCAGAGCTGACAGAGTTTCTGGCCCGGTGTGGCTCCTGTCCCCTAAACAAACCAGCTCAAGCACAGTATGGCATCTTTTTGCTTGAGCCATTGCGTAGACCCTGTCAGGGGTCGGTTTAACTGCCACTTCGCCAGAGACAGAGAAGGAGGAGGAGGAAGAGGGAGAGGTGGTGGAGCAGACAGACCTCATACAAGCAGCTTTCTGGAGGCGTGGTGGATGAACAAGCTCCAGCACAGAGCCCTGTCTTGGATCCCTCCCAGCTGCAATCAGAGTTACCCAGTGTGCCGTGAAGGAAATGTAACGACCCTGTCCATGCTTGCTGGACCACGTGTCTAAAGTCACATGCACCTTGTTGCTGACTGCCTTTCCCAATGACTGGATAACATTGTCTTCCACGTGCTGGTATAGTGCTGGAATGGCCTTGCGTGAAAAGTAATGGCGTTTTGGAACCTGCCACTGTGGTACAGCACATTCTGCAAATTCACGGAAGGGAGCAGAGTCCACCAGCTGGAAAGGCAGCAGCTGCAATGCGAGTAATTTTGCTAAGCTGGCATTTAGACGCTGTGCTTGGGGATGGTTGGGACTATATTTTTTCTTTCGCTGCAGCAGCTGCGGCAACGTAATCTGACTGCGTAAATCTTCAACTGCTGGGATGATGTCACATTGTGAGGAAGGAGCTGGTACATCCATTACTGTAGCATCATCCCTGTCGGTGGAGGTTGTAGGCAATGACATGGCAGGACATACAGTGGGGGTAGAGACAGATGAGGAGGAGGAGGACCTACGCAAAGTTTTGCGCCAACGGGATGTGTGGCAGTTGTTCATATGTCGCCTCAAGCACGTGGTACCCAAGTGTCCGGTATCTTTCCCACACTTAAGCCTCATCTGACATAGATTACAAATAGCAACGCTGCGCTCTACTGCACATTTCTTAAAGAACTCCCAGACAACAGAGTTCCTGTGTGTGTTCTTTGAGACAACAGCGCTCTGCACCGGAGCAGCTCTGACATGTGATGCCTTGGACTGGCTAGTGCTACGGTTGGTCACAGAGGATGTTGTGCCTCGTGTTTGCTGTGCCTCCTCCTCCTCCCCCTCTTCCTCACTTAATTCCTCTGTTCGATCAGGCACCCAGGTGGAGTCAGTGACCTCATCATCATTGTCATCATCACCCCCTATCTCCTCGTCACTAGAGCCAACTTGGCAGTATGATGCAGCTGCTGGGGCAACATGAGTGCCAGTTATTTGTGTGTCATCACTGGCACCCCCTTCCTCTAGGTTGATTATACTCCCTTCCTCAACCTCAGAGATTGAATCAGAGCACTGTACTTGCTGCGCATCCTCAAGCAGCATGTCACTCTCATTGTAGTCAAACAATTCAGCTGACTCCTCCGTGTGTGATAGCGAGGCTACGGCAGGAGTAGCTGTGGACATGGAGGCTGCATTAGATGCTTTGGCAGCTGAGGTGGACTGTAAAGCACTACAAGCCTGGCTGGCAGAGGACTCAGAGGATGAGGATGGCCTGGTTAGCCAATCCACCAAGTCCTCTGTATGTTGCTGCTGCTTAAAATGGCCAGCACTAGTTAGAAAGGACAAGCGTGCCCCTGCAGAGGATGCACCACGTCCACCACGACCAGAGGCACAGCCTCCCGAAACAGGGGCTGCTTGCCCTCTTATCTGTGTCTGGGAGCGTCTGCCTGTCCTTTTTGTTCTTTCAGGCATGGTGAGTGATATATAGATTAATATATACAGAACTCTGATTCAACTCTGGTATAAAGATTTAAAGAACTCTGGTATAACTCAGTGAGACACCCTGATAGCTGGCAGCCAGTGACAAGACACAGATTACAAGTCTCAGACACCTCCTATAAATCAGTGAGACCCCTTGATGGGTGGCAGCCAGTGAGAACACATGGATTATAACAATTCCCAAATGTTTTAAAGAAATTAGTGAGCCCCAAAATACTGCGTGGTACTGGTTGTGTGACAAGACACAGATCATCTCAATTCACAAATGTTTTAAAGAAATTAGTGAGCCCCAAAATACTGCGTGGTACTGGTTGTGTGACAAGACACAGATCACCTCAATTCACAAATGTTTTAAAGAAATTAGTGACACCCAAAATACTGCGTGGTACTGGTTGTGTGACAAGACACAGATCACCTCAATTCACAAATGTTTTAAAGAAATTAGTGAGCCCCAAAATACTGCGTGGTACTGGTTGTGTAACAAGACACAGATCACCTCAATTCACAAATGTTTTAAAGAAATTAGTGACACCCAAAATACTGCGTGGTACTGGTTGTGTGACAAGACACAGATCACCTCAATTCACAAATGTTTTAAAGAAATTAGAGAGCCCCAAAATACTGCGTGGTACTGGTTGTGTGACAAGACACAGATCACCTCAATTCACAAATGTTTTAAAGAAATTAGTGAGCCCCAAAATACTGCGTGGTACTGGTTGTGTGACAGACACAGATCACCTCAATTCACAAATGTTTTAAAGAAATTAGTGAGCCCCAAAATACTGCGTGGTACTGGTTGTGTGACAAGACACAGATCACCTCAATTCACAAATGTTTTATAGAAATTAGTGAGCCCCAAAATACTGCGTGGTACTGGTTGCGTGACAAGACACAGATCACCTGAATTCACAAATGTTTTAAAGAAATTAGTGAGCCCCAAAATACTGCGTGGTACTGGCTGTGTGACAAGACACAGATCACCTCAATTCACAAATGTTTTAAAGAAATTAGTGAGCCCCAAAATACTGCGTGGTACTGGCTGTGTGACAAGACACAGAAGATCACCTCAATTCACAAATGTTTTAAAGAAATTTTTAACCCCCAAAAAGACTTGCTGGCACAGTGACAAGACACACATCACCTAAATTCCCTGATATTTGGTAGAAATGAGACCCCCAGACCCCCCCAGTAGCGTGGCAGACCGGCAGTAAGAACACACAACAACAATCTCCTATGAAATCTCCTCTCAAATGCATGCTGAAGCTTTGCGTGGAAACCTTATATAGTGTGCTGCGGGACTTAGCTCTGTGAGCCCATGATTGGGCAAAATTTGCCCAATCAGGACTCTGAGCCGTGATTGGCATACTGTTGAACCTGTCTTGCACCAGACCTGTGGTCAGGTGCAAGGCTGTAGCCAATTACGAGCTTCAGGCCAGTGGGAAAATGCATTGTGGTCCATTGTGGTCGAACATGCGGCGAACACCCGGAAATGTTCGGTGTTCGCGATCTAATCGAACAGGCTAGGTTCGGGTCGAACTCCGAACCGTCCGAACCGAACAGCTCATCCCTAGTAGGAACCAGAGACAAGACGTTACAAATACAAGTTTTTATAAAGCGCTAACAAGTTCCGTAACGCTTTACAATGGGAGAGCAGGGGTCAACAACCTCAACCCTCCAGATGTTTTGGAACTTCATTTCCCACGAGGTTCAGCCAACCTAATGAGGGACTGAAGATCATGGGAGATGCAGATCCAAAATATCTGAAGGTTGATGACCCCTGGTGTAGAGGACAGTGGCGACTTTGGGGGGGGCACATAAGATACCACAATCCATACTGGGGGGGCACTAATAATTTTCACCACTAAAGCATACCACTGAAAAAACTAAATAAGTATATATAAGATGCCAAAATCCCAGAGTAATGTGGTTCAATAATACCTTTTTGTTGTACTAACCTGATAAATACAATATTTAGATTTTAACTTACATAATAACCCCTAAAATGCCATAAAAGCTGAGAAATACAATAAAACTAATAAACAGCGAAGCATGTAGCCTACCCATTAACCCCTAAACTGCCATTAATCAAGGGAAAACATGAAATGAATACACTGTGGAGCATGTAACCTATCCATTAACTCTTAAAATGCCAGTTATCAAGAGAAAACATGAAATATATATACTGTGAGGCATGTAGCCTACCCATTAACCCCTACAATGCCAGTAATTAAGGGAAAACATTAAAAGAACACACTGTGAGGCATGTAGCCTACCCAATAACTCCTAAAATGCCACTAATCAAAGAAAAAATAAAAAGTATACTGTGAGGGAGGAAGCCTGCCAATTAACCCTAAACATACAACTAAACCAAGGCAAAAACAGAAGTACAGCACAATGTAATATATAGTTTGACCATTAACCCTTTCACTGCAGAGCCATTTCAACCCTGTGGAAAAAAGTTGTTACGTTTATATTTTATTATTTTTGATTTTTATTTTACACTGAATAAAGTCATGTTGGTATCAATGGAAAGGCCAGACTCTGCCCTTTCCAATGACACCTTGATCGACCACATTCGATGCATGGGAAGAGAGACACAGTGGTCCAAACAAGTGGGGGAAGCTGGATGCTGATCCCTGGTGGGGAGCACATGGGGGGCCAAGAATAACATAGGGGGGCAGTTGTCCCCCTGGCCTCCCTCTAGAGACGCCTATGGTAGAGGATAAGCAACACAATAATAAAACAAATAAATAATTAAAATAAAAAACAATAATAGTGTAGCGCTGTGTTTAAAACCTTACTGTGGCAGTACCTATTTTTGGCCACCGGAGGGAGACAGACCATGGTAAAATTATGCTGGACAGACACAGAAGACATTGGGACTACGTTTCCTGGCATGCTTTGCAAACAGACACAGGAAGTGGGTGGGACACAGACGCTGTACATCCTGAGCCTCGTGGAAATAGCTGTCAGAACGCGCCAGGGAGTGATAGAGAGAGGACGCAGTGCTGCAGAGTGGAACAGTGACTAGGCTGGAGTGCAGGTGCGGCCTACCAGGATTCCAAGAGGGGTTACCCAGTCTTGTAAGAAGGAGACCCAGTGATCTACAGACATTACCCAAGCTGCCATCAAGGAAGCCAGAGGATCCTTGAGTGAGGAGTACCGCAGGTCCATCGGATGGGAGAGCAGGCGGTAACTGGACAAGTCACGGTTGGAGCAGAGAGAGCCAGACAACGGATCCAGTAACCAGTATCCCAGCGAGGCATCGAGCGGAGAGACGTCCTGGATCAGGGGAGCCTTGGTCTTCGAGCGGATGGGTGAGAGGCCTCCAAGGCCGGTTTATAAAGCAAGAAAGCACGCTGCTGTTTGTCTCTAAAACTCACAGGGCCCCAACTTGACTAGTCGAAGACATCACTCTAAATAATTCACTGGCCAGTTGAATAGTACCCGGGTACCATAACACACACATACACTCACAGTTCGGGACTTAACCTGTTCGGGACTCACTCCCTAGTATCCGAAAAGGGGGCAAAGATTCGCATATTATTTTGTTTTCCGCTGCGCGTTTCTCGAATTACGAAATATTGTATTCTCTTTTCCGCTGCGCGTTTTCCTCGAATTACGAAGCATTGTATTTTTCTGTTCCGCTGCGCATTTTCCCGAAATACGAAGCCTCGTATTTCTTTTCCGCTGCGCGTTTACCGCATTACGAAATACTGTAGATATATCCAAAGACCGTGTTATTCTTTATTTGCCTTTTATTCAAGTAAACTATATAATATAAAAATCCACAACGGTGCTGGAGTATATTTATTCCCTAGTGCGGGGAGACTGACCCGAGGTACAAATTCAGCGGCTCCTCCGGGAGTGAGCGCTACAATAGTAAGGAGAAATCGGCAAAACTAGATTATAGGAAAGAAATTATAAATAGCAGAGACAAAGGAAAAAATGGGCAGGCCTGGCAGAGAAAGGAGAATAGGCAAGACTACTATTTGGGAGGAACTGGAGAATAGCACAGTGGGATATATGTGTGTGTAGGGGTGGATATCTAAGATGAAGGGGAGTGTAAGGCAAGGCGCATAATTAGAAGAGTGATAGGGATGAATGGTTTGATGGGAGGGTATACAAGAGAAAGAAAACGGAACACCCACCTATGGCAGGTTTCACCGTGTGGTTGATACTGTTATGTTTATCAAGTCATAGTTTGTCCATCATACTTGATAAAGGCTCCTGTATGGAGCCAAATAGTGTATCTTCTTACGGCCATATTATATACTGCATTGTGATCGACATTCCTCTGTTATACAGTTGTCCATCAATCGTGCATTTATACAGGCATAAAAAAGCTTATTTAATGTATAAAGGCCTAGGACCATAGGAAGGAACTACTCCGGTTGACGGCAACTATATATTTATAAGTGTACAGAGCGGGGCCATGCCAGACAGACATGCGTTTAAAAAGCATTATGACTGGAATGGGTAAGATTGTGTATCCTATCATAAAATCAGATGTATATATAACTGTCATCTATACATTTTTTTCATGGGAATAGGTGAGTGCCTATCATGTGTAGGTGTTGATTAGTTATCAAAATGTGCTATCATGTATTTGCCTTTTTCTCTTTGGCTTTCAAACACGAACTGCCTTGAAATTGCATATTCAATAAGCATGATAAAAGTCCTCGGGAATGCAATGTGCCCATCAGCTGGCGTGTGAAAAGGAAAGGGGGGGGGAGTATAGCTATGAGCAACAGAAGCCATGGAGCTATTTGAATATCAGCCTCTGCCACACTCTGGGCTTTTCTGACAACTTCATTACCTCCGCATATAAAATGACTGCAGGGTAATGCAAATGGCTTTCCGTCACACTTGTGCATTCTGCATTCAGGCAGAGGGCATTCTTAGACATTGTTGTGAGAGAGACAGCTTTTGTCCAATTTAATAAGATATCTCCAAGCAATAGTCCGCCCACTCCGCATTTGTCATGGAGTCCAGTGACCTACCCTTTCAGGAATTTTAAAGGGGTGATGTCTCCCGTCTTGACCTCAGCTGTCAGTCATTAAAAGAAAGAGAAGACAGGAGGTAGTACGGAGGCACTTGCCTATCTGCAAGGAATTTCTAATGAATGTTGGGGAAATTTCGCATTACTTGACAAGGTGATCTAATTAATATTATACAAATGCCAGCGGAATATCATTTTGCAGATTGGATTTATCACCTTGAAACGTTGTATTACTGATGGTTACAGAATCGGCCTTACCCCTGACAATGATTATTTTAGACATAAGCGTCGATATGCGTTACTCATGGGGGAGCCAGAAATTCTCACAGTTACCTCTTAGTTACTCAAAGAATCTAATAAAAATAATAATGAGAGGCGTGGTTTGACCGCCGGAGGAAATGGCCGCATGCTAGAGGAGCTCCGGCGCTAACAGGGCTACAGAAGGGAGATCCTGCTCATAAGGGTACACTATGACCCATAGAAAACGCTCCCAGACACCCCTCCGCACCAAGGCTGCTTCTACCTCAGCTAAAACGGCCACCATCGCTCGATTTTTCGAGGATTCCCCCACCTCCGGTGCAACAACACAGAAATCCAAGATGGCGCCGGCCCCTGCACCATCGCGGGATTCATCAGCGGCTGGCAGCCCCACACCGTCGGAAGATGCAGACTTGTCGGTTAGGGACATACTCCGCTCCTTACCCACTAAAGAGGATCTTGCAAGTCTCCTGGCAAAACTGGAATCCTCTTTCGCTGCTCGTCTGGACGCGGTGGTGGCGGATGTACGCCATGTTGGAGCCCGGGTCCAAGACCTGGAAGGAGATAGAGAAACCACGGAAGACAGACTGACTCGCTTGGAAACAGGTCTGAACTCTCATACTTTATATTTGCAGCGTTTCCACCGTGCGCTAGACGATCAAGACAACCGGGGACGCAGGAATAACTTGAGGTTGAGAGGTCTCCCAGAGTCGCCAGATGGGAAGGAAATGTTAACCGAGATTCTGAGGCCTATATTTAACTCCCTCTTACGCAGACCGATTGACACCCCAATTCACTTTGATAGAGCGCATCGCTCCCTGAAACCAAAAGGTACACCGAACATGACGCCAAGAGATGTTATATGCAGGCTTCACTATTACCGCCAAAAAGAAGATATCTTACAAGCCGCGCGTCGTCAAGAGGTCAAAGACCCCCTGGGGAATGCCTTACAACTGTACCCTGATCTTTCCTGGCACACACTTCAGGCACGCCGCCTACTGAAACCACTTACTGAGGTTCTACGGGACCGTCAAGTTAAGTATAGATGGGGGTACCCGTTTTCTCTTCAAGTTACCCTGGACGGGGTGCATTATGGGATCACTAGTGTCACTGACCTTCCACCATTGTTAACGGCACTCGGCATTGAAAGCCTGGATATTCCGGACTGGTACGGCGGACAGACCCTAGACCTGGTCCAAAATCAGACCCAGCCGCAACGCCCCAGATGGCAGACACCTTCTAAACGTGGCCGTGGTGTTTCCCGGTCACAGCAGTCAAACTCCCAACAAGACCCGGGATGAAAACGGCACGGATGGTCCCAGGCTGCTACCCCTCTCAACGCTGACAACTACCTTACACCCTTTCCATGAGAAATCACACGTCCATGACTATCTACAGCCGGCAGACTGCTATGCTTTATGTCCTCATGGACACCTGATCAAATGGATCTCCCTTCTTTTTAAGCAATAACAGATCTGAACATTTGCCCTGGCCGATCTCGGCACCTTCCCCTGACACCTACCGGTGGTCGAACTTATACCCCGCCAGATGCGGTGGCTTTTTTGTCCCCCTCCTCCAGGCGAGGAGAGGCACACCCCAGGGCCTGGACGATGGCGTCCCCACTCGCAGGCTCTACACCGTCTCCAAGTTTTTTCACCCTCAGGTTTATTTTTCTGTTTCTTAGTTCGTATGCACAGTACGCTTTGTATGAATAGTATGTTATCTAATGGTTTTCCGCCCTTCCATACTGTATGCAGGTCATGGGTACTATCTCTGAAACGTCATCACCATATTGAGGTTTACCAACGGCACTCGCGGCACAAGCACATTAAAATATGCCCCGATAAATTTCCTTACTTTAAATGTTAAGGGCCTTAATTCCCCTCAGAAACGGCGCATGGCTCTAATAGACCTTCACCGGCAACATGGGGAAATAGTGTTTCTACAGGAGACCCACTTCCGTGCTGATGCAGCACCGTCTCTTACCTCCCGACATTACCCACAATCTTACTTCAGTAACTATGTCAAGTCTAAAACTCGGGGAGTAGCCATATTAGTGGCCCGTCAAGTTCCATTTATATGCAATCATCAACAAACTGATCCTCAAGGTAGATTTTTATTTATAAAAGGTCTCATAGGCTCCCGCAAGGTCACGCTGGCAAACATATACTTACCTAACACGGGTCAATGTAGGGCATTACGGTCAATTTTGTCACAACTCTCTGATTTTAAGGAAGGCCTGTTAGTATGCGGTGGTGACTTCAATGTCCCGCTCGACACACACCTGGAAAGTGTAACGCCGACCCCTAACCAGAGCCCTCCTCCGTCGTCAGTTTCTGCAACTCCTCCACCAGCATCGGTTGATAGATGGATGGAGGGTTCTGAATCCATCGGTGAAGGACTTTACGTTCTACTCCCACGCGGCAAAAACCTACTCCAGGCTTGACACATTTCTAATAGCCCACCACCAATTACATGCATTGCGCTCGGCCTCCATAGCCCCAATAACGTGGTCTGATCATGCACCTGTAGCATGCGCCATTGAGGTCCTTCACACCCCTCCTCTTCAATGCGCATGGCGACTAAACGAATCACTCTTACGTGACGTAGTGATAAGACAAGATATACAGGAAAACGTGGAACTCTATTTTGCTGAGAATTCCACATCAGATGTGTCCCTGCCTATAATATGGGAGGCTCACAAATGTGTCATTCGTGGTAAATTAATCCAAATCGGAGCACAGCGTAAGAAGACACATAGAGCACACATTACCACCTTTACTCACTCGCATCCATGCCCTTGAGACGGAACACAAAGCATCACGCTCTATCTCGGTGTTTAAGGAACTCACGATCCATCGAGCTGAGTTAAACACCATTCTATCTGACCAGGCATTTAAATCATTGCGTCACACTAAACAATTGTTTTATTCCCAAGGAAATAGATGTGGAAAATTGCTGGCAAGTGCATTAAAACATAAACAACAAACCACATTTATCCCCAAAGTCCAAACCGACTCGGGAACTAATCTCCACTTAACTAATGACATCACGGAAGCTTTCCATGAATATTTCTCGACCCTCTACCACCTACGAAACACACCCCCTGATAAAGAGGCTGTCCAGGCATACTTAAAGGAATCTCTACACTCCTTTCTCACACCAGACATATCGCAATCCCTTGACGCCCCATTTACCCTAGAGGAACTCTCAATAGCGATACAATCTACAGCTTCTGGGAAAAGCCCAGGCCCAGATGGATTCACCGTTGCATATTATAAAACCTTTCAAAATAGCCTAGGCCCTCATCTCATAAAAATGCTTAATGGGCTAAACCAAGATACCAAATTAGATTCCGCAACACTTAGAGCCCATATTACACTTATCCCTAAACCAGACAAAGACCACACCAAGGTACAAAACTACCGTCCCATATCCCTCCTGAACGCAGACCTAAAATTAATGGCCAAAATGATGGCGAATCGCCTCAACCCCTACGTCACGAGCCTGATACACCCTGATCAAACGGGTTTTGTTCCCTCAAGAGAAGCTCGTGACAATACAATCAGAGCGATCGATTTAATGCATCTAGCACACACCTCCTCGGACCCTACCATCTTTTTATCGATCGACGCGGAAAAGGCGTTTGACCGGGTAGACTGGACCTTTTTATTTGAGACCCTGTCGGCATTGGGATTTGGCCCACAATGGTTACACTGGATCCACTCCCTTTATAATGTCCCGAGCGCATCTTTACGGGTCAACGGTACGTACTCCCGAGATTTCCAGATACGAAACGGGACTCGACAGGGTTGCCCTTTGTCTCCGCTCCTCTTCATTCTCACCTTGGAACCACTACTGCAAAAAATTAGAGATCACCCTAACATTACTGGACACGCACTCCCCCTCCACCACTATAAGGTTGCTGCCTTTGCTGATGACATATTACTGTCCCTCACAAATCCTAATCGCTCCCTTACGCATCTCATGACCGAACTAGACGTCTATGGGCAGCTGTCTAATTTTCGGATTAACCAGACGAAATGCGAGGTCATGGGGATAGGCATATCATTAGTGACACGGAAGGAGCTGGAGAGATGTTTCCCATTTCGATGGGTACAACACTCAATTAAATACTTGGGAGTGACGCTAACTAAAAATTTGGACCACTTATATAAATCTAACTACGAACCTCTCCTGGCAGTAGTACAACAAGACCTTAAGAAATGGAGTTTACCGCATATTTCTTGGCTAGGGAGGATTAACGTTTTAAAAATGAATATACTCCCCAGATTCCTATACCTTTTTCAATCAATCCCTGTAGGAATCCCACCACAATTTTTTGCCCGGCTAAAATCAGCATTTCTCGACTATGTTTGGAATGGGACACAACCCAGAGTCTCATATAAAGACATGACGAGACACAGGAATAGAGGGGGCCTAGGCCTTCCCCATATGGAATTGTATTATTCAGCGGCCCTATTTCTTAGGTTGAGTGACTGGTGCATGTCCCCCCCACACAAGTTGTGGGTCCCGATAGAACAAAAAACAATTCTAATACCGATAGCCTCGTTGACATGGCAGACGGCGCCACTAACAAAATTACTCCGTTCTTCGCACCCCCTCATTTCTCCAACCCTTTTAAAATGGCGCACACTACGAAAATCATTACAACTTTCGACATATCCATCACCGTTTTTACCTATTACTTTTAACCCTCTTTTTCCAGCCGGTATGTCCAACAATTTCCTGACTACACTAGTGGAAGGACCGTATATACCCCTTCGTCAATGTTTACTGAACTCCGAACCAATACCAAAACTATTGTTGCTCCCAGATGAAAATTTACCTCAGATATCAGATTACAGTTATTATCAGCTCCGACACTTTATAGCATCGCTGGGCCGCACGACCCCTCTTAGGCAAGATGAATCTCCATTTGAGACACTTTGCACTAGTGACCCTCACCAGCCACACATGCTGTCCACCATATACGGTACACTCCTAGATGCCTCAGCCCCCCTCATTCCTTTATATGCAACGAGATGGAGCAGGGAAATGGGTGACCTGATTCCAGAAGACAAATGGGACATGATATTTCAAATAGCTGCTCACTCATCACGAAGTTTACACGTACAACAATCCCATTATAAATTCCTGTCCAGGTGGTACCTCACTCCTTCGAGATTACATAAAATGTTTCCAAACTCAGATGCACAGTGTTGGCGATGTATGAATGCGCAGGGAACTTATTTACATATTTGGTGGGAATGCTCCCGCATCCAGACCTATTGGATATCCATTTTCGCAGAAATCAACGAAATCACAGGATTGGATCTGTTACCTTCCCCACAAATAGCCTTATTTCACCTGGTTCCCCTCTCTCCGATCACATATAGAAAGTCACTAGCCGTCCATCTGTTTAATATGGCAAAACTATTGATTCCCAGGCACTGGCGGTCCACACACACTCCGACGATCTCAGAGTGGATTTCAGCAGTAGACAATATACGAGAGATGGAGGAGATGTATTTTTCTATAGATAACAATTATGCTAAATATCATGCAACCTGGTATTGGTGGACGGAATATCTTCTTAAATAACCGCGAAACTCACTAATACCGGGGACCTCTGCTACTCATAGATAGGACGCCTTAGGATTTAAACCTTTACCCCATGATACACCTGTGTTTTTTATTCCTTACTGTAATCATGGCACTCCACCTCCTAGACCTGGTAGCCATTATAGATCTTAAACGGAACATTTGTTACTGCATACGAACGCTTGTTTCCCTGTTTCCCCCTTCCCTACCCCCCTCTTTTCTCTTTTCTTTTTGGATTTTTCCTCTTGCTTCACCAAGATAATGCAAAACAAAAAAGGCTCAAGAAGAAAGTATTTTGTTTATTTCTATTTCTGTACCGTTATTTGCAGCAGATGATGCACACTGTGTTAATCTTGATGTACTTTAATTTTGACAAAAACAATAAAAATTTATATTACTTAAAAAAAAAATAATAATGAATTGCGGTTCAATCCTACATTCCCTGTCAATTAGAAAAATCCAAGCAAACCCTTCAAACGCTGATTAACCTGTGCGTGCGATCCATTGGCCAATTTCAGGATGACATTGCATGGACTTTGATAAGGACGGTAATATAGTAACTTATCATTTCTAAATTACACTTTGCAACACAAGGAATAGAAACATAAAATACTATTTGGTGATAATGAGGTTCAGTATGTCGATATATACACAAAAGAGTTTTCACAAACGGGGAATAAATTAATTATTTGTGTCTCAGAACATTAAGAAACCAATTAGGATTTTTTTATCTAATTAAAAATTATGATTTATAGAGTCCCATTGTATTCTGTACAGTGGAAAAGGACAATACAGCATATAAATTTAATGCAGATTTCAGGACCAAAAGGAAACATCTAAATAATGTTATATTTAGTGTAGGCAAATTAATATACTACTATTAGTGATTGTGACACCAAGATATGTTGATAGTGCGTCTTTCATGAATCATCTCTGTAAGAGCACTATAAAATGCCTAGATCTTACCGGCTGGGTGGAGTAGAGGTCACATCACTGCTCTATAACCGTGGAGACACAGGTTCAAATCCTGGCCAGAGCAACTCTCCCGTAAGTGTCCTTGGGCAAGACACCTAACGGTACATACTCGCCTATCACACAATATCGGCTGTGGAGTCCAGTGGTAACAGCTCTTCCTTCGACCGTGGAGAACCAAGTCAAAATCCTGTTCAGCACATCCCTCCAATATAACTGTGAAGAAGTGGTTTCAACCTAACCACCAGGTCACTGATCTGCAATCATGGAAAGCTGAATTGATCCCAGTGAGAAGGCACCAAAAGCAAAGGTCCATGGGCAAGACCCCTAATGATATGGATGCGCCTACCTCACAAAATACCTGTACTTTTCACAGATTGTAAGTTCCCTTGGGAACAGGGTCCCCCTGAATCAGACCGTATCATCCATGTGTGGTATTCCAATGTATCTACCCCTTGTACACCGATCTTGTAAAGCGCTGCGGAATTTGAGGTGCTATATAAATAAAGAATAATAATAATAATAATAATAGATCTTTGTAAATTGATATAAATACGTTATTTTGATGTTTAAGGAATGGCCCATGCAAGCAGATATTTATCCTATATTAATATCAGTAACAATGAGACTAGGATCATTACAGGACATATAGTAAAGATATATGTGTCGGTCTATATTAATAAATTGATACAATAAGTATTACTTTACTGTAATAAAAAACACTCTACCGTCAGTGCTACACCATACACAAACTGGGAAGAACACATCTTTTTGGTAATCATCACCATATCCTATTGTGAAAGGTTTCAACCCAGGGAGGTCTTGTTAAATATACAGACACAAAAACAACAGGCTGGAACAGAGTATCTGTACAAAAAGGTAGAAGACACCAATAGTGTATTACACCAGATATTATCCAGCTAAAGGTGCAGCATGTGGCCATAGAAGAAACAAACACCATGGAATCAGCCTATGTAGATCTTTAGATTAAACTGTCACTAGCTGTCATTCGTATAATATCAGCGTAAATTAATATGCTCACGCAAATAGAATATCGCTTGGTATTATTGTAAATGAGATAGCTTTGGCTGCCATTGTTTGAATTTTCCTCTCTGGATCAATAAAGTTTGTCATGGTTGTAACAATGGAAAACAATGGTGATTAGTGAATGACCCGAATAGTTTTTGTTTTCTGTGCTTTATATGCTTCTGCCACACTAGGATGGTTTCATTTTCAGGTTTGGACGTTGACTTCACTTCAAGCAGCCATAACATGAACTCACACTCGCCGGTGATTGGGGATTCCCATGCTTGGCAAGGAGATCATGGCTCCACTTTAATTTCGTACTTCTTACAGTGTTATTCAGAGAGAGGTGAAAACCAGGAGAACTGGCAGGAGAAGAGAACAATCTAGACCAAATAGCCGATTTGGAAAGTGAGATAAATGGGAGAATTTTTCTGGTTTGGCTATTTTGATCTAGATTTTTCACTTCTCCAGTCATTCTCCTGAATTTCACCTTTCTTTGAATAGACCTGTCAGTGCCTCTTGGGTTTTCAACACAGTGATTTGTTGGTGGAGCTCTATCATCATTCCAATTTCACCTCATAGTGAATCTCATCCGAGTCTTCAATCAGAAACATGTTTCCATGATTTCGGTATCACGTTAAGTACAATCTCTATTACAATAGCTCAATTTGCATTTAATTTAAAGAACGTTAAAATAAAAAAAACAGTCACCAGATGCTAAGAGAGGCAACAATGTTGTTGGGATCAAAATGCATCAGTTGCAGTCTAAAGAAATGTATAAATATTGAGCCTTATTATGAGAAAAGATGCTCTGGCAGGGACAACAGTGCACTACACATTATAGGTATAGGTAAGATATATGGGAAGTTAAGGGAAGGTTTTGGGCATGGTTAGAGTTGGTGTCATATACCAATAATGTCATCTTCTGGACCCGTGAAAATCGATGTGCTATAAAAACATCAATGAAAACATACCACTTCAATCGATATGCCTACGAATTTGACAATGCACGTCATTTTAAGAAGAGTCAAACATTTTTGGGATCCTTTCAGGTCTATTCACTAAAGGTGAAACTCAGGAGAATGACGGAAGACGTGAAAATTCTAGGGCAAAATAGCCAAACCAGAAAAATTCTCCCATTTATCTCACTTTACAAATCTTCTATTTGGTCTAGATTGTTCTCTTCTCCTGCCCGTTCTCCTGAGTGTCACCTTTCTTTGCATAGACCTGTTTGAAAATTTTCAGCAGAAACTGAACTAAGAGCATTTTCAGTCGCACTGGAACTCAAGCAATTTTAGAAGCTATAAATTTTTTGGGTTAGAGGTTATTTTTAGGGTTAGTGTTAGTTTTAAGGATTAGGGTTTTTAATTAGAGATAGGATACTATATGTGCTTATTCCTAACCCTAAACCCGAAATCTAACATTCTGCTCCATTTTTTCTTAATGTTTAGACAACGAGAGTCTGCTTCTTATTTTGACACAATGTTAGGATTAATCCTAACCTTAAAAATATCCTTAACCCTAAAAGTAATCCTAACCCTAAAACTGACATGACTAAGGACGAAGATCAAATAAAAGTCTAAGATTTTTTTTAAAAGTTTTATTATTGTGGCAAAATTTAAAACACTTCAATTCAAGTGATCCCCAAAATTTGCAACTACACATTTATTTATTTATTTATTTATAAAGGATTTTACCAGGAAGGATACATTGAGATTTCTCTCGTTTTCAAGTATGTCCTGAAAAAAGCTTCTGAAAATTACGTGGGTCATCAAATTTGGAAGTGTCTGAATATGATCTCTGGGTTTAATTTCTCCAGTAAGTCTCCTTGGGTAAGACACCTAACGGTACATACTCGCCACCCAGGACATACTTGAAAACGAGAGAAATCTCAATGTATCCTTCCTGGTAAAATCCTTTCCAAAAAAAAAAGATTGTTTATCATTAGTAGGCCTTAAGGTTGGTACTTAGCTTGATATATAAGTTGTGGGCACTCAAGAAAATCTGGTTTTACAAAGTGATGCTGAAAGATACAATCATAATTCAGGAGACACAAAAGAAAACAAACTCTACTTTTATGGGTTATTCAGAGAGTTCCGAACTGGCCCCGAAATTGTACCGAACGGTGAATTTCCCCATACGGTGCAATTTCAGGGCCATTCAGCTATTCAAAGAGCTGGCAATTCTTCCAAATATTAGCAAATTGCCAGACAAATACAGTGATCTTCAGCAGCAGTGAACCCCCCATAGCGAAGCGATGGTTGGTTAATCTATTCAGAGAACACAGGTCAGCAATGAAATGCACTGATGTTCGGTGGTTTCATTTGGCAGGTTTAATCAGGCGAATCCCATAGGTTTCAATGTTTTGTTTTGAGAAAGTATTTTACCAGGAAGGATACATTGAGATTTCTCTTGTTTTCAAGTATGTCCTGATTGGCGAGTGTGTACTGTTAGGTGTCTTGCCCACTTACTGGAGAGGTGCTCTTGCCAGGATTTGAACCTGTGTCTCCACGGTCTCCACAGTCATAGAGCAGTGATGTTACCTCTACTCCACCCAGCCGGTACAATGTAAAAAATATTCCCGTTTTATTCAATATCTATTAAACTATTCATTCTTTTAATTTGCAGCAAAAGTTCTCTTTTTAGGATTTTTTAAAGCATTTTGCGACAAAACTTTTTTCTGATTTTTTTTAATAGCTTTTGTTCTCTGTAACAGACCTATTTATTATTCATAGGACCTTATTAATTTCAAACATTTTCATCCAGCAGTTCTTTTTACAAACAGTGTTTGAAATTTTTTGAATTTCAATTTTTTTTTTTAACCCATTCGTTGGCTTGTTGGCTTTTTCTGGCAGCTGGTCGGTGCTGTGTTCGGAGTATCGTCAGCTTTTTGGACGTCTTCGGCAGGTTTGCGGCGGATGTTCGGGTACAGATGACATATTTTTCTTTGTTATGTTCTATACATGTTGTTGGGCTGGATGCATTTGGTGGTTGCAGCCAACCCTTCGGGGAATAGGCGCGACCCCACCCCTCCTGCACTATGTATGTTTCAATGTACTTCCAGCCAGGTCATCCCTGCAGCAAGACTCCGCTCAGTGTCTTTGTTTTGATCCCAAAGTGGATTTTGTTTCTGGGGGAGCATAAATAAAGGCCCACCAGTCTACCTCATGTTTGACAAGCAGCATGAGCAGGTATGGTTTGCTATGTAGCAGCCTGTGGTTTCATTTTGGTTAGGACTCGCCCTTATAGAGGTGCCGTGACGTTGGCGGGCGAGCTAGTCTTATAATGGCCAATAATGGTGGCTCAGACACCATAGTTGAGGAACCACCATCCCCTATGCCTAAGGTATGCAGGACTGCAACCAAGAACGAAAAGGAAAAGGTGGGACATGATAGAAGGCAATTGTTGCTGGGTGATTTAATCATAAGAGGTGTTGAGCTAGAGAGTAGTGGTTTGGTGAGATGTCTTCCTGGGGCTACTGCTCGTAGAGACAAGAGACGTATTCTCAATATTGTCAAACAAGCAAAGCAGGAAGGGGAAGTGGATGTTCTAGTCCATCTATGGACAAATGACTTGGCTAGCAATGAGTTTTCTGAGATTAAGGAAGATTTTTGTGTTCTTGGAGGTGAAATACAGCAGATTGCGTCCACTGTGTCATTCTCTGAAGTTTTGCCTGTGCATAACATTCAGGATAGGCAGATGCGCAATAGGGAATTTAATTTGTGGCTTCGGGAATGGTGTCGGGAGCAAGGATTTGGCTTTGTGTCCCATGATAGCTCTAATTGGAGCAGAAAGGAACTGTATAAAAAAGATGGTTTGCATCTTACTCATAGGGGAACATATGTTCTCAGTGAGAAGTTCAAAGGTTTCACAAAGAAATATTTAAACTAGGAGTGGGGACAAAAGGGTAAAAAACAATCTGCCTGATTGTCCCCCAAAACTAAATCGGAGGGTGCAAGCAACATGCGGGGAAAAAAATTACAAGCTCAGAGTCGTGTCTATAAATGCTCGCAGTTTAGTCAATAAAATCAATGAACTGGAGGCAATGATGGCAGCTGAAAAAGTAGATTTAGGCTAGGGTCAGAGTGGGGCAGTCGGAACGCGCGTGCAGGCGCACTAAATCACGGCGGCAGTAGCAGCACATAACGGCCAATGACGGCCAATATACGCAGTACGTGCGTACAAAAGTGCGCCGACACCACGCAACCGGCAAATGAACGCATTTTTCTCAGAACGTGAAACCGCTGCTACAGACGTACAGAGTGCGCTGCGGCCGCATGGCAGCGTGTGTGCGTGATTAGGAGACGTCAGACGCTGCTAGTGTGCGGCCTACATAACGTTCAAACAGCTGGATTTCCCTAGAATTGCGTTGGTGAGTACCTGCGACTGTGCGACTGTGGTCGTCTGACCACTTAAGCGTATTCCGTGAAAAAATGCGTGCGCACGCATCGACGTACATTTTGACGGTGGCCGCAGAAAATGCGCTCATCTGTCCCTAGCCTTAGTGGCGGTTACTGAGACATGGTTCAGTGAGAAAAACAACTGGGACATAACAATACCGGGGTACTCTTAATATAGAAAAGACAGAGAAGGTAGGAAAGGAGGAGGAGGAATGGCCCTGTATGTGAAAAACAACATAAAAACGAACCAAATAAAAGTGAGCGAGGTGAACATAGAGTCAGTTTGGGTTACGCTAACATTTGGCAATCATACAGTAGCTCGTGTAGGTGTGAACTATAGACCCCCTGGACAAGTAGAAGAGCTAGATAATCTGCTGTTTGAGGAAATAGCCAAAATGGCAATGAAGGGGGAAGTTATTATCATGGGGGACTTTAATCTTCCTGATGTGAACTGGAAAACCAAAACAGCTGGGTGCACCAGGAGTACAAATATTCTAAACTCCCTACTGGGATTATCTCTAACACAAGTAGTTGAGGAGACAACCCGTAAAGAGGCCATATTGGATTTAATACTCACAAATGGAGGTTTGGTATCGGACGTTGTTGTAGGTGAAAATTTGGGATCTAGTGATCACCAGTCAGTATGATTTAATATAAGAACAGGGATGGAGCCGCACCACACAAAAACAAAAGTTTTAGACTTTAAAAAAAACAGATTTTTCTAAAATGAGATTTTGTGTGAAGGAGTCATTATCAGACTGGAGGAGTTTAAAGGGAGTCCAGGAGAAATGGGATTATTTAAAGGAAGCATTATTGAAGGCCACAGGCAATTGCATTCGGCTTGTTAGCAAAAACAAAAAAGGGAAGAAACCACTGTGGTACTCTGCAGAAGTGGCCAAAATAGTGAAGAACAAAAAGACAGCATTCAATAATTATAAATAAACTCAGAGTGAAGAAGATAGGCAAACCTATAAAATTAGGCAGAAAGAGGCAAAGCAATTTATAAGAGCTTCCAAAGCACACGCAGAAGAGAAAATAGCTCAGTCAGTAAAAAAGGGGGACAAAACATTTTTTAGATACATAAACGAGAAAAGAAAAGTAAAACAAGGATTAGCTAGATTAAAAACAAAGGAAGGAAGGTATGTAGAAGAGGATAAAAGTCTCGCTGACTGCCTCAATGAATATTTTTGTTCAGTCTTTGCAGAAGAAAAGGAAGGAAAGGGACCTCAGTTAGGAGGAAACACTAACGAGACATTTACATATCAGTTTACAGAGGAGGAGGTTCTACAGCAACTGTCTAAAGTAAAGACAAATATGTCAATGGGGCCTGATGGGATCCACCCTAAATTATTAAAAGAGCTCAGTGATGTAATAGCAAAACCGTTAACAGATTTATTTAACCAATCCTTGCTAATGGGAGTCGTCCCAGAAGACTGGAAATTAGCAAATGTTGTGCCCATTTACAAGAAGGGTAGTAGGGAGGAATCGGGGAACTATAGGCCAGTTAGTCTTACGTCAGTAGTGGGGAATTAATGGAAACCATGTTAAAGGAAGGATTGTTGAACATCTAAAAACACATAGATTACAGGATCAGAAACAACATGGGTTTACCTCAGGGAGATCATGCCAAACTAATCTTATTGATTTTTTTGATTGGGTAACAAAAATAATAGAACACAGGTGGTGCAGTAGATATTGCTTATTTAGATTTCAGTAAGGCTTTTGATACTGTTCCGCATAGAAGGCTTATCAATAAATTGCAATCTTTGAGCTTGGATTCCAATATTGTTGAATGGATTAGGCAGTGGCTGAGTGACAGGCAACAGAGGGTTGTGGTACATGGAGTTTATTCGGCGCAAGGTCTTGTTACCAGTGGGGTACCTCAGGGGTCAGTACTTGGACCCATTATCTTAATATTTTTATTAGTGATATTGCAGAAGGTATTAATGGAAAAGTATGTCTTTTTGCTGATGACACAAAGATTTGCAACAGGGTTGACGTTCCTGGAGGATCAGCCAAATGACAAATGATTTAGGTAAACTAAAAAAATGGTCGGAGCTGTGGCAATTGAGTTTAATGTGGATAAGTGCAAGATAATGCACCTGGGACGTAAAAACCCAAGGGCTGAATATAGAATATTTGATACAGTCCTAACCTCAACATCTGAGGAAAGGGATTTAGGGGTCATTATTTCAGAGGATCTAAGGGTAAGTAGTCAATGTAATAGAGCAGCAGGAAATGCTAGCAGAATGCTTGGTTGTGTAGGAGAGGTATTAGCAGTAGGAAAAGGGAAGTGCTCATGCCACTGTACAGAGCACTGGTGAGACCTCACTTGGAGTACTGTGTGCAGTACTGGAGACCGTATCTCCAGAAGGATATAGACATCTTAGAGAGAGTTCAGAGAAGGGTTACTAAAATGGTGTACGGCTTGAAGGAGAAAAGTTACCAGGAAAGGCTTAATGATCTTAACATGTACAGCTTGGAAAAAAGACGAGACAGAGGAGATATGATAGAAGCATTTAAATACGTAAAGGGAATCCACAAGGTAGAGGAAGGGAGTATATTTAAACGGAAACAAAGTAGCAAAACAAGAGGACATAGTCTTAGATTAGAGGGGCAAAGGTTTAAAAGTAACATCAGGAAGCATTATTTTACTGAGAGGGTGGTGGATACATGGAACAGTCTTCCAGTTGAAGTGGTTGAGGCCAAAACAGTAATTGAATTTAAGCAGGCATGGGATAGGCATAAGGCTATCCTAAACAAAAGATAAATCCAGGTTAAGTATCCATGTAATTGGGCAGACTAGATGGGCCGAAAGGTTCTTATCTGCGACATTTTTCTATGTTTCTATGTTTCTAATAAGAAACCAAACCTCTAATTGTGTTTAGTTTCACACGGTATAATTGGAGTAAGCGCAGAAGACATTTTTTTATTTGTTATGTTCTATGGATGTTCGGGTACGTCTGGTGGGTTTTCTGCGGTGTTTTGGTTCAATCCGTTTTTTCGAATTGAATCGGCATGTTATCGGTGGGGTTTTCGGCGGATTTTTCAGTGATTTTTTGGATCCATTCGGCCTCTTTTCCCTGCACTTCGGGGGCCCTGTGTGTGGTGAATGCTGATTTCACCTCAGGGTCAGGGAATTTGATTCCCCGAAGTACGGGGAACGAGAGGGCAATGAAATGCTTTTTGAATAATCCCTTTTATTTTAGATTTAGACACTATAAAGTCAACTTAAGAACGATATATATATATATATAAACTCCCGTAAAACCTTTTCTTATCCCTATTTTACTACAGTGGATACTTTAAATTTTCATTATAATTCCAGTCTTGGTGTAATAAGATGAATCAAAGAATATTAAAAGGTAATTGCCTGTGGCAAAAAGGTCAGAAACGTAGGATTCTGTTAAACCATTTTCTCACAGAAAATTATACATGCATTAATTTAAAGCACATTTTGACTTTTCACAGAGAGGACAATTGCTATTCATTATTTATAATTTCTGTAATTGCTAAATTTTTCTTCTATTACCTTTACTAATGTTTATTATCATCATTATTTGGTGTAAAGGTTAGACTGCTATTTAATCGCCTATTTGTAATTAATAAGTAATCACGTTGCAAGAGGAAGGTGTACATGGGTATTTCCCAAGTTTTCTCTATCACGTACAGGGTAATTCAAAGAGATCCGAATTGCTTGAGAAAGGTAACCGAATGCTGAAAATCAGCGTTCGGTTACCTTTCTTGGCCATTCGGCTATCCAGAGAGCAGGCAATTCGCCAAATCCTGGCGAATTGCCTGCACATACGGTGCCTGTTCGGTGCCTGTTCGAGGGCACTGAAATCCCCATAAAAAAGCAATGCTTCGGCTATTCAGAACAAAAACCAGCACTGAAAGGTTCCCGAAATGCCCTGCCATTCGGTGGTTTCATTCGGCAGGTTTATTCAGGCGAATCCCATAGGCTTCAATGTTAAAAATATTCCCGTTTTAATTCAATATCTAATAAACCGTTCATTATAAAATTCTGCAGTAAAGAGTCTCTTTATTTATAGATTTTTTAGGATATTTTAAGCATTTTTCTGGATTTTTTTTTCTAAAAACAGCGTTTCACTTTTCAAACATTCATGCAAACTGTTTTCCTAATTTATTCACTGCCTCGTCTGCGGTGTTGGCTTTTTCTGGCGGCTGCGATCGGCTCCTGCTCGGGTTTTTCTGTGGTTTTCGGCAGGTTAATCCAGATGTTTTTGCGGGTTTTCGGCGTGAATTCGCCGGGTTTTGCGGTTAGTTTTCGGCAGGTTTGCGGCAGCTTTTCCCTGCATTCCGGGGGCCCTGTGGTGCTTGCTGAATACACCGCAGGGTCACCGAAATGGGGGTCGGCAAAAGGAGCCGAATTGAAGAGAACGAAAAGTCACCGAACGTGCGGTGACTTTTCGAATCTCTTTGAATTACCCTGTATATTTTTTCTACCATTTGGTTATATATTTTTTTTGTCAGTGTTTAGCACGTGTTAAGCAATACAGGGTCGATAAATTTAAAGGAGCATCATAGTTATCTTGCAATCAAATTGCAAAATATCGACAAAAACAGTAGAGACGGGAAAGAATTTTGCAGATCGATTGTGTCTGTCCACCATAACATACTGCTCAGTGTGTGTGATCAGCCTTTATCATATCTAAGGCCCTATTCCACCATAGCCAGTAATAAGGAGCCGCTAAAGAGAAATTTTGGCGCAAACCAATAACCCTTAGCAGCCACCTCTTGCCAGCTCTATTATGACCATATACGATGACTTTGCAGTACCTCAGAGTCTGTCTCCTGAGTCCTGTAATGAGCAGGCTCCTCCGATATTGTGGTTTCTCTCTGTTCCTAGACCTTGGCTTCATATTTCACTTTGTGATTTCTCTACTCTTTGACCCTTGGCTTCATTATATAGGTTATCCTGCTGTCTGTACTCCCGAGCTTGGCTGGTTGTAGGTCTGACACTGCTTTTGCTTCATTAGTCAAGCCACCATAAGGACCGGTACTACTTTTTGCTTACTATATCCGTCCTTAGGATTAAACCTACTTATTTTGGTTAGTCATGGAAAATGTGCCTATAAAACATGGTTTGGACAATTATAAAATATTTTTTGTTTCACTCAGTACCAAGTATAGCTAAGGTTTAAGTCAAGTGGTTATTGAACTGGAGGTAATCAGTGTTTATTTCATACATTTTCAGCACTGGGGAGAAGACGTCAGGCGATCACACCTGTCTAAAACTTCAGCATCTTCATTATTAACCAGGAGTCAAATGTTGTATACAGACTATAAGATTCCATAGCATTTTTGCATTTCAGGCTCTCAGCCCAGATGAAACGAAAGCCTTTTCCAGTATTACATTTCGTGTCATATTGGCAGATGGTTCATTAGACAATAGCTGCCAAACGTAGCAATATGTCTCCTCCGGAGAATCCCATTGCTAGTTAACACCTTGGTAGAGGAGAACGAGCCTACAGTCAGTCCTTAGTGAAACAGTTCAAATGATATATTAGTTTAGTGTCATTGTGACAGCATTACTAAATTCATGTTAGACGTGTGACAGATTAATAAAAAAAAGGGGCTTTAAAAGTTTAAAAGTAAATCAGCTCTTCCTTCATCAACATTGCAATGTGTCAGTATGGGTTCACTTCCAAAAATGTGACATGCAAATATCAATTTAAAAATGTTTCACAATAGTATAGGTATAGAATAATATCACCAATGTAAAGATACTGCAATATACCATCAAAAATGGTAGGCACTCTAGTCACCTTAACAATTTTATTCTAAGTGGTCATGGTGATCCAAGTGTCCCTCTTTCCACCCATGGCCCCATCAGGTGTCCCTGTGACAGCCTTTAAATGAAGAGGGTATTCAATGATGAATACCAGCTGAGACATCTGGTGTGACATTGCTTTGCTTTTGCACGATCTGCAGCATCCTCTGGTCATATGTTGAAGAACACTGGGAACAAATAGTTCTCAGTGTCCTTCCACTGACTCTGCATACCCCTGCTTAAACAAGTACAGGGGATGATACCAGCATGCAGTTTTGCTGCCGGCATTGTTTAGTTACAAGTTACAACTGATATAGTGTCTCTCTTCGAACATGAGACATCCGCTCCCAACAAAGGGTTGTCATTAATTAATGAGCTAAATAATCATGTAAATCATGTCAAAATATTCATTTTCCAGTAAGTTGAGCATATTTGTCTGCGACATATTCACTTTACTTCTAGATGAAATGGCATTCTGTATACGTTTTATATGTTGCTGTTTTTCAGCAAGATGAGATATGAGATAAAATAATATGATAGTAGGTACAGTTGATAGTTATTAGTGATTATTTTTATAAAGTTACCCACGGAATAAATAGAATTGTCATTCGTATTGGCAAAGATTTCCTTCATTGGGAATAAACTGGAATGCAGCATGTTCCTAATTTCAACCCTTAATGCAATGATTTCTTCATCCTGTAGATTACAAAAAGACACATTTAAAGACCTGGTACTTTCTTTGAATTTCAGAATGTTACTAAGCCTGTCAAGAACAAGCACCAACAAAACACCAATAATCAGGTCAGATGAATGAATTTGAAAAGTAATATTTTTATTGCATAGAAAAACAAAAAGGGGGTAAAGAAATTAAAGGGGGAGGACAAAGGGCAGAGATCAGCAAACCTGGCCCTTCAGAGGTTATGGATCTAATTCTCCCACGAGTCTCTGCCAAGGTGATCGAATGACTAAGCATCATGGTAGTTCCAAAACATCTCAGAGGTCCAAGATTGCCAACGTCAAACACAGAGGGTACATTTTAATAAATGTTTGTTAACAAATTAGACATTGGAAGAGTCATACAAACAAGGCTGGAGCATTTTATATAACCCTTAACACAAAGCATCCAATATCATGGACAAAAAATAGTGGAACTCCTAGAAGATGTCAAAGATCACTCTTTACCTACTCCCAGATTGGTATGATTCAGGCAATAATGCTCATTAGTCCATGGGTCATGCTTCAGAGTCCATGGGTCATGCTTTGGGGGATTGAAATCCAAAGGAATAGGTAAACCCTGTAGGGTAGGTTAGCCAATGGATGTAATTTTGGTTTGGTGGGGGGAGGTGTCATGCCCTGTGGAGGAAGGGTAGGGCCTGCAGGGCAGGTTTGGATCTAGAAAGTACTTTTTTGCCCTTGTCCCTGGGGAAAATTTAGCAGAAGAGGGTCTATGGCAGTGGGATGGACAGAGAAGAGTCCATAGTATGAGGATCAGGGTTCCGTATTGATGGTTCTGGATCTCCTTCCAGCATAACTATGCCATAAGTACCATATGTGGTTATTTCTTTCTTGTATTGTATGGTGTTTATATATCTACATTTTAGAATATTTTCCATAGTGCATTAAGACGGCAGGACACAAAGGAAGATGAAGCCCATAGGGTTTAATTATTTGAAATATATCATACTGTCACTGGTTACCAGTGCTTTGTCTTTTTTGAAGTACAATGCATGAACATATACTTTCTGTTACTACATGTCTTTTTTTCCTCAAGAAAAATTTACTCTGTTGAGTTATGTTTGGTTTTTCCATATCTGTTTTGGAGCATTTCTCTTCTTTTCGCACTTAGCTCTCCCGTCCCATTTGGATTCTTGAGTTCAGTGGTTTCCAATCAGTTTTTTCTTCTCATGTCTTTTGTTTAACCAACAAAAGACATCAGTGTCTAGCTGTCAGTTATTCTGCAGTGCGATATGTACTCCTGTCAGACGAGATCTTCCTTCAGAGACTTTGTCGTTGTTTCTATTCCTTTATTTATTTTGCTCTTACTGCTGCTGGTACACATTGTGACTGAATCACTGACCTGGAAAGACATCGGTTTTAAATTAGCCCAAGACTTTTGTAGGTTTTAATTCATGTATCTGAACAGTTTGATATATACCTTTGTATTAGGCTTGTGCACCGATTTTTTTTTCGGTTCGATTCGATTTTTCGGATTTTTAAACTTTTCGATTCGGCTCGTTTCGACCGATTTCTGTTTCGATTCGGTTCGGCTCGACTTGTTTTTCGTGTACATTTTTTCTCGGACTTTCGACCATTTTTCGTATTTTCGTGTCACTTCGCTCGTTTTTTGTATCGACTTTTCGTATTTTCGGAAATTTTTGTTTTTCGGAAATTGTAAATGTTTCGGAATATCGACCATTTTTCGTATTTCCGTGTCACTTAGCTCGTTTTTTGTATCGACTTTTCGTATTTTCGAAAATTTTCGTTTTTTCGGAACGTCTGTTCTCCTCGTTTCAAAGCAATAAATTTCGATTTGACACATTTCAAGTACATTCGAAAATTCCGAAAATATTTCGTTTCGGCTCGGAAAACTTTTCGGATCTGCCATTTTCGGATCTAAAAATTTTCGGAAAATCGGCCGCATCCGAAAACACGAATCGGGAAATTTCGTGGAAATTCCGAAATCCGAAACGCACATCCCTACTTTGTATAAGTTGCATGTATAATGAATGCATCCCATTAAACTGCCTATGTCAGGGGTCGTACCGGGGTGGCACCAGAGTATAAGGGGGGTTTGAGCCCAGCGTGTAGTACAGATATGGGTGCGTGGATGTGGGTGGATAACCAGACTGACCATATTGCCAATACAGATGAAGATGGTGAGAGTGGTTGCTGGATCTGGAGTTATGGGAGAGGAAGCCGGTGTTAGTCAGGAACAGGTAGTGGGGATCTTGCAGAGCAGGACAATATAGATCTTTACCCATGCAGGTAAACAGCTACAATGATGAAGCAAAAGTCAGGAGGGGGGCGTGGGGCCTTTATTTTGAGTGTGTGGTGTGACGTGCTTGGTGTTAACTGGTTCACTGCTGAATGATATTATTAACAATGCAGGTTGCAGGAACAGGGGCAGCATAGGAAGCATGCTGCCAGGAGCGTCAGAGGATGGATGCAGATGGGGGCATGACAGCCTATGAGGAATGGTTGCAAATAGTTATCGGGCCCAGTGGCGACCGATACAATGCATTAGTGTCGAGGTGTTTAGATACGACTCCATGCCTCTCTCTCTATAAAACCCATTTTTTGCCCTGTGGTTTACAAAGAAAGTGTGTGCATTATAAACAATCCAGTGAATCCAGTGTAGTGGAGCTCCAGATCCAATACTCACAGCAATCCGATTGAGGAAGCTCACCATGACCCCTGTTAATGCACCCAAATATGTTATTGTCACCACAAGATACATATCTGTTTGTTCAGGATTGCTGGGAGAAACTCAAAATAAAGAATTATAAACATAATACACTGCTGCATTTTTTTCGTAGGGAATTTAGGGACATCTCTCTCTCTCTGACTCAAGTGCTCTCTAACCATGAAAACCATAAGTGACACTCAGGAAGGTGGCTGTTGTATTTTTACATTTAAATTAAAATATAAAGGAAAATTTTTAGGGACGATTCCTCCTTTCCTTTCTGCCTTCTGTGCCTGCAATTCTGTAATTTGAGCCAGTTGCATAACTGGAAAAGAAAGCAATGTGTCTGCCTCTATAAATGTAACTGAGCATTTTAGGATTTTGGGACATTTTTGAAAACTGCCCCAATTGTGTCCCCCTTAGGCATGCTCAGTCTATTCCAATGAAGGATTGGTGATGATACCCATTCACTCTCTGTCCCAATAGCGAGTGAATGGGTATCATCACCAATCCTTCATTGGAATAGACTGAGCATGCCTAAGGTGGACACAATTGGGGCAGTTTTCAAAAATGTCCCAACTCCCAAAATGCTCAGTCGCTCTGAAAATCTTCACCAGACTGCCATAAATTAGAGATAAGGGGATATTCCACTACTGTTTTTAAAAACATATATGTAACATTTAAATGACTTAGATTTGTATGTTTCACCTTCCTAGAAAACAATTTAACCAATGACATGAGATTTTTATAATTATGATTTGCAACTTTACTGGTGAGACACTGCCCCGTCTGACCCTATAGATGAGCCTCCAGTGCTCAGGCCTTCCAAATGACCCTCTGCTTAAGTAAGTAGTAAATGTTGTCAGAAAATGGTTGGCGTAAACAAACCATTTTGGTCTTGTTCTCAACTACATTTTTAGTTATATATCCTACTCCTTGGCCATATTGGGATACACTTTGCATGTTGGTTATCTATTCATCACATCTGACTATTTAGTGATTACATCTAAAAGCAAGAAAAAAAAGTCTTTTATATTACAATAAATAAAACACACTTAGTGCTGTCAGGTTTTAGCCGCTATTACAATATTTACTACTTATCTAATATCATTTTTAGTTTGCTTTTTGTTATTTTTACATTCACTAACCCAGAAATGATTACGAGATACATGAATATCTGAATTTCTGTCTGCCACACATTGTATATTCTGATAGGAGCATGGAGGCATCACTCCATCTGGCTAATGATCTATGGAAAGCAGAAGGAGTGATTAATATGCTTCTTACGACAGGATGGACAGCACCATGAGCAGAAACTTTTAGGAAGGAAAATGACGGCGGCGTAATAAATAGCTAATTTTGTTATCAAATGTCATTTACATTTCACGACGAGTGGATCAATGAGCCGTTGAATCACTAGAATGCCAGACAGAAAGGATGTCAACTAAGACAACATGGGAAAGACACGGAACAGGAGTGCTTTTGTTCTCTGACATTAGCATGGGATGGCATTGATTTCTCTCAGTGGGGCTGTGTGCTCATATAGCCTTAATTCCTCAGCTCTGCCTTCATCTTTTCAACTTGAAGACACGGGATCCCACTGATTTGCCTTCATCTTTTCAACACCAAGTCACACAATCCCACTGAGGTCTTATTAAACGAGACCCTTGTAACATGTGCTTGTCTGGACAAAATGACACTGATCTGATGGAGCATTGCAAACAGCGATAGAGTGCTGTATGGTCCTTGTCATTCACTGTGTAACAGTCTGTACTCAGCATGAGATACATTCAAAGAATTAAAATATGTTTATAGTAAGAGAATTGCTGTTTTTTTGGTTGGGGGTAGTTTGCAGAAATTATCATTTCTGGGCCATCAGTATAAAGTTGGTATAATAACAAGTAGAATAAAATGCAAATAAAGAAAAGGAAGAAATAAGCATCTACCAGCATTAAGAATGTTTGGATCTCATCCAGACTTAGTACGTGCATTATTGACTTTGGCTAGGTTTAGGCCCTTGTTATGTCAATGCGGTTGCTTTAGGGTCAGGGGTCATGTCGAGCAGGAACAGCCTGTGGACAGATTTCCACCACCATTTTTGCAGGTGGGGGCTGGGACAGTGCGCCCCTTTGGTCTAAAAATCGTAGCAATTTTGATATATAGGTATTTTATCCTGTGTCTTTGTCAAAATAAAGAAGCACGTTACTGAAAAGTAGAGTATCCTTTTTTTTTTTTAAATATATATTTTACTTTCAAGAAAAGAAATACAAGTGGGGTATACACGCAGGCTCAATATGAAGTAAAACATAAATGAGTATTCCCGCAAGTACAAGAACGAAATGTCAAGGGAAACAGACTTTTTTGCCCTTACATAATTGAGCATAGGCTGCTGACAGCCTCTATCCAATTATTTTTTATTTATTTTTCTTATCTTTGGGTGATTTTTCTCACCTTGTCTCCCTCGCCGCGCGGAGCTCCTCCACTTCGGCTAATGGAATCTAGAACCTGGAAGTCTCTGAGGTGTTTCTGCCCAATTTGCGTTCCCTGCACTACTTGCGTTGCATAGGAAATGCAAATTGTGCAACACAAAGGGACTTGTGCATTTTACGTATGCAGGTTCTGTAGCGCCTGCGCTGATTGATAGATCTGAGGTGATTGCGTTCAGTGATAGTGTACCAGCTGGAAGGAGTAGAGGTAACATGACTGCTCTATAACCGTGGAGACCCAGATTCGAATCCCGGCCAGAGCACCTCTCCAGTAAGTGTCCTTGGGCAAGACACCTAAAGGTACATACTCGCCTACCACACAATATCGGCTATGGAGTCCAGTGGTAACATCTCTGCTCTTTGACCATGGAGAAGCAAGTCAAAGCTCCTGCAGCACATCCATCCAATACAACTGTGGTGAAGCAAGTCTTGACTTTACGAGAAGTGGGTTCAACCTAACCACCAGGTCGCTGCTCTACAATCATGGAAAGACGACCCGATTTCACTCAAAAGATACCACCAGAAAGTGTCCTTGGGCAAGCCACCCAACGATTAAGGCTAATGTCAGATGAACGCAGTCTGAGCTCACTCTGCGTGCGTGCATAACGAACAGACGTACTGACGGAAGATACTGTAGACACCACACGGTCCGTTTTTTTTGATGGATGTAAAACAAAAAAGGGAATTATGGGAATCAAAATTAATTATAATTAAAATACAGGTACAGTCAGCCAGACCAAAAAAAACTCTGAGCATCAATGTGATGGACGTCGCAGCATAATGCACACAGGCTGCTAAGCGGACGTGGTGCATTCGGCACGTCCATCTTAGCGGTTTGACGTCTTTGCCTAAATTGCGTCCGTTGCCATCTGCGTGGTGCGTGCGCACTTCGGTGCGCACGTACAGCGTGTGTGGGTCTCTATTGATCATTATACTATACTACGACGGACAATAATCTGTGCAGCGACACGGATGTGATCACTGCGTTCGTCTGACGCGGGCTATAGATGCACTAACCTCAAAAAAATCAAAAAATACTTGTACTTTTCATATAGCTTGTAAGATCCCCTGAATCAGGCCGTATCATCCATGTGGTATTCTAATGTATCAACCCCTTGTACAGCGATATTGTAAAGTGCTGCGCTATATAAATAATAAATAACTGACGCACTAATAAATTCAAATTCCGTGGTTGCTGGCGACGCTGGGTAGGGTGGAGCAAACGCTTCCTCTACAGAGAAGACAAAATCAGAGGGGACCATCTACAAATACACAATATTTCATGCAGGAATGGGATTATTCACATCACAACACCCAGGACATATTTGAAACGAGAGAAATCTCAATGTATCCTTCCTGGTAAAATACTTTATAATAAATAAATCTTTCGTTATTTGGCATAAGAATAATATACAGTCACTATGATATCAATATAATTCATTTCACGTAGGCATCAATTTTCAGCAAATCTGAGAGCCTATGAAGAAGTCATTCGTAAGATGATCAAATTTATTCATTTATAAAGTATTTTACCAGGGAGGACACATTGAGATTTCTCTCCTTTTCAAGTATGTCCTGAGACGGATGAAGTTCAGCACTGAGAGAGTTAAGGTTTATAACACATTTTCAGGATTTTGAAAAAAGCTATTTCATTTTGGGTAATGGTGAGAATGACTTAGAGTCATCATTTGCCATCGCACGAGCGTCAAGTGTGAAATGAGTTGGTGATCTCAGCTCATTTGATATTACTTAGGTGACTGTATCTCATTTCAGAATGTGTTAATTGCCAGTCTCAACTGAGGCTCAGTAGATAGGGGAAAAAACGTGGACAGACTGCAGTAATGACCTTCTGAAGGGCATCTCTGAGATATAACTTTTACATAAAATACTTACCATGCAAGGAACCGTATTTATTAAAATACACAGAAAAAAACCGCACAATGAGTAACAACTGTGTTATTACTCAGAGCCCAAACCGCATATTTTTAAACATGTTTGAGGAGCTGGATAGCTAATGTATACAAGTAGGTCTCTTGCCAGAAGTGGGTAAAGATCCAAGAAAAAGACACTGCAAGTCCAAAAATGTTAGTTATTATTGCTATGGACAGTAACATTAAGGCTGGTGTCAGACGAGCGCACTGCAGAGTGGAAGGAACGTCCGTGAGAGCGGACGTTCCTTCTACTCTCCGCTGCCGCTGAGTGCGCTCAGCTGTGCAAATCGCGATCCTCCAATGGAGGATCGCGCTTTGCAGCTCCGTTGACGCGCTTTCTAGCGCATCAACAAAGAAATTCACTACACGGAGGCTTGCTGCATGCGCAGTTCGTGCACGAGCACAAGCGTGTGACCGTCGCCCGTCGCTGTATCACACGGCTGCCGGTAAGTGCGGGCACACAGGCGCACTAGTTGCGTTCATCTGACATGAGCCTAAAGGGTATTGTATTGATAACGTTTAACAGAGAATATGCTGCACATGGATTAGAAAAATGATGACACGGTAAAACTAAAACTGCTGCCCAAAACAGCGATATATAAATTAATGGACAGTTCAATGTAATCATTTTATATTTGTGTGATAAGTTACATTCTTGTTTTCATTAAAGGGATATGTACATAATGAAAAACCATTACAGTGCTTACACATATATATCAAGATATTTTGATCAGGGTCGAATTTCTAATTAGGCAAAATAGGCATGTGAGTAGAGGCACCTGGCTACCACAGGGGGGCACCTTGCTGTGTAAAAAGAATTATTACAATTAACAATGATTTAGACCCCTGTATCTCTCGACCCTACAGGCTAGAGGGCCATATAAGGTATCATTGGAAAGGTCACAGTATGGCCTTTCCAATGATTCAAAAAATGGCCAGGTTTATCTAAAATAACAAATAAATAATATATAATATTATTATTTTTTTACAGTTATGTTGCACTAACTCACCTTCTCATTTCTCACATCAACAATATTTTGTTTTAAGTTTAAATAATCTTTTGAAAAATTGGCAAAAATGAAGCAGCATTGAAAAATGAAGTGGGCAAAAAAGTCACATCTTGAAAAAGACCCTCGACCATGGCTGAATTTTGATGCCCAGAATTTCGGTTGCTCCATGCCGAACTGGAGCATCATTTTCCATAGCTATGGTTAGAAATTAGGTTTAATCTAAGAAATTGAGGGGTTATTCAGAGAGCACCGAAATTGCACCGAATGGTGAATTTCCCCGTATGGTGCAATTTTGAGGCCATTCGGCTATTCAAAAAGCTGCCAATTTGCCAAATATTGGCGAATTGCCAGCGAAATACAGTGATCTTCAGCGGCAGTAAAAATCCCCATAGAGAAGTAATGGCCAATCTATTCAGAGAACACCGAATTGTCAGTGAAATGCCTATGAAATGCCCTGATTTTCGGTGGTTTCATTCGACAGGTTTAATCAGGCGAATGCCAGAGGCTTCAAGGTTAAAAAAAATTCCCAGTTTTTCTTAAATATTTATTCAAAAGTTTATTCTCTTCATTGGCAGCAAGAAGTCTTTTTATTTATTTATTTTTTAGGATTGTTTTAGACATTTTTCGGCTAAATTTTTAATTCTGTTTTTTTTACATGGAGGTTTTTTTTATTCTGTAACAGACCTCTTTATTGTTATTCATAGGACCTTATACACTGTCAGGGTTATTCAGAGAGCGTGAAAAGCAGGAGAATAACTGGAGAATGAAAAATTCTAGGTCAAAATAGCCAATTTGCAAAGTGAGATAAAAGGGAGAATTTTTCTGGTTTGGTTACTTTGACCTAGAATTTTTCATTCTCCAGTCATTCTCCTGCTTTTCACGCTCTCTGAATAACCCTGTGTATTATTTCCAGGCATTTTCATGCACTTGTTTTTTTTAAAGTGTTTTAAAAGATGCAGGATTTTTTTTTTTTACCCCTGTTTGGTGGCTTTTTCCGGCGGCGGTCGGCAGTCTGTTCGGTCGGTTGTCGGCTGTTTTTTTCAAATCGATTCGGCTGTCTGTTCGGTTCATTGTCAGATGCATTCAGCGGTTTTTCAATTAGTTCAGTGGTTTTGCAGCAGTTTTCCAATTCGAATCAGAGGTTTTGTGGATGCGTTCGGCGAGTCGATTCACCACACTTCGGGGACCCTGCGATGAATACTGAATTCACCGCGGGGTCGGCAAATTTAACTCGCTAAAATGCAGCAAACGAATAACCCCTTTAGGTTATTATTTGTGCTTGTTTTTGGGTTAGGGTTAACCCCAGCCTCAACATTCTGCTCCATTTTGCTTCATTTTTAAGGCAACGGGTTCTGCCCTTTCTTTTGATGTGAGAGCAGTGAAAATCTGTTTTCACTTTTTTAAAATGTTAATTATTTTTTTGTTTCTCCTCAAAACTAAAATTAAAAACAAATTCCCTCAGTTTTCTTACTTTTTGGGGGTGGTGCTTCAGATTTCTGTGCCCACAGGCTCCCGATATGTAAATCAGGCCCTGATCTTGATTTTGGGTACAGAGGTTCTAATGACTAGGTTCCTATCGCTGCCCCACATACATCACCAGGCATGATAGCAACATTACTGTGTTTTTGCTCACTCAGGGGTCATGGAAACTAAACAAATCCTTAGTATAAACCTATACAGAGTGGACATTCAATGATGGAGGAAAGCCCACGGCTAGATGACACATGATGATACCAGGGTAACCGGAACCACTAGTCTTGACAATAAATCAAGAAAAAAGCACACAATTTTGAAAGTGAAATTGAAGCAAACACAAAAACTTTTTATCTCAGCTTCACCAAAGGGAACATGCTTACACTGATATGCCACTGTTCTGCCCATCGAGCGAACTTGCCATAATGACGAACCGCGTCACTTCCGGTGCACCTACGTCACCAAAGGTGAGGTGGATCAGAAGAGGCCTGTTCAATACCTCAGCCGCTTCAAGGGCTAAGTTAGCAACTTGCATTGAACGCCGTTCAACCGCTCAGCGCTCAGCAGTGCTAACCTAGCACTTGCAGCGACCCAGGAGATGCTGAGTGTGACGTTTTAAAGATGGCCGCCGCATGAAGCAAGTAACAATGCCCTACAGCAAGATGGCCGCTTCCTCGAAGCAAGTAATAATTCCGTACAGCAATGTTAATTTTGAGGTTTTTGTTCACCAAAGCACAAAATATTTATTTATTATTTCCCCCTACACATAGACATATATTACAGTTCAATTTATATATTGTTTCAGAAGTAAACATAACGTTTATTCATTAAAAACTATCATTTGTGGTGTGTGCATACATAACGGAATTGTGCTGACTGCTTTTCTTTATTATTTTTTGTCCGAGTGATCCGAAAAACAATCTGAATTTTTCATTAAGAAATCGTCGGCCATTTTGGATTCAAAATTCGCATCCAAAGGGTTCAACGACACTGCTGCAGCAAACTGAATTGCTGCGCTGCAGCAATTCAGCAGCTGCTGAGGTATTGAACAGGTCTCTGGATACAGCATCCGGAATGGCAGATCAGCGAACCTCCGGCACCGGAGTGGTGTTGTGATTCCAAGTCAAACCTCTGATCAGCTGCAGACAGGAACGAATTACTTCCTCATATAACAGACAACCCCCCTCCCACGGCTCTGTATAGCGCACAAGCCTACTGATTGTGACCCGCACACCCTGAATATATAGATGACAGTGTCTATTTCAAGATTCCTCTATATATTCAGGGTGTGCGGGTCACAGTCAGTAGGCTTGTGCGCTATACAGAGCCGTGGGAGGGGGGTTGTGTGTTATACAGAGTGCAGGGTTGGATGTTCGTCAGTTACACAGCAGGGTTGGATGACGTGACTGCAGTGGGCGGGCCCTGGGTTGGTGTATGAGGAGGTAATTGCTTCCTATGTGCAGCTGATCAGAGCTTTCACTGCCATTCCGGATGCTGTATCCAGCTGATCCGCCTCACTTTTGCTGACGTAGGTGCACCGGAAGTGACGCGGGTTCGCCATTATGGTAAGTTCGCTCGATGGGCAGAACACCGCTACCCAGAGAGACGTGCAACTCTTGCCCATATGTACTTAGAACAATATGTATTTTATTATTACCCGTCCTTCAAGCTGTGGTGGCTGGTTAGAGACCCCAACACGCAGTGCAAACAACCCTTTCACCCAGGCCTGATACTAGTCCTTGAAGTGGCTGGTCTTTGCAATTTTGATGGCTGAGGGCACTGGACCAGGCCTGATTACCAGTCCTTATAATGGCTGGGCTTGAAACATGTCTGACCAGCAACCCGATAGAGATACTCTCAGGGAAGATAGAAATAGGCACTATATGAGAGAATGTACATTCTAGCACATAGAGTAGTCGAGACGGGCCATGTCAGTACACAGGGTTTCAGACAAGAGAATAGTCTTGGTAAAGCCGGGACAAACACTGAAGATCAGAACAAGGAACGCACTATGAGGCTAAACAACGAATGACATAAGGGCAATGAATCAAATGCAAGCTGGGGTTTATATAGGCCCTGGCACCTCCCCTCCTGCTGACATCATCTTTGTGCTCAAAAATGTGAGTGTAGGGTAGCGCCAAAGTGACGCACCTGCATGCGTCAATCACATGTTGAGAGGCTCAGGAGCGGGATGAACTGACGTGCCAGTAGAGCGTTCTTTGTCAAAACAACTAACTGTGTTAAGTGGAATGGCACCTAGAGAATTTGTGTCCTGTCGATTGACGCGGGAGTTGATGCGGGCAGAATGATGCATCGAAGCTCGGCTGGCCGCAATATATTGCATGGAGGATGCATCAGAGTGGTAAGACTTTACACAAGCCAAGGAATTCAAGTATTTATAGTTTTACTTTCTAATTGGTGTGCTCTGTGCTCATATTTAACTCAAATTCTGATAATGGCAGGTCAATTACAGTTGTTTATAAAGTGCCAACATATTCTGCAGCGCTGTACAATGGATATGATAAAACAAACACAAAGCTAAGAAACAAGTATGACACCCGAAGAACAACAGGAAAGGAAGACCCTGCTCGAGTGCGGTTATAATCTAAGGTTCTTCTTCATAGTGCAATCAAAACAGTAAATACCGACATGGAGTAGCGGATCTTTATATATATGGAATTTTTTTTCCTCTACTATTTCAATCCTGCTCATTCGAGGTATTTGCAACCGATTATTAAGACTCCACCATTAATAAATTGATCAGATAAATACGTTTCTCACAGTAAGGATTTGTTCATTTGTAGCACAGATTCTAATTTCTAATGTAAAGTTTTGGATTTCCTAAGTTCTTTATCGGAGTCACACAGAACTCGGTGGAAATCACTAGAAAATTTAATTTGATTTTTTTTATCCCTTCCAACAAAAGCAATTACAGAAAAGTGCAAATTTAACATCTGACATTTAACACTTCACAATGGTTGGCACCCTCTGCTTAAATGGGGCTTTTCGGTGGAACAACAAGAGTCAAAAGGCCTTGTGTCATGAAGTAATGTAAGACACAATCTCAGCTGAAAATGCACAATGGATCGGGAAGGATTTATGTAATTAATTGACCAGTCTTAACCTGTTATCGTGATGTAAGGAATTTGGAACTCATTAATTTGGGCTCTGACAGATTTCATATTAGGCCTGGCAAATATGGATTGAACCTCTTATTCATTGTAACAGCTCGAATTTTCATGACAGTGAGGATTAGTGAGGAAGACCTATTGCAGGAGTCAAACTGCCTCCCTTTGTAATCAGCGGCACCGCTTTGAGTTAAAGAATAATGAAAAAAGGGGGGAAAAAAGGAAGAGCTCATCATTGTGTTGTGTGAAAGGCTAGTGATAAAGCCCAATATGCTAAAATTTACATCGAGCACTAACATCCCTCCCCTCATTGTGTGGAAGAAACTTCCAGCTTTCTGAAGCACAGATAATTGTCTTTCCTATCAGACGCGGTGGATCTAACCGTAGAAAATGTGCTTTTGTTGGAACATGCATAAGGCAGTTCACATTATAATTGTTAATATGAAAAGCGATAGTTTCTCCATTTGAAAACACCCTGGATCGACTCCATTTAAAGGGACGCTACCACTAACATCAGCTCCAACTAGATTACTATTGCATTACGCAAAAAAAAATATTAAAACGCATTTCCTTTTTTTTATGTAATTGCATATAAAAAGGAAAAATCAAAGTTAGGTGTTTCTCTCCTGTTTTCCATTTTGAGGATTTTTCCCATGATGCAACATTTACCAAAATCTTATGGAAAGTGTCACTTTATAGCTGTGGTATGGGATAAAACAGAAGTGTTGAGGAAATGGGGTGGAGAACTGAATGTTTAGAAAGGCTCTATGGATCTATTAAATATATTATATAAATAAAGAATAATAATAATAATAATCTATTGTGTTGTCTAGTTTACTAAAGATAAGAGGTGGCAACTGAATGAGATCTGATAGTGGGCATCCAACACTTTAGGCTAGGGTCAGACGAGCGGATTCTGTGAGGACTTTGCGTCCGTGCACAACAGACGTACTTTCTAACTGACGACAAGGTAGTGGCCACACAATCCGTTTTTGTGACTGACGTTTTTTTTGACTGATGTAGATGGAAAATAAATGAATATGAAAAACATTTTGTCCGTCAAAAATGCTGGACGTATTAATGCATTCCGTCTGACTACGTTCCATCACTCACACACAAAGCTATGCGGACGTTGCGGATGCAGCGCACTCTGTGTGTCCGTTCTAGCGGATTTATGTTCTTGCCTGCCTTGCGTCCGTTTGCCGCGTCCATTGTGCGTCCACAGTTCTGTGCGGACGTACTACGTGTGTGGGGCTCCATTGGTCATAATTATATGCAATAATGGACGTACAAATGTACGGCAACACGGACGTGATCAGTGCGCTCATCTGACACGGGCCTAAGTCTACCCCTGGTGATGTCATTTACACACATACCACACACATGCAAACCTTTGAGTTGGATTACTGGAGATCTGACCCATAGAGTCCATTCTATGCGCAATGTCCCAGGCCCATAGTCAGAAGCAAGTGCTGCAAAAATACTGGGAGGGGCAGTTTACAACACAAAATCTCACACAATGGATGCACACAGTTGCACATATAAAGTAAAATATTTCCTTAACTAAACATACATGAGAAAAACAATGCACATGTAAGATATCAGCAACATTTATTTATTTATTCATTTGCAAAGTATTTTACCAGGAAGGATTCATTGAGATTTCTCTCATTTCCAATTATGTAAATAAACACAATAAGATTCCATTTTGGTGGTTGTGGCCCTTTAAATGTAGAGTTAGAAACCTCTCTTGATGATATATTGCTGTTAGTTTGTTAATTCCATAAAATACGGCAATGTCACCTTATTATCTGGCATGACAGCATAAGTGTTGTACACTGGTGTTGCAATGCAGGTGCAAAAGTGAACATACATTGTAGGTGTCTGGAATCTTTAGATTGATGTGGCGTAATAATATCTGCAGGTTCTAAGGCTAGGGTCAGACTAGCGCAGTTTTAACGTGCGTTTCGCCGCACGAAATCACGGCCATACTAGCAGCAAATGACGTCCAATGCCGGGGAACATACGACGAACGGCTGCACGAACGTTCGTCCGCGCAACGCAAGTGGCCAACGAACGCATTTTTTCGAGAACGTCAAACCGCTACTACTGACGTACAGAGTGCGCTGCGTCCGCATAGCGGCGTGTGTGTGTGATTAGGAGACGTCAGACGCTGCTAATGTCCGGCTAACATAACGTCCAGACTCAAAAAGTGTTTTATTGAGGATCCGTACAAAATCACGGACGAAAAAGCGCATCGTATGACCGCTATCGCGTATTCCGTGAAAAAATACGTACGCTCGCTCGACCGTACTTTTTCACGGGCAACGTGAAAAATGCGTTCGTCTGACCCTAGCCTTAGGGTTAAAAGGGAATTAGGATTGATGAGTTGGTAACTCTCTCATCCTCATTAAAGCATTTTCGTACTGAGAGTGTTTGCTTTGGACAAGTATACAACTTAAAACTAAATATAAAATCATATTTCCATTTTACATTTATTGTGTATATTGGGTTCACTTTGACATTCACATTAAGATCATATCATCTATTCGAATATTACAGTGTTATTAACCCTTTCACAGACACCAAAAACCCTGCAAATACATTTTTGCATTGAAAGAATTTGAAAACCAAAATATAGCACATAAAACTCTAGTTGCCTACTGTCCATATTTCCCACACGTTATCAAACATGTACATCAAACCTAAAGGGAGAAGCTGGATAAGTCAGCATATTTCAGGAATCGGCCAGGTCAGCAGCAGAAAATAGATCAATACTCTTGGTGAGATCAGGTCAGCAACTTCATGACAGCACACAGGAACTGGACAATACCCAAGGTCACAACAGGCATAATCAACAGCAAAGTCGAGAAAAGGGACAATACTCATAGTTTGAAGAATCCCTATTTGTCATATGTTTGCCTTGGCAGTTTTCCAACATGGCGCACAGGTAAGGTAAGACCTAAGGCCGGTGTCAGATGAGCGCACTACGTGTGCGTGTACTGACGCGCTTCCCGACATCCGCCGCAGCATTGTGACGTTTCGATGGGGAGGGCCACACGGTTTAGCGAGTGTTCTACAACGGCCGTGCTGAAACCCTCCCTGTCAAAACACTACAAGGCGTGTTCGATGGGGCTGGAAGTCGCTGGAAGTAGGAGGATCGAGCTTTGCAGTGCCGAGCGCACTAACTGCGCTCAGCGAGGTGGCCACACAGGCGTCAGAGTGGAAGGAACGTCCACTCTCACGGACATTCCTTCCACTCTGAAGTGCGCTCATCACGTGGGGAAAATTGTTCAGCATAGCATTCTGGGGCACAATAAAGCTTCTCATTAAGACCAGAGGCACCATTGTGACCAACAGGTGCATCCACTTCACATGTCTCAGCAGCAAAGTTTTATAATCATTACTTCTCCTAGTCATTGTGGGTGTATTTCCTAAGATCTGATATCTTAGCTGTGAAACGTTATATGCCTGAGATGCTGGGCGTCCAGCTGGTACAAATTAAAACTACAAATTGCAAACATTCAGGGAAAAGAGACACAACACCTGTAGCCGTGTATCCCAGGCCCTATGGTTCCTAAGGACATAGAATGCACAGAGTACGTCATACCAATGTATCCCAGTCACTATGGTAACGGTAACGGTAACAGAATGTACAGAGTGCATCATATCACCTGTATCCTGCTCATCCCCGGCACTATGGTTAAAGATTGTACAAAGCACATCATACTGTCTGTATCCTGGTCGCTATGGTTACAGAACGTACCGAGTGGACCATACCATCTGTATCCTGTGTAAATGCTGTAACCATAGAGACGGCAATATATTCTGTAACTATAGGGACCAGTATATAGACAGTATAATGCTTACTGTTCATTCTGTGATCATAGGGACCGTGATACAGCATGCATTGTAATATCCGTATTCTGTGTATCCTGATCCGTATAATTATAGAATGTACAGAGTGCATCATAATGTCTGCATCTTGTGTATTCTGGTTCCTATGGTTACCGAATGTATAAAAAGCTTCAAACCCTCTGTAGCCTGTGTATCCTAGTCCCTATTGTAAAAGAATGTACAGAAATATACCATCTGTATCCTGTGTATCCCAATCCCTATGGTTATAGAATGTGCAGAGTGCATCATACTGTCTGTTAACTGGTCCTTATGGTCACAGGATGCAGCAAGTGAATCATACCATCCATATCCTGGTCACTATGGTTACCAAAGGTATAGAGTGCTTCATCAAAGCATCATGTAGTATCGCAATAACTGATTGTGGGATATGGGGTTTTACTCATGTAAGGTGAGAGATTTTGTGACAGACTGCTGCACCTAGAAGACGCCATAGTGTTTTGGGATATGGGACGTGGCTGCATATTAATGAGGTAATGGTGGCTGATGTAAAAGGATGAGTGGTGTCTTTATGGATTAAGAGCATTCTTCATCCAGACCGGTCCACTTTAATTATGCAAACATGCACAAATATATATATATATACAGTATATATAAAAAAAAATCTTAAGCCATTTTTTTATGTTTTTTGTGTGTTGTTCTAATTAATTAATTTATTTACAAAGTATTTTTACCAGGAAGGATACATTGAGATTTCTCTCCTTTTCAAGTATGTCCTGGGTTCAAGAACATGGAAATGTTACAGTCGTTACAGAAATTCAGAGTAATAAAATGCAAGATATTAAAAATAAACACAAATATACAGATTAATACAGAAAATAAATATGTAGGAAATATATTCATTATGTTACATGTTTAGAAGTGCATTCCGTATTGAGGTATGTTAATAGGGAGCTCTTGAATGACTTAAGACTGGGCGTAGATTTGATGGCGCCTGGGAGGTTATTCCATAACTGCGGCATGGCACTGGTTTAGCGACGAGTGGAACGCGTTTACAGCAGCACACGTGTCTATCTCTCTCTATTTACTGCATGTACTGCTTTCTCCTCTGGTCGGAGACAGTCGAATGTATGGGCACTGTATCAGCAACTTAAGAAACAGTTACCTGACCGCTCCTCTTCAGTGTTGTATTTGACTACAATCCGTGTGCTTAGAAATAGTTTGGTGTAAATATTATATTTTGCTGTTGTTAAGAATTACATTTTTATCTGCATTAAATGGCTACGACAGTTTGCTAAGTCATTCAGAAAGTGTCAGAAAAGTCTGATCTCTTGCCACGGCTACAGCGTCGATCCCTACAATGCACGGAGGGAGGTCTGACAATACGCAGTCCCACAGTGTTGAAGACTTGCAATAAATTAACCCAATACAACAATCTCCTGTGCATGAGAGGAAAATTACAGATTGTGATATGCAAGGTGCACATCTCTCTGAATGCACATGAAAATCTACAACTGAATAGATAAAATGATCATGTTTTAAAACACATGATACATATGAAAACTCATGACATGGTCACAAAAAATCAAGTGAAATATTTTTGCAATTTAGCTCAGACAAGTGACAAGACAATTCGCTTTAGGGTCCATGTAAGGCCTGATCATTTCTTTTTTGTAAATATAATTTTATTGGATAGGATGCATAAAAAGGATAGTGAGCAAAAAGGGGTTTGTGAGGGTCCTGAGAACAAGCAACGGCACTAGTGACCTGCTCTACGGTGGAGCCCGCTCAGGTCTCACAAGGCTTTAGCTCGATTGTGCCATTATGGGGAACTGCTGCAATCACCCAGAAAGGGCGGCCAGTACTGAAATGCCAAGGACGTCATCCTTACCCGAAATATGCAGCAACCCCCTACGAACGTTTCGGCCAGATTAGGCCTCATCAGGAGGGTATAGCTTACACCCCTCTCAGCACCTCAAGCAAGGGGTCAACGTCTGGATTACCCTGTAAACGATGGTCAGGGGTTGCTGCACCTCTCGTGCAGGGATGACTTCCTTGGCATTCAGTACTGGCCATCCTTTCTGGGTGAAAGTGTCTGATTTGCATATGGAGCAGTTGTCCCTGTAATGGCACAATCGAGCTAAAGCCTTGACACACCTGAGCGGGTCCCACCATAAAGCAGGCCACTAGTGCCCTTGTGTGTCCTCAGGACCCTCACAAACTCCTTTTTGCTCACTATAAGTATACAGGGTAATCTAGACGTGGACACCTTGCTCGAGGTGCCTACAGTGGTGTTTTTAGGTTTTGTGCTGCCCTAGGCCTGACTAAACTCGTACAGCCCCTATTTTAAATTTGACACACCCTTTCCTGTCACCGCATGCTGGGATTTTAGTAATCTCAACATGCAACGACTGCCTCAGGGTGATAAGAGTCGACTCACTCTCAGACAGCTTTTACATGCTAAAATCACTGAATATGGTGCTGTTTGACGGCAGTGAAATTCCCCATAGAGAAGCAATGGTTAATCTATTCAGAGAACACCAAAGTGCTAAAAAATGTCAGTGAAATGCCCTGATTTTCGGTGGTTTCATTCGGCAGGTTTAATAAGGCGAATCCCATAGGTTTCAAAGTTTAAAATATTCCCATTTTTATTAAATATTTATTAAACCATTTATTCTTTTAATTGGCAGCTTTATTTATTTTTTAGCCATTTTTTGGTGAAATTGTTTTTCCGATTTTATTTAAATAGCTTTTTTTTCTGTAACAGACCTTTTTATTATTATTTATAGGACCTCATATCATTTTCAGGCATTGTCGTGCAATAGTTTTGCAAACAGCTTTTTAAAAGTGGCGGTTTTTATACCCCTCCGTCAGCTTTTCTCCTCGGCGTTTGGCGGGTCGTCAACTGCGTTTGGTGGTCTGTTCAGCAGGTCATCGGAGACTTGTGGGTGCGTTAGTTGGCGTTCTTTCGGCAAGTTTGTGGTGCTCATTCGACGGATTTGTGGCGTCTCAGAGCGCACTGCCGCTGGCTGCCTGGTCGTCTCGCTCCGAGAAAGTCCAGGTGGGGTGTGGTGTGAGCAGTGGCGTCACTAGGGTTGGTGTCACCCGGTGCGGTAACTTATGGTGTCACCCCCCGAGTTTTACGGATTTTTTTTTAACTATTCTTACTCCTAAATCAGTACTCTCAAATAACACTGAATGCTCATACACACAGCGCACATTACTGTGAGGTTTATTGCTGCGGAGCTCTCTCATATGCTCACACAACTTTTTGCCAACTGCCAGCAAGTACGATGCCTGTTCGAAGGCAGTGAAAGCACACATGGATATATATTGCCCCCAGCAGCTCACCCATGGATATATATTTGCCCCAGTTCACAACTATATATTGCCCCCAGCAGCTCACATATGGATATATTGCGCCTCAGCTCACTTATGGATATATTGCGCCTCAGCTCACATATGGATATATTGCGCCTCAGCTCACACATGGATATATTGCCCCAGACCAGCTCATACATGGATATTGCCCCAGCTCTCATGGATATGCCCCAACACACATGGATACTGCCCCAAGCACACATGGATACTGCCCCAGCACACATGGATATGCCCCCAGCTCCTCTCATGGATATTGCCCCAGCTCCTCTCATGGATTTTGCCCCAGCTCCTCTCATGGATATTGCCCCAGCTCCTCTCAAGGATTTTGCCCCAGCTCCTCTCATGGATTTTGCCCCAGCTCCTCTCAAGGATTTTGCCTCAGCTCCCCTCATGGATTTTGCCCCAGCTCATCTCATGGATTTTGCCCCAGCTCCTCTCATGAATATTGCCCCAGCTCCTCTCATGGATATTGCCCCAGCTCCTCTCATGGATATACTGCCCCAGCTCTTCTCATGGATATACTGCCCCAGCTGCTCTCATGGATAATGCCCCAGCTCCTCTCATGGATATACTGCCCCAGCTGCTCTCATGGATAATGCCCCAGCTCCTCTCATGGCTATGCCCCCAGCTCCTCTCATTGATATTGCCCCAGCTCATGGATAATGCCCCAGCTCATGGATATGCCCCAGCTCATGGATACTGCCCCAGCTCATGGATATTGCCCCAGCACATGGATAATGCCCCAGCTCATGGATACTGCCCCAGCTCATGGATATTGCCCCAGCTCATGGATACTGCCCCAGCTCATGGATACTGCCCCAGCTCATGGATTTGCCCCAGCTCATGGATATGCCCCAGCTCATGGATACTGCCCCAGCTCATGGATACTGCCCCAGCTCATGGATATTGCCCCAGCACATGGATAATGCCCCAGCTCATGGATACTGCCCCAGCTCATGGATATTGCCCCAGCTCATGGATATACTGCCCCAGCTCATGGATATACTGCCCCAGCTCATGGATATGCCCCAGCTCATGGATACTGCCCCAGCTCATGGATACTGCCCCAGCTCATGGATTTGCCCCAGCTCATGGATATGCCCCAGCTCATGGATACTGCCCCAGCTCATGGATACTGCCCGAGCTCATGGATTTGCCCCAGCTCATGGATACTGCCCCAGCACATGGATATGCCCCAGCTCATGGATACTGCCCCAGCACATGGATATGCCCCAGCTCATGGATACGCCCCAGCTCATGGATATGCCCCAGCTCATGGATACTGCCCCAACTCATGGATATGCCCCAGCAGCTCATGGATAATGGCCCCAGCTCATAGATAATGCCCCAGCTCATGGATATGCCCCAGCACCTCATGGATACTGCCCCAGCTCATGGATACTGCCCCCAGCAGCTCATGGATACTGCCCCCAGCAGCTCATGGATACTGCCCCAGCAGCTCATGGATACTGCCCCAGCTCATGGATATACTGCCCCAGCTCATGGATACTGCCCCAGCTCATGGATACTGCCCCAGCACATGGATATGCCCCAGCTCATGGATACTGCCCCAGCTCATGGATACTGCCCGAGCTCATGGATTTGCCCCAGCTCATGGATACTGCCCCAGCACATGGATATGCCCCAGCTCATGGATACTGCCCCAGCACATGGATATGCCCCAGCTCATGGATACGTCCCAGCTCATGGATATGCCCCAGCTCATGGATACTGCCCCAACTCATGGATATGCCCCAGCAGCTCATGGATAATGGCCCCAGCTCATAGATAATGCCCCAGCTCATGGATATGCCCCAGCAGCTCATGGATACTGCCCCAGCTCATGGATACTGCCCCCAGCAGCTCATGGATACTGCCCCAGCAGCTCATGGATACTGCCCCAGCTCATGGATATACTGCCCCAGCTCATGGATATACTGCCCCAGCTCATGGATACTGCCCCAGCACATGGATATGCCCCAGCTCATGGATACTGCCCCAGCTCATGGATACTGCCCCAGCTCATGGATAATGCCCCAGCTCATGGATATGCCCCAGCAGCTCATGGATACTGCCCCAGCAGCTCATGGATACTGCCCCAGCTCATGGATTTGCCCCAGCTCATGGATACTGCCCCAGCAGCTCATGGATATACTGCCCCAGCTCATGGATACTGCCCCAGCTCATGGATATGCCCCAGCTCATGGATACTGCCCCAGCTCATGGATATGCCCCAGCTCATGGATATGCCCCAGCTCATGGATATGCCCCAGCACATGGATACTGCCCCAGCTCATGGATATGCCCCAGCAGCTCATGGATATGCCCCAGCAGCTCATGGATACTGCCCCAGCAGCTCATGGATTTGCCCCAGCTCATGGATATGCCCCAGCTCATGGATAATGCCCCAGCTCATGGATACTGCCCCAGCAGCTCATGGATATGCCCCAGCAGCTCATGGATACTGCCCCAGCTCATGGATTTGCCCCAGCTCATGGATATGCCCCAGCTCATGGATATGCCCCAGCAGCTCATGGATATGCCCCACCTCATGGATAATGGCCCAGCACATGGATATGCCCCAGCTCACCTCCTGTGCCGCGTGTTCGCTCCCTCTGAGCGTCCGGCGGCGTGCAGCTTGGGCGCTCACCTGGGGGAGCCACGTGACCAGCCGCGATTGGCTGGTGACGTGTTTCCCCCAGGCGAGCGCCGAAGCTGCATAGCTTCGGACACTCGCAGGGAGTGAACACGTGGCGCAGGGTGAGACACCCGCCCTTAGGGTGACGGTGTCACCCTAAGGGCGGGTGTCACCTGGTGCGGGCCGCACCCCCCGCCCCCACGTAGCGACGCCACTCGGTGTGAGAGAGTCCCCTGCGGTGGCATGGCTTACCTCGTTCTGCTCCTTCCCATGTGACTAACGTCAGCACCAAATACGCAAAGCGTGGTGCCGGTGCGCCGCGTCAGTGTGAAGGAGGAGCTTGGCGGGAGCCGGGAACACTTCTCACTGGCGGAGCCGATAGGAACATCTCGCGCAGCCTGCTGTGTGTACAAGCACTCGAGCAGTCTGCAGCTGCTGCTCATGCAGCCTGCTCGAGTGCTTGTAAACACGCACACACACACAGAAGGCTGCGCGAGATGTTCCGTTCGGCTCCAGCCTGTCCTCCGTCAATTTGTCCCTGCCAGATGATTAGTGGCAGCTTTTTTGCTGCCCCCCTGGAAAGTGCCACCGTAGGCCTAGGCCTTGTTGGCCTAGGCCAAGATACAGCACTGGATGCCTAGAGGGGTGTCAGCTATACTCTCCTGACGAGGCCTAACAAGGCTGAAATGAATGTCGGGGTTGCTGCATCTCTCATGCAAGGATGACGTCCATCCTTGGCATTCAGTACTGGCCGCCCTTTCTGGGTGATTGCATCTGATTTGCAAATGGAGCAGTTGTCCCTTTGATGGCATAATCGAGCTAAAACCTTGTGAGACCTGAACGGGCCCCACCGTAGAGTAGGCCACTAGTGCTGTTATTCTTTCTCAGGACCCTCGCACCCCTCTTTTTGCTTACATAAAAAAAAATATCACAATAAAAACCATCAGTTATCAATCGGAACCCACCGTCCATTATTTCTAGAAAAAGATAAAAGAGAGAGAAGAAGTGACATGTGAGAAAGGGGGTGCCCAAGCCCTCATACAGTAAGATGTTTGTACTGAAAAACCTGTATTGAATACGTTATGATGAAATTTAACACAGATTTCGAATTAGGATTAATACCCTGTTTTGCAATTCACTAAATCATCTTCGATTGCCTTATTTACACTTTTCACGACGAAAATGATTGTTTTTGAGACAACGTTCAAGAAAGAAGAACTACTCAAAATGTATTTATTTATTTTATATACCAGTATAATTGCTTTGGGGGGATTTTTTATTGGCTCTACGGCACAAACACGTATTTATGATTTTTTTATTTGCTTGGTTTTTTTTTAAGATTATCCCCAATCCTGTAGTAACTTCTTCATTTCAGAGACACAGAGAGTACGTGGATTTGACAGCGCAGCCGATTTAGTTTGAACATGACATGTCCCTTCAAAAGATGGACCATCCAATTAAACCCCGCGCTGTGGGAGGTCTGACAATCAGCAGTCCTGCCATCATGTTTCCAGCAGGCAGAGTGTCACCGAAACCCACAATATTCTGACATGATTCAGCGCTATATGGGCGAGTTATAAAGAAAAAAACCCTGTGCGTAACATGTACACTGCCAAAAACAAAACATGAATCAGAAAATAGCAAATTTCAAATGAGAATTGCTGTGGGTTTTTTTTACTTATTATGTAATTTGTGGGGTATCAAATGTAAAAGTCTGGGTGAAAAAAAAACATTTTGTTTCAGTGTAAGGTGTCTATAGATCTATTGAATATATATGTTATGTCCAAGGTCAGAATATAGTCACCACAAGCGCTGACCAGTTAAATCGGTCAACTGTAAATAATGAACATAGAAGAGCACATTCATTCTCACTTTTTATAAACCAATATGCTCCATTTCAGAATAAAAAGAGAGAACATTCTTACCTTGTTTCATGTCATAAAACGAATGACCTGAAAGCTATTTCAGAAGGGCCATATAAACATTTATCAGTAATGTGTCGTATTCCTCCCTGGCATTGAATGATTTACTCCCTTTCACATCTAAAAATAAAATCGCTGTATAATTTAAACCTCTGCCTAGCTAGCTGAGCTCTAAGTTTATTCCTGAAGGAGCGTGTTGGTCGTTTCGGTTAATGGCCGTCCATTACATAAAACACCTGTATTTATTTGCTTTATATGACACAGGCAGTAAATTCATATTTTACATTACTGATAAATGGAGACTGTGAAATAAGACCATGATGAAAAGGATGTTTGACATCACTGGGGGGGCGGGGGGGTGAAAATATAGTTTTTCTTAAAAAATTGCTACATGTGAGACCCTAATGACACAAGGTAAAAGGAAGAAGGAAAATTCCCCAAAAATCAATAAAGTCATACAAAGTAAGCATACTTACTACTTTAGTGTTATAAGTTTGCCTCCTTCAAAGTATACTTACAATAGAGTTTTCTCTGTGATGCCATCAAGACTTTATTGTTAGAAATTACTCATTCAGATGTGATGTCATAGGCACAGGTGATGTTACATATACTTTCTTGTGATACCTATCCTATCAGGAATTCGAAGTAACAGCCACATCATCTCTTTGTGGTTAGGCATGAGTGCAGATAATTCCTAGCCGTAGGGGCTGAATGGTAAAACCCTAGAAGGCTTAATCCAGCCTTTTGTAACTGCACCCCACCTGAGCTGCTGGTTTGCAATGATGCCATAGAATGGTGAAGGATCCCCATCCACAGCAGAATTAAATTCAAATTACTCACCCTGACCAACAAAACCCTCAGTAACGCTGCTCCCCACTACCTGTCCTCACAAATCAACATATACACCACAGCTTGTCCGTTACGATCCAACAGTGACCTGCTCCTTGCATCTTCCTTCATCACCTCCTCACATGCCAAACTGCTGGAGTCTTCTCATGTCGATTCTATGGAATACGCTTTCTCACAATATCAGACTCTCCCCCAATCTGACTTAATTTAAACAGTCCATAAAGACGCTTCTGTATAGGGAAGTCTATCACCAAACTCTGTTACAAAATAGCCAACTGACCCAATAATCGTCCTCCTCACTCTCTGCATAAACATCACTCTCACTTTACAGTCCTCTCCTCCTGTTTCTCACCCCTTCACCCATCTAGATTGTAAATTCCCACGGGAATAAGGTCCTTAATTCCTCCTTTGTCTGTTGGCGATATACCGACTTGTCTTTGTGTTGTATTGTAAAATTGTCTTGTGTTTACCCATTTTACCTTTTGCAGAATGCTCCGGAATGTGTTGGCTATTAACAGATAATACTGTGAGGCAAGGGAGCCCATATATTCTTGAATCCAGGACCCAGGACATACTTGAAAACAAGAGAAATCTCAATGTATCCTTCCTGGTAAAATCCTTCATAAATAATATATATATATATATATATATATATATACACACAGTATACTGTATATATCCTCTGACAAGTCTGGCTGTCATTAGACATCTATTGTGGTTTTTGCATAGAGGCTTACTTACAGATGTGATAATAAGAAATCTATTTGAGAGTGTTGTGGAGTTCTGAGAGAAGCACTTGTGATGACAGTTCTGTTCACAACAAAGGGTTGCGTTTCATGAGACACTCTTGACAAAAAAAAAAAAATTCAAGCTCGTATAAGGCTGATCTAGTAAAAAGAGAAGTCCTGCTTACTTTTCCTTTTTAAAGAAATTGCGATAAGAGTTCAAAATTTATGTGTATTCCACTGCAACGCACCCAGTCTGATCCACCCTCTTGACACCTCCCTGCATTCCTGTTCATATTCAATCCCACACTTCTCATGGAGGTACACTGAGGACACACATAGAAAATATGCAAAATTATATGTAGCGGAGACTTCTTGAACTGTGTGTGTGTGTGGATTATTGTGTTTCTCACTGTGGCCCAGGCTTGGACAGAGACATGCAGCCTTTCACCGCTGTGGGGGAATTTCCCCCCTCCCTTCCCTGTCTCTTCATTGGCAAAAGGAAGTTGTTTAAGACAGGAAGACTGAAAGGATTGCAAAGGATTTTGGAACATGTAGTTTCAAATACAGAGAGCCTAATGCAATGATACAGGAAGAAAACTACACCTCCCAGGAGGGAGAAGAGGCGCCCACGTTTTCCAGGGAACGAAGAGCACGTGCAGAGCAGAGAGAAGCCAGAGAAAGGGCAAGACTGACAGGGTAGACGGTCCTGTGTTGTGGATCGTGCATTCAGTGGTCATGTGTTCACCGGAGGAGAGATCCGGCTGCCCTTGTGTTACCAGTGCCAGAGAGGGTGAGGCGAACGGCGTGGATGGTCCTGTTTGGCTGATCGTGCTTTCAGCTGTCCTCGTACATCCAGTGGAGAAGAGATCCGGTTGTCCTTGTGTGTTTCCAGCACTAGAGATAGCGATCGAGCTACCGTCCAGCGGGGAAGGAGTTAGTGTATTTAACGGAGAGAGGTGAGAGGTATTCGGCTGCCCTGCGTGAGTTGAGATTGCTAAATTTATTGTCCGGCCTAGTTCTATTGCCCACGCAGCTCTATCTAGAGGGAGGTTCGCTGCAGTTACAAATCTTGTTACCCTGTGACACTTTACAAAGATTTCTTTCTCACATTGTGGAGTACAAATATGGTTTTGCATTAAAGGTACCCAACGACAGAATCCAAAGGGCCCCAACGCTAGCAGACCCGAGAGTTTGTGTAGTTCCCACTGGCCAGTGGTTAGGTAGAAATTATAAAGGTTTGATAGGTTACTGATATCGGTTACGTCAATTATAGTCTATAATTGAACCGCACTGAAATATTGCAAAGCATACTGTCTCGTTCATTCGTCATTGTGTTGAATAGTGATGGTAAATTAACCCATTCGATATTGTTATAATGTTGATCACTTTGTCCTACAAAGGGGCTGTTCTCCAGTTCTAATAAACCCCTTTTTTATTTTTAGTATAATCTTGTCTTGGTGTTACTTGGCGCCGGAGGTGGGTAATCACTGGAGTGAGACAGAAGACCCGTTAAATATAGTGCCATCAAATCTTCGCCCAGTCTAAAGTCCCTTAAGAGCTCCCTATTAACATACCTCAATAAGGAATGCATCTGTAAACATGTAACATAGTGACTATATTTCCTACATATTTATTTTCTGTTAATCTGTATATTTGTTTTGTGTTAATATCTTGCATTTTACTACTTTGTATTTCTGTAACAATGTTCTTGAACCCAGGACATACTTGAAAACAAGAGAAATCTCAATGTATCCTTCATGGTAAAATCCTTTATAAATAAATAAAAATGAAATAGCGGCTCTCGTGGGTGTAGCGCTACATATATATACAAGTATTGCATAATTCTCTCACAAACACCGTTCAGTGTATAAGTGTATACAGAGTAGCACACACTGTCTATCAGTGTGTAATACATGTCATATGTGTAGAAAACCAAAGGATATTTGGCAACACAAAAAAGTCCACATATGTCCATATCTGACACATCCACGCACATACAGTAAGAAAAAAACCTTGGAATAATTAAAATGATTACATCTAACAGCTCTGCTGGTTCTTGATGTATTGATTTGTTTAGTGTAGGATTCAGATATTCCTGTGATAATCATACTTTTTTTTACTTTATGTTCTCTCTTAAGTTTATAATGAACTTTGTCATAATTTAAATTAACATTTTTGGAATTTGTTTGTAACTCTCCTTAACCCTTCCTCCTTCCATGCTCCCTTCAACATTCATTTCAATAAACATTGAATATGGAAAATAAAATACTTACGAATAAGATGGATTGTTCACCTATACTCTGAAACCTTTTTTGTATATAACCAAACACTTTGTTATATTGGGTATAGTGTAAGGACTCTGTCGATGCAGCCCGTGTTTTCAAACTGAAGCCGTGCAAAGACCAGGAAGTGGCTAAGCCAATCAGTAACTACTATAAAAGATATATGATGTGTAATACTCTACGTTTATGAGATCTAGAATATATTTATACAAAATTCTTTTGCGCTTTTGGACCAATTGTGGATGTTTCTATTGCAATTCCCTGAGAGGGTATTTTGCATTCTTCTGAAAATAGCAGCATATTAATATAGTATTTGGATTTTTATAATTTAGGGTGCTAACTGATCACAACACACCCGTGGGATACTTACAGGAACTATTGGGGTCTACAGAGGCAGAGCATATCCCAATTACCACTGCACAGCAGAGACAGATATGTTAGATTAAATCGGATGTAGGAATGTGACCCAATTCATTTTACAAATACGAAAAGACTAACGGTACTATACAGTCATTTTTAGCAAATTATAACGAACTATTGTATTATATTCACAGGCCTGTCTCTAAAAGTCTGTAATATTCCTGCTGTGAAGCTCTTTATGCGGTTTATCATTTAGGCCAACAGTGGAGATCTATGATTTTATGTAATAAAAAAAAAAGTGTGAAAGGTTTACAGAAAGCCATGTATAATGTAAGGAACTGATTTCATAAAATTACATACAAAATCATGTGATTTCTTTTAAAAAAGGAAAACCATTAATGCAATATAAAAATCCTTAGACTGCCTAGCATAGATTCCTCCTGTTCGGAGTCACAGAACGTTGCGAGCCTCAAACTACTGCTTATATGATAGCACCACCTATGTCTGAATATCCAAAAACAATCTGCTTTCCTTGTTTCATTGGGATACAATATTTATTTATTTATTTATTTATATATAAAGGGTTTTACCAGGAAGGATACATTGATATTTCTCTCGTTATCAAGTACAGGGGGGCAAAAAAGTATTTAGTCAGCCACCAATTGTGCAGGTTCTCCCACTTCAAAAGATGAAAGAGGCCTGTAATTATCATCATAGGTAACTTCAACTATGAGAGACAAAATGAAAAAAAAATCACATTGTCTGATTTTTAAAGAATTTATTTGCAAATTATGGTGGAAAATAAGTATTTGATCACCTACAGTACAAACAAGCAAGATTTCTGGCTCTCACAGACCTGTAACGTCCTCCACTTGTTACCTGTATGAACTTGTTATCAGTATAAAACACACCTGTCCACAACCTCAAACAGACACACTCCAAACTCCACTATGGTCAAGACCAAAGAGCTGTCGAAGGACACCAGAAACAAAATTGTAGACCTGCACCAGGCTGGGAAGACTGAATCTGCAATAGGCAAGCAGCTTGGTGTGAAGAAATCAACTGTGGGAGCAATCATTAGAAAATGGAAGACATACAAGACCACTGATAATCTCCATCGATCTGGGGCTCCACGCAAGATCTCACCTCAGTGAATGACCTGCAGAGAGCTGGGACCAAAGTAACAAAGGCTACCATCAGTAACACACTACACCGCCAGGGACTCAAATCCTCCAGTGCCAGACGTGTCCCCCTGCTTAAGGCTAGGGTCGGACAAAAGCATTTTTAACGTGCGTTTAACCGCACGAAATCACGGCCGTGCTAGCAGCAAATTACGTCCAATGCTGGGTAACATACGAAGAACGGCCGCACGAAAGTTCGTCCGCGCAACGCAAGTGGCAAACGAACGCATTTTTTCTAGAACGTCAAACCGCTACTACTGACGTACAGAGTGCGCTGCGTCCGCATAGCGGCGTGTTTGCGTGATTGGGAGACGTCAGACGCTGCACACGTCCGGCCAACATAACGTCCAGACGCAAAAAGGGTTTTATTGATGATCCGTACAAAATCACGGACGAAAATGCGCATCGTATGACCGCTATCGCGTATTCCGTGAAAAAAATACGTCCATTCGTTCGAACGCACTTTTTCTCGGACAACGCGAAAAATGCGTTAGTCTGACCCTAGCCTTAGGCTGGGGTCAGACGAGCGCAATGTTAACGTCCGTGTTGCCGCACATAAGTACGTCCGTGATAGCATACAATTGTGTTAAATTGAGCCCCACACACGAAGTACGTCCGCACAGAAGTGCGGGGGCTGACAGACGCTGCAAACGGACGCAGGTTAGGCGAGAACGTAATACTGCTAGAACGGACGTGCGGAGTGCGCCACGTCCACAACGTCTGCATAGCTTTGTGTGTGAGTGATGGAGCATGGTCAGACGGACTGCATTTATACGTCCAGCATTTTTGACGGACAGAATGTTTTTTCATTGTAATTTATTTTTCCCTCCTACATCCGTCAAAAAATAACTTCAGTGAAAAAACAGACTGTGTGACCACTACTGCGTCATCCGTACTGACGATGTCTGTACTGCACGGACGTACAGTCCGTAGAAATCACGCTCGTCTGACCCTAGCCTCAGCCAGTACATGTCCGGGCCCGTCTGAAGTTTGCTAGAGAGCATTTGGATGATCATATGGTCAGATGGAAGCAAAGTAGAACTTTTTGGTAAAAACTCAACTCATCGTGTTTGGAGGAGAGAGAATGCGGAGTTGCATCCAAAGAACACCATACCTACTGTAAAGCATGGTGGCGGAAACATCATGCTTTGGGGCTGTTTATCTGCAAAGGGACCAGGATGACTGATACGTGTAAAGGGAAGAATGAATAGGGCCATGTATCGTGAGATTTTGAGTGAAAACCTCCTTCCATCAGCAAGGGCATTGAAGATGAAACGTGGCTGGGTCTTTCAGCAGGACAATGATCCCAAACACACCGCCCGGGCAACAAAGGCGTGGCTTCGTAAGAAGCATATCAAGGTCCTGGAGTGGCTTAGCCAGTCACCAGATCTCAACCCCATAGAAAACCTTTGGAGGGAGTTGAAGGTCCATGTTGCCCAGCGACAGCCCCAAAACCTCACTGCTCTAGAGGAGATCTGCATTGAGGAATGGGCAAAAATACCAGCAAAAGTGTGTGAAGACTTACAGAAAACGTTTGACCACTGTCATTGCCAACAAAGGATATATAACAAAGTATTGAGATGGACTTTTGATATTGACCAAATACTTATTTTCCACCATAATTTGCAAATAAATTCTTTAAAAATCAGACAGTGATTTTCTGGATTTTTTTTTCTCATTTTGTCTCTCATAGTTGAAGTGTACCTATGATGACAATTACAGGCCTCTCTCATCTTTGTAAGTGGGAGAACCTGCACAATTGGTGGCTGACTAAATACTTTTTCGCCCCACTGTATGTCCTGGGTTCAAGAACAATCATGGAGGATAAAATACAATTCTATGAATCAGTGCTTTAAAATATGAATTTTATAGAAACCATCTAAAACGATAAACACTATTACTAACAGTTTAATATGAATAAAGTAATCTAAGGAAATTCATAAATGGAAAATAAAATGGAAGATTTGGAGATTTTCTTTCAATCTGACAAAATTCCACAAACAAAAGCAATTCTCTGATCAACTACCTACAACTTCCTGTTTAAACAACAAACAGCAAAAACGATCTGATTAAGCAATGCGACCATTTTTATTGAACGGAAGAACAAAAAAAAAAATTTGAGTTCAAAAAATTTATATGATCAAGTCCTGGATGAAATTCTTAAAGTGGAACGAAAAAGAGCCCCCTAATTAAAGTGCAGGTCTTTATCAATTATTATTTTTCACCTCGGATTGCTACAGATAGTTGCATCGGTACCTTGTTTAACATGAGGCACAATAAGGCTAGGGTCAAACGAAAGCATTTTTACACGCGAACGTAAAAAAGTGCGTCCGAACGCATTGACGTATTTTTTCACGGAATAGGCGAAAACGGTCATACGATGCGCATTTTCGTGCGTGATGTTTTACGGATCCAAACCAGGAAACTTTTTGCGTCTGGACGTTATGTTGGCCGGACACGAGCAGGGTCTGACGTCTCCAAATCACACACACACACCGCTATGCCGCTGCAGCGCACTCTGTACGTCCGTACTAGCGGTTCAGCGTTCTCAAAAAAATGCGTTCATTTTCCACTTGCGTTGCACGGCCGGACTTTCGTGCGACCGTACTTCGTATATTGGCTGTCATTGCCCGTCATTTGCTGCTAGTGCGGCCGTGATTAAGTGCGCCAGAACGCACGTTAAAAATGCGCTGGTCTGACCCCAGCCTAAGAAGGTCCAAAAGTGACAGAAAAAGAATATGAAGGCTTAGCTACAGCTAAAGGCATCCGATAGTATTAATATATACATAATAATCACTGCCGTGAGTGTCCCATTAATAATATAAAACACATACCTGCAAGTGTTCCTGTGATAATGCTTGTAAGAAAACCCTATTAAAAACAAACAAAAAGATATTCATGCTCTGACATGTATCTTTTGTATTAACACAAACAAATATCAGTGCAAAATGTAATGTACATGAATTCATAAAATATACAATATATTCCAGAATCAACAGCCGTGCGTCCCCTGTAGATAAATTTTGATAGTAATAAAATATAATTTAAAACAATTAAAATTGTTTTTTGTACTATAACGTCTATGTGTACTATATACAAAGGCATATGTGCGTAGGTCTTACCGTGGGCTTTTTTTTAGGGCCTCTCCAGTTAACCTGGTCATGTGGGAGCCGCCATATTTAAAATACACCTAAGGCTAGGGACAGATGAGCGCATTTTCTGCGGCCACCGTCAAAATGTACGTCGATGCGTGCGCACGCATTTTTTCACGGAATACGCTTAAGTGGTCAGACGATGCGCAATTCTGGACGTATTTCATGACGATGGGGTGAAAAGAAGTCTAGGGAAATCCGGCTGTTTGAACGTTATGTTGGCCGCACACTAGCAGCGTCTGACGTCTCCTAATCACGCACACACGCTGCTATGCGGCCGCAGCGCACTCAGTACGTCAGTACCAGCGGTTTAACGTTCTCGAAAAAATGCGTTCATTTTCCACTTGCGTTGCGCGGCCGGACTTTTGTGCGACCGTACTTCGTATATTGGCTGTCATTGCCCGTCATCTGCTGCTAGTGCGGCCGTGATTATGTGCGCCAGAACGCGCGTTCGCACTGCCTCAGTCTGACCCTAGCCTTACACACCCACGATTAGCTGCACCTATTTGATAGGAAATCACTGGATATATAAATAAATAAATATATATATATATGTGTGTGTGTGTGTGTTTTTGGTAATACGTATATTGGAGAACTGGGCAAATTCCGAAGAAAGATTTGCTATACCTCACTTCTGGTGGCATGCCAACGGAATGAGTGACAGCTGTGAGCAGAAAAAACATCCTACAAGACAGTCATCCACTCAATCTTCACAGCTGATTGACTGCCAGCATGTAGCAAAAGGAGGAACTGGTCACATCAGAGTATGTAACAAACAGGAGTAGAGTTTATTGGAAGAAACGCCACATTTCTGTCCTCTCCAAAGACTTTTATGAAACATGAAGGGCTGTCAACAATCCAAGAAATGAGTCATGTTGTCACAGCAAAAGTCTATTTGCATAGGACTGTGCAATGATTCTCATTAAGTGACATCCACAGAGGACCATGGCGGCACTGGAACGGAGTAAGTAGCGGTGAGTGATAGCTCATCAAGTGATGAGATCTTGCATTGGTCAAAGATTTCTTGGTGGGACATGGTTAAGAAAAAGTGAACCTGTCATTGAGAAGTTCCCTAAGTTCTATCAAACTAGACATCACAAACAAGCATTTGTTATCTGGCCCAGTGGTTTTATTATAGTAGGTAGGCATGCATCAGGTGTGTCTAATGTGCTGCAACAGAAACTACAGCAGCTAATGAATAAACCTGTCAGTCAAGTTCTGTAACATTTTAGGACCCTATTCCAAATGAAATGTTGAACCAACAGCTCAGGCCGCAGTCACACCATGAACAGCTTGAGCCACCATCACCACCTAGTGGAATGCTGCAACTCCTTACACTAAAACGTCTCCTATACGATTTAATGGTGCTGATAATTTGTAGCTAAAATTCTAAGGTTGAGATGGCATTCTGTAAAGAATATGGTCTCAACACTAGGGTCTAACGCTTTAAAATAAATCCATATAAAAAAAATAAATTAACTATGATCCCCTCCTCCAGTCGTGTGCAGTGGATCAATGTGAGCAAATCATTCCCAGTGATGGTCGTGTTCCATGTCTCCAGTGTGACCCTGTATATGCAGGCTCTCACATGGTGGGGCTTTGCTTCATGGGGTCCCGTGGATTCTGGAAACTGATCCCAGTAGCAAGACATTGTGCCGCTGCCAGCATTTACAAGCTGCTCAGAATTATTGCAAACTCAAACTGCTGGAACAGCAGCTCAGTCAGAATAGAGAGAGACGTTAAGAGCAGAAGAGTCAGACGAGTGCACTATGTATGCCCGTACTGACGTGCTTTCCAACGCAGCGCTGTGACGACAGGGCTGCAAAGCGCGATCCTTCATAGGAGGATCATGCCTTGCAGTGCTGAGCGCACTAACTGCACTCAGTGAGGTGGCTGCATGGGTGTCAGAGTGGAAGGAACGTCTGTTCACAGATGTTCCTTCCACTGAAAAGAAAAAAAAACGTCTGACACTGGCCTAATAGTGAGCCACCAATGGCTCTTGCAAATTTATCCATTAGAGCAGTGGTTCTCAACACCGTTCTCCAAGTGCCCTTAACAGGCAAGGTTTTCCAGATTGGATTTGCTGCTCAGTGATTGCAGGATTCGGTCTGCATTTCCTCAAGGTGATCCTTAAAACCTGGCCTGTTAGTGGAACCTGAGAACCAGGGTTGGGAAACACTGAATTCCGAGCATCTCTCCAGTAAGTGTCCTTGGGCAAGACATCCAACGGTACATACGCGCCACCCAGGACATACTTGAAAACGAGAGAAATCTTAATGTATCCTTCCTGGTAAAATATTATATATATATATATATATATATATTTTTAATTATATAGATTAGTAGAGGACCGCTATTAGTGGCTCAGTTGCAATAGGTAGAACGCTTAAGTTTCTCATGTCCATTAGTGAATAAAGACTATAGAATAGAAACATGAAGCGGTGTTCCAGTGGCTTTGGGGTGCTCCTGCAAATTAAAATTAGGCATTTTCTAACGCGTACAATAAAATAAAAAAATAACACGGGATTGGATTATCATTTTAAAAATCACAATGTCAATCTGGAAACCGATTCGCATAAAAGGGGAAGAAAACCTTCCACAGAATTTGGATAAAGAATCTGAATGCGAATCATGCTGTTTGTTTCAGTGGTTCCAAGAAAAAAAAAAAAAAAAAAACTACCAATGCCAATTCTGTAAACTTTTTAAAAGCCTCAAGCTCTGAAGCTGGCAGACAGGGGGTTAAGCATTTTGACTAAGGCTTGAATGGCTGACGCTAGTCAATCAGGTGACATGGGTTTGTCTTCCCTGGTAGATCACTGCAGCATCCTGAATCCAGCTCCTGCATCCCTCTGTTGCCATGGGCTGCGCTGGTTGCTATGGGTTACTGGTCCCAGGCCAATGTTCCATCCCATCTGCACATCCATCGCTGCGACTGCCACAGCCTGGGGACTGAGAGCCTGCCGAGCTGATACAGAGTGCTGCATTCCCACTCAGGTAAGCGCATGGAACAGGAAACACGGAGGGGTAGGAGTATTAAAAACTAGGGGGCGAGTGTAAGGGGTGACACCGTTATGCTACAAGAGATCACACAGGAATTGTAGAGCAACCCAAACAGCTTGCTATTAGGAGGAAATTCATTTGCATGTAGAGACCAATTAAATAGTTTGAAAACGAGGGAAGACCCAAAAAAAAAAAACTTTAACAAAATCTCTGAACTTCCAGATTTCAGGCAGTCCATGGGTGCAAGGTTAAATGGGGCTGGGTACCGCAAGAGGACTTTTCTAAAAGGAATATATATATATATATATTAATGCCCATATTCCAGTGCTTGAAAAATGTAGGCCATCCAGGGGGGGGCCCCAAACACAAAACCACCACACACCATGTGGTAGGGAGTTCAAGTGTTAGCCATTCGGAAACTAAGTGTTAAATTTAGACATTAACCAAGAGCAGAGATTTCTGCCTTTAATATTATTTTCCACCATTAATTACATTGGATTATTTTAATTTTTGATTAACAGACGTCGTTTCACTGCCTAGATTATTCCCAATTAGAGGTCAATCCTAAATTCCCGACTTTATTATACTAAAGTGTTTTATCATCAGGGGGATCATTTGATGTGTGGATGTTCAGTGGATATATTGGAGAGAACAACTTTTCATATTCCAAAAAGGGACAATGAATAACACCAAAAAAATTTTTTTTTAATGAATCAGACATTTATTAGAACTTTGCACAAAACGTTTTAGAATAAAGCAAACTAAACATTGTAACAATGAATTCGGAGGGAGGACCCCGCAAAGAGGCCATTCTACATTTTAATCAACACTACAAAATTGCTTTTAGCTTGCGCAAAAACTAACAATGTATGAACGTTTTATCTTTCTGTAACACGTACAAGTCTTCACATTGAGGTAGAGCTGGCCTGCTAGAAACCATAGAGAAAAAAACAACGAGAACATAAGCATACAGTAAATGTAAAGGAGTTGTGTGAAGTATAGAAAAATATGAACGCTTTTTAAATAGGATTTACCAATAAAATCTATAAAAATGTATTTAAAAAAAGTTTGTTCATAATCCATTCCTGTAGTTATTCTCATGTTGTCACTAATGAAAAATAAGTCCAGTGAGAGACAAAAAAAATAAAATAAATAAGGGGTGGAGCTTTTGTTCTAAATAAAAAAGTGAGAAATGTAAGAAGTACAAAAATGTGTTTATTGACCTGTTATTTTGGCAATTGTGCAACAAGACAAAAAAAAAAAAAAAATTATACGATACATTCTTCACATACCAATACCGGATTCTTAAATTCAAGTAAAGAAAAGTGCAACTATAGGACGGAAAAAAAAAAAAAGTGGAAAATGCAATATCAGATCTATGTCATAGTGCAATGAACATGCACTTTGGGGTCTTATATGCCATCCATTCTCGTGGAGCTGCTTCAACAATCAGTCTGCATGTCGGTCTTCTAGCGTTCGAGTCACAGGATTCTGTCCCCACTTTTTCCTCAGTCTTTGATGAACTGTGGGAAAGACATAGGGGTATTAGATGGAGGTATAGCAGGAGGGAGGGGGTATGAAGGGGAGGGGGAAGGGGTGCACAAAACAAGGAAATTGGTTTTCACAACACACTCAAGGCCTGAGTAGCAGAGGAGAACTTTAATTATCTCCAGTCAAAGAGAGACAGGAAATTTGGACTTTTAATTAGCCATTTGGAGGGTGGTTAGGTTTTTTTTTTTTTTTTAAAGCTAGATAATTTAAAACGCGAATAATTCAAGTCTGACTAAATGAAATTCACATAATCAGAATGCAGATAATTGAATTTCTACTGCATCCATTAATTCGGCGTGGAGGTGTGCAAGGACTCTTATGAGAAGCTGTCACAGCTCAATAAAATCTCAGTCAATTAATTTTTTCATTATCCAAGTATTAGGCCAACAACACAAAAGAAAGCAAGGCTAACACACACACACACACACACACAACCTTTCAGGACACACATAATTCTTCATTTTCTTCCACAGGAAATCGTCGGTTTGAGGAGGCAAACTTTTGGATGGCTTCTGTAACAGTGTATGTAGTCTGTCCAGACGCACAGGCTTCCATTTCTTCTGGACTCAGCTGGGTTTGCAGGAAGAGGTGCAGCCGGCTGTCTGACAGGACGACTGGGCTCTGCACAACCCTGAGGAACAAAGGAGGATACAATAATCATGACAGGGATGTACTAGAACACCGACACCATCACTTATTAGAATCGTAGGGGTGTCCTGACATCTTCTATGCCCTTCCACAACGAAACAGAAACAAGGCTACAACAAAATAAATGTTGCAGAGTTAACTCTAATCAATAGAACAATCTATTCACGTCAGACACGTCGCTGCGCATCTTCCTCACGGGAAACCAGTATAGAGAGGCAGTTGATGGAAATTTGGCAATTCCTAATTACAAGCAAACAATAAAAACGCCATGTATTTGTGCCAACAAAAATTTATGCAATTTTTTTGCGCATGCTCAGAGCTTGAGTTAAGCAAAATTATTTGTGTTAGACAAAGATTTTTGTTGAGTGATTAGAAGGAATCATAGTAAATGCAGAAGGTTTTAAAACTTCACAACCGGTTTAATAAAATGTGAAAGGTTACCTCGCAATTTCAAATTCTAACCAAATTCAAAATTTGGTGTGCAAACATTTGTATTTTACAGATACCCATCGACTATGGAGGCACTGAAGGTCTTTAATCAAGTTCAACTACAAACTGAAAAAGGCTGGAGAACCACACATGAAACACCCAGCGATCAGAATTCAAAAAGTTCAATACCTGCATGTTGATTACAAACACATATCACCGTGCAGGCTGCCATGTTGCTAATCTAGGCACACAGCTTGCTCACTAGTAGACTAGATTTATGCCAATCAAGCCGCAACTTCTGTTGAACAGATGACAAGGATAGGAGATAAATACTAAATCTACTTGGTCTTAATGTAACAGGATTGCATAAAAACAGGTCCAAGCAGTAACCTGTAAAAAAGGTCTATACACTGGAGACTCAAGCTTATTTAGGCTGATCTGTAACATAGAAAGTGCACCTTAGCAATAGATATAGATCGTGCTGAAGTGGTGTGATTCTACAGGGAATAGGAGAGCCAAAGGATTCTTATGGGAAACGACCTTAATTTCTGGTTTTACAAAAAAAAAAAAAAAAAAAAAAAAACCACAAACCACCATGGTCAGAAACTGGGTGTTTATTTTGAAGTATGATTTTTTAAAAATCATACTTCAAAATAAACACCCAGTTTCTGACCATGGTGGTTTGTATATTTTTTTTTTTTTTTTTTTTTTAAAAATCATACAGAAAGAAATATTTGGGAATATTTCCAGTGTATTCCTTACTGTAATAACCTACTTGACAGGCAGATGGTGCCATCTACTGTCCAAATTGAGTTACATTACCTTCAGCTGCAACTAGTGGTTCCCTGCTGTGGCTGCTGAAAGCCTGATTTAAAAAAAACAAAAAAAAAAAAAACACGACTGAAGCATGCCCTGACCTAACAGTTTCAGGACCTCGGCATTATGCCCACAGGGCACCTTCTGCAGCTCAAAAGCAAACAATTAGCTTGCTGCAGTCCTTCAGATTGAGATAACTCCATATCAGTACCCGATTGTGCCTTTGAAGTCCTGAGTTAGCTCGATACCGGCAGTTAATGAGTTCAGGTAAGTGAACTCTGTCACACGTACAGTTGTGTTCAAAATTATTTCAACCCCCACTGAAATTGAGTGTTTTGGCCAGTTTGACATTGATTTAAATTGTAAGCAAGGTGACTGATCAAAATCAAAGAAGCACGTGTAGGTCAGACAAATATAACATAACCAAAAATGTCTTTTCTGTGCTCACATCATTATCAGTTTTATTCAACCCCCAAGTGACATTCAATCTTTTTTAAACGTGAAGCATAGCTTGACACAAGTGTCTTGCAGCGATCTACGGGCATCTTCGCCCATTCGTCATGGGCAAAAGCCTCCAGTTCAGTCACATTCTTAGGCTTGCGCACTGCAACGGCTTTCTTTAAGTCCCACCAGAGGTTCTCAATCGGATTTAAATCAGGTGACTGCGATGGTCACTCCAAAATGTTCCAGCCTTTAATCTGCAACCATGCTCTAGTGGACTTGGAGGTATGCTTGGGATCATTGTCCTGTTGAAAGGTCCAACGTCTCCCAAGCCTCAGGTTTGTGACGGACTGCATCACATTGTCATCCAATATCTCCTGGTACTGAAGAGAATTCATGGTACCTTGCACACGCTGAAGCAAAACAGCCCCAAAGCATGATTGACCCCCCGCCATGCTTCACAGTAGGCAAGGTGTTCTTTTCTTCATAGGCCTTGTTCTTCCTCCTCCAAACATAACATTGATCCATGGGCCCAAACAGTTCTAATTTTGTTTCATCAGTCCACAGAACACTATCCCAAAACTTCTGTGGTTTGTCCACATGACTTTTGGCATACTGCAGTCGACACTTCTTATTCTTTGGAGACAGCAAGGGGGTGCGCCTGGGAGTTCTGGCATGGAGGCCTTCATTATGCAGTGTGCGCCGTATTGTCTGAGCTGAAACTTCAGTACCCACATCTCACAAATCTTTTCTCAGTTCCTCCGCAGTCACACGGGGACTTTTCTCCACTCTACGCTTCAGGTAGCGCACAGCAGTCGAAGTCAGCATCTTCTTTCTGCCACGACCAGGTAGCGTTTCAACAGTGCCCTTTGCCTTGAATTTGCGAATGATGCTTCCTATGGTCTCTCTTGGTATGTATGTTTAACATCTTTGCAATCTTCTTATAGCCATTGCCCTTCCTGTGAAGAGTAATCACCTCTTCTCTTGTCTTCCTGGACCATTCTCTTGACTTCATGTTTGTAACCACACCAGTAAATGTCTAGAAGGAGCTGAGTATCAGTCATTTTAAAGCTGCCTAATTGGTGCTTATTATGCTTTATTGCTGCTCCGTGACATCCACAGGTGTTTTCAATACCTGATTGAAAACACTTGAATGAACCTCTGTTCTTCAGAGTGGTAGTCTTTAAGGGGTTGAATAATTGTGTCAATGAAGAATTCACAAAAGAAACATTTACTACTGTATTACAAAACCAATTGATGTCATTTTAGTTGCATATGGTTCTTTAAAAAGTCCTTGTAGGATTTCATTCTGAATACAATTACAAATGTACACTGAATTCCCTAAAACCCTTTACAGCATTGGGGTTGAATAATTTTGAACACAACTGTACGTCCCAATCACATGATAAACTACAGACTTTGAGGAGCGGTTGTTCCCTACATGTTGACAATAAAAATACAGAAATTGACAGAGCATTTGTGATGTCAAAACCAGGTGCCATTGACCCAACATCCGTTTCTTGGGTTTGCAACAATACACCATGGTGACAGTAGGGAGAGGGTCGGCAATAACTGGTTTACTCATGTTATTGTCAATAATGTACCAGGGATGACGCTTCACAAACCACTGATAGTTTGCTTGGAATAAAGGTTCTCCTAGGAGAGGGCTGTATCCATCATGCAAATTTATACAGGAGCAAGTGATCACAGCCGTAGTGGTTTCTGAAGAATAATTCTTCTGTCACCTTAACTGCAGCGCAATTTATACGTCCTTCAAATAAATATCTACAGTGCCACATAATAACAAACAGTCTCTTTAAAAAGAAGTACACGCAAAGCCAGAGTTAAATCATTCTAACAGCCGAGCGCGCCCGTGAATCACCGGGAGGACAGGAAGAATTGAGGCTGGAGTGTCGGCAGCGGGAAGGCAACCCAAGAGCGAAAAGGATGTCATTTACCGGCCAAGATTATTCAACACCAATACCCAGGGTACACATAAATTGCGACAATATACTAAGTGCATCTTTGCAGATTTGAAGATGAACTGTGCTAAAACAAAACTCAGATTTTGAGAGTGGGTGGTACAACAACAAAAATAAAATCTGAAGTTTGTAAACAAAGGGGTCTGAATTAAAACAACCACTGCCACCCACCCTGTGCAATCATAGATAATGTGTGAAGTCCCTACCCTTAAGACTTTTTCAAAGGCTCCCAAAGAATCCACAAAAGGGGAGGGGTCTGCTTATCTCCTCACCCAATAATTTTTTTTTTTTTTAAAAAAAGTTGTTTTAATAAAAGTACACTTTGTATACACAGTCTTAAGAAGTTGCATTTAAATCGGCAGTTGAAATTGTTTGGAAGGAACGCAAATATTTGAATTTAAATTAGGAACTTTGGTTTCTCTTAGGAACAGTATAAAAGTGTGATATTAAAGTAGCAATTACTTACACTTCACGAGTGCCTAGGCAGACAACTAGTGCTTGGAGTGTTGCCCCCGGCACCACGTTCCATTTTTATCCTTACCAACACTTTCTGGATGTATTAAATCTGGTTAGCTAAAAAGCAACCACGCTTATGAACTGGTTAATGTGTCCACGCAAGACAAGACAAAAATCAGCAACAAGAAAAAAAAAAAAAAAAGTGGGGGGGGGGGTGGTTGGAGGTCAGCAGCCCCAGACGGACTGCAAAATAAATTCCGAAGAAGAGTTTGCTCAGTAATGCAAGTAAGGAGTGGGACGGTGCTGGGGGAGTGTATTGGCCAAAAACAGGAGGGCAAAGCTAAGGGAAAAAAATTTAAATTCTGAAAAGTCTAAACACAACCGTTGAGTCAAAATACATATTGCCAAAATTTGGTTAGAAATGTGAGTCATGGTTGCACACCAGTGATTACCAGGAGGATATGACTAAAGCACTTCCTTTCCAGACGCATTTCTTTTTACCCCATATTGGATGGATACCCTAGGTCTCAAGTAGATTTTCTGAGGATATCACATGGTCAAATAGTGGCAGATCTCTGGAAGTTTGGAAGAGAAACTAGTTCCTACAGGAACACTAAAAAGAGGAATAGTAACCGTGACTGTGGGAATGGAACAAGGAACAAAATTATAAAAAAGTGCATTGGTCACAGTTTCCAGTTAATTCAACATTTAAAAATAAAAGATTAAATCATATTCTATGACCTGGTCGTCTTGTACAAAGCGCATATTGTGGAAGCAGACGTGTCCTCATTGAACACAGATAGATTACCCAGCATGGGCACTCAATGGTGCATGACATAGGGATTTGTGGACTCGGTTGAAAAATCTGCATTTCTGACTCAAGAGAACCAAAAAGGGCCACCCTGCCAAAAAAAAGAAGCCTGCAGACACGGTGAGGATGTGTTGTAGGGGGTCTGGAAATTCATGCATGTGCCTTTGATACAACAGGTGTCAAAAGATAGAGCTTGGGTTTGTGATGAGTGCGTCAAGGCGTTACAATTTTAGGAGCCACATAGAACACCAAGATAAGCCTCATCCAAACCCCTTTATGGCAATCACTGCTAGAAAAGGAACAGGTCTGTGGGATTGATAATAGAGTTAATGTCTACTTAACCTATACTCCACCAGAGACTGACGCGGAGCTCTGGTGCCCTCTATTGAGCATTTGTAGTACTCAGAAAAGAGGTTAAATAAAAATTTAGACATAGCAAGTGATTATAGAGTCTACAAAATATACTGCACTTTAGCAGCATTTTCTTTAACATGTATACATTTTCATACACCAAGGCAATGCATCTTCTCCAGAATATACACCTCTTTGATAGGTCGCATGGAGCAGAAATCGATGCTTGCATTGCTGTCTAGCTTCCAATTATTTATTTTAAAGTATTTTACTAGGAAGGACACATTGAGATTTCTCGCATTTTAAGACACTCAAGCGCGTCCCTTCGGTTTAATGGTTGTATTTATCTTTGGAGGTCTCTGCACAAGGTGATCAGCTTTGTGCTTTTTTTATTGCAGTAGTGCCCATCTGGCAAGGCACATACACGTCAGTGATTACCAGACTTTTACAGCCCGCTGCCCCCTTTGTTCCATAAATTTACTATAGCGCCCCCATATGGACCTCTGGCAACACTTGTTAAAGTCACAGCTTCCACTGTAAAACATTTATAATAAGAACCATGAAAACAAATTCTATTCTTTGACGCTTTGATGTGTATGAAGCGTATGTGCCGACTGCAGACCCTTCACTTTCTGAAGTTAAAGGATATTCCTGCCACAGATTTCTGAGAAAGCGACAGCCGTTTTACAAGTTAATATTTTTTGCATTGAACTTTCAGTAGGGTTTATGTGTAGACTAACACGCTGAATGCAACTTTCTGCCCATTCCTGATCTACATAGAATTTACCTGTTCCATCAATTCTGATTTTACTCAAATTCACGGAGCAGAGTAGTAAGGCCCCGTTCACACTGCAATTTAACGTGCGGATTTTGCCACGAAATTGCTTCAAAATCTGCACGATGTCGCATCTACAATGCATTTCAAAAGGAGCTGTTCACATCTTGCCGCACGATGTCGAGGTAGCATGTCCCTGGTACATGACCCTTTTTTGCGATTTCCATTGGTGGGGTTTTGCAAAATCGCAACATCGCAAATATGAAAATTGCATGATTTTCAAATCGCAGTGTGAACAGGGCCTTAGGTGTTGTTCCAAACAGCAATAAAAAAAAAAAAAAAAAAAAATAATATAGGTTAATGATGGCCCCTATTACATTTTCCGCGCAGTGCAAATTTTATTGCGCGCATCGTGCGAAAATTAACGGTGGTGTTACGATCCAAACGCATTTTCTCATCCGTCAAAAAAATAACATTCGCAAAACGAAGTGTAATACGCGTGCAGTAAATCAGTGTGCGGACTGTTTTTTTCCACAGGATTCAGCCAAACAGAATTAAGAACCTTAATTTCACATCAATTTACCTTAATGGACTCCCTTAAGTTTTTGCGCCTGTGAAAGTAAATCTGCGTATACATGCTGCAGCAATAAAAGAAAAAAAAATCTGCTCGAATACATTTTTATTGTTGGGGGGGGGGGGGTGTAGAATGTGTAACTATACTGTTCTGTATTCTTTTTTCATGCTGGTGTTTTTTGTTGCGGCCAAAACGTTCGATTTGCAGCTACCAGCTTTTCAAAGACGTTAAAAAAAATGCGCGCAAACATCGTTTGTAAAAAGTTGAAGATTGTAATACCATCCGCGTACAAGTGCACAAATGCATTTGCGCTCACAATGTTAAGTATGGGATGTGCGCAAGAAATGTCGCTCGCGCAGGGTCACACACGTAAAACATTAATGTGCATTGTTTGCGCAAATGTTGCAATACGACGGTCAGCGCAAAGGGTTTTGCCCCTCGTGCAAATGCGCATGCAAAACACACTGCGCGAAGAATGTAATAGGGGCCGATGTGTTTTATTAGGGACAAAAACGGCTATACGTGAAGGAGGGTTTTTAGGCTACAGGAAAGGGGATGTTCACAAGAGGTTTTACACTTCTAAAACATACTATTGTCTGATTTGTTCTTTGGATGTGTAGTTCAGTGGAGAATAAAAAAATAAAAAAAAAAATAGTAATTGTGATCTGTTACAGGAATCACCGTCTATGAGATCCTTTGGCCGTTGTGACTAGCTTCCTCCTCTGGGTCCTAAAACTACAACAGCGCAGGGATTTTTTTTTTGCACTTTTTCCACTAATATCACCTGTCGTACTGGTCTAAGCATACTTGTCCATAGTCATATCACACATTTATACCCTGGCGATACAAATCACTGACGACTTCTGGGACAGATAATTCAATTAACTCTGTTAATGTTGCCTAATGCATCTTGGTGTTCAAACAACAAATACACCAGTGTTTCTCAAACCTGTCCTCAGGTTCCCCAGCAGGTCAGGTTTTTAAGGATTACCTTGGGGAAATGCAGACTGAATTCTGCAATCATTGAGCAGCAAATCATATCACCTGTGCTTCAGATATCTGGCAAACCTGACCTGTTTAGGGGGACCTGAGGACAGGTTTGAGAACCAATGATCTACACAGTAACCCTGCAATCAAAAAAAGGTGGATATGAAAAAGGAAAAGAACAGCTCAAAACACAAAATGGTTCAAGGTTTGCCAAACAAGACCGACAACGGCCATTCAAATCCCTCACAGATCTAAAAACATGTCATACGGCAGGGGTGGGGGCGGAAAGGGCTACAGTGACAATGAAATTATCCATAATGACCGTAAAATATAAACCGACAAGTCACATAACACAGACACCCCCTGTACCCTTATAGGCAGAGTGACAAAGAGATTGGGGAATAAAATGAGGTGTCAGACTCCCCAGAACACACACCTCCCAACAGCAATGCCAAGTACAAATGAGATCCAAGTTATTTTGAAAACAAGTATTTTTCCCAAACTGTATCAAAGGTCCAAGTAAAACAAAAAGTATTGGCAAATAATGAAATCCTTTACAAAAAGGTCTAGTTGCCCCTTCTCTTACGTTTGTCTAAACGTATACGAATCCCATTCCCTGCACAAAATACAAGGATTGCAGACCCTCAGCCTTCCTGAAAGCTGCAGAACGAATAGGATTACCTCTTTGTAGACAGAAAATCTAACCTTTTAATGCTAAACACTTTAAGAAATCCTTTTTTAAATTGCTTCAAAGAGGTTTTTCCATAAAATCCCATTTGAAGGAGACTCTAATCTGGCAAATTTAGAGCAAACCATTAAAAAAAAAAAAAAAAAAAAAAAAAAGGGCAATTCTAGAATAAAAGTCCTATTTAGCAACCCTTTACTTCTCTGGATCTTCAAACCCATCAGCATTCATTTTTCCCCAGATGAGGCATTCGTGACCCGAGGGTTGCCAGCTTTTCTGCAAGACAAACCTGAGCACTCCCACACTGCCTGGCAAAAAAAATAAAAAATGGTTTTGTGCTCACAGGTATACGCTGTCACACAGATGCTCATATACACGTCATTCCCTTTCACGTCCCATTCACCCAAAACTTCCCTCACACTTATGGTGCACATATGGGGAAGAACCGAGGGGAGAGAGGGAGAAAAGGGGGAATGGGGTGGAGAGAAAGGCTGCAAAAAAGATGGGGAAGAGACCTGCCTGTGCATCAGGACCTGCTGTTGCTGGGATGTAGGGGGCAGGGCCAGCATGGAGGGGAGACACAGGCAGATGCTGCAGCTGCATTCTGTCCCCAGCCAAGTAGAAGGGGAGGGAGGCTGGGCCACATCTACTCCCTCAGGAGCCAGGGCCACCACAGCAGCAGCAGCAGAGCCGCAACTTGTCTTAGCCCTGTTGCCTCTCCCAACCAGCAAGCGCATGGCTTGTGCGAGAGCAAGTGGTTGATGGGAGGAGGTAGAGTCAGTTCAGAGGATTGCAGCATGTGAAGGAGGGAGGCGGGTCCGAGCCAGTTGACCGAAGTCATGTGTCATGATGGCAGAGAATCTGAAAACCAGACACATGACCTGAAAATGACTGGGTGAAACCTGGACCCCCTCCCAGTACAAAACATGTCCAAATTGTTAGAAAAAAAAAAGCACTATTCCTACCGCAATAAATCTATAGGTATGCTGTTAGCATTAATGAGTGAGCTGCGAAATGTAACTGTACCACGCAGGAACAACAACTTCTACCTGGCAATTCCAATAGAGCTGCAAACCTCTGGCAGCTCCGCATGTTACAGTTAACACTACCAGTACCGTGCATGGAAAGCACCAATATGGAGGCAGCTAAGAACAAGCGATTCTCTTGCGTCTGGTAATCAAATCAGATTACGGGCTGCCATAAATTTTTTTTTTTTTTTTAACACCAACACTGGACAAGCAAACAAACCCCTAAATTCAATACTCACCTTTGGCCTCATAGTGTATATAAGTGGTTCAACCTTGTCCTCCGGGAACACTAACAGACCAGAATATAAGGATTCCCTTGGGGAAACGCAAACGGAATCCTGCAATCACGGAGCAGCAAATCATATCACTTGTGCTGTGCTTCAGATATCTGCAAAACCTGACCAACTAGGGTTGGTAAATAACTAGACAAGAGTTTTCTCTTCTTGCTGCAAACAGGACACAGAGCTCAAACTGGTCCCCAGTGTCCTTCTGCCACGCCAGGAATGTTTCAATGCAATCTGGCCAAGGACACATTTGTATCCTCTTGCAGACCACAGGACTCCATGGAAACCAGTGTCAGCACAGCACCATTGCCAGTATCCATTAGCAATTCTGAAACTAAAAATTGGAGCTACCAACTTACTGGCTCGCTTGTAATCAAGCCGGTAAACAAGGTACTGAGAAGGTTAACGGCTTGTACCAGCTTCTGCCATTAGCAATTCCCTTTTGCCAGCTCAGCCAGAGGGCCCATTCTGACAGTGCATGGGGGATGGGTGCATTAAAGAAGTTAGAGCTAGGCAAGGAATCACATAACACGCTGGCTGCCGCTAGATGGCACTGTTACACCGCGTATAGGGAATAAATATATATAAAAAAAAAAAAAAAAAACACAACCTACTTGTTCAAGAATTCATGTAAGCCACGGACACGATGTTCTACATTCTGAGAATTGAGGAGGTTAAAAAAGGGGATCTTGGGTGGCATTTCCGGAAGATCTCTGTAATACAAACAAAATGGAACAATAGAAACATAAAAAGAAGTCTATCCTATGCTGTTCCTCACTTGCAGACAATGCAGGAGGGGCAGGGTTTCAGCACTTTAATGGTTTTTGGGATAATAAAGCTTGTTTTCTCACATGTGGAAGAACAAAATCTATAAAACACATAATCTAGAATAACTGCGAGGAGTTTAGATAGTGTAGGCGTTTTATTTTTTGTGTATGCACATGCAATCCTAGCAAAACCTCATGCATGTTACGGGGGCAGATCGGGGTATCCCAGAAAGACGGGAGAATTCAGCTTCTCCAAAGCCAGTCTGCGCTCCTCTTTTGTGGCATCTTGATCCCGGCTCGCAGCTGGGAGTATGTGACGTTTCATCCTGCTGGTTGTCACATGGGAGCGAGTTTGAGAATGAAGTGGCTTTTTCCAATTTCAAAAAAGTTAGTTATTCAGAAAGTGCTAGTGTTGCAAACACAAGCGCTGGCGCTTCACAGCAGGAAAAATCCAAACAGCTGCAGGAGAAGCTTCGTTAGAATTGTGAAGAGCCAGTGTTTGTAGCCATCTCAGCAATGCCGACTTGCACGATTGGAAACACAGGAGCTTTCTGACTAACCCCCTTCATGTAATTGAAAGCCATCCCCAATTCCAGTATCTAGAATTCACAACTTGAACCTTAACACTTTCACTTTAAGAAATATTATGCAATCTTCTGTAGTACTCTCTCCACCCCCACACCAAAATAATTTAAAAAAAAAAAAAATTGTAATTATGTGGGGGGGGGGGGGGGGCGCAATGAAGTTGAACTTAACAGTCCATTTAGATCACTCACATTAAAACGTTGCTCTGTAGTCGCTGTCTGAGCCAAACAAACTCTCTGAATCGCCTTCTTACACGAGACGTTTTTAGTGTGAAACACATGCTGTTGGTCTAGAAAGAAGAAACAGTTCACATGAAATTAGAAAGGTTAGGAAAATAAAAAAATATTGGCTTTAGGATTTGAAATGTGAGAACTGGAGGGTAAATAAAACCGCTCCACATCTTGAACCAAGGTTACTTTACACAAGACTAGCCATCGTTGAGGTATGTGATATTCTACTCACAACAACTGGTTAAATAAATGTGAGAAAGCCCCAAAAACCACACACACGATCTATACCATTCATAATATATGGTTATTTGTAAAGTCTTTCCACAGCATTTATTCTTATAGCCCTAGCTTAAACCACTGGCTACATTTCTAAGTCAATGGTAAAAAAAAAAAAAAAAAAAAAGAACCACAAACTGCACATAAATATAAAAGGGGGGGGGGGGGGGGGAAATATAAGGAAACATTTTACACAAGACAAGCACAAATTTCACCTGCATATCGTGTACCCTGAGATTGGGGGGGGGGGGGAACACATACTTACATACATGCAGATTTCATAGTCCAGGTATGAAGGCCATTCATCTTTACGTTCTTGGGGATCCCGCACCCACACACTGATGGTTTCCTGTAATCGCATTGTAGCAATGTTACAGTATATGTGGTTAATCAGCACAAGCACTAGTCTGCAGACGTCCTATTGAGCAAGCAATGCCAAAGCAGAAGTGGTGTTTATAAAGCCAAGACAGGAGGGAGGAGAGGTGACGCGTCACTCCAAACACTCCTTTGGAATTTTCTTTCTACAAAAAATGCCTTGTCTAAAACCACCGAGTGTGGCCCTATTCCTCCCTCCAGTATTGCATCGGTAAACACATGACATGACAGATTGAGGACACCACTGTAGGAATTGCCGTGAGGATTTTTCTTTCCACCTTCCCTACAAGTCCCTCTTTTGCGACTTCAAAAGCAAAAGATGAGCAAGAATAGAAAAGAAAAGGCTGGGTGTGAGAACAGGCTATGAAAAACAATGTATGAATGTGTGTCTGACCATTAAAAGACAGGAGACACACACATTACAGATGTGCATAAAATAAAGTCAGGCAGGGCTGTCGAACTTCAGCCCCGATGTACCTGTACTACAAGTCCCATGATTCCCTGGCCATTACAAAAGAATCCTGGGACTTTAGGACACCAGGAGTACAGAGTTGATGGCGTGTCACCCCTCAGACTGTAAACGCGAGCAGGGTCCTCTTGCCTAAGGTTCTACGTGTATGTACAGTTGTGTTCAAAATTATTCAACCCCCACTGAAATTGAGTGTTTTGGCCAGTTTGACATTGATTTTGATCAGTCATCTTGCTTACAATTAAATCAAAGAGGCACGTGTAGGTCAGACAAATATAACATAACCACAATGTCTTTTCTGTGCTCACATCATTATCAGTTTTATTCAACCCCCAAGTGACATTCAATCTTAGTACTTAGTACAACATGCTTTTACAGTACTAACAGCTTTTAAACGTGAAGCATAGCTTGACACAAGTGTCTTGCAGCGATCTACGGGTATCTTCGCCCATTCGTCATGGGCAAAAGCCTCCAGTTCAGTCACATTCTTAGGCTTGCGCACTGCAACTGCTTTCTTTAAGTCCCACCAGAGGTTCTCAATCGGATTTAAGTCAGGTGACTGCGATGGCCACTCCAAAATGTTCCAGCCTTTAATCTGCAACCATGCTCTAGTGGACTTGGAGGTATGCTTGGGATCATTGTCCTGTTGAAAGGTCCAACGTCTCCCAAGCCTCAGGTTTGTGACGGACTGCATCACATTGTCATCCAATATCTCCTGGTACTGAAGAGAATTCATGGTACCTTGCACACGCTGAAGCTTCCCTGTACCTGCAGAAGCAAAAACAGCCCCAAAGCATGATTGACCCCCCGCCATGCTTCACAGTAGGCAAGGTGTTCTTTTCTTCATAGGCCTTGTTCTTCCTCCAAACATAGAACTGTTTGGGCCCATGGATCAACGCTAATTTTGTTTCATCAGTCCACAGAACACTATCCCAAAACTTCTGTGGTTTGTCCACATGACGTTTGGCATACTGCAGTCGACTCTTCTTATTCTTTGAGAGACAGCAAGGGGGTGCGCCTGGGAGTTCTGGCATGGAGGCCTTCATTACGCAGTGTGCGCCGTAATGTCTGAGCTGAAACTTCAGTACCCACATCTGACAAATATTTTCTCAGTTCCTCAGCAGTCACACGGGGACTTTTCTCCACTCTACGCTTCAGGTAGCGCACAGCAGTCGAAGTCAGCATCTTTCTGCCACGACCAGGTAGCGTTTCAACAGTGCCCTTTGCCTTGAATTTGCGAATGATGCTTCCTATGGTCTCTTGGTATGTTTAACATCTTTGCAATCTTCTTATAGCCATTGCCCTTCCTGTGAAGAGTAATCACCTCTTCTCTTGTCTTCCTGGACCATTCTCTTGACTTCACCATGTTTGTAACCACACCAGTAAATGTCTAGAAGGAGCTGAGTATCACAGTCATTTTAAAGCTGCCTAATTGGTGCTTATTATGCTTTATTGCTGCTCCGTGACATCCACAGGTGTTTTCAATACCTGATTGAAAACACTTGAATGAACCTCTGTTCTTCAGAGTGGTAGTCTTTAAGGGGTTGAATAATTGTGTCAATGAAGAATTCACAAAAGAAACATTTACTACTGTATTACAAAACCAATTGATGTCATTTTAGTTGCATATGGTTCTTTAAAAAGTCCTTGTAGGATTTCATTCTGAATACAATTACAAATGTACACTAAATTCCCTAAAACCCTTTACAGCATTAGGGGTTGAATAATTTTGAACACAACTGTATATGTTATTCTGTCTCTCCCTTTGTACAGCGCTACAGAACTTTGTTTGCTCTTTATACAGTTACAAGTATTTATAATCGCCTAAGTGCCAGCGTTACAAATAAAAGATTGAGTGTTGCAGCGCCAACATTTCACTTTACTAAAAGCCTAAAGAATAAAAAGCTTCCCAGTCCAGCTCCTGTTGCTTTTTGGTTTCAGGTTTTGAGGGGTGTCGGAGCTTGTCAGCAACGCAAGAATTGCACGTATCTGGAACTCTAGCACTTAATAGCCCCTATAGTAGGGCTATAAACCCCCCAGATATTTCTGAAATCCAACTCCCATGACTCCCTGGCCAAGTATTGCAGTAAAGGAATATTGGGAATTGTAGGCCTCACCATTTGGGGGGGGGAGGGGGCTGGGAGTGTGATAGCCCTGCTCTATAGAGTTACTGGAGGAGTGCTGAAACTGTCAAAAGTAACATTGCTATTCGAACTGTACCAAGACACGTGCAATCCGTTCCATGACAGTCAGCTCATAAAAGAAAAGAAAAAAAAAAACACTTTGAAAATAACGAGGGCCGGCCGTATACATTGATTTATTAGACAACATTAATGCATTGGGATCTAGCTGTACAAATGTTTAGTAGGAACTAGAGTCCAACTTCGGATCCCAAGACAGTGTTTCTGAAAGACCTGATAGGTTTATGCACAGGGGCGTTTAGGATCCTCATTAAATGTCAAACGTTGGAGCTTGCTACATATATTTTTATAAAAGATAGTGTGAGTTGATGTGGGGAGAGCGGAGATCCCAGTAATGTTCATTTGATTACATGCTTTAACCTTATATATGTCTCTGCATGGCTGGTCAATGGGCAGGAGGGGACTGGGTTTTTTGCCTTCTTTTGGATCAACAGCAGAAGGTGATGTGGGAGAGGCTGAACCTGATGGATGCATGTCTTTTTTCAGCCTATGTAACTATGTAACCTTTAAATGGGTTTCTTGGAAAACCAAAGAGGGTGAGAATATGTAGCTGTGTGTGGAATAGGTGAGGCAGAGTCCACGACATATCACTGTCGTCAGTTTTCCATAATCCCCAAAGGAATGCATGTACTTAGAGGAATGTCTTTTACCAAGAAAAGCAGCTCGATTGCTTATCACTTATCGGCCACCACCTAAGCCCTGTGCCTGATATACACCATAAAAAAAAAAAAAAAAAAAAAAACCACGATTTATGGCATCACGTTGGATTCAGCAGAAAGTCACTGTCAACCCAGTGAAAAATTCCAATATCATAGCATCATTACCATGTGGAGTACACAGCTTTACTAGTGGTGGATATCTGTTAAACTCTGCACCCAAACGGTATAAAAGCAGGAATACCTCAACGGCGCGATTGGCTAATGCCTAGAATTCTCATGGTTTGAAGTCATCGCTGACAGTGCTGGATACATTACAAAAAACCACAACCACCACCATATACAACCATTTCCTTTTGCATGAAGGAAAGTAACAGCTTTGAGACACACACACACTTACTGCTTTTTTATTTCCTGGCATCTTGAAGGATACAAAGTAGACTGTACCAAAGACCTGCAAAAATAGGAATCAATAGATGAAAATTATATAGCATACAACAGAACAAAAAAAAAAAAAAAACACACCTCTAGTCTTTTTTTACATCGTTACTTAAGTGAATGTGTCAACAAGTGATTAATATTGCAGCGATCACGAAGATCAAGGTGATCACCCAGTCCTTGACAAGATATCACGGATCGCACATGCAGCACGAGGTGCTGTCAATTTATCCTCCACAGGCAATGTCGAACTGCTCAGTGAGCCCTCCATGATTACATTGGACCACTGGCCGCTCAGTCCCGGCCCTCCAGATGTTTTGGAAACAAAAGGTCCCATGAGGTTCAGCAAATCTGCATACCTGAGCATCTTGGGAGATGTAGTTTCCAAAAAGCTATGGGAGGGCCAAGGTTTCTGACCAGTCATGAACCTGCAAGAAGAGCAGAGTGCCCTTACAAGGACTCTTTGGGTGGGTGTTCAACTCCTCAGCATAAAGGGAGGAATAGTCATGTAATTCCATCAAATAAACTCAACTAATGTTTGGCGTTACGCGTTTGTTTTAAAAGCGGTGTCAAGTAGTTTTCGGCAAGATTTACTCATTTTCCACTATTCAGATTTATGAATTCCAAACCTCCAGCAGGATAATTCCAGTTATGGGCTTTTGTGAAATCCTTATGTAGATCTGAGTCATGCAATTGCAGATAATTAGTACGTGACTAAATATAACACCCCCCCCCCCCAGTCTGCAAAAAAAATAAAAAAATTACAGAGCACTCATCCCCGCCACACATCTAAAGGTGGTTAAAAATACCCAACGTTGATACTTCTAGCAGGTTTACGCATTATGTGATCACATCTTGTAACCAAACCCACAATCTTTATCAATGTATGGCAGGTCCCCATCTATGACAAGAGTCACTTTGGACGTGGGGTACATGGACCTAGAGATGCAAAACTGATGTTCTATATTGTTTCCCTGCCCTCTGTTTAAGTCACCCTGTACCTATAATTCTAGGTGAAAGGTGTTTAGGGCTGTCTGAAAACGGTTATTGGTAATGCTCATCTTATTCTGGATAATATTACAGTGAAGCCCTTTCCAACTCAAACCCCCCCCCCCAAATAGATCTATGACAGACTATGGTTTCTGCTATTGTTCTGTTTTGTTGACATGTTGTGCATTGAATCTTGGTGTCTGGGAGTTATGTCCCAGACACAAAGGGACGGATTCCTGATGTAGCGCAGCAATATGCCAGGGTGTCATTTTTCATTGGCTGCCAGGCCCAACCTGGCACTGTATATATTAGTCATTAAAGGCTCAATTCTCTGTTGTAACCAAGATCTGCGTGCAGCTTCATTTCTAGGGAATGCCATCACTGCACTTTCATTGTACCCATCCTTAAGCTTCGGCTAAGGTCTGGAGAAAGGCACGGAAGACAATGGAGCAGCATTAACAGGTACTGGCTGGTTGGCGTAGAGGTAACATCACTTTCTATATCTGGAGACGGTGGTATGCAGGTTCGAATCCCGGCCAGAGCACCTCTCCAGTAAGGCTGGGGTCAGACGAGCGTAGTGTTCACGTCCGTGATAGCATGACAGAAAGCCCATTGGAGCCCGACACATGAAGTACGTCCGCAAGAACGTACAACCCCTAGAACGGCCGCACAAAGTGCGCTGCGTCCGCATAGCTTTGTGTGTGAGTGATGGAACGTGGTCAGACGGACTGCATTTATACGTCCAGCATTTTTCACGGACAAAATGGTTTTGCTTATTTTCCCTCCTACATCCGTCAGTGAAAAAAAATGGACTGTGTGGCCACTACTGTGTCTTCCGTACTGACGTACGTCCGTGTGCACGGACGTACAGTCCGTAGAAATCATGCTCGTCTGACCCTAGCCCAAGTGTCCTTGGGCAAGACTAACGGTACATACTTGAAAAAAGAAATCTCAATGTATCCATCCTGGTAAAATACTTTCATGAAAAAATAAAATTATGTGACCCAGTCGGGGTACAGAGATCTGTTACACCATCTCTACAAACTTCATACCAGCGCTGAGATTCACTTATCAGGGACATCCATCCTTCAGAGCCATCTCCAGTAGCAAGGCTTAATAGGAACAGCATTATGGGATCACATCTTGTAACTGAACTCTTTTTAAAGCCGAAGTTGAGTTTAACTCAAGTTGCACGACTGGGTTGAGTGCTCAGTATTTGGTACGTTGTGTCCATTGGCCACAATAGCACCGTTAAAAGATACAGGTCCTGGATGTACAGTCCATATCTGAACTGGAAGTGAAGGAGAGGGCCACATAAGTGAAGCTAAAAAAGATTTCTTCCCAATCTATGGACATTAGGTCTTTAGCTACCTTACGGAGAAAAAAAAAAAAAAAAAAAGTCTCCAGAGTCAGCATCTCAAATCTGCCCCATGTTTCTGAAAATACAACTCCAACAAGTCGGGAAATACACATCTGAGAGGCCAAACTTTGCAGATCCCGACTCTTGAATCTAGGCACCATGATCAAAGCAATTTGAGGGGGGGGGGGTGAATCCACAGTGAACTGAGTGCCCTCACCCCTTTTCTCATCATTGTGTGGGAACTATAGATCATGTCCTTTTGTTCTGACCTTTGTACAACATTCCACTCTCTGAACTTTTGTTTCATATCGCAGAGTTGAAAGTTTTTACAAGGAGTTAGTCGTGTGATTACCTTCAGGCTCGATTACAGAGAAGTAGTCTTATGCAAGCTAAAATTGTGACAAGAAATTTCAGATCTGGGAATAAGCTTCCCATAACCGATCATACACACTGCACGAGGTCCAACTGAACAGTGCATACTTGTATCAGGATTGTGTCCATTAACATCCATGTCATGAAAAATATTCCCCTGCGGGAATTACAGGAATCCACAAATAAAATATCCACCCAATTGCTGCTGCAAAGTAATAGGATGGGTAAAGAAAAATTTAAAAAAAAAGTAGGAAACATGAGGAATTTAGCAGAAGGAAGAAATGAGCACAAGCAAATTAGTGAGTGGAGGCGCAGGCTTCATGGAATTCCACATGAGAATAAAAAAACTCAAGGCAAACCTGAAAAATTCCAAACTAATAAAAAGAACTCAATATATCCTAAATTAGCACAAAATCATTCAGGCCCCATTCACACTGCGATTTGAAAAGCGCACGACTTTCTGTGCGATTTTCATATTCACGACATTGTTGCGTGACATTATCGCACCATCGCTGTTTTGTGCGATTTTTGCAAAGCACCACCAATACAAATTGCAGATAGCAAAAAAAAAAAAAGTCATGTACCAGCGACGTGCAACAAAATGTGAAGAGCTCCATTGAAATGCATTGGAGAAGCTACACAGTGCGACGTCGTGCAGATTGCTGCGACGTCACGGCAAAATCCACGCGATAAAAATCGCACAGTGTGAATGGGGCCTTAGTGGAGGTGGGTGACAGAGAAGACCACCCACACACTTAGTGAAGAGTTTAATGAAGTTGGGATACGGATACATTTGCACATCAAAGTCTGATCAGTTACTGAACAGATTTAATCTAGATCAGTGACTTTGTTCCTACCAGCCATCATCTTAACACATCTAGGAATGATCCTATTGCTATTTCTTGGCCCTACAATCTGAGTCGTGCAGTATTCAGGATCTGCCAACACGGCGTGATCTCTAGTCCAACTGACCAATCCCCTCGCAAAAAAGGGAGTCCTGTTCAGGTCTCAGACTCCGGGATCAGCGGGGGCATATTTATTTATAAGTATTTTACCAGGAAGGGTACATAGGAGACGCATTTCATTTTCAAGCTCATCTTTTAAATGTTCGTCCAATAAATAAATGATAAAAAAAAAAAAAAAAAAAAAAAAAGTTATCACTACGTAGTGCTATATTCATGATTTTGGCATCCGGACTAACATGACCTATCTAATCTACATATAGCAGCAATCTGGTCCCGATCCCAGAGATCAGATTGGGACATCCCTAAACACATCTTTATCATTTGATCCATGTGAGCCAATGAGAGACCAAGAATCCTTTGCACACAAGGCGAGTGACCTGTGACCTCAAACCTAAAAAAAAAAAAAAAAAAAATTGAGCATGTGTCAATTGCCGTCAACCAGGGCAGATTACTTGAGTAGTCGATAATTCTCTTAACCATCAGACACTGCCTGGCCAGCGATGATTAAACATGATCATGTTTGGTATCATTGGAAAGGCCATGCTCTGGCCTTTCTAATGATACCAAACATGACCCTGCTATCTGAAAACGTCGGGAGATATTGGGGTTCAAACAAACCCCTATCTCCACCCCTTCATTTCCTTAGGAGTCAATGAGGATGTTCCCCACACGTCCTCAGCAGTGAAAGGGTTAAACAAACTCCACAGTATGGTTTAATCCTACACTGTACTCCAGTGTTGTGTAGTTCAGAAGTAACACATTCACCTTGAATTCAAAAGCTTGGTGCTAGAGTTTAGAATCGAAGAAATGTGAATACAACAGACTCCCAATATAGATCTAAATTTGCCGAGCCCTGTGCTGTTGAAATACTAGATTCACACTTTAATCCATTTTAATTAGGTGGAAACAGGAGTTAGATCCCCTCCCACCATTTAACCTTATGCCCCCTTCCACACCCAATTTCAGTGTGCCCACACCTGTTTACTTGCCCCCAATTTAATATATGCTGTGGTAACCGGCAAGAGCCCAATCCAGTTTCTGAAAGGTTTGCACAATCAGAACGAGAGGGGAGGCCGAACTCCGTCTGATATGATTGAATAGCAAGCAATGATCAAAGTAATCATTGTGGAATGACAGTCACGTCTAAATATGGCACTAATCCTAGTACAAAATTACACAAAAGCTTGCTAGCAAAGTATCCTCCCCTGACCTTGGGAAACTCTGTCCAGAGTGCCAAAAAAGGAGAAGGAAGTGGATTACACAAAAATAACCAGATTGTGTAAATATTATGAAATAAAAAAAGCTCCCCAAACACAGGTACATTTCTCGAACACACACAAACGATTGAAGCAGGATAAATTCCTACAAGCAACAATGGAGGGCCAAGGTTCTACAGAGTTTTGGAACTAAATCTCCCATGATGCTCACCCCTCGTTAGGAGTTGATAAGCACCATGGGAGATGTAGTTCCAATACTTCTGGAGGACCAAGGTTGCAGACACCTGATGTGATCTAGGCTTTATATGCACAGAATATATTTGGGCCCTTAATGCAGTGGTCTCAAACTCTGGCCCCCCTGATGTTTCTGAACTACAACTCCCATGATTCCACGGCCATCTATTGCATTCAAAGCATTCTGGGACTTGTTTATGCCTACATCTGGGGGGCCGTGAGTTTGAGATCCCTGCCTTAATGTCTTGGTTTTGAAATAACGAACATCCCCCCTTTTTTTCAAAAAAGGGGAAACACCAAGGTTCTCAGTATTACGCAGCCACTAGAAAAGGGCATGACCGTAAGGTGTCAGTTTTATAAAATCATTCATTGTGTCCATCAATAACAAGGTTTTGGGAATGAAGAAAGTAACTCGAAGGAAAGAATGGATGTAGATCATTTTAAATCCACAAATGGAGCATATTCGTAAACAGTTTGCATGTCACGATACATTCAGAAACAAGAGCTGAAGGGGTGTTGAGAGCCCTACATTGTGTCCATCAGGATACTGCAGACACATAGGGCCCCAACACTTAACGCTAAACGGTAGCGCTCACCTGCGTGAGCACTACCGTTAGCTGCGGTATCTACCGCATATTACAATCCAAATGGGTTAAAAACGCATTTAGTATCTTGCGCTTTTCAGCGCTAAGTCACTGTACTTTGCGTTCCCTATACTTAACATGGGGAGCGCAAAGTGTTAATCAGCGCTGGTATTACAAAGTCCCAGCGCTGATTAACGTCTGGCTCTGGTTAGCGAAAAGTTAACCAGAGCCAGAACCTGGCGTTAATGGATTCTGCAAAAGCGGAATCCGTTAGCACCAGGCATTAAAAAAAAAAAAAACCTCTGTCCTGCGACAAGGACCGCAGCTCTGTCCGCCTCCTCCGGCCGACGGGAGCAGGGAAAGACTGGGGGGGGGGGGGGGGGAGGAGTCCTTCCCGTGTATCCCTACGCTGACCGGCGAGATCTGGTTGGTCACGTGACCGCCGGCGTCTGCTTCAATGGACTCCATTGAGAGGATGCGTGCAGCTGCGCTTAGCATTTTTTTGCACCTGCATTGTAATCCCCTGTTAAGACGGGGGCGGTAGGAGGAAAACTGCAGGTGCAGTTTTTTCTCCCTGCCGCCCCCGTTTTAGTGCGGGGATTGTAATAGAACCCATGGTATACAAGAGGCTTTACTGGAGGCAGATACCCAAACTCCTCTTGCCCACACACCTACATCTATAGCTGCAACATGCCCTCATGCATCATCTGAAATGCTGCCAATGACCTCAGCCAAATGAGGGTTAAAAAAAAGGTTTACAACACTGGTAGGTATTTATCTGAGATTTAAATTGGATTCACCTCATTTTAACTTTTCCCACTGATGTGCAAAATACAATCTACTAGTGTCCTGGGGAGTCAGTCAGATTAGACCATAAACGCATAAAGATATGCTATCACGTTGAATTAGTGGCGTTTGAGATAAAAAGCAATCTAACTGATAAGAAGTGTGCTCCTTTTACTTTGATACATGTCAAGATAAGTGTTGCATGAAACTGCTGTGCAGAAATGTATCGCATACATTTTGCACAGATACAGAAAGTTTGCTCAGAATAGACGAATCATGTAGATTACCAGCATTTGAGGATTATTTTAGGAAAATGTAAATTCTGGTAAAGACACAGTAAGGCAGGTGGACCTAGTAATGTTAAACTGAATCGCCAATGCTCACGTGAAACAAAAAGGCAGAGGTTTTCAATGAGCTTATGACATTATTGTTGTATGTTCCAACAATGACACAGATTACCAACAAGGAAAAGGGGGCAACAACAAAACCTCAGGAATGGACACTGAACAGAAGGTGCACATGGTTTGTGAAGCGAGATTGCATTATAGGAAGAATTGAAATGGTAGAAGTATCTGCCTTATAATCACCTGGGAAACAGACAAGAGACAGGAGGGCTGCCAGAGGGTGGGGGGGGGGGGCCTTCAGTCATACAAATGCACACATCATACTTGCCCAATGGACACCATTGTCTCCAATAAACCAGAGGCCTGTTCAATACCTCAGCCGCTGCAAGTGCTAAGTTAGCAACTTGCATTGAACGCCGTCAACCGCTCAGCGCTCAGCAGTGCTAACCTAGCACTTGCAGCGACCGAGGAGATGCTTGTGTGACGTATTAAAGATGGCCGCCGCATGAAGCAAGTAACAATGCCCTACAGCAAGATGGCCGCCGCCTCGAAGCAAGTAATAATTCCCTACAGCAATGTTAATTTTGAGGTTTTTGTTCACCAAAGCACAAAATATTTATTTATTATTTCCCCCTGCACATAGACATATATTACAGTTCAATTTATATATTGTTTCAGAAGTAAACATAACGTTTATTCATTAAAAACTATCATTTTGTGGTGTGTGCGTACCAAACGGAATTGTGCTGACTGCTTCTCTTTATTATTTTTTGTCCGAGTGATCCGAAAAACAATCTGAATTTTTCATTAAGAAATTGTCGGCCATTTTGGATTCAAAATTCGCATCCAAAGGGTTCAACGACACTGCTGCAGCAAACTGAATTGCTGCGCTGCAGCAATTCAGCAGCTGCTGAGGTTTTGAACAGGCCTCGGATCTGAGGTTTACTGTTCAGGTGATTTTAGTTCTGATTGGAACCTAAAAAAAAAAAAAAAAAAAAAAACTTGTGCCAATGCCTTTACCAAGATGGCAGCACCCCGTCAGCAGGTGTGCTCTAATGCAGAGTTTCCCAATCCTGTGCTCAAGTGACCTTAGACAGGTCAGGTTTTAAAAAGGATCACCTTGGGGAAATGCAGACTGAATCCTGCAATCGCTGGGCAGCAAATCATAATCACCTGTGCTGTGCTTCACATATCTGCAAACCTGACCTGTTAGGGGAACCTGGGGATGCAAAACACTGCCGATGTACAAAAATGAAAACAGTGTCTAAAAGCGGTCTATTTCAGGGGTGTGGGAATTGTATCGCCCGGGACATGAAGATCCGGGCGAGTAGTTTTTTTCTTCTTTAGATGCAGTCCGGCGGGCTTCTGCGGACTAATTCCAGGGACACCGATACCAGAAGCCGGCATCCGAGGGGCTTGGGCAGCTGTTCGAATGCTCTATCGGCATTCGGACAGCCGCCCCTGGAGCTCTCCGGCATACTTACCGCGCTTCCGCACGTTGAAGGACCAAGCCAATCACGTGGGAGTCCCCCGTGTTCGCGGCTGGGAGTCCATCAGTGCAGGCGCGAAGACTTTGTCAGCGCCGCTCAGGAAGGTAAGCATGCCGGAGAGCTCCAGGGGCGGCTGTCCGAATGCCGATAGAGCATGCGAACAGCCGCCCCATGTCTGGTCTGGGGTCTGAGCTGGGGGGGGGGGGGGCAATATCCATATATCTCGGGGAGGGGGGGAAATATATACATGTGAGCTGGGGGCATTTTTATGAGGTCTGTTCTTATTGGAAAGTGGTCACATGACATAAAGTATCGGCACTCGTACGCGGTCTTAAAAAAGTGGTATTGGTGCATCCCTAATATATACATACACATAGATACAACAAAATAGTGTTTAAATAAAGGTCTTTATTCATAACAGCCTATAGAGGCAGTGTCAGATACATGTGATGAATAAAGACCTTTATTTAAACACTATTTTGTTGTATCTATGTGTATGTATATATTAGGGATGCACCAATACCACTTTTTTAAGACCGCGTACGAGTGCCGATACTTTATGTCATGTGACCACTTTCCAATAAGAACAGACCTCATAAAAATGCCCCCAGCTCACATGTATATATTTCCCCCTCCCCCCGAGATATATGGATATTGCCCCCCCCCCAGCTCAGACCCCAGACCAGACATGGGGCGGCTGTTCGCATGCTCTAACAGCCGCCCCATGTCTGGTCTGGGGTCTGAGCTGGGGGGGGGGGGGGCAATATCCATATATCTCGGGGGGAGGGGGGAAATATATACATGTGAGCTGGGGGCATTTTTATGAGGTCTGTTCTTATTGGAAAGTGGTCACATGACATAAAGTATCGGCACTCGTACGCGGTCTTAAAAAAGTGGTATTGGTGCATCCCTAATATATACATACACATAGATACAACAAAATAGTGTTTAAATAAAGGTCTTTATTCATCACATGTATCTGACACTGCCTCTATAGGCTGTTATGAATAAAGACCTCTATTTAAACACTATTTTGTTGAAATTATCAGGACAAGTAGATTGGACTACTACTTAGTCTGTTGGACAAGTAGATTTTTTTAAAATTTTCACACCCCTGCTATTTTTTTTGCCCCCCTAGCGGTATTCCCGAGTGTGGCTCCGGGTTAAATTCCTATGTTGGAAGCGATAACCCAAGCAACACTCGGGATGCCGCTGGATACATTACCTCTCCCTGCGATCCCGCGAAGTCCTCAGCTGCCTCCTCTGGCAACCTCATTACTTCCTGGTTCCTTCCTCGCGAGAAGGAATCCAGGAAGTAAAAACGCTGTGAGATCGCCAGAGAAGACTGCAGAGATCAGCGAGGGAGCGCAGGGATAGGTGATGTATCCAGCCCGAGTGTGTCCCGGGGTTACCGCTCTCAGTGGTGAAATTTATCCCTAACACAATATGGAAAACCGTCAGGGAGGTTAATGGTTATTAGGAAACTTGGGGATATAGCAAGTGAAAATGGACCCACACATTTCATACATCTAAAATGTAACCAACCACCAAGAATAAAATCAAGGCCTAGGTACATGTATGTGTAGCACTGTTTAAAAACTCTTTTGATGTATTGCTCGGGTTTGGCCACCAGGAGGGAGACAAGTGCAATGTAAAGTATACTGGACTTGGCTATGCTGGACTTGATCGGACAGCGGAACAGATTGTCTAGCGGATGGGTGAGAGGCCTTCCAGGCCACAGTCCAAGTTTAAACAAAGCACGCTGCAGTATTGTTTAATTCTACAGGGCCCCAACGTGACTAGTTGAAGAATTGCTCAATCCATTCACTGGCCAGTTGAATATAGTACCAGGGTACCTGAATCGCGCGCACACACACCTTTTTGGGACATTACTTTTACGGGACTTACACTCCAGAAACGAAGGGGTTAAACTTTCCTTTTGCCGCGTGTTTCTCGCATTACGAAATCCTGTTGTTCATATACCGCTTTATTGGGATCAGTAAAGTATATAATCTATAAAATCCACAACAGTACCGGTGTATATTTATTCCCTAGTGCAGTGAGACTAACCTGAGGTTAAATTCAGCGGCTCCTACGGGAGTGAGCGCTACATATGCCAAAACGTAAAAAGGTTGATAAAAATGTAGACGATACAGACAGCCCCCTCATGATACAGTGACAGGTTTCACAGCTATTCCAAGAATTAACCAGATAACACGTACTAGACAGGAAGAAAAAAAAAAAAAAATACCAGCGCTGCTTGAATAGGGTCCACTAGTGACACCCAATTTAATTCCAGTGAGGACAGGAAGATAGACGTTTCAGGGGTCGCAGCCCCTTCCTCAGTGCCAGACAGGGGCAGAAAGAATGTCAGCAGGTATTTGCTTTCAGTTTCTGCACCGCAGTTAATCCAGTCAGTCTCGACATACCAGTCTATACAGCTAAACCTAGGCTTTGAAGAAGCTATTCTACTGGTAACGCAAGTCCCACCGTCACCTCCCGGCATCTACCCAATCCTCATGGAAAAAAAAAAGAAAGGCAAAAACAAATATAGCAGATGCGGTATGCCCACTGGTATGACTAATAAGGATGGTGATGCCAGGGGTTGTTTCCACCGCTTCCTGGTCTGGGCAGAGCACACCCAGGGTGGGGGTGAATTTACACAGAAAGTTAAAACAAAAAAACTACTAGGTCATCCTATTCAATTGTTACACTAAATACACAATATTCAAGGAAATCTATTCAAGATCTGCCAGCATAAAAAGTGTCAAACCTGCACAGACAAACCTGCTTACTGTGAGGGCAGAAAATATACTGTACGCAGCTGCGCAGAATGTGGCCAGACATGTCCCACTTCTCTCCATCTATAGAAGTGCTTTAGTTCTTGCTCTATGCATAAAAGAGTGGATGCACTTTAAGGTATCTCAAACTTCGGCTCCCCCCCCCCCTCCCATTGTTTCTGAACACCACCTCCCATGATTCCTGGCCATTTATTGCATTCAATAAGCACCGGGGGGGGGGGGGGTGTCACAGGTTGAGATCAGCAGTTTAAAAATGAATACTGTAGGGTGAAAATGGGCGGGGGGGGGGGACTATAGGTTAAATATTAACCCCTCATACAATGTTTAAAGATCTCAAATTGCACACTGCGTTCGCTTTGTGCTGATCTGGACGTGACACGCTGTCAGAATCCAGTAAGCAGCATCCACAGGTCCATCGAAAGGCTGGATGCTTAAACATGTAACCAGCCAATGGCAGAGCTCATTGACAGCCAATGGTGGGAGATTGTTCCAGTAATCAAACCAAATATTAGAGAACTTTTTTTGTATACCTTTTGTAACCATTGATGCACACCCCAAAGAAAGTGGTCTTCATTCTAACAACACTTGTCCATCACATTACACCCATCAGACATGGCTCAGAATCCCATAGCGCCCAAACAGAGCGTGCATACTGTAGGTGAGGGGAATAATGCGAAATGAAAGGCTACCAGGTGTAGTTCCTTGATTACCGAGCAGCATTTAATAAGGTGTTTTCACGCACTCCTAGTATATTTGTATAGCATACTGTACAATAATTCCCATGAATACAAGCATCAAATTTAAGCAGAGTGTCAAACAGGCTCACAATCTTAAACACACAATGGATTAGTCACACACGGAAGCCAAAAGCAATTTCACTTCCTTGTATATAAAACAGAATATTAAAAAAGAACTCCAGACGGGAGATTCCAGCCTAACCTGTATGTTACAGTAAATAGAATATTCCCAAATTTAGAGATAAAAGGAAAACCAATTGGGTTTGCATTTCACAGGTTACAGCGGTGTTGTGGAATTACCCGTAGCGAAATGGTTTGCAAGACCACTACATTTCGTTAACCCGTGACTTCAGAGTCCATTCACAATCACCTGAGCCGAAGCAGGGCAGCACTACTCAACTATCAGGAAGAATTCCAAGCACTTAACAGTCAACAATTTACTTTTTCTAAAAAGGAGTTAGACAGCACATATTTTAATTCACTATGGTACAGGGGAAGATCCTAGTGACACACACACACACCTTGTTTAGGTGTCCCTAGAAAGCACGGTTAAATCAAATCTGAGTGTGGGGTGGCAGGTTAACATGACAATAGTTACCTTGGGGCAAAAAAAATCTTAATACAAAAGATTCTAGGAGACCAGGGCCAATTTATCGCTTTGGATTATGATCAACCTCAACCCACTAATCAGGTTACTCTTGACCAGCTGAGAGGTCTCCTGGCTCAAGCAGAAGAGCCAAAACACCTGTACATTAGGTTTTTAGAACTATAGGAATGACAATAAAAGAGGTGTTGGTTGGGTCCAAGGAGCCAAGCCAAAAAGTCACAGCAAAACAGCTCTTAAGATCCAATTTCAGTAGAGAATGACATTAGGGCTTTAATACGTGGCCACCAACAATGTTCAAATAATTTTTTTTTGTGCTGTACATGTCAAACACATTGAAGCTCGTGTTTGCAACCAGAGCACAGAAAATGGTCAAGTGAGTGGATCATATACAGTCAACCAGCAGCTCCAAAAACACCAAGATGTGCATCTCAAATAGAAAACAAGCCATAAAACACCCCTCCCCCCCCCTTCTATAAACAGTATACCCTTTATACTGACATGAAGATAAAACACCATTGTCCAGTGGGTGATGGGACACAAACCATGGCCATGTTTAATCATTTGGTGGAGACGGTGTGGAGATGCATCACCACAGGGACTGGAAGGTCTTCTCACCTTGTTCGGACAAGAGCCTGCATTAAGATCAAAACCAAGCACCCAACTGCCTCTACCAGGGCACCCTATCCAAAGATCTGCTTCCCTCAGCCAAAACACAAAACCACATGCGTGTGCAGTCATGTCAGGACATAGGTATAAACCTAAATTATGGCCACAGGCACACCCCAAAGCGGGGCAAACATGTCCTGCCTGTTCCACATTTGGAATCCTACCTATGCTTTCTAGATGCTCCTTATCCAGAGATAGCAACAGTTTCAGTGCCATAGAGCAGTATTTGTCATGTTTTACAGCGCACCTCATCACCATATACAACATTTTTGCTTCCACCAAGGACAAAGTGATTGATCTCACAAGTGAGGTGCCATCTGTGTTAGCCTTCCCATTTCTAGCTATAAAAAAAGAGGAATACCTCTGGTAATGGTCATTGTATGCCACTTTACCTTGCAGTGCCGTCCTGGTTACTTGCATTAACAACCACAGACCTTAAAAAAAAAAAAAAACACACAAACTATTTTCTCCATGTTGCTTCCTGCCTCAGCTGTCTGCTTAACACTATCCAGGACAAACCGGAAGACAGGAAATCACAAAATGAATGTATCCTTATAAATAAAAAAGTAAATTTAAAAAAAAAAAAAAAACGATCTTAAGGTCAGATAGTGAATCAGACCTAGCTGGCTACATAAACTTAGTGGGTCACAACAGTGAGGTTGCGACACAGGCCCTTCAAGCTAGTTGAGAAAGGCCTGCAAGGTGGGGGGGGGGGCTGACAGTTTAAACCTGGGCTCTGTATGTAAAGTGAAGTGGCATTCTCATCCTGTCAGTACAATAGCAAACAACTTGCTTGTTCCTGGACTGTATTGGAACCTGCAGAGTCCAACAAAAAAGGTAGCTCAAGGTTATTTATTATTACCCGGAATAAAATGGTAAAGGACTAACCCCAAAAGGAAGAAAGCAGGAAAGGGTGAGAGTTACATTTTCACTTGCCTCAAGTCTCCTTACCAAAAACTTTTATTTTGTCCACCCAGTAAGGCAGCCGGCACACGAGCATACTGTACTGCGTCCATTATGGACGCACTTTTTCACGGGAGCTATTGTGAGTACTGCGTAAAGTGCGTCCGTAATGTCTGATGTCTCCACACCCTAAGAAAATACATGGCAGCGTAGTTTCTGCGTCCGTTTAGCTTTTTAACGATGTTATTTTTGCGTCCGTGGCCAAGTGCGCAGAGGCTTTGTGTGGTGTGTTTAATTCACTCCTTTGTAAAGCTACGACGGACAGCAAACAGTAGTGTGCCACCAGCCTAAGACGCACAGCGCTCCCTGCAGCTCTACAGCCTCAAACTCCTTCCTCTATAAAAGATTGGATTCTGCCAGGTTCCAAAATCTGGAATTAAATCGGAGTCCTGAGAACTCTGGATAAGGGTAGCTTAGGCTGTATAATTCATGCAGTTACACTCACATATTTGAGCTCAAAACAGGACTCTGGTACCCCTCAACCATGGTGTTTCTCCCCAGGATCCCCACATACCTTTACGTATATTTTATCTGAGAAAGGATTTTACCAGGAAAGAGACTTCTAATTTTTCAAGTATGTCCTGGGTGGCGAGTTTATACCGTTAGGTGTCTTGCCCAAGGACACTTACTGGATTTGAATCTGTCTCTACAGTTAGGCCTGGTTCACACCTGGGCGTTTTTAAATGCTCAACACTAAACTCCCATTATTTCCTATGGGCATGGTTCCCACCTGGGTGTATTACAGTGCGTAGGAACGCACTGTAAAACGCCCTACGCTCAAAGAAGTATAGGAGCTTCTTTGGGGCGCATTACAGCACGTTTGCGACCATAGACTAAAACGTGAACGTGCCGAAATGGGCGTTTGCATCATCAAAAACGTGTGTATGAACACGCGTTCCGCACATGGCAACAGGCACTAAAATCTTTTTCATTGGACACCCCGTAGTAAAAAAAAAAAAAAAAAAAAAAAGTACAATGCACGTTTCTAATTGTCAAAAACGCCATGTAATACACTCTAAAAACACCGACAAAAAATACACACAAGATACACTCCGGTGTGAACCCAGCCTTAGGCTGGGTTCACACACAAGCGCGTTTGACGCACGTATCACACAAATGTAAAAAGACGCGCATTGCAGTGCATTCACGCTGTAGTCTATAACAAGGAAAAAAAGTGTCATCTGCGCTCCTTTCTATGTATTCCATGTACAACAACACTGAGATTTTGTTTGTTTCAATGGCCATTGCAACGTAAGCTCACTCGCCACTTCAAGGCACCTCTTTATAGAGTACCTAACAAATGTAACCAAAAGGCGGCTCTACTGAGCAGCTCCAAGCCCCTCCTGCTGCTTTTCAGCTAAGGAGAGGCAGAGATATGGTGGGTTTTATTTATACACGCACCAAACACTTCCCATTTGGGATTAAAAACAAAAACATGGAAAGAGGAACAGCTGCAAAACGACGGACTGGTGTTAAAAGCATGATCTACATAAATACAGAAAAAAATGGCGTTGCGCCCACTCACCGGAGCGGCAGCAACTGCCAGGAGTAACAGCCCAGTTAATGTATAAAACATAACAAGCGTGTATAAATAAAACCCACCAAATCTCTGCCTCTCCTTAGCTGAAAAGCAGTAGGAGGGGGCTTGGAGCTGCTCAGTAGAGCAGCCTTTTGGTTACATTTGTTAGGTACTCACTCTATAAAAGAGGTGCCTTGAAGTGGCAAGTGAGCTTACGTTGCAATGGCCATTGAAACAAACAAAAACCTCATAGTGTTTTGTTGTACATGGAATACATAGAAACGAGCGCAGATGACACATCTTTTCCTAGTTATGTTTTATATACATTAACTGGGCTGTTACTCACCGGAGCGGCAGCAACTGCCAGGAGTATGGGCGCGACACCATTTTTTCTGTATTTACGCTGTAGTCTATGGCTGCGAACACGCCCCAAAGAAGCTCCTGTACTTCTTTGGGCGTAGGACGTTTTACCGCGTGTTCCTACGCGCTGTAAAATGCCCAGGTGTTAACAGACCCCATAGGATTTCCATGTTTAGGCGTTTTAAAGCGCACAGGAACGTGCTGTAAAACGCCCAGGTGTGAACGGGGCCTTAGAGAGCAGTGAGGTTACTTCACCCAGCCAGTTATTTGCATCAATTCGCGACACAAGTCTCATGTAAATTACACATTAGATTTAACTCCCAATTCCATTGCCCTGGTTTGGGGAGCAATACATCTCCGTTAGCTAATAATTACACACTGCTCTTGCGAGTGGACAGGAAAAATGGACAGTGACTTTTCAGTGTGAAGGGCATTGTTTAAAATGGCGGAGGGGAGCTACTCGGAATAGCTCTGCCATGGACAAAGGGTAAAAAGAAACCAGTGTCAGGCAGGCACACACCCCAGAATTTGTATTATTTTTTTTTAAATTCTCGTCACACGAGTAACAAGATCACAATGCATTAGGACTACACGCATCTATAAAAAAAAAAAAAAATATAAAAAAAAGTCACTAAAATATGCAAAGAAACAAAACATTAAGAGCAATGTCCATTCTGACTGAAATCGGGTTGTGCCCGTCCCCAGATCATTTAGCAGATAAATATCTGTGATACAATTTCATAAAAATGCATAGCAACGCAAGTTATATAAAACAGTAACGTGAGCTTCACGAAGCACCATTGTTGTAAATACAGTGAACATTGGCTATCCATGTGGAAATATCTAACCGACAGTTGAGGTGCCTGCAACAGGGTTGAATTGTACCATCACTCCAGTAGAAATGCTCTAACGGCGGCCATTTTCAATCCACCATTATTTTGCGCCATTTGCAAAAACTGAATATGCTTTGGGGATTTTATTGTGGGGTCCCCACAAACTACGGCAAAAGGAAACACTAGAAACCCCGGTGAGAACTACATGCGACAACTTTAGCTGCAGAAAATATAGTGGAAAAGATTCCCAAACTATGGCAACGGCTCCATTAACAGAGTTCACCGTAGTCCTGGAACAGTCTTCCAGTTGAAGTGGTAGAGGCCAAAACAGTGATTGAATTTAAGCAGCCATGGGATAGGCATAAGGCTATCCTAAACAAAAGATAAATCCAGGTAAAGTATCCATGTAATTGGGCAGACTAGATGGGCCGAAAGGTTTTTAGCTGCCAACACTTTATATGTTTCTATGTCCACTCAAGTTAAACAATTGTTCCTTCACTGAAGGAATGGTGGTTTGTGAAGAACCCCCTTATGTTTCCACAAAAACATGGCAACAACCCTCTCATCTCCCAAATTACTTGTCCAAGCGGTTCATTTCCTCCATGTATATGCATAAACCTTATTTCCGTACACAAAACACACTGTATTTACACAAACAAGATACCACCTGCTCCTGGTATCTTCCAATTTAGTTTACATAGTAACAAAGCTACAAAAAAGGAGCCCGTCTAGTCCAACCTGTCCTACATCTACTCAACAAGTACCCATGAAAACTGGACTTCTAGTCAACACAAGCTCCATTCTCCCTGTAACCCCACAGGGAAACTACAGATGCCGGCTTGTTGGTCAGGAACAGGCCTTTATGGACCCCTAGGGCAGAGTTCGTGCCCTCAGAGGGACCTAAAAAGCCAGTAGATAGGATGGAGGACGCAATCTATAGATTTTAACGTTATGCCATGCACGTCTGCTCGCAACACTCGCCCAATGCCAGCTGCTCGGCTTAGAAATCCACATGGAAATAGCATGATGTAGCGGCACTCCAGACCTGACCCTGACACAAACACCTTCCCATTGTAAAGCGTTACAGAACTTGTAACTAAACTACAAGTCCCATGATTCTCTGGCCATTTATTGCATTGCAGTAAGAGAACATCTGTGGGGCTAGAGTTAGAAGTCGCTGGTTATACACAAAAGTTACCAGAATTGATTGCGCCAAACAATAACCCAAAACAAGGAAGTGACTGAATTTATTTGGCCAGCATTTTATCTCCAACTGTTTGAGAAGTCTGACTACATGCCGTGCAATCCTGAGCAAAAAGAATGCAGCTTGGCAGTTTTATAGAAACAAAAGTGAAACTCACGCTCATGGCTCCATCACCCCCCCCCCCAACACTGAGACAATGATTGCTGCGCAACACCTGCTGCCACCAAGAAAGTTGAGGGGGGGTGGTTTAAAGTGCGCTCCTACCAAATTTAGAATAGTCTATTGATCGACCCATGATCCTATCCTATCCTATCCTATCCTCAGGACCAACTGTCCCCGAGCTGTGCCTTGCAAAAATCACAAACTTTACCCGCGGTTACTTACTGAGGATGGGGGATAATTCTATTCCAAAAATAGAGATCTCTATGACCCATGGAACGTGATCTGTCCTTTCCACCCAGAATCCCAGGCATCTATTATATGGATTCAGTCACTCAGGACAGATAGTAAAGGACACTCTGGGGCCGGGGTAGTAATGGCCATAAGTAGGTTGTTCCTTCCACACTCAAATTTGGATTTCCTGCTTAAATGGGAGACATTCGCTTGTTCTAGTAGAATTCTAACCGGCTACTGTATGTGTTCCAGAAGAGAACAAGGTGGACATGGCTGAACCACTAACCAGAGGACGGGCTGAATTCCCAGCCTTTTGTAAAAACGTAACCACAGCCCATAGACTTTAATTCCCCTGGGACATTTAACACCACTCTGTAAGGTTTACACCATGGAATGCAGCCCATCATGGTTTGTGGCTCAGCCATGTCCACCTTGTTATCTTCTGGAAAACATAGGCCAGGTTCAGCAATCGCAGCCCACCAGATGTGTGGGAACTACATCTCCCATGAGGCACAGCCAACTTAATGAATGGCTTAGACTCATGGGAGCTGTAGTTCCAAAACATCTGGGAGGGCCAAGGTTGCTGACCCAGACATTCTACTGGAACAGTAGAGCAAACCTGGCCACATGTTAGGACACCAGGCTCTGGTCTGCGGCAGCACAGTCACTTTTAGGATTACAGCACGCTGGTCAAAGAAACATTACATCACCAAGAACACACACAGCTGACACCGCACACGCAGAGTAACGAAGCAAAAAGATGTAGAATGAAAGGAAGCCGTGTATACCGCGCAGAGGAGTTGTGGAATAGGGTCCTGGACGAGGACACTCGCTCAGCACTTATTCTGAAATAAAGAGAATTTGCCGGGCTACAATAGGACACATTTTGTGTTTAATGCTATGCTTAGTGTCAGACTAGTAGCCCCAGGTAGCAGTGACTGCACCCCATCGTCACGCAACACCTTGACCAACATAGGGTTTTTCACAACGCAGGAGAGAGTGTTGCAAATCGCTGGTGAATATTAGTATTATTACACAAAATTAAAATCACCAGGAGAAGCTTCACCTAACATCACACTTTGGATTTCAGGTTTTGGGAAACCATGTCATATGTTGAGGTTTTCACAAAGTGGGTTGCATCATCAGGTCAGCAACCTTGCCCCCCTCCAGATGTTTTGAAACTACATATCCCATGATGCTCTACCACTCGTTAAGTTGAGCATCCAAGGAAAGGTTTTCCCATGACATCTGAAGCACCAGGCTGGTCCCTGCCTTGTGTGAGTACCACAAACTTTGTGATCACAGAGCTAGTACAGGCCCTCAGAGTATCCGGGGACACAAAGCTTAGCTTTGCAGTGGGGGTGTCAAACCTTGCCCCACAGATGATCATCGCCTACAATTCCCAGAATTCATTGAATGCAATACAATGACGGAGAATCATGGGAGATGTAGTTCTGAAAGATCTGTGGGAGTCGGAGTTGGAGATCCCCGGTTTACAGCCGTGTGTCAAATTGCATCAGAATCCCATTGACCTTTGAATGGAGATCCCAGGAGGTGAGCACTGAAGAGGAGCTCCAGCTCCACAGCAAGGCCGGAGACTGGCATCAGCAAACACCAATGGGGAGAAGGGGGAGGGGCAGCCCTGGGTGGGGGAATTGAGCCATCAGATTGCAGCCCACCAGCCACAGAGAAATGCCCACACCTGCAACACAGGTCATCTCACCCTCCCACTTCTCAGGGCAGCTTGTTCTCCCCGGCAGGATTCCCGCGAACTCAGCCCAAATGGTGTCTTGCAGGGACTGGCCGAGTGTGCTGGGAGCCGCAGTCCTTACCGGTGCTGCTGCGGAAGCACTGATGAATGAGCCTCCCCTGCACGTGTGAGCGCCGGTGCACCGACAGCAGGCGAAAACGCATCCCCTATCCAATCGCTGCTCTGCTCATCCCGTCCCATCTCCCCCGGTCCCGGCACATACTCACCGGGAATGTGCAGATTTGCCGAACAGGCTGCCGTCACGTGACTGTTAAAAGCGCAGCTTGTATTTTTTATCACACTCTGTACCAGCACATATAATGAAACGACGCAGAGCCACGCCCACTCTTCATCCGTCCAATCCGAAACCAGTTTCACGGCTAGGGGGCGTGACTTAGTAGGGGCGTGGCCCGGCCTCAGGACGTTTTGCGTCATGAATCACGTGTCACTGAAAGTTATGTATTTTTTGGTCATGCTAAATGATGAGTTGTATGATGATATGTGTGTATCTCAGCAAGGAGGAGCCCTCTCTCTCCTTTAACCCCTTCGCTGCTGAGCCGTTCCTCCCCTGTGTGCTGAGCGCTTTGTGCATGTCATGGTTAGAAGCTATATAAAGCCATTGTTTTATTGTGGGACCCAGACAAATTATATATATATATAACCCCTTTCTTCAGCTGACTCTGCGGCTTAAAAATATCATTACTGTGTGTTTACGACGTGTCCGGATGCAATAGCAGAAAATGTCAAAAAAGTGTAATATTCCATTAGTATTTCTATCATTTTCAGCATGAAAAATTATATTCCCACGCTTTGTCATCAACCATTTTGGTTATATATTCTACAGCAGTAATGGCGAACCTTGGTCGGGCATAAAACGCAGGTGGAGCATCATGGAGCATGTAGTTCTGAAACATCTTGGGTGCCAAGGATGGTCATCAATGGGATATACAGGTCTTTTCAAAGAAAGGTGAACCTCAGGAGAATGACTGGAGAAGTGATCAGGTCAAAATAGCCAAACCAGAAAAATTCTCCCATTTATCTCACTTTCCAAATCAGCTATTTGGTCTACATCGTTCTTTTCTCCTTCCGGTTCTCCTGGTTTTCACCTTTCTCTGAATAACCCTGATAGCGTTCTCTTTATAAAATAATTAAAGATGGAAAACCGCAGGACACTGGCCGGATCATCTGCAATACTTCCTGTTTGGTTAAGGAACTACGTGTGGTGGACGTCCTCTGCATACAGCGGGGATATGTGAGAACGTACAACACACACTATCCACTGGAAGATTTAAATAAATACAGGGAAATTTATTATTTTATCTTACAGGCTGGGTGGAGTAGAGGTAACATCACTGCTCTGCATGGAGAGAGCCTGTGGAGACACGGGTTCAATCCCAGCAAGAGCACCTCTCCAGTAAGTGTCCTTGGGCAAGACACCTAACGGTACATACTCGCCACCCAGGACATACTTGAAAACGAGAGAAATCTCAATGTATCCTTCCTGGTAAAATCCTTTCTCAAAAAAAATCCCCCGTGGAACAATCAAGCGTATTAAATTCTCAGCTGCTGGTAGGGTTAGGGTTATTATTAGAAATAGGGTTTGTGATTAAGACTTTCTAGTGATAAGACTTTCTAGTGTTCTTGAAAAGCCAGTTTCTGCATTCCATGTAAATGTATCAATTAACCTAACACCAACAATGGTGTGCAGGCTATACATATAAAAGAACAAAAGATAGAGGTTCTTTTGTGTGGTTCACAGATGTCCAAGGAGGAGACGCCACCTAAGGAGTTGAATTTACATATTTATTTTTAAATAAAGGGTCGGGTGCGCATTCATTTTAGCATATACATATAAAAAGATTTAAACAACCATTTTTCATTCCAGTGTTTTGTAAAATGTAACAAAGGTGATATTTTTAAACCATATTTTCGACGTGGCTGTATATATCAAGGACACTGCCCGCTTGGGGTCAATTCTAGAGGCGTCTTTATTAGTATTTGTGCTTGTTATAGGGTGAGGGTAAACTATAGGGTTTACGCCTAAACCCCCACCGAAACCCTAAGGCTAATGTCAGATGAACGCAGTCTGAGCGCACTCTGCGTGCGTGCATAACAGACAGACGTACTGACGGAAGATACTGTAGACACCACACGGTCCGTTTTTGTTGACGGACGTAGAAAAAAAAGGGAACTATGGGAAATAAAATTAATATGAAAAATGATAAAATTTTAAAGGATATGAAAAGCCATTTTGTGCGTCAAGGTGCTGGACGTCGCAAATGCGCTGCGTCTGACATCTCATCACACAGAATGATACACGGACGTGGCGCACTCTGCGTGTCCGTGGTAGCGGTTTTACGTTCTTGCCTAACTTGCGTCCGGTTGCCACATGCGTTGTGTGTGCGCAGTTCGGTGCGCACGTACTTCGTGTGTGGGTCTCCTATTGCTCATGATTCTATGCAACAACGGACGCTGAACTGTGCGGCGACACGGACATAATTATTGCATTCATAACAAGAGAAAAAAAGTTGTCATCTGCGCTCGTTTCTATGTATTCCATTGCAGCCGCTCCGGTGAGTATGGGCGTGACGTCATTTTTTCTGTATGTATGTATGTATGTAATTACTGCATTCGTCTGGCATTAGCCTAAAACTACTCTATTTTCATTTTCACTTCATCCTCACAGTGACAGACGTCATGTCGTACGCACAGGATCATCTGACCACAACACCTGAGGGACAGATACAGGATGGAAACCATTGCCCGAGTTACACCAGGAACACCACCAGCGCACAATACCTCTGTTTTTATGTCCCAGACATGTTAATGCTGTGAATTAAAGCAGTGGAAACTGAGAGCACGTTTCCTTTTTGCTGAGTGTATATATATATACAATATGTACATGCACTCTTTTTTTTGTTAGGTCATGCTAGCAGTTAAGTGAAGGGTAGATACTATAATTAAAGCCTTAATATGCATTCTAGCCCAGACTACAGATAAGACTTTCTAGTGTTCTTGAAAAGCCAGTTTCTGCATTCCATGTAAATGTATCAATTAACCTAACACCAACAATGGTGTGCAGGCTATACATATAAAAGAACAAAAGATAGAGGTTCTTTTGTGTGGTTCACAGATGTCCAAGGAGGAGACGCCCCCTAAGGAGTTGAATTTACATATTTATTTTTAAATAAAGGGTCGGGTGCGCATTCATTTTAGCATATACATATAAAAAGATTTAAACAACCATTTTTCATTCCAGTGTTTTGTAAAATGTAACAAAGGTGATATTTTTAAACCATATGTTCGACGTGGCTGTATATATCAAGGACACTGCCCGCTTGGGGTCAATTCTAGAGGCGTCTTTATTTTCCATATGTCGAGCGGCATTACCAATAGGGACAGAGGATGGTGCAGCGCCACACAATATGTATCCACCACCTTGGCACCCCAGACAGCCAATCACAGGATATAGTGGTTTCCCCTACACCAATACGCACAAAATGTAGAATATATAACCTGAATCGGCGTAAACAATGCTTTCTGAGGTCCTGGGATCTCACATATATATAGGAGAAAAATAAACAGCAATAGTGCAATAAAGTTGATATCAATTCAATAGAAAAATAAATATAATCTTATCACTGGCTCTAAGTGGGTCCAGGCATATGGGTAGATTGTCTTCCAATTTCTCAGGTGACCCCCACCTTATTTAAGCTGTTTTGTCCAGGATCATATAGTGGAAGATAGAAGAAAAAGGAGACACTCCTTGTGCAAATCTGAGGGAAATTATAGCATGGCAAATTCGAGACTTTCTACTCACATTTCCTCCCCAGAATGAACGCCCATGGGTTTTTTTGGATGCCAGGAAACCCAAAAGAGAACCACCTAGGATCCAAGATAGATGGCACAGCTACAACAGGAACAGGAATTTCAAAAAATAAAATTTATTTAAAACAATGGTTCCAGAACGCGTTTCGCCGCACAAAATCGCGGCTTCATCAGCTGGTATATCAGCGCCGATTCAGGTTATATATTCTACATTTTGGGCATTACCAATAGGGTTCGTCTTCTGGAAAGGTTACCAAAGCCTAAAAAAAAGAACACACCTATGGACAGGTGTAACCCCTCCCTCACCAGTAACTTCACCCCTATATCCCTTAAGTAACGGCAGCACCAAGAGCCCACCCGACAATAACAAAGCAGAGCTGGCGTAACAAAAAACGTACCAAATTTATTAACAACCAAAGCATGTTAGGAAGCACAACAAGAAACGGAAACGGAACGACAGGAGAAAATACAGCACAAACCGAAGAGGGAGGGAAGAAGACGCACTGCCGCTACGACTATGGAAGATATGATTTACGGTAAGATATACCATTTTTGTCGTGTTCAGGTTTTGCGCATATGCAGATTTATTGGTTTTTCCAATTGCATATCTTTGTCTTTTTCTCACAGGCGCATTTAGTTTCACGCATGCAATTCTTGTTTTTGTTTTCGCGTTTTGCTTTTGTATCTAACAGCGCATGCTAATTTCTACCTTATGCAAGCAGGGCTTTAGATAAATCTGTCCACATGCGCATTTCTTGTAATTTTTTTGCATGTGCCTCTAGTTTTTATTTCCTGCTAACACATCAGGAGAATCCAGCACACAATTAGCATTACATGAGGGTGTGGGTCTATTTCAAAGGAATCAGAGATAATGTTTAGCCCCTGCTGAGTCTTTATCAAGTCCAAAGTGTGCTCAGGGCTGGATTTGCATTTTAGGAGTCTGTAGGCACAGAAATGCGGAGTGCCCCTACCCTTCACTCCCCCCACCCCGAAAAAAAAAGAAACATGCCAAAATTAATTTTAAAATTCTCGTTTTGGGGCAAACTAAATAAAAAAAAAATTAGAAAACGGAAACGTTTTCTCTCTGCGCTCAAATCAGAAGGGGCAGAATGTGTTGCCTTGGATGAGTTAGTGCATTGTTTGTTTTATATGTAAAACCATATATTGTCTCAATAGTTCATTTCCCAATCCCAATCCTGGGTGATGGGGCATGTGATTAATTTCCATCACTTTCAAAGATGGAAGAATGAACCGCTTCCCGAAAGTGACGGGCTACGGATTGTGGATTGTCCATGCCAGCCAAAGCCACCCATATGGCAGAGCGGTGGTTGGTCGCTCGTTCTCCAAGCCCATTAATTGTATTTCCAATACATACAAGCCTATCCGGGCACGTATTCTTGTAAAGCACAAACTCAGTGGTACAGGTGATGTGATGTTCGGTGTAATATTTTCTACCATTGCGTGGGTGGTAGACTATCTTCCCCGGGATCAGGTAGGGTTGCATGTGGCACAGCCCAAACAACGAAAACAGCCTTGGTTCAATCTTTTCTTTTAGGACAGACCAGAGCCGTAGCAAGCTCCTTTTGCACCCGAGGCAAAAACAGAAAATTGTGCCCCCCCACATAATTTTAAAATTCAGAGTCCCCCACCAGTGGCGCAGTGCTAAGCTCCTGGATGCTCCCCACGACCAGAAGTAGTGGATCGGACTACCCTTTGCGCTGTGGGATGAGAGGCAAGTATGTGATTTTTGGGGGGGTTCCAGCTGGTGCTGACTGATTCTGCAGAAGCGGCATCACTTTGCACCAGCGCCTAGCTGTGGGTAACTTTTGTAGCTATGGCGGGATGGTAATTAGCGTTAGGACTTTGTAATCCTAACGCTATTTACTCTTTGCGCTCCCCATGTTAAGTATAGGGAGAGCAAAGTACAGTAACCTCGCGCTGAAAAGTACAATCTCCTGGATTTTTTAACCTGTTACCGTTGAGATTGTAATATGAGGGTCCTGTGCTAGGATGTGATATGGGCAGCATGCAGTAACCTCATTTAACCTAGCACCAACGCTCACATGTGTGAGTGCTAGCGTTAAGGAGGTGATGGGGCCCTACATATATAGTGCACACACAGTACATGTACAAATACAGTACACACAGAATACATGCACGTATAGCAAAAGAACATTTAGCATAATATACACCCCCCCAGAATAATATACACAGCACTGAGCCCCCAGACTATTTTCCCCAGTTCACATGGATATAATTGACCCCAGCTCATATGGGTATATATTGCCCCAGTTCACATGGATATGGCCCAGCTCATGGATATGCCCCCCAGCTCTCATGGATATTGCCCCAGCTCTCATGGATAATGCCCCAGGTCTCATGGATACTGGCCCCAGCTCTCATGGATAATGCTGCCCCCCAGGTCTCATGGATAATGCCCCAGCTCTCATGGATATGCCCCCCCAGGTCTCATGGATAATGCCCCAGCTCTCATGGATATGCCCCAGCTCTCATGGATATGCCCCAGATCTCATGGATATGCCCCCCAGGTCTCATGGATAATGCCCCAGCTCTCATGGATATGCCCCAGCTCTCATGGATATGCCCCAGATCTCATGGATATGCCCCCCCAGGTCTCATGGATAGTGCCCCCCAGCTCTCATTTATAGTGCCCCCAGGTCTCCTGGATACTGGCCCCAGGTCTCCTGGATATTGCCCCAGGTCTCATGGATATTGCCCCCGGTCTCATGGATATTGCCCCAGGTCTCCTGGATATTGCCCCAAGTCTCATGGATATTGCCCGGGCTTACCTCTCATTGCTGGCAGCCGCTTGCTTCCTGCTTGAACAGCCGCTGACAGGAAGTGCAGCTGCTCGCACTTCCTGTCAGCGGCCGTTTAAGCAGGAAGCAAGTGGCCACCGGCAATCGTTTCGGGCTGGGCGCTTCACAGCTGTGAAGGGGTGCAGCCATGGCTCGAGACCTGCTGGAAAGCTGCGGGAACGCAGGTTCCCGCAACCAGCGTTTCCGCAGGACTCGAGCCATGGCTGCGCCCCTTCACAGCTGTGCCCGAGGCATGTGCCTCACTCGCCTCGCCCTTCCTACGGCCCTGGGACAGACGGTTATATTGATCTGTGTGGACCACCAAGTCATGCAAATTTTTTATTCCATCTAGAACACAGAAGTGGAGGATCTTGTGTATATTTGGCTAGTTAGGTATCTCTCTGAAGAGTAATAAAAACAATGGTAGGTTTAGTTCCCTGCCCTCTGCTGCCAGTTATGAAGTGCACACAATTTCCTCAATCATATACAAAAAAACAACATAGAATGGCGCAATATACAGGGTTATCCAAAGAGATTCGAAAAGTCACCGCACGTTCGGTGACTTTTCGTTCTCTTCAATTCGGTTCCTTTTGCCGATCCCATTTCGGTGACCCTGCGGTGTATTCAGCAAGCACCACAGGGTCCCCGAATTGCAGGGAAAAGCTGCCGCAAACCCGACGAAAACGAACTGCAAAACCCAGCGAATGCACGCCGAAAACACGTAAAAACATCTGGATTAACCTGCCGAAAACCACGGAAAAAGCCCGAGCAGGAGCCGATCGCACACAGCGCAGCAGCCGAAGCAGTGGACACCGCAGACGAGGGAGGTGAATAAATTAGCAAAATAGTTTGTGTGAATCTGTGAAAATAAAACGCTGTTTGCAAAGAAACTACTGAGCGAAAATGTCTGAAATTTACACAGGAGGTCCAGGGAATGATAATAAAAAGGGCTGTTACAGAAAAAATAAGTAAACTTAAAAAAAAAATCTAAAAAAAATCGGACTTTTAAAAGAAAACAAACAGAAAAATGCTTAAAATATCCTAATAAATCTATAAATAAAGAGACGCTTTACTGCAGAATTTTATAATGAACGGTTTATTAGATATTGAATTAAAACCGGAATATTTTTAACATTGAAGCCTATGGGATTCTCCTGAATAAACTTGCCGAATTAAACCACCGAATGGCAGGGCATTAGGGGAACCTTTCACTGCTGGTTTGTGTTCTCTGAATAGCCGAAGCAGTGCTTTTTCATGGGGATTTCACTGCCCTCGAACAGGCACCGAACAGGCACCGTATGTGCAGGCAATTCGCCAGGATTTGGCGAATTGCCTGCTCTCTGGATAGCCGAATGGCCAGGAAAGGTAACCGAACGCTGATTTTCAGCGTTCGGTTACCTTTCTCAAGCAATTCGGATCTCTTTGGATAACCCTGATAGTATTTTTTACCCAGTGGGATCACCTCGATACAGTTAGGGTGGTCCCAATTTATTTTATGATCCACTCCTGATCTAGAAAAAAATGGAAAGTATATATAGTGTAGTATATTGGTAATAAAAAATATTTAATAAAATTCCTAAAAACAAACTCACAAACAAAATGCACATAACCAAATGTGCATATGTACATTGGCCACAGTGGCCCAAACCTCCCGATTAGTGTCCCATTAGGTCCATCATCTGTCCGCCGAAAGACATAGGTCCATCAGTTGGTCACAATCGTGGTTCTTTGGTCCAAATCTGCGGTCCTTATAGCAGCTCAACGCGTTTCGTGAGACCCACTCTCACTTCCTCAGGAGCATGCTTTCAAATGCCAACACTTCCTTTTTTATAATCACACAGATCTCAAACTAATTACTTAAACCATTAACAACTGTTCCCACTTCCAGCTTTAACCAATCACAACATCACAATCTTTTGCTTCCTATCTTTAACCAATCACAATAACGCAAGTCCATTGCTTCCCATCTCCATTTCTGCGCATGTGTAACTCCTTCCACCATATCGCGCAATATGGTGGAAAGAGTTACGCATGCGCAGAAATGGAGACGGGAAGCAATGGACTTGCATTATTGTGATTGGTTAAATATAGGAAGCAAAAGTGTCATGTCCTCAGCCCCTGCTGCGCTGCCTGGGGGGTCTGGGCAAGGTCCTGTGCCAGGAGCTGGCTGGCTGCCAGCACTGGGGAATGGCCGAGTGGCGTCCAAGGGGGCGGGGCCTAGAATGGTCACGAGGAGCCGTCGGGTTTAAAACAGGGCACGAGTTGCCTTGTCGCCCTGTCGTGGAGTCTGGTTCCCGCATCGCTACCTTTTCATTGATATTGTCTCTCTGTTGCCGACCCGTTCTTTGGATACGATCCCTGCTTCTGTTATTTGACCTGGCTTGATTTTTTACTATTCTCCTGCTGCTTGATTACGATCGCCTGTGTGATGCTTTGGTGGTTTAACCCCATGCTCATGGTCAGTGTGCGTTTACCAGCAACAATACTCATTACTGTATTTACGACAGACCCCGAGGTGTATGTGTTGTCTCTTACCATATGAAGGTACCGTTGACCTGCTCCCGATTATCAGCAAACGTTAAAGCAACTTATTTCCTGACTGCCCTGCAGCCCGCGCAATTCAGAATCACCAACAGTCTGATTTATCTGTGTTTCTCTGCATGTGCTCTATCGGTCTCGAAACCTTTAGTGCTTAGTAGGACTCAGTATATTGTTTAACCTTGTTGCCACAAGTGTCTGATTCTGTGAATAACAATCGGTGTTTAAACGTCAAAGATTTCTCAGCCCTTAAGGATCTCAACTCCGCGACTATCTAGTGGGCGCTACTCCCCCCCCCCCCGTTACAAAAAGATTGTGATGTTGTGATTGGTTAAAGCTGGAAGTGGTAACAGTTGTTAATGGTTTAAGTAATAAGTTTGAGATCTGTGTGATTATAAAAAAGGAAGTGTTGGCATTTGAAAGCATGCTCCTGAGGAAGTGAGAGTGGGTCTCACGAAACGCGTCGTTGAGCTGCTATAAGAAGGACCACAGATTTGGACCAAAGAACCATGATTGTGATCAACTGATGGACCTATGTCTTTCGGCGGACAGATGATGGACCTAATGGGACACTAATCGGGAGGTTTGGGCCACTGTGGCCAATGTAAATATGCACATTTGGTTATGTGCATTTTATTTGTGAGTTTGTTTTTAGGAATTTTATTAAATATTTTTTATTACCAATATACTACACTAGGGGCCCTATTACACTCTGCACGCTGATGGTAGCGCTCACCTGCGTGAGCACTACCGTTAGCTGCGGTGTTTAGGGCATATTACAAACCAAATGCGAACGGGTTAAAAAATCCGTTTGCGTTTGGTACCTTGCGCTCCTCAGCGCAAGGTCACTGCACTTTGCGCTCCCTATACTTAACATGGGGAGCGCAAAGTGTTAATCAGTGCTGGTATTACAATGTCCCAGCGCTCAATAACGCCTGGCTCTGGTCAACGAAAAGTTAACCAGAGCCAGGACCTGGTGTTAATGGATTCCGCTGGTGCAGTATCCGTTAACACCAGCTTAAAACAGTAAAACAAATATCAGATACTTACCCTCTGTCCTGCGGCGAGGACCACGGCTCCGGTCGCCTCCTCCGGCCGGTGGGAGCAGGAAAAGACAGGGGGAAAAAGTCCCCCCTGTCTCTCCCTGCGTATCCCTATGCCGACCGGCCGGATCTCGCGATGCGAGATCCAGCCGGTCACGTGACCGGCAGAGAGGAACTCAATGGAGTCCTATGGACTCCAGCGAGTGGATTCTCGCAGCTGCGCTCAGCGTTGACGCGAGCATCCTGATTTTTAACGGGCGCTACAATGCAGGCAGCATTTTCTTGCGCCTGCATTGTAATCCCCCGTTAAACCAGGGGCGGTAGGGGGAATACCGCAGGCGCAGTTTTTTCCCCCTACTGCCCCCGGTTTAGCGCTGGGATCGTAATAGGGCCCTATATATATACTTTCCATTTTTTTCTAGATCAGAAAATAAATTGGGACCACCCTAACTGTATCAAGGTGAACGCACTGGGTAAAAAATACTATATTGCGCCATTCTATGTTGTCTCTCTGAAGAATACAGTCACCAATGTCAATTGACAGTGTTAGAAAATGCCCTGGAATCTGTATGGAATGTCCAAGCAAACACTATGTGAGACTGTGGTGCTTTCTGCCTTACATATTGCAGGAGACTGATGTCATTCCCGGGCTTGAACTAGAGCCTTATGATCCAATACATCCGATCCACACTGCAAAAACCAGGAATACATAGCAGGAATAGCAACGGCGGTGTTCTCTCATGGATTCGTCTGAATTTCATTACTTTTGAGGCTGGGGTCAGACAAGCGATTTGAATAGTGAAAGGGACGTCCGTGAGATGGACGTTCCATCCACTCTGACGCCCATCTGGCCACCTCGCTGAGAGAGGATCACGCGTGTCTGCGCTTCGACAGGGAGGCTTTCAAGTCTGCCGCAGCACGGCCGCTGTCGCGCCCGCAATTTGTGTGAGCAGAACAGAGTGTGGCCGGCCCTGTCACAGTGTCACAACGCTGTGACGGACGCCAGAAGGCACATCAGTACAGGCGCACATAGTACGCTCGTCTGACCCCAGCCTAAGTGTATATAATTCATGTTTATTTGTTTGCATTTTGTCTTGAGAAAAGTCCCTGCGTGGACTGAAACGTTAACAAATTGTAATGCAATAAACCAGTGTATTTAGGCTAATGTCAGATGAACGCAGTCTGAGTGCACTCTGCGCGCGTGCATAACGGACGGACGTACTGACGGAAGATACTGTAGACACCACATGGTCGGTTTTTTTTAACGGATGTAGAACAAAAAAGAGAAATATGGGTAACAAAATTAATTATAATTAAAATACAGGTACAGTCAGCCAGACCAAAAAAACTTCTGAGCGTCAACGTTATGGACGTCGCAGCATAACGCACTACGCGGACGTGGCGCACTCTGCGCGTCTGTCTTAGCAGTTTTATGTTCTTGCCTAACATGCCTCCGTTTGCCACGTGCGTTGTGCATGCGCAGTTCGGTGTGCACGTACTTCGTGTGTGGGTCTCTATTGATCATGATTCTATGCTACGACGGACGTTAAACTGTGCGGCGACACGGACGTGATCACTGCATTCGTCTGACGCTAGCCTTAGCAATCTTACAAGTCTTCAGGTGCACCGTACATATTTGCTAGCTTTCACTCTCTCATACATATATATATCAATACACACACAGGGCCGGCTCAAGACACATTACTGCATGGGTCCAAGGATGAAATGCTGCCCCGCCCTCCAAAAAAACCAACAAAACACGCGTCATGTATGAGCATATGACAGAGTTCCAGAGCAATAACACTCACAGTAATGTGTGATGTGTTTGAGTGTATCACAGAGCTCCACAGCAATAACACTCACAGAAATGTGCAGTGTGTATGAGCGTATCACAGAGCTCACAGCAATAAAACTCAAAGTGATATGTGATGTGCGTGAGAGTATCACAGACATATCAATAAAACTAAACACTAATTATAGACTATTTAAATAATGTTTTATTTATAAAAATATCAATTATATATTAAAATAAATAATAAATACATCATAATAAATTGTATAGTAAATCACAGGCGTAACTAGAAGCCTCAGGGCCCAGGTGCAGGCAGGTATGTAGTGGCCATAGGAATTACAGGGAGATTCCCGGTGGGCCGATGGCTCAGTGGGCGGGTGTGAGACCAGGCTCAGCCAGGGCCCAGGCTCAGCCAGACCCCAGACCCAGCCAGGGCCCAGGCTCAGCCAGGATCCCAGACCCAGCCAGGGCCCAGACCCAGACCCAGCCAGGGCCCAGGTCCAGACCACAGGCTCAGCCAGGGCCCAGGTCCAGACCCCAGGCTCAGCCAGGGCCCAGACCCCATACTCAGCCAGGGCCCAGACCCCAGGCTCAGCCAGGCCCAGACACCAGGCTCAGCTAGGGCCCAGCCAGACCCCAGGGCTTTCAAAATCCATGGCAATCAAAGTAATAGATTGTTTCACCATTTCTTATTACAGTAGAGCAGCACGAGGAAGCAGAATGCAGAAGTGCGACATTTCAATCAACAGCGCCATCAGCAGTGGTATGTAACATTTTTTAATTGTTATATTTGCCAAAATATTTGTGCGCGTGCCGTATGGGAAGAGGGGATCACGGGGCGGGGGGGCCCCATCCTGGGGGTCAGTAAGGGGCCCCAAAATTTCTGATGGCTGGCCTGGAGGCCGGCTATGTGTGCCCCCCCTGAACTCAGGGGCCTGGTTGCAGTGGCACTCGCTGCACCCCAGGTAGTTACGCCCCTGTAATAAATGTATTTTAAAATACACAAACACAGAGCCTGCCTAAACACATACAAGCCGTCTAAACACAATCTCACACACAGAGCCAGTTAAAACACACAGCCTGCCTAAACACCCCCCCCCCACAGAGCCTGCTGAAACACAGTAATGTTCAGTGTGTATGAGGATATCAGAGCTTCACAGCAATAAAACTCACACTCCTACACCACGCCACATATTACTTTGAGCAGGGGTGTAACTACCAAGTGTGCAGAGAGTACCACTGCAACCAGGCCCCTGAGTTTGGGGAGTCCCACACACAGCCGGCTGCTGCGGCCTCACCTATGATTCGCTCATACAACGCACACATTCCTGTGAGTTTTATTGCTGTGGAGCTCTGAGATATACATGGTGCACAATACATTAAAAGTGGGTTGGACTGAAATGGTCGTAGTGGACCTGGAACAAAATGGGATGCTGGGACGTGTGTCCGGACGCCATGGAGAGTGGCAGACATTCTGCTGAGCTCCGTGCAAGGCTGCTGGATTTTCAGATCTGACGTCCATTTCCTTGTCCTAATTCTGGCACACTCTCCTCAGGCGGATCGTTTGTCAGCTCGGGAATCTTTTGAGGCTCCTCTGAGGCAACGGCATCCGGCGCTGATCGAGAGCTGTTTTCCCTTGCGGCCTCTCCTGAGTGGTGGCCATCTTGCGGCCTGTATCTGGGTCCCTATGGTCCCCCCACATTCTGACTCATGGGCAAGAAGACGAAAAAGACTGAGGTAGCGGTGAGCCCTCGCCTGCCCGACCTCCGGATCTCTATGGGAGCTGGGTGTGCTGGTGAGGCCCGGGGTCACGGGCCTGGGATGTCGTCGTGCTCGGAATCTTCAGCAAGCTCCTGACGCAGCCTCTGGCGCCATCGCTCACGGAGGCTGACTTACACCGAGTGATGGAGGAGTTCTGGGTCCTCTGGCATCGGGACCTACAGGAGCTGCAGGCTGCCTTGGATTTTGGAGGTACAGGCTCAGACCCAGGTGAAGGAGACAGCGCAGGTGACTGCTGCTGCTGCAATTGTGGATCTGCAGACCCAAGTTACCCACCTTAGCTCAGCAATCCTGGCTCTGGGGCTTGGCACCGAGGCAGGAACCTCCGTCTGAAGGGAGTCCCTGAAGATGTGGGCCGCAGGGAGCTTCTCGGGTACGTGGCGACCCATCTCCTGAAGTCTGGTGATGTATTGTTTCCTCTGATTCTGTTGGCTGTGAGGCTGAGGAAGGCTGCTGCTGCCCAGGCAGAGGCACCCTGTGATGTCCTTGTGGTCACCAGGGGTCTGGACGTCCACTGTCCGTGGTTGGCCCCACGTACCGGGTCACCTATGATTCCAGCTGTATTGTGTTTTATCGTGACTTTCCATTCCTTGCACTGGTGGCCCGGCGACATTTTAAGGTGGTCACTTCCCTGCTCCGTGCACATGAGGTCCGGTACTGATGGGGTTCTTTGGGCGCCCTGATTTGCCACGAAGGCAAGCAACACCAGACGACGTTCCTGGCTGAGGGGAGAGCGGTTCTTGCTGCCCTTGGGATTGCACCGAAGCCAGCTGGTCCAGCATTCTGACCCTGGCTGTTTTTACCCCCCCCCCATATTTTTGTTTTCCTTCCCCTTTCTCTCTCCTGTGACTTTTTTGACTGGGTATAATATTTTTCTCTGGACTTTATTTTGCTGGTTTCTGAGACTCTCTTAGCAAGGAGGCAGGGATGATGGGACTCTCCTTTTTCATTCCCTCCACCCCTTTTTTTTTTTTGGACAATGGGTTGGGCGAATCATCTGGGTGGCAACCATGGCTCCCCTGACCCCTTCCATGGCCCCCCTGAGGGATGCCGGGGTGACCCGGGAACGCCATATTATATGGGCAGTCCTCCATCACTCCCTAGCCCCCCTTTCTTTGGGGGGGGATTTTTCCAGACGTCACCTGTTCTTACCCAGCATATCTGTCTAACAGCCCAGTCTGTCTTGCTCTCCCCTCCCCTGTTCCCTATCTCTGCTGTGCAGCCACACACCGTGGCCTCGTGTTTTTACTGTATGCCTTGTTATATGAATAAAATTTTAAATACAAAAAAATGTTATTTATATTTTAACCCTTTCGCTGCTGAGGCTTTTCCCGCCCCTGTGCTGAGGTCATTTTTTACCTGTTTTGCGCATCATGTTTAAACGTGTTTTGAAGGCTTATTTTAGTATATGACATCGACATATTATATATCGTTCTTTCCGTCAGACTCGGTAGATTCATAATATGTCATTATTATATGTATACGTTATGTCATGTTTGTATATTATAACAAAAAATGCAATAAAATATGTATTTTCAATAATTTACAGCGTGTAAAGTGTTTTTTTCCACATTTTAACATGCGAGCAATTGCGGTTATATTTTGTATGGGGTGCGCTTGTTAAAAAAATTAGAGATGGGGTCTCGTTACATTTTTTTTTGGGGAAAATGACACCATTTTTAACAAACGCACCGCATACAAAAATCGTTAATGCAGCATCATTGTTCACATTATAATTGAAATGGGAACAATATTGCTGCATTAACAAAACAAAAAAAAAAAAAAGTGTTTATTTTTTTTTTTTATTTATTTTTTTTAATTTGTTTTTATTTTTATTTTTCTTTTTTTTTTTTTTTTACAATTTTTTTTACTTTCATGTTTGGTATCGTTGGAACGGCCATGCTCTGGCCGATCCAACGATATCAAAATTTAACCCCTAACTGCCACGGATCGGGAGATAGGGAGTTCATTGGAACTCCCTATCTCCACACTTCGTGGCAGTTAGGGGTTAATGCTAGGACTGGCGTCATCGTGCTGCGCACGATGACGCCAGTCCTCTGGGGGAGTTCCCGGAAGCTTGGCCGACATCCAAGATGTCGGCCAGCTCCCGGGAAGGATCGCAAATCGGCGCTTTTCAGCGCCGATTTGCGATCCAGCTCCCCAGGGGTTAATGCCAGGCATCATTTGGAAGGGCAGGCTGTGCCCTTCCAAATGATGCCTGGGTTAAGCCCCTGTGAGCCGCCGATCGGGAGGGAGAGAGGTCCGAAGGACCTCCCCCCCCTCCCTTTCAGGCGCCTCCTCCGCACATGCGGGGGGGGCGCCTGAATTATGTGTCATCGCGGGGGCGCGATGACACATAATAATGGCGGCCACTGCTCCGGATGCCGGCTGACATCCAGGATGTCAGCCCGCACCGGAGGGGCCAGCGATCGGCCGGAACCCGGCCGAACGCTGACCCCAATGCGAGGACGCGCTCAGCGCGTCCTCCGCATACCAGCGGGAATGCTGAGGACGCGCTGAGCGCGTCCTTAGCATTCAAGTGGTTAATTTGTCCGTGTGGGAAGATGTATGTTGGTCGCACAACAAGAAGCTTGAATGTTCGCATTCGCGAACATTTGAATAATATTAGAAAAGGCGTAGATTCACATACTGTACCTCAACATTATAAAGATAAACATAATAAAGATCCTAATGGGACAAAATTTCTGGCGATCCAGCAAGGAATGGAGAGGAGGGGATTTCATCAATAAAATTAATAGGACAGAGATGAGATGGATATATAATTTAAAAACACTAGCACCTAGGGGTTTGAATCAGGATTTTGAGGTCTGCCACTTTTTAGAATAGGTCAAAACTACATATTAGGAAGTACACAAATCATTGCATAAAGGTTTTACAAAATGAGGTTTATATTAGAATTGTGTATTTATAAAATATCCATTTAGAAGGGTGTACTGAAGATGTTTGTATGAACTAGGATACACTGTAACCAAATATGTATTGAATATGGAGGTTATAATGTGTTTGACACTAATGTATCAATTAACTATCACCCTATAGGCATACTGTTAGGTAGGCACAAGCACTTTATTTCGGTTTACACATTAGCACTCTGTATAGGGGTATAGAAACATATGGGTTAGTTTTAATTCGGTATACAACATTGTAAGAGTAGCACTTTAAAGAGAGCACTTTATTGAATGACATTATAAATTCTTTACGCATATAAGGAATCAAATTTTCAGTTCTGATAATAGTATTCATATACATTTAATTAAGATTAGCATATTAAATTTGCAGAAGGCACTATAAATTTAGCACTTTAAAAATCAGCATCTCACGCAGAGGTTTTCAGAGGATGGAAAAAGTTCCACACTCCCCCCTTGTGTGAGATTTTTTCCATCACGGTAAAATATTGATATAGAGCACATTATTGGATTTCCAATAGTGTGGCAATACATGTGTATCTAGAATTGCAGAATAACCTATTTAGGGATGAACATGAAGGTAGATAATAATAAACCTTGTGGGTAGAAAGAAGGTGGAGCAGAAACTTTAGGAGTTTAAACACTAGAGATCTTAAAAGGAACATGCAAGAGGGCACTACGAGATGTATCACCACCATCTTTTGGGTTGATCTGATATTTGGAATGCCCCACGCAGGTGCAGAATGAGTAATTGTAATTGTAATGAGTAACACGCAGGTGCAGAATGAGTAATTGTAATTTTGAGGGAAGGGAGAACGGGCGTTTCCCACTCAATCACAACACATTTTAAAGGGTATATAAGGAGGTTGCAGGAGATTGTGAAGGAATTGATTTACATGCCAACTGATGAAGCGAGTGCATCGCGAAACGCGTATTGGTGTTTGTCTATTTATTGTTTTATGGAATAAATTTTAAATTTTAATAAATTTTAATTTTGTTCATCGATATCCTGCAACCTTATTTTTTCATTTGGAGCAACATCATCGGACAGAGGAGGAAAAGGGGAGCCCGATATCTCCTAAAAAATATCGGTTGTGAGATACATCGTCAGGGTTATCCAAAGAGATTCGAAAAGTCACCGCACGTTCGGTGACTTTTCGTTCTCTTCAATTCGGTTCCTTTTGCCGATTGCATTTCGGTGACCCTGCGGTGTATTCAGCAAACAGCACAGGGTCCCCGAATTGCAGGGAAAAGCTGCCGAAAACCTGCCGAAAACTAACCGAATGCACACTGAAAACAAGCAAAAACATCTGGATTAACCTTCGAAAAAGCCGAACAGGAGCCGAACAGGAGCCGAATCACACAGAGCCGAAGCAGCTGTGACGTAGAGGAGGCAGTGAATAAATTAGAAAAACCATTTGTATGAATCTGGGAAAAAGAAACGCTGTTTGCAAAGAAACTACTGAGCGAAAATGTCTGAAATTTTCACAGGAGGTCCAGGGAATGATAATAAAGAGGGCTGTTACAAAAAAAATAAGTAAACTGAAAAAAAAATCAAAAAAAAATCGGACTTTTAATTTTTTTTAAAAAAATTCAGAAAAATGCTTAAAGTATCCTAAAAAATCTATAAATAAAGAGACTTTTTGCTGCAGAATTTTATAATGAACGGTTTATTAGATATTGAATTAAAACAGGAATATTTTTAACATTGAAGTCTATGGGATTCTCCTGAATAAATTTGCCGAATTAAACCACCGAATGGCAGGGCATTAGGGGAACCTTTCACTGCTGGTTTGTGTTCTCTGAATAGCCGAAGCAGTGCTTTTTCATGGGGATTTCACTGACCTCGAACAGGCACCGAACAGGCACCGTATGTGCAGGCAATTCGACAGGATTTGGCGAATCGCCTGCTCTCTGGATAGCCGAATGGCCAGGAAAGGTAACCGAACGCTGATTTTCAGCGTTCGGTTACCTTTCTCAAGCAATTCGAATCTCTTTGGATAACCCTGCTAGTGTCTGATTTATGACACCTCCAAATGTGAGTTGAACTATTGTATTTTGGGGACTTGGATGTGTTTTTATGGATCACACTATGTTTCTCATTTCTATCCCCATATATCTTGAGAATTGAGGACTGCATAAAAGAAAGCAATTAACTGCTTAAAGAAGATCCTCGACCAAGATTTCAGGGGGAGAAAAGGAAAGGAAGAAAAAAAGAGGGAAGCGCGGACTGTCACCACATTTTTCCATTATTGACTCTTTCTGGTGGTTGGAGGTGAACTATCAGTGTGTGAACCATCTGCTGCTGACTTTTTAAACTGCAATTTAATGCTCTATGTCCTTTGGACATAAGAATAGTTTGTGTACAAACAGCATTGTTTAACTATATCCATTAGGGGGCGCCAGATACTTGTCTATTCTGTGTAACAGCCCAGTCTGTCTTGCTCTCCCCTCCCCTGTTCCCTATCTCTGCTGTGCAGCCACACACCGTGGCCTCGTGTTTTTACTGTATGCCTTGTTATATGAATAAAATTTTAAATACAAAAATTTTTTTTTAAATGGGACACTGGAATTGGAAGGGTCCAGTGAATGGGGATGATGGGGTGGCCTTCATGGATTCCTGCACCTGGGCCCTTAGGTTTCTAGTTAATGTGCAGTGTGTATGAGCGTATCACAGGGTGCCACAGCAATAAAACTCAGTAACATGAGCGTATCACAGCAATAAAAAACAGTAACATGCAGTGTGTACTAGTGTTGCAGAGCCCACACATAGGGGCTGATGGAGCAGCTCCAGGCCCATGCCCCAGAGAAAGGACAACTGTCTGCATTGATTGGCATTTGGATCACTGTATCTCCAACTCCATAGCAGCTACAGGGTCATGTGAGGTATCACTGGAAAGGCCAGGGCATGGCCTTTCCAATGATGCCAAACATAATCAGGTTTTCTGTAACAATAAAAATAAAATATAACGCGGGGGTCGGCGTTCCCGTTTTACGTTCATTGAACCTGGCGTTTTACACTCCATATTTATTATCCACATATAATTCCCCTACTCACTATCTGACTAAATAGGAGAAAATTGGGCATTTGTTGTTGTTTTTCGCCGGCTTCAGAGTTCCGCCGGCGCTAACCTCCACCTCGCGGTTCCGCAGACACCGGATATACCCGCCCACTTCACCTCACGAAGTTCAAACGCGCCATTTTAAACATTTTGCGCGCATCTCTCCGAAAGCTGTTCAATATGTCTCTCTCAAAACCAGACAGAAACTCCTCTCCCACTCCACCCCGGGGCTCCGGGTAGGAGGTGAGTTCCACCCCGCACTCCTCTCTATCTGAACAGCCGGCAGCGGCATCTCCTCAGCACCACCACCGGAAAAAATCTTCCAAACAAAGATTTGCAGCCCTTGAAGCTTCACTGAGGTCCTCCATTTCAAACACTGTGGCAGCAGCTGTAGCAAACATACACACATCATTCAGACACTCTATGCAAGACGCAGTTGCTTCCCTACAGATTCCTCCTAAGGTGTCTTCCTGCGCTGCGTTCTCTCAGAAATCCCCTAATTATGCGCTTGCCAGAGATTTATCCCCAGAACAAATTGTGGAAGTCTCCCCTAGGGAGCCACCAAAAGATTTTAATATGGGCCACCACATAGCTGATATCCCCAAAGGTGCTTATGGAGGGGCTGGCATCCCCGCAGTGCTGCCAATTATAGATAGCGAGTCTCATCCTCGCAAGAGAGCTCCAGACTGCGGAGCGCAGGGCTGCGGCCGAGATTAAGAGACCCATTCTTGACGAGTGGAGTCTCGTCCCCGCTAAAAAAAGATCAGGCATAGTGGATCCTGAGTACAGGGAAGATGAAGGGGATTACCCCCTAGAGATATACGCACCTGATGATGATGATGACCTGATGATTTGGGGAGAAGAAGAATCGCCTCCCATGCAGGTCGGGGGAAACAATATATGATCCTGAACATCCTCTGTTTAACCCTAAAGACATTTCACACCCAGCGTCCTCAGTGTGGATCCCACAACCACACGTCGAGCGTTGGGTAGATAGCGTCATGCGCTGCCCCCTAGACAAAGGCACAAGACAAACATTAAAAGCAGAGGGTCCTAGACCCACAACATCAGGCAAAACATGCATTATGCCAGACGTAGACGAAGCATTTCAAAAGATTGCTGCGAGAAGAGGATGGTCTCCTAAAATAGAAATAGACCTGGCTATACGCACATGCCAGGCAGGGGCGGATCCAGAGACTAGTCTCGGGAGGGGCACTTACAGAAAATAAGGTGTTTTAGCAGAGAGCCCGACTCACGAGAATTTACAGAGGGCCCGGCTCACAGGAGCTTACAATCTAGAGGAGCAGAGGGCACCCCGGATTTTACAATCTAGAGGAGCAGAGAGCCCCCAGCTCACACATGGATTTGCCCCCAGCTCAAGGATTTGCCCAGCTCATGGATTTGCCCCCAGGTCATGGATTTGCCCAGCTCATGGATTTGCCCCCAGGTCATGGATTTGCCCAGCACATGGATTTGCCCCCAGCTCATGGATTTGCCCCCAGGTCATGGATTTGCCCAGCTCATGGATTTGCCCCCAGGTCATGGATTTGCCCAGCTCATGGATTTGCCCCCAGCTCATGGATTTGCCCCCAGATCATGGATTTGCCCCCAGATCATGGATTTGCCCCCAGCTCATGGATTTGCCCCAGCTCATGGATTTGCCCCAGCTCATGTATTTGCCCCAGCTCATGGATTTGCCCCCAGCTCATGGATTTGCCCCCAGCTCATGGATTTGCCCCAGCACATGGATTTGCCCCAGCACATGGATTTGCCCCCAGCTCATGGATTTGCCCCCCAGCTCATGGATTTGCCCCAGCTCATGGATTTGCCCCAGCACATGGATTTGCCCCAGCACATGGATTTGCCCAGCTCATGGATTTGCCCCAGCTCATGGATTTGCCCAGCTCATGGATTTGCCCAGCTCATGGATTTGCCCCAGCTCATGGATTTGCCCCCAGGTCACACATGGATTTGCCCCCAGGTCACACATGGATTTGCCCCCAGGTAACACATGGATTTGCCCCCAGCTCATGGATTTGCCCCCAGGTCACGGATTTGCCCCAGCTCTCACCTGGATTGTTGCCCCAGCTCCGGCAGGGGGTTGAGGGACCCAGATGCCGGGCAGCGCGGGAGCGCCTGCCCGACCTTGAACAGTCCGTCCTGTGAAGTGGATGCGGCTGTGTGCGTGCGCAGCCGGTCACGCGGTCCGGCCAGTCAGGTGGTACAGAGACTCAGTACCACCTGATTAGCCGGACCACGTGACCGGCTGCGCACGCACACACCCGCATCCACTTCACAGGACGGACTGTTCAAGACCGGGCAGGCGCTCTCGCGCTGCCCGGCATCTGGGTCCCTCAACCCCCGGGCCAAATCTCGGGGGGGGGGGCAATTGCCCCGTTGCCCCCCCCTGGATCCACCCCTGATGCCAGGATAAATTGCTGGATGCAACTGGACCTTTAGTTAAGGTACTAGATATAGTGGATCAGGCAAAACTAGCACATATCCCACTAGACCATGCCGAGATTGCCGGATGGCTACAAAGATCCCTTTGTTTTCTGGGGAACGCCAATTCTGCCCTGGCAGCGGAAAGAAGGAAAACAATCCTTTTGAAAATGGATCCCAAGCTTACCCATTTAGCTACCACTGACCTGGGGGTCAAAGCGGAAGGCCAATTATTCGGAGACCCATTCGCTAAAAGACTGCATACATACGTGGGAGCTTTCTCCATGATTGACAAGGCAGAAACAATGATTAAGAAAATGTTCCCTGGCCGGGTCTCCCACAGTGCCGGAAGAGGCAGAGTTCGCTTTTCCGGCCGCGCGGGACCTTCCCGCTCCGCAGGCCCCGCTTATAACAACCAAAGCTACACAGATAATAGTGCCAACACTAGTTCCAGTTTCTTCCCGTCCAGAGCCAGACCTTGGCACAAAAGGTCTTTCCGTGGAGGCAGAAGTTCCTCTTTCAGAAAACCTACAGGTGAGCGATCTTCGCATTATTCCTTTCTCTCACATGAAGGTAGGAGGTCGTATTTCCCAGTTCCACCAAGCATGGACACGTCTTACCACAGACGCGTGGATTCTACATACTGTAAAAGGTTTTCTAATAGATTTTGTAGACATCCCTACTCAACATCACGCTCCAGCGCCACTACACTTCCAACACACACAATCACTACTGATACACGAGGAAATCCATGGCCTCATACACAAAGAGGCAATAGAACTTGCCCCCGCTTCCTCGGAGGGTTTTTTGAGTACAATTTTTCTGGTGGCAAAGAAAGGCGGCGGTTCGCACCCTGTCATAAATCTCCGGAACTAAACTTTTTCGTTATGCACAGACACTTCAAGATGGAAGGCATGCACACGTTACAACACATCCTTCTTCAGCGAGACTGGATGGTCAAACTGGATTTGAAGGATGCTTATTTGACGGTCCCGGTACACGAATCCCATCGGGATTTCCTCAGATTCAGTTGGCAAGGAACCACATGGCGTTTCACATGCCTTCCTTTCGGTCTCTCATCAGCTCCGTGGTGCTTCACGAAGCAGTTGAAACCGGTGATTGCCTCCTTACGAGCGCGCAGCGTGAAGTTAGTCATTTATTTGGACGACATTCTTCTGATGTCCCAATCTCGAGACACCCTTACAGACTCATCTTCAATGGACGATATCCCTATTACAGGATCTGGGATTCCTCATCAATACAGAGAAGTCTCTCCTGACCCCAACGAGAAGGATCAAGTTTCTAGGTTTTCTCTTGGACTCCAACCAACTAACATTATCCCTTCCATCTACAAAGATGTGCAACATAAGAAAGGAAGTAGCCTCTCTCCTCCAGCACTCAGTCACTACCCTGAGGACTCTGGCCAGAGTGATTGGTCTACTAGCAGCAGCGAGACTGGCGATCATTCCAGCTCCACTTCATTATCGGGCCCTCCAACGCCTGAAGGCCCGTTCCCTCAGAGCGGGTCTGGATTACCCGGACAACATTCACCTGCCAGACGATGCTCGAGTGGATCTATACTGGTGGCAGGTCCACATGTCAGATTGGAACGGGAAACGGCTTTTCCCTTTACAGCCAACCCTCACTATAGATTCAGATGCCAGCAATCTGGGCTGGGGAGCTCACTGCGAAGGGATGGAGACAGGCGGACGATGGTCACCAGAGGAACGCCTCCATCACATAAACGTACTGGAGATGATGGCAGGATTATTTGCAATCCGGTGCTTCCCCAAAGACAAGCTCCACTCTCAGATCCTCCTTCGCATGGACAATTTCCCAGCAGTCCGGTACATAAACCCCAATGGGCGGTCCCAGATCAGAACCCCTGACCCAGACGGCACAGAGGGTCTGGGATTTTTGCTTCCAGAACAATCTTTGGGTCCAAGCTCAGTTCATCCCGGGTCTGTCCAATCAGATTGCAGATTGGAACTCGAGACACATGACGGACGCAGGGGACTGGAAGCTCCTACCATCTGTATTCAACAAACTTCAATCTCTTTGGGGTTCTTTTCGACGGGACCTGTTTGCATCGAGACTGAATGCACAAATACCACACTTCTTCAGTTGGAAACCGGACCCAGAGGCTATAGCCACAGATGCGTTTCTCCAGGATTGGTCGGGAGACCGGCTTTACGCCTTCCCTCCATTTGCCCTCATAGCACGGACCATAAAGCAGGTTCGACTTCACCAGGCGACGATAGTATTGTTGGTCCCCCACTGGCCGAGCCAACCGTGGTTTCCATCTTTGATGGAACTGGCAATAGACACTCCCAGGATGCTTCCGCAATGCCAAGATCTACTGAAGGATTCCGACAACAATCCTGGCTGATCTCAGGTTTGCCTGGCAGAGCCAAGGAATTTCGCACAGAACTGGAGAGTTACTCTTTCAAGCCTGGGCCCCAGGTACACGCACCGCATACAGATCCGCCTGGAACCGATGGACTTCTTGGTGTGTGGGAAGGCACCAAGATCCCTTTTCGGCACCTCTGACTTCAGTCCTGGACTTCCTGACTTCCATATTCGACTCCGGTCTACAGTATAGAACCTTGAATGTATACCGATCGGCCATCTCAGCTGGACATGTTGGCTTCGCAGGAGTTGCAATTGGCCAACACCCCCTGGTGTGTAGACTACTGAGGGGCACCCGATTCGCTAGACCTCCTCTTCCAAGATACGCCTCTACCTGGGACGTTTCCCTTGTACTACGTTTTTTGGAACAATGGCCGGCAACCAGATCCTGACACTACGACAGTTGTCCGCTAAGCTAGTCCTGTTATTCTGTTTACTTTCCTGCAAACGTGTTAGCGATGTACGTGCACTTGATTACCCTTCACGCTCTTTTCAACCGGACGGAGTCCGCTTCGATAGCTCACGGAGAACCAGGACTTCAATCAATTCAGTATTCTTTCCCAGATCATCAGTTGTTATGTCCTGTTAGATGTCTGCAGACCTACGAATCTCGAACACAAGATTTACGTACGGGGCCAATTTCCCCTCTATTCCTTTCCTTCCGGGCACCACATGCCCCTGTGTCACCTGCGACCTTGGCCAGATGGATACATTGGCTACTGGATCTATCTGGAGTGGATACCTCCTGTTTTGGCGCACACTCATTTCGAGGCGCCATGGCTTCTGCTGCAGTGGCAGCTGGCTGTCGATTGTCGGATATCATGCGATCTGCCGACTGGACCAGAGAATCTACGGCTCATCTCTTCTATGTTAGACCGGTTCCTCATTGGACGACTCCAGTTATTGCTCAGCTTTAAATAGGCAAATATGAGCCTCCGAGTCCTGTGGTGAAATTTCTGAATTTTCCTATTACATAACGGAAAGTTCTAATTTCAATAAGGACTCGGAGGCGAGTATTTCCCTACCCATGAGTATCCCCCCCTTATATGATTATTCTACATGGCTGTTTTCAATAAAAATATGACTATGCCTACATTCAGACAGTTTGAATTTTGTTTTGGGTTTCTCACATGTGGGGCGCCGGCGATGTTAACCTTTGCGCGCTCCAACTTCATGATTCTGATTAAAGATCGCTGCTTTCATGACTCCGTTCCTTGTGATTTGTTTTCCATACAATCGTGGATATACACTCCGTTACGGCTTAGATTCTAAACACTTCTCCGTGTTTCTGCTTCCGTTTCAGAACAATGAAATCCTCCTTCCATTATTCGGATGATGGTCGTCTTCCGCCTAGAAGTTTGGGCTGCATCCTCCTCTCCCTGTTGGGACGTCCTTGCTTGTTGGTTTCCGTTTAGCTTATGTTTTCGCAAGAAAGAGGAGGAGCTACACCTGGGGAGGGACTATATGGATCAACGTATGGAGACTGTTGGGGGCGTGGTTACTCCGTTGTAAGGGAACAGTTTTCTTTCTATTTTACATGTTAAACCTCTTGCTGAGAGAAAAAGGCAAATACTCGCCTCCGAGTCCTTATTGAAATTAGAACTTTCCGTTACGTAAAAGGAAAATTCAGAAATTGTTACAGCAAAAACTTAAATGTCACACTGCAGCAAAAAGCAGGGGGGGGGGGACTTTGGAACCATGTGTCACTAATCTTTATACCTCTCAAGGTAACATGAGGTGTCATTGGACAGTCTAAACGTGACCATGTAAAATCGAAAACAAAAAACTTTATTTTTAGTTCCAAAGTGATGGCATTGTCCATTTGTCATGGTTAAGATTAGCAATACCACTGCCATTACTCACCTGCTCATTTCGCACACTGGGAGCAAGCTCAATATTTTATACAGTCATTCATAAAACACCATCCTCCAAACAAGGGAAATATTTTTAACCAAAAAGAAAAAATTTGTATATTTTCTCAGAAAAATGCAGTAACAGGTTCCCATTTCAGTTTTTTAGTAAGAATTCCCTATAGAATGTAAGAATTGATTATTCTTACAAATATCAAACCAGAAAGGTTTGGATACAATTTGAAAAAATTTTTTACACGTTGAAATTTGAATGGGAATTTCCCTCACAGTATCTGCCTGGTTAGATATACCGTATCTGCACTATTAAAAGAACCTAAAATAGGTTTTCATTTCACTAAATTCCAAAAAAAAAAAGCCCACCAAAAACTTCAGCTCCAGGCCCATAGACATCTTAATCCGGCCCTGCTTATGTAGGCACAATTTAAGATTATTTTACACGACTGCCTGGAGTGCGCACCTTCCAGGTGAATACGTTTCCCTGTTTACCTTTTTGAAGGGTGAAGGGAGGGGGACAAATCTTTGGTTCAGGGACAAAGTTAATGGGCCAGCCAATGCAATCCCTGGTGGTCCAGTGAGACACGGCTGGGCCACTTCATCTGGGTTAATGGTGCCCATGTGTGGTAATCCAGGTGGTCACAACTGCTTGAACTGAACACAATATGCTTTCATCAAAGCACAGACTGCGCCATAGCATTTTGTGCACTAGACTCTGGCATGCAGGGAGAACACCGGCACTGACACATGGAGTGAGCTCAAAATCCGGCAGAGTGAAAGAATATGCGGTCTGCTTTGATAGCAGCGCAGGCCACATTGCAATCGATGCTCCCACCTATGACCTGGACTATCAGGAGTCCCACAGGCAGGACATGAAATCGGGCCTCAGTGCTGTCCGTATAAAATGCAGCCAGACTGGCCCCACAGTGCAACCTTTTCAAGTGGCACCTATGGCAAGGTGGGTCACCCACCATACCCTAGTTACACAACTAACCCTACCATACAGTGCGCTTCAGGGTACAGAAGAGCAAGAAGCAATCTAAACACCCTTGCATAGAAAGCTCTAGATGCCTATTCAGGTTAGAACTGTGGCCTCCTTTGGGTGGGATGGCAGGAAAGCCAGCATTTGTCAGTCTTTACGCTTTGTTTTATATAGTTGAATTTCTATTTGCTAGAAGTTGCCATTGAAGCCGATACATCAGGTTTCTATTGCACCAGTTAGGGTTTAAAAACATTCGCACTGCGAGGCCATTTTCTGTTTAGCTTGCTGACTTCTCCAAATAAAACATTCGCACTGGAGCAAGCAGTCAGCTTAGCATTATACCAGCCATCTGCTCAGCCACTTCCAACAGTAAGTGAAGCAGCCGAGTAAGTCACACAACAGCAACTGATGTCATGATGACCATCTTACATCAAACCAGCTGCTGTACAAGCTTTGGCAGTTTCAAAGGTTTAGTCATCTGTAGGTAAAGCAAAAATGGAAATGGCTTGAAAGAAAAAAATAGCTAGGAAATCACTTCAGCTATAGGATTCCAATCTTGTATTTGAAATATTTTATGTAAGAATTTGTTCTGTCTGCTCGTGTTACAGTGCCCCTTCCAGAAAGAATTTAGCAAACATCCTTTTCTTTGTATTGCTGTCCATTGTATGACAATTCACAGGCACCCGATACTTAATATATTTTGTATAGGAGAGCTGTGAAGTATTTTAATCCCTAGGCTGCAGTTGACATATCGGGGGGGGGGGGGGTGCTTCACATTTTACTGGAACACGTGGAGGATGTCCCTTGCAAGTCCTTCCTTTTTTTCCTTTCAATTGGTTGCATAAAAAGTTATTCATTTCCATGTGGATTTTTCCCATGATGCGACATTTACCAAAATATGTGCAAAATGTTTAAGTTTCAATACTGTAAAAGCTGCAACTGTAGAGGCAATGGAGCAGAAAGTTGCAAATGGGCAAAAAGTTGCCAGTCAGCCCCTGTAGTACATGCAAGATATCAGCAACACAAAATAACTTCATGTTTCGGTGGTAGCGCCTCTTTAAAACCATTGTCAGTTTACTTCCAAGCAGAGTATTAAAAGGAATAGAGGGGATAGAAAACCCCATCTTACGGCTTTGGAGTGGGCCAAAAATATCAATGTTTGAACAGACTCCACTGCCAAGATGGGACACTTTGCAGAACCATTATTACTGCACACTCACAGCTGCAATTTGTAATTGAGCCACTGGTGTGTTTTGAAAGTAGGAGCATGATTGACATACAGGGGGTATAACTTCTAGGCAACATTGAGTCTGACGAGGTGCAGTTTAGATCACTATTAATAGTTCTATGGGTTTCATGTACAATACTCAGGAGTGCATTACAACTTGACACCACTAGATGGCTTCATTGTTTGCCTTTGAAAAAGCATTTTAAAAATGTCCAATAAATCTCGTGCCAGATCACATCCAGGATGTGAAATAGAATGCAAACCATACAACCTAACCACTTGAGCACTGTGCTTAAATTAAATCCTTTGTGAGCTTGAGCAGGGTCCTCTCCTACTCGTGTGTATGCATATTTGTTATTCCGTTTCTCCTATCGTACAGCGTTATGGAACTTGTTGGCGCTTTATAAATGCTTGCAACTAGACTAGGCTCCTATGAGCAGGGCCCTCTACAGTTTGTTTCCTTCTTATGTTTCTGTATCTCATTCCCTTTGGTTATTGTAAAGCACTGCGTAAACTGTCAGCGCTATTTAAAATAATCACATCCGTGACAAGCTCAACATGGGTCTGAGGTTTTGCCTGGTTACTGTACATTAACGACTCCCATACATAGTATAGGAGATGTTAGTGTGGCCCTATCAGACTGAGAACGAGCTATTCTAACCAGCTCATTCTCATCTGTGCCAGACATTCAGGTTTGAAGGCCTTTCATAACCTGTTAAAAAATCCTACCCATCCTCAGATCCCTCACTCTGCAAACAAACACTGGGAACAAATGGTTCCCAGTGTTCCTGCACACTGGAGTCAGTCTCCATGGAGTCCTGGAGTGGCACCTGGCACCACTGGAGTTAAAGTTGCAACTTGGAGGCATTTTGACTAAACTGCCGGCAAAGTGGCTTGATTGTAATACAGATGTTAGAGATGCAAATTGCAGACGCAAACTATTCGAGTCTTCCCTTTAAGGTCAGAGTTGAGATCTGTCCCCTTGAGTGTTGCTAAAGGGTTACTGACCAATGCAATGCTTTAACCCAGTGCTCTGACACCATACCATGTCCATTTAGAAGACATTAATAAGTAACACATTAATGAGAATATAAAACTATTTATTGAACACTGATCACCAGTATTTACATAGAAGTAAACAATATACAGTCAAGTAACATTCACTACAGTTATTTCCAGACTTTCACTGAAGCGAGGGCTGGAACTAAGACTAGATTAGAGACAGATCAAGTCAAAGCATTAACATGCACATCAAGCAATAGACTAGAAAAAACACTCGCAAACTTGCGGTACAGATGCAGGTGTCTGTTTAACAAAGGTCCTATAAAAAGCCCTGACAGCAGATATACATTATGTAGCAGAGCCTTTATGCTGTGTACATTGTGGGACCACATTCAGGCAGTTGGCAGTGTGGTTCTCAGAAATACTAAAAACAAAAACCTTGAGTTCTCTCAAAAAAAATGCTGAAATAAAGTGGGAAATATTTTTTTAAAAAAAAAAATCTACATGTGAATTGTGACATTTCATTGTGCCTCATCTTCTGGACAAGAATGCCATGTCAGTCTCTCTTCATAAAAGGCAATTACAACCTGAGGACATTTCACGTTTGCTTCTTTCGCTGGTACCAAGTCTGCTTCATCAGAGTCTTTCCTGTAGAACGAGAGAAAAACACAAAAAAACATGTGGCATCAATATTGCATGTTATAACAGCTTGTGCAGCCACTCTATAAAGTCTAGGTACACACTAAACCTAGACTTATGAGAAAGTGACAGTTGCTGTATCCTTGCCAATCTGTCATTGCAGCAGTACTTTGACACCACCAGAAAAAGCTTATGCGTCAAGACTTGTCTTCCAAAAAATAAGCATGTTCCAGAAAGTGACCTCACATATAAACTTCAAGTGAAAACTGATACTATAGGGTTAAACAGGTGGGGATAATTGAAAAACCAGACAATCACAAAGTATCCTTCCTGGTAAAATACTTTATAAAGCATAAGGGATTAAATTAACAGCTCTAGATGCCCCCCACAGTTTTAACCCTCACTTGAATCCAGCAGGATGACATGCTTCCAGCTATGTATGTCATACGACTACAGGGTCTCATTAAACATTGCAGCAGGGGGCTGTTTTGGTCATTTGTCCAAACCAAAATTAAACCAAACCATTACACCCCACATTTTACAAAACTAATGTAAAGAATCATATTAACCTTATAGCATAACCTCTTCACTGCAGTGTTTATAGACATCACAAGACAATAACACATTTCTTATATTTGCTAGTGACCAGTGAGGTTATTCCTTTCCTGCCCACTTTGCTCGCTCTGTTCTATTGGTCATAAAATAATAGTTTACCATTTCATAAGGAACATCAATTCACCACTGCTGTCTGTAGCTCCAATTATCCTCTCTGGATCCAGAGCCCTAGCGAAGCCTCTAGGTTTATCAAGCTATAAAAAAAAGGAAATAAAAGATCAGTTAAAATTAAAGCCAACTTTTTTCCAAAACCAAACATGTACAATTCTTGTAACAATAGCAGACTCTTGTACAGTTCTTCCAAAGTTTAGGAGAAAACTTTGTTCTAAGAAATTGTCACTGTGTGGTTTAACTTCGGCTGGGGTCAGGCGAACACAGTGCGAACGCGCATGCAGCCGCACTTTAATCACGGCTGTAGTAGCAGAAAATGACATACGAAGTACGGCCGCAAGCGGCAAATAAACGCATTTTTCCAAGAACGTGATACCGCTAGTACTGACGTACAGAGTGCGCTGTGAGAGTGCGCTGTGTCTGCTAGCGGCATGTGTGCGTGATTAGGAGACGTCAGACGCTGCTAATGTCCGGCCAACATAACGTCCAGACGCAAAAAGGGTTTTATTGATGATCTGTACAAAAATCAGATGAAAATGCACATCGTATGACCGCTATCGCGTATTCCGTGAAAAAATACATTCGTCTGACCCTAGCCTAAAAGTTACTGAAACCAAGCCTGTAAGGATTACACAACTCACTTCGGAAAGCGTACTAAACCTAGTGGGCGCAGATTAGTATAAAATAAGGTGCCACAGATGCCAAAATAAGAGTTTTTTGGCAGCTGCTGCCAACAACCTCTGCCAAATTATTCCCTCTTGGGGATTTTACTCACCTTTTCTCCCTCCCTCACCATATGCAGCTCAGGAAAACCCAAAACCTGTAAGTCTGAAGCTTTTCAGCGCAGTTTGCGTTCCTGCACAACTTGTGTAGCATAAGAACCACAGATGTGTGCATGTCCCATAGTGCTGCACAAAGTTCTGTAGCGCCTGTGCCAAAGGATTGATCCTTCGGCTGCCTCGGAGATCGATCGCTACAGAGAATGGTCTAAGTGACGTTGGTACACTTGCTGTAATCTCACTAGTAACCAGCAGCTGGAAAACTCATGAATCCTGGCTGCTGGTGACGCTGCATGGGGTGGAGGAAACCCTTCCCTTTAAAAAACAGCAGTGTGAAAACCATCTGGCATATAAAAACCTTCATCCCTGATGCTGTGGTGCAGTGGGCAGCACGATCCAAAGCTTCCCCTCTCCCCATGCAGAGAAACAGGGGGAAATAATTCCCAATGCCCTACCATTGCTCCCGCACAAGATTGCACTTTGAATCAAGGGCCATTTGGGCAGGATGCTGCTGTATCATGAGCAGCTTCAGAATATTACGGACTCTGGCCGATAAGGTGGCTCAGTTGGAAGTCGTTTCTTACTGACAGCTTTACACTCAGGTTTTTCTATTTGAGCTGCCATTAATTGTTGGAGAACAGGCCATTGCGCTAGATTGAGCAAGTCACCAGAAACATAACATACTGCCTCGCGTTTCTTCTTGGATTTGCTTTCTTCCGACTCGCTATCGGACACCGACTTCCTTTTGTTGCTGTCAGTCTTCTCCTTTCCACCTTTTTGAGAATTGAGAAAGGCCTCAATTAGCTCAGGGCAATCCAAGTTTTCCTCTGGCTCCCATGTGTTGTCTGAACTGTAAGAGTAAAGAAAAAATTCAGTATTTGATATAGATATATATATATATTTTGAGCAAAAAGTCTGGTTACTGTTCACGTGTAAAAGATACATTGAGGATAAAGGGGATTTTGCACTTAGGCCGGGTGCACACGAGCGCACCCGTCGCAGCCATGTGATGCTGCGATGGGGCTGGTCACACACTTGTGCGCGTGCACAAAGAGCGCACGCAGCAAGCATCCGCCTAGAAGGCCTCCCCATCGATGCACTGGGATGCTCGTCGACAGGCTTCAAAGCGCGATCCTCCATAGTAGGATCGCACTTTGCAGCGCTGAGAGGGGGGCAGGCGGGCATCGAGTGGAAGGAACATCCACTCTCACGGATGTTCCTGCCACTCTGAGGGCGCACCTGGCCTTAAATTGGGCGAACGCAGTTGACAGCCTCTGCCCAATTATTTTACTCCTTTTGACCCTCACCGCATGGCTTCTCTTACACATCAGGACTTTCATGTTTGGGGGTCCCTAAGCTGTACAATGCAATTTGCTCATCTACGCTACTTGCGCAGCATAGGACCTACAAATTGCACACAATACGGACTTGCGTACTTTACTTCCAGATCAGATACGTCGCTGCCTCTGAAACCGATCGCTACAGTGCAGGCTCTGAGAGTTTGACCTCACTAAAGCTGGGAAGTTCAAAATCCCAGCTGATGGTGATGTTGAATGGAGTGGAGGAAACTCCTCTTCACCCAGTGTTTTCACTTGATTAGGGCAGGATAAAAGTGGCCAGGGTGAGTAGACTGTCCCTTTGACCATAAGCACATGCTGAAGGTCAATGTACACAAACTACAGACGTTGCCCAACTAAAGAGCCTATTCATGCAACATGGAGCTACAGCTTGACAAAGTGAAAGGTAGCCTCGTCTGTTAACCATCTTGCAAAGATCTATAAAACAAAGCTTTTCTGGCTCCTAAATACATTTAGCCGGCTCCTATGACAACTCTTTGGCCATTGTATTTGATCATTTTGTCAAGCTGCACACTATTTTAAGAATATGTCAGTACAGGTAAATATTGATTAGTTTCATGTGTTTGCATGTTTTCATTTGCAGCAATCTAAACTAGTACATACAAGGCCACCTAGTAGCAATGCTTTGTCAAGTCGCCATTTAGTTAATAGCCCAAAGACAAGACCTAAGCAATAAAGTTGAAAAAAAAACCCTCAACTAAAATGCATGATTCTGATTCTAACACTTTTAGGAAGAGAATATTTAAAAAAAAATATAAAAAAAAAAATAGAACACTCCATTTAGTACAGATATTTCACCATTCGCAGCCTTTTAAATTCCACCCTACACATGGAGACGCCAAGGATACCTTTAGTGAGTTTGTTTCATCCGTGGTCAATGGCGTATCGGTTTGAGAATATTTGATATAGTTACAGAATTTATAAAGCGCCAACAAGTTCTGTAGTGCTGTACAATGGGTATATACATTTCATGAACATCAAAAAATTATGTAGAGGTAAACTAGGTTAATGTGATGCACAATGTGACGTACTCTGTAAAGCCTTTCCACTTCAGGTAGTATTCCACCTTCCCATTCACCACTCGTCTGTCAAGGACCTTTTCTACCACAAACTCTTCAGGTTCTGCCTCCTCCACCTTCTTGCCCTTGCCGTTTTGTTTCTTTCCCATTTTCTGCTAAAAAAAAAATAAAGAAAACGTTCATAAATCCTGTTTTCACTCCCTCATGCTTACAGTTACCACATGCAGCTCTAAATACAATTAAAACACTTTAACAGAGTACTGCCATCCATTTTGTCAATCAGAAAAAGAAAAAAAAGTCCACCACCTTTCTAATGTCTTCCCATGAACGATACATGAGGGTGAACATGTTTTTAATATTAGAAAGTGACAATATGCATGGTGATCAATGTAAATTGTGGGGGGGGGGTCACAGTGCCCCAATGCGTCCTTACCCCTCTGGGCCGATTCAGGACTGGGGCTTAGCTCCTCCCAAATACTCAGATCAGTGAGAATTGACCTGAACATCGGACCAGGAAGCTCAAATCAGTTTGGTTCCCACCTCCTAACCAGCCACCGAAAGGATTATGGCAGGAATAGACCGGTATTCCAAGTTACCGATAACTGGCCAAGGCATCCAAAAGTCCTGAACTTCAGTGCCAATATGGGTCTCCTCTCACAGCAGGCTGACATCTCGAATGTCAGAAATTTAGTTTCTCCACCCAACGGCAAGAAAATTCAGGGAATACAGGGAGATGCAAGGGGTCTTTTGGACCACTGGTCTAGTATGTTCCTAGAAAATTTATTATTTATTCTTGGCCCTCTAGAGGTTTTGGAAGATTTCCCTGTACATTTACCAACCTGAGCATCATGGGATGCAGTTCCAAAACACATAGGAGGGCCAAGTTTGTTAGCCCCTTACCTGCAGTGTCAAAAAAAAAAAAAAAAAAGGCCAGAGTCTAGACATGGCCAGGTTTACACAAAAAAAAATAAAAAAATACAAGATTATAGGAGATAGGGAGGCACCGATACCACTTTTTTAAGACAGATACCGCGTACCGATACTTTTCTTTAATGTCATGTGACGCTTTCCAATAAGAACAGACCATATAAAAATGCCCCTCCAGCTCACACACGGATACGCCCCCCCAGCTCACACACGGATACGCACCCCCCCAGCTCACACACGGATACGCACCCCCCCAGCTCACACACGGATACGCACCCCCCCAGCTCACACACGGATACGCCCCCCAGCTCACACACGGATACGCCCCCCCAGCTCACACACGGATACGCCCCCCCAGCTCACACACGGATACGCCCCCCAGCTCACACACGGATACGCCCCCCCAGCTCACACTCGGATACGCCCCCCCCAGCTCACACACGGATACGCCCCCCCAGCTCACACACGGATACGCCCCCCCAGCTCACACACGGATACGCCCCCCAGCTCACACACGGATACGCCCCCCCCCAGCTCACACACGGATACGCCCCCCCCAGCTCACACACGGATACGCCCCCCCCAGCTCACACACGGATACGCCCCCCCCAGCTCACACACGGATACGCCCCCCCCAGCTCACACACGGATACGCCCCCCCCCAGCTCACACACGGATACGCCCCCCCCCAGCTCACACACGGATACGCCCCCCCCAGCTCACACACGGATACGCCCCCCAGCTCACACACACGGATACGCCCCCCCAGCTCACACACACGGATACGCCCCCCAGCTCACACACGGATACGCCCCCCCAGCTCACACACGGATACGCCCCCCAGCTCACACACGGATACGCCCCCCAGCTCACACACGGATACGCCCCCCCAGCTCACACACGGATACGCCCCCCAGCTCACACACGGATACGCCCCCCCCAGCTCACACACGGATACGCCCCCCCCAGCTCACACGGATACGCCCCCCCAGCTCACACCCGGATACGCCCCCCCAGCTCACACACGGATACGCCCCCCCCTGCTCACACACGGATACGCCCCCCCCCGCTCACACACGGATACACCCCTGCTCACACATGGATACACCCCTGCTCACACATGGATACACCCCTGCTCACACATGGATACACCCCTGCTCACACATGGATACACCCCTGCTCACACATGGATACACCCCTGCTCACACATGGATACACCCCTGCTCACACATGGATACACCCCTGCTCACACATGGATACACCCCTGCTCACACATGGATACACCCCTGCTCACACATGGATACACCCCTGCTCACACATGGATACACCCCTGCTCACACATGGATACACCCCTGCTCACACATGGATATGCCCCCCAGCTCATGCATGGATTTGCCCCCCAGTTTATGGATATGCCCCCACAGCTCACACATGGATATTGCCCCCCAGCTTACACATGGATATTAACCCCCAGCTCATGAATCCCCCCGCGACGATACTTGCCTTCCTGGGCGCCGCCGGGAATGTCTCCGCGCGTGCGCTCGTTGGAAGGACCCCAGCCGCGACCACGTGGGACCATGTGATCACGGCTGGGGTCCTTCCAACGAGCGCGCGCGGGGAAACTTTCCCAGCGTCGCCCTGGAAGGTAAGTATCGGAGAGCTCACTGTTTTCATACTTACCTTCCTGGGCGCCGGCGGGAAAGTTTCTGCGCGTGCTCGTTGGAAGGACCCCAGCTGTGATCACATGGTCCCACGTGGTCGCGGCTGGGGTCCTTCCAACGAGCGCACGCGCGGAGACATTCTCGGCAGCGCCCAGGAAGGTAAGTATTGTGTGAGCAGCTCCAGGGGCGGCTGTCCGAATGCCGATAGAGCATTCGGACAGCCGCCACAGCCCCTCGGTTGCCGGCAAGCCGGCTCAATGCCGGCTTCCAGTATCGGTAAAAATATCGGGGGGTACTGCACGAGTACCAAGTACTCCTGCAGTACCCAGTATCGGCCCCGATACCGATACTAGTATCGGTATAACCCTAATAGGAGATATCTATTAAACTGAATAAACAAAAGTATCCTATGGAGGATGGCGCTTTGCAGCCCGTCGTCGCGCATCAACAGGGAGGCTTTCTAGGCGGACGCTTGCTGCGTGCGCAACGGCCCCGTCGCAGCATCACATGCCTGCGACGGGCGCTGGCAAGTGTGTGCACGCATGGGCGCACTAGGTGCGCTCGTGTGCACCCGACCTAAGGCTAGGGTCAGATGAGTGCACGTTTTGCGCCTGACCGCACTGTTTGCCATCAGTCGTAGCCTTTCAAAGGAGTCAATAGAGAACACCGCACGGGGTACATACACACTTTTTCATGCGCAGGCAATGCATTTTGCAACGGACGCCAAAACGGCATCAATGTGAAAAAGCAACATGGACGTATAGAAACTGCTTTTCTGTCAGTCAAAACTGATAGTGCGCTCGTCTGACCCCAGCCTAAAGCCGGCAAACGCAGGGATCACATCCGTGTTGCCGCAGTTTAACGTCTGTCGTAGCATAGAATCATGATCAATAGAGACCCACACACTAAGTACATGCGCACCGAACTGCGCACGCACAACGCACGTGGCAGACGCAAGTTAGGCAAGAACATAAAACCGCTAGACGGATGCGCAGAGTGCACCACGTCTGCGTAGCGTTGAGTGATGCAGAGATGTCAGACACAGCGCATTTGCAACGTCCAGCACCTTGACGCACACAATGGCTTTTCATATCCTTTTCAAATTTTTATCATTTTTCATATTTTGTTTCCCAGAATTCCTTTATTTTCTACGTCCATCAAGAAAAACAGACCGTGTGGTGTCTACAGTATCTTTTGTCAGTACGTCTGTCCATTAAGCACGCACAGTGCACTGACTGCATTCATCTTACTTTAGCCTTAAAAAAAAAAAAAAGGACACCACCACTTACATAACATGTACCTAAATTACTTGAATTACAAAAGGAAACCTAATAAAAAAAAATAACACATGTTGCTGGGCTTTTTGTAGGGATGCACCGATACCAGGTCCTGCACGAGTACCAAGTACTCGTGCAGATGGCCCCGATACCGGAAGCCAGTACTAGCTTTCCGGCCAGTGTCTGAGGGTCAGGCGCGGCTGGCAGAGTGCTCTAACGGCACTGCCAGGCCCCATCCGGGTGGATTCATCTCTTCAAGCGGCCACTGGCCCAGCAAGGTTGCAGCCCAGCTGTTCGCTTCACTGGGGAAACGCCAGCCGGAATCTTGCGAGATCGCAGCCGGCGATTCCCCAATCAAGCGAGCGAAGAAACAAAGCCACCTGGATGGGGCCCGTTAGAAGAGGCTGGCCGGAGTGCTCTCAGGCCATGTATGTATATCTCTCCCCCCCCAAGAGAGACACACACCTGTGGGGAGAGAGAATATAGATTATACCCTGAGTGAGTGTCCCCACAGACCTGTGTATATATACACACACATACCCCAAAGAGATTCTATCAATATATACGCACATACCTGTTCTTATTGGAAAGTGGTCACATGACAAAATTATCAGTACTCTGCATCGGCGGGTACATGAAAAAAGTATCGGTACTTGTACCGTCAAAAAAAGTGGCATCGGTGCATCCCTAGCTTTTTGTCTGAAATAATTGCATGTACAAAAGGAATAGAGTTGTATTTTCCATTAAGATTCCCCCCCCATGATGCACAAAATATGCGCAAACGTTTTACTATACTGCTGTGCTTCAGCTTATACAGTATTTAATACAGTTAATGAGATGGAGGGAATGTTTAGGGGAGACTGCAGGAGGTCTATTGAGATGCCCAGGCTACTCAAGAGTTAGCAGCTGAAGGAGATACACCAGGGAGTTTAAAAGACTTCTAAACCTACCCTCAATGATTTCCTTTGAATACAAACTCAACCCAATGATGCGAGTCAGTGATCAACACAGACTCCACTATGTCTGATGCCACATAATGAGGACCAAGGGAAGGAAAGAGGGGGAGGGGGGGGTTTACAACACAAAATGGATGTGCCCAGTGACACGTACAGTTTAACTGAAAGAAAATTAGTAAGTACATTCAAAATATCAGCAGCATAAACACAGTAAGGAAATTTAATTTCTCACTAGGTGGTAACGTCCCTTTGAATGTACAGAATAGCGGGACTACGTTACAACTAACTGCCAGAAATGCTGAGAATTGTCATCAGCTCTGGAAAACAAAACAAAAAAACACATCTGTTCATCACTAATCTTTTGGAGGCAAGGTTGGTGAAACCAGCAATACAGGATACTTGCAGCCTTCAGAGCTGGGCCATGAAAATCACTGGCACATGCCGCCCTAGTAATCAAGTGGCCAGGGCAGCCTCAGACTTTGCTGCAGGAAACCACAAAGTGCAGACTGCTTCACCTATAAAACAGCAGCCATCACATGGGCAGCAGCATGTACCACAACTCCCAATAATCGATTAGATACGCCAATTGTCTGGGATTAAGAGATTGTAGAGCAAATAAAAATGTATTTTTTCTTCTACACATTGTAATAGAGGCTGACAAATACATAACGGAGAGGCTCGGCAACAGAGTATACCTTAGCCATTTTAGTTAATGAAGTTTCTGTAGTTCTCACAAACCTAGCGGTCAGTGTGCACGGAAAATGAAAACTGGAAACCTGGTGGCAATTGCTATGGTAACTAGCCACAGTGATCAGGTGCCTTTTCTTAGCATGACGGAGGCCAGGACCAGGCAACTGAACCAATGTGGCATCTAGGGCTACAACGAACGATTATTCTCATAAAAATCGATTAGTTGGCCGATTATGATTTCGATTAATCGGATAAAAAAAAAAAAATTTTGTTTACTTAAAAAGGAATTTTATGTAAAAAATAACCACAACCCCTTTTTCATAAGTAATTTGCGTAGTGTACGTAACCTTCATACATACGCAAATTGCGTACTTTTCACACACAAGGTATGCGAGTGCTTGGTCAGAGGGATGGGTTGATGCTGCATGTGCAGCTTAAGCCCAAGTTTGCTTTCTCAAACACGGCTACAAGCACTTAGTCATAGATGATGTCAGCATGAAATGGGGGTTCATAAGATAAAGTGATCAGGGTGCATAGAGTGTCCCTTTTAAATAATTTTGTGAACAAATTGAGTGGGAGGAGGGACTGGAGGTGGATGGGAGGGACTTTGCTTCAGTAACTTGACCCGAGAGGGAGTGGGTATGGACAAAAAAACGGATCTGAGTGTGGGAGTGAGTTTGGAGAAAGGAACCAGACCAGAGGGAGGGAATGGCAGTTCATGACCAAAGAGGTTGTGGCAGGGAGGTTGTGGCGGTGGCACAGGACTCCAGCTTCAAGGATAAAACACAGGCATACAGCTTCTTCACCCAGTGACAGTATCCTATTTGTGTTATAGTTCTGCTACTGTTGTAAACGGAATAAAAAAAACTGGTTGTGTCTGACATAAACCTAGAACTAAATCATACCTAGTAAAGCAGCGGCACATCTACAATCAGCTCCGAAGCTGAGGTTTACGTTTATCTCTGACTCTAAACAGTGTGTGCTGCACACAGGACGATTAATCGATAATAGAAATAGTTGACAACTATTTTAACCATCGATTAGTTGTCAATTATGGTTTCAGCCCTAGTGGCATCCTGCAATATGGGAGTCTCAGCAAGACCAGTCTTTAAAAGTCAAATACATCTGCTGTCATGCAAGGAGTGACTGCACACACACACAAAAAAAGGTGTGGTTTTGCAGTTTTACCAAGAGGGACATTAGCCTATTTAGAGGGCCAATTGTGCCATCCAAATGCAGTGACTTTTCCCTGCCAAGAACCTCAGTTCAAGCTGCCTGAGCTTGGAGAACTTTGGGAACCAGTCCCCTCCAATGGTATCAAAGCCTTCCTGCATTAAAGAATCACTGGATTCTGGATCGCCCAGCCCCACTACGGTCACATGACATGCTGAGCTGGAAGCAGGTCATATCCTACAGGCCTCTGGGAGTGATCAGTGCTGGATTCAGGTATGTGTAGTGTGGCTCAGGATGGGCGAATGTTTAACCCACCTGTCCCTCACTTTAACCCTAGAGTATCCATTTGAAGTCATGCCATAGCACTCACATTTATTATTAGACCTTTATGAAGTTCTGTCACAATGGACTATTGTGAAAACATGACAGTAATTACAAGTTCAGGTTTGACAAACACATGGTATTCAATGCCATAACCCTGACAACCCCACACCCATGTATGTTCCTCCACATAAAGAGGTCACATGTTTGTGTGTGGGGGGGGGGGGAACGGTGTGTGTTCATTACCTGCAAAGCCCTGCACACTCAGATTGGTGCACGAGGGACACTGGGCAGCAGTATTTAGCAAATTTACCAATTTAGGGGTCTTCACAAAAATGGCTTTCAATTTTGGCACTTTACATTTTGGCAAAAAATTCTGCAAATTCACCATTTAACAGTCACCGTATTTTTCCAAAATATTCATCGGACTTTGGCGAAAACAGCTGAATCTGCATAGGCAAATTCTACCCAAGTAAAAAAGGTGTCTAAAAAAATGTCTGTTGAAATGGATTTTTGTTAAAAAAAAGTTAGAAAAATTTAAGCTTATGGGATTTGCCTGTTTAAACCTGTTGAATTGAAACACCAAAAAAATGTTTTTGCCAAAAGCTCTGCAATTCAGCAGTGGTGAATAGACACTACCTCCTATTGCCATTGTTTATTGGGCAATTTGTGCTGCCGAAGTGCGCCATATTTTGCAAAAATTACAGCTTTGTGAATAAAAGTATCGCCCAGAATGCTGAAATTCACCATTCATTGCAATTCAGACGTTTGTGAATATTCCCTTCAGTCTCGCACCAGACATCAGCTTTAGCCGGAATCCACACGCTTTCTGTCCCTGATTTATACTAATCAGCCTGCCGCTACTTCCAGCTGTGTCAAACTGCCCTTGCTATGTTCATGTAGAGCAGAGGCATGTTCATTTCGTTAGCTGCTGAATTGCTCCATTGCAGCAGTTCAGTTTGCTGCAAGTGTCACTGAACACTTTGGTTGTTAACATTGAAGCAAAATAAATTTGGTGTTTTGATCCACCAAAACTTCAAACTGAACATTTCCTTGTTGGATTATTTGCTCCATGGGAGGCGGCCATCTTTCCCACACCAAACTCAGCTGCAACTGCTAAATCAGCGGTGCCAAGCGCTGAACTGCAGCACAGCATTCAGTGCCAAGTTGCTAATTTAGCACTTGCAGCTGCCTAGGAACTGAACGTGCCTCAAGGAACACCAGCATTGGCCCTCCAACTGTTTTGGAACTACACCTCCCATGATGTAAAATTTCAATGCTATTGAACCCAGGACATACTTGAAAACGAGAGAAATCTCAATGTATCCTTCCTGGTAAAATCCTTTATAAATAAAATAAATCTATGTCTCAGCCACTGATTTGGCAGTCTGCGGTCCAACATTAAACATCCCTGACGTTTGTCCCAAGTGTGGCTTGGGGTTAACTTTCACTGCTGAAAGCGGTAACCAAGCCACACTCGGGCTGTAGATACCTTTACCTGCGCGCCCTCGCTGACCTCCGCGTCCTGTTCCCCTTAACGGGAACCCGGAAGCCGCACTCAGCCGGAGGTGACAGTGAGGGAACGCAGGTACAGGTATGTATCCAGCGGCATCCTGAGTGTGGCTTGAGGTTGCCGCCTTCTGCAATGCATTTAACTCCGAGCCACACTCGGGGATAAATAAATTGTAAAATATGTCCGAATCGCAACGCCAGGGAGGTTTATTTAGCTCCAAAACCTCTGGGAGCACCAAAGCATGGGAAACATGTAGATTATTCCAGACGTGTGATCCAGAAGATGCCTGGCTGCTGTATTTGCTAATCTGGATAAGTAACCTACAGATTGTGGCATTTCCTCCATTGAGGACCGGACCGCAGAGCTCCTCACTCCATTGTTTAAACCAGGGCTCGGCAACCTCAGGCCTCTGGTTGTTTTGGAGCTACATCCCCATGATGCTTAGCGTTACGCTGGCTGAGCATCATGGATACGGCGCTATGCTAGCAGGGGCTTCGCAGCATTTTCCCGCTACGGAAGCTGCAGTGGATTATCCCGATTATCCCTCCGAACACGAGCGATTTAGGCTGCAATCCAAACCCCGCCCCGCGCATGCGCGGAATGCGAGCGAAGAGAGATAAAAGGCCGTTGAAATAAGACAGCATCACCAGGCAGCACGCTCGAGCCATCGCGATCACGTGACGGCACCGAGAGCCTTAGAGCCGCACGCGTAGTCATCCAATCCCAGAGGCCCCGCACCGCGGGACTGGAGTTCTGGAATGCCGGCGGCCAGGTTCACTTTCCACGGCGACCGCTCGTCGGACTGACCCCGGCCGCCGGTGCTCGGATTCTCCGCGCTGCCGCCCACTGACCCCCCCCCCTCCTCCTGTAAAGCGGCCGAGGCGCGATCCGAGGGGGCGTGTCTCCCCGCACACATAATAACAGGGACACACATCATACACATGAATTTACTACCTGCAGCTCCATTTTGCCCCGCAGGTAATACCTATAGATGGGGGGAGGGGGTCACCTGACCGCGCCGCTAACCCGGGCCTGTGTGTGAGATAAAGCCTTTAGTACATGCAGACAGTGAGGGGGGACCAGAGAAAACAAAGGGGGGAGGGGGGTTACACAGCAGCAGCAGCACAATCATAGCGTACACACAGAGCGGCGTGATGCTCGCGCCCTGCGCCGCGGGGGGAGGGGGCGCCGCCTGCTCAGCTATCTCTGCCCTTAGGGGCCACATCCCCCCCTCTGCGCACTGCCCGGGGGCCCCTCCGCCGCCCCACACACCGGATCGGGCCCGTTACTGCCGCTTGCACCCGGGGAGAGGTCGCGGGATCTGCCCCTCGCGTGTGCGGCTAGCCGAGGCAGTGCATGCATGGCGCCGGTATGGGCGTCACTAGGCGCTGGAGGGAGCACGGCAGGGAGGAGGGCCACTGGGCGCCCAGTCACGCTGCATGGCTGGCGAGAAGCCTTCCCGCGCTCTCCCGCCCCGCACGGAGTTCGCACCGCGAGGCCCCATGATGGCGAATCCCACCTTCACTATGGCGGATGAGCTAACGGCGGGCACCGCTACCCGCCCAGTAACCCCTCCCTCCACCTTGGGGGGGGGCTCTAACCTCCCCGGGGCCCCGCTCGCCCGTACCTGTTTCCCGCTATCCGACACCGGTGCTGCAGCTCCGCGCGCTCACCCCGCCAACAAGCAGTACGCCACGGCGCGCAGGATGGGGGGAGGGGGCGATGAGAAGGAGGTAGTGGAGGGGGGCGGGTCAAAGTGACGTCACCGAAGGATAGGGCCTACCCGGCGTTCTGGCGCCAAGGTTAACCCCTCCGCCCCCAAGCTGCCCAGTGCAGAGCCACGCGGGGAACAAAGAGCCAAAGGGGTCCGGGGGCGAACTGGTTAAAAGCGCTTCACAGCCGGGAGGGAAAGCGCGGCAAAATGTGTTTATTTATTTTTTTAGAACTGCTTTGTAAAAGGTTTCCTTCGCAGCACGGTCTTAATACGCAGAGAGTCATGTGACCGTCACGGGGGGGGGGGGGGGTGTAATTATTACTGTATACTTTATAGAGCACCCACAGGTTCCGCAGCGCTGTACAGAGTCACCAATCAGTACAGGGTCACGTGGCTGAGGGTGCAATGACAATAGACACTGTATCAGGAGACATCACAGGTGGAAGCTGATACAGGAACAGTGAATGGAGCATCCTGTCCCCAGGGCAGCTTATAGTTGGGGGGGGGGGTTCTCCTCTTAGATTGTAAACTCTTGAGCTCATTTCCTGTTGCTCTATGTGTGTCTTGTATGTTGATTTTATGTTTTGACATACTCTGTGCAGCTCTGAGGTATATGTCAGTGCTATATAACGTATTTATTTCTAAAGTATTTTACCAGGAAGGATAGAGATTTCTCTCGTTATCAAGTATGTCCTGGGTTCAAGAACATTGAATTGTTACAGAAATACAAAGTAATAAAATGCAAGATATATGTTACATGTATCAAGGTATGTTAATAGGGATCTTTTAAGTGACTTTTTAGTTTGGGGGAAGATTTGATGGTGTCTGGAGGTTATTCCATAATTGTAGTTAATGAATCCCAGGTGACCTGCCTTGATTTCCTTCCTGCAGCAGGTGAATTATACATGTTGCAGGGCAGCACTTTTGCTTGTGCTCCCCTTTGCATGAAATGGTAATATGTGTCCAGGAAAACATGGACGAAGTGGGAACCCTAGTTTTGTAGGCATCTCCTAACAACAAGTGGCTGTCTGTATGGCTCCTCTGTAAAGCGATATGTGTCACGCGCAGCGTTCCTGCGCGTATCACCCCGTAGAGCAGTGATGGTGAACCTTGGCACCCCAAATGTTTCTGAACATGTCCCTTGATGCCCTGCCAGCCATATGTGTGGCTAAGAATCACAGGGCATGTAGTTCTGAGACATCGGGGGTGCCAAGATTTTCCAGCATTATTAGACCCAGGGTCTGTTGTGGCTTCATATTACAGGTGACAAAATATCAAATAAAAGGCCCTAATTAACGATTCCAGGGAAAACTATATCAGAGAATGGAGACATGATATAGCAAACTCACAGAAACTCACCATTTACCAATCCTTACAGAGGGAATACAAACTGGCCCCATACCTGGAGGTACTACAAGACCCCAAGGACAGACAGATCCTGAGCCGGTACAGACTGAGCGCCCACAGCCTGGAAATCGAATCAGGGCTGCATAGACAGACCTACAAGCCCAGGGAGAATAGACTGTGCCAGCATTGTGACCAGGAGGCCCTGGAAGATGAGGTCCACTTCCTCCTACAGTGCCCCAAGTACTCAGCACTGAGGGAAACTCACTTCCAGAGACTCTCCGCTCTCATCCCGGACTTCACCTCTATAGAAGAGACGAGGAAACTCCACATCATACTGGAAGAAGAGGAGCCGGCGGTGAAAATATCTGCCCAATACGTCACAGAATGTCACAAACTGAGAGGAACATGAGAGATCCCGGACTTATAAATCCCCAACATGGACTTGCCCCCTTCACATTATCCCTTACCCCTGATAATGTCCATGAACTTGCTCATCCCCCCCATATATGTCCCACTACCCCATATAACCTCCCCATTTGATTTGGCAATGCTAAAATGTATTTGGTCCTGCCAATAAAGCTTATTTTGATGTGATTCCCGGCATTTTGTCAGGCTTTGTTTACAGCAGGGATTGCAAACCCTGGCCCTCCCCCAAATGTTTCTGAACGACAGCCTAACATTCTAAGTCTACCTATTGCAGTCAGTAAATTCTGGGAATTGTAGGCAATCAACATCTGTAGGACTGGAGTTTGAGACCTCTGGTTTACAGGTTGTTCATGCAACAGTGTTACAAGACCTGCCACATGTTTCTGGGGCTTGAATATGTAAACATTTTGCAGCCACAGTGGCAACAAGGTGTTTGAGATGTTATAATGTGAACGCTGCACAGACAAATCCTGCCAGTGGCTCTGTTCTGTGGCAACGTAGGAGGAGGTGCATATTAAGGATCGCCCTGTGCCAGGGCTACCATTAGATAGTCACTGTGGTTGCATAAGCCTTGATCAGAGGCTATTCATCCTCTCTGTAGAACTCTGTTCCTCATTGTGCGGCTCCCGTAGTCGGCAGTGGCAGACCGTATCACTCGCGGATCCCTGCCAAATCCTTTAGCACATATTAGTGGCGCAGAAGATGGGCGCCATCTGAGGGTACAGAGAGCAGAAGAAAGAAAGAGGTGCATAAGAAAAAAAAGAGTAGACGAAAGAGCAACAGAGAAAAGAGTAAATAAGAGGCACAGAGCACAGAGGAAATAAAGAGGAACAGATCAGGGAAAAGAAAGGCACAAAGAAAACAGTGAAGTAATACGTGGCACCGAGAGAAGAGGAAAGTAAGAATGAAAGAGAAGTACAGGGAGCAGAATTTGCAAAGAAAGAAGCTGAGACAGACAGAAACTGGAGGAAATAAATGTGAAATCTGGGAAGTCAAAAGCTGAGACAAAATTACTGTTGTGGAAATTAATGAATTTTTCTGGTCATCTCCATATTGATTAAAGCTAGGATTTTAAAATTCTTAGTTCCATTTTAAAAGATATAGAAGTGTTACAGCTGTCTGTATAATATGCTTAAAATATACATTATTGGGGGGACTGGGATTTTATTGGAGGGACGGGACATTAACGGCTTTTTGATTCAGGGATGAAATATAGGAAGAATTGGATTCCAAAGAACCCAAAAGGAAGGTGGGAACAAATGATTAAAATTCTAAACCTTTATTGGACTTCTAAGAAAAAATGTACACACCCACAAAATGTATAAAAAACACACACAAAAGGTCATAGATAAGAGACCATAACTCAAGGTCAATGACCAATCACAATAGCATCTAATGCAGGGTGAGGTCTCTGTGACAACAATTGTATATCAAAAACTGAGAACCACCACCTAAAAATGAGCAAGAGATGCCTAAGGATCCCCTCAGAAAAGTATGCACACGTTAAAGTATACTTAAATGCTTGAAGACATATACCACCAAATTGGTTATTGTAGTTAGCATGCACCACTCAAAAGTGTCACGATGAGGTGCAAGTATAAATGTTCCACGTCACGGAATACAACTGGTTAATACAGAGACCAGGAGTGAACCTGGTAGCTACAATTTGCATGCACTGATCGAGAAATTACAATAAAGTGCAAGCAGTAACAATCTCCCAGCCAAGAGTGTATTCCTCAGCAAGAAAATTCATATAATACATAAAGGGGATCATGAGATTAAGAATCCATCTCAACATTAAACATGCTACAATGTTGAACGGTTGTGGGCAATCAGTCATAGCCCAAACAGATTGTGCTGTAATGGTATTGTTCTCTATAGAATATATATGCGTCCAGCTCCGGCATGCAACGAGAGGAAAACCTTAAATGGGTTAATAGAGCACGTGCAATAACCAATTTGGTGGCATATGTCTTCAAGCATTTAAGTATACTTTTAACGTGTGCATACTTTTCTGAGGGGATCCTTAGGCATCTCTTGCTCATTTTTATTTTTAGGTGGTGGTTCTCAGTTTTTGACATACAATTGTTGTCACAGAGACCTCACCCTGCATTAGATGCTTTTGTGATTGGTCTTGAGTTATGGTCTCTTATCTATGACCTTTTGTGTGTGTTTTTTATACATTTTGTGGGTGTGTACGTTTTTTCTTAGAAGTCCAATAAAGGTTTAGAATTTTAATCATTTGTTCCCACCTTCCTTTTGGGTTCTTTGGAATCCAATTCTTCCTTCATTAGGGCTAAGTCCTGCAAGTTTTTGGTGGACGATTGCTAGTACTCAGAGGTTATAGTAATCACTTGCCACTCCACGCCCCACCCTGTTTTGAGTGGGTGCTTGCTTCTCCTCAGGGATGAAATATATGATGCTATTATGGCACTCTATAACAGTCCCTTCAGGTAGGGTGGTAGGTAGTGCGTTAAATTCAAAATAGTTCTCAATAAAAAACTGGACCAGGCAAGGTGCCCTCTCTCACCATTACTGTGTGTGTTAACTATAGCATTTTTGGCGGAAGATATTAGGAACAATAGTAAGATTAAAGGGGCAGGATAAAATAAAGATATTAAAATAAAACTGTATGCAGGTGACGTCATTCTTTTGATGAAGGATCCGATAGAATCCCTTGTACAATTAATGAAGGTAATAGAGAGATATACAGGGTTATTCAAAGAGATCCGAATGGCTGCCGGAAGGTAACCGAACACTGAAAATCAGCATTCGGTTACCTTTCTTGGCCATTCGGCTAGTCAGAGAGCAGGCAATTCGACAAATCTTGGTGAATTGCCTGCACATACAGTGCCTGTTTGAGGGCAGTGAAATCCCCATAGAGAAGCACTGCTTCGGCTATTCAGAGAACAAAAACCAGCAAGGAAAGGTTCCCTAAATGCCCTGCCATTCGGTGGTTTTAGGCTAGGGTCAGACAAGCGCAGTGCGAACGCGCGTGCAGGCGCACTTAATCACGGCCGCACTAGCAGCAAGTGCCGGGCAATGACGGCCAATATACGAAGTACGGTCGCACAAAAGTCCGGCTGCGCAACGCAAGTGGAAAACAAACGCATTTTTTCGAGAACGTTAAACTGCTAGTACTGACGTACAGAGTGCGCTGCGCCCGCTAGCGGCGTGTGTGCGTGAATTGGAGATGTCAGACACTGCTAATGTCCGGCCAACATAACGTCCAGATGCACAAAGTGTTTTATTGATGATCCGTACAAAATCACGGATGCAAATGCGCATCGTATGACCGCTATCGCGTACTCCGTGAAAAAATGCGTCCATTCGTTCGAACGCACTTTTTCACAGACAACGCGAAAATGCGTTCGTCTGACCCTAGCCTAATTCGGCAGGTTTATTCAAGGCGAATCCCATAGGCTTCAATGTTAAAAATATTCCCGTTTTAATTCAATATCTAATAAACCGTTCATTATAATATTCTGCAGTAAAGAATCTCTTTATAGATTTTTTGGGGATATTTTAAGCATTTTTCTGGAATTTTTTTGTTTAAAAAAAAATTCAGATTTTTTTTAACTTATTGTTTCTGTAACAGCCCTTTTTATTATCATTCCCTGGACCTCATATGTAAATTTCAGACATTTTCGCTCAGTAGTTTCTTTACAAACAGCGTTTCTCTTTTCACACATTCAAGCAAACTGTTTTGCTAATTTATTCACTCCATTCATCTGCGGTGTCGGCTTTTTCTGGCGGCTGTGCTGCGTGTGATCGGCTCCTGCTCGGGTTTTTCTGGGTTTCGGCGTGCATTCGCCGGGTTTTTGCGGTGAGTTTTCGTGGGGTTTGCGGCAGCTTTTCCCTGAACTTCGACGGCCCTGTGGTGCTTGCTGAACACACCGCAGGGTCGCCGGAATGGAATTCCCGAATCGCCCCGAATTGAAGAGAACGAAAAGTCACCCAACGTGCGGTGACTTTTCGTTTGTCTTTGAATTACCCTGATAGTATAGTCTCTAACTATAAACTAAATGTTAAAAAGTCCGAAGCTCTAACATTAAATATGAACCAAAGAGAGACAGTCAATATGGCCATGAATTTCATTTTGTGTGGGCAAAACATTTTATATCATACCTGGCGATCAGATTAACATCATAAGTAAATAGTTTGCTTGAAACAAACATACTGATGTTTATTAAAGATATTAATACTAAATTAAACTCATGGAGAAACCATGTTATATCCTGGCTAGGCAGGATCAATACTGTTAATTTGGGAAATACATATGACTTAACATATATATTAAGATTGATACCCATGAAGTTACCAATAAGCTGGTGTCAAATGATTCAATCTGCAATTTCAAAGTTTATCTGGGAGAGAAAGCCCCCCCCCCCGAATAAAACAAGCCTTGCTTTGCAGAAAAAGGAGGCCTAGTAGTCCTAATTATAAGGGACTATGCCCAGACATTTCTTCTTTTTCATGCTTGTAATTCTATGGCTCTTGAGTCAAGAAGTGAAAGGTGGTACGACCTGGAACTCACTAAAATTACCCCTTATAAGGACTTAGCTTCTATTTTTTTGGCTTAAGGAACCAGAATTTAGAGCATTGATTAGAAAAATGGAAGTTACTTCTTTAAAACATATATTACCCTTTTGGTACGCATTTAAAAAAAACTTCTGAACTAGGAAACAGGGTCCTTCCTAGTGTCTCTATGAATGTGCGGAACGATCTTATAGATTCATTTTCAGCTAATAATTGGTATTAATTAATTAATAAGGGCATTGTGTACATAGAGAACTTATTATACAAAAACAAAATGAAAAACTTTCAAGTGTTAAGCGATGAAAACGGAATACCTGATAGTGAAATATTTAAAGGGATACTCTAGTCTAGGCAACATGACCACCTAAGCTTTTTTTGGTGGTCATGATGTCCTAAATATGCCCTTTTCCTCCGCTGCCCCCTCCGCTCAGTCGATCGGCTGAAAACAGTTGAGAGACGCGGAGAACTTTACTCCGCCCTCCCAGCTGTCAGTCAGCAGAGCGGGATTCATATTTCCCGCTTCTGCCGACTATTGCCGAGTAGGAGACGTCATTGCGCTGAAAGCGCAATGACGTCTCCAACTCGCCGCAGTAGCTGGCGGCAGCGGCTGAGATTAGTGTTGCGCGCATCCTCTTGCACGTAACACTAATCAAAGAAGAAGATGGAGCCGGGAGGAAGCCTGCTGATTGGCTCGTTTACGTGAGAGGCGCGCATGCGCGCTTCTCACGTAAACTATTAGCCCAGTTGAAGTTTTCCCACGACGGGAGCGGAAGAGGAGGGAGGTAAGTATAAAAAAAAAAAAAACACCGTTGGAAACAAGTGTTTTTTAGGGTAAGTATTACGTAAATAAAAAAAATACTGAATAACTAGGTAAGGCAATAGGTGTAATATAATTTAGAAAAAGGGGGGGTGATTTTTAGCCTAGAGTGTTCCTTTAACGATTTAAGATTAAGATCGCTCGTGGATAAACATACTACTAGTATAAAAAATAATAAAAGAGCAGATTCCATAGAGAATATGCGAAGGCAATTGATTTATTTTTTATATGTCTGTGAGGACTATTCTTTTGAGTGAACATGTGGGACCTACTACTGTAAAAGAACTTGTCCTGGGCACAGATTTCCTTTACATGCATATGGATATTACCTGATAAGCACTCCCCTCCTGTGGTATGTGGGATTCTTGTGTAGCATGAGGGAAGTCAGGTGTTTTAAAAGGGAAGATCTGCCTTGATTACCTAAAATTTCCTACAGCATGGACTGCTCATCAAAGCAAACAATGTCTTTGTGTGCAGAAAGAGATAGAGCAACTGATACCCTCAGTATTAATACCCTAATGTACTTATGCTAATGACCTGTGGGCAAGACTCTGCTTGAGGCTCATATTTCAGCCCTTCAAGCTACAGTTCTCTAAGCCCCCTCCCCATCTCAGCTCCCTTTAGCATTACATTATATAATAACCGCTCAAATTGCCTTGGGCCCTATTCCAATCCAGCTTTTAATGACTTCCGCCATGATACTTAATGGCCCGAGACGCTATTCAGGTCCAGCCGCACACCTTGCTTGCGGCTCAGCACTAGCAGCTCCTTACTGTAATTCAGGGGTCAGCAACCATGGTCCGCCAAATGTTTTGGGACTACATCTTCCATGACGCTCAGCCACTCATTAAACTGGTGTTCCTCATTTAAAATGTTGTTCCAAGACATCTTGCGCAGTAGTAGCTAATTGTAGCTTTCATGTAAGCGTTAAGGTCAGGATAAGTGACTTTAGTGCATGCCCCCCATATTTCCATCCTGATTCTAACAGGTTAAAAAAAATCAGCCCATCGGGGATTGCACAAGCTTACTGTACTTTGTGCTTCCTATGCTTAACACGGGGAGGGCAATCAGTAACTAATGTTAGGACATTGTAATACCATAACACTATTTTTTTACCGGCAACTGGTGCTGATTCCGCTTCTGCAGAATTAATTAGCACCAGCTTAACCCCTCCCCCCATTAAATCAGATACTCACCTCTTATGCTGTGGCGAGAACGGTGGCCCGATCCACCACTTCTGGCTGTCAGGAACAGAGTGAGACTGGTAACAAATAGTCCCCAGTCTCCATCCGCGATCTTGCAAAAGCGAGATCGTGCGCGTCTCACGGCAGTGCAACCCTCCAAGGACTCCAGGAGGTGATACGCGCGGAAGTCGCAGGTTTTGCCCTCTTAGCGTTCCCATTTTAGCACCAGGGACAGAGTAGTGCCCCTAGAGGGCCATGGTTGCTGACCCCTGCTCTAAGTTAAGGGCTCTTATAATTTGGACACCCCGGTGTTAGGTGATTATGCAGAAGAATTTTAAAATAAGTAGATTAGGTGTTGTTTTGTACTGCCACTCCTGAATTCTGTATCAGGGCTTGACAAATTTGCTTTGAATCTAGGAGCCAGCTGCAAACGTTAGGAGCCAGGTTTTTCTTCAGACTAAGGCCGGTGTCAGACGAGCGCCCTAGATGCACCCGTACTGACGTGCCTACCGGCGTTCGTTGGAGCGTTGAACGCAGTCACAAAACTGCTGTCACAGCTCAAGCTGTGCTTCCCCCTCGCCTGGGGCTTCACTTTAGACCCCAAACAACCATTTCCCTTTTTATGCAGTGAAGGCATATTGCAAAAAAGTTTAAAATAATTCCCTAAACCTACACATAAACAATAAAACACGGAATCGTAACCCAAAGTAATTGTATGGCTCCCTTTGTACAGCGCTCCAGAGTATGTTGGTGCTGTTTAGTCATTAGGCGATCCGGCCTGCAAGCTCGCTGTGCGCTTTAAAGTCACAGAAACAGATGTGGCCGTGTTGTTGCAATCACCCATGCAGATGTCTTGCGTTGTCACAGAGGGGCAATCTGGAGCGCTGCATAAATATACTGTATATAGGAATCATTATACATATATACGTTTTTTTTTCACTTCAACCTTTTAACACATATATCCAATAATGAGCATACTCTAATACTAATGAAAATGGTGCTTTTTCTTTCCCACTTACTGCTGATCTAAAAAAAATAATAAAGTGTGATGCTGGGCGTCAGACATGCTCTGAGTCTGATACTCAGTATGCACGGAATTGAGCGCTCCTCCTCCTTCCTCCCTCCCTCCATCCACTCTGCAGAGAAGAGAGAGAGACGAGCCTGCAGCTGTGTGCGAGCCTGTCACAGGGGTATGATTTATAACCCCAGACAGAGGTGCTGATGAACGGCCCAGCATGAAAGTGTGCACGCAGCCTCACAGCGTGCACACAGCTTTCCCGTGCAGACAAAGCCTTGTAAAAGGCTTCATGTCCGTCGGGTGGAGGACCCAACGTGTGGGCCTGGCAGAAGGGGAAGGCTATGTATACAAACCCCAGCACCAGGACAGTATTTCTTGTCGCCATGGCAACCCTGGCGCCCGTGTTTGTCGACCCCTGCTGTATTGTATGTTGTCCTTAGGCTAGGGTCAGACGAGCGTGATTTCTACGGACTGTACGTCCGTGCAGTACGGACATCGTCAGTACGGATGACGCAGTAGTGGTCACACAGTCCGTTTTTTCACTGAAGTTATTTTTTGACGGATGTAGGAGGGGAAAATAAATTACAATGAAAAAACATTCTGTCCGTCAAAAATGCTGGACGTATAAATGCAGTCCGTCTGACCTTGTTGCATCACTCACACACAAAGCTATGCAGACGTTGTGGACGCAGCACACTCCGCACGTCCGTTCTAGCAGTATTACGTTCTTGCCTAACCTGCGTCCGTTTGCCGCGGCCGTTGTGCATCCGCAGTTCAGTGCGGACGTACTTGATGTGTCAGGCTCCAATGGACTTACTTTCATGCTATCACGGACGTACTTTTAGGCGCAATCACGGACATGAACACTACGCTCGTCTGACCCCAGCCTTACCTTTGTATCCTACTACTGATCCATCAATAAAATAAAAATATGTTTAAAAAATAAGTAGATTATTTTATTTATTTATTTATAACGTATTTCACCAGGAAGGATACATTGAGATTTTTCTCGTTTTTAACATTGAAATGTTACGGTTGTTACAGAAATACAAAGTAATACAATGCAAGATATTAAAAAAACAAAACACAAATATACAGATTAACATGTTACATATTTACAGGTGCATTCCGTATCGAGGTATGTTAAAAGAGATCTCTTAAGTGACTTTAGACCGGGGGAAGATTTGATGATGTCAGGGAGGTTATTCCATAATTGCGGTGCTCTGTAGGAAAATGAGGATCGAGCCTCTTTCTTTTTCTATTGTGGTATTGCAAGTAAGGTGCTTGTCCTGGATCGGAGGTTATAGGATGAGGGAACTGCTAGGGGAAGCAGCCTATTCAGGTAGGGTGGTAGCTTCCCAGAAAAGCTCTTAAACACCAGGGCCCCTATTATGATCCTCGCGCAGCGCATTTGCGTGCGCGCAAATGCGCTTTTGAGCGAGGACAAAACCATTTGCGCGGAACAACGTATTACGATGTTCGCGCAAACGATGCGCGTTAGTGTCTACCGTGATTGACCCTGCGCGAACCCAGCGCGAGCGCAACTGTGTGCGCGCATCCCATACTTACCATTGTCGAGCGGATGGTATTACGATCTTCGCGCAACATCGTACGTACGACGTTTGCGCAAAGTATCGTAACGTCTTTGAAAACCTGGTGTTAATTTACAATCTGAACGTTCTGGCCGAAACAAAATGAACCTGCACAAAAAAAAAAATACAGCACAGTACAGTTTCACATTTTACACATACCCAAACAATAAAATTAATAAATTGTTTAATTTTTTATTTTTGTTGCAGCACTGTTATGGACAAGAAATATATATCTGCTTTAATAATAAAGGAAAGCTTAGAAAAATGCCCATTTCAAATATAATAGTACAGCTTTAAGAAAAGAAAATTAATTAAACTGTTTTTATAAGAATCAAATTTATATTATTGCTTAACACGCTATCTTAGCAGATTTCAGCACATGTAGTTCCTCTTTCTGGTATCAAGAAAATAATATTTTGGAACATCCTGAAACATCCTGTAACAGCGCCCTTGACGACTAAGGGGACAAACCGATAAGCTGATGTTTACTTTTCTTTAGTATTCAACATAAGTCTGTAATTTCACAATTTTACTGACGACGATTAAAATATTGGGCAACAGCCTGTTTTCGTTAAGCACGAAGTAGCATAAAAGCTTGTATTTTTTAAATAAAGAGCAGAGAAGTCACCCGGCTTTGTCCGAGAAAGACTACATAGACAAGTAGCGAGTCTGTGTCGTTTCTTTCAGTGCGCACTTGAATTGATTGGCTTCTCCACCATTTGGCAGCAGCAGGCATTCAAGCAAGAGACTGTTTAAGTCTGATCTATATCAGCAGCACATATACGCAGATTGACTTTGACAGGCGCAACAACCGAAACCTAGCAAATGGTGGTTCTTAACTCTGGCTGAATCCCGTGAATAAACAGTCTGCCCACCGATTCCTGCACGCAACGGTCATTTGGGCCCGGCTTTGCGCATCGGATTTGTACTCGAAAAAACATGAAGGCTGAAAAACTGCGCTCGGATCGTAACCGCGATAATTTGCGTGCGCTAACGTTTTTTTGTGTACACAAAAAAAATTGCACTGCGCGAGCGCATTTGCGCGAAGATTGTAATAGGGGCCCAGGTTGGGAAGGTGAAGGGTGCATCTAGATTCCAGCGACGGCCAGTTTAGCTCTTTTAACATTTCACAATGGTGAGTCATGTAGTTACATTGTAGCACAAAGCGGCAGAATGAGTTATACAATGTAGTAAGTTTATGAAGGTGTGTTTGCGGGGCAGCTGCAACACTACATCTCCCTATTCAATAGCCGGTATAAGCATTTGTTGCACAATCTGCTTTCTTACCGTGGGGCTCAGGCAGGATTTGTTTCTGTACAGAGCCCCTAGTTTGGGGTAAAGTTTAGATAAGAGTTTTTTTGATGTGGGGAGACCAAAGGATAGATTTGGGTCTAACCACATACCTAGATATTTGAGAGAAGTGACTGGCCAGCATGTCATTTGATTTTTTCCTGACACATAGATGGGGAGTTTGCAATTTATGTGTCACGTTGGCCCCCGCACCCCCCCGGCGCCTGGCAGCAGCTTCCTCGCTGCTCGCTGGCCAGGCGCCGAGTGATATTGCGGTCGCTTCCGCACACGTGGGGACGCCGGGGGGCGGGCGGGCCTGGCGGGCTGGCGCGGACCCGCCGGGTTTAAAGCCCAGACTCTCAGAGAAGCCGGTGCCCTGACGTGGTAGTTACTTCCCGCAGAGCTCTTGTATATTGTTACATAATTATTGACTATTCTGTGTATGACACCTGCCTGGCATTGGCAAACTAACGATTCTGTGCATGACCCTTGGCATTGGCAAACTAACGATTCTGTGCATGACCCTTGGCATTGGCAAACTGACGATTCTGTGTATGACCCCTGGCATTGGCAAACTAACGATTCTGTGCATGACCCTTGGCATTGGCAAACTAACGATTCTGTGCATGACCCTTGGCATTGGCAAACTAACGATTCTGTGCATGACCCCTGGTATTGGCAAATCAACGATTCTGTGAATAACTCCTGGTATTGACTTTACTCCTCTATTCTGGTATTGAGGTCAGTCTGTGTGGCACCCCAAGCACACATCAGACCACCCCTTGTATTGTTAGGGTCTTGGGAGGAGTTAACTATTCTAGTTCTTGTGTATCATTCTGTGTCTGTCTAGTCGTGCCGACCACTCTAAGGATCGGAAGGGTAGAGAGTGTCCTGCGTATAGGGACCACTAGCCAGATAGCAGAGGGATCCGTGACGTCTCTCTTGTATGTGTTCTGTACTGCCCTTCTAGTAGTCTGTCTAGTCGTACCGACCACTCTAAGGATCGGAAGGTTAGAGAGTGACCTGCGTACAGGGACCACCACTATAGTAATCAGGGGGATCCGTGACATTACGTCAGGGCCAATGGATCCCGCAGACCTCTCTAATCAGTTGACACGTATTGCAGCCAGACAAGAAGAGCAGGACCATAGGATGGACCAGATTGCTCTTGCTCTGCAAACCCTGCTAAACCGATCCAGTTCTGGAACTGCAAGCCCTCCAGACCCAGTAGTGCCTAGGGTCAGTTCGGCCGCTCTCGAGGGTTGTAGGCTCAGTATGAAGGCACCCGTACGTTATGATGGAACGCCAAACTTATGCCGGGGCTTTCTGACCCAACTCGAGATCTTGTTCGAAAACAATCCAGGGTCCTGTATGTCTGATAAAGCCAAAGTAGGCTATCTGATTAATCACTTGACCGAAAAAGCTTTATTGTGGGCCACGCCCTTGTGGGAGAACAAGAAACCCATCATTTATGACTATGAGGGTTTTACCTCCGAGTTAAAGCGTACCTTTGATCCCTCTAGAAGGGCTACCAATGCGGGTAGATCCCTGTTTCACATCAAACAGGGTAATAGGAGGGTCTCCGACTATGCCATTGAGTTTAAGACTTTGTCTTCTGAGGTACACTGGCCGAACGACGTTTTAACACTGGCCTTTACCGAAGGTCTGAACGAGGCGTTTATGTTTGAATTGGCTCCCTTAAAATTACCAGAACATCTGGATCATTTGGTTGATTTCTGCATTGCCATGGACGATCAAATCAGGGAAAGGAGACACCCCAGAGATAGACCCAGAAGGGTCCTGCCTCCTTTACCCTTAGTACCCAGGCATACCACTGCATCAGGTAACCTGGAGACCGTTAAGACCGATGTACCGGCCATTGAACCCATGCAGATAGGTAAAACGGGTATTTCAGAGGCAGAGAGAGCTCACAGGAGAGAAAGGGGGCTCTGTTTTTATTGTGCCGGGGCAGATCATTTCCGCCTTCAATGTCCTCAGAGACCCAGGGGTAGCAGGGGTGAGAGTGGCAAATCAGGTCAAAAAACAGTTAATACCCAGGTTATTGGTTCTCTGTATGCCTCCTTTGTGGATGATGAGAAAAAAAAAAACTCGGATTCTGTTACCCATCTCCCTCACCTGGGAGGGGGTTCACCTCGAGTCTGAGGCGTTCCTAGACTCTGGAGCCTCAGGTAATTTTATGGATAGATGTTTTGCCGCCAACCACCTCTTACCTCTAGTTCTGAAGGAGAGGCCTCTTATGGTAGAAGCCATAGACGGGAAACCCCTGTCATGTCCCCATATCACTCACGACACTATCGATGTGTGCATGACTACAGGAGTTCTGCACCGTGAAATCATACGATTCCAGGTTATCGACTCTCCCTCCTGTCCTGTCGTTCTAGGGTTCCCATGGTTAACGGAACATAACCCGGTGATTGACTGGGCCCAGCGAGATATAAAGTGTTGGGGTCCTAGTTGCCAGTCAAAGTGCCTGGGCAGGGTTGATGTGATTGGTAGCCTCAATATTGCCACAGCACCTCCTTTGTCCACTGAAGTCCCTGAATGTTATATGGCGCTAAAGGAGGTGTTCTCTAAAACCAGGACTGAGGTCCTACCACCGCATCGTCCTTATGACTGTGCTATAGAGTTACTCCCTGGTACTATGCCTCCTAGAGGACACGTATACCCTTTGTCACAAAAGGAAAACGACATTATGGAGGAATATATAAGAGAGAATCTAGAGCGAGGATTCATCAGACGATCCTCCTCTCCAGCAGGAGCAGGTTTCTTTTTCGTTTCCAAAAAAGAGGGTGACCTGCGACCTTGCATCGATTATAGAGGTTTGAATAGGATTACCATAAGAAATGCATATCCAATACCTCTTATAACAGAATTGTTCGACCGTTTAAAAGGGGCCCGTATTTATACTAAACTTGATTTACGCGGAGCATACAACCTGGTCAGGGTTAAGAAGGGGCACGAATGGAAAACGGCTTTTAATACACGTAGCGGGCATTATGAATACCTGGTGATGCCCTTTGGGTTATGCAATGCGCCAGCCGTTTTCCAGGACCTCATAAACGACACCCTAAGGGACTTTCTGCAAACGTTCGTTATAGTATATCTGGACGACATCCTGATATACTCTCCTGATAAGGGAACTCATCACGCCCACGTGAAACAAGTGTTGAAGAGACTATTGAGGGCTGGGTTATACTGTAAGCTAGAGAAATGCTTATTCGACATAGAGACAGTGCACTTTCTTGGGTATATAATAACCCCTGAGGGTTTCCAAATGGATCCTAAAAAACTCTCAGCGATTCTTGACTGGCCTTTACCCCAAGGGCTTAAAGCCATCCAGAGGTTTCTGGGGTTTACTAATTACTACCGGAGGTTCATTAAAAACTTTTCGGCCTTGGTAGCTCCCCTCACGGCTATGACTAAAAAAGGGCTGGTGAATCAGAAATGGACACCCCAGGCCAGTCAAGCCTTTGAGGCACTTAAACAGGCATTCACTACTGCCCCTGTTCTCCGACATCCTGATCCGGCTCTGCCTTTCCAGGTTGAAGTTGACGCCTCCGAGCTAGGTCTTGGTGCAGTCTTGTCCCAAAGGGAGGCACCCGACAAACCCTTGCATCCATGCGGCTTCTATTCCCGAAAGTTGTCCCCGGCAGAAAGGAACTATGATATCGGAAATAGAGAGTTGTTAGCAGTAATCGCAGCCTTGACGGAGTGGAGATACTTATTGGAGGGGTCTAGGGACCCCATTGTCATCATAACCGATCATAAGAATCTCACGTACATTGGAGACGCTAAACGGTTGAATGCCAGACAGGCGAGATGGTCATTGTTTCTTTCCAGCTTTAATTTCGTCCTCACATATAGACCTGGGTCAAGAAACATTAAAGCAGACGCATTGTCAAGACAGTACGAATCCTACGAACATAACATCCAAGATCAGCATCCCATTGTACCCCAGGAAAGAATTATAGCTCTTACCACGATTAGTGTCTCGTCTCCTCTGATGTTGAGATTGCAGACCGCCCAGGGTACAGCTCCTGGGGGGAGACCTCCTGCGAAACTCTTTGTACCTGAGAACGAAAGAGAAGAAGTATTAAAACTGTATCATGATAACAAAACCTCTGGGCACATGGGGATCACCAAAACAGTGTCTAGCATACGTAAACTCCTCTGGTGGCCCACGGTGCGCCGTGATGTTAAAGATTACATAACCGTGTGCGAGGTGTGCACAAGACATAAAAGTCCCCAAACAGCGCCCATTGGTTTACTCCAGCCTCTGCCAATCCCCGAACGACCATGGTCGCATTTAGCTATGGATTTTATAGTAGAGTTACCCGAGTCAAGAGGGAATACTGTAATACTCACGGTCATAGATCGATTCTCCAAAATGGGTCACTATATTCCTCTTCGGAAACTTCCTTCGGCAGCCGAACTGGTGCCCATTTTTATTTCCAATGTGGTCCGCTTACACGGTATTCCTCTTGGGATTGTCTCGGATAGGGGGACCCAATTCGTCTCCAGATTCTGGAAAGGGTTTTGCAAGAGTGTGGGGATAGACCTATCCTTCTCTTCGGCCTATCACCCCCAGACCAACGGGGCAGCGGAACGAGCCAACCAAAATATAGAGAAATATCTCAGGTGCTTTATATCCGAACGACAAGATAACTGGTCAGACCTGATACCGTGGGCAGAGTATGCCTTGAACAGTGCAGTAAGCGAAGCCACAGGACATTCCCCTTTCTTCACTGTTTACGGTTTTGATCCTCCCGTGCTCCCTGCTACGTTTCCTGATACCGCGATTCCTGCTCTGGATGAGCATTTAGTGTCATTAAAAGAAACTTGGGGAAGGGTTAAACGGGCACTGGAGGATAGTAGTGTTACCCAGAAGATCAAGGCCGACAGACACAGGAGGCCGGCACCCGTGTATCAAGTTGGGGACAGGGTTTGGCTTTCTTCACGGAACATCAAGCTTTTAGTACCCTCCATGAAACTGGCACCCAGATACATAGGGCCCTATAAGATTCTGCGGCGAATCAATCCGGTCTCCTATGCTTTGGCACTGCCCTCCCATATCAGGATACACAATGTGTTCCACGTGAGCCTTTTGAAACCACTCTTGTGTAATCGGTACACCAAGGCCCGTGTCCCCCCTCCTCCGGTCTCTGTGGAGGGCGAGGAGGAGTTTGAAGTTGAAGCCATTCTGGACGCCAGGGTTTCTAGGGGGGTCCTTCAGTACTTGGTTGACTGGGTGGGCTACGGTCCGGAGGATCGCTCTTGGCTTCCGGCTACTGAGGTTCATGCTCCTCGGTTGGTGAGGGCTTTTTATTTGGCTCATCCCCGCGCCCCTGGGGGTCGTCCAGTGGCCGCCCGTAGAGGGGGGGTTCTGTCACGTTGGCCCCCGCACCCCCCCGGCGCCTGGCAGCAGCTTCCTCGCTGCTCGCTGGCCAGGCGCCGAGTGATATTGCGGTCGCTTCCGCACACGTGGGGACGCCGGGGGGCGGGGCCTGGCGGGCTGGCGCGGACCCGCCGGGTTTAAAGCCCAGACTCTCAGAGAAGCCGGTGCCCTGACGTGGTAGTTACTTCCCGCAGAGCTCTTGTATATTGTTACATAATTATTGACTATTCTGTGTATGACCCCTGGCATTGGCAAACTAACGATTCTGTGCATGACCCTTGGCATTGGCAAACTAACGATTCTGTGCATGACCCTTGGCATTGGCAAACTAACGATTCTGTGTATGACCCCTGGCATTGGCAAACTAACGATTCTGTGCATGACCCTTGGCATTGGCAAACTAACGATTCTGTGCATGACCCTTGGCATTGGCAAACTAACGATTCTGTGCATGACCCCTGGTATTGGCAAATCAACGATTCTGTGAATAACTCCTGGTATTGACTTTACTCCTCTATTCTGGTATTGAGGTCAGTCTGTGTGGCACCCCAAGCACACATCAGACCACCCCTTGTATTGTTAGGGTCTTGGGAGGAGTTAACTATTCTAGTTCTTGTGTATCATTCTGTGTCTGTCTAGTCGTGCCGACCACTCTAAGGATCGGAAGGGTAGAGAGTGTCCTGCGTATAGGGACCACTAGCCAGATAGCAGAGGGATCCGTGACGTCTCTTGTATGTGTTCTGTACTGCCCTTCTAGTAGTCTGTCTAGTCGTACCGACCACTCTAAGGATCGGAAGGTTAGAGAGTGACCTGCGTACAGGGACCACCACTATAGTAATCAGGGGGATCCGTGACATTATGTAGTTTAGATGCTGTTCCACATAGCATTTGCTGACAGTTTGTGTCCGCCATTTAGAAAAAGTTGTTATCTTTGATCCACGTTTTCTACCTCTGTGAATTTTCTTTGCAGCATGGCCTCCAGCTGTGGGAGATTTGGTTTGCTGGTATAGATTACGGTGTCGTCTGTGTACATGTGTACAGTTGAGGCTTTGCAGACGTTGGACAGATCATTTATGAATATCTTGAATAGCAGGGGGCCGAGTGTTGAACCTTGGGGTACACCGTACGTGACTGGGAGAGGGAGGGAAGCGCTGACAGAAATGGACTCATATTGCAATGGATCGGATACATCCAATTGAAACCAGGTTAGCGTGCGATCACCAATACCGGAGTTCTTAAATTTTTGTAAAAGGCTGCCATGGTCTACTGTGTCAAAGGCCTTGGCAAAATCAAGGAAGTTTCTCCAGTTAGGTTTCCTTGTTCGATGCCAGCTTGGATATCATTACAAACTTTTAAAAGGGAAGTTGTAGTTGAATGATTTGGACGGAAGGATTGATCAGGGGTTAAATATTCATACAGGGAGCAATGATATTGGACGGTAGTTGGATACCAAAGTACTGTCACCACATTTATGGTTAGGTGCCACTCTCGCAGTCTTCCAGAGTTTGGGTATGTATCCAGTTGCCAGTGGATCATTGATTAGGGTTGCGACAGGTTTTGCAATTGCCGGCACACTGATTTTCAGCAGCATTGCTGGGATTTGATCAGGTCCAAACTGGTTTTTCATTTTTAGATTAGTGAGAAGTTTAGGAACTACACTGACCGGCACTGTTCTAAAACTGAATTTCTCTGCAATACAGGGTTTTTGCACAGTTGGAGGGGCCTGACCTGCGTGCAGCCTTTCTGAATGCTTGTCATTTGCTAGCTTAGCAATCAGGGTGGTGGCGTATCCCACAAAATAATTATTAAAGGTATTTGCTACATCTAGGGGGTGTGGCAGGGTTTGGTTGTTTACTTTCACAGCGGCTGGTTGGGAGGACAGGGGGGGGTGATTGTACTTATGTACTTATGATTTTCCAAAAAATGTTTTGGTTTGATATGTTATAGTTCAGAATTTCATTGAAGTATTGGGCTTTAGCCATTTTTGTTTGTTTTGTGCATGCATTCCGCCATTCTCGGTATTCACAGTGATCGTTCATGGAACCAGTACTCTTGAAATTTGCCCACAGTGAATCTGTAAGCTGGTACATTTGTGTAAGATCAGCTGTAACCCAGGGGAGATGGGCCCCTTTTACTCGCACTTTACGCAGCGGGGCATGGGAATTCCAGACTTGCAGGAGCTCAGACAGAAAGTATTCAATTGCACAGTCTAGGTCTGGGATTAGGTTTAGTCTGTACCATGGGAGCCACTTGAGATCACTTAGGAAGGATTCAAGATTACATTTATTGAAAGACCCAGTGATTATTACCTTTGGGGTGATTTTGTGGCCTTTATTTTGCGCACACAGTACACTAGGCAGTGGTCACTGAAATTAAAGAAACACTGTATAAAAAATGTACCCCCACCCCCTTTTTCCCCCTTAAATAACAGGATAAGGTACAATCTGTACAACTACAGACAACATTTTTGACCGATCTGGATCCTGCACACTGCAAGTGACTATGGATGATCCGGATCGACAGACCACCGAACCCCGCAGAAGACCACCAGACTGAAGAAAAAAAAAATGGAACTCTGCAATTTATCTAAAGGTGTTTAAATAATAAAAAACAATAAAAACGTCTGTTACAGAATCTTAAAACAAAGCTTTTTTAAAAAAAAATACCAAAAATGCAAAAAGATGTTCAGAAAAATAAATGAATAAAAAGACTTTTTGCTGAAACTTAAAAGAATAAACAGTGTTTATTTCAAAATATTGGTGCTGACGTACAAAGCTCTCCATAACCGCGCCCCTGACTACATCTCCTCCCATATTAGCAGGTACATCCCGTTCCCACTGCGCTCTGCCAATTATCTGATGCTATCGTCTCCTCGGACCTGCACCCCCAAACTCCCACCTTCAAGACTTCTACTGAGCTGCTGCCTTTCTATGGAACTCCCTCCCCCACAACATCAGACTCTCCCCGTCTCTCCAGTCCTTCAAGAAGTCTCGGAAAACACATTACTTTAGAGATGCCTATCAACTCACTCCCTAATCCCCTCTGTTCATTTCCCACTACATCTTCCCACATGCGCACCGCTACTTAATATTATCTATTAACCCTCACCTAGTGTGTCACCACTATCCTCTTAGATTGTAAACTCTTGAGCAGGGTCCTCTCTCCTACTGTACTCTGTGTTGAACCGGTATGTATATTTGTTATTCTGACTCCCATTGTACAGCGCTACAAACTTTTTTGCCCTATATAAAAACTTGTAACTGGTGTAATAAAAAAGATGAAAACAAAAATATTATTTTACATTTAAGCCAAGGAATAAGGTAAACCAGAAGCATGTATTGAACAAATCGATAAAGTACCCAGAAGTATATTATAAACACACGGCAGGAGAGTAGTGTTAGGATGCACAGGTCTCTGGAGCAGGTCACAGACAGCAGAGGATGCCAGAACAGAGCTGAGATAGAGGGGTAAATGGAAGTGATGCATCGAAATTCCTGCCACCGAAATATATCAGCCAAAAATCATGTTATCAGCTTTTGTCCGAAAGCAAAACAACAGCCGAAAATATAAGTAGAAAATGTCAGATCCCAGCTGACACAGAGCCATGGTTCTTACGTTGCTGCTCAGAGTTAGCTAGCTGCCTGTGCAGAGGCTTCCTTCAAATCGTTTGTGAAGCTTTAGCTGGCACTGCTCGGCTCACCCTCCCTCCTGTCTCAAGCAACTCTGCTGTGTGTTTGCAGAGTGACAGCTTTTACTTTATTAAAACACTTGGTGCATGTCACAGATGCCGGCTGCAGGGACCCAAGAGTCTTCACGATTGTCCGTCTTGCTGCTATTTATTGCTGTTCTTGTTTATATGTATATATTCTTTAAAGAGCATAATCCCTGTCTTTGTTGTCCTGCCCCGTCTGCTGAAGTCTCAGCTGCCTATCCGGGACTGCGAGACGCTAAGCGCAGCAGAGATACCTGCCAAACTACACCCCCAAGCACGGTATCAACGTTTGACCTACCAGGATGCTCTTTTGTGACTTTATTGCCCCTTCACTGGGGTAGGGCTCGGGATGGTTACTGAGAGGATGCTCCAACCCGGGTTTCAAAGCACAGCCCTTCTGTCAGATTCCGGCTGCCGTGGCTGTGGATCATCTCCCGTGCATTGTAATCTCTGTTGTCTCTGCCCCTGCCCATGGATCAGGGCGCTTTTCAGATTGAAATATCTGGGGGTTTGGAGCTATCAACTGGTACCAGGGGCAGGCCGCTGCACCCTCGAAATCACCCTGAAAAAGACGATATTTGGGGTGCGGACGGTTCTTCCTAAACAGCTGTTTATTCTACCGCCGGGCTGTCGATTGGGCATTGTCCGAGTTACTGGGACTACTATGCTCATATCTGATCGTGTACGGTATAAAAAGCCGTGTGTTGAGTAGGGATGAGCCGAACACCCCCGAGTTCGGTTCGCATTCTAACTCGAACTATTCAAAAGTTCGAATTCGAACTCGAACACGAACTCAATACAAGTCAATGGGACTCAAAGTTCGATTTTTAGAGTGCCCTCCAAGAGGACATATATGCTAGATATTTGCCATAAAAGGTGTATGGGGGTCCGGGTAGTGCTCTGGGGACAGGAAACAAGGACAAAAAGTAAAAAAAAAAAACGTTTTTAAAGGGACAGTAAGTTTTCCATGAAATAAGGGTTAAAAATAAAAACGAAAAATTCCTTCAAATATCGTGCCTAGGAGGTCCCCATAACCTGCCCGTGAAGTGGCGGATTTCTAGGATGTATAGAAACATTTAAAAACAATGTCCGGGTCCGGGTAGTGCCCTGGGGGACACTAAACAAGGACAAAAAGTTTAAAAAAAAGACGTTTTGAACCCCTTCACTGCTGACGACGTGTGGGACACGTCCTCAGTTACTCCCGCTGTATGCTGAGGAGGCGTGTCCCACACGTCATCAGCTTTGCGGGACCCCCCGGAGGAGTCTCCGCTTTTAAGCGGTGCCTGGCTTTAACCCCTTAGGCACCGGGTCGCACTTCGGCGACTTGTGGCGCCGAAGTGCGGCCTAGCTCCGGTGGGGGCCACCATCTTGGATGGCGGCTCCACCCCCGGGTCCCCCCTCACTGCCTGACGTCCTCACGCAAAGCGTGATGTCGTCAGATAGCCGGGGAACCCCTAGCTGCCCGGAATCCTCTGGTGGAGATAGGGGGTTCATTTGAACCCCAATATCTCCAGAACTGTGGCAGCTAGGGGGTCATGGAGGGTGTCAATCTAAAGGCCTGAGCATGGCTAACATGACCAGGTATAAAGTAAAAAAATAAAAATAAAAAAAACTTATTTTTTTTTGTGTGTTATTTTTATTAATGCAGCAATATTGTTCACATTTCAATTATAATGTGAACAATGATGCTGCACTAATGATTTTTTTCTATGGTGTGTGTTTGCTAAAAATCACAAAATTCCCCCCAAAAAATTTAATAAGTCCCCATTTCAAATTTTTGTACAAGCGCACCCCATAGAAAATATAACCGCAAATGTTCATGTGATAAAAGGTGAAAAAAACACTTTACACGCTGCAGATGATTAAAAATTCAAGTTTTATTGCATTTTTTGTTATAATATACAGGCAGAACATGACGTATACATATAAAAATGATATATTATGAACCTGCCGAGTCTGCCGGAAAGAACAATATATAATATGTCTGGGTCACATAATAAAATGTGGCTTCAAATCGCGTTTAAACATGATGAGTGAAAGCGGTAAAAATTAGCTCAGCACACAGCGGTGAAATGCCTCAGCAGTGAAAGGGTTAAAGGAACAGTGAGTTTTCCATAAAATAAGGGTTAAAAATAAAAAACGAAAAATTCCTTCAAATATCGTGCCTAGGAGGTCCCCATAACCTGCCCGTGACGTGGCGGATTTGTAGGATGTATGGAAATGTAGGATGTATGGATGTATGTGGCCATCACAGAACCACACACGACACCTAGCACTCCCAGTCTGCATACAATGTATAAAATTCATGAGACCGGACTAATTAGAAGCACATGTTATTTCCAAACACTAATTAAACACCTGTTGTTTACGCCGTTTGAGAGCACAGGTCATTTAGAGGTGAGAATCTTTGCACCTGGACATTAGTTTTTAATTCAATATCTAATAAACCATTGCTTATAATATTCTGCAGTAAAAAGTCTCTTTATTTCTAGATTTTTTTTGTATTTTTTAAGCATTTCTTATACTTTTTTCAAATTATTTTTTTTCGAACACGCCAAAAAGTTCGAAGTTCGCAAACTTTCGAACTGCCGATGTTCGAATCGAACTCCGAACTAATCGAACCGAACAGCTCATCCCTAGTGTTGAGCATTACAGAGAGCGTATCACCCAATACTAGTCTCGTCCGGTCATAGGGTGAGTGGGACTATAATGTTATATAACGCTATCCCAGAAGCGAGTGACGCAAAGTGACGAGGCTACCCGCCTGGTTAGTCAACTGGTATTGGTCAGAAAAATATACTATATTTTGCAACATTTCAATGCTCTTGAACCCAGGACATACTTGAAAACGAGAGAAATCTCAATGTATCCTTCCAGGTAAACTCCTTTATAAATAAATAAATAAACAATATTACAATAAGGATAAAATAGAAAAATATATATACATACACCATAAAATATACTTACCAATCCATATATCCATAAACAATTCCAACACTGACCCTTAATGAACATTGGTTTTGAACAGCAGTTTCTGTGCCGGTGCTGAGGTCAGTGGTTTAAATGGAGACAGCAAAGCACACATTCTGGTTCATTTAAAAATATTTAATAAAAACTCAGAATAAAATGCCAGTGTCTCGACTCTGATATATGAGGTTGCTCATTAAACACCATTGTTTTACTGAAATAAAGGTGTATTTACTTTGGGGAACTACGCTGCGTCAACTATGATGTATTCAATATTTAGGTAATATTCACCATACTTCCTTCTCAAGTCATTCAGCATAATGTTGGTAGCATTCAGCTTGGTTTCTACTGTTGTTGTTCAGTGTGATTTTCACTGTATTTTTCAATAAGAAGTCAATGAAGAGCCACTACGAAAAGCTAAAACTTTTGTGAGACCTGAGAAGAGAACCACCGTAGCTCAGGAAACTGGTGCTGTTGCTTTTCTCAGGACCCTCACAAACATGGTTGTTGTTCACTCATCACATTTAGAGGGGATTTGAAGACGTTTTATTGCAGGACCCTGACAAATTATATATTGTTGTTTTCAACGGACTCAGCTGATTTAAACTATATCATTACTATAGGGTCTATTCAGAAAGCACCGAAATTGCGTGGAATTTCAGTGCTTTGCTTTTCGCTGCACTTCATCAAATCCAGTTTGCCAAAAATACAGTAAATTATCCATTTAGCGAATGGTCACTGTATTTTGCCAGATTTGGAGTCGACAAAGGAGTTATTGGACGTTGGCGAACACCGCCGAATTGTTCCGATAACTGCAGAATTAACATAGGAGAATTCCACCGAACTGTAATAAAGTCTCCTCCTAGTAGGAGTTTAAATCAATAAAACATATTAAAAATGTGTCGAAATAATAAAATGTTCTGTTAAAAAATAATATACAAGGGAGGCGTGGCCAGCTGCTGAAGGGAGCAGACGTGTCTCGGTGGAGCTCTGCACGTCTTCTCCATACAGGGACACTTGACGACTTTTTCTGCCGCATTTTGCTTCTAAAAGGTCCCTGGGCGGCTGGTCTTCGGTACTGTGCCGTCCAGAGCCCGTTTAGCACCCCCTCCGGACCAGAGACATCACTGGCAGCTGCTGCCTCATGGCTGCAGTGCCAGTGGCCATCTTAAGGCCTGCAACCAGGTTCCAGCTGTCTAACGGCCTCGCTGGTCGGACCGCCCTGCCCCAGATCGAGTTACTGTTGCAGACGACAGAGATTGTGGGCTCACATCTCCCAGTAGGCCTAGGCGACTGTACTGTGGGAGTGGCGGACGGACATGCAGGGAGCTGGATGGACAGATCCCACCCCGGAGGTGAGGGAGCCCGGGTCACAGGCCTGGATGCCTGCCTAAGACTGTTAGACGGGGAGGACGCCGATAGCCTGGTCAACAGGGGTGTCTGGCACCGGATGCTGGCTACTCTGAGGAGCTAGAGCGGAGCGAAGACCCCGAGGTAAGAAGAGACGGAGGTCGTGGAGGGTACGGGTGGTTCTGTGGCCTGCTCACTCGCTGAGGCGTCCCTGGGGAGCTGTGCCGGGAGCGGCGATCTACCTGGGGCTCTGACCCGAGTGTCTGGGCCCTCGGGAGCAGCCCTGATCCTATGCGAAGGAAGCAGTCTGGAGATTTGTGCATCCCTGGGTATGGCAGTCCCTGTGGAATTGGCAGCGAAGGATCTCTGTCGGAGTGTCGAGGATCCGAAGGCCTCTGATGAAGGAACGGGATGCAGGTTTAGCGCTGGGTTTAATTCCCTGTCGTGGCAGTACCTATTTTTGGCCACCGGAGGGAGACAAGCGCGATGAGAGACATTGAACATTGGGACTACATTTCCCGGCATGCTTTGGGAACGGACACAGGAAGTGGGTGGGACACAGACACTTACATCCTGAGCCTCGTGGAGAGAGCTGGCAGAGCGCGCCAGGGAGTGAGAGGAGCAAGACGCAGAGCAGCAAAACGAGACAGTGACTAGGCCGGAGCGCAGCTGGGGCCTGACAGAGCTAAAGACCGGGTTATTCAGCCTTACCAGAGGAAGACCCAGTGATTCACAGGACTACCCGCGCTGATATTGAGGAAGCTGGAGGACCCCGAGTTAGGAGTACCGCAGATCGATTGGACAGGGAGAGCAGGCGGTGAACTGGATATCTTGCGGCAGCTACAGAAAGCCAGACAGCGGATCCAGTAACCAGGAGAACCCCAGTCAATATTGAGCAGAGAGACGTCCTGGGTCGAGCGGAGCATCAAGTACCTGGCGGATGGGTGAGAGGCCTTCCAGGCCGTTGTGAAAATAAAGCACGCTGCTGCTTGTTTCCAAAACCCACAAGGCCCCAAATTGACTAGTCGAAGATACCTCATAAGCAATTCACTGGCCAGTTGAATATTGTACCCGGGTACCGTAACACACACACACACTTACATTCTGGGACATAACCTGTGCGGGACTCACTCCCCAAACACAAAAGGGGGTTAAAGATTTATTTTTACTTATTTTCCGCTGCACGTTTCTCGAATTACGAAGCATCGTATTTCTTTTCCGCTGCGCGTTTCTCGAAATACGAAGCATCGTATTTATTTTCCGCTGCGCGTTTCCCGCATTACGAAGTACTGTAAATATATATACGAACACCGTGTTATTCATTATATGCCATTTATTCTAGTAAACTATATAATTTATAAAATCCACAACGGTGCTGGAGTATATTTATTCCCTAGTGCGGGGAGACTGACCCGAGGTTCAAATTCAGCGGCTCCTCCGGGAGTGAGCGCTACACGTGGGGGTTCGTTTCCGGGATCCAGTCTCTGGAAAAAATGCATCTAAAGGGTTAAATATGGATCCAGACACTGCTGCTGAATGGTGTGAGGAGCACAGTAGTCGGTTAGAATTTTGTATAGTCATGGATATTCCCGCAGACACTTGGGCCGAAGATCAGATTCGCCAGGCCGTGGCCGCGCTGACACCAGATCATCGGGGGTTAATCCTGGACATTAAAGAGAACCCAGATACCTCTCACACGTATGTTCTTTTTGATTGGAGAAAGGGTGTTCCAGTGTGTTTTCAGGGCGCAAGCGTGAAGCTGACCGATGAGGTGGAAGTCCAACTGATTCAGCCAAGTGCGCTACGTGGCGAATCCGCAAGTGTTCCTGCGCCCAGTCCGTTGGCCATGATCGGGCCTGAATTTATAGTGGCTATTGGAGATTTGCTACCTAAGTGTCAGAGAACAAGCCCTCCGCACACTAACTTCGGTTATCGACGGTTGAGAAATTTTACAGAAAACGTACCAACTCCGGCGGGAGAAGAAACCTTTGAAGAATGGGTGGAACAGGCGATGCAGGCTCTGGATGAGTGGGACGTCCCTGAAGCCCAGAAAAAGCAAAGGATCATCGAGAGCTTAAAGGGACCTGCGTCAGAAGCTGTAAGAAACCTAAAATTGAGTAAGAAAGACTGCACTGCTTTAGATTATTTAAATGTTCTGGAGGAAGTTTTTGGGCGAACGGAAAAGGCTGCAGAGCTCGTATATCAGTATGAACACACCTACCAGCGGAAAGGTGAGAGAATGACCGAATATATGAGGCGCCTAGATAAGATTCTGCACCAGATACTCCTCAAGAAAGGGGCCAAACCGGCTGAAGTGGATAAGATCCGAATAAAACAGATCCTGAGGGGCTCTCAACCTCTAGATCCAGTGATGCTGCAGCTGAGAAGCAGAGAAGGTAATCAAGAACTGAAGTACCTGGAACTGATCCGAGCTGTCAGAGAGGAGGAGGCTTTACTGGAAGAAAAATCCTTCAGGCGAGGAGAAAGAGCTTACGCGCAACCTGTGAGGCGTAACGACTGTTTGCAGCCTGAAAGCGACTCGTTGGATACCTACGGATCCGACGTGGACGAACAAGAGCATCTGATCGCTTTTAAATCCACAGAGAAGGCTGTCAAAGAATTAAACCTCTCTGTACAAGGAGAGTTGCGCAAAACTGTTAAGGAGGTGCAAGAAGCTCAAGCTGAACTGCAACAAGCGTACGCGGGACTGTGCCGAGTATTGTTGAAGGTGACAGAGACACAGACAGAGATGCAGAAGTTCCTTACGGACATGCAGACAACCGGAGTTGCTGTGGCGTCTAGCCAGGGTCCTTCAACCGAATCACAGCGGGTGAATGTGTCTCCGTCTTCAAAGAAGAGGTGTTTCAGTTGTGGAGAAATGGGCCATTTCCGCGCACAATGCAAAAGCCAAAAGCCTGAAGGAAATAGAGTAGAGGAGTTGTTGAAAGCCTTGGAAGGACTGTTATCTACCTCACCGGCGGGAAACGCCAGAGGGCACAAGTGAAGGAGCAACCTAGGTGCCCGAAGGTTGAAACCCGATCCAAAAATCAAGCCAGGACTAAGAGGGCGAGAGGGCCCAAAGTCTGGCCAACTGCTGAGCCTGCCAGGACTGAAAGAGTCACTCCCTTAGCATCCGGACCTACGTCATGGGGAAGCAATGCACACCCAAAACCTACACAGGCCAAGAAGAAGGCCAGGGTACAACAAACTAGGTCTAAGTGTCCTGGTGCCACCACCAAGTTTCCTGACCAGCTGATAGGTCCTTCTCCTATTGTGCCAATCCAAGTGGAGGGAGTCTACACTAAAGCCCTGTTGGATTCCGGGGCTCAAGTGACATTGATCTACCGAGACTTCTACGAGAAACACTTGAAGCACATTCCTCTACAGAAATTGAAGGACCTGGAAATCTGGGGCATCGGAACGGAGAAACTCCCCTATGACGGGTATCTACAGGTGAAGTTGGAGATCGGATCCGAAGTCATCGGACAGTCCGGAGGTTGTGATGCATTGGCCATTGTGTGTCCTCGGCCTTCAGGGGCAAACAGGAGTTCCATGATAGTGGGGACGAATACTGATTTGGTGCGACGTCTCCTGACACCTATCGTATTGGAAGAAGGTCCTACTCAAGGAGTACACCCAATGTTACGTCCAGTCTATCAGAGGATGGTCGAAGAACAGAAGGCACCTGCCGAAGTGGGGCGCCTATGGAGATTAGAAGGAACAGAGAAGGTTCTGCAAGCAGGAGAAGTAGCGAGCTTCCGGGCTTCAGTCAAGTTGAACGGATCGCAACCAGGTCCCTATGTGGTACTGGAAACCGATTTTAATCATGGGAGTGAAGCCGGAGTCGAAGTAATTCCTGAAATAATCTCCACTAAAGCTTTGAAAAGAACACGAGGAAGAGTCTCAGTCAGCGTGTGCAATGTGTCTGATTCTCCAGTAGTCCTTAAAGCACGAATGCCTATCGGGCAAGTAGCATCTGCTACGCCGCTCTCTCCTACCGATTTAGGAGGGGGAGTGGATAAAGAGATTTCAGATGAAAGATTCTACCCCAAGGACACTCCCATTTCACCTGAATGGAAGAAACGTCTTCAGTCTCAAGTTCTAAAGTGGAGACAATTGTTCTCGAAAGATGAGTTTGACGTAGGCCTAGCTAAAAGTACTGAGCACCGCATTCGATTACAAGAAGACAAGCCGTTTCGTGAAAGGTCAAGACGAGTTCCGCTGGGAGACTTGGATGATCTGCGAGAACAGCTGAATGAACTGCAAAGAACCAAGGTGATCCAAGAGTCCAGGAGTCCATACGCATCTCCAATAGTGATGGTCCGGAAGAAGAATGGTTCTGTCCGCCTATGCATAGACTATCGCACGCTGAATCGGAGAACCATCCCAGACCAATATGCTACTCCTCGGATAGAAGATGCCTTACAGTGTTTGTCTGGAGCAAAATGGTTTAGTGTACTAGACCTGCGAAGTGGGTATCACCAGATACCAATGCATCCTGAAGACAAAGAGAAGACTGCGTTCATCTGTCCACTGGGGTTCTTTGAATTCAACAGAATGCCTCAAGGCCTTACGGGGGCTCCAGCCACATTCCAACGGTTAATGGAGAAGACAGTCGGGGACATGAATCTGATCGAAGTATTAGTGTACCTGGATGACATAATTGTGTTCGGGAAGACTCTGGAAGAACATGAGCAACGTTTGGAGAAGGTCTTGAAGAGGCTCCATGAAGAGGGATTGAAACTGTCTCTGGAGAAATGTCAATTCTGTCTACCGTCTGTTACGTATTTGGGACATGTGGTCTCAGCAGAAGGTGTTTCGACAGATACTCGGAAGTTGGAGGCCGTAGCTTCTTGGCCTAGACCCCGAAACGTCACTGAACTTAGATCTTTCTTGGGGTTCTGTTCCTATTATCGAAGATTTGTAGGAGGATTCGCAAAAATAGCTCAACCACTGAACAAACTCCTACAGAAGGAAAGCACAGAAGAAGGCTGCAAGGTCTCTGACCGAAACCCGTCAGCTCCAGGACCAAGGAAAGCTCGAGAGTCCATACAGGGAGAATGGACTAGTCAATGTGAAGGTGCTTTCTTGAAGCTGAAAGAGAGTCTAACTCGAGCTCCTGTCTTGGCCTACGCGGACCCTCACAATCACTGCCGTATGAGTTACATGTGGATGCCAGCAGAGAAGGTCTAGGAAGAGTCCTGTATCAAGAGTATGGTGGATTGCTGAGGCCTGTAGCGTACGTGAGCCGGAGCCTTACGCCTTCAGAGAAGAACTACCCTACCCACAAGTTGGAGTTCCTAGACTTAAAGTGGGCAGTGGTAGACAAGCTAAAGGACTATCTGTATGGAGCCGAGTTTGTGATAAAGACGGATAACAATCCTCTTACCTTGTCAGTAGTTTATCAAGATTGGACCTCGATATGCAGGTTATTATCAGGCGTGTTGCAGATGGTGGTATAGATAGGCTCGTAGACAATATTCAATCCAAGGGTCGTTGTAGATAACGAAGGGTGATTTATTCGTAAGGTAGGCGGTAAGGTCAAAACCAGGAAAGACAGGTTCAGTATGGTAGTGTCTCTGGTAGATTCAGACAACAACTAGACAATGAAGCATAGGTGGTTCAGGTTTATATAGGGGAGTTCTGCCCACTCCTACTCCACCCCCAAGAGAGGGGCGTGACGTCAGAGTCAGGGAAACCCCAGTCATTGAACCTGCAGGTCTGATCCCTTGGCCAGGCCCCCTGGCTGTTGTCATAGTTTCCCTGTCCAACCTCCTTGGGGGGAACTCCCCAAACAGAGGCGGAGCAGGGTCTGACTACCAAGCCGGGAGTGCCACGTGGGATCCTTCCCCGCGTCGAGACACGGGTCTGACTCCTCATCCGCACTGCCTCTCCAAAGCCAGGAGGCTGGAGCTGGACGGCGACAGCCGCCGGAGGTGAGCCTGCGCCAAACACCCTCTCGCCGCTGGTCGAGGATCGGGTGCGGGGACACCGCGGCCGAGCGCCGGCGCCCATCTCCCAGAACCGCTGCAGAGAAGTGTGCCGGAGCGCGGCGTCACCCCCTGCGTGGTCCCAGAGCGGATGATAGCTGCGGTGAGTCCTGACATACCTACATCCTTACTACTGCGAAACTGGACGCAACAGGACATCGGTGGTTGGCCGCTCTGTCAGGGTTTCGGTTCAGCCTGAAGTATCGCCCTGGGGTGAATAATCGAGATGCTGATGCTTTGTCGAGAAGACCCTATGCTACAGAATGGACTCAGTTAACTCCAGACGGGGTCCAAGCTTTGTGTCAAGGAGCAGAGCGCCGGGTCAAGGGAGGGGTTGAAGCGGAGGCCATAGGAGTCATGGCTGCGGCTGTTCCGGAGTTCTACTGCAACCCTAAGCAATTGAGGGATGAAAGTCTACCTACCTTTTCAAAACAGGACCTGAAAGCTGATCAGGCCAGAGACCCTTTAATTGCGTTAACCATAAAGGCCCTAACTGCGAACCAGTGTGAAATTCTGCTGACCAATTCCCCAGATGGAGCCAGATTGGTCTACAAAGAGTGGGAATGGTTGAAGATGTTGGATGGGGTGGTCTACCGAAGGGGCCCCTCAACCAATGCTGAAGAGACCCAACAGTTATTCCTTCCCACTAAACATAGGGAGAGTGTGCTGCGAACGCTACATGATGAGCATGGACATCTGGGCGCTGAAAGGACTTTTAAGCTGGTGCGAGACAGGTTCTATTGGCCTTGCATGAGAGCTGAAGTGGAAAGTTATTGCCATTCATGTCTGAGGTGTATTCAGAGGAAGACCCTACCGACTCGAACCGCTCCAATGAGCCATCTGCAGAGTCAGGGACCCATGGATTTGGTGTGCATTGACTTCCTGTGCTTAGAGCCGGATGCTAGTGGGCAAGGAAATATTTTAATAGTGACTGACCACTTCACACGTTACGCCCAAGCCTTTTCCACGAAAGACCAACGCGCTCCGACAGTAGCAAAAGTTCTGATGGAGAAGTTCTTTGTTCACTACGGCCTACCAAGGAGAATACACTCTGATCAGGGTAGAGACTTTGAAAGCCGACTTGTTGGGCAATTGTTGGGAATCCAAAAGACCCGAACTACACCATATCACCCTCAAGGTGATGCTCAGCCTGAAAGGTTTAATCGCACGCTGCTAAATATGCTGGGGACATTGTCAAACACAGAGAAGCAGAGTTGGAGTCGTCACATAGCTACTCTGGTGCATGCATATAACTGTACGGAGAGTGACGCCACTGGATACTCACCGTACCGTCTTATGTTCGGAAGAGAAGCTCGACTGCCGGTTGATTTGGCGTTTGGGTTATCTCTAGACCAGACGTCGGTAGCTTCCCATAGAAATTACGTGGATAGACTTCGAAAGAATCTGGCCTCTGCGTTTGAACAGGCCCGTTTGACCTCAGGAAACAGGGAGCAAAGGAACAAAAGGAACTATGACTTGAAAGTTCGGATACAGGATCTACAACCCGGTGATAGGGTTTTGTTGAAGAACTTGGGTGCTGCTGCGAGGCAAAAGTTGGCGTATAGATGGAGTTCTCAAGTCTACATTGTCTGCAAGCAACTGCCGGGTCTGCCGGTGTATCAAATCCGGCCGGATGGAAAGGCTGGGCCTCTTAAGAACTGGCACCGGAATCATTTGTTACCTTTGAGAGAGGCTGTGAGGATACCAGTTGGGGACGAACTTTCTCTGCCAAATCCGCCTGCTCCACGTTTGCCTCCCGTTACTCGGTCTCAGCAGACCCGGGCTGTCGAAGAGAGCGAAAGGGACAGTGAGGAAGAGAGTTTTTGTCTGGACTGGATGCGCTCACCGGAGCCTGAAGAGGTTATCGCGGTTCCTGAACGGTGGGAAAGTAATTTGAGGCCTGAAGCTCCTGAATTTCAGTTAGAAGTTCCTGAGACTATTGCAATCCCTGTAGTTCCTGAAGTCGAATATTATGACTACAGTTCTATGCCTTCACTGGAAGGATCATACTCCGAAGAGATGTCTGCTCCAGTGGTAGAAAGAAGAACGGAACCAGCCCCTATAGTACTTCCACCTGAAGAGGAACTGACTGAGCCAGAACCAAAACGCTCTGTTCGACCGCCCCAGCGACTCACCTACGACTCACCAGGACATAGCACTGAAGAGGCCGTCACCATAGTGCGAAGGTTGCCCGAAGTGTCTGCTATGTTAGCTGAGGTAGCCCAAAGCATGAGTCAACTTGAGGAAGTGTATATAACCCACTGTATGCTTGCTGCTGAGCCTGTATATGTTACCTAAACTGTGTTGAAATGTAATGCAACTGTTGTACCTACTTGGAGAGACCCAAGAGTTCTAGGAGGGGGAGAGTGTAGCGCTGGGTTTAATTCCCTGTCGTGGCAGTACCTATTTTTGGCCACCAGAGGGAGACAAGCGCGATGAGAGACATTGAACATTGGGACTACATTTCCCGGCATGCTTTGGGAGCGGACACAGGAAGTGGGTGGGACACAGACACTTACATCCTGAGCCTCGTGGAGAGAGCTGGCAGAGCGCGCCAGGGAGTGAGAGGAGCAAGACGCAGAGCAGCAGAACGAGACAGTGACTAGGCCAGAGCGCAGCTGGGGCCTGACAGAGATAAAGACCGGGTTATTCAGCCTTACCAGAGGAAGACCCAGTGATTCACAGGACTACCCGCGCTGATATTGAGGAAGCCGGAGGACCCCGAGTAAGGAGTACCGCAGATCGATTGGACAGGGAGAGCAGGCGGTGAACTGGATATCTTGCGGCAGCTACAGAAAGCCAGACAGCGGATCCAGTAACCAGGAGAACCCCAGTCAATATCGAGCGGAGAGACGTCCTGGGTCGAGCGGAGCATCAAGTATCTGGCGGATGGGTGAGAGGCCTTCCAGGCCGTTGTGAAAATAAAGCACGCTGCTGCTTGTTTCCAAAACCCACAGGGCCCCAACTTGACTAGTCGAAGATACCTCATAAGCAATTCACTGGCCAGTTGAATATTGTACCCGGGTACCGTAACACACACACACACTTACATTCTGGGACATAACCTGTGCGGGACTCACTCCCCAAACACAAAAGGGGTTAAAGATTTATTTTTATTTATTTTCCGCTGCGCGTTTCTTGAATTACGAAGCATCGTATTTCTTTTCCGCTGCGCGTTTCCCGCATTACGAAGTACTGTAAATATATATACGAACACCGTGTTATTCATTATATGCCATTTATTCTAGTAAACTATATAATTTATAAAATCCACAACGGTGCTGGAGTATATTTATTCCCTAGTGTGCGGAGACTGACCCGAGGTTCAAATTCAGCGGCTCCTCCGGGAGTGAGCGCTACACAGTGCTGGAGAAGTTAGCTACGTGCCGCTGGTCGACCACCTCCTTGAGGGAGCAGCCCCGGAGAGGAGAGTTAGAGCGGAGCTGACGCCTGCAGAGATTTGCAGGGCAGTGGTGCGGTGAAACCCGTGCGACCCGCCATATCTCCCCCTGCGCTGACTGTGCTGAGAACGCGGTGAAGCTCCGTGAAGCTGGGGCGCCTACGTTGGCCTTGTGCTTTGACCCGTCCTGCGGTGACGCTAGCTTGGGGGGCTATTTGATTGTCGAAACCTTTGCGTGGTGTCTCAGGGTGCTGAGGAGGCCCACGAGACCTTCCCGTGGGATACGGGCGGAAGAGGACTATAGTATTGTGGTGAGAGCGGAGTCACATGACAGGAAGGGTGGGGGCGGTACCAGGCAGTGTCTGCTGGGATGCCATGCTAGCTGGACGTACTGTATGTGTCTCTGCTATCCGATGTTATGCTGAATAAATCTACAACTATAAACCAACCCACGGAGTCTACTCTTTTCATGAGATGGTGTCAGAAGTGTTTCCCTGCGTATCCATTTTGATCTGTGAAGATGTCTAAGTTCTCTCCTCCGGAACCCTTCGATTTCTCTCAGCCTGCTGCATGGCCTGCTTGGCGCCAAAGGTTTGCACGCTTCAGGATCGCTTCGAAGCTGGATAAGGAGCCTGGTGAGGTGCAGGTTAATTCCCTTTTATACGCTATGGGGAGAGACGTGGAGCCGATTTACGGTACTTTTCAGTTCAGCGCTGGGGAAGAGATGGACTTTGATAAAGTCGTGGATAAGCTCAGCGCCCATTTTGTGCCCAGAAGAAATGTGATTCACGAGAGAGCCTGCTTTCACAAGCGCGCCCAGTGTGAGGGAGAATCTGTGGAATCATTTGTGCGCAGCCTTTATCAGTTGGCAGAGTTCTGTGAGTTCGGCGCTGCTAAGGAGGAGCAGATCAGAGACAGACTGGTTATCGGAATTGCAGACTCGGAAGTTTCACTTAAGTTGCAGCTGGAGTCTAAGCTGACACTGGATGAGGCGATACGGATTGCACGTCAGAGTGAATTGGTGAAGAAACAAAGTGCAGACTTAAGGTCAGAAAACAGGGTGGAAGAAATACACCAGCCACAAAGGGTTAAAAGCAGCAGACAGCAGGCAGCGGACAGACCCAGGAGCGGTTGGACACCGTGTTGCCGTTGCACACGCTGTAACCGCCCTCACGAGATGAAGACGCGGTGCCCTGCTATAGACAAGAGGTGCAGGAAGTGCAACCGCGCCGGCCATTTTGAGGTGGTTTGTAAATCAGAGTCTGTGAGAGAGATGTGTCTGGACAGTGATCAGGAGACGCCAGAACTGTCCTTTATAGGATCGGTGACTGAACAGTCCGGCTCTGTCGAGGATTGGCGTGTTACACTCACAATGTTGGGTGAAAGAGTTGCCTTTAAGATTGATAGCGGAGCAGACATTACAGTTATTTCCTTTGTGACATTCTCAAAGCTACCTCGACGTCCGGAGCTGAAAAACGTTACGATTCAAGTTCATAGTTCATAGTCCGGGAGGTCGCATTGATTGCATCGGCAGGTTCCTTGCTGACTGTGAGTACCGGGAGCGGAAAATATCGATGTGGGTGTACGTGATCAGAGGATCGTGTGTGAATAACCTTCTGAGTCGGAAAGCAGCCTGCAGTCTGGGCCTTGTTGCTAGAGTGTACGAAGTCACTGAGGACGTGTTTGGAGACCTGGGGCTGCTGAACTGGGAGCCGGTCCGTATAAAGCTCAAACCTGAGGCTGTCCCTTATAGCCTTACTACGCCTCGTAGGATTCCATTTCCGCTTTTGCCGAAGGTGAAGTGCGAGCTTCTGCGGATGGAAAAGATGGGGGTTATCGAGGCGGTCACAGAAGCTACTGACTGGTGTGCGCCCATTGTACCGGTCGCTAAAAAGAATGGAAAAGTTCGTATTTGTGTGGATTTGAAACGTCTGAACGAAGCCGTTAGGAGGGAGAGATATGTCATGCCGACATTGGAAGATATTGCTCCTCAGTTGTCGGGGGCTAACTTCTTTTCCACGCTCGACGCTTCCAGTGGGTTCTGGCAGATACCCCTTGACCCAGAGAGCCAGAAACTGACGACCTTCATTACTCCGGTAGGTCGGTTTTGCTTCCGCAGACTCCCCTTCGGGATATCTTCGGCCCGGAGATCTTCCAGAGAGAGATGAGTTCCCTGTTGAGAGACCATGAGGGTACTGTGGTAGTTATGGACGATATCCTTGTGTATGGGTCCACTAAGGAGGAGCACGACCGGCGACTGCTTTGTGTGCTGCAAACCGTCAAGGAATCTGGCCTGAGGCTAAATAAGGAGAAGTGCCACTTTGGGAAACCAGAACTGTGTTATTTTGGCCATATTATTAGTGGGGAGGGGGTTAAGCCAGATGCCAGCAAGGTTCTCGCTATTGAGAAAATGAAAAGCCCTTCCGATGTGAATGAACTGAGACAAATACTGGGCCTTGTGAATTATGTGGGGAAGTTTTTACCGGAGTTGTCCTCGGTGTTACATCCTGTCACAGAATTGTTAAAGAAAGATGTCGCCTGGATATGGGGACCTCCACAGGAGGAGGCCTTAGCACGAGTCAAGTCCATGCTGGGATCCGCTCCGGTGTTGGGGTACTATGACCCCTGCAAGAAGACTGTGGTTAGCGCAGATGCTAGTAGCTATGGGTTGGGAGCGGCCCTTCTGCAGCTGAATGAGGGTAAGCTACAGCCTATTGCCTATTGTTCTCGCACCTTAACAGCAGCAGAGAGACGTTATGCACAAATTGAAAAAGAGTGTTTGGCTGGAGTCTGGGCCTGCGAACGCTTCCACCGTTATCTGGTGGGTTTGGAGGAGTTCAGTCTGGAGACTGACCACAAGCCACTAGTTCCTCTCATTAATTCTTATGATATCGACAAGGCGCCTCTGAGATGCCAGAGACTCTTAATGAGACTACTTAGGTTTAATGTTAGAGCTGTGCATGTCCTGGGGAAACAGCTGGTGGTGGCAGATACCCTCTCCAGACTCCCGCTGGCTGCTGAGGGCGATTCGTCGACAGAGTCGGACGTGAAGGTGTATGTGGATTCGATCTTAGCCTCCAAGTCCATCTCTTCGGGGAGATTGGAACAGATTAAAAGAGAGACGCACCTGGATGTTGTCCTTCAAGAAGTTATCAGCTATGTAAGAGACGGCTGGCCGGAGAGTCGTGCTGCGTGGTGGTCTCTGAGTGCGTTCCAGTCCGAGAGAGCGTACCTTACTGAAATGGACGGCTTAGTGTTTTTTCAAGACCGCATTGTTATTCCGAAAAGTTTGCGTCAAGACATGCTACGGCGGATTCATGAAGGTCATTTGGGGGTTTCCAAGTGCAGAGAGAGGGCGTCGTCTGCTGTGTGGTGGCCTGGGTTTAGGGCTGACATTGCTGATTTCATCTTGAGATGTGCCTTCTGCAGAGAACGTCGACCTACACAGAGACGTGAGCCTTTACTTTCCACCCCCCTACCTGCGGGTCCATGGCAGAAGATAGCTGCGGATCTGTGCGAATTAAAAGGGAGGAAATATTTAGTTGTTGTGGACTACTACTCCAGATACCTTGAGCTCGCGCCACTGGATGAGGCGACCAGTGCTACTGTGATCGTCCGTCTGAAAAGCATGTTTGCCAGGTGGGGTATCCCGTCGGAGTTGGTGAGTGACAATGGTATGCAGTTCGCCTCTAAAGAGTTTGCTTCTTTTGGGAAGGATTACGATTTCCGTCACACGACTTCCAGTCCGCATTACCCGCAGGCTAATGGGATGGCGGAGCGAGCGGTTCAGACTGCTAAGTTTATTTTGGGGCAGGCGGAACCTTATTTGGCCCTGATGGCGTACAGAGCGGCTCCTGTTCAGGCTACAGGGTGTAGCCCTGCTCAGCTGATGTTGGGACGGCAGATTCGTACTACTTTGCCTTCTGTGGATGCTTCCCTGCCGGCTTCTCCGGTCCTTCCAGGGGATATTCGGAGGAGGGACGAGGTGGCGAAGCGGAACTACAGGTTCTTTTACGATAGACGACATTCTACTCGCCCACTATCGGTGCTATACCCGGGGCAGAGTGTCCGGGTTAAGCTAGATGATGAGACGAGGTGGAGAACCCCGGCTACAGTTGTGGAGCGTTCTCCGGAGCCCAGGTCCTACGTGATCCGCACGGAAGGAGGAACTGTCGCTCGCCGCAACAGAAGGCATCTTCAGCCGGTACCCGAGGAGTTGAGTGCTGAGACCTCGACACCACAACAGCCAGACTCTCCGGTCTTACGGAATGGGTCTACCCTGCAGGTGGTTTCTGGGCATGATGTACCGCTGCTTCCAGCGGAGCCACAGCCACCCTCTCAAGGACTTGGTGATGGTTCTTGCAAGATGACTTCGAGTGGTAGAGTTGTGAGGCCTCCGGAACGTTACCGAGATTAATGTTTAGCTAGAGCAGCGACTTGAAGAATGGGCAGAATAATCCCAAAGTCACTGCGGACTAGGGTAGTCTACCCCGATGTCCAAGTTAGCATTGTTTATCTACTTGTATCTTTACATTGTTTGTTTTGTATGTTTTACCGTTAAAAAGGGGGAGATGTGGTGAGAGCGGAGTCACATGACAGGAAGGGTGGGGGCGGTACCAGGCAGTGTTTGCTGGGATGCCATGCTAGCTGGACGTACTGTATGTGTCTCTGCTATCCGATGTTATGCTGAATAAATCTACAACTATAAACCAACCCACGGAGTCTACTCTTTTCATGACAAGTATCTCCTCTTTTCTTTTGTCGCATGCCCACATCTCCTTGAGGTACTCCCTCCTTGCAGACTTATCTCCCCCCCTCGCCGAGTATTATTATTTTTCATTGACCCCCCTACTTTTTCCCTCGTATGTTGAGATTCCCTGTTTTTGACGAGATCCCCCCCTATTTCCCCTATCGTCTGGGACATTCTTAAGTATTATCCGAGGACACTTTTCCTATCTTGACGAGATCCCCCCTCCCTTGGGGATGTTTTTCTGGGACACTTATGTGGACTTTTCACACTGTTTTTGTCTTTTATTTATCTCACTGATTCCTGCTGAGTTTTATTTTTTGTTTTCTCTTTCTGTGATATCTGATATCATAGGAAGGCCCTGCGAGGCCCTCACCTTTTGTTTGTTTTTGTATGTGCTTGTGCAAAATTCATAAATAAAGAATTTAAAAAATATATATATACAAAAGTCTTTTAAAAAAACAAAAATGTCTTCTAAAAAAAACCTGTCTTTTAAAACTATATAAGGTTTTTGCATGGATTAAAAGAATAAATGGTCTTTAATCACTTAATGCCAAAGGGCGTACTATGTTGTCCCCGCGGTGGGTGGGTCTGAACACTGCGGGAAGACATAGCACACCCTGCCGGCGTCTATGGACTGCCTCCATCCTACTCACCAGTCACCGTAAGGGGTTAAATTAAACATATGTAATTCGTCTGTTTAAAGTTGTCGAATTGAAACACCGAAATTCAGGGCATTTCAATGCAATTTGGCATTCTTTGAATAGAAGACGCAATAGCCTCCTATGGGACAAATTTGGTGTATTGCGCTGTCAATATTCCCCTGTGTTCACCGTTTGGTTACATTTTAGGGCCAATTTGCAGGTTAGTGAATAACTCCTTATGTGTAGATGTCATGTCATGCAAAAATGAAAAGAAAATGAGGTGTCAAAGGGTCCACCCTAGCTAAATGGTAGAGATCCCCTTAAAGAGTGACCAAAAGAGGCAATACAAGGGAGTAATCCTAATTCATACAAAACATTGAAAAACAACCAGTGGATTGCAGGTAGAATTACAGTGTGGTGTATTAAAATCAAATTAAAAACCATTTGAAGGCTGTTCATTGCAGATCATACAGGCTTCCAAACATAATTACTGTCGGGGGTTCTAAATTTCTGCACTAAATATAAATATTACTGTGAGGTCTCACCCTTCGTGGGTGGAAACATATCCTTTCCTCCTCTGTCAATCATAAATAATTAATAGAATCCACCTCCAAAACTAATGACTGACCCGTGGGAAGAAAAAAATGGATTAATCAATGTGTGCAGCCTCAGTGATGGCGAACCTTGGCACCCCTGATGTTTCGGAATTACATGTCCAATGATGCTTAGTCACGTTTTAGATTGGCCGAGTACCATAGGACATGTGATTTAGAAACATTTTGGGGTGTCAAGGTTCGCCATCACTAATTTAACCTATCACTCAAGATTCCTATGCTGACCCTCCCTAATCAAAATAACAAACACCCATCTAGACCGAGGAGGCATAGCTGGCATATAATGGAATTATATTTTGTACAGAAGAAAGCTAATAAATGAAAATAGGGGCAAGTGAAGCAAAAGAACAAAAGGAACCCCAGTAGTACACACACAGGGGTAATTATTATTATTGTCACCATTTATATATAGCGCCAACAGTTTCTGCAGCGCTTTACAATAACCAAAAGGGAACAAGTTACCGATAAACAGACATATGATGGAAACAAGAGGTGTAGAGGGCCCTGCTCATAGGAGCTCACAGTCTAGAGCAGTTTTTTCCTAAACCTGTCCTCAGGACCCGCTGACAGGCCCGAGCCGAATTCAGTTGCTCAGCAGCTGCTGAATTGCTGCAGCGCAGCAATTCAGTTTGCTGCAGCAGTGTCACTGAACGCTTTGGATGTGAATTTCAAAGCAAAATGGCAGACGATTTCTTAATGAAAGCTGTAGTTTCTGCAATATCCGCAGTTTTATTAGCAGAAACTGAGACTGAGGCCATCTTTGAAATAACTACGATTGAGATACAGATGTCGTTATCCGAAGAACATTTTCAATGCAATTTATCCTTATGTTTGCATTGCAACAATTACATCAACAGCCAACTGCTGCAATCTCTGATTATTATGAGGACACAGTGCCTCGTTATTCAGATTGTTTTTCGTTCACACTTTTGTATGACTCAACAGTTGAGGTATGTATAATAAAGAAAAGGAGTCAGCACAATTCCGGTTTGTAAGCACACACCACAAATGATAATTTTTATTGAATAAACGTAATGTTTACTTCTGAAACAAAATGAAATTGAACTCTAATATATGTCTATGTGCAGGGGTAAATAATAAATAAATATTTTGTGCTTTGGTGAACAAAAATCTCAAAATTAACATTGCCGTACTGAATTGTTACTTGCTCCATGGCGGCGGCCATCGTTAACCCCTTCACTGCTGAGGACGTGTGGGACATGTCCTCATTGAAGCACGTTACATGCTGAGGATGTGCCCCACACGTCATCAGCTGTGCGGGACCCCCGGCTGAGATACTTACCTCTCTGCCCGGGGTCCCGCGGCTGAAGTCAAGCTCCTCCCGACGTAAATGACGTCATCGCGTCATGCGCGATGACGTCATTAGGCATGAGCTGTTCGGTTCGATCAGTTCAGAGTTCGATTCGAACTTTGGGCGTTCGCAAGTTCGCGAACTTCAAACTTTTTGGCGTGTTCGGCTCGAGTTCGAAAAAAAACAATTTTTTTGAAAAAAGTATAAAAAAATACAAAAAAAATCTAGAAATAAAGAGACTCTTTACTGCAGAATATTATAAGTAACGGTTTATTAGATATTGAATTAAAAAATAATGTCTACGTGCAAAGATTCTCACCTCTAAATGACCTGTGTTCTGAAACGCCGTAAACAACAGGTGTTAATTAGTGTTTGGAAATAACATGTGCTTTTAATTAGCATCTCTATACACAGCATCTCTATACACAACCCCATCAGCATCTCTATACACAGCCTCACAGCATGTCTATACAGAACCCCTCTATACACAACCCCATCAGCATCTCTATACACAACCCCATCAGCATCTCTATACACGGCATCTCTAAACACAGCATCACAGCATCTCTATACACAGCCTCACAGCATCTCTATACACAGGTGTTAGTGTTTGGAAATAACATGTGCTTTTAATTAGTCTGGTCTAATGAATTTGATACATTGTCTGTAGAATGAGGGTGTCTGGAGGTGTCTCCTGAACATGTATCAAACAACACCTGTGCTTCTGAGAAGTGTTCATTTCTCTACTAAATGCTCCTCTGATATGCTGTTTAACCCCTTAACCCTGCATTTCACTGCTGTGTGCTCAGCTCATTTTTACCGCTTTCGCTCATCATGTTTAAATGCGATTTGAAGCCACATTTTATTAAAAGACCCAGACATATTAGATATCGTTCTTTCCGGCAGACTCCGCAGATTCATAATACATTTTTATATGTATACGTCATGTCCTGCCTGTATATTATGACAAAAAATGCAATAAAAATTGAATTTTTAATCATCTGCAGTGTGTAAAGTGTTTTTTTTCACACTTTAGCACCTGAGCGTTTGCAGTTATGTTTTCTATGGGGTGCGCTTGTACAAAAATTAGAAATGGGGTCTTGTTACATTTTGTGGGGGGAATTACGTGATTTATAGCAAACGCAACCCATAGAAAAAAATCATTAGTGCAGCATCATTGTTCACATTATAATTGAAATGTGAACAATATTGCTGCATTAATAAAACTAACACACAAAAAAATAAATGTTTTCATTTTTTTTATTTATTTTTTGTTACTTTATACCTGGTCATGTTGGGTATCATTCAAAAGGCCATGCTCAAGCCTTTCGATTGACACCCTCCATGATTCCCTAGCTGCCACCGGTCTGGAGATATCGGGGTTCAAATGAACCCCCTATCTCCACCAGGGGATTCTGGGCAGCTAGGGGTTCCCCAGCTATCTGACGTCATCACGCTATGCGTGAGGACGTCAGGCAGTGAGGGGGAACCCGGTGGTGGAGCCGCCATACAGGATGGCGGCCCCCACTGGAGCTAGGCCGTACTTCGGCGCCGCAAGGCATCTCTATACACAGCCCCATCAGCATCTCTATACACAGCCCCATCAGCATCTTTATACACAACCTCACAGCATCTCTATACACAAACAGCATCTCTATACACAACCCCATCAGCATCTCTATACACAACCCCATCAGCATCTCTATACACAGCATCTCTATACACAGCCTCACAGCATCTCTATACAGAACCCTCTATACACAACCCCATCAGCATCTCTATACACAACACCCATCAGCATCTCTATACACGGCATCTCTAAACACAGCATCACAGCATCTCTATACACAACCTCACAGCATCTCTGTGAACCCTCAAATTAACCCCCTATCTCCACCAGGGGATTCCGGGCAGCTAGGGGTTCTCCGGCTATCTGACGTCATCACACTATGCGTGAGGACGTCAGGCAGTGAGGGGGGACCCGGAGGTGGAGCCACGATCCAAGATGGCGGCCCCCACCGGAGATAGGCTGTACTTCGGCGCCGAACTGCAACCCGGTGCCTAAGGGGTTAAAGCTAGGCACCGCTTAAAAGGGGAGACTCTCCCCTTTTAAGCGGTGCCTGGATTTTTTTTGTGGGACCTCCCGATCGGGAGGGAGAGGGATCCGAACGGATCCCCCCCTCCCTTCCAGGCGATTTCCCTGCATTGCCAGGGGGTCGCCTGGAAATGACGACATTGCGCATGGTGCGATGACATCATTTACGTCGGGAGGAGCTTGACTTCAGCATCTGAGGACGCTGAAGTCAGAACGCCACGGGACCCTGGACAGAGAGGTGAGTATCTCCGCCGGGGGTCCCGCAAAGCTGATGACGTGTGGGACACGTCCTCCTCAGCATACAGCGGGAATAACTGAGGACATGTCCTACATGTCGTCAGCAGTGAAGGGGTTAAAACGTCTTTTTTAAAACTTTTTGTCCCCCAGGGCACTACCCAGACCCGGACATTGTTTTTAAATGTTTCTATACATCCTACAAATCCGCCACTTCACGGGCAGGTTATGGGGACCTCCTAGGCACGATATTTGAAGGAATTTTTTGTTTTTATTTTTAACCCTTATTTCATGGAAAACTCACTGTCCCTTTAAAAACTTTTTTTTTTTAACTTTTTGTCCTTGTTTCCTGTCCCCCAGGGCACTACCCGGACCCCCATATACCTTTTATGGCAAATATCTAGCATATATGCCCTCTTGGTGGGCACTCTAAAAATCTAATTTTGAGTCCCATTGACTGGTAATGAGTTCGTGTTCGAACTTTTGAATAGTTCGAGTTCGAATGCGAACCGAACTCGGGGGTGTTCGGCTCATCCCTAGGCGTCATTTCCAGCCGACCCCCTGGCAGTGCCGGGAGATAGCCTGGAAGGGAGGGGGGGATCCGTTCGGATCCCTCTCCCTCCCGATCGGGAAGGAGCAGCGCCAAAAGCCAGGCACCACTTAAAAGGAGAGAGTCTTCCCTTTTAAGCGGTGCCTGGCTTTAACCCCTCATGTGCCGGGTCACACTCCAGCGCCTTGCGGCGCCGAAGTGCGGCCTACCTCAGGTGGGGGCCGCCATCTTGGCCCCGATCCTTTGAACCCCGATATCTCCAGCATCGTGGCAGCTAGGGGGTCACGGAGGGTGTAATTTGAAATGCCTGAGCATGGCCTTTCGATTGATACCCAACATGACCAGGTACAAAGTAAAAAGAAAATTAAAAAAGTAATAAAAATAATAAATAAATTGTTTTTATTAATGCAGCAATATTGTTCACATTTCAATTATAATGTGAGCAATGATGCTGCACTAATGATTTTTTTTCTATGGGGTGCGTTTGCTAAAAATCATGTAATTCCCCCCAAAAAATGTAACAAGTCCCCATTTCTAATTTTTGTACAATCGCACCCCATAGAAAATATAACCGCAAACGCTCATGTGATAAAATGTGAAAAAAAAACACTTTACACGCTGCAGATGATTAAAAATTCAATTTTTATTGCATTTTTTGTCATAATATACAGGCAGGACATGACGTATACATATAAAAATGATATATTATGAATCTGCCGAGTCTGCCGGAAAGACCGATATATAATATGTCTGGGCCATATAATAAAATGTGGCTTCAAATCACGTTTAAACATGATGAGCGAAAGCGGTAAAAATTAGCTCAGCACACAGCGGTGAAATGCCTCAGCAGTGAAAGGGTTAATATGTCACACTCAGCTACTCGCAGCACCTCTCGGGGTTGCTGCAAGTGCTAAGTTAGCAGTGCTGAGGGCAGAACGGCATTCAGTGGCAAGTTGCTAATTTAGCATTGCAGCGGCTGAGCAACTGAAAGCGCCTCAATTTTCCAGATATCTGAAGCACAGCACAGGGTGATATGTTTTTCTGCTCAGTCATTGCAGGATTCAGTATGCATTTCCTCAAGGTGGTCTGCAAAATCTGGCGTGGTTGAGGGTCCTGAGGACAGGTTTGGGAAACACTGGTCAATGTATCCTTCCTGGTAAAATCCCTTGCAAATAAATAAATATCACCTTTCCTGCGCTTCAGATATCTGGCATACCTGGCAAGGCGGAGGGTCCTGAGGACAGGTTTGGGAACCACTGGTCTAGAGCAGTGTTTCTCAAGTGATGGGTCAGGATCCAAAAGTGGGTCGCTGTCGGATATAATCTCTGCACGTGAATACAACACGTTTGTATATATTGGACTTATCAGCCAAGCCTCCAATATGTCTATATTGGACTTACTGGACCTATCTCGGCAGTTGCCTCCAATATATCAGGGATTATTATTTCATAAGAAATCCATACGAGACACAAATATCAATCATTTATATTTCTTAGAAATTCTCCTGAATTCTTTTAATTGTCTGTGTTTTGCTTTGAAAAATACAATAATCAATAATCGGATAAAAATATATATATATTTATTACGTATACAAAAAAAGTTTCAAATCTCATATCATAAACAAAAATTTATAAACCACAATCCATCAGCATATAAAAACTAGCTTCACAATATATGTATCTCCGGTTAGTAACTAATACACAAATGGTTAATAATCATTTCTGCTTAATACAACATGCATTTCCCAGCAAACAATGTTTAACCAGCCAGCTCTTATAGATATATATATATATATATCTATACTACATGGATCAACAAAAGATGAGCTAATTTAATGATAAGTAATAAAAACTTATTTAGTGAATCCTCCCCTAATCTCGAGAATTAAACTTCTAATCTTTTGCTTTTTATTTTGTAGTTAGATAATTCTTTGCTTATTAATTATAATCACAGTAATTTCCAAATTCAATATATATTGGTATCAATCTTACAACATTTCTTTTAGGAATAAATCCTTATGTCCACTTCTTCATATTTCTATCTGCAGAATAGAAATACTTAGAATTTTTGGAGTTAGCCAGTATCTGAGAAGTCTCAGTCTACGTTGCAAGAATATCTACAAATATATATGTTTACATTAATTCCTTAATTTCATACATTACCTGTCCAATTTGGATTTTAATAAGTCTTTGAATTTTCCATGTGATGCTTTGTTTTGGAATATGTGAAGATTATCGATCAGATAATCAATGCATGTGAGTTAGAGATTTGGTGAGAATCTTGATTGCCTCATGTCCTGGGATCTGCTATGTGTACTGGACATCTGAATGCATTGCGGTGTGAGTCTGAATGCTGGAATCTCGGACTGATTTGCAACCAACACTGCCTACTTCAATTATAGTAAATTTGACGTCACTGGCAATATTAGTAATACATCAAATCTAATATTTACTATCCTCTAGAGGGCAATATTGCACTTCTTAATTAATTCCACCATTTCTTTTTAATATTCTTATCTCGGGTCAAAAGGTCAATCTACACAAAGACCTTCTCTTCTCCCAGTCACTAGACACTGTGTCTCTATCTGTCATACCTAATTTATATCCCTACTCCCTTTTAAAATTACTTACTATCAGCTGAATTCTTTTCTGGTTAACTCAACAGAATCTATTCTTTAGTAATTTTTATTATTTACCAATTATATACTTTCTACAATATTTATTGGAGTATATATTTCCTACTGTAAATATAATAAAATATACCTTGATTATAAACATATATTTTGTGAATATAAATCTATATTACAGAGATATTAACTCTTATTCCTATACCCAAAAGACAAAATATCTTTTGTTTTAAAAACTTAAGACAGACCAATAAATTTAATTATGACACGTCTTAGCACTTAACTCTAGCATTATCACACAAAAACATTCTAGGTTATTCATGTCTGGCACTTCGTAAAAAAATTTAAAAGACTTCACCCAGGAATGAACTCTGTAAAAAAAAATCTCGTTCATTTCTAAACCTAGAGAAAATTGAAAAAAAAAAACAACTGTCTTTAAAAACAAAATGGCTACAGACATCCATTTTAATTTTTCCTTTCTGTAATATACCCGACATTGCGACCAGGGGAGGACTGGGTCCCAGGCAGCACGGCTACCTCTGAGTGCTCCCAGGTGCCATCTGGGGCCCACTGCATCAGGTAAAATACTCTGTAATGGCAAGGTAGGGGGGGGGGAGAGAATCTGTAATGGGAAGGTGTGGGGGTGGGACTCAGTGACTGGCAGTAGCCCTGTACTCCCAACACCAGAGCCGCGTTCAATACCTCAGCCGCTGCAAGTGCTAAGGCTAGGGACAGATGAGCGCATTTTCTGCAGCCACCGTCAAAATGTACGTCGATGCGTGCGCACGCATTTTTTCACGGAATACGCTTAAGTGGTCAGACGATGCGCAATTCTGGACGTATTTCATGACGGTGGGGTAAAAAGAAGTCTAGGGAAATCCGGCTGTTTGAACGTTATGTTGGCCGCACACTAGCAGCGTCTGACATCTCCTAATCACGCACACACGCTGCTATGCGGCCGCAGCGCACTTTGTACGTCAGTAGCAGCGGTTTCACGTTCTGATAAAAATGCGTTCATTTGCTGGTTGCGTGGTGTCGGCGCACTTTCGTACGCACGTACTGCGTATATTGGCCGTCATTGGCCGTTATGTGCTGCTACTGCCGCCGTGATTTAGTGCGCCTGCACGCGCGTTCCGACTGCCCCACTCTGACCCTAGCCTAAGTTAGCAACTTGCCATTGAACGCCGTTCAACCGCTCAGCGCTCAGCAGTGCTAACCTAGCACTTGCAGCGACCCGAGGAGATGCTTCGTGTTGCTGAGTGTGACGTATTTAACCCTTTCGCTGCTGAGGCTTTTCCCGCCCCTGTGCTGAGGTCATTTTTACCGGTTTTGCTCATCATGTTTAAACGTGTTTTGAAGGCTTGTTTTAGTATATGACCCAGACATATTATATATCGTTCTTTCCGTCAGACTCGGTAGATTCATAATATGTCATTATTATATGTATACGTTATGTCATGTCTGTATATTATAACAAAAAATGCAATAAAATATGTATTTTCAATAATTTACAATGTGTAAAGTGTTTTTTTTTTCACATTTTAACATGCGAGCAATTGCGGTTATATTTTGTATGGGGTGCGCTTGTTAAAAAAATTAGAGATGGGGTCTCGTTACATTTTTTTTGGGGAAAATTACACTATTTTTAACAAACGCACCGCATACAAAAATCGTTAGTGCAGCATCATTGTTCACATTATAATTGAAATGGGAACAATATTGCTGCATTAACAAACCAAAAAAAATAAAAAAGAAAGTGTTTATTTTTTTTTTAATTTTTTTTTAATTTTTTTTATTTTTATTTTTTTTTTTTACAACATTTTTCACTTTCATGTTTGGTATCGTTGGAACGGCCATGCTCTGGCCGATCCAACCATACCAAAATTTAACCCCTAACTGCCACGGATCGGGAGATAGGGAGTTCATTGGAACTCCCTATCTCCACCGTTGGTGGCAGTTAAGGGTTAAGTCCAGGACTGGCGTCATCGTGCTACGCACGATGACGCCAGTCCTCAGGGGGAGTTCCCGGAGGCTTGGCCGACATCCAAGATGTTGGCCAGATCCGGGAAAGGATCGCGAACCGGCGCTTTTCAGCGCCGATTCGCGATCCAGCTCCCCAGGGGTTAATGCCAGGCATCATTTGGAAGGGCAGGCTGTGCCCTTCCAAATGATGCCTGGGTTAACCCCCGCAGAGCCGCCGATCGGGAGGGAGAGAGGTCCGAAGGACCTCCCCCCCTCCCTTTCAGGCGCCTCCTCCGCACATGCGGGGGGGGGGGGCGCCTGAATTGGGTGTCATCGCGCTGCCGCGATGACACCTAATTCCGGCGGCTGTGGTCCCGGATGCGCGGCTGACATCCAGGATGTCAGCCCGCACCGGGGGGGCCAGCGATCGGCCGGAACCCGGCCGAACGCTGACCCCAATGGGAGGACGCACTCAGCGCGTCCTCCGCATACCAGCGGGAATGCTGAGGACGCGCTGAGCGCGTCCTCAGCATCGAAGTGGTTAAGATGGCCGCCGCCATGAAGCAAGTAACAATGCCGTATAGCAAGATGGCCGCCGCCACGAAGCAAGTAATAATTCCGTACAGCAATGTTAATTTTGAGGTTTTTGTTCACCAAAGCACAAAATATTTATTTATTATTTCCCCCTGCACATAGACATATATTACAGTTCAATTTATATATTGTTTCAGAAGTAAACATAACGTTTATTCATTAAAAACTATCATTTGTGGTGTGTGCATACAAAACGGAATTGGCTGGGAGTGATGTGTGTGTGCTGGCTGGGAGTGATGTGTGTGTGTGCTGGCTGGGAGTGATGTGTGTGTGTGCTGGCTGGGAGTGATGTGTGTGTGGGCTGAGAGTGAACGTGTGTGCGGGCTGAGAGTGAACGTGTGTGCGGGCTGAGAGTGAACGTGTGTGCGGGCTGAGTGTGAACGTGTGTGCGGGCTGAGTGTGAACGTGTGTGCGGGCTGAGAGTGAACGTGTGTGCGGGCTGAGAGTGAACGTGTGTGCGGGCTGAGAGTGAACGTGTTTGCCGGCTGAGAGTGAACGTGTGTGCTGGCTTAGAGTGAACGTGTGTGCTGGCTGAGAGTGAACGTGTGTGCTGGCTGAGAGCTAATCTGTGTGCTGGCTGGAAGTGATGGGTATGTGCGGGCTGAGAGTGTGGGAGAGCTGGCTGGGAGGTGTGTGTGTATGTGTGCTTGCTGGCTGAGAGTGTGTGTGCGCTGGCTGGGAGTGGTGTGTGTGCGCTGGCTGGGAGTGAATGTGTGTGCTGGCTGAGAGTGAGTGTGTGTGCTGGCTGAGAGTGAGTGTGTGTGCTGGCTGAGAGTGAGTGTGTGTGCTGGCTGAGAGTGAACGTGTGTGCTGGCTGAGAGTGAGTGTGTGTGCTGGCTGAGAGTGAGTGTGTGTGCTGGCTGATAGTGAGTGTGTGTGCTGGCTGAGAGTGAGTGTGTGAAAGCTGGCTGAAAGTGATGGGTGTGTGCAGGCTGAGAGTGTGTGAAGCTGGCTGGGAGTGAATGTGTGTACTGGCTGGAAGTGATGCGCGTGTGTGGGCTGAGAGTGGTGTGTGTGCTGGCTGAGAGTGTGTGAAAGCTGGCTGGGAGTGAATGTGTGTGCTGGCTGGGAGTGAATGTGTGTGTGCTGGCTGGTAGTGGTGTGTGTGTGTGTTGTGCATTTACCTCCTCCCTGAGATGGACATTTTGCAGGTTACCTGCTAGCAGATGAATCAAACAGGGCCACTGTCTGACAGACGCTGCCTGGTGGTGCCAGTTGCTGAGCAGCACATTCAAAACGCCACAGATCCCTTTCTGGTGTAGCGTAAGAGGTGCACGTTGGAGCTCCGCCCCTCCTAGGCTCCCTCCTCTGCTCTGCCTCTCTGCACAGCTCCACCCCCACCACCATGTGTTTCTCCACTTCCCTGCCTGCACACAGCGGCAGATAAAAAAAAAAAAACGCAGTTTGTTATTTTTAATCCATGTACGCCCCCCACACACAGAGCAGCCGGCTACAGCCAGGGGAGCACTGGTATGAAGCACCTTCTGCATCTTTGCAGAAGGTGTTTCATGATTCTGGGTGGCCAAAATAACGTGAATCTCCACTCCCCCAGCAGGCCAGCCCCCAGGCAGTCGCCTGACCTGCCTTAGGCTAGCGCCGGCCCTGCCTCTTGCTTCCCTGCCTTCCTTCCAATGTGATAATCCCTGCAGAAAACTAGAATGTACACTGAGAATTCTCATCAGAATCACCCACTGCTTCCTGATCGCAGACTCCCTGCATACCAAGGACGTGCGGTGAGGTCAGTGGCTGGTGAGGCACTGACTAGTATCAGAGCCAGATATACACAGGTTACCCAGGATCTGGCTGCTCTTGGTGCTCCCCAGGATCTGGCTGCTCTCAGTGCTCCCCAGGAACTGGCTGCACTCAGTGCTCCCCAGGAACTGGCTGCTCTCTGTGCTCCTCAGGATCTGCGTCATTCACTTCAGGCCACTCAGCCGAGTGTCAGCCACGCGCTGCCCCCTCCACCTGCAGGGAGGAGGTGCCGACACAGTGAACAGTCACACTGAGGCCACACCCCGAGCACAGCCCCGCACCCACTAACTGTGCGAGACAAGGACAGTCACATGACTGTCTTGCGTCAATCAATGCTTGGGAGGCGTTTTTTGAATGGCTTGGACCAATGGTGCTTTCCCATTGGTCCAAACTATTCCATTGCTCTTCAGTGCCTCTCTGAGGCACTGAAGACCGTAGGTTCAGGAAGTTGGCGGCACCAGACACGCGCTGCAGACTTCTCAATCTCTTGGCCAGCTTGAGTTTACGAGAATAGCGTAGCATTCAGCTTCGCAAATTGCGTAGGCTCAGGGAGGGCAGGCTACCACTGCTGTGAAAAAATAACGTGCACAGCAGCAGAGATGGACGGTGGGGGAGCAGGTGAGTTTAAGTTTTTTATAATATTTTATTATACATTCAGTAGTGATTTAAATTAAAGTTGCTTTGTCTACCATCACCCCACACTTTGAGACACTTATTAAGAGCAAGAAGCATCCCCAGTTTTTCCATAAATTCTAATTAATTTCATATGTTTCAATTAGTTTATTTTACTGGGTTTTTGCGTCAACAGCACTTTCGTTTTCACTAGTGCTGTGATTACTGCACTATCCTTTTTGGAAGGAATCCCTGTTTATTTACAAAATTGTTTAAAAAGTGCCTACATTGTAGAATATCGCACACGTTGTTTTGTGGAATAAATTAGAATGTTTCAGAAATTCAATTATTTTTGGGTCAGTCACGACTTAATGTCCAAGGACAATTGTGTGTCCTGAGGGTCCACAGGTTGAGAACCACTGGTCTAGAGGGATTGGGGTTAAGCAAGACAAGCAGAGTTTTACTGGATGTCAGGATCATTGGTACCAGTGGTTCAGGAATGGTGGGATGTAGGTTCCACTGCCTCAGCATCGCGGAACATTGCAACCATCAGTAATTATGTTTAAGAGCCGATGTGCCCCACAATTAACAAGCATCAAATAATAAGAGGCGTTTGTTTAAATTGATTTTAAGGCACCACACTTTATTTAATACACTCCGCATTTCAGTTACGATGTTTAAAGGCATGTCAATATGCTATACCAAAAACTCCGAAAAAAGTCTGAAAATCCATGTAGATTTCAGTAATAGCAGTAAATATATTTTATTCAGTTTAAGTAGGAATGTTGATGCATTCATTTATTGATAATGGTCACTGAACACTATCAGGGTTATTCAGAGAGAGGTGAAAAGCAGGAGAATGACTGGAGAATTCTAGATCAAAATAGCCAAACCAGAAAAATTCTCCCTTTCATCTCACTTTCCAAATCGGCTATTTTGACCTAGAATTTTACATCCTTCAGTCATTCTCCTGCTTTTCACCTCTCTGAATAACCCTGATTGTTATCGTTTTCAGGTGATATTTGCATGACTGCAGAAACGGAATAATTGTTTTATGTGACACAAGGAGACACTACATGCACAGAACAGCCGCCTGGGTTCGGTCACACACTTTAGAAATGTCATCCATATTGCCTTTCAGGACTATCCTCCCCTTAGCCATTCGAAGGGCGTAGTCTAATTCACGACGCAAAAAGCGAAGAACTCCTAGCGCGTCGGCATTCGTAACGCCACGCTTTGCGGACTTTGCGTAGCCGCGTGACGTCCTGTTGCGCGGCACGCCTCCATGCGCTGCTGCCATGGTAACACGCAGTTTCCCCACTACAACGGCCAGCCATTCTGTGCCGCTGCGGCACGCCCCTCGATTGTCATTGGCGGAGGCAGGTGGGGGTGTGGAAAAGTCGTTCAGTGAGAGAAGGATCTAGAAGTCAGGAGATTTTCTCCGGCGCCATTCCCGTGGAGCCTCCGTTCGGAGAGACGTCATCAACTCCTGCGCAGCAGTCGAGTTTATTACAGTTTTTTTTATTTTTATTTTTTTGCTTTTCGAACCTATCCATTCCGGATACCATGGAGGTAAGTGGCGGCGGGTGTGTGTTTTTGTTAAATTCGGCGGGTCCTGCGGTCGCCCTGTTACGCTCATTGTCCTCCGTTCCAGCGGCCATTGTGTGCGACCGACCCGAAATCCCTATCGCTGAGTTTGCTAATCCTCCCCTGTGAGCGCCGCCAGCACTGCCCTTCGTAATGAGGGCGCTGCTGACCGTTTTATGCCTGTCCTCTCTTCTCCAGCTACATTAGGGTCGCCGCTGTGAGCGGCTCCCTGGCTGTCATGGACGCTACTTCACGCGCGTTGGTGACGTGCTTTTCTCCGATGGCCGCTTGTCCGCGGCGCAGCAGGGACCCTACTCTCCGGGCTCCAGCTCCCGTGATCCTCAGCGCCCTGGTTGGCGTGACGCAGTGTTTGGGACCTCCGCTCCGCCATCTTGTCTCCGTCCGTTGCTGCTTGTGCTTGAGGCAGCTTTGTGATGGCCGCTCATGGGGAGCACATCTCCCAAGCCGTTTATGGTCACGATTACTCCTTACGAGCGTATTTACGGCGTTGGTATCATCTGACGCATTCCATGTATTCAGGGCGGCAGAGCCGTCTCTACGTTTTTGCATATTTGTCTTTAATCTGTAGAGTCCAAAACTCGTAAATACCTGTCAGACATGTATTCTGCTGTCTTGATCCAGGTGGTAATGAGGGGATCCCTAGGGCTTCCTTATCTCGCATTCTCACCAAATCTGTATAGGAATCTGTGCTTTGCTAAGGCTGGGTGTCCACTGGATCCGTATTCGTGCGACAACGACATTGCACAAAGTTGTTGGATTGGTCTGACACTGACAACACATTGTTAATGTACCGTCGTCCTTTACGTCAGACTTGCGACTTCCAGTGACTTTTTGAAGTCTGCTGCAGACTAATGATCAGTCTAAAATTTTTGGACTGATATCGCACAAGCAACGCAGACAGCCAGACGAACAGGGAAGGAGATGGATGCTGAGAAATTGATTAGGGGAGTTAAAAACGTTATTCTAATCGTTTGATATACATTTAAATATCTTGTGTATGGGAGATGGGTGGGACTAGCAATGTTTGGGTACGGTACAGGGTGAATTATTAATCTTTATAGCGCCATCATATTCCAGTGCTGTACAATAGGCACGGCATAGACTGTTACAATATAAAGAACAACATTTTGACAAACCAGTACAGGAGGAAATTAGGGCCATATTCCTGTGGGGACTAACAATCTAGAAGGGTTGGCGGTGGAAACGGGAGGAGAGGGCTGCGAGGTATGCATGGAGGGCTGGTTGCGTCAGGTGGTAGGCTTCCCTAAATAGGAAAGTTTTAGGGGAGCGTTTGAGTGCATTTTTTAGATCCTTTTTCAATTGCACAAAGGGATTAAAATTCACACACCGAACTAGCGCTTCCAGCTCCACCATATCCATTTTTGCACACAAAGGACTGCAGTGTTTCCAAAAGCAATATGCAATAGTCTCAGAATAAACTGTTTTTTTGGGTCCATAGTCGCTGATCCCTAGTCTGATGCAGTGGACGACCCTTGTCAAAGTCGCACGACAGATATCATCCCTAGTCTGACGACCAAGTCGGTCGGACGACTGGATCCAGTGGACGTCCAGCCTAAGTCTGCTGCAGACTAGTGATCAGTATTATTCATGTTTGGATAGGGTACAGGGTGAATGAATTTTAGGTCCTTTTTCAGCTGCGCAAAAGGGATTAAAATTCACACACAGAACTAGCGCATCCAGCTCCTCCATATCCATTTTTGCATACAAAGGACTGCAGGGTTTCCAAAGGCAGAATGCATTAGTCTCAGAAAAAAGAAAACCATAATAAACTGGTTTTTGGGTCCATAGTCGCTGATCGCTAGTCTGATGCAGGGGATGACCCTCGTCAGACCAAGTCACACGACCGATATCGATCCTAGTCTGACGACCAAGTCTGTCGCACGACTGGATCCAGTGGACGCCCAGCCTTATGCAGGCTCTAATCTTCAGTTTATGCATTAGATGTTTTGAAAGGAAAATACTAATTGCATGAGGAGCTGCTGAGTTGTTCTTGTTCTAAACCGTTTAGTGTGGAAGTGTGTACAGGGGTTTACCCACAACGTTTATGTTACTGCAGTGCCAAGAAACACCAGCACATCTTAAAATGGGACCCGCAAGGAGGAATTTTACAGTACAGCCTCTTTCTGTTTGTGTTTTATAGTCTTGATGTAGGAATACCAGGGACCTTTTGGTGAAATTTGCAGCACAGGTGTTTAGTGGGTGTTCCCCACAATGTAGTTATATTACACCCCCCCCCCCCCCGCAGGCTGATTTGAATAGTGCCACTAAATTCTCATTAATATTACACTCCCCGTTGTCTTCTCCCTACCAGTAAAGTTGACCTGTATCAGCCCGGTGCACTTGGTTGGGCTGCAATACCCCTTTAGGGCAGGGATCTCAAACTCTGGCCGCGTAGATGTTTCTGAACTACAAACCCCATGAATCTCTGGCCACTTACTGCATTCAAAGAATTCTGGGACTCGTAGGCAATACACATATGGGGGGGGGGGCCGCAGAATTTAAGATCCCTGCTTTAGGGTTTGGATGTTGGCCTTTATTTTTTTTGCTGACTACATAATTTGAGGGAAAAAAAGACATGATGGCGAATAAGCCCTACATGTTGTGACTGTAGCTTTTTAAACGCTATTTAACCCTATAGTTTCCTTTTTAAGTGTGGCAATGCTTGGTCCCTGGAACTCGCTCTATGATTGGCCAGTCAGAAGAAAATCTACTATACAGCACATGCACTTTTGGGAATTATCATAATGTGCTGGAATTGGAAGATCCTGTTACTTGTTCGTTTTTCCTTCTATAATGTCTTTAGGATTAAATGTGGTTAACTGTAGCTTTGTAGTCTGTCTAAAAGTTTATTCCTTCACTCAAATCTTTTTTCTTTCCTTCCAGAGGGAAAGGGAGCAATACCGTAAGCTCTTTATTGGCGGTCTCAGCTTTGAAACGACCGAAGAAAGTTTGAGAAAATACTACGAACAATGGGGGAAACTAACAGACTGTGTGGTAAAGACATAACATCTCCATTCAGTATAGTGTTGAAATAGAGATACTTTCAGGTCTATCCAAAGAAATGTGAAAATCTGATGGAACACTCTAGACCAAATAGCCGATTTGGAAAGTGAGATAAATGGGAGAATTTTTATGGTTTGGCTACTTTGACCTTGATTTTTCAATTCTCCAGAGTTTCACCTTTCTTCAAATAGACCGGTTTGTGTATGTATAGTTAAATTATTGCTAGTTTAACCAATTCGCTGTGGAGGACGCGCTCAGCGCATCCACCCGTAGGTAGGGTTGCGTGCGGAGGACGCTGAGCACGTCCTCCCTTTTGCGGCCAGCGATCGGCCGGATTGCGGCCGATCGCTGTCCCCCCCCCCCCCCCAGTTCGGGCTGACATCCTCGATGTCAGCCCGGGACCGCCGCCGGCACCATTAGATGTCATTGCGCCGCCGCGATGACATCTAATTCAGGTGTGCACCGGGTTAATCCAGGCACCGTTTGGAAGGGCACAGCCTGCCCTTCCAAACGGTATCTGTCATTAACCCCTGGGGAGCCGGATCACGATTCGGCACTGAAAAGCGCCGGATCGTGATCCTCTCCCGAGCTGGCCGACATCTTGAATCTCGGCTGAGCCTCTGGGAACTCCCCCTGAGGACTGGTGTCATCGTGCATAGCACGATGACGCCTGTCCTGGAGTTAACCCCTAGCTGCCAGCAATGGTGGAGATAGGGGGTTCATTGAACCCCCTATCTCCCGATCCGCGGCAGCTAGGGGTTAATGTTTGATATGGTCAGAGCATGGCTTTTCCAACGATACCAAACTTGACCATGTAAAAAGTTTTTTAAAAAAAATAAAATGGTTTTTGGTTTTGTTAATGCAGCAATATTGTTCCCATTTCAATTATAATGTGAACAATGATGCTGCACTAACTATTTTTGTATGCGGTGCGTTTGTTTACAAATAGCAAAATTTTCCCCAAAAAAAATGTAACGTCCCCATCTCTAATTTTTTTAACAAGCGCACCCCATAGAAAATATAACTGCAAACCATTGCATGTTAAAATGTGAAAAAAAAAAACCACTTTACACATTGTAAATTATTGAAAATTCGAATTTTATTACATTTTTTGTTATAATATACAGACAGGACATGACGTATACATATAATGACATATTATGAATCTGCCGAGTCTGCCGGAAAGAATGATGTATAATATGTCTGGGTCATATATTAAAATAAGGCTTCAAAACGTGTTTAAACATGATGAGCGAAACCGGTAAAAATGACCTCAGCACAGAGGTGTGAAATGCCTCAGCAGCGAAAGGGTTAAATTTGTCTCTTGATCAAAATTTCACAAATTATCGTCTTACAAAAATCTTGGCTATGTATGCAGTCGTAGGTCTGATAATCTGTATTTCACATATATGGAATGTCACCCATGCTGCCCAGTAAAGTTAAATGTTATTGCCTGACATGTCATATAAATGTGCATTTGTCTTCTATTTCCCACCTTTCCTCCACTCCAGGTTATGAGAGATCCTGCAAGTAAAAGATCCAGGGGGTTTGGTTTTGTTACTTTCTCTTGCATGAATGAAGTTGATTGTGCCATGTCGGCACGGCCACACACAATTGATGGCAGGGTAGTGGAACCTAAGAGAGCAGTTGCACGAGAGGTATGCATGACTTTTTTTGTGTTCCTGGACTTTTATGTGCATCTGTGTGGAGCAAATCCTGATTTTTGTCTGCAATCTCTTCTGTAGGAGTCTTCCAAACCTGGAGCCCATGTCACCGTAAAAAAGTTATTTGTAGGTGGAATTAAGGAAGATACAGATGAGCACCACCTTAGAGACTATTTTGAAGAATATGGCAAAATCGAGAGCATTGAAATCATTGCAGACAAGCAATCTGGCAAGAAGAGGGGCTTTGGCTTTGTAACATTTGATGACCATGATCCAGTAGATAAGATTGTCTGTAAGTATGGCTTGTTTCCTGATTTCAATGCACCATTTCAAAGTGCAAAGTCCAACACATGAACTCTCCTACTTTTAGGGACACCCTTTATGTCTACAAAGACTATATATTTCTTTTCAGTGCAAAAATACCACACAATCAATGGACACAATGCAGAAGTAAGAAAGGCTTTAACCAGGCAAGAAATGCAAGAAGTTCAGAGTACAAGACCTGGTAGAGGAGGTAACTTTGGTTTTGGTGATTCGCGCGGAGGTGGTAATTTTGGATCTGGACCTGGAAGCAACTTCAGAGGAGGCTCAGGTATCTATCATCACTTAACTTGGTCAGCAGTTTGATATACAGTGTCGTCGTGTCCCCCCCCCCCAGTTTTGTATGAATACCAGATTTCTAAAATGCAACATTTTGTTCTTCTGCAGATGGTTATGGAGGTGGCCGTGGGTATGGTGATGGATACAATGGCTATGGAGGTGGCCAAGGAGGTGAGTCTTGCATGGTTTAAAACTGCATCATACTAGGACTGTGTGTATGGTATCTTCTAGTTTAGAGAACGTAAAGGGGAGCTAGTAATGCTATCCTATGCATTTAGAAAGCTATTGGTTAGACCTATGCAAAGCTCAAACATCTCAAAGTGATTACACCTTGATTACATCTTGTCATCAATATAGATCATTAGCTGCTGTAACAAGACCTATTTTAACTAGTCATCTCTTGTTTAAACCCTTCCCAAACTGGTAGCTGGCTCAAGTTTTTTTTTTTAATGTTCTGACTTACATTGTTGTGCCAATCTTGGACCAGCATATTTATACTACAGTCCGACTACTGGAAATATCTGACCTTCCTGCAGCAGAAAACTGTGGCTGTTTGGTTCGCTAGTGACAATTAACAATAAAAATATCTCCTGATATATGCATGGTTGAAGTTCTTGCTTTTGGTGTAGTAGCTTATGCTTCAGTGACCTGTAAACTATTGCATACCTGTTGGCATGAAGAGAAATTCTGTTCTTTGCAGGTGGAAACTTTGGAGGTGGTTCTGGTTATGGTGGTGGAGGAGGAAGAGGTGGCTATGGCGGTGGACCTGGCTATGGCAATCAGAGTGGTGGCTATGGGGGAGGATATGACAACTATGGAGGAGGTAAGTATCCACAAAATTGTATGTCCGGTCAAGTGGATTAGATGGAGGGATATAGATAGATATCACTAATTTGTGCATCACGTTTCTAGGAAACTACAGTAGTGGTGGTGGCGGCGGTGGCGGAAACTACAATGACTTTGGCAACTACAACCAGCAGTCTTCAAACTATGGCCCAATGAAGAGTGGTGGGAACTTTGGCGGTAGCAGAAGCATGGGGGGACCATACGGTGGAGGTAAATGGACCACTGCTTACCAATGCCATTGTAAACCATTCACTAATACAGTGGTTTCCAACTGCGGTCCTCAAGTTCCCTTAACAGATCAGTTTTCCAAATATCTGAACAGGTGATATGATTTGCTGCTCAGTGATGGCAGGATTCGGTCTGCATTTCCACAAGGTAATCCTTAAAACTTGATCTGTTAGTGGGTTCTTGACTGCAGTTGGGTACTACTGTACTAGTAGAATAAAACTCCACCTTAGTTTCTCTCGGTACCTCGTGCACATTCCCTTCAATGGTCCTTCAATCTTTGGCTTGCATCTGTTGTGGTGTGACCGAAGGACTGTAGCCTCGTGCACCTGAACACATTGAGCTGTATGGCTTTTAAGTAATTCTATTTTTGTTGGGCCTTTTTACTCGCTCAATGAATCCATAACTGGCTCTGATGTTTAACCCTTTTTAGGCAACTATGGTCCGGGAAGTGGCAGTGGAGGAAGTGGTGGTGGTGGTGGATATGGAGGCCGGAACAGATATTAACCTCCCATGTTCCTCCTGGGTATGTATTGCTTGATGTGGTTTCTAGCTTGCCAGATACTCGGGTCTAAATTGCTCAGGATAGTATTGTCTTTTAAATTGGTTAGATGAATAATATCGTAACCTATTCTTTTTTTACTCTTTACTTCTGTTTGAAACAGGCTTCACTGTATAAATAGGAGAGGATGAGAGCCCAGAGGTAACGCAGCTGCAGGTTATCGAAATAACAATGTTAAGGAGACTTTATCTCAGTCGTGCATAAAACACGCAGTGATATGACAGAAGACACCAGAGCAGATGCAGACAGCCATTTTGTGAATGGATTGGAATATATTTAAGTACTTTGGAGGAAGGACTGTGTAAAATACCTTTTTTTGAGAAGTTTCTTAGGTTTTTAATTGTTTTATTTGTAGTGGTCTTTGTAATGAGTGCAGCAGCATTCCTTTTTGATAATGTTCAATTTTTACATTTCATGTGAAAAACATTTCTTTTTAATATTTCAGAAAAGTTTAAAAACTAGCCAGGATCATGGTGTAATCAGACTTTTTTTCCTTTTTTTTAAAATTCTCCAGTGTGTAGTTACGATGTTGTACACTTTCATTTAATAAAATGATTCGAAAGGAACAATTGTCTCTAGATTTGTGTTGTATCAAGGCAAGGTCTAGCACTGAAGTTTTTACTTTGTATTGTAATGTTAAGAGTGTCTGTCTGTTTGCAGTTTTAAGGAGTCAAAGTCTTATAGATAACGAGGGCTATCTCTGCAAAGAGAAATGCCTATTTAGATCTTTTAGATGCAGCTGCTTCGTCAATGCAAGGAAAGGAAATGTGCTGAGCGAGGTACTCTACCCAGAGACACAGGTCTAGTGCAAGAGAATCCCCGAGAACGCCTTCTAAGTTCAGTCATTAAACACTGAGCTAAAGTTCTGGATAAAGCGTTTTGCTACTCTAGGTGTAAGGATGTCCACGAAAGCTGAGGGGTAGAGCAAAGTAGTGCTAAGCTTCAGTTAAACTTCCGTAGGTAAGAACTTATCTTCTTTCTTTTTTAAAGCTAATGGTATATTAGTGTATTCTATTGTAGTTTGTCTTTATATCTTAACACCTGTAAGATAAATTTAAACTGATATAGCTATTCTGTAAAGTGTCTGATTTCTTTTTTTTCTTTTTGTGAACTTGTTTTCTGAGAAGTTCTTTAGTATGCCTTTTCTCTTGCTGTGATACAGTTTTTGGTTTTGACCATGGACAAGCGGTGTTGAAAAGGTCTAAATTCGTCTTCTGCAATGAAACTGCATCAATGTTTCTGATATCTCATGCTTAAAGGTAATTATGGTTTCTGTACTGTTGCACCGCCCCACCCCCTACCTTTTTTGAATAAGTTTCAAAAAGTTCTATCTTATAAACAAATACCTCCATGAGCACCTAGAGCAGGGTTTCCCAAACATGTCCTCAGGACCCACTAACAGACCAGGTTTTAAGGATCACCTTGGGGAAATGCAGCCTGAATCCTGCAATAACTGAGCAGCAAATCATATCACCTGTGCTGTGCTTCAACCTGGAGTATCAGCAGGTCATGAGGACACGTTTGGAAAACACTGTCCTAGAAGCTTCTACGGGCTCTGTATTAAGAGGGTTCAGTTTCATATCTCAATAGCACAGCATATTCTACTAGTACATTTTCAATTTCCTCTCTAAAATTTCTAAAGCTCGACCTCATTTCGCCATAATGTAATTCTATGCTTCTCAGATGCATTTGGGAAGGGTTTTCAAAACCTGCCCTCAGGATCCGCTGACACACCAGGTTTGCAGATTTCTGAAGCACAGCACAGGTTGATATGATTTGCTGCTCAGTCATTGCAGGATTCAGTCTGCATTTCCTCGTCTTAAATTCTGGCTTGTTGGAATTGAAGGACCAGGGTTTGGAAATGCTGTTCTAAAAGGACTGGTACTAAATACTGGGAGGTGGAAAGAAGTCATTGGTGAGGGCTGCCATAGCAACGTACTGAGCTCCTAAGTTTGTACTGTGAGTTCATAAAGTTCTACCCAGTCATGCAGCTGCTTGGGAAGTTAAATATTAAGGATTAATACATCTACTTCATCCCTACAGACTTCTTTTTATGTTAAACTTCTGTTTTGAGGTCCTGTAATGATTGTATAATTGCCAATGCACGTTCTAAAATATACTTTATGCTTTTCAAAACTGAACGGTCTTTTAACAAATTTTAAACATGACAAAGCTGTGTTATCTGGCATGCAAGTGCTTGTGTTTTTCTTTTCCCTTGTGATTGCCTGTGAAATGCTTTACATGGAGTACATGTCTGTGGTGAAATGGTATACTGTAATATCTTTAGTTCCCAGACCGATACACTGCTAAATATAGAATGCTACTCCATTTCGATATCATGGGAAATCTTTTTGTTCTCGAAGGCTAGGGTCAGACAGCGCATTTTTCGCATCGTCTGTGAAAAGTGCGTTTTGAGCGAATGGACGTATTTTTTCACGGAATACGCAATAGCAGTCATACGATGCGCATTTTCGTCTGATTTTGTACAGATCATCAATAAAACACTTTCTGTGGACATTAGCAGCGTCTGACGTCTCCTAATCACGCACACACCGCTAGCGGATGCAGTGCACTCTGTACGTCAGTACTAGTGGTTTCACGTTCTCGAAAAAATGCATTAGTTTGCCGCTTGCGTTGCCCAGCCGAACCTTTGTGCGGCTGTACTTCGTATATTGGCTGTCATTTGCTGCTACTACAGCTGTGATAAAGTGCGGCTGCACGCGTGTTCGTCTGACCCCAGCCTTAAAGTCTGCATAGTGTTATATCATTTAGATGCAATTGACTATTAAACATCCCATTTGAGTTTCAAACTCCATTGAGGTCCTGAAGGCTACAAGGGGCATAATGGATATCTGTAAACAAAACTAGCTTCCACGTTAGGATTACATTGAGCACACACGATTATATGTAAAATTATAGAATTTAGCTAAGTTATGACGATAAGTTAGAATTTTAATAAAGGACTCAGAGGCGAGTATTGCAATCTTTCTTTTTTAATACAGCAGCAAACAGAAATGTCGAAAAAGAAACATTAGACGTTTAAAGAAACACTTTGCTAACAATGGACCAGTCTAAAGTCCATAAGTAGATCCCTGTTCCCGCCTTTTCTCCCTCCTTGCCAACAACTATAACCAGGCGAAGAAGTGAAGAAATATGATCCAGCCGGATTGCAGAAGAGCAGGAACTGCCAACAGAAGGATCTCAACATCTCACCGATCTGAAATAAAAGGAGGAGTGAGATACTAGCGTGACAACGCGAACGCGCCTTCAAGTCATAAGTCCGCCCTGGGAGGGCAGGGTGGGCAATACTCACCTGAGTCCTTTATTAAAATTCTAACTTATCGTCATAACTTAGCTAAATTCTATAATTTTAATACAAGGACTCAGAGGCTCCTATTGCAAGTTCAAAGCTGGTCCATAAGAGCGGACGACCAATGAACAATCGGCTTAAAATAGAAAGTACGGAAGGTGGTCTCCCTAGACCAAACGACAACCCGCAGACATCGCGGCAGTTGCACTACGAACTGAGTGAGCCCCAAATCTAGACACAGCCATTTAAGCCAATGCGCCAGAGTAGTGGAACCGGCCGCGGCGAGTGAAAAGAAATAAAAAGGGGTGTCACATTATCCGATCGCAGGGACATCGTATGTGTTTCATACACTTGTAAACAGTTTACAGGACACGGGGCCGGTTGAGAAGGAAGCGCCGGATAAAACACCGATTTTATAGACGTCTTAGTCCGAGAGACGTCAAACGGGACCCCTTCCGGGACAAAAGACCTGACCTGAAAGTCCAAAGCCCGGACATCCCCCACTCTCTTACACGAAATGAGACAGAGAAGGGCCAAAAGTTTAGCCGAAAAGTTGTCTCAACGATAACTGTTGCTTAGAGGGCCATTCGTTCAAGAAATTGGAGCAGAATTGCCACATCCCAAGTTTCTGAATACCGAGGGAGCAGAGGTCTTGAGCACCGAATGCCTCTCAGTAAACAACAGACCAAGGGATGTTTGCCCACTGGAAACCCACATGATAGGCAGACCGATAAACATTAATAGTTCGATAAGCCTTTCCGTCATCAAAACATTCCGATAGAAAGTTTAAGATGAAGGTAATAGGGGCTTGAAAGGGATCCAAATTCCGTGGCATACACAAACCAGACCACTGAGCCCAGGCGGAGTCATAACAGGACAGTGTGCCTGGAGCCCATGCGGCCCGTAGGAGGGCCCTAGTCCGGCTCGAAACACTTCCGAACGTCCCGGGATCCCCGAGACCAGGGAGACTAGGACGCGACACGAGTCTCGTAGTAACAGTGGATGAGGAAGTCTTTGACCGTCCAACAGCAGATCCTGACATCTCGGTAATAACCGCGGGAAATCCACCAGGAGTTCCAGAAACAGGGGAAACCATGGTTGGTTGGGCCAGAATGGGGCCACTAAAACCAACTCCGCCTCCTGCATCCGCACCTGGCGTAACGTCCGAGCCACCAACTGAAATGGAGGAAATGCATAATGACGATGTCCCCTCCAGTCCTGAAGGAATGCATCGGTGGCTATTGCCACTGGATCCGGACGCCAACTGTAGAAGTTGGGTACCAGGTTGTTCAGGCGCGACGCAAAGAGGTCGATCTGAAACGGACCCCAAAGTCCCGTCACGATGGCAAAGATTGACGAGTTCAAACGCCAATCCCCGGAGTCCTCCGTGTGTCTCGAACTCCGATCTGCGAGTAGATTCGAAACACCCGGTATGAACTGGGCTTGTACCGTGATCTGCCTTCGAAAGCCGCGTTGCCATCTCTGTCAGGAGGATCGAGGGGGGCCCCCCAGGGCATTGATGTACCTCAAGGCTGGGAAATTGTCCATTCGGAGGAGAACGGACACCTGACCTGCTGACTTGAGAAAGCGCTGCATGGCAAACAGGCCCACCAATAATTCCAGACCATTGATATGGTTGCGAGCTTCCTGTGTCGACCAAGGTCCCCCCCGTTATCAAGGTTCCTAACCTGGCCCCCCAACCTGACAGGCACGCATCTGAGTCTATCGTCACCGTGGGAGGTGGTGATTTGATAGACCTGCCGTTCCAGCACTGGAGGTTCTTGATCCACCAGAGTAGATCCTCTCGTGCTCCCATCGAGAGCTGAACCCGATCTGAATAATCCCAACCCTCCCGTAGGAAATGGGCCATCAGGCGTTGGAGGGCCCGATAATGGAGAGGTGCTGGATGTACCGCCAATTTCGAGGCCCCCAATAGCCCTATCATGCGTGAGAGATCTCGCAAGGTCGGGGTGACATTGTTGAGAAGCGCACGCACCTCCTTTTAGTATAGACTTGCACTGGGAGTACCAGGGACATCGGTAAAGGTTGAACTGTGAATCCTAGAAATTCCAGAGATTGAACTGGATGGAGAATCAATTTATTCCCCCCCCCCCCCCCCCGAGTCCATTAAAAAACCCAATTCTTGTAGCAGTGTTATCGTCTGCTGAATATGAATTTGCAGCAGCGTGGCGGACTCCGCCATCAGAAGGATGTCGTCCAGATAAATGATAAGGCGGATTCCTTTCGATCTGAGACGACATGTCACTGGCTTCAGAAGCTTGGTGAAGCACCAAGGCGCCGAAGAGAGTCCGAAAGGTAAGCAGCGGAAACGCCACGTGACGTCTTTCCATCGGAAACAAAGGAATCTCCTGGATTCCACCGCCATAGGTACTGTTAAATAGGCATCCTTCAAATCTACCTTCGCCAACCAGTCCCCTTGTCGAAGAAGATCCTTTAACGGGTGCAAACCCTCCATCTGAAAGTGGTTGTAAATTACTGATAAATTCAGCTCTTTCAGATTGAGGACGGGTCGAACCCCCCGCCCTTCTTGGGGACCGCTCTATGGCTCCTTTCCAAAGGAGATCTGCAATCTCTTCGTCCACCAGCACTCCCTCCTCCGCCGTGAAGATCAAGGCGGGGGAAAGGAGTGCTGAACGGGGGTCGAGATGAAATTTATGACGAAACCCTGTACCGTGTGTAGCACCCATGTATCTGATGTGATCTTTTGCCATTGATGAAGGCATTTGGATAAACGGCCCCCCCACTTGCACATTCATGTGAGGAATCAGGGCGCAATACCTGGATATCTGTACCGGAAGTTGTGTCCTCCTCGATAGCCTCTGAAGCCTCTGGTACACCAGGGTCGGGAACGGGAGGGAAAAAAATTTGAGACTCTTGTCTCTGTGAGGCGTCATACGCCACAGAACCTCTTGAGGCGTCATACGCGACGGAGCCTGTGAATTGGTGGAGAATCCTGCCCTTGCACGGCCGGCAGCGCGACCCCTGCCGGCCCGTGCAAAAACTCCTGCGGTGAACACCTTCTTTATGGAAGTAGTAACCTTCTCCATTGTAGTAAAGGCTCCTGTATATTCTGTCATGTCTCGTAAGAACCCAGGACCAAATAGCATTCCTTGGGCCTTAACCCCAAGCTTATTATCTGCAACTGCCACCAGTTGTGCATCCATCTTAAGCAAAATGCATTTGCGTCTCTCCGTAGCCAGAGCTGTATTTGTATTGCCTACGAAACTAATAGCTCTCTGGACCCAATTAGTAACTTCATAAGGGTCAAGCATAGCGTCGTTAATTTTAGCCTGTTCGGCCACATCTAACAGTTTGGCCAAAGGACCTATCGTGTCTAGGAGTTTATCTTGACAATTTTTGAAAGCCAGGTCTATGCCTCTATTCTGGGACCATCCTTTTGTCTCCACAAATTTTATAAAAAAAATTTGTCCACCTCCGGGGTCAAGCATGTTTTCCCTACTGTAGTAGGTCGGGGGACACTCTGTTCTCATCCTGGATCTGGAAGTTTTATCGGTCTGCGCACACGCGCATCGATCCATGCCTCCACGTGTGGGGTGAGGGACCACTCTGTGGATCTAGGGTGAGATAAATCCTCAGGAGCGAACCTGGGGTTCCCCATTGGGTCGTAAATGGGTCCCTCTGTACCAGGCCCCTGTAAGGGCACTAAGGCCTGATCAGCAAACTCTTCGTCAGACGCGTAAACCTCTAAGGCGTCTTCACCACCTTCTTCTCCAGATAAAGGGGGATTATATTGTCTACTGGAGGAGGAAGCGTGATCATTGGTATGAGATTGGTCAGAGCGTTTACTACGCTTGGTCAAGTTTGACTCAATATGATGAGCTTTGTGTGAGCGCTTTCTTGGCGTGTGTGTCCCCGGCATTGAATCCCCGGGCAGTGATACGGAGATGCCAGCCCCTCCAGCCTTGCGCTTATCTTTCTTATCAGGCTGTTTCCCCATGGTTAGGGGAGAATCAGAGGGCCTCGCTTCGGTGAGAGAATCGCCCAAATCTTTAACCGGGAGAACCGGTGTTGCATCCATTTTAGTCTCTAAAATAGCCTGTTTAAGGGACTGAGTAAAAGAACTAGAAAGGGCATTAACCGCTTTGAAAACTGCCGATTCTATTGAGGCTTGGATATGGGGCTCTAACACTTTTTTATTTGTGGGGTCAGAAGGGCCTGCGGCTCTGGAGCCTGTCGCATTACCAGCCTTATCGGGAGGTTTATTCATGGGAGAGGAGCTGTCCTCCGATCCAGAGTCCCTTGTAGGGGAAGAATCCTTGGAGCTCATGCGTGAGGTAGCTTTCGATAACGCTAATCTACCGTGCATGCGCCCCGCCCCCTAGTAACCGCCGCTATCGCGGACACGCTTACTGTAAATAACTCCGTTGAATAAAGTAACAGAAATAACAGTGTGGAAACCCTCGCAATTTCATTAAATAAAAACGATACTAACAGCACCCCGGACGACCGGGAGAAAACCTCTATACAATAATACTGGAGAAACAGAATTTTATAGTTATCTTCTCCAGCAGCAAAAAAGAGGGAGAAAAGGCGGGAACAGGGATCTACTTATGGACTTTGGACTGACTCACTGGGTAAGGGGGGTTAGACTGGTCCATTGTTAGCAAAGTGTTTCTTTAACCCCTTAGTGACCGGGCGGTTTTACACAAATCCGTCCTTTAGTGACCGCTGCTGTTTTTACGTTTCTGCGCTGCTCGTGTTTAGATCAAATTTTCCTCTTACTCGTTTATTCAACCCACACATATTATACACCCTTTTTCCCGCCATTAAATGGACTTTCTAGAAATACCATTATTTCCATCATATCCAATAATTTAATATAAAAAAAATATGAAATATGATGAAAAAAATGGTAAAAACACACTTTTTCGTAATTTAATCCCCTAAAGCTATAACCACCAATAAAGACCCCGGCTAAATAGTTTCCAAATTTTATCCCGAGAATAGAAATACCCAATTTTTACATGTTTTTACCTTTTAACCCTTTCACTGCTGAGCCAGTTCACCTATGTGCGCTGCGCTCATTCTGACCATTTTGTGCTAATTATTTTTAGATGACAGCCTAGGTCCTATTTAATTAAACTCCCCCCAGACAAAAAAAACTTTAATAAAAGTTTTTTTTTTTAATTTTTTTTTAAAACCAAACCTGGTCATGTTTGGTATCATTTGAAAGGCCATAATCAGGCCTTTCAAGTGATGGCAAATATGACCATCTAGCTGCCATGGATCGGGAGATAAAGGGATCCTTAGGATCCCCTTATCTCTACATGGCAGCTAGAGGGTTAACTGGCCCACTGACATCCTCACACATATGGTGAGGTTGTCAGTGGGTGGGGGGGGACCTGGAGGCTTGGCTGACATCCAAGATGTCAGCCCCCCTCCAGGTTTGAATCGCGTTTTGGCACCAATTGGCGCCGCAACGTGATCCGGCGGCGAAATGGTTAATGCCATACACCGCTGGAAAGGGGAGGCTCTCCCCTCTCCAGCGGTGCAAACGGCATCTCCCTAGCTTCAATGGTTGGGGAGATAGAGGGCTCCGAAGGAGCCCCCCCTCCATTGAAGCACATGGGGGCACCTTCTGATGACGTCACCACGCAGCGTGGCGACGTCATCAGCCTCGCCTGCCCATGTAAATCACATGGGCAGGCTTCCTCCCTGTCAGATCGGCGTGGGATCCGACGAGGGAGGTGAGTATCGGGCGGGAGGGGGATTTGGCGCCGCTGACGTACCCTGTACGTCATCGGGTCTAAGGGAGACCCGAACACAGGACGTACAGGGTACGTCAGCGGTCGGGAAGGGGTTAAATGTCTAATGTTTCTTTTTTGGCATTTCTGTTTGCTGCTGTATTAAAAAGCAAGAAAGAGATTGCAATAGGAGCCTGAGTCCTTGAATTAAATTACCAATGTTCACTTTTTACAGAATTGATTTGGAAGATCTAGGCAGGGAATTAAACTCTTTTCCCCACGCCCACACTTCTGCGATTTAAAGTGCTGATTTCTACATAATTTGTTGTGTTCTCCCGAATACTCAACTCTTTAACAAGACTGTGACCTGAGCAGTAAAGTGGAGGGCCTAGCCCCCTCTTCCATCTTGTTCCCCAGAGTTGTCTCTAATGCAAACTTTGTCTGACAGGTAGCCTGGAGCAGGTAAAGTGGAAGTGAAGATTTGGCTGCAATGCTGAAAGTATTTCCGCTGGTGCAAGAGAACTGACAAATGTTTTTTATATTTTTTTTAAAGTGCCAATTGTGTAACTTTTATTTTTTTTATACATGCTAGTTTTTTAATAAACGCTCTATTTTTATATATTCCTGCTTCTTATGTCCTTTTTTTTTTTTTTTTTTTTTTTCCGCATTGGAAACAGCTTTTGATCTGAGCAGTCTCCTGATGCCTAAATGGTTTGCAGTACCGTATCAGAAAGGTTAGGTTTCTGAAGATGAAAGGATTGCTGTAGGTCATTGTTTTTAGTCTGGCATAAATTTTGAATTCAGCTATTAACCAATGAACAGTGCCTGCATTTGACAAACTACAAAATGTTCAAAACATGCAAACAATAGACAGTGCTATTATGCCTGGTGCGCTTTGTCTGTAAGCCAGCAGTGGATGGATATTGCAAGGGTCCTATAGATCCGTGTGGTATCTAATCCCTTGATACTGCAGTTGGTGTATGCTGGGACTGGTTGTCATTTTGTACCATGCATACTTGGTCTGCATTACAGCACACTGTACCTTGGAATTCAATCAGAGGGAAAGGTATGGAAACACAAACACTGGCTGACTATCTCTATGTAAACTTTGCTATGGGAGGCCTCAACTTTTACTTTGCCACATAATGATCTTTATAAATAGCTGGAGTGGCAGAAAATGAGGATCAGTATGGCTTGGGAAAACAGACACTTTAACATTGCTTTAGCATCACACCTAGAGAAGTGAATCCCTGTCTGACAGAAAAGTGTACTAGAGAATACCAGGTGCGTTTTAACTTAAAAGGAATGTAATGACCTAAACCATATGTCCATAGGTACTTATAAAGTGCTAACAAGTTCTGTAGCGCTGTACAATGGGTGAAAGAGAATCAAATATACATGCAAATTAAACACAACAGTAGGAGTAAGGACCCTGCTCCAGAGCTTACAATCTAAGAGATGGGTGACAAACTAGGTTTGAGGCTAAATTGACAACCTGAAGTAGTGGGTGCAAGAAATGTACAGTTGAACAATCATGGAGTGAGCCGATTAGGCTTCTCTAAAGTTTTTAGAGACTTCTTGAAGGATTGGAGAGACAGAGCCAATGTCGCAGGGGAAGGAATTCATAGAGGGCAGCACAGGAGAAGTCCTGAAGGCGGGAGTTGGGGGTATGGGTGATAACAGCTTTATGGCCAGTGTCAGACAAGCACTAGGTGTGCCTGTACTGGCATGGGGTCCGTTGCAGTGTCGGCCACACGCTGTTGCGCATGCAGCAGTGGCCTTAAGTGTGACCATCTGATTCCATGTCTGGATTGATGACTATACTGAGCTGACAGTCTCCTAGTAGGCATAAGGCTATCCTAAATAAATGATAAATCCAGGTAAAGTATCCATGTATTTGGGCAGACTAGATGGGCTGAAAGGTTATCTGCCAACATTTTCTATCTTGAAAAACTGCAGTTTTTCAGTTAAGCACTACTGTCCTGTGTGTGTGTGGGGGGTTTCCAAAGTCAAAGCGTGCATTAACAAACAATACATATACACAATGTTTACATGCTTTCTATAAATGCATATATTAAACACTGTTTAAAACTGCTGCAGGTGCAGTGAAAAGCATTAATTTTATATGGTCACAATGGCACCTGTCAAGGGGTGGGATATATTAGGCAGCAAGTGAACATTCAGTTCTGTTGAGCAGGAAAAACATGTGAAAAGACCAGTGTGACTTTGACAAGGGCCAAATAGTTAGGGCTAGACCACCTTCAAAACGGCAAGTCCTGTGTGGGGGTTACCTGTATGGGGTGGTTAGTACCTACCAAATGTGGTGCATGGGAAAAAAGCGGTGAACCAGGGTCAAGGGCACCCAAGGCTGATTGGCTAGCCTTTGCTCCTCTTGCATCAATCGGGTTTGATCACACACGAGACCTAGCTCAAACTGCTTAGAAAAAAAATTAGCGCTGGCCATGATTGGTGACCGAACACACTTGAAATGTACCACCTAACTAGAGATTGCTGCAGAACATGTAACCACTACACGGTAATGGTGTTTCCTGGTGGCAGTGGCTTTTTTTCAGCAGGATATTGCACCCAGTCACACTTCAAAAAACGGTTCAGGAATGGTTTGAGGAACCTAGATTTCAAGGTGTTGTCCTGATCTCCATATCCCTAGACTTGAGCATCCGTGAGAGGTCATGAACGCTAATTCTGATCCATGGAGGCACCACCTTTAGCAGCAGTCTCTTTAACTCCTGTAAGCTGTATATGTCTTGGTGCCACATGACACATTCAGGGGTCTTGTGGCGTTGATGCTGCCACCCATCAAAGCTGTTTTGGCAGCAAGAATGGACCTACACAGTATTAGGCTGGCTGTCCACTGGGTCTGTATTTGTGTGATGTGCGATCATCCAGTATCGTCTGACTGATTTCCCCCCACATGCACGTGAATCTGCCCTCTTCCCCTACATCTGACCAGCATCAAGCCAACTTAAGACTTATTTTTTTCGACTTCAAACGGATTAGCGATCTTTCCAATTTTTGAGGGGGATTTGTTCAGATGAAACTGGACGATCTTGTACAATTTACATTAAAAAAGATGAGTTGTATAGTTAGACCGAAGTGTCGCGGCAGGGAAATTGCCCCATAGACCGCTCATAGGATTCAATCACTTCTGTTTTCATTCATTTCAGTTATAGGATTTTTTTTTTTTTTTTATAAATTTTGGGTTTCCATTTAAAAAAAAAAAAAAAAAATAGGCTTTTTTTTCCCTTGAACATTCCCCCTCTCCCCTTCAGGCTGGCTTGGTGTGGAAAACTTTCAGTACTAGGGACAGGGGCTTTATCCTCCACCTTCAGCGAGTGTGTGTGTTTTTTTTTTTTTGCTCCGAAGGATGGGGTTGTCCTTGGTGCTGGCTGAAATAGGCCGAAGGCGTCCATAGGTGGATGACCAAGTCGGTCGTCAGACTGCAGTTCCAGTGGTTGGCCAGCCTTAAGGTTGTGGTTGATTAGCGTACATAGTAACTCGATGCATTTTTATAGTCCATAAATTGTTTCTAGCAGACTATTACAGGTGTTTTAGATTATTTCGCAACCGTAAGAATGTCATTGAGTTGCTTTCAACATCTACCCTTTTTCTATGGAAACTGAGTTCACCTGAAATATAATTTTTAAAGTCTATAGAACAACCTTTAATGCTATGAGAGTAAACTCTTAGAACTACATTTCTTACTGGGAAGAGCAACCTGTTCAGTATTCCACCCTTCTGGTCATGCCAGATGCATACAACCTGTGCATGTTCAGCTGTGGACTTCAGGTTACAGAACCGCTGAGATGTAACCTGAAGTATCAGCAGAAAAAAAGTGAATCCTTTTAATGCTATGAACCCAGACCCAGAAAAACTGAAGATGTGAAACAGCAGCTGTCCCTGCAGATGCAACATTTCCTCCAGTCTGTGCGCACCTCCAAAGTTATATCCTGCCTGGAGGACAGGAAGAAAATACTGGGGCATAGTAGGAAGGTGGTCTCTCTTGTAGGGAAAGAAGAGTGGGGGGGGGGAATCCTTTAATTTGTGCCCTTTTTTATTTATTATAACAAAGATAGTTCCTGTCCTGAGGTTTGAAGGAGATGAAAACCTCTTTGTATGTACAGCCGCTTGGCTTGCAGGAAAATGTCATTACCTGCTGGAAGGCAAACCTGCCTTTCATACTTTAAAATATGCTAAGGGAGTTTGTATGGTTTGTTATTGGGAGTGGAAAAGAGGAAACCATAAAATAAACAGTAACTTACCTTGTATACATAACACCTAGGCATAATATTCAAACTAAAGTACATATATATTACTACACATGGCCATAGACTGATTATTTCCTCACCAAGTAAGATGCTGGTACTGTAGATTCCATGTGACCTTCCATGGGTATCCAAACCTGCAATACATTATTCGTCATTTATTGTTTATTTTATATAAAAGGGTCACTCTTGTGGGGGCTGAGCTAACTGTTGAAGTGAGTAGTCGCATTTATGGACGAAATGTGATCGGTGTGGCAGGCTGAGGTATCTGCACTGCGAGCAGAGGTGCATGCCCAGGTGCTGGAGGTACGGGCGCAGTCTGCTGAAATGGTGACAGCACATGCACACCTTACAGAACAGGTCGTTGAACTGCGTTCTTAGGTTGCCCTCCTATCCTGGTCGGTGGAAACCCTGGAGGCCTGGCACCAGCGGCGAAATGTTCGTATCCGAGGAGTCGGTACCTGAGACTGCTCTCCTCCCATATGTGAACCGCTTGGGATGCCAGGTCGCGGGTTACTCCCCAGAGACCCCAGCCATGTTCGCCTCAGTGTTTCGTATCAGGAATGCTGTGGATGTCCCAAGAGCTAGCAATACTATCTGGATGTCGCTCATCAGATGAAACCCATGACGTCCCCAGGAGCGTGGGAGGCTGTGCGATTCGAGGGTGCGACACTCCTGTTATATCGGGACTTGCCCCTCGTAACCCTGCTGGTTCGCCATAGATTTCGGGAGGTAACTGTGTTCCTCCGCTCGAAGGGAGTCCGATACCGGTGGGGCCTGGCAGGCTCGTTGGGTGGGGACTCACAGAATTTACTATACACCATCACCGACCCCGCTGCGGCCTGGCCGGGACGGGCCTTCCACGAGGCCCTGCGGCGACCGGACTGGGCTGAGCTATGATTTTTTTCTTCTGACAACATTGCTCCCCCGCACCGGGCTTTGGTCCCGTGTGGCGTGGCGTGGCCTGCCTTGTGTCATCCTCCCTACCTGAGGAGGAGAGGGGGGTTCCTGACCGTTTTCTGTGCGTTTTTTTTTTCTTAATGCAACACACTTTTTGATGGCTATACTTTATATTGTTGTCTGTTGCCTATTCGCTGACTTACTTTTGCCCTACATGTCCATCCATATTGCCGCCTGTCCTATTATGTTCATGCCTTATGATGTGTGGACACTTATTGTTTTTTAGCGGTGCATTTTATTTTATGCTCTCGGATGACTCCCTTTCAGGCTGAATGAGAATGTTGTTTTTTCTGTTTACCCCCCCCCCCCCCCACCAGTTTTGCTTCTTTGGCTGGAACTAGGTATCCGGTGAGTTCCCCTTGGTATCAGGGCCTGGTGCCATTACACCGCCCCCCCCATGGCTTTCTCCCGCAGTCTCTGGCCGCTGGGAATTCGCCAGGGTGGCAATTCTGGCCTTTGCCGCTCCCCCCCCCCCATTTTATCCCTCCTCCCCTCCCCCTATATTGGACCTGCCCGGTGGACTTTGTTGTAGCGCAATTTTGGTTCTTTGCCGTTTTATGTGATTAGTTCTTCCTCCAGCATGACATGCTCCGGTTCTGCGCGACAGTTTTTGGTCTATGTGGAAGTAAGTAGAAGTATAGATCAGGGGGTCGCAGTGGATGTGATTTACTTAGATTTTGCCAAAGCTTTCGACACAGTTCCACACAAAAGGTTACTATATAAATTAAGAAAAATTGGTCTAGATGAAAATACTTGTTCTTGGATAGAAAACTGGCTAAAATATAGGGTACAGAGAGTGGTCATAAGTGGTACATTTTTCAAGATGGACACCAGTAGTAAGCGGTGTCCCTCAGGGGCTGTTTATAGGACCAATACTATTCAATTTAGTATTTAGATACAAAAGTCATGTATCAGTGTTTGCAGATGACACAAAACTAGGAAAAGTAATACAATGTGAGCAGGATGTTACTTCGCTGCAGAGGGATTAAGATAGATTGGGGGGGGGCGTGGCCGGCCGCATGGGGAAGCAGACGTGATTTTAAGTAGCTCCGCTGGAACCTACTGCTATAGGGGATTTCTAAGTGGATTTCCTCGTGCCTTACCCTATGAGAATACCCCTGCTGTGCTGGTCATCGAGAAGCGAACTCCGGAGCTCGTATTGGCCCCCCTCTCCGGAGTTTGGAGGTGTCTGGAGGAGTTTGCGGCCTCTGAGGGAGCCCTGCAGTCGGCCATCTTGAGGCCTACACCCCGGCCCTTCGTAGGCCTGCTCCACGTGTGACCCTCTTACCCGGGTGTACGGCTGTGGCGGTCAGAGAGGATGGAGGGCACCCATCCACTGATTGCTGCGGCGGTCCCTGTAGCAGAGAAGGGGGAGAGGGAACATTCCAGGGGCAGCTGGATCCCCCACCCCCGTTGATACATTGGGAGCCATGTTGGAGCGCCTCGAGGCTGTTATGGAGCTGATACCAGGGGATGACGACGCTCACGCGCGGTGCGTGGCGCCGGATGATGGCCGTGCTGTGGGGCGATCAGAGGTCAGAGACCTTCGATGGAGGAGCTGCGGCGGATGTCTTACCGACGGCCCATGTAGAGGTCCCTCCGGAGGTGGATGCCGCGACTTTGTCCGGGATCGTGAGTGAGCAACGGCACGACCATGAAGTAGCTGTGGGCTTCTCGGCAGACGAAGGGGTGGCGGTTGTGCTGCAGCCGCAGCTTTTGGATTCTGTGTGGCTCCGGGAGGAAAATTGCCCATCCGCACTGCTCCCGTTACTGGCGCCACAGGGGTCCCTAGATCCACCTGTATTAACTGAGCTACTTGGGGCTGATGCTCGACCACCCACTACCAGGGGCCGCATTGCGGTTCGACCGCTGCCGGAGCAGCAGACCTCCTACCTCGCTGAGGGACCTGCACGGGCGAATACCGGCCTCTATTGCGGTGCCTTGCCTGTGGCTCGGGAGCCTCTGGTCCGGGATGCCGGCTGACGGGATGCTGATCCCTGGATGTACCCTTTGCTGTAATGACACCCCCCTGCTGACTCTTTTTTTGTTTTATCACCCCCTGCAAACGATGACTTTACTGCTCTGTCTGAGATTCGCCACTGTTTATTTTTCCCCTTTTTTTTTATGAGACCCCCTTTAAATTCCACCCCCCCCTTACTCTGGGACATTGCAGGTGTTCTTATATTCTCAAGGACTTTGCCTATAGGTTGTTATTTGTGTACTCTGAGATATTTTGATTTTTATTTACCGAATTTTCATTTTACAGATGCTGTTGTCCCCTCCCTTTTATTTCATCTTATTGGCATATCCGGGTTGACTTGGGAGGTGCTGCAATGCCTGGTGCCCAGTTTGGCCCCCCGAGTGCCTGGGCCTGGTGCCATTATCCCCCCTGGCCCTCACACACGGTTTGTCTCCGTGCGGGAACCAGCCAGGGCAGGCACAATTTTGGTCTTTCCCATCTTTTCCCCCTTAACCTTACCCCACCCCCCATTTTTATGTTCGTTATACTCAGCAGTGCTTTTATATAGTTGTTTCTTTTTCTTTGTTTCATTTTGTATACCTTTTCCCTTTTATAGCTGACTTAATTATTGTCTTTTGTAAGATGTGGTTTATTTCTTTTTCTGAAGTGTATTTTTGCGCTACCTATTATCCCCTTTCCCTCCTCCCTCTTGGATAACATTATACGCTGAGACCCCCCCCCCTCCTTTTTTTTGGGGATGTTTATTATTTTTCACATGTGGAACTTATGCTGTAGATGGCCCTGCGTGGCCCTTGTTTTCCACGTTTGATTATATGTTGACTTACTTACAAAATAAAAATCTTAAATTCTAAAAAAAAAAAGATACATTGGGCTCTTAAATGGCAGATGAAATTTAATCTAGATAAATGCAAAATTATGCACTTTGGAGTGAAGAACACACAAGCAATTTATACCCTAAATGGTACGGAGTTAGGGAAATCCAAGCAGGAGAAGGATTTGGGAATAATCATACAGGGTTATTCAAAGAGATCCGAATTAGAAACATGGGCCGAAAGAAAAATGTCGGCAGATAAGAACCTATCTAGTCTGCCCAATTACATGGATACTTTACCTGGATTTATCTTTTGTTTAGGATAGCCTTATGCCTATCCCATGCCTGCGAAATTCAATTACTGTTTTGAATTGCTTGAGAAAGGTAACCGAACGCTTTAAATCAGCGTTTGGTTACCTTTCTTGGCCATTCGGCTATCCAGAGAGCAGGCAATTCGCCAAATCCTGGCGAATTGCCTGACCATAGGGTGCCTGTTCGAGGGCAGTGAAAACCCCCAAAAAAGCACTGCTTCGGCTATTCCGAGAACACAAACCAGTAGTGAAAGGTTCCTGAAATGCGCTGCCATTCGGTGGTTTAATTCGGCAAGTTTATTCAGGAGAATCCCATAGGCTTCAATGTTAAAAATATTCCCGTTTTAATCCAATATCTAATAAACCGTTCATTATAAAATTCTGCAGTAAAGAGTCTCTTTATGTATAGATTTTTTAGGATATTTGAAGCATTTTTCTGGATTTTTTTTTTTTTAAGTTATTTTTTCTGTTCTGTAACAGCCCTTTTTATTATCATTCCCTGGACTTCATATGTAAATTTCAACCATTTTCGCTCTGTAGTTTCTTTGCAAACAGTGTTTCACTTTTCAAACATTCATACAGTTTTCCTAATTTATTCACTTCACTCTGTCTGCGGTCTCCGCTTTCTCCGGCGGCTTCGGTGCGGGTGATCGGCTCCTGCTCGGGTTTTTCCGTGGTTTTCGGCAGGTTAATCCAGATGTTTTTGAGGGTTTTCGGCGTGCATTCGCTGGGTTTTGCGGTTCGTTTTCGGCGGGTTTGCGGCAGCTTTTCCCTGCAATTCAGGGACCCTGTGGTGGTTGCTGAATACACCGCAGGGGATCGGCAAAAGGAACCGAATTGAAGAGAACGAAAAGTCACCGAACGTGCGGTGACTTTTTCGAATCTCTTTGTTACTCAGTTTGAAGTCTATCAGGGTTATTCAATGTGCAATGTCAAACAGCAGCCGCCAAGGCCAGCAAAGTATTGGCATGCATTAAAAGGGGAGTTCACTCTCGGGATGAAAACATAATTTTGCCTCTGTATAAATCAATGGTCAGGCCGCACCTTGAATATGCAGTGAAATTTTGGGCACCTGTCTTAAAAAAAGATATTATAGTGCTAGAAAAAGTGCAGAGACGGGCGACTAAATTAATAAGGGGAATGGAAGGGTTAAGTTATGAGGAAAGACTAACAAGCTTAAACCTGTTTAGTTTAGAGAAAAGGCGCCTTAGAGGGGATCTGATAACCTTATATAAATATATACGGGGCCATTATCAACCATTGTCTGATAACCTATTCATTAACAGGACTATACATAGGACAAGGGGTCATCCATTTAGACTGGAAGAAAGAAAATTCAGCCTAAAGCATAGGAAGGGTTATTTTACGGTGAGAACAATAAAGCTGTGGAATTCTCTGCCTGTTGAGGTGGTTGGGTCAGAGACTGTACAGGCTTTTAAAAAGCAACTGGATGACTTCCTGCAGACACAGAATATTAAGGGTCATAATATTTAATGTGGGTAAAAGCTTCTTGATCCAAGGAGAAATCTGACTGCCATTCTGGGGTCAAGAAGGAATTTTTTCCCAGTGTGTTACATATTGGCAAGCATTTCAGACTGGGTTTTTTGCCATCTTTTGGATCAACAGCAGTAGGTGATGTGGGAGAGGCTGAACCCGATGGACGCAAGTCTTTTTTTCAGCCTATGTAACCATGTAATATATATATCAGACGACATGTTTTGGCCCTGCCAGGTCATTTTCGAATGTTTGCTTGTTCTACTTCATATCTCTGATAAGGGACAGTCTTAAGCATTGTGTCCATTCACGGTTAATTGTGTGATCACGGTGCCCTGAGCCTCCACACTCCCTTTCACCCACCCAGGAGGGGTTCTTTTAAGGGCTGATTCAGCCCTATGAGTGCAGGTGCTTAGCTTCACTGAATTAAACTTCTGGAAGGAGCTAACTCGAGCTGCAGGAACCATTCTGAGACGTAGTCCCTCTAATGCAGTGGTTTCCAACCGCGGTCCTCAAGTACCCCCAACAGGTCAGGTTTTCCAGATATCTGAAGCACAGGTGATATAATTTGCTGCTCAGTGATTGGGGAAATGCAGACTGAATCCTGCAAAGTGATCTGCAAAACCTGGCCTGTTGGGGGTACTTGAGGACCATGCTTGGGAACCACTGCTCTAAATGCAGTGTTTCCCAACCCTGGTCCTCAGGACCCTCTTAGTGATTGCAGGGTTCAGTCTGCATTTCCCCGAGCAGCAAATTAAATCACCTGTGCTTCAGATATCTGGAAAACCTGACCCGTCAGCAGGTCCTGAGGACCAGGGTTAGGAAATACTGCATGAGAGGGACTACGTCTCGGAAGGGTTCCTGCAGCTCAGGTTAGCTTAAAATTGGAGAGGGTCAGAAGGGGATAAATGTTCATCCCCTCCCCTCTCATTTTAACCCCGGGGTGTCCCACTCCGTTTTATGCCACTTGCAGTCATTGCCTTTTGCAGTGAGACACATAGATCACGCTGTACAGTGTCTTACACTATGTACTCTGGCTGTCCTCTTGTTATTGTCTTGAATACAAGGAAGGTGAAATGACAGAATTAAAAATATAATTTGAGGTAGTGGTATATTAGAACACTCAGCACAGAAGCCTCTGCTACAACTTAATTATCTTTAGAGACAAATAAACAGACCTCTGGAGCAGATCCTGCAGAACTGAAGGCAGGGAGCAGTTCCAGAATTCTCGCTGTGGGCTTAGAATGGCTACCAGCATTCATAGACTACTTACTGTACTTATGACATCAGCATCTATGACTCATGGCGGATAACAATGGAGGGACTAAAGACTTTCACAGCTGTTCATAGTATTGTAATGACTGGAAAGTGCACTGCTATAGAACAAATAAGAATTTTATTTCAACCAGATACATGATTTTAATTGTGTTAGTAGAAAAAGATATCCCCCCCAATTGTGCCATTAGAGATTTCCGTAAACGTCTTAATCCTTTCTAACCATATTTATGCTATACACATATATAATTATATATATGTGTTTGTGAATATTTTCAACAATGGGTGTATTGTTTAGGTTTAAATGTTATTCATTTTATTTAGTGGATGTGACCTGTCACCGCCCTCCCTAAGCTTCTGCAGTGATGTCATGCAAGAAATCAACGCAGGCACAGAAATAAAGCACCAGTTGGATTAAAATAGAAATCACAAGAGGTGGTGACGATTTAGGAACATGTTTGGATTACTCATTATGACTCAACTCCCCAAAGTCTGTTAATCAGAAACAGGGAATTATATTTCCTGGATCATGCTTCCCCCAATGGCCACCACTTTTCCGGGTACATGTGGACATTCGATCTCATATGAAGGTTAAATAATTCTTATTTTATGTATATGCAAGTGGCAAATATGTGGTTTTAGAGACTTTTGAAAATATCTGGAAGTCTCGTCAGATTCTTCTTGATTTGTTTCCATTAGCAGCACACATGTCGTATGTGCTCCTAGACCACACTGGAAAAAAAACAAACTGTAGATTTTATAGTTACTTTAGATATCGATCAGATTTCACACTTCTTTCTGCGCATCTCGCACCTTAATAGGGTGGTTGCCGTTTAAAACTGATTGCTAGTCCATGAGCTTATGGCTACCACATGAATAATTTATAGGTGTAAATGTTAAATATTCATACACTGTGCAAATAATCGCTCCAAGAGAACGCATCACAAAAGATTTATCTTTTATAATTGTCGTTAAAGAAACGATGAGCCAGGTCCTAGTCCAAGCCTGGTAATCTGCGAGAGAAATTGACACTTCCAGTAACCGGCTACTGCTTACACGGACTGGTAGTATTCTATTTGAAGTGCAAGGCATTTTAAGACTAGCGCTAATCACACAAGCAGTGGCAAATGCTTGTGTTATACACAATGGTTGCCTAAGGACACCAGAGAGTGTTACATGAGAAGCTGGGGAAGATCTCAGAGGAGATCATGTGCAATCTGAGGTTCTGGAAGTAGGACACAGGAATTTTTTTTAATCCTTTGTGTTACTTCGGAAATAGCAGCAGATCAGAGCAAGCATTCTGCGAGAGCCCAGGTGGGGAATCTATAGATGCAGGTTGTAAGTGAAGATATGTTGCATGTTAGTATTCCAACCAAATCTACCCCATTTACACTGACAGTAGGCCAGAGACATGAAGACCCTTGGTTATCCATATGTATTTAGAGCAGGGCTGAACACCTATGATGAAGTATGGGGATTTTTTTTTTTTTTTTTTTTTTAAGCAAGCTCCAATTAAGGCCGGGATCAGATGAGCACACTAGGTGCGCATGTACTGACGTGCCTCCCAGCGTCCATCGCAGCATTGTGACGCTTCGACAGGGCCAGCCACACAAATTCACGTGCTACAGCAGGCATGTTGCGGATGTTTTGAAAGCCTCCTTGTTGAAGCGCTACAACGTGCGTTCAACGGGGCTGCAAAGCGCAATTCTCCATAGGAGAATCGAGCCTTACTGAGCGCACGAACTGCAGTCAGCGAGGTGGCCAGACAGGCAGCAGAGTGGAAGAAACGTCTCACAGACATTACTTCCGCTCTTAAACGCTCGTCTGACCCTGGCCTAACGGTGCAAGTTAATCATGCAGCCTCCCACATCCAGTGTCTGTCGGCACCTGATGTATTTGGAGGGGAGGTGGATTTGACAACTTCTCGGATAGTTCTTAAGGTACGGGTAGGCAACCTTGCCCAACCAGACATTTTGGAACTGCATCTCCCTTGATGCGCTGCCACTCTTTAGACTCATGGCAAATGGCCAAGATTGCTTCCCCTGGTCTTTAGGTAAGGAGATATCTTATGGCAAATACAGTATAACATTCGCTACAGGAAATAATTAATGAACGCCATGGCTGCTGCACAGTAAAAGGGACACTATCACTTACATAACTGTACCTAGATTACCGTGCATGACAAAAAAAAACATGCTGCTGGGATTTTTCCTCTTTGAAGTAATTGCATGTAAAAAGGAAAAACAAAATTAGGTATTTTACATCTGAGTCCCACTTTCTGAATTTTTCCCATGATGCAATATTTAAAACGCCTTGTGGCTCTTGTTTATTTAATCTACAATACCAGTTAATGAGATGGTAGCTGATTGGAAATCTTTTAAACTGTCAGGTCTCAATCTACCCCCCCCCCCGTGACGTCCTTTGAATAAGCCCACACAATACAATGATGGGAGTCGGCTACCTGACCCATAGACTCCATTATATGGCCAAAAACCAGTGAAAATCAAGTGAGGTAAAAGATACTGTGGGGGAGGGCAGTTTAAAATATGACACATTGGATGCATCTAGTGACAGTGAAAGGTCTTAAACCAAGCACATGTATGTTTAGTTTTCTCTTGTAAGATATCAGCAACATAAAATACACAATAAAGACATTTAATTTTTTTGGTGGTAGTGCCCTTTTAAGCGAGCTAACATTTTTTGGCAGCTTACCGTAAAGGACCCACTTTCAGACTCCTGAATCTTGTAGATTGATGGCCAAGCAGCTTGAGGATTCTTGAAGCCAGAACCTCCCGCCTTCCGATTAGGAATATTCATTGGTCTACAGTTGAGGCCGGGTGCACACTAGGCGTTTTTTCTGCGCACTAGCGCGTGTTATGACGTGCGCTGTAGCATATAATTATGCGGATAGAGAACAACACACACAGTACGCGCGCAACGCATAACGCGCGCTGCAGACGTCCGTCATGGAAACACCAAGGCTGTTGCGCTAGGATTGACACAACATTGTCCGCGTGCTGAACGTCAAAAGCCCAGCTTTTTTTTTTTCTTCATTCAACTCAAATTCAGTTTTTACAACATGCGTCAAAATTAACGCATCGTCTGGCGTCTACCATCTCTTCCGTCATAAAGTGCGTCCTTTTTAATGCCGCTAGTACACAGAAGAAAACGCCTAGTGTGCACCCGGACTAAGGTGCAAGCCCCTCATTGCGGAGGTTTTTCACAAGATACCCTGGTAATACTAGTACGAAAAAGTCTTCATGCTTTCTGCCCTACTCCTATACACTCATGGCCCCTATTACATTCTTCATGCAAAACGCACACGCAAAGCATGAATTTTTGCATGAAGTGTTAAACGTTAACGTGAGTAAATCACCGCTGGTATTACAATCCTCACGCATTTTTTTCATCCGTCAAGCAATAACGCGCGTAAAATGGACACGCAAAAACACGCGTGCAGCAACGTTGCGCGCAGAAATCAGTGTGTGGACTGTTTTTTTCACGCGATTCAGCCAATCAGAATTAAGAACCACAATTGTCTCACATTAAGTTTTTGCGCCTGCCAAAGTCAATCTGCACATATATGCTACATCAATAAAAAAAAACAAACACACAACTTCTCAAATTTATTGGTTTGGTATGTGTAGAATACTTTGCCGCGTATTTTTTTTTCAGGCTGGTGTATTTAGTTTCGGCCAGGTTAATAGTATTTGCCTTTAACACTAGCTTTTAGGCGTTGCTAAAATTATGCGCGCAAAGGCTGTGTGTTAGAAACTACTGCGCATAGATTGTAATACCATCTACGTACTAGCGCTCAAACGCATTTGCACTCACAATGTTAAGTATAGGACGCGCAAAGTAAAGTAAGATCACGCAGCGTTCGCACAGGTTCACCCGCGGTAGACGTATACACACACGTTTGTTGCGCTGACATTGTAATACGACGTTCAGCGCAAAGGGTTTTGCTCCTCACGTTAATGCGTTTTTGCGCGGGTGCAAACGTATGCGCGAAGATTGTAATAGGGCCCTCATTGTTTATTTCACAGTGTTGCCTCTAGGATGTAACACAAGATTCAATAAAATATCAAAACTGGCTGAACCAATAAACCGTAATGAGGTTTTCATGTGATAAAATCATATTCAGACAGAATACAGCAATGTTATGATTAAAAAAAAAAAAAAATCCATCCCAAACTCCATTTCTAGATTTTGATTCTGTACAGACAGGAAATTGGTTTGAAACCACTCTTCGGTTATACAGAAATGTCATCTGTTCCACTAGGCGGTTAACACCGCTGAGTTTTCACTATTCATAGCTACCATTTCTGGCAGATAAAACCGCTTGGTACATTTTCATTCATGGAAACCATTGGGGAAGAGAATTCATTTTATTGCAACGGGAATACGACTACAATTCTTAAGTGTCTATTAACAAAGCACTGAAAATGAACGTAATTTCGGTGCTTTGCGTTTTGGCCCATTTCACTGAAAAGGCAATGAATTGACTATCTAGCGAATGGTCACCTTATTTTTCCGAAATTAGTGTCACCGAAGCAGTTATCGGACGATGGCAGTAAGTGCTGAATTGCCCCGAACTGGCATCAGTGAATTCCACCGAACTGAAGAAAAAAAAAAAAAGTCTCCTATTCTAATAGTTTCAATCAATAAAAATGTAAAAAAGTGTCTAAATAATAGCCTTTTAAAAAATAAGAAAAAAAAGTCTTAAATTTAATCTAAAAAAATACTTAACCATTTTTATTGTTTAAAAGACCTTTTTTTCGCAAACTTATGTTTGAAATCCATTGGATTCACCTGTCAAATTGAAACGCCAAAAGTAAGGGCATTTTGCTGCAATTTAGCATTCTGTTAATAGAAGACAATACTTTTGGGACAATTTTGGTGCCTGCCAAACTGCACCATGTTTGGTGCAATTCGGAGGTTAGTGAATAAATCATTTATTATTATCCTTTAGTGTCAATGTATTAAATAAATAAGGGATTATAGTGCTTGCTCCTCATGTGTATACTAGTTAGATTTTTCCCATAACACCTTTGAGTGGCACAGTGTATATAGGATCTATAACTGGTGAAGGCCCAATAGAGGACCCTCCTCTCGTACTGGTTCCATTAGCTGTTAGTAAACTACAGTTGGAACTCTAACTTCCACCATTACAAGTCCCTGACGCAAATCTTCCACTCTTGAGGATGTCCAATACTAATATTGAGTCATGGTAAGCATTGATTTCCCCCCCCCCCCCATAAGCCCTCCCTCATTAATACATCATGTTTTTAAAGGGGAGTGCATACAATTGCTGTAGATTAGGGGTGCAACTTCAGTCCCAAGCCACCTAGGGACAGTGATATCACAACACGATGAAGATCATAGCCAGGAACAGTGAAGAAGAAGAGAAAAAAAAAAAAACTGATCACAGCCTCAAAATAAAAAGGAGCCTCTGCGGACAGAGTATCCACAGCAACTCCTGCAACCATAAGTCATCTACCGGTCTTTGTTAAAAAAGCACAAACCACCTATCAGGTGCTGTGGTAGACACTGACACACACGCTGCCTGTGTCAAGGTTTGCATGTATGCCCTATTCAATCTGAATCTGTCAGTATATGTCATTTCTGTATCTAGAAGTCGCATACAACAGAGTGTTAAATCCCAGTCTGTGTTTGGGAAAAATGCCACTGGGTGTACCAAATAGAATACATAAGTGCATAATAAAACACGGTTATATGGCTCCACACGCTTCTGTCTTTCATGCAAGCTCCTGTACGCATGCCCAGTATTTTGACCTCATTGCTCGAATCTTTGTGTCAAAGCTGGGAACAAAGACTGTTTATTTAATAAAGGAAAAGTAGTATGGGTCGTGACACAGAATCCTGTCCGACCCACTTGCTGCATTGGAAGAAAGCATTAGGTAAGGTTACCAATTGTACAACATTTCCATGGAAATTAACATTGTAGATGTAAATGTTACTTTATTTTTTTTAAAGAATAGCACAAACTTTACAGTGTTTACATTGTATATCCAATGTCTACACACCCTTATGAAATAGAAAGTTTTTGCAACGTAAAGACAGGAATAACAGCAATGTAAATGTCAGACTTTGTAATGTGATCATGCGACAAGAAAACCCTGAGAAAAAAAAGTTAATAATTAACATTTTAACCCCTTTACAACTAAGGGAGCAATGCAAAGGAAGTTAATGGTGTTGCTGAGTGTCTTGGCGTCCAAAGTACACCATCAGCAAATCACCATGTTCCAGCAGATGTGATTCCTGAAAGCCAATCACAAAGATCACTGTGCTGTATCGAAGAATGAAACATTTCTCTCTTTTTCAGTATGTTGTGAAGTGGAAAAAGATGTTCAGCTGGCAACATTGTTCAAGGGACACTCTAAGCACCCTGACCACTTAAGCTTATTGAAGCGATCAGGCTTTGTGAAGCCTCCCCATCCAGCCCTGTTTGTCTAGTTCATTCCGGTGAAGCAGAGGAGTTTTTTCTGTCTCCACAGCTGTCACTCAGACAGTATTTTGAAGAGCCAGCCTGCCGGGGACCAATGATGTCAGCATGCAGAGTACGTTGACATCATCCTGTCTCTTAAAGGCTTTTGCAAGGAGCGTTCTTTGAGAAAGCATCCGTGGGCTGCTACTTTGCAAATGCTCATGAAAGATACATAAAAGTGTGACGGAGCTTATGCAATTTGCATAAGAAGCTCTAGGATACTGTCAGCAGCATCTGCACCATTATCCTGCAACTAAAAAAACGGTATAACAACAATAAAAAGAAGAGGTACATTGTACCTAGTGAAGAAAAACCTTGATCCATAAACTAGAAGGAAATGTGGCTGCTCCAATCGCCTTAGTAGCCAACCCGTTACCCGCTGACAGGAACTTCACAATTAAGGCAATCTGGCACACACAAAAAATAAAACCAATAAGCAGGAGGAGCTTTATTTAGGCAACGTTTGATAAATGTTGCAGCTCAAACTGAAACATTGCCTAGATTGAAGATGAATATCCTCCCATTATTTATTTGGTGTGCCTGATTTTAAGTACAGCAAAAATAAGAACAGAGTGTCTAAACCCCTTTAACTCCCCGCTAAAGGAATATCAACCCCTTCCCAGCCTAGGGAATCGCTGCTGCAGTGATCAGTGTATTATTGTGTTTTTTTCTTTTTAATTGTTCTCTTTTTTTTTTTTATATATTATTTTATCTTCTATATTCCATCTCTTGGTCTTCTGATTTAGCCAAACGATTTGGGTGTTAGTGAGTGGGAAATTGGGTAGCTACGCATTATAAATAGTCGCATGCTACAGTAGTTCATTGTCGAAGAGGCTTATAAACCTGTGACGCCGAAGCGACAGATTGTGCCTCAGAATGAGGATGCTATATGTAGCATTTATGAAGGTGACCTTACAGACCCCTCAGCAAAACAATATGTGCCCCTTAGCGCTGCCCATGAAGCAATGACTGGGTACCCCTAATAATATTACACCAGAAATTCCTCCTTTCATGGCAACTCTGGGTATACAGGCTGAAGTGTCTAGTTACAGCAGGGGTCAGCACCTTGGCCCTCCAGATGTTTTGGAACCACATTTCCCGTCTAATGAGCACCAGAGCTTCATGGGAGATATACTGTAGTTCCAAAACATCTGGGAGGGTCACAGTAGCTGACCCCCCCCCCCTAAATTACAATATAATCCACTGGAGATTGCGCAGCTGTTCACAGTGGATGATATTTTAGGGGAGATTGTTACCAGATAAACATTTATATGAAGAGCAATATCTTGCCAAGAATCCAAATTCTGCTACAGTTAGCAGAAAGGCATACAAGGTTATTCAGAGAGGTGAAAACCAGGATAATGACTGGAGAAGTGAAAAATCCAGGTCAAAATAGCCAAAGCAGAAAAATTCTCCCATTTATCTCACTCTCCAAATCGGCTATTTTGACCTAGTATTTTCACTTCTCCAGTCGTTCTCCTGGTTTTCACCTCTCTCTGAATAACCCTGTTGGTGTTCCACAGCATGCTGGAGGTGAACAGTATTCTGGACACTCCCAATGCTGATGGGGACTGCAAATAAGCTAAAAAGGTACAAATCATACTTGACCAAAAGTCATCGTTTCAGTATCCATATTTCTTCCTAAATGATCGAAAGGACCAGGAAAGAGAAGATACTGCATTTTATGCACTTTAGTGACAGTTAGATATACAGGATTTATAAAGCGCTAAGTTCCATAGCACTGTACAATGGGAGACACTAATTGGGTTATTCATTAATCAGTGGGGTTTTTTTTAGCGTTGTAGCAACCACAAGAAACTTCAGCAATTTTGAGACATCCAATCAAACAATGGCAGGCAAAGTTTATTGATGAGGGTACCACCATCAATATTTTTGAGAACACATCCTCATGAGTGGCACAAAGGAGTTGCAACAACATGAAGGGTTCATTGCCAGTCACTCATTTCCTGAAACAGATGCCTGGAAATTATGGCCATGTGAGTGTGTGGGGGGTAATTCTATGTATTTGCCAATAAAATATATAAATAGATGTGTAGAATTAAGATAAAGTGAACCTGTCTGTGACCGTTCTCCTGGAAGAGTCAGTTTGCATCACCTATAGATCCGCAAAAATCAACTTCGTAGAATAATTGTCTTAGGACTCATATCAGGGTCAGCATTCCAGCCCCTTCATGGGTCTTGGAACTACATCTCCCAAGATGCTCAGCCACTCATTAGGATGGCACAGCCTCATGGGGAATGTAGTTCGATAATCTCTGTGGCAGCCATGATTGCTAACCCCTGACCTAAAGAGTTCATCACCAAGAGTGTATAGGAGTCATGTCTTCATTAACATCCTTTTACATTTTAAGACAGAAAACTAACACTTTAATAAGTCTACACCTTATATTAGTGCAATAAATTACATACTTTTTTTCTTTTGGTGTAAATTGGCAAAGTATGGCCCAAAATGGAAACAGACGATTATTATGAAACCAATACACACCATTTTGTTTTTGCATATTTACTACAAATACTCAAAAATCTCTGAATTAAAAAAAAAAAAAAAAACAACCCTCAAAATGTTGGAAAGAAAAGTCCCAAAACTATATAGCAAACATGAGCAATAAAACCAAACATTGAAACAAATCCCTGTAGTTTTAAAAAGTATTGTTTTTTTAAGTTTTAAAATATATAACAAAACAATAGCCTCATAATATATTCAGCCATCAACACATACTGGAGAAAAAGACATTACAGAAAAAAGAAAAAGGAAGAAAATCAGCAACTCCTGCTTCCTTAAAAATTAAAGTCCTCAATATATGGAGATAAAACATGAACAGCCGCCAGGACTTCAGAGAAGAAAAAAAAAAAATAATACAGGAGGACAAATCAAATTTTATAAACTCAAAATAGTGAAATAAAACAAAAGCATAATTTATATCCTCCGAAAGACCACCTAAATAAAAAAAACATAAGACATAGAATTGTTTTTTGCCAAAAGAAAATAATTGTAAAGCTAGATATTTTTTTTTTCTTTCATTTAAGAATGTGCTCCAGTGCGACAGACTAAATCTAAGGTCACTTTGAATTTCAGTAGTCTCGTTCTTTCTAGGTGGCGATGCTTTCTCTGTAGGATTGCCAGATGTTCGTTATTGCCATACGTGAGCATCGAAAATCCAATTGTACCAGAAAATTGGCCTGCAGATAATTTTAACAAGCAGGTCCCTTAGTCACAACCTATTATCCAAATGAGAAAAAGTAATTTATAGCCTAGGTTTTACTATTATCATGTACCTCGGTAATACGTAACAGAGGGTAATTAAGCTTCATTTAACAGGGATCTGGTGAGCCGTAATAGAATCGCTCAGATACTGATTTGTGATATACCAAGAGGTCAGTCCAACTTACATAGTTTAGTGCCGTATCGCTAAGGAAAAGCAGCTACACCATATACGTATAGGTCGAGGAATATTAGGTTAGCATACAGCTGCCACCCGAAGAAAAAGGTCAGAATTAGACCAGCTATTCTCGATTTTCATGCTCGGAATTCATAGACATCCAGTGTTTAACCTATTACATTTTTAAAAAGTGCCCTCTGCCACCCACTATGCCCAGAGTTTTGTTTTAATAGAATTTTTATTTTTCTCCAAGATTTACTTGACTAATTACTACTTTTTACCACTGTCCATGCCCGCAAACCAATCATTTCTGTTTTTTGTCTTTGTGAGTCTCTTTGTTTTGTTCGGATTTGAATAGTCTCCTTGGAACCACCATAATGCTTCCATCGCTATTACAGTGTAGGGCATATTGGCTTGGGTTGACAGTCTGGCCCTGCTCGTCCCTCAGCCTGCTGAACACATCCCGATAAAGCTCGTTCACTTTTTGCTTCATGTGACCCACGGACTTTATGCACTGAGTCCTTTCCTTGAGCAGCCTTTCCTTGTGAGCCTTCAGATGGGACACGTCGTCTTCCAGGGTTAGGATCACGTCTAGTTTGCGCTTACGGCAGTTCTGAGCAGCGACCTTGTTTTTGCCCCTCCGTCTGATGTCTCGGATAACAGATACCTGATTATCGGTCAAAAAGTGCTTAGTTAACATGTTGTTGAACGTTTCCACCGGCATGCTGACGATTTCATCCACCGAGAACGGAATCTGTAGGGACTTGGCACGGCGCTGATCACGGCTAAGGGTTTTATCCATTCCGCTGGGACACGGGTCTCTTAACCTGCTTGGTTTTGCAGGCCAACTGTAATGGTGTTCAGGCACGGGGTCCTCGGCGTTTGGCATTTGATTGTACGTGTGATTATGCTGTACATTTTGTATAGTGACATCATAACTGTTCGAGTCTTCTTGGAAATCCGAATGGCAAAATTTATTCACTTCTGGCCAGTTGCCTCCAACTGCTCCTTCTAGCCCGTCGAAAGACAATGACTCGGAATCACTGCTGTAAGCATTGGCTCCCTCGTCATCCCCAAAAGAAACAGATGAAGAATCAGAACTGCTCGCGTATGTTGGGCTATGGCTTGAATTCAGAGAAAGTCCTGAGTCTGAATCTGGTTCTTCGAAAAGCTGTGAAACGTCGAGCGGGTCAAAGCCTTCTTCTAGCGCCAAAGACATCAGATTGATCTCATCAAATACATTCTCGTCAAGACCAGAAAGAAGATCTTGATGTGTTAAGTTTCTAGTGGTGTTATCCATAGGAGAAAATAAGGCAGTGAGATTAGATGCACTCAGAGAGCCTTCTGGGTCAGAACTAGAATTTAATTGCGAGAAACCTGCTTGCATTCGGGTCAGATCCCCAGGAGTCCTGGAAGTCTGGTTTGACAGAAACATTGCTTCCCGCAGACTTACATCTTGGCTAATCGCCTCTGTAAAATCAACATTGTATGGTCTTGGAGGATTAACACTGTTGATGTTGTTAACAGGTTGAATGTCTTCCAGCGTTATCTAAATAAAAAATAAAAAAAAAATAGATATATTAAACGCAAGTTGTCTCAAAAAGCAACAACCTTATCTGGCATCATTAGCAATTCACTGGCCAACTGACTTACTCCCTCGTGCAGATGAAGAAATGATTGATCAGGAGAAAATAGGCTGGAAATTGAACTATGAGACATCACATGAAGTAGGTTAGGTGTCCCAGGTAAAAAAAATAAATTGCAGCCAATCCAGTATAAAGCATCTAAAGACTCCACTGGTGCATCCAAAGGATTCAGTATGTTCATATCCATTCTACCTGGAGTACAAACTCAAGACTATCTTGGCTATGCAATCCCTCTCACTGCAACATTAAAGCAACTTCACGGCTTGGCCACAAAAAAGCCACACTCCCTAATATTAGGTTGGACCGCCTTTTGCTTTGATTAAGGCACGCATTCTCCGCGGCATCTTTTCAACAAGCTTACACAACGTCACAACATTTATTCCCAAAAAGAGAGGGGGAAAAACCACAACACATTTTATCACACGTGCTCAAAATCCTTTGCTTTGCCTTCAAAAAAGATTTTTTAGTTACTTTTAATGGCAAGGAGAAGTGTAAGCCCACCAGATAAACACGGGCACTCTAAATATTAATTTCAAAGGCGTTCTCCTTGCTATGACACTTGTTTCCATGTTTTTCCCACATATATTTGTTTCACCTTTATATGTTTTACATATAGATTTCAGCGTGTTCGTGTAGGACTCACAAGGAGATTTGCGTGGTCACTGGCTGGTGGGCTTACGCTTTTAATCGCCATTAAAAATAACCAAAAATCGAATTTGTAGGCCAAGCAAAGGATTTTGAGCACGTATGACAAACTGTGTTTCTCTCTTGGGTAAGAATTGGGGCTGTCTGCTGGTGTGGGGTTGTCCCTCCCTAGAGTAATGGGAGTTGAGCACGCAACCTCTTTTATTTGCAACATTTATTTCCATCCATGGTTGCATTAATCTCTCACCAACATCTTGTATTGATGATGGGAGAGTCGCAGTGCTGTGTAAAGTCTTCTCCAGCACATTATCCCAAATATTCACGATTGGGTTAAGGTCTGGACTGTGTGGTGGCCAATCCATGTATGAAAATCAGGTCTCATGCTCCCTGAACCACTCTTGCACAATTTGAGCCCAATGAATCCTGGCATCGCCATCTTGGAATATGCCCACCTCATATTTGCCATTGATGGAAAAATCCACACATTCAGTATAGTCAGGGAGTCAGCAGACATCATTTTTTTGGGCACATAACATTGTTGACCTGAGCACCTGAAGCAGCCCCATGTCATAACAGGGTTGTACTATATATTTTTTTTGGCCAGGCAGTGTATAACTTTTTATTAATACAAAACGTTAATGTGATCCTTAATCGTTCATCCACTGATCATGCGGAAGAAACTTTGATTCTGTTGGTTACGGAATCCATATATTTTGTGGATTGGTGCATTAAGGGTGAAAATACTTGAATAGAAAATGATCGAAATTATTTGTGTACGAGAGGGTAGAAGAGTCAATTAGATTAAAAGTAGGGATGCACCGATACCAATTTTTTAAGACCGAGTATGAGTACCGATACTTTTTAAAAGCACTCACCGATGCTGAGTACCGATACTTTGTCATGTGACTGCTTTCCAATAGGAACAGACCTCATATAAAATGCCCCAAGCTCAGTGCCCCCAGTTTATATTGCCCCTAGTGCCCCCAGTTTATATTGCCCACAGCTCAGTGCCCCAAGTTTATAGTGCCCCTGCTTATATTGCCCCTAGTTTATAGTGCCCCTGCTTATATTGCCTCCGGTTTAGTGCCCCAGCTTATATTGCCCCCAGTTTAGTGCCCCAGCTTATATTGCCCCCAGTTTAGTGCCCCAGCTTATATTGCCTCCGGTTTAGTGCCCCAGCTTATATTGCCCCCAGTTTAGTGCCCCAGCTTATATTGCCCCCAGTTTAGTGCCCCAGCTTATATTGCCCCCAGTTTAGTGCCCCAGCTTATATTGCCCCCAGTTTAGTGCCCCAGCTTATATTGTCCCAAGTTTATAGTGCCCCCCCAGTTTATATTGCCCTCAGTTTAGTGCCCCTGCTTATATTGCCCCCAGTTTATAGTGCCCCCCTGCTCATAGTGCCCCCGCACTCACCCAGCCAGGCTCCTGCGGTGTCTTCCCGGCTCCTCCGTCTTCCCTCTTAGAGCAGCCGCAGGCAGAGGTTGTAGCCCGGCCGCTCGTGGGGAACCACGTGCACAGCCGCAGTCACGTGATCTCCACGGCTGTGCAAGTGGCTCTCAACGAGCGGCCGGGCTACAACCTCTGCCTGCAGCCGCTCGAAGAGAGGAGACGGAGGAGCCTGGCAGCGCACCAACTAAACCGGCCGGCAAGCCAGCCCAGCGCTGGCTTCCGGTATCTGTTTAGGTATCGGGGGCCCCTGCACGATTACCAAGTACTCGGGCAGGTCCCGGTATCGGCACCGATATCGGTATTGACGCATCCCTAATTAAAAGGATTTAACCCCCCCCCCCCCAGGATCTGACATATTTATCTTATTCCTGGGAAAATGATCACATCTCGAAAGTTGTGTAGACGGTCCAAAATAACAGAAAATACACGTAGAAGGAAACTTACATTTAAATCGGGGAGAGAAAGCAAGTCCTGCCATAACTCCCCCATAGAGCTTCCAGAAGGCAGCCTGAAATTTGCATTTGTAGAATGAAGACTATTTTCATTTGTTCCCTGAAATGACAAAAGATTAAAAGATAATGTAAGAACGAGCTGGCCTCATCTGGATCCAAGATTGGGAACATAAAACGTTACAGTTGGCAAACCAACCAATGAGCCTCTAGGCTAGGGTCAGACGAACGCATTTTTCACGTCTATCGTCAAAAAGTGCGTTGATGCATCCGAACGCATTTTTTCACAGAAGATGCAATAGTGGTCATACGATGCGCAATAATCGGCCGTATTTTTTGACGGAGCTATGAAAAACAAATGGACGTGATGTAGGCCGGACATGCGCAGCGTCTGACGTCTCCTAATCACACACACGCGCCGCTATGCCGACGCAGCGCACTCTGTGCGTCAGTACTAGCAGTTCCACGCCCTTGAAAGAATGCGTTTGCTGCTTGCGTTGTGCGGCCTAACTTTCGTGCGGCCGTACTTCGTATATTGGCTGTCATTTGCTACTACTACAGGTGTAATAAAGTGCGGCTCAACGCACTGCGTTCGTCTGACCTCAGCCTTACTGAAAAAACTACCATGTGGCAGTCTCTAACAGAGGACATTCCAGCACAGCCATCATCTGCGAGATTCTAGCACAACCCAGTAAAATAAATTAAACCCTGGCTTAAGAAGGGTTAATTAAACCCTTTTCGTATTTTGTCGTTTTTTATTTTATGAATCCTTTCTATTTTTTTTTGTGCTTTCACAGGTTGCCCTGGTACAGACAGACCATACCACGCCACTAATGTTTCCTCAGTGCCGCGTTCATGTGGTAGCCCGTGTCTACAGAACTACTTAAAGGCTGCCACAACAGGTTGATTATTGACTGCAATCCCTCTAGCCTTCAGGACCATTTAATATATGGGCCAAGATGGGTGGTCTAATAATTAACCCCTTATTCCTACTCCCCTTGATTTAACTTGGAGTGTCCCTTTAATGCATGTGATTGACATCTTGAATATGCACTTGAAAATTAGTTTATCTTTTTTGAAGACACATTGTTCTAGAAACAAGGCGAGGTGGTCGTTCTAGAAAATCACCAGCAGTTGTATTTTGGATATTTCCAGAAAATTACGTTTCTGGTGTAAGTGTAGAATTACTAACCTCAGGTGCATTTTCCGTCTGTGTTAGCAGCTGAATAAACTCTTCAAAGAAGAGTGACGGCTCGGTGGGGTTCCTGCAGATCTGTGAAATGAAAGGTAAGGAGTTTTATACTGGTAAACTACATCATTACTGGAAGCGCAGACAAGGATTAGATGGTGGACTGGCTGACACTGAAAAGGAAATTTATCTCTGTAACCCTTTCTGGTCCAAAGACTTGAGAATCTCCTTCCTCCAGGGCCAATATATATATTACAAGGTAAACAGAAAGTGGTGCCTGACCATATGATCACCATCAATCGGTTCTCAGACCTGTTGTAGACAGACAACTTTCCCCATAAATAATTGAGCAGATGCTGCGGATTTGGTTTCATATTTGTCTTAGTTTAGGTGAAAATACTCACCTTTTCTTGCTCGGGTGCACCTTCTTTTCCCTGGAATAATTTTTTTTGCGCAACTTCCGTACGTAAACTACAAACTCGCGTTACATCTGCACTCAAGTTACCCAAACACCATTTCAGAATGATGGATTGCTGCCCCAGTCCTCGGCTGCTTGAGGGAGGGAGTCACTCCCCACACAGTCTGACAACGTCAAACACTTCCCGCTGCCTCCATATACTGACTATGTCCCCCCCCCCACCCAATGGGTGAGCGCCAAACAGGCCATTGGCTGCTATGAAATGAGGTGGTCCTGCGGCAGCCAATGACGCGCTGGGATGGCAAAGGGTTAATAAGCCAAAGTGATCAAGGTACGTATAGTATAAGTTTATAGGGTAATCCAGATGTGGACCCCTTGCTCGATGTACTTAGAGGGGTGTCAGCTATATCCTCCTGACAAGGTCTAACAAGGCCGAAACGATGGTCGGGGTTGCTGCACCTCTCGTGCAGGGATGACGTCCTTGGCAATCAGTACTGTCCGCCCTTTCTGGGTGTTTGCAGTCTGATTTGCATATGGAGCAGTTGTCCCTGTAATGGCACAATCGAGCTAATGCTTTGTGAGACCCGAGCGGGCCCCACCGTAGAGCAGGTCACTAGTGCCATTGCCCATTCTCAGGACCCTCACAAACTGCTCTGCTTCTCACTTAAAGGTACACTCTATGCACCTTGAAGACCCATCAATAGGTCTTCGGGTTAGATAATAGATCAAGGTGGGCATAGACAGAGACCAAAAAGACATTCCTACCCTAGAAATTGCCAACAGGTGGAGGGATGATGGAAGGAAGGATTTGGCGCCCTTGGCAATTAACCATTGGCCTCAGAGAAGGAAGATGATCACCTACAGTAAAATGTACAGTACTCCTCAATGTGTACAACAGGGCTCTCCAAACTCCGACCCCAGTTGTCATTGGCCTAAATTTCCCAGAAATCTTTGAACGCGATAGATGATCAGAGAATCATAGGAGTTGTATAGTTCAACAACATATAGGAGGCCCAGAGCTTAGTGTGACTTTTGATCAGGTAACGTGCGCAAACAAAATACAGATTGTAATCAAACTGACAGGAATATATTGATTTTTGGTCTTTATTTCGTAATTATGAAAACGTTAAGAACTAGTAAAGCGTTGAAAATCCAGGTAAACAACCTAAATAATCGCACATTCAATAAAAGAGGTCACTTCTGACATGATGTCTCACTTTGATTTCTTTTTACTCCACCCAAGAGAAACAACCCTGTTATTTAGCGTTCTATTTCTTACCTCTGTTCCTACATGGTCATTGCCATTTGTTAGACCCGCATCACCAATAACCCCAAGCACACTCTCTTCCTCCCCGTTTTGAGGAGGTAGGTCTTCTTCCAGCCTGGTTTTCTCTTGTTCGTTTTGTAGGAAACTGTAACCACTACTTTGACTGGACCCCAGCTTCTCCTCTTGTACCTAAAGGGAAAACAAAACAAATATTTTACACCCAAAAATCATAAGACAGTTAAAGGAACACGACAAACTAACAAACTAGATTAGTTGTTTTTTTTGTATTGCACATTATAAACCACATGCCATTTTTATTTTAGGTTTCCTTTTTACATGCAATTAGGTCAAACAAAATTAGGTTTTTATCTCCTGCTTCCTTTTTGTGGATTTTTCCCATGATGCAACATTTGCCTAAATTTTAGGGAAAAATCGCACTTTACAGTTGTGGTATAAAATAAAACAATAGTGAAGAGGCAACGAGTGGTGAAGGGAATGTTCAGACAAGGCTGCCGGAGGTCTATTGTGTTGTCTAGGCTACTCAAGAATTGGCAACTGAATGAGATATGATCGTGGGCCAACAACACTGAGCAGTACCCCTGGTGATGTCATCTGCATACATCCCACACAATGCAAGTCTAGGAGTCTGTTTTCTGCACTTCTGACCCATAATAACCTCATTCTATGCCCAATGCCACACATTATTTTTATTATTCTCATCATTTAGGCTAATGTCAGACAAACGCAGTCAGAGCGCACTCTGCGTGCGTGATTAACAGACGGACGTTCTGACGGAAGATACTGTAGACGCCACACAGTTTATTACGGACTTAGAAAAAAAAGGAAGTGAAATTTATATGAAAAAGGATATGAACAGCCATTGTGTGCGTCAAGGTGGTGGACGTCGCAAATGCGCTGCATCCGACGTCTCATCACACACATAGAACACTACGCGGACATGGTGGACGTGGCGCACTCTGCGCGTCTGTTAGCGGTTTTACGTTCTTGCCCAACTTGCGTCCGTTTTCCACGTGCGTTGTGCGTGCACAGTTCGGTACAGACGCACTTAGTGTGTGAGTCCCTATTGCTCATGATTCTATGCTGCGACGGACGTTAAACTGTGCGACAACACGGACGTGATCACTGCGTTCGTCGGACACGGGCCTTATATAAATCGCCAACAGTTTCTGCAGCTCTTTACAATAACCAAAGGGAGCGAGATACAGATTAACGGACATAGGATGGAAAGGAGGTGTAGAGGGCCCTGCTCATAGGACTAAGTGCTGTAAAGATACCATGGGGGGGGGCCCAGCTTATAAAAGGTCACACAATGGATGCACCCAGTGACGCATATAGAGTAAAATATTTTCTTAACTAAACATGCATAAAAACCCCAAAACATTTAAGATATCAGCAACATAAAACAAACATAAAACAAACAATAGAAGAACATTTAATTTTTTTGGCGGTAGTGGCCCTTTTTAGAGTTGACACTGTGTGTGTGGGGGGGGCTGTTCTTTTCTTTTCCTCCATTAGGTTTTCTAGAACAAACGTTTTATATCTACATTAGGAGAGCCATAGTACCAGAGGCCTATTTCTTTAATATATATATATTAGTGTTTTTTATATTTTTAGGTATTTTTCCATCAGGTGTATTGGAATTTATATTTTTGGGTCTGGTTGGAAAACACCCATTTTAATCCTGGGCTTTTTGAAAGGACCGGGTGTATTGCGGAAAGACATCTGGCAGCTTTCTAAATGCCTAAATGAATATTTAAACGTAAAAAGGTAGGAGACATGATGTGTAAATGGGTGAGCGGTCGCTCTGCGAAACCGTCACATGTCTCCATCACATTACCTGCTGTCTGTACCGCTTGGTTTGGAAAAAGACGTTAAAACGTAACGTTACCATGAAGAGTTTTATTATCTCATTTAAACTTTAAGCTCAGGGTAAGTTACTTTAACACGTTTTACTGCCACATCAATAGCAAGTTTAAAAATATATTTTTTTAAAATTAGGGGTTATTCCCAAAATGCCGATGTTGCAGCGTCAAACGCCTGCATTTCACAACAGTAAAAATCAAAAGAGCGACAGGAGGAGCTGGACTGTGAAACGTATCCCGTCACTCTCTGGATTTTACTTTTGTGAAATGCCAGTGCAGCAACAATGGCGCTTTGTGATTAACCCCTTATATGCATCACAGCCTGCCACACAAAGACCACTGTGTGGATAGAAACCTCACAGGAACAAAGGGGCCTTTAAATCCTTAGAGATTGTTTGACGCATCTTATTAGGTTTCATAAAACAGCAGCGTAGAAATGTATTCTTTGCCCAGCATATTTAAAAACTCATCCAAGTCATGAGTCATTAAATCCGCGCCGTGTTTCTGGATTGTACATTGAGCCTTTGACTCCAAGCCATTTCACAAACATAAGCACGCGCAGCACATTACAATAGGGTGCACACCAATGCAGCATTTATTATTTATGTACTAGAACAGAGCTTGACAAAGGCACTACGTTCTAAAGCTTGGATCCACAGCCCCGGCCCTACAGAGGTTTTGAAACTACATCTCGGTGATACTCAGCTGCTCAGTTTGGATGAGCCTTATGGGAAATGTAGTGTCAAAACATCCAAGGTGGTTGGTTGATCCCTGTTCTAAGTATAGGAGCCAGATTATTATCGGGCACATAAACTGTGGTTAAGCCTCCACTTAATTTAATATTATATAGATAATGACGTGTATGCAGGGGACAAGTCCTGCAGAAACGCAGTTCCCTCACTATTTTAGCAGAAGGAACGTCGTTCCCTTTTGGCTGATTTACTGGGAAGCTGCAATACCTTTCTATATAGACACAATTTTATAAAACCGTCTATATTTAAGTGTTTTTCCTGGATTTAATTACATTGGGGATGACAAATTCTCATTGTTTGCCAGATGAATGGCATTTTCATGCATAAAGAAGTGCTGCAGCTGCTGTGGCTTCCAGTAATCTTTAAGAGCGAAATGGACAAAAATGTCGGTGACTTCCTACACTTATTTTTTTACGACTTGAGCCCTGAGTGTATGTGCACCGCAGCATTCTCCAAATTGAGGAGATGGAGGTAACCAAATTTAGGCTGCTGCCCGGCAGTCGATTACGACACTCTCAGAACAATTCAACACACACACAGGGTGATATTTGTTGGGCAGGTGCGGTTCCATGTTAATATTTTCATCCAATGCACATCAATTCCATCTAACACAAAATAAAATATATATATATATATTCTTGATTAAAGTTTCCAGATTGGTCCTTGTGAAGAGGGAGAGCACTGGGAAGGTGCTGACCTGCAACATGTAAAATTCATATGCTACAGGAGTTTAGATAAAAAAATAAACCTATAAAAACTAACTTTATCTGGGATTCCCCTTTGGTTTCTTACCTGCAACAAATAGGCAACAGCTGGCATCTCAAACTCTGGGCCCCTAGATGTTTCTGAACTACAACTCCCATGATTCTCTGACCATCTATTGCTTTCAAAAGAATTCTTGAAATGGGGGGTGCCCAGAGTTTGTGATCCCTGCTCTACAGGCTGTATGGCCACAGTTTTCCAAGAATAAATTATGTGTGTACAAGAAAACATGAAGGACCTGGACACCGCAACGCATGTGCTGACTGTCCTGAAAACAGCAGCAGCCGCGAGTGACATAGGGATAAACGTAACGAGAGACTGATTAGGACTAGAAATGCATATTTACGTCATAGCCATCTTCATTCATGGAGGATTCCCCCATTACGGATTTAATCGGCTTCAGAAATCAAATGACATTAAAAATGAAATATATATATATATATGTGACCGTTACTGTAGGCAATGAGAATAAAGTAGCCAATAAGGTCTTGAAATTTCCAAGCATGCGAGTCCAGCGCCTGGGCTAATAATAAACAGGAGGGGGAAGGGATGGAGGCAGGAGACAAGGTGATCACTTTGAAATAAATTGAATCTGGTCCAGGAGAAAAAGGAATTACATCATCACTTAATGGCATTTCATTTTTACCAGCGACATCAACTACATAGTAAATATATCAAATGGACACTTAGCATCACAATTCATATGTGGGTGGTATGGACCAGCTGTATGCTCACGGACTTTCCCTCGGTTTAAAGACATTTTTGACTCCGTGCACTGAGAAAGGCACTTTATGATGTATATTCCAGGTAGCACAATGGGCAGCAGATAATTATTCATTCTAAACACTGGTATTGCAGGTAATTTTAAACTCCCGGTGGAGGCTGCGGATTCTGCTAAATGCGGTTAACGCGCAGCAGATGTTACATCGCATTCTAAGCCTATTGTTCAGCTCAGCATTTGGCGGCAGCTGCTGCCTGGTTGGGGTGACAGCTGCTCCTTTATCATTAACCAAAATCCACCACTCCTCTTAATATGGGCAGGGGGATGGTACACAAAAACCCCCCAAAAAAAGTTAACCTTTCTTCAAGAAAGAAATAGACGGGGTGTGGGGTTACCTCTCCATTCAGTCCGACTGCTGAATAACTTTCAATGTATTGGGAAAAGTACTTTCCTAGAGGAAACCCCATACATTACATTAAGCTATACATATGAACTGCGAGTATGAATAGTAGAGATGCAACGATACCATTTTTTTTTTTTTTTTTAAAGACCGAGTACAAGTACCAATACATTTTAAAAGCACTCCCCGATACATTTAAAGTCATGTGACGGCTTTTCAATAGGAACATATATATATATATATATATATCCCCCCCCAAGCTCACATATTGCCCCCCCCAGCGTCTTCCCCCTTCGAGCGGCCGCCGGCAGAGATTGTAGCCTGGTCACTCGTTGGGAACCACGCACAGCCGCGGTCTCACGAGATCACGGAGTTAAAGAGATCGCGGCTGGTGGTTCCCAACGAGCAGCCGGGCTACAACCCTTTGCCGGCGGCTGCTGCTTGAAGGGGGAAGACACCTGGCAGCGCGCTGGACACTGCTGCAACAAAACCGTCCGGCAAGCCAGCGCTGGCCTCCGGTATTGGGGGCCTCTGCACGAGTACCAAGTTACTTGTGCAGGTCCCGGTATCGATACTGATACTGGTATCAGTATCGATGCATCCCTAATGAATAGGGATAACTCAGAGGTTATGCAGGTAGCACTGGATTTGTCGAAGATGCAAACTCTGGCAAAATCATTGTGCAAATTCCAAAAAATGATGGCGTTTCATAAAAAGTTAAATCTAAACAGCGTCAGAAGAAGCTGCACCGTGAAGCCTCTCCTGGTGCTATTTTGGATATCACTTTTGTGAAGCACCAGCGATTCTCTGTGCTTGCAACTTGGACAAACACCGGCGGTACCGGAATAACCCCTATAATGTCTTGTGAATTGTTTTTATTTTGGGACGTTTCCAAATTAGTTTTTTTTTATTTTTAGTCTGATCAGATTAACATGGTGACCTTTGAAGTAAAGCAGTCTTGAAATAAAATCACAGTAAATTCTATAGATCAGGACTGTCAAACGCTGGCCCTCCGGAAGTTTCTGACCTCCCATGATTCCCTGGCCATCTATTGCATTGATGGAATTCTAGGACTTGTAAGTATCAACATCTGGGAGGGCGTGAGTTTGACAGCCCAGCTCTGATAACTGACCCCTGCATTAAGCAACCTTGCCTCCCCCCCCCCAGATGATGTTGTACTACATGTTCCATGATGCTCAGCCACTCATTAGGTTGGCTGAGCCTTGAAGGAAATGTTTCAAAACATCTGCAGGACCCAGATGGCTAAACCTGGGCTTAATGAATCCTGCAGGTCAGAGAACATGCTGTATAAAAAGATAACCATATGGACTGGACCGGAGCGGGTATATATTGAAAGGAAAAACCAAAACAAGAAAAACAGACAACTACCTGTTACTATCTAGATAATAGACCTGTGGATCTATTCCAACACTACTGCAAATTTAATCAGAGCTGTTGTAACCTTCACAGAGCCATTAGGGTTTATGGATTTGCAGAGTTTACACCAGCGTTTGTAAAGCAGCCGTGGCTGTATTCTGAGTCTATATTAGGCCGTCCGTCCACTGGGTCCATATTTGTGCATTGTCGTCTGTCCAATCCCACAACATGCAGGAGATTCAGCCCTCGTCCACTGCCTCAGACTTACCTTGGACGACTTCAGACGGCTTTGTGCGACTACAACAGACTAGCGGTCTTTCCCGTTTGAATGGGATTTGTCAGACGAAGTCGGGACGATCTAGTACAATTTTTTTTAAAAATTTTTATGTAAAAGAGATGAATTGTATGTTAAACCACTGAACAGCAGCAGGAAAATTGGCCCATAGAAAAGTGATTCAGTTCGACAGGCGAATCCCATAGAATTCAATGTAAAATTATATTTGCGATTTTTTTTTATTATTCAACAGTTTATTCTTTTCATTTGCAGCAAAAAAGCCTCTTTATTTTTTGGGTAAAATGTTTAATTTTATTTTTTTTATAATGTTGTTTATTTACTTCGCTGCCCAACTGAAAAAAGAAAACACCGCAAGCACTGCCGAAGACATGCAAGGGAACTCTGGTGATGTCCCTGGTGTTGAAAGAGCCTTAATAAGCATTTACAACACCGGGACAGCACCAGAATTCCCTTTAAGGCTAGGGTCAAACGAACACATTCGCAGCGACCGTCAAAAAGTGCGTCAGAACGCATTGACGTATTTTTTCACGGAATGCGCAAAAACAGTCATACGATGCGCATTTTTGTGCGTGATGTTTTACGGATCCAAACTAGGAAACTTTGGGTGTCTGGACGTTATGTTGGCCGGACATGAGCAGCGTCTGACGTCTCCTAATCAAGCACACACGCCGCTATGTGGCCACAGCGCACTCTGTACGTCAGTACTAGCGGTTCAGCGTTCTTGAAAAAATGTGTTTGTTTGCCGCTTGCGTTGCGCGGCTGCACTTTCGTGCGGCCGTACTTCGTATATTGGCCGTCATTGCCCGTCATTTGCTGCTACTACGGCTGTGACTAAGTGCGCCTAAACGCACGTTAAAAATGCGTTAGTCTGACCCCAGCCTAAAAGGTCTTCAGCAGCAGGGTCTTCCCGTCGGTTGTTCTGGGTCGTCCATATTCTCTTCCAGTGGACGACCAAGATCGAAAAAAAAAAAAAGTCGGTCATCCGACTATGAACCCAGTGGACAGCCAGCCTTATGGCGACGAGACTTGCTTTAAAGGTGGATCTTCAAAATCCAAATTCATTCTTTGTGGCAAAATCTAAACAACCCCACACAAGGAAGAACAATATATCTTTTTCTGAGCTCACATTGTATCCCCTAACTGCAAGATGTTCCTATACATACGGAAAATGGTGAGAATATCAAACGTGAAAGCGTGTGCTGTGTTTCGTAAAACAAAACATTTACGTAAATCTATTCTATTTTAGCATCACTCTAACAATGTATTGTTGTGGGTAATATCCAGTTTGACAGCTCGGCCTGTTCAGGTCCTCAGCAGCTGAATTGCTACATTGCAGCAGTCATTCATTTTGCTGCAGCAGTTTCACTGAACGCTTTGGCTGTGAATATTGAAGCAAAAGGGCAGAGGATTGCTTCATGAAAGGTGCCGTTTCTGCAATATCTACTGTTGTCCATTTTATTACCGCTTTAGTGTTAATGTTTACCATGTTCCAATAAATATTTGGTGTTTTGATCCACCTTAAATTCAAACTGAACATTTCCTTATTGGATTATTTGCTCCATGGAGGCGGCCATCTTTCCCACCTCACACTCAGCTACTCTGCAGCACCTCTCTACTCAGCTGCAAGTGCTAAGTTAGCAGTGCTGAGCGCTGAACTGCAGAACAGTGTTCAGTGTCAAGTTGCTGACTTAGTGCTTGCAGCAGCCGAGGAACTGAATGCGCCTATTGAATTCTTGGAAAGCAATAGATGACCAGGGTATCATGGGAATTGTAGTTGAGAACCATCTGGGGAGCTGGAGTTTGACAGCCCTGCTCCACACAGTGTGAGCTCTTAATTTGGAGTTATCACGTTACCCTGAGCTGGTGCAAAGTGTCCCTTCAATTCATTATCTGAGTGGAGGTCCGAGTACACATGGTTTCAGTCTTCAATCTTGTTAATGTTGGTTTCCCGCTATAACACGCTGAAGCCCTCCAGCCAATGTTGATGATATAAAAGGATAATATTATTATTGTTCTTAACACTGATCTAGCTCAGGGCTTCACATTTTTATATTAAAACCTAGGAGCCAGTGATTAAGCCAAATACATATATTTTCATGATCCAGGCAGATATTTGTGCAGAATAATCTTGAAAATTGGCAAACAACACTGTCATTCTAGGAGCCCATGGCTACCTGGCTCTAGAGCTTGCCAGGCAGTGACCAAACTGTTGTGCTGACTAGGTACAGCTGGTTTAGAATTTTAACCAGTTACAGTTACAACTTTTTATAAAAGCGCTAACAAGTTCCGTAGCGCTGTACAATGGAAGTGAAATTAATCAATGGGACTGAATAATCACCCAAAGGCTTCTTCCCCCGATGTGGCAGGCTTTAAAAAGGTGAGAATTCCTTTTGTATATTATGATTAGCTTTACTCACATTCCTGCTGTAAGAAAGAAACTCTGGAGACCTGACTGGATGGTTTCTATTTGTTAGGGCTGTACAAAAAAAAAAAATCCCCTGGCTTCCATATCAGTGATGGGAAAACCGAGTGCTTCCCGTAACACCGTCATAGTATTATTGTAGGAAACATTACATAGTAATAGATGTATCCCCATCAGTAAATTGTATTTTTCTGGTTTTATATGCAGCTGTAAAACCATTAGCAGAAATCCCCCACACCCTGCTGAGAACTTAGGCTAATGTCAGACGAACGCAGTCTGAGCGCACTCTGCGTGCGTGCACAACGGACGAACGTACTGAAGGAAGATACTGTAGACACCACACATTCCGTTTTTGATGGACGTAGAAAAAAAGGGAATTTTGGGAAACAAAATTAATATGAAAAATGTAAAAAATTTGAGAAGGATATGAAAAGCCATTTTGTGCGTCAAGGTGTTTGACGTCGCAAATGCACTGCGTCTGACATATCACTCACACAGAACGCTACGCGGACGTGGCGCACTCTGCGTGTCAGTCTAGCGGTTTTACGTTCTTGCCTAACTTGCATCCGTTTGCCACGTGTGTTGTGTGTGCGCAGTTCGGTGCACACGTACTTCATGTGTGGGTCTCTATTGCTCATGATTCTATTCTACGACGTACATTGAACTGTGCGGCAACACGGATGCGATCACTGCATTCGTCTGACGCCGGCCTACAAGATAAGGATCCTTCAGGGCTCAGTTTCTAGCCTTACGACTTTCAATTGGACGCTCTAGCCACCTTTACCATCTAAAATTTAAATGGTCATGGACTCATGAGTGTCTTCTCTCCATGGACTCTGTGGAAGACTGTCACAGCAGGGCCTGCAGGCTGTCAACTGGCAGTCACTGGGTAGCCTTCCAGAGGTTTAGTTCACTGGGACCCAAATGACGTCAATTCACCAATGTAATTTAAGGTGTCAACTCTGATACTTCTCTGTAGGTTGATCGGAGGGTCAGCATCAAGAGATCACTGTGTGGGATATGAGGTGAGACGTACAATCTAAACAAAAACTGAGAAAGGAGGATTGAGGTGAGAATCACGAGGGGTTAAAAATTAACCCCTCATCTTTTCACCCCAAAAAAACACTAGAATGTGCCTACAGTGCGGCACCCATTCTTCCTTAATTAGGGAATCTCCAAAGAAAGGACTACAGAGACAATTACAGAAAACAAGGTGTAATGCAGCGCTTAGTGAATTAGGGGTGGTTGTTGTGTCTGCCGATATCACATACGACCAGTTGTACACCACACCTTGGATATGCATTAACCCTCCCCCTGACTAAGCGTATGCAATGTATAAATCCAAAACCATGACCGCTTAGGCATGGTACCTCCCCACTTTACCCATACCTTTTCCCATACAAATAATTGACACCACACACAGATTTTAGTTGGAAAGGTATAGGCCACAGCTTTATTAAACAACCAACCACTTATTAAACCGTACTTCTGACCCAACCGCATAACGCAGAAGGCAGTTACCACTTACCCAAACAAGAGCTCGTCATCCTGCAGAGGCCCCAACCCTGCAGGACTCGTCTCCCCAGTGCCTCACCGATAGGCGGCTTATAGATTATTCCTCCGCTTGCCAGGATTCACGCGCTGTGACTTCATGCGAAACAACCACACCCAGGGCGGGAACTTCTTCAGCCAGCATCCAGGCGCCAAGAGACAGGGCCCTCCCCTTCATGACCTTAAATATACCCTGCTGCCACAATGTTGCCACAAACCTGCATTCTGCCAATCATCATCTTACTGTCCGGACCATGCCCGCTGTCATGTCCCCCCTCCCGAAATGGTCCGGGGGATACCTTTCGTGGCGTCTCAACCTTAATGCCGGTGTCAGACGAGCGCACTAAGTGCGCCCATACGGAGTTGCCTACAGGCGTCCGTCGCAGCGTTATGAAGCTGCAACGGGACCACTCACACGCTTGAGCGCATGCATTTTGCGTCCGCGTACAAAGCCTCCCCATCAAAGCGCTAGACGCATGTTGACGGGGCTGCAAAGCGCAAACCTCTATATCGATCGAGCTTTGCAGCGCTGAGTACACTGACTGCGCTCTGTGAGGTGGCCAGGTGAACGTTGAGTGGAAGGAACATTCACTCTCACCGACGTTCCTTCCACTCTGAAGTGCGCTCGTCTATCCTCGGCCTTAGTCGTAGTCGCCCTTCCTTTGGAGAGGTTTCATGGGAAAGACATTTTGCCCATTTAAGATCAGGATTAGGGAGCCAGTTCGTTCAGTGCATAATGATATGAATACTCCGGTAGCTCGGCACGACAGAATGTGACAAAAAGAGACAAAACACTTGAGATTCTGTGGGATTGAATTGGTGAAATATCACTAAAGGGCGACTACGACATAGGCCGGGTACACACTAGCGTTTTCTTCTGTGCACTAGCGTGCGTTATGACGCTCTTTATGATGTGTGTTGTAGCATATAAATTACGCGGATAGAGAAGAACACACGTAGTATGCGCGCAACGCATAACGCACACTGAAGATGTCCGTCATGGAAACACCAAGGCTTTTGCGCTAGGATTGACGCGTGCTGAATGTCAAATGTCAAAAGCCCAGCTTTTTTTTTTCATTCAACTCAAATTCAGTTATTACGACGTGCATCAAAATAAACGCATCGTCTGGCGTCTACCATCTCTTCCGTCATAAAATGCGTCCTTTTTAACGCACGCTAGTGCGCAGGAGAAAACGCTAGGGTGTTTGGATTTATACATTGTATATGCTTCGTTTAGGAGGGGGGGGCTGAATTAGGGATTCACCTTCACCCCATTATAATCATTAAGAGAGTTTGGGAACATTATGGTTATTGGCCTAATTAGAGGTGTGGTTAATGTATGGTTTCTCTCTTTCGCTTCACGGTTAGTGTTTTTTTTAGATTTTTCTCTCTTCTCAGTGTAAAAGTCTGCCTGTAGTTAGTCATTGGGGTGCCCCAATTCCATCCAAAGGTGTCCTCCAGTGGGTCTGTTGTAGGACGGCATCCGGTTATGCATGTGGGACCAATTTACCCAATACAAAATACTGACACTCAGTAATGTCCCTGAATAAAGGGATCCTTTAGAATGAGCGCCTAGTCCGGTTGATTAACATGTTGGAGAGGAATGTTCTCCCACAAGTGGCTGTCCAGTTTGAAGCTAGATATATATATATTTGGTAAAAACAAGGTGCCCATGTCTTTTGAGTCCACGGACCACTGTGCCACCTATAATCACAATAGAAGGGCATATATTTGCCTAGACTAGTGAAGGTATCAGTGTTTTGATTGGTCTTAGGGAGTCACGCGCCCCAGAGTGGCATTTCAAGTGCTTTATGAATGGACAAAAATGGCCAGTATGAAGCAAAGAAGTGAGATATGTAGCAGATATATAGCTATAGTAAAGCAGCTGGCACATCACCTATCAGCTACAAAGCAGCATCTGATGTCAGCGTTTAAGTCAGTCTGACTTTAAACATTAAATCGTGGGGGGCGTGGTCTGACTGCGGAGAGAGCTGGCTGCGTGAGAGCAGAGCTCCGTCAAAGGGGACACTGAATCAACGAATATCTTATGCGATTATACCCTAAAAAGTAATTATCAGGCAGAAGAAGGCCAGGTGAACGCGATGGCAACACAAAAAGCCGCGAAAAAAACGACAAAGGCAGAGTTTTTCACACCGCGGGGACTGAAACCGAAGGAAGGCCTGGGCATTCAAGATGGCGGCGGCTCTACACAGACCTCGCCGGGAGCGGAAGCAGACCCAGGACTGGCACAGCAAGGTATGGAGGCCTTTGCCACACGCATAGAGGGCTTAATTACCTCTCTTTCGGACAGATTGACCTCCCGTTTAGACTCTGTAGCGGCGGATATTAAGAGAGAGATCCGGGAGATTGGAGACCGCACTGATAAATTGGAGGAGAAAATGGCGGAGCAGGCTGGAGCACATAATGAGATGGCGGGGAGAGTAGAGGATTTGGAGGAACAACTGAAGGGGGCTCTATTGAAACTGGCGGACATGGAGGACAGGTCGAGGCGCCACAATTTAAAGATACGAGGGGTGCCAGACTCGGTGACTACACAAGCCCTGTCGCAATATGTGACGGATATCTTACAACACCTCCTACCTGATGCTACCCTAGACTCCCTCTTATTCGACAGGATCCACCGGTTACCAAGACCCCCTCGGCGCCTGAGAGATCACCGAGAGATGTCTTACTTAGGCTCCATTACTTTAAACCGCGAGAGGATGTGCTTCGGGCCTTGCGTACTCCTGATGTTCTTAAACCAGAGTATGAACATATTTCTATCTTTCCTGACTTGTCCAAGGCTACATTACAACACCGGAGGAATTTCCGCCAGGTGACAGAGGCTCTGCGTGCGAATGGCGTGTCTTACAGATGGGGCTTTCCGGTCAAGTTATTGGTGGCCAGAAACGGAACTTTCCACGTAATCACCTCGGTGGAGGCCGGGAAGAGGCTCCTTAAAGTGTGGGGCATGGAACAACTTGGCTCGTCTTCTCCTCCGGCTCCTCCGTCCCGTGGCTCCACTCAGCGTCTAGATCCGGAGTGGCGTAAAAGATGAGATCAGTGCTCTGCCTATGCGACGGATGGGCCTACAGAATCTGAAGAAGGCGGCCTTCCCATGTGAGGAAGTCAGAGGAGATCCTACTCGACGGCCTGGAGGGTCTGGGATTGCTCTACTTGGTCTTATCTGAGGGCTCTCAGGATTGAACATGCCGCTGTAGGTTCGCCTGGGGCACGACAGCATGCCCGCCAGAAGAGCGGGAAACTGGTCTCTTCGTTCTGAGGGTTAAGCTCCATGGACAGGTGTTCCCCGAAACTGGGCTCACTTGGCTCTCACCATTTGCTTTTTTTTTTGTGTGTTTTCTCTTTTCTCTCTTATTTTGCGGTCCTTTTTACCTCCGCAGACCTAGAGGTTCCCCCCTCTCCCTCCTCCCGTGAGGTGTTAGAGAAGGTCCCCCATACTTTGGGGCTTCTCGCTGGAGATGTTTTTGCTCAAGGATGTACATAGTTCTCAGGTGTATACCTGGTTTGTGTGTTTTTTTTGTTCTTGTTTTTGTGTGTCGCCACCTACTCGCTACCTGAGTTTAGGTAAAAAAGTGTACTTCCCACATATTGTTATTATGCGCAATGTTGAAGATACTCTCATATAATGTTAAGGGGCTGAATGCTCCGGTTAAGCGTCATTCTCTGGAGGCGGATGTGTTGAGGCTGAAGGCGGATGTGGTCTGCCTACAGGAAACTCATTTTAAACGCCTTGCTCACCCTCTGCTGCGAATACGTAACTTTACCACACAATATCACGCTACGGGTCCTACCAGAGCGAGAGGGGTGTCGATTTTAATTAGATCTAATGTCGTATTCCAATTGCATAGAAAGATTTCGGATCCGCAGGGTCGTTATCTCATTCTGGTCTGCTCACTGAATCACAAAACTTATACGTTGGTTAATGTATACTCGCCTAACACTGAACAACTTTCTTTTATCTCTGGAGTTTTAAACAGGGTGTCCCTTGTAGCGACTGGTTTATTGTTGATCTGTGGTGATTTTAATTATAGTATAGATCCTGGGAGAGATGTTCGATCCCCTAAGATCCCTATACCGACCAAACGTAGTATTAGACAGGGACAGAAACTGAGCGACCTGTTCTCTCATGGCTTATATGATGTATGGCGTTTATGGCACCCGGGCGATTCAGAGTTTACGTTCCACTCTAAGGTACACAATATGTATAGCAGGTTGGATTATTTCTTGCTACAAGGCTCCTCTCTACCACAGGTCCTTCACTGCGAGATTTTGGATATCACGTGGTCGGATCATGCGCCGATCCTTTTGACAGTTGGGGAGGGAGGGGAGGGGGGAGCTGGGAAGTTTACGTGGCGCTTTAATGACTCCATTTTGTCTGACCCCGGGGCTCTGGCCGAAATAGAACAGACTCTGAAGGAATACTTTGCGCTCAATAACACTTCAGGGATTACGCCCGAAACACTTTGGCAAGCACATAAGGCTGTCCTGCGAGGCGTGTGTCTTAAATGGGCTTCTCGTTTAAACAAAGCCCGCCAGGCTGATAGACTCTCAATATTGTCTCAAATCCATCTAGCTGCGCAGGCGAACAGTTCAGACCCTACTCCGGCTCACTTGAAAACACTCTTGGAAGCGCAGGCGCGTCTGTCAGACTGGAATTACAAGGCCCTTCTCTACTCCCAGCGTAGACTAAAGACACGCTACTACGCGTTTAGGGACCGTCCAGGACGGCTCTTGGCCCGCTGCCTTAGACCCATGGTGGCGAATTCTAGAATTTCTCACCTAGTGATAGACTCCGGAAGGAGGACGGTGTATAAGCCACTAGAGATAGGGAATGCCCTGGCCACCTACTATGGGAAATTGTATAATTTACAATCTGACCCACTCCTTCCTTCCTCTAGCGAGGAACGGGTGGATCGGTATTTATCGGACCTTCATCTTCCTTCCCTAACTCCCACTCAGAGGGACGGACTGTCGTCTCCCTTCACGGAACTAGAGATAGCAACGACTATAAAATCTCTTCCATCCCATAAATCCCCAGGCCCGGATGGGTTCACAGACACGTACTATAAGAAGTTTTCTGCACTGTTGACTCCCCACCTTCTCTCGCTTTTCATCTCTGCTGCGGAGGAAGGTAGATTTCCTGAGGAAATGTTACGTACTACTATCGTTCCTCTCCCTAAGCCAGGTAAATCCCCTACTTTGTGTCCAAACTTCAGGCCAATCTCTTTATTAAATGTTGATGTCAAAATCTATGCCAAAATTCTAGCAAATAGGGTGGCGGATCTATTACCCAAGCTGATTTGTTCAGACCAGGTGGGGTTTATCAGGGGGCGGCAGGGGCCGCATAATACTAAGAAACTGATAGATTTAATCCAAGTGATTCAGACTTACCGTATCCCGAGTGTACTGTTGGCGCTGGACGCTGAAAAAGCGTTTGACAGGGTGGACTGGATGTTTTTGCGAAAAGTGTTGCTGAAGTTTGGCTTTCCGGTCTCGGTGCTGCAAAGTATTTTTGCGCTTTATGCTTCTCCGACGGCGTCGGTTTTAACGGCGGGTTTTTTATCGGATCAGATTAGAATTAGTAATGGGACTAGACAGGGATGCCCACTGTCCCCATTATTGTACGCATTGGTGATAGGATGACGGGGTGGCGGGGATTATGGTGGGCCCGACTACATATAAAATAGGGCTTTTTGCGGACGACATTCTGCTGACTATTACGGAACCTACAGAATCTTTACCAAGACTTGGAGAAATCCTGACGGAATATAGCGAGGTCTCATATCATAAAATCAATTTGCCTAAGTCTCAGGCATTATCTATTAATGTCCCTACTAGCACTAGGAAATCGTTAATGCAGCATTTTCAGTTTGAATGGCGGGAGGACTATCTGCAGTACTTAGGGGTAAAAATTTCTAAATCTCCGGACCAATTATTTGACCTCAACTACAAACCCTTTTTAGCTCATGTCAGACAACTTCTGTTTAAATGGAAAAGGACATCTTTATCGTGGATGGGCAGAATGGCTGCTATTAAAATGTCACTTTTGCCCAAACTATTATATTATTTTCGAACCATTCCGATCCGCTTACCTAAATCATATATTGAAGAGGTTCAGTCTCTTTTGAACCGCTATGTATGGAACGGCAAACGTCCTAGGGTTCCCACCAGGCTGCTTAACCTCCCCGTACGGAGAGGAGGACTGGCTATGCCTAATGTCCATCTGTATCATAGAGCTGCGGTACTGGCGTCCCTAGCAGAGTACTTCCACTCCCCGCGCCCTCCACAATGGACAGCCATAGAACAGTCTTTTGCGAAACAATACCTAATAACGAATGTAATATGGCTCACACGCCGTCAGCGACCTCCCTTGCCAGAGTTACTGCCGCTAACTAGATGGTATTTGCATGCCTGGGATTTGAGCCGGGCCCTCCTTTTAAATACTACCTCCCTTTCGCTAGCAACCCCTATAGAGGTATTAAAGCACTGGATAGCAGATTTTGACTGTGATAGATGGACCTCCAGGGGGATTGGACATCTCCACCAATTGATATCAGGAGGCAATATGATGACCTTCGAAATGCTTAAGCAGCGCTATAAGTTAACGGAGACCTGGAGGCTGTCTTATTATCAGATAGCGTCTGTAATACATAGACCGGGTATGCGCTTGCCACCTACCCTGCCTCAGGCTCCCTTGTCGCCATTTGCGAGCTTTGTGGTAAAACCGAGCACAAAAGTGAAACTCCTTTCTATAGGTTATGAAGCATTGAATGTTCCATCTTTAGATCATATCTGGTCCTTCCAATCGGCTTGGGAGGGGGAGCTGGGCATTCGGATACCTTCCCAGGCTTGGGAGAGGGCGTTCGGATTACACAGGGGAGCATATCGATGTGCTTCCCTGATGGAGGTTAGGAGGAAAGTATTGTACCGCTGGTACCTGGTACCGGCGAGGGAATGTCATATGAATAAATCGGTCTCCTCAATGTGTTGGCGCTGCCTGCTACTAAAGGGTACCATGGCTCATGTTTGGTGGGATTGTGTAGCATTAGAGCCACTATGGCGGGGAGTTTCAGGCCTGGTGGAAAAGGCAACGGGACTACTTCTACCGTTTGCTCTTGCGGATTTCTTATTGGGGGTTTCAGTAGTTCGGATGGGTAAATTGCAAAGGAAACTTTTTTGTGTAATAACCTCTAGCACCATGTTGCTGATAGCGCGGAGATGGAAGCAAACGTGGGTTCCCACAGTCAGAGATGTGAGGGATATGGTGAACAACATAAGAGATTATGAGCTGATGGCTAGACATATATATGACTTCCCGCAACCGGAAAAAGACCACTGGACCCTCTGGGATTCCATGCTAGCTGCGGAGTGCACTGCAGCCCCAGGTTCTCCGGTCCAGAGGGGATCCTGACCTGCTTGGGATACCGTACCACCCTGCAATGGTGGGAGCTTAGTTAATTTTTTTTTTATTATTTCTCTTCCGATGCGCTACTCTTCAACTACGAGTTGGTGGCTTATGTTCGTTCGTATTTGTATGTTTGTAATGTTCCCCTTATATGTAATTTGAAAGGATTTGAATACCCTGGTTTTTTTCCCTTCTGTATCCCACTGTCATATTTTCGTTTTTCAAAAATAATAAAAAACTTTGAATTTCAAAAAAAAACCATTAAATCGTGACAACTATTCTCATTATCAATAAATTGTTTCAGCCCTATCCACTTCATTTATTCAGCTTCGTAAAAAAGATATTTAAGCTTTTACAAACAATACGGCAGGGTCTACTCTAGACTCTGGCCTTTGCAAGGATACAAGTGACTCTGTACGGAAGGGGTCGGCAACCTTGGCCCTCCAGGTGTTTTGGAACTACATCTCCCATGATGCTCAGCTACCCATTAGATTCTCAGAGCCTCATGGATGGATATTGTAGTTTCCAAACATCTGTAGGGCCAAGGCTGCTGAACCCTGCTGTAGGAAATGGGTACCAGAAATGCAGGGGGCCAATAGACCCCTGCATAGCCAGCTCGTCCTATTATCAGCAAATTGGAAAGGCTGTTGTCATTTGCTGAATGTAGGCAAAGCCGATAATTTGTCCATCCCCAATATGTATATAAAAGGATGCATACTAGCGATATTAGATTTCAATATTTGATTTCAAGAAGGTTCTCATCTAGACTGTAAGCTCCTATGAGCAGGGCCCTCAACACCTCTCGTCTCCATCCTATGTCCATTTATATGTATCTCGTTCCCTTTGGTTATTGTAAAGCGCTGCGGAAACTGTGGTGCTATATAAATGATGACAATAATAATAATTTACCCTATACCGATACAATGTTACATCACAGAATAGGGATCTGAACTCCCCGTTACCAAAACCAGACACTGAATAACGATTAGAAGGGTCTTCTGGAAATATAGTTCTTCACGGATCTACCATTTCCAGGAATGTACAGAACATCCCCATACAGTAAATATCAACTTGGCCATTTAAGAATAAAAGGTATGAATAACTTATGAAAAGGAGGGACCAGCACAGCACAAGAAAATAAGCTTTAATTGAAAACAATGAAGGTTTTGTGAAAATGCAACGTGCATTGAATGTAAAATTCGAGGTTCTGTCAGTCATTTGATGTAAGCAATAGTGTGCATGATCTCCAGATAAACGGAGCTAAAATGCAAACATGAAGAATGACTAGATAGCATGTTCTAAAACAGTGGTCATCCACCATTACCCTCCAGATAAGAACCTATCTGCCGACATTTTCTTTCGGCCCATCTAGTCTGCCCAATTACATGGATACTTTCCCTGGATTTATCTTTTGTTTAGGATAGCCTTATGCCTATCCCATGCCTGCTTAAATTCAATTACTGTTTTGGCCTCTACCACTTCTACTGGAAGGCTGTTCCATGTATCCACCACCCTCTCAGTAAAATAATGCTTCCTGATGTTACTTTTAAACCTTTGCCCCTCTAATCTAAGACTATGTCCTCTTGTTTTGCTACTTTGTTTCTGTCACGGAACAGACATGAGAGCTCTTTTCAGCGAGCCACAGGACTAAAGACTGAACCCTTTTTAAAGACCATTTTTCCTGTTTTCGTTTTGCGTGTGAGCCTATGGACCTCTTATTTTATTGCTAGATGTGATTTTATTGGTGTAATGTAATGAAAATGTACCCTGTATGATGTGACTGTAAAAGTATGAAAAAAACCGTTTGTGTTTTTCCCCGTCGCTATTTTGCTCATCCCAGCATGGTTTCACAGAACAAAGGATCTCATGCCCCAAGATGGAGGATGCAGCGGGCCAGAGAAGTGGAGGCTTTTCCAAGACCTCATCTGCCTAATCCCTGGACAATGGGAAGGCTGAAAGGGACCTGATTGGCTCCTTTCCCAGCCTCCTGTTCCCTATCAGTGCTGGTTGTGTGGGTGGGGGAGTTGGTAAAGTTGTATAAATGACCCTGTTGAAACCCATAAAATTCAGGTCACTGTTTTAAAGCATACAGCCGCGTCTGGTGTCTTCATTTCAGAGCTACAATCACTATTGCAGGAGACACTCAGCGGTCTCCTGCATCACCACTCAACCCAGGAACGGGATCCCCAAGGCAACACCACACCATCTCTCCAGACACCGGACCAACGCCATTTCATCCTCCAGGCCGCTCGAGACGCCAAGTGCCGTGCCACTCGGTAGTCGGGCCGGACGCCACCAAAGGGGGGGGGTCAGATAGAGCAGGACCGCAGGCGGACCTCCATCCCGCCACACTGGTGGCAGCGGTGGGATAGCTCTTTGAACCCCCAGAAAAAGCACTCAGACACCCTGCGGGGCATCCTGGAGAGCCGAGGAGGCACCCCAGGCTCAAAAAGTAAAGCTGCCCTGATCGAGGAACTGCAGGAAATGGACCAGGGAGCCGTGGGCACGCCAACCTTACCACCCACCCAGGCATTGGTCCCAGAAGATCCCTTCCAAAGGAAAGTGCGGCAGCGGCTAGCCCTCTTCGGAGCCGCCCTGTCAGAAGCTGCTATACACAACGCCATCCAGGAGGTCCGGCAGGAAGAGGAGCAAGAGAAGGACTGTCAGCACGAGCTGCGGATGGCGGTGCTCCGAGCAAAAAGGACTGAATACCCTGCCCCTGAACCCTACCCCGTAGAACCCTGGTTCGAAGTTGACAGCTCGACTGGAGCTTCATCCAGGGAATCTACACCCCCCAGCGATACTTCTTTTTGGACTTACAGCGCTCCTGGAGTTTTAATTGAGGAAACCGCACAGCTCAGCGACCCTTGGATGGAGGCTTACAGCCCGCCTGGAGCTGCATCCGAGGACGCCACCCCCCCCCCCATCGAGTGGCGGTGCCACTGTTCCAGCACCCTCGCAGACACGAGGGCTGAATTCCCGAGTAGGCTACAGGAGGGCCTGGATCGGTATCATGGATCTACAGTTGAGCCCTCTGGGCCCGAGTGGTGGGACGAGATCCACCAAGAACTCTGGTACGAGGCACTGTACCATGAAAGGGACTACATGGTGTCAATGTTCCCTCCGACGCTGCCATCTACCAAGTGCAGTACAATGCCAGAGCAGCATTCCTGAAAGGCCGACCCCCAGAGGAGTGGGAGGCAGAGCTCCAATACCTGGTTCAGCAGGAGATCACACTGGACGCCGCTTACCGGGCGTCCCAGTGATTAATAGGCCCCCCTGCTACCCCGCACCATCGACGGCGCCTCCACCGCAGGCCTCCACTACGGCGGCACAGGGCTGCTATACCAAAGGATGGCCAACGACCCCGGGTTTGGAGAAGAGTCGGAGTGGCGGTTGGAGGAGATACTGGAACGCCGGGAAGAGGAACTCTCATACGAGAGCAAGGACTTCGAGATAGAGGAACTGGAGTTCCTGGTAGAGTGCGAATGGGAGCTTGAGAAGGCCTACAGAAGGTTGTTGGACGACGCTCCGCAGTCAGGCCTAAGCCCCATGACCTGGGACTGTCTGGCCGAAGAAGCAGACAGTCCAAGTGACACGGAAGTATTGGAGCCTGAGATGCTCCCATGGGTCCCCGTCGGGACCACAGTAGATGAGCTGGCCAGGTCGGAAGAAGCACGGCAGGTGCCAAGCGACCAGAATGGGCAGCGTAAAGGTTCCGAGTGGCCCAGAGAGGAAGTTATCCTCCCGCCCCCGCAAGAAGACACTGTGCCAGTGTCCGCTTACCCAGCAGAAGAGCTGGCAACGGGGCAGAGTGCCGCTGGCCTCTGCCCACCCTCCATCGTCTGCCCTGGGGAGCAGAAGGAGGATTTACCCGAGCTGCTTATCCCGCAGCCGTTGACCCCATCCGACCCCCTGGACTTTGTTCCCACACCCGCTTACCCAGCAGAAGAGGTGGCAACGGGGCAGAGTGCCGCTGGCCTCTGCCCACCCTCCCTCGTCTGTCCCGAGGAGCAGGAGGATTTCCCCGAGCTGCTTACCCCACAGCTGTTGACCCCATCCAGCCGCCTGGACGTCGTTCCTGCGCCCGCTTCCCCAGCAGAAGAGCTGGCAACCGGACTGAGTGCCGCCGGCCTCTGCCCAACCTTCACCGCCTGCCTCGGGGAACAGAAAGAGGATACACCCGGGCTGCTTATTCCGCAGCCACTGACCCCACCGGAGATGGAGGACGCCATTCTCCTGCCCGGGGACCCTTCCTCGGCCTTGAACCCCCCAGCCGACGCGCTGGCAATGGGGCAGAGCCTGTTTCAACTCTGCCCATCTCCACACCCCTTTGGCCCGGAGGCCCCATGCAGCCACTGTTTTTTCCAACGGCTGACCAGGGCACTCGGGGCGTGTGCATTTAGCACCCGTTTTTCCCGGGTGCGCGATACCTCCAGAGGTGGTACAGGCGGTACCCCTCCCCGACCACAGGACCCTTATTCCGGAGGGGGTACCCCCAAAGACTTGTACCCCCAACAAGCCAGGCACTGCCGCAAGGACAAAGGGAGAAGCCTGGTGGCTCGCCTCCTTCCCACAGACTATGGGCCACAAAGACTGCTCCGACTTCCGAGTCGACCCGTGTGGGTCCAACCGTGTCCGTCGGACTCTAGAAGGGGGGAGAAATGTCACGGAACGGACATGAGAGCTCTTTTCAGCGAGCCACAGGACTAAAGACTGAACCATTTTTCCTGTTTTCGTTTTGCGTGTGAGCCTATGGACCTCTTATTTTATTGCTCGATGTGGTTTTATTGGTGTAATGTAATGAAAATGTACCCTGTATGATGTGACTGTAAAAGTATGAAAGAAACCGTTTGTATGTGTTTTTCCCCGTCGCCATTTTGCTCCTCCCAACATGGTTTCACAGAACAAAGGATCTCATGCCCCCAGACGGAGGATTCAGCGGGCCAGAGGAGTGGAGGCTTTTCCAAGACCTCATCTGCCTAATCCCCTGGACAATGGGGGAGCCTGAAGGGTGTCAGGTATATTACACACAAAGGAAATTTAAAATGGATGCTTGTAGCCATTTTGTTTTGAAAGACAGTTTTTCTCCAAAATTTCTCTAGGTTTAGAAATGAACGAGATTTTTTTTTTACAGAGTTCATTCCTGGGTGAAGTCTTTTATATTTTTTTTTAGAAGTGCCAGACATGAAGGAACCTAGAATGTTTCTTTTGTGTGATAATGTTAGAGTTAAGTGCTGAGACGTGTCATAATTAAATTTATTGGTCTGTCTTAAGTTTTAAAACAAAAGATATTTTGTCTTTTGGGTATAGGAATAAGAGTTAATATTTCTAATATAGATTTATATTTACGAAATATATGTTTATAAGCAAGGTATATTTTATTATATTTACAGTAGGAAATATATATTCCAATAAATATTGTAGAAAGTATATAATTGGTAAATAATAAAATTTACTAAAGAATAGATTCTGTTGAGTTAACCAGAAAAGAATTCAGCTGAAAGGGAGTAACTAAAAGGGAGTAGGGATATAAATCAATCAAAAATGACAGATGGAGACACTGTGTCTAATAGCTGGGAGAAGAGAAGGTTTTTGTTAAGTCAGATTGATCTTTTGACCCGAGATAGGATATTAAAAAGAAATGGGGGAATTAAGTGCAATACTGCCCTCTAGAGGATAGTAAACATATTAAAAATATTGCCAGTGACGTCAAATTGACTATAATAAGTGGCAATGTTGGTTACAAGAGTCGGGGATTCCAGCAGTCAGACTCACACCGCAATGCATTCAGACGTCCAGTACACATGACACTCTGAAGTTGGAGATTCCAGCATTCACAGACTCACACTGCAATGCATTAGACATGACACTCTGAGAGTCCAAGATTCCAACACTCAGACTCACACCACGATGCAGGCAGATCCCAAGACACAAGGCAATCAAGATTCTCACTAAATTTCTGACTCTCACCAAATCTCTAACTCTAAACTCTAACTCTAAATGCATTGATTATCTGATCGATAATCTTCACACATTCCAAAAATTACTACATCAGGAATTCCAAGGCAGACTTATCAACATCCAAATTGGACAGGTAATGTATGAAATAAGGAATTAATGTAAATATATATTTGTAGAGATTCTTGCAACGTAGACTGAGACTTCTCGGATACGGTTAAATCCAAATTCTAAGTATTTTCTATTCTGCAGATAGGAATAAATCCTTATATCCACTTCTTCATATTTCTAAATCCTAAAAGAAATGTTGTAAGATTGATACCAATATATATATATTGAATTTGGAAATTACTGTGATTAAAATTAATAAGCAAGGAATTATATAACTACAAAATAAAAAGCAAAAGATTAGAAGTTTAATTCTCGAGATTAGGGGAGGATTCACTAAATAAGTTTTTATTACTTATTAAATTAGCTCATCTTTTGTTGATCCATGTAGCATCGAGATATATATATATATAAGAGCTGGCTGGTTAAACATTGTTTGCTGGGAAACACATGTTGTATTAAGCAGAAATGTTTATTAACCATTTGTGTATCAGTTACTAACTGATAAGGTAAATGATATTAATCATATATGCAGTTACTAACCTGAGATACATATATTGTGAAGCTAGTTTTTATATGCTGATGGATTGTGGTTTATAAATTTTTGTTTATGATATGAGTAGGGATGCACCGATACCACTTTTTTAAGACCGAGTACGAGTACCGATACTTTTGTTCAAGTACTCACCGATACTTTTATTTTATGTCATGTGATGCTTTCCAATAAGAACAGACCTCCTATAAAGCCCCCAGCTCATGGATATTGCCCCAGCTCATGGATATCCTGACCCCCAGCTCATGGATAATTGCCCCCCCAGCTCATGGATAATTGCCCCCCCTGCTCATGGATATGCCCCCCCTGCTCATGGATCCCCCCACTCTCGGATCCCCCCACTCTCCGGTCATACTTACCTTCCTTCAGCGCCGCCGGTAAAGTCTTCGCGCGCGCTCTCCTTGGAAGGACCCCAGCCGCGACCACGTGGGACCATGTGATCGCGGCTGGGGTCCTTCCAACGAGCGCACGCGCGGAAACTTTCCCGGCGTCGCTGAAGGAAGGTAAGTATGAGCGGAGAGCAGCTGCAGGGCCTGTCCGAATGCTCTATCTGCATTCGGACAGGCCCTGCAGCTGCTCACTTTGTTTAATACTTACCTTCCTTCAGCGACGCCGGGAAAGTTTCCGCGCGCGCGCTCGTTGGAAGGACCCCAGCCGCGATCACATGGTCCCACGTGGTCCCACGTGGTCGCGGCTGGGGTCCTTCCAAGGAGCGAGCGCGCGAAGACTTTACCGGCGGCGCCCAGGAAGGTAAGTATTAAACAAAGTTAGGTGACCAGCTGCAGGGCCTGTCCGAATCCCGATAGAGCATTCGGACAGCCGCCGCAGCCCCACGGATACCGGCAAGCCGGCTCAATGCCGGCTTCCGGTATCGGAAAAAAATATCGAGGGTACTGCACGAGTACCAAGTACTCTTGCAGTACCCGGTATCGGCACCGATATCGATACTAGTATCGGTATTGGTGCAACCCTAGATATGAGATTTGAAACTTTTTGTATACGTAATAAATATATATATATTTTTATCCGATTATTGATTATTGTATTTTTTAAAGCAAAACACAGACAATTAAAAGAATTCAGGATAATTTCTAAGAAATATAAACGATTGATATTTGTGTCTCGTATAAATTTCTTATGAAATAATAATCCCTGATATATTGGAGGCAACTGCCGAGGTAGGTCCAGTAAATCCAATATAGACATATTGGAGGCTTGGCTGATGAGTCCAATATATAACGTGTTGTATTCACGTGCAGAGATTATATCCGACAAGGGGCAAGATAGAGGATACAGCAAGCCAGCTGATTGGAGACTTTTCCAAGACCTCATCTGCCTAATCCCTGGACAATGGGAAGGCTGAAAGGGACCTGATAGGGAACAGGAGGCTGGGAAAGGAGCCAATCAGTGCTGGTTGTGTGGGTGGGGGAGTTGGTAAAGTTGTATAAATGACCCTGTTGAAACCCATATCACTGTTTTAAAGCATACAGCCGCGTCTGGTGTCTTCATTTCAGAGCTACAATCACTATTGCAGGAGACACTCAGCGGTCTCCTGCATCACCACTCAACCCAGGAACGGGATCCCCAAGGCAACACCGCACCATCTCTCCAGACGCCGGACCAACGCCATTTCATCCTCCAGGCCGCTCGAGACGCCGGACCAACGCCATTTCATCCTCCAGGCCGCTCGAGACGCCGGACCAACGCCATTTAATCCTCCAGGCCGCTCGAGATGCCGAGTGCCGTGCCACTCGGTAGTCGGGCCGGACGCCACCAAAGGGGGGGTCAGATAGAGCAGGACCGCAGGCGGACTTCCATCCTGCCACAGTTTCCTTTTAAATATACTCCCTTCCTCTACCTTGTGGATTCCCTTTACGTATTTAAATGTTTCTATCATATCTCCTCTGTCTCGTCTTTTTTCCAAGCTATACATGTTAAGATCATTAAGCCTTTCCCGGTAACTTTTCTCCTTCAAGCCGTACACCATTTTAGTAGCCCTTCTCTGAACTCTCTCTAAGATGTCTATATCCTTCTGGAGATACGGTCTCCAGTACTGCACACAGTACTCCAAGTGAGGTCTCACCAGTGCTCTGTACAGTGGCATGAGGCACTTCCCTTTTCCTACTGCTATTATTATTATTATTCTTTATTTATAAAGCGCCAGCATATTCCGCAGCGCTGTACAATAAGCACAGTATAGACAGGGTTACAATACATTGAACAACATTTGACAAACAGTACAGGAGGAGATGAGGGCCCTATTCCCGTAGGAACTCACAATCTGGGAGGGTTGGGGTTGGAAACAGGAGGAGAGGACTGTAAGGTGAGAGTGATTGATGATTGCGTCAGTGAGTTGGGTGGTAGGCTTCCCTAAATAGGAATGTTTTCAGGGAGCGTTTGAAGGAAGAGAAGTTAGTGGAAAGTCTGACAGTACGAGGGAGAGCGTTCCAGAGAGTGGGGGCTGCGCGTGAGAAATCCTGCAGTCTATCATGGGAAGAGGTGATGCGGTGAGAAGCTAGGCGCAGGTCACTGTTTGACCTTAGGGAGCGGGCTGGGGTGTATTTGGTGATTAGTGAGGACAGGTAGTGGGGAGCTGAGTTAGTGAGGGTTTTGTAGGTAAGGATAAGGATTTTGAACTTAATTCTGCAGTGGATGGGGAGCCAGTGAAGGGACTCGCAGAGGGGAGCGGCAGAGACAGAGCGGCGGGTGAGGTGAATTAGTCTGGCGGAGGCGTTCAGGATGGATTGTAGGTGGGAGAGGCGGGACAGAGGGAGGCCAGATAAGAGATTATTGCAATAGTCGAGTCGGGAGATTACCAGGGCGTGTATGAGTTGTTTTGTGGCGACAGCGGTAAGAAATGGCCGAATTCTGGAAATATTACGCAGTTGGTATCGGCAGGAGGAGGAAAGAGACTTGATGTGGGGATGAAGGAAAGAGCAGAGTCAAGTGTAACTCCAAGACAGCGAACTTGGTTTGATGGGGAAATGGTGATACCCTCCACCGTGATAGAGAAGTCAGGAGGTGGGGAGGCATTGGAGGGAGGAATAAGTAGGAGTTCAGTCTTTGACATGTTGATCTTTAGGTGGTGGGAGGCCATCCAGGAGGAGATGCCAGATAAACAGTCACTGACTTTTGAAAGGACAGGGGGAGAGAGATCAGGGGTAGAGAGGTAGATCTGAGTGTCATCAGCGTAGAGGTGGTAATTGAAGCCAAAGCTGTTGATGATTTTGCCCAGGGAGGAGGTGTAGATGGAAAAGAGCAGAGGACCAAGGACAGAGCCTTGAGGTACACCAACAGATAGAGGCAATGAGGAGGAGTTACCAGCAAAGGACACACAGAAGGACCTGTTGGATAAATAGGATTCGACCCAAGCGAGTGCAGTGTCACCGAGACCCAGAGAGTTGAGGGTCTGTAGAAGGAGGGGGTGGTCAACAGTGTCAAAAGCAGCCGAGAGGTCAAGCAGGATGAGAATAGAATAGTGGCCGTGTTTTTTAGCAGTTAGGAGGTCGTTGGTGACTTTGGTGAGGGCAGTTTCAGTTGAGTGTAGGGGACGGAAGCCAGATTGCAGGGGGTCAAGTAGGGAATTGGAGGACAGGAAGAGGGAGAGGCGGTTGAAGACTAGTTTTTCTAAGAGCTTTGATGTGAAGGGAAGCAGGGATACAGGGCGTAGTTGGATGGAGAGTTGGGATCTAGGGATGGTTTCTTTAGTAAAGGGGTAACTAGCGCGTGTTTGAAGGCGGATGGAAAGGAGCCAGTGGAGAGAGATAGGTTGAAGATGTGTGTGAGAGCAGGGGTGAGGGAGGAGGAGAGGGGAGGAATTAGATGTGAGGGAATGGGGTCGAGCGGGCATGTGGTGAGATGTGAGGAGGACAATAAGGAATTGACTTCCTCCTCAGTGGCTGGGAGGAAGCGGCAGAGGGTGGCAGAGGGGACCTGTGGGAGTGGAGGTGGCAGATAACTATCTTGTGTTGGGATGTTGCTTCTGATATTTAGAGTTTTACTGAGGAAGTAGTCTGCCAGGTCTTGAGCGCTGAAGGCAGCTGTGGGGGAGGTGCAGGTGGGTAGAGGAGGGTGTTGAAGGTGAACCAGAGCCGTTTAGGGTTGGAGGACAGCGTAGATATAAGAGATGAGAAGAAGGATTGTTTGGCCAAGTGGAGGGCAGAGGTGTATGACCGGAGAATAAACTTGAAGTGAACAAAATCAGCTTCAGAGCGGGATTTCCTCCAGGCACGCTCTGCAGTGCGGGAGCATCTTTGCAGGTAGCGTGTCTGGAGGGTGTGCCAGGGCTGAAGCTGGCGGCGTGGGGCCTTACAGAGTCGAAGAGGAGCAAGAGTGTCTAGAGCAGAGATAAGAGTAGTGTTGTAGTGATTAGTGGCAGCATCAGGGCAGGTGAAGGATGAGGTATGAGGGAGGTGGTGAAGTAGGTTGGAGAATTGATGGGGGTCCACAGCATGTAGATTTCTGCGAGTGTGTGTGCGGGGTGGGGGAGCAGGGTGTTTAGGAAGTCCAGATAGGTTGAAAGAGAGAAGGTGGTGGTCAGAGATGGGGAAAGGGCGACAGTTGAACTCAGAAATGGAGCAGAGGTTGGAAAAGACAAGGTCAATAGCGTGACCATCGCGGTGGGTAGGGAGGAGGGAGGATTGTGTGAGTCCAAGGGAGGATGTGAGTGAAAGAAGTTTGGAGGCAGCAGGGGCGGAAGGATCGTCAATGGGAATGTTGAAGTCGCCGAGAATTAGGCATGGAAGATTAGAAGACAGGAAGTGAGAAAGCCAGGTAGCAAAGTGGTCAAAGAACTGGGAGGTTGGTCCCGGTGGGCGGTAGATGACTGCCACCCTGAGAGCCAGAGGAGAGAACAGGCGGATGCAGTGTGTCTCGAAGGAGGAGAAGGAGAGGGAGAGGGATGGGGGTGGAGGGAGATGCTGGTAGGTGCAGGTGGGAGAGAGCAGGATTCCGACCCCGCCACCATTTCTCTCACCCGGTCTGGGGGTATGGCTCAAGTGTAGGCCGCCATGTGAGAGAGCAGCAATGGAGGCCGTGTCAGAGGGAGTTAGCCAGGTTTCAGTTAAAGCTAGGAGGTTGAAGGAGTTTGAAAGGAAGAGGTCATGGATTGCTGTGAGTTTGTTGCACACAGAGCGAGCGTTCCAGAGGGCGCAGGAGAAAGAGGACAGGCGCTGAGGGATTATGGGAATGAGGTTGCTGGGCTTGCAGGGAGGTGATTTATGTGCGATGGAGATAGGATGAGATGGAAGTATTGGATGTGTTGTGGGGCCAGGGTTAGGGGATATGTCACCTGAATAGAGTAACAGCAGGAAGGTGAGAAAGAGAAGGTGGGAATGGGATTTGTGGGAGTGGGAGTGATTGGCAGCACGAGAGTTAGAGGGAGACCATGTTCTGAGGAAACAAAGGAGCTCATGTGAGGCCATCATGTGGGACGAGAGGAGGGAGGGAGAGATGCAGATAGTGTAGGGGTCGGTGGTAGAGGGGCAGGAGTTCCATTTAAGGAGAAAGGTAGAAGTAATACTTCTCCCTACACAACCAAGCATTCTGCCAGCATTTCCTGCTGCTCTTTTACATTGACTACTTACCTTTAGATTCTCTGCAATAATAACCCCTAAATCCCAACCCTCAGATGTTGAGGTTAGGACTGTATCAAATATTCTATATTCAGCCCTTGGGTTTTTACGCCCCAGGTGCATTATCTCGCACTTATCCACATTAAAACTCAATTGCCACAGCTCCGACCATGTTTTTAGTTAAATCATTTGTCATTTGGCTGATCCCTCCAGGAACGTCAACCCTGTTGCAAATCTTTGTGTCATCAGCAAAAAGACATACTTTACCATTAATACCTTCTGCAATATCACTAATAAAAATATTAAAGAGAAATGGGTCCAAGTACTAACCCCTGAGGTACCCCACTGGTAACAAGACCTTGCACCGAATAAACTCCATTTACCACAACCCTCTGTTGCCTGTCACTCAGCCACTGCCTAATCCATTCAACAATATTGGAATCCAAGCTCAAAGATATCAATAAATTGCAAAGACTTCTATGCGGAACAGTATCAAAAGCCTTACTGAAATCTAAATAAGCAATGTCTACTGCACCACCTGTGTCTATTATTTTTGTTACCCAATCAAAAAAAATCAATAAGATTATTAGTTTGGCATGATCTCCCTGAGGTAAACCCATGTTGTTTCTGATCCTGTAGTCTGTGTTTTTAGAGGTTCAACAATCCTTTCCTTTAACATGGTTTCCATTAATTTCCTCACTACTGATTTAAGACTAACTGGCCTATAGTTCCGATTCCTCCCTACTACCCTTCTTGTAAATGGGCACAACGTTTGCTAATTTCCAGTCTTCTGGGACGACTCCCGTTAGCAAGTATTGGTTAAATAAATCTAACGGTTTTGCTATTACACCACTGAGCTCTTTTAATAACTTAGGGTGGATCCCATCAGGCCCCATTGACTTATTTGTCTTTAGACAGCTGCTGTAGAACCTCCTCCTCTGTAAACTCATATGTCTATTTAGTGTTTCCTCCTAACTGAGGTCCCTTTCCTTCCTTTTCTTCTGCAAAGACTGAACAAAAATATTCCTTGAGGCAGTCAGCGAGACTTTTATCCTCTTCTACATACCTTCCTTTTTAATCTAACTAATCCTTGTTTTACTTTTCTTTTCTCGTTTATGTATCTAAAAAATGTTTTGTCCCCCTTTTGTACTGACTGAGCTATTTTCTCTTCTGCGTGTGCTTGGAAGCTCTTATAAATTGCTTCGCCTCTTTCTGCCTAATCTTAGAGTGACGAAGATAGGCAAACCTATGAGCTTGTATCTTTTTGTTCTTCACTATTTTGGCCACTTCTGTAGAGTACCACAGTGGTCTCTTCCCTTTTTTGTTTTTGCTAACAAGCTGAATGCAACTGCCTGTGGCCTTCAATAATGCCTCCTTTACATAATCCCATTTCTCCTGGACTCCCTTTAAACTCCTCCAGTCTGATACTTGTCCCATGATGCTCAGCCACACCACAGGCTAGCAGAGAGTCAAAGGAAATTTAGTTTCAAAATATCTGGAGTGCTGAGGGGGCTGGCCCCTGATCTGAAAAAGGTGGTGTGCAGGGACCACCATCCAGATCAGCCAGGTTTTCCTGGACCCATAATTTATTCATGCTGATGGGCAGTGCAGGAAAAATGCCAACTAGGGATGCACCAATACCATTTTTTTTTTTTTTTTTACGACCGGTACTTTTATTTAATGTCATGTGACACTTTCCAATAAATAATTTAGGATTTTGCTGAAAGCCTGTCCGGTTTAAGTTAATATTGCAATGTATGGTCAGACACCCCATTTACCCACTGCCTGCACACACCCGATATACACACACATGTATCTGATGCCTGTGGTGTATATTTTTTATATATAATATACCCCACAGGCATCAGATACATGTATACCCAACAGACACCAGCCCACAGTGGGGCATGTGTATATACACATGCCCTCGAGAGTGTGTGTGTGTGTAAATATATATATTATACACACACACACACACACACACACACACTTCAGACCTCAGGATCGGGTGTTCGCGAGATCGAGGCTGGGGGCTTTCTAACGAGCGAAGACTTTGAACACGGTCAGCTGCAGGGGCCTGTCCGAATGTCGATAGGGGCGGCTGTCCGAATGCTCTCAGATGCCGGCAAGCCAGCTCAATGCTGGCTTCCGGTATCGGGGGCATCTGCACGAGTACCAAGTACTCGTGCAGAACCCGGTATCGGCACCAATACTAGTATCGGTGCATTCCTAATGCCAACCACAGCATGTAGAAGTCATATGCTGCAGGTAAGAAATGAAAACCGAATCCCAGGTGACCTGCCTTGGATTCCTTTCTACAGCGTATGAATTACACATGTTGTAGGGCAGCACTTTTTCCCTGTGCTCCCCGCTGCATGAAATAGTAATATGTGTCAGGAAAACGTTGCTGATCTGGCAACCCCACTCACCTGTACCAATGTGGTGAGAAAAATTATGTTCATCATTCTAGACAGCAATCATCAGGCCGTCGAAATGCTCACATTTACCAGTAAGTGGATCCCACAGGCTGCCAACAGGAAGGGAACAAAAATGGATTAAAACCCTTTTTAGGTCTCGGGGGGGGGGGGATGTATTAACATGAGAAAACAACATGTTGTAATCTCATTTTCTAATTGCTGTGTTGGTATTTTTATAAGGAATAGGTGTGGGGGAGGGGTTGAGCCTAATTATTCTATATTTACCCTGGAAATGCCATATTTGTTTATTGATTTTCTCATTTATTTTGAAGCGGCAAAAACATGACTTAGTCATTTCCTTCCAGGAAGTCAGTCTCTGTAACTCAATGTGTAGTTAGCTGTAATAGTCCCGAATGAATAAAAATGAATTATTCTAGACTTCGGTTTCCTTTTCTTTTATCCCAGCAATCCGCTCCACCCAACCCAAAACCAATTATTTTTAATCAGGAAAAGACAAAAAAAAATTATATATATATATATATATTATACAGATTTTCAGTATTTTTAGCATTAATTGTAATCTATAGAATATATTCTTTCATAAAAGTCAATGCTTTTTTTCTACTCTAGAAGGCAGGGATTTGGCCTGTACCAGGAAAACAGATAGGTGAAAATTAGGTGTTTATGCACAAACAACAAAATTCTTTTTGCCATAGGACAGAGATTATTAACCCAATATGTTGTTATGGAGCTACATGTCACATGATGCTCAGACAGCCTTAACCACCAGGGCCCTCCCAGCAGCAAGACAGTCTGAGGCCCGTGTCAGACGAACGCAGTGATCACATCCGTGTTGTCGCACAGTTTAACGTCTGTCGCAGCATAGAATCATGAGCAATAGAGACCCACACACGAAGTACATGCGCACCAAACTGCACACGCACAACGCACGTGGCAAATGGAAGCAAGAGCGTAAAACCGCTAACACAGACGCGCAGAGTACACCACGTCCGCATAGCGTTCTGTGTGTGTGATGAGGAGACGCAGCGCATTTGCGATGTCCAGCACCTTGATGCACAAAATGCCTTTTCATATTAATTTTGTTTCCCATATTTCCCTTTTTTTCTACGTCCGTCATAAAAATAACGGACTGTGTGGTGTCTACAGTATCTTCCGTCAGAAAGTCTGTCTGTTGTGCACGCACGCAGAGTGCGCTCAGACTGCGTTCATCTTAAATCTAGCCTTAAGGCTAGGGTCAGACGAACGCAGTTTCGCGTTGTCTGTGAAAAAGTGCGTTCGAACGAATGGACGCATTTTTTCACGGAGTACGCGATAGCGGTCATACGATGCGCATTTGCGTTCGTGATTTTGTACGGATCATCAAAACACTTTTTGCATCTGGACGTTATGTTGGCCGGACATTAGCAGTGTCTGACATCTCCAAATCACGCACACACGCCGCTAGCGGACGCAGCGCACTCTGTACGACCGTACTAGCGGTTTGACGTTCGACAAAATGCGTTCGTTTGCCACTTGCGTTGCGTAGCCGGACTTTCATGCGACCGTACTTTGTGTATTGGCCGTCATTTGCTGCTAGTGCGGCCGTAATTAATTGCGCCAGAACGCACGTTTAAAGTGCGCTAGTCTGACCCTAGCCTAAGAGCTGCAGGGCAGCAAAGTAGGGCTGAAACAACTAATCGATTAATAGACAACTAATCGATAATGGAAATAGTTGACAACTATTTTAATCATCGATTAATCGGTGTCGATTAATCGTCCTGTGTACAGCACACACTGTTTACAGTCAGACTGAGTTAAACGTAAATAACCTCAGCTTCGTAGCTGATTGTATGATTTAGTTCTAGGTTTATGGCAGACACAACCAGTTTGTTTTTATTCCGTTTACAACAGTAGCAGAACTATAAACACAAACAATAGGATGCTGGCACTGGGTGAAGGAGCTGTATGCCTGTGTTTTATCCTTACTTGAAGCTGGAGTCCTGTGCCACCACCCTCCCTGCCACACCCTCTTTGGTCGGGAACTGCCATGCCCTCCCTTTTGGTCTGGGTCCTTTCTCCAAACGCACTCCCACACTCCGATCCGGTCTTTTGTCCATACCCACTCCCTCTCAGGTCAAGTCGCTTATGCAAAGTCACTCCCTTCCACCTCCAGTCCCTCCTCCCACTCAGTTTGTTCACAAAATTATTTAAAAAGGGACACTCTACACCCCTGACCACTTTAACTTATTAACCCCGATTTAATGCTGACATGATCATATATGACCAAGTGCTTGTAGCCAAGTTCATTTGAGAAAGCAAACATGGACTTAGCTGCGCAAGCACTTGCATACCTTGTGTGAAAAGTACGCAAGATACGCAATTTGCGTATGTACGTACGAAGGATACGTACACTACGCAAATTGCTTATTTTTTATTTTTTTTACATAAAATTCCTTGTAAGTAAACATTTTTTTTTATCCGATTAATCGAAATAATAAATCGGCCAACTAATCGATTATGAGAATAATTGTTAGTTCCAGCCCTACAGCACAGCACACCCTGCAGCCCTCCTATGGGCCACCTCCCATCCCAGCAGGCCGAGCGCATCATTGGCTCCCAAGGGACCACCCGAGTTCAGGAAGTCCCGCGGCAGCCAATGAGGTGCTCAGTGGAGGCAGGGCATAGGCATGCATAGGGAGTAAACGGGGCGAGCTATGCCAGTCCACGGCGTTTATGTCCACCTGTTTCGAGGACAGCATAGCCCACCACACGGTGGGAAGGGTTGTCAAACTCTAGCCCGCCAGAGGTTTCTGAAATATAACTCCCATGATTCTCTGGCCATCTATAGTATTGAAGGGATTCTGGGCATAGCAGGCATTAACAACAGGGCGGCGGGTGGCACGCGTTTGACAGCCCTGGCCCACTGGTGTATTTTGGCCTAGGCCAATAAGGCCTAGGCCTAGGGCGGCACTCTCCAGGGGGCGGCGGCCCGCCGGGTGGCCCCACCCCTAAATTTTTTTTTACTTTTGCAAACTATTTTACCAGGAAGGAAACATTGAGATGTCACTAATTTTCAAGTATGTCCATGGAGTCGGCCGCTGTATGCTGCCACCGCAAACCCATGGCCTGCTGTTTTCAAAAGAACTACTGAACGAAAATGTCTGGAATTTACATATAAGATCCTATGATTGATAATAAAAAGTTCTGTTACAGAAAAAGAAGAACCGATATTAAAAAAAGGGGGGGGGGATTTTGCCCAAAAAAAAATCTGAAAAATTACTAAATGGTACTAAAAAAAATAAAAAAAAAAATCTATAAATAAAGACTTTTTACTGCAGATTAAAATAATAAGTGGTTTATCAGATATTGCATAAAAACGGGAATATTTTTAACATTGAAACCTATGGGGTTCGCCTGAATACTTGAACCTGCTGATTGAAACCACCGAACATCAGGGTATTTCACTGACATTTCTCTGCTGTTTGGTGTTCTCTGAATAGATTAACCATTACTTCTCTATGGGGATTTGCACTGCCTTCAAACAGCACCGTACTTGCTGGCAGTTCGCCAAACTTGTGTGTGCGCATATCACCAGAGCAGTGGTGTACTTAGGAGTGGCGGAGGGCGGGCTGCCCCAGGTACCAGTGATTATTGGGGTGTCATTAGGGGGTACTAGGAGGTGCCACTGTCACTGTGTGTCAGCTTTGAGCTGTGTTCTCAAACAACGAGCATGGCGTTTGCATACGGAATAAAATCGAATAGAATAAAAATCCCCCTCTCCTCCCTCCATAGCTCCTCCCCTGCCCCACAGCAGCTCTAGGAGGGGGATGTGATTTGTGTCCAGAGAGAGAAGATGACAGTAAACGGCAGGTAAAGGGGGGGGGGGGGGTATCAGCAGAATATGAAGCCCTGTCTGCTTACTGCTGTTTAAGGTGGACCTTTCCTTAACCAGCACTGCAGTGATAGAAATTTGTCATTGAGCTGCCTGGGTCCTGGTGAGGCTGCGTGCGTGCAGGTCACACTCGGTCCGGCCAGTCAGGTGGTACTGAGTCTCAGTACCACCTGACTGTCTGAACCACGTGACACGCACGCAGCTGCCCACCCTTTCGTTAACATGGACTGTCACTCTATTCTGGGCTGAACACCCACCAGGAAGGGAATCAAAGCCACGGCGCACCCTCTGGCAGTGGCACCCCAATGCTGACAAGATGGCTCCACGCACAGGCACAGCCGCGATCCTAACGTGGCCTAGAGGGACCTCCTGCTGAGTCTGTACATAGTCTCTGCTGACTCTGCACACAGCCCTAACGTGGACGGAGGCCGGTAAATGTAGAATAAATAATTGCTGTCTGCTCATATACACTCGGTTTGCTGGGAGTTTTATTGCAGTGGATTCTGATGCACTCATACACACCACACATTGCATTGCTGGGAGTTTTATTGCTGTGGATTCTGTGATACACACTGCATAGTACTGTGAGTTTTATTGCCCTGGAGCTCTGGGATACGCTCATACACACTGCACATTACTGTGAGTTTTATTGATGTGCAGTTCTGTGATATGCTCATACACAGTGTACATTTCTGTGGGGTTTATTGCTGTGCAGCTCTGTGATACGCTCATATGCAGTGCACGTTTCTGTGGATTTTATTGTTCAACCAATTAGAGCAGCTGTGATCCAGTATACTTAACATGTGTGGCTGTTCTTTATGAAATGTTTAAATTCAAGCATTTTTACAATTTTGTTTATCTCAATAGATACATTTGAAATGGTATACAAAATATACAAGTAGGCACTTGGTATCCACTCTTTAATATAAAGAGAGGAAAAGGCGGAGCTCTAAGAGGAAAGGGTGGAGCTTAAAGAGGAAGGGTGGGGATTAACCAGGAAGAGGTGTGGTCTTGACAGGAAGGGGTGCCTCAAATTTAAATTAGGGGGTGCACAAGTTTAGTCAGGCCTAGGGCAGCCCAAAACCTAAATACAACACTGCCCTGGCCTTCTAGGATATGTTGTGCTGTCGTTTTGAAACATCTGGGGTGTCATTGCAGCTGAGCATCAAAGGACAGATGCAGTTGCAAGTATTTCTAAAAGTGCCAACAAGTTCCGTAGTGCTGTACAATCATGGGTGGAACAGAATAACAAATATACAAGTTAAAACACACAGAACAGTAGGAAAGAGAACATGTAGTTCTGGAACATCTGGGAGCTGCGCATTTCATGACTGATTAAGCCTGAGACCTTCCCAGCCCCTACCCCAATAACCTGAATAAACACAAACACGTATGTCAGTTGGAATGTGCATGGGCCACAGCTTTATTAACCATATACAACCATCCCTTGCAGTGCTTACTCAATCTGCCCTATCGCTCCATGCAATAGGCATTCCAAAATGAGCTCGTCCCCCCGCAAGCGAGGTTCGTCTCCCCCCCAGCCTCACCCGATGGCGGCTCACACCTCCGTTTTAAGCACTGCTGTCCAGGGAAAACCGCCAATCTTCAGCTGTGACACGACGTGATGAAATCCAAGGGTGGGTGGGCGGGTCTCACCTAGATGCACTTCTCACGTTGGCAGGAACAAGAGGAAGAACCCTGCACCCATCACCAGCATATATAGTCCAGTTAAGCAACACTGTTGCAACCACTCCACCAATAACACCATAGCTTTTCCTTGACTGACAGGCCCATGCACACATCCAGCCCCCCCCCTCCTGAGGGGCCCCAGGGATTCTATACCCTTCTAGATTCTCCCTTAACTTACAGGCCCAGGCCATCAGTCATGTCCCCCTTCCTGAAGGTCCAGGGGGTTCTTGACTGATTAAGCCTGAGACCTTCCCAGCCCCTACCCCAATAACCTGAATAAACACAAACACGTATGTCAGTTGGAATGTGCATGGGCCACAGCTTTATTAACCATATACAACCATCCCTTGCAGTGCTTACTCAATCTGCCCTATCGCTCCATGCAATAGGCATTCCAAAATGAGCTCGTCCCCCCGCAAGCGAGGTTCGTCTCCCCCCCAGCCTCACCCGATGGCGGCTCACACCTCCGTTTTAAGCACTGCTGTCCAGGGAAAACCGCCAACGCCAGGGGCCGCCTCAGCGTCCGCCCCTGCGCCCCCCGCAGACAGCGCCTCCTCCACACCAGCCTGCAGACCCACCAGGAAAATATCCAACCCAATATCCGTGAGATGGACCCCATCCCCTCAAATGACATTCCTATTGTCCCCCTCCAGCTCCGTATGCCTCACTGGCACTCCACCCAACTCACCCACAAATCTCGATATCCCCTTGTTAACCCGCTGCCGCGCCATGTCCAGAGCCCTGGGGGCCGCAAATTCTTCCCAAAAGGGGGGGGGAGAGACTATCTCCGAAAATACCAATGATACACCCCGGAAGATGGTGAAACAACTGGCTAAGCACGTTTCATCTCCCTAACCAAGTCTATAGAGCGGACCAACCCCAGATCGCTCCCCCTGCATGCACCACTAACACCACCTCCTTAGCCGCTTGACCAGCCAATGCCTTGCATTTTCCAACCACCTGGGCCCAACGCAAACCCTTGCTGCCAATCCACCGAATCGTAGCCAAGTCCTTTGGAAAACCCAGGTTCCTGCCAAGCGGCCGTTGTGCAGCCCGCTTGGCCGCCCAGTGTATATACCAGTGTCCGATGATCCAAACAGTCGTCGGGGATGAACCTGTAATTATAAGAGGTTAGGGCGCACATAGGAATGGAAACAATCCGATCGCCAACTACCCAAACGCCTAATCATGTCGTCTGACGCACCCGCCTCCGCCGCCATTGTCGCTGCGCCTATACGAAAAGAATGCGGAGCGAACTGCTTTGGGACATGACCCAAAGATGCAATACAACGCTTAAAATTAGATCGATATACGCAAACAATACAACACTGCGCTCCGGGAATCGCTCGCACCAGATAGCACAAGAAGCTAAGAAACCCTGTAGCCCATTCCCAAAAGTGGGAGGAAGCGTTTCCTTCAACTTCTCCTTCTTTCCATGAACAGGTCAGGCCGTTTGGAACGGTCCACCGTCTCCCTATCCACAGAAAGTAGTGTAAGCACATCCACATATTCGTTCTCCAAATCTTCTCCCGTAACCCGCAGTGACCCGCAAACCCATCGGGGACAACTCGCCGGACCCATAAGAGATGCCCGCACCCCAACGGGAGGCACCTCCCCAGCACCCACCGCTGAGACCCCAATTAACTTGCAGGCCCAGTCATTCCCCCTGACCCCGAAACCAAAACTGCGCCAGCCTCGGAAATCCCCTGCTGACCCGACCTGTGCCAAAACCGGCGCGGGCGCTGCCCCAGATGTGCACGCAGACGCGGGAACCCCAACAGCAGCAGAGCTAGGCGCAAGAACCGCCGCAGGTACCGCGCTCCCCGAAACGACGTGTCCCGCCACACTCAGCGAAGCCTTCCCCCTAGCCGCGTCCTCCGACCCATCCTGCCAGCGCCTAAGAGCAGCAACCAGGGTTTCTAGCAACCCCGTCGTTACACCACCAGCACCACCAGACGCATTAACCCCCGAAAGGCCGAGCGATCCAAACGCTGCACCCCCAAAATCCGACTCACGTGCAGCTAGCAGGGGGATCCTCCCGGAGCCCCAGAATCACAGCCAAAGGTGATCCCAGCGATGGTCGCCCAGGAATAGCACCTCCACTGGTAACCGGCACCCTTCACCGACCTCCATCTCCTGCCTCCAAGACACTCCTCGGCTGAGAGCGTTGAGAACGTCCATTCCGAATTGAAATACGCCATCCGATATCCCCTGCACCAGTACGTCCCCAGCCACCGGGCTCCCTGCAACTGCTGCCAACATGATACTCCTCCGATGTCCAGCCGCACGATGGGCGCCGCCATTTTGCGGGCGGGCCGAACGCGCCGCTCGTGACGCTGCATGCCTGCAACGAGTGGGAGGGGGCCTGGAGGCAGCCGCTGCCACTCTCGTCACTCCCCCCCTGGCCGCCGGAAGTGAAGGACCTCCACGCGGGCTCCTCGAGAGCGACCTCCGTCGGCCATCTTGCCTGGTCCGCGGGGGGGGGGGTCCTTCCAAACCCCCCCAAGTCCTTCCATCCCAGTCCCCTCGACCAACTCCTCCAGACTCCACACCGAAAGACAGGGAAGAAACAGCAGGCACCCGCACCATGCTCACCCTCCTCCGCGCACTCGAACGCAGGTCCCTGGGTGGCGTGTCCATGACGACCGCCCTTCACCCGATTGGGAACCGGCTGCATCCCCTTCCTTCTATTGATATTAAACCGGGCTCCCCTATGCCCCGGGGGGGGGGGCATTCTACCAATTTTGGCTAGACCGGGCCCTGGGAATGGCAAATCCGCAAGGACCCCACCTGGACCCAAATAACACCTTAACCCTTTCGCTGCTGAGGCTTTTCACACCTCTGTGCTGAGGTCATTTTTACCGGCTTTGCTCATCACGTTAAACGTGTTTTGAAGGCCCATTTTAGTATTTACCAGACATATTATATAATCGCTCCCTCCGGCAGACTCGGCAGATTCAAGAGAAAGTGGCTCGAATCTCATCCACCCACCGAGCACCGCACCCACGGAACAACCCTCCAAACACCACCAAACCCCAGTCCAAAGCCACTCAAGAGCCCCCCACCAGCACACCCCAACACGGAATGCACCCGCAAACATGCAACACAATGGCCATACACAGAATGCACCTGCCAACATGCAACACCATGACCATATCCGAATGCACCTGCAAAGATTACCCAATGACCTATACTGACTGCACCTGCAAACATGCAACACCGTGACCACACCGAATGGACCTGCGAACATGCACACAGTGGCCCACACAGAATGCGCCTGCAAACATGCAACACAGTGACCATACCCGGAATGCACCTGCAAACATGCAACACAGTGACCACACACAGAATGCACACGCAAACATGCAACACCGTGACCACACCCGGAATGCACACGCAAACCTGCAACACAGTGGCCACATACAGAATGAGCCTGCAAACATGCAACACAGTGACCATACACTGAATGCATCTGCAAACATGCAACACCGTGACCACGCACAGAATGCACACGCAGAAAGTCAACACAGTGACCATACCCGGAATGCACCCGCAAGCCTGCAACACAGTGGCCACACACAGAATGAGCCTGCAAACATGCAACGCAGTGACCATACATGGAATGCACACGCAACCATGCAACCCAGTGCCCACACACAGAATGCATCCGGAAACATGCAACACAGTAACTATACCGCCCACCTCTCCACCTGCCGTATTAATCTGTATATTTGTGTTCCGCTTCCACCTGCAAAAAACCTCCACACCCCGAACCCAGGACACACCCAAAAACTAGAGAAATCCCAATGCATCCCTCCCGGCAAAATCCCTTATAATGAAATAAATAAAAAATTGACAAAACTGTGTCGGAAATGCATTGACTTTTAAGACCCTCGGTTCCTAAGGGGTTAATGGGGTATTATGCTGCAGTAACCCTTATCGAAACCGCTAGTAAAATAAGCATTTTAGCAATTGAAACTGTTTACTACAATTATGTATTCAAATGTTTCCTGCACCTTATCTCCCTTGTTCACACGAAGGGATAAGAGTTTTTTCTCTGACCAGTGCAGGACCTCAGGAGCTCAGGGTGCAGAACCCCAGGGTGCAGGAGCTCAGGGTGCAGGACCCCAGGGTGCAGGAGCTCAGGACCTCAGGTTATAGGACCCCAGGGTGCAGGACCTCAGGGTGCACTCGCTAAAGGACACTGAAATTTCATTCAATGCACTGAATTGTGAAGCATTTGTTCGCCGGCACCTGCCGGGTAAAGCACAGAACAGGAGATGCAGAGGAACAATTCCCATGTGATCCCATTGCAGCACGAATAATGAGCGGGAACATGGAGACACAGGCAGCAGCACTAGCAGATATCAGACGGGTCTGTATGGCAACAGCCAGCCGTAGGGACCAGCCGCATGTGTGCGCCTTGTATATTAGATTGTAAGCTCTTGAGCAGGTCCTCACTCCTCCCGCTCCGCTTATGCAAGGTGTACGTCGCCCTGTCATTGCTTCACCCATTGTACAGCGCTACAGAACCTGTCGGCGCTCCATAGACCCAGTAATTGTATAGGTGTGTACACCATACGCATATATACTTAAAATACATTGTGTTGAATAACCAAGGGTTTTCTTTGTCAGAGCCACCACGTTATTTGATCATTTGTGCACCAGATCAAACCAAATTTTTTTTTTTTATTTTTTTATTTCTACACCTTCAATGCTGTGCACTACTTATCCCACAGCGCTGCTATCTGGCTGCCTGAGCATTGTGGGATCTGCAGCCACAATACATGCAGGTCCTTAGAACAAAAACAGAAAATCAACAAAACCAAGGAAATAAAAGCCATTTGCCTTTCTCTTTAACCAAATCTAGTCACACACAGACACACAAACACACACTACACCTGAAGAAAATGCCCCTTTCCTCCCTGCTGATATACTTGCTTCTTGCTGGGGAGTGGGAATCCAGCAGCTCTGCCCCCTATAACAGCAGCACATGGCACAGTCTGCACTTCCTGTCACCCTCTCCCCCTACACACAGAGGAAGCTCCCGGTCATGTGATCACACAGCCCGGGCCCTGCTAGTAACCTCATGGCTCCTCACCACTCATCTTCCCCTGTCATTTATCAGAAAGGAGGTGAGGATGGGAGGGAGCCCTCGCAAGATGGTGCCAGGGCCTCCACCATCAAATCCTGCAGCGAGCCGCAGTGCACCCTCAAGTGTTCCAGCAGACATGTAGATGCCCCCCCAGCCACCAAGTCACTTTCCCTCTCCTTTCTCTTTCACCAGAAACACCTGAAAAAACATGATCTCACCTAGATGCACTTCTCACGTTGGCAGGAACAAGAGGAAGAACCCTGCACCCATCACCAGCATATATAGTCCAGTTAAGCAACACTGTTGCAACCACTCCACCAATAACACCATAGCTTTTCCTTGACTGACAGGCCCATGCACACATCCAGCCCCCCCCCCTCCTGAGGGGCCCCAGGGATTCTATACCCTTCTAGATTCTCCCTTAACTTACAGGCCCAGGCCATCAGTCATGTCCCCCTTCCTGAAGGTCCAGTAGGTTCTTTCTGCAACATCCAGGAAGCTCAAGTAAGTCATCACTGCTCTAACATACCATTGTCATACCTTTTCTCCCACCATGTCCTGTGGTTTTACCCACCCATGCCATAACGTGGCAAGTTTAACCCTCAAATACAGTCACAATATAGAAAGTAGTTAAACTCCTCTGGTACAAAACAGCTATAGTATGCATGTCTGTATCGGATTTTTTTACAATGTGGGAAGTTTTACAATGCAAATGTAAGAACAGGGCAATAATCCTTATCCTGCCATAGGGATATAGGCCCATATGCAAAATGTGCAAGGCGTCATATCTGTGCCAGGTGTCATATGTAAATGAACGAACAAAGTCAAAGCGAAACTCTCAACTCCCTATGGTAAATCCATAAACCCCAAAAGAGTGAGCAAGGTTTTGCTCATAATACAGATCCCAAACGAGTTAGAAAAACATCAGTACAAGTTAAAAACACAAAGTGTTCTTCCCCCCCCCCCCCGTGGTTTGTTACAAAATTCATATATGGTTTGTTCTATCATTCATTATAGCATAAAAAAGCAAATTCAAGCCATATGGCAGCTCTTTAAATTACAAGTCAACAGGCATTGCAGATGTTAGATTGTGAGCTCAGAGTCCACCATTTCTTCGACGTTTGTATGCCTATTATCTGTTACTATCCTTCATGTCCATTGCAGTGGAAGATGCCTCGAACAATAAGCTGCAATCACTGCGGAATAGAACATGTCAAGCCATAATAGCTGGATGTAAAAGGAACACTCCTCTAGGTCTAACCCATGACCATGTACGCTTATTTAAAAAGGGATACTCTAAGCAACATGACCACCTAAGCTTTTTTAGGTGGTCATGACGCCCTGAGTATGCCCTCACCTTTCCCCCCTCCCTCCGCTCAGCCGATCGGCTGAAAAAGCTGAAAACAGCTGAGAGACGCGGAGGACTTTACTCCACCCTCCCAGCTGTCAGTCAGCAGAGCGGGATTCCTATTTCCCGCTTCTGCTGACTATTGCCGAGTAGGAGACGTCATCGCGCTAAAAGCGCGATGACGTCTCCAACTCGCCGCAGTAGCTGGCGGCATCGAGCCGCCAGCATAGCCTGCGGCTGGGATTAGTGTTGCGTGCAACCTCTGCGCGTAACACTAATCCAATTAGAAGAGGAAGCCTGCTGATTGGCTGGTTTACGTGAGAGGCGCGCATGCGCGCTTCTCACGTAAATCATTAGCCAAGTTACAGAGTTAGGAGGACGGGAGCGGAAGAGGAGGGAGGGGAGTATAACAAAACAAACACTGTTGGAAAGAAGGGTTTTATGGGTATTACATTATAATAATAATAAAAAAAGGTATATTTTAATGTGAGAAAAAAAGGGGGGATTTTTAGCCTAGAGTGTTCCTTTAAGTGGTTATGGTGGCAGAGAGCCTATCCTATCTTGTCCTCTTTCTAACCAATGTGTCAGCTCTTCAAAGAAGAGGCCTTACCTCAGACTTTAAGTCTATAAATCAGCAGCTCTAATTTTCATGCCTGCGGATATAGTCCATAACCTAAACTATTCCTGCAACGATCATCTTCAATGATTCTCTATGAAAAGCATCTCATGGAGGGATGAAGCATCCAGCTACCTCCTGTAGCCAAATGTCTGGTGAAAGAAAGATTTGCACAGAACTAAAAATCGAATGGGTTATTGGGGTCCTTGTCTACACGCCCTATTTTTTAATAAAAATTTGAAGAAAGCACAGATAAATAATTTATGCAGGAATAGATTTTTAATTTAGTCAAAGTTTATTATTAAGGCGCCGGTGAGATACAGACATCGGTGTTGCATACATCATAAACAGAAGTAGGAGCAGTAATGTCATTGCGAACAGCAAATTTAAACAGTTTAACGAATAAACCTCACATGGATAAGCAGATGTTCAGAAAAATACCAGCTACCGATTTATGTACATAGAAAAAGAATAGAAAGTAAAGGAACGAAAGGAGATGGTAATAGATCAGGAAAGGAGGTAGACAGGGGGGGGGAGGAGAAGAGAGAGGGGCAAGGAGAGTCAAAAGAGAGCGAGGAGGAGGAGAGATGGAGGAGAGAAAGGAGGAAAAAGAAAAAAAAGGAGGGGGGGTAGTGTAGGTCATGCGGGATTGAGGACTATATGGCCTGGAGGCAGTGGGAAATAAGTGTCAGGGGAGACATTTACCTCGTCAGGGCATATAGACTTATGTCTTAATGAGACTAGAGTAGGGTTGGGGGCGCATTCAGTTCTAACTGTAGATCCCATTTCTGGGGGCCCCGGGCACAAAGTGAGCACGTAGGTGGGCTTCATAAGTCTCTCACAGAGGTCAGGATGTTTCCAGCCAGCATGAAAAAGAGGAGGCCAGGAAAGTGCTCCAGTGGAGCCTCGTAGCATTGGTAACCGCCGCCCACCGCTCTGGGGGTTTCACAATGGTGGATGGACTTGACCTTTGCAAGGTCCCTGGTGGAAGGCACGGTAGACAGCCTCCAGTAGGCTGGAATTAGAGCTCGGGTAGCCACCAGGATTCGAAGGAGTACTGACTTCTTCAGTGCCCTGACCAAAAAGTGCAGGTGACTATCAGGGTTATTCAGAGAGCGGTGAAAAGCAGGAGAATGACTGGAGAATGAAAAATTCTAGGTCAAAATAGCAGATTTGGAAAGTAAGATGAAGGGAGAATTTTTCTGGTTTGGCTATTTTGACCTAGAATTTTTCATTCTCCAGTCATTCTCCTGCTTTTCACGCTCTCTGAATAACCCTGTAAGTAAAAAGGTTTTGGGGTCTAGATCCAAGTCTACCTCTGTGGTATGTAAGATCAGGGTTCGGGCGGAGTTCCATAGGGGCATAATGAGAGTGCAGGACCACCATTGATGGAGGTACGTCCCATGTTCCTTCCAACACCAACAAGTTGATGAAAGAGCAGGGTAGCAGCGGGCCAACCACGCCGGGTATTCCTGCATAAAATTTTTTTTTGGGTAGAAAAGATTATTTCAAAAAGGTTTTCCTGTAACACCCCCCTCCCCCGCCCACTCCATTGTCCCCTTCATCAGGTCTATAAGAAATTTATCTTTATAAAAAATAATGTACAATTCCATTGCGATACTCCAACTTTATACTTTTAAATGAAATAAAAAGGAAAACAATTATGAAGGTGACAAGTTTGAGAGTTGGGGGGGGGGGGGCAAAATTTACGGATGATCCTAGGTTAAAGGGAATTTGTCACCAAAAAAAATAAATTTAAAAAAAATCCTATTATGTCTTTGTATAAAGAATTTTAAGGCATGACACGGAGGCTCCTATTTGCAGTCTCTTTCTTACTTTAATAAACAGTAGCAAGAAGTAGACATCAAAGTTTATATATGGATATATACTTTTCTAAGAAAAAACGATAGTACCAACATGGTACGTCCTGAAACACCCCATTCCATAACGCAGTATGGACTGTCCTGAATTAACATAAGATTCCCCCTGACGTCCATTAAACCTCTTTCTTGCTACTCAGTGGACAGTTAAGTGTAAAAAAAATTTGCCCCAGCCTCCCTGCGCTTAAGGGAGTCTGTGACGCTTTATTTATATGCTTGTAATGTATTTATTTATTCAAGCTGTGTATTTAATGTGTCAGCGTTTTGGCCGTTGGGTTTAGGATCTGTAACTGGGTGTTACAATCCTGTCTTTACACCTCCCACGGCCTGCGCTGTTAGGCTCCGCCCCCTATCTTGCGGCGTTTTCACGGGCTTTAGGCGGTGGCCATTTCAAAACTGAAAAGACTTTCCTTCATATCATGTCGCTCTCCAAACACAATTCGCGCTCCGGTCAGCTCGATTCCGACTCCGAGGGTGAGGTGATGCACATCTCTACCCTCGCTGATCGGGATGGCTTACCCCTGCGCCCCCAGAGGGAGGACCCTGAGACAAGGCTGGAGGCTCTGGAGGCTTCAATCACCCGAATGCAGTCGGCGGTCACCTGTATGTCGGAGTCCTTCTCCCGTGCCTGGGCTGACCGTAATGTACCATCCACTTCATATACTCCCCATTATTTTATGCCTCCCATACCTGTTAACCCCTGCCCTACTGTTTCCTCTGGAACACTTACCCCTGCTCACTCCATGTGTGCCCATGGCCCTAGCTTTAAATTTAGCCTCACATCCTCCTCAATTGAATTTTAATAGATCAATGAGCTCTCAGGCTCTAAACAGACCCCAGAGCTTTCACAGTGAGACCGCGCCTGACAATCTGAGCGCCAGAGGGGCTGGCAACCAGGTTCAACTGCCTGAACCCCATTACATCCCTGCACAAAAAAGAGCCCTTGACCGCGGGGCGTGTAAAGCGGTATGTTTGCCCAAACAACAAAAAACATGCACCTCTCTGTTACCGGCTTATCCGCTTTCAGATGAGGATGAAGGGGATAAGGCTTATGATTATGAGGAGCCTTTCGAAATCCATGCACCCGCTTACGATGCGCAGTTGGAGGAGGATGTTTTACCACCTATTTTCCCGGGGGCTACTCCACGAGAAATCATTTATGACCCGCAGGGTAACCCTCTGTTTCACCCACAAACAATTTCCCACCCGCGCTCAACAGAGTGCTATCCACTGCCACATGTGGCTAAGTGGATTGATCAAAATTTCAGGGCTCCCCTAGACCGCCCCTCCAGAGCAACTATGAGGGCTGAGTGTCCCCGACCTACCACCGCGGGCAAAGTCTGCCTTACCCCGGTGGTAGACGAATATTTTGAAAAATTCCTGGGAGGAAAAGGGTGGACAATAAAAAAGGGCATCGACAATGCCCTGCGCATGATACAGGACAAAGTCCTTGATATGTCAGGTCCCTTAACACGCCTTTTTGAAATGGTTGAAGATGCAAAGCTCTCTTGTAACGCCCTGGAACCTGAGGATGTCGGGGGATGGTTACAGCGCACTATGTGCTTGTTCGGGAACGCTAATGCGGCAGAACGCCGTAAAGCAATCCTGATCAAAATAGACCCGCAGTTCACTACTCTAGCCGCTAAAGACCTAGGTAGTGAAGCACAGGGTTTTCTGTTTGGGGACTGTTTCAAAGAGATGGGAATGTATGCGAACACTTTTAACAATATGGAAAAGAATGAGGCCACAATGAAGAATGTCTTCAATCCCACTCGGGTTTTTGGCAGGGCCGGCAGATACAGAGGGCGCCCTGCCGGCCACGGAAACAATCCTTACACCACTTCCCGTACGGGGAACTTGCCCTCACTATCTGCTCCAAAATCCAGAGCATCAGGATTCACGGGATCCTTTTTCCCATCACGTGCCCGACCCTGGCAGGGACGCGAGTTTAGAGGGACGAGAGGCAGAGGATATTTCCGTCGTCCAGCAGGTAATTCCTATACCACGATCCCAATCGCGGGGCGCTTGCGTCATTTCCTGCACAACTGGGACGCACTCACACAAGACACATGGGTCCTCAACACGATACAGGGGTTCACTGTGGATTTCACCGACACTCCATACCAATTGTCGCCACCACACCCGCTATCACTGTCTTCGACAATTCACGAATTAGTACACACGGAGGTACAAAACCTCCTACAGAAAGTGGCAATAGAAACATCTACTCCCATTCCGCGCTTTGTAAGCAACCTCTTCGTAGTTGCGAAGAAAGGGGGCGGATACCGCCCAGTCATCAACCTGAAAGAGTTGAATGGTTGGGTGGTATACCGCCATTTCAAAATGGAAGGAATCCATACAATGAAAGAGTTGTTGATTGCAGGGGATTGGCTTGTCAAATTGGATCTCAAAGATGCCTATTTGACAATTCCGATTCGAGAAGACTTCAGGGACTTCCTCGCATTCCCCTGGAATGGCAGAATGTGGAGGTTCACATGTCTCCTATTCGGTCTATCATCAGCCCCATGGTGTTTCACGAAAATCATTAAACCAGTGATAGCTCAGTTGCGAACAAAAGGAGTGCGCTTAGTAATCTACCTAGACGACATCCTCATCATGTCGCAGTCACACTCCACCATACAACTACATCTACGATGGACCATTCAACTGTTACTGGATCACGGATTCCTGATCAACATGGAAAAATCTATCCTGGTTCCATCACAAAAACTGGAGTTTTTAGGCTTCATTCTCGACTCTGTACTCCAGACTCTGAACCTCCCGAACTCGAAGGGCCTTTCCCTCCGGAAGGAAGTCCGAACACTACTTCGCCACCGCTTCACTTCCCTGAGGCAGATTGCACGAGTCATAGGACTTCTGTCAGCCACACGGCATGCAATATTTCCAGCCCCCCTGTTTTTCAGAGCCCTCCAGAGATTGAAGGCCCGTTTTCTCCGGTCCGGCTCTTCATACAACAGGATAGTGGAGATCACGGAGGATGCAACCACCGATCTCCAATGGTGGATTACGAATTTACATCTCTAGAACGGGAGTCCTCTTCATTTTCCAACTCATTCCCTCACGATAGAATCGGACGCCAGTCGTCTAGGTTGGGGAGCTCAATGCGGTCAACTGGAGACGGGAGGACGTTGGTCTCAGGAAGAGACATTACTGCATATCAACGTCCTGGAATTGCTAGCAGCATTCTTTGCTCTCCGGTGCTTTGTGAAAGGAACCAATCATCAATCCATCCTCCTTCGCTTGGACAACTTCCCGGCTGCGCGATACATCAACAGCCTAGGGGGACCTCTCTCAGTTCAGTTGACGTTCATGGCACATCAGCTTTGGGATTTCTGTTTCCAACATCACCTCCATGTGACGGCGCAGTTCATTCCAGGGCTCTTGAATGTGGTCGCGGACTGGAACTCACGGCATTGGTCGCTCCACTCTTCAGTCTTCTCAACGCTCTCTCAGCTGTGGGGTCCCTTCCACACAGATTTGTTTGCCTCCCGGCTGAATGCAAAGCTGCCGACGTTCTTCAGCTGGCGTCAAGATCCAGATGCGGCGGCGACGGATGCGTTCTTTCAAGATTGGGGACCGGGACGCCCCTATGCGTTCCCTCCATTTGCATTGATTCAAAAAGTTCTGAATGTAATACGGACGCAATACATCACCTTGGTTCTGGTGACTCCGTTCTGGCCATCTCAAGCATGGTTCTCATCCATCCTGGACCTTGTGATAGACGATCCCTGCTTGATCCCATCCTTTGAGGACGTGTTACTTGATCCGGATCACAGGCCCCACCCGTTGATCTTGTCAGGTCAACTACAGCTCATGGCCTGGGTGCTTTCGGGACCGATGGATCGACGAGTGGCTTATCAAGCTCTGCTGCCTCGTTGCTCCGGCAATCCTGGGCTCCGGGAACTAGGAGTATACGCCTCCTGTTGGACAAGATGGTCTAGCTGGTGTATTGAACGGGCTCAGGATCCCTTTTCAGCACCTCTGACGCATGTCCTAAATTTTTTGTCTTCTATTTTTGACTCGGGCACAGCGTACCGTTCCCTTAATGTGTTGAGATCAGCTATGTCAGCTGGACATGTCGGTTTCGAGGGCGTTCCTCTTGGAAGACATCCCTTAGTTTGTCGGCTTCTACGAGGGGCCCGTTTTGCTCGTCCTCCACTTCCTCGATATGTGGTAACATGGGATGTTACTGTGGTGTTGCGTTTCCTCCTCGCTTGGCCAGATAATCATGGTTTATCGTTGCGCCGACTTTTGGCTAAGTTATTGATGTTACTGTGCTTGGTCTCGTGTAAAAGAGTGGGAGATGTGAGAGCGTTAGACTTTGGAGTTGGCTCTTTTTTGCCGGAAGGCGTAAGATTTAATATCTCCCGTCGTACCAAGACGTCCATCTCGCAGGCATTTTTTCCGTCTTTTCCCTCACAATCGTGGTTATGTCCGGTTAGATGTTTACAGGAATACGAGGAACGTACTCTACCCTTTAGACGTATGGAGGAAGTGGCTCCTTTGTTTATTTCTTTCAAGCCCCACTTCCTCCCAGTTACCTCACCCACTCTGGCTAGGTGGATTCGTTGGTTGTTGGATCTAGCAGGGATTGACACCTCCCAATTCGGGGCGCATTCAGTTAGGAGCGCTATTGCTTCTAAAGCAGTTTCCGCTGGCTGTCGTTTAGAAGACTTGTTACGTTCCACGGACTGGTCGCGGGAATCCACTTTCAGGGAGTTTTACTTTAAACCCGTATCACATTGGTCGTCCGATGTTTTTGAGGTTTAGATTTCTTCTAGCTTTGAACTTGCAAATAGGAGCCTCCGTGTCATGCCTTAAAATTACAACATTTTCCTATTCCATAACGGAAAGTTTGAATTTTATTAATGACACGGAGGCGAGTATTTCCCTCCCTTCTATATATTGTTCTGTTATTGTCGTATATTAATAAATAAAAACATGGACTCTGTCATTTCTATTCAGTTACTGTGCTTACATTATCTGTACACTGTGTGTTTATTCAATAAAACTATTTATTGCTCCTATGAGTTCTGAAATCTTTTCAGCGCTAGTACCGCGTGTCTTGAGTGTTGCACAAAACACGAAGGATGTGTTAGAATAATAACAGCAACTGCGTGCTTTTATTAAAGCCACTGGCCCACCTGTTTGAATCTGGATTCTTTCGATACCTTTCCTCCTGGATCACTCGTCTTCGACTCCGCAAGGAAAAGATTTCAAGTGTCGTTTTCTGATTCTTTGTAGTTTTTCAAGAAAGAGGTTTAATGGACGTACCATGTTGGTACTATCGTTTTTTCTTATCAAAGTTTATATATGGATATATACTTTTCTGTCTACTTCTTGCTACTGTTTATATTAAAGTAAGAAAGAGACTGCAAATACTCGCCTCCGTGTCATTAATAAAATTCAAACTTTCCATTATGGAATAGGAAAATTTTGTAATTTAAGGTGCTGTGCAATCCGGTGCTACTACAAATTAATGGGTCAAGTTAATGTGTCAATTTTCTGATTGTAAATGGCTGTAGGGAAGAGACATCCTTGATATAGGGTTTCATTTTTTCTCCTTATCAGCGCTCGTCCTCTGCCTTTTTATGTCATGACACGGTTACAATACCTCATGTCCAATTGGATCCATGGATCATTTGCAGACAGCAAGAAAAAGCTTTAACCCAATGTAACCGCATAACTGGTTCTAGAACATTGTGATAAAATTATTCTGAAAGAGTTAATCCAGAGGGGTTTTTAAACACTGCTTATTTTAATAGAAGCTGTGCAAAATAAAAAAAGGGTAATTGTGTGAATAAAAGTCTATAGCTCTGCTTTGAAGGGCTGTTGTAAGACCAATTAATTGTGGTTAAAAAGGACAACCTAAACCAAGGCTCAGCAACCTTGGCTCCCTGATGTTCTGGGAACTACATTTCCCATGTGGCTTAGTCAGCCTAATGGGTGACTGCGCATCATGGGAGACGTAGTTCCCAAAACATCCGTTAGCCAAGGTTGCTGACCCCCTGACCTAAACCATTAACCCCTTGGACACCAAACTTAAAGGATCACTACCATCAAAAAACCAAAATGTCCACATTTATTTTATGTTGCTGAGCTCTTACATCATCTTGTATGTTTAGTTAAGAGAATATTTTACTCTGCCATTGGGTGCATCTATTTTGTGATGTAAACTGCCCCCCCCCCCACCCTCGTATCTTTACCTCATTGTAACGGTGGCCATTTTAAAAATATAAAGTGGTCAGGATGAGTAGAGTGTTTCTTTAATAAATATATCTCCGTGTGAGTGATATATCATTTTAAGATTATGCACGTTCTCATTTATGTAAATATAAAAAAAAAGTAAAATAAAAAAAAACAACACACCCCTAAAAATATCAAATTACTGGAACAAGAGTCCTAATTTCACCTCTTCCCACCCAAACTTGTAGTGCAGGTGAGGAGCCCTGAGGCAATCACACACTTTTTTTTGGTTTGCTTTTTTAACAGCAGTTCACTGATCATACCTTACCCGCGTGATAATGAAGTTTAAAATATCACAGCTTGTTCCTATCTGCCCCAGCATCCTATGGGCTGTGAATAGACAATACTGCAAGGGGTTTGCCTCATGGTTTCATTGAGTGACATTTCTTGCAAAATCAAATGCTTTTATAAAATAAATAAAAATATAAATCTCTGATCACCAGGCTCGGAGACGAGATCACAGGAAAACCAGCTCGATCCAAGAAAAGCCAGTTACCACGGGATAGCTCTCAGAGCTGTTAAGGCCGGGGTCAGACGAGCGCACTATGTGCGCCCATACTGAGGTGCCTCCTGTCGTCCGTCGCAGCAACGCTTTGACGGGGTCGGCTACACGCTGTAGCGCGTGCACGAATTGTGTGCGCTACAGCGGACGTTCTGAAAGCCTCCCCGTTGAAGCACTAAGACGTGCGTTAGACAGGGCTGCAAAGCGCGATCCTCCATAGGATCCACTAACTGCACTAAGCGAGGTGGCCAGACGGGCGTCAGAGTGGACGTTCCTTCTGCTCTGCAAAACGCGGGTCTGACTCCGGCAGCACATGGTGCGATGGCTGTACCAGCACATTTCACATGCCTGGCTCATGGTCTCTCATACTGTGAATGAGAGGAGACACATTATTGTTGGATATTACATCTTGATAAGGATTCTCCCTCTCTATCACCCAATCTGAGGATTAGGGAAGGGCTCGTTACTAAAGATCACATCATGTAAATGTCAATGCCCGCCTACATTGACCTCATGCAATTAGAGGATTTTATATGCCATCTCGCTGCACTCCATTCACACCCACTGCTTTTTCCTCTGGCTATGAGCAGGGCCCGACACAGACTACAAACTAAGAGTAAAACTGAAAGGAGGAGGATATTCTTTGGAAGTCCCCATGATAAGAGAATAATATGCACAGCGGGTCACACAGAACACATACGTGTTAGGTAATTTATGAGAATGAAAAAAGGGGTGCTTTCAGAGATCATAAATTCTAGCATATACCCTCAGGATACACGGGGCTGGGTTACAATGGCCGCATTTTACCTTTTACTGAGGACAGCAATCCGTACACAATGCGGACGCAGAATAAAGAGATTTCCCTTTTATTCTTTGGCAGAAGAAATTCTATACACGGAATCACAACAGATTATAATGTGTTGCTTAAAAAGGAACACTCTAGGCCTGGGCTGTCAAACGTACGGCCCCCAGGTGTTGATGCCTACAATTCCCAGAATCTTTCAATGTAACAGATGGCCAGGTAATAAAGGGAGTTGTAGTTCAGAAACATCGGGGGGGGGGGGGCTGGCATTTTACAGCCCTGCAATCAATGTTATTTGGTCATATTGACCCAAAAGGGCAATGTGGGGGGGGGGGGTCTGAGCGGCTCATTCAATCCTTCCAGCAGTGGGTTTCATTGCACCCAGGAGGCCAAGGATCAGCTCCTGTGATCAGCTTTACACAAAAGAGACTGGGAATGTAAAGGAGTCATTGGATTGGCTGGACACTCAGGTGTCACATGACAACTGTGGCTTCCAACGGAACCTGCACCTGAAATACCAGAATCAGGGGTGGATTAAAAAAGAATTATACTCATTCTGGGGTGAAAATGGAAGTGGGGAGTGTGAGGAGGGGTGAAAATTTAACCCCTTTGTTTCCCCCTCCCTCATTTTAAACACAAGAGTATCCCTTTAAGTATATGTGCAATATTTGCATATCCAAATGTCCCTATTTAGGGCCCAAGTACCACTTTACTAGCCCAGTGTCTATTTGGGGAATACGAGTGTATAACGGAACCGCAAAGCCGATTAAATAACATCGATGTTGGCAATTACATGTTGTACCCGGCCACTCCGGATCTTTCAGATTAAGGCTTGCTGAGCGTCATGGGACATGTAGTGCAGAAACACCACATGTGTTAAGGTTCTACATCACTGCTCTAACCTAAACTTTTGGAATCGTCTCATTCATTTTTAGCATAGAGCAATTGAACAAAATTCACCGTTTTAGCACCAGCAATCCGTGATGTGCTCTTCCACTGGACAGCACCGACTGCAGGAAGCAGTATGGTTCTACATCCTGGCGATTGGAGCATGTGTGACAGTCTCACAGTCAGATGTATCTCAATGCAGACACATCTCAGGATTATGCGAGTCAAAACAATGTCTCTAGATAATATCTATCTAACGACCCCCCAAGAGACAAGCCACCTCAGTGTAACTTGATAATGTTCAAGCTGTGATCCCGATGCTCCGGCATAACTTTCTGTATAATTTGGTGGAAGTATAATATAAAAAGTCCCAAAAAGAAAAACAGGTTGTTCATACAGCAATTAAATGTGATATATCATATGACTCATTAATAGCTATACTGTTTACCCAACCTCTGAGGTTAACAAAGGCAAGGTATAAAGGAGGGTAACCAAAATGTAAAAGCATCCTTTCAACACAAACCAGTTTTAACACCTCCGGGAAAAGAATTTATTTATCGCTTGCGACGGATAACGAATTCCAGGTTCTCCGCAAGAACGTCCGCCGTGAACCGTACATAAGCAAATCCTTCCACTTTCACGATCAACCCTGTAATCCCTATTTTCCCATCAGATTTCAACATACCCATCAGATATTTGATTTAATCATCAGACCAGGAATTGAGAACATACAAGGAAATTACATTTATTTGCAAAGTATTTTACCAGGAAGGATACATTGAGATTTCTCTCGTTTTCAAGTATGTCCTGGGTACCCTTTCATAGCAGCTGCAGCTCTGTACAGGTCCTGGTACAGTGAACAACCCCAAGTTACTTGTGAACCTGGACTCTGAGGACAAAGAAATCCTATTACCCACTGGCAACACTTCTGCTTTGAAGAGCGGTCACAGTGGCCAGGGACAGTGTGATGGCTGGGCCTGCCAACAGGACTACTTTAAGTTTAAAAAAAGGGGTCACAGCGGCTACAGAGTCCCATGGATTGGGTCTGGATGGACACGTCCAGCAGGCCTGAGGACGCTGTAATGTCCAGCTTCCCCTGGGTCACACAATGACATCCTAAACAGCTGTGAGGAAATACCCAGCCACGGACACGTTTCCAGGAAATCTAAATCTGATTGCAGGCCAAAAACCACAGAGCAATTCATAAAACCACTCAGCAACAGAAGAGCCAACTCAACCATTTTAGTAGCCAAATTATTTTTTTCCCCTCAGCTAGATTCATGTAAAATAGTCCAAACAGTTAGGATACAAGAGGTCATATTCTAGTGACCCCCTGGATTTGTCATGGGCTATTTGCAAGCAAGGGAATTTGAGGAAATGCAAACTTTATAATGAAATTATATATAATTATACCTCACTCCCTTGTATCATTGTACAGTCTTAAAAAAAATATTCTCTAGATCACAAAATATAAAAGGGTTCTTCACTAATCTAAATGTTTATACAAAAGTGAATTTACATTAAAATTTCAAATCATCTACAGCGTGTAAAGTAATTTTTTCACATCTTATCACCCGTGCCTTACGATTAGATATTCTATGGGGTACACTTGAGAACTCGTTACTGTATTTTTTGGAGAAAATGTGATTTTAGCCAAGAAAAACAAAAAAACAACAAACACTCATCGTTCGTGCAGTACTATTGTTCACATTAACAATGGTGCTGTGTTAGTATATTTTAATTTTTTTTTTTTTTTTTTTTTACAAGTAACCTGGTCATGTTTGGCATTATTGGAAAGGTCATGCTCTGGCCTTTTCCAATGATACCAAATATGACCCTCTAGCTGCCACCAAATCAGGAGATACGGGGGTCCAAAGAACCCATCTATCTCCACCACAGGAATTTCCATAGGGAATCCCTGGGCAGGACTTAACCTCGCTAACCAACATTGCACAATAATGTCAGTTGACGAGGGGGGACGTGGAGGCGGGGCTGACATCTAAGATGGCAGCCCCCCAGGAAATAGGCTGCGATTGGTGCTGGATCGTGGCCTGGCACCTGAGGGGTTAAAGAGAGGCATCACTGGAAAGGTCAGACTGTGACATCCAGCAATGCCTCTCTTGACTTTTTACCCCCCCCGGCAATGGGGAGATAGGGTTCAAAAGACCCCACCTCCCCTTCCAGGAATACCCCTGCTCTGGCGGGGGGGTGCCTGAAACTGATGTCATGACGATGTCAATGCGCCGGGAGGGGTGTGAATACGCAGGCGGGAGGGGGCTTGAATGCGTTGACGTACTGCATATGTCCATCGCACTCAAGTGATTAAAATGATTTCATGAAGAAACTGAGTAAGGGGAGGGACTGGAAATAAAGAGTGAGTTTGGGCAAAGGACCGGACCGGGGAAGGGACCAGGACAAGACGGAGTGATGGCAGCGCTGAACCGGAGAGAGGGTGTGGTGGTGGCACAGGACTCCAGCTCTAAGGATAAAACAACAGCAATACAGCTCCAACCACCCAGTGGCAGCGCCCCACGGTTTGCGTGATTGTTTTTATTTAGTTTATGACAACAGAACAAACAGGTGACGTCCAACATAACCCTAGAACAAAATCATACGGAGTAAAGCAGGAGCGCAACTTCTCCAATCAGCTGAAAGTAGTATCTGAGGTTAATAATGTTTAACTCCGTCTGACTCGAATCGACTAGTTGTCAACTATCTTCATCATTGATATATAAATTTAACATAGAAGACCATACAGAGGCCTGCGCACAGAATTTGTATCTATGTTGATGATATATTCTGCTCATTGTATTATTACACAGAATAGAGGCGTGTCGTTTACGGAAAAGGTTACACACTCGATACGTTTGGGACATTTACTATTTGACAAATACTGATGTTTCATTGGTGACACAAATTCTGAACTTCTTCCGAAACAAAATATCAAAGCAATTGTAGCGTAAACACACACACACTCACACACACCCCCTCGAAAACAAATCGAGAGCAGAAACCCTCGGCCCAATTGCAACAGACATCTGAGCTGTTTCCATTGATTTCAGAGTGTTGCAATTCTAAAGGAAAACTCATTATACCGCCTGGCACCGGTGATCCGCCCAACACATGTGAATTTCCAGCATGTAGCGTGATCGGAGAGCAGCTCCTACATGACCTAGAAATGACATACACTTTGGAGGCTGATCAATCCCTCCATTATGTTCCCAGGCTGGGCTTGTGTTCTTTCACAGCTAATAACACGTCTTAAGGTGCGACACAAGGGAGGATTCTCCGCCGGACGGGTCGGTTCACTGGGGCAGTGCCCCAATATCTGAAAGGATATATAAATCAGGAGAGGAAGGCGTGGAATGGGCAGGGTGTGGTACACCAAGAGGAGACGCACACCGTGTATCTGGTTATCAAAGTGCACGAAGAACATAGGGAAACGTTAATACAATGTATAAAATTCATGGAGCGCTGACATGTCCTGCAGCAAAACACAGCCCAGTATGACCTTAATACAGTGTATCTACACATTTGTGCGCATCAAAGCTACACACTGTGTACAACCTCTTCACAACCCAAACCTCAAAGTGTATACACACACATAATATATAAGCATAAATACATCAAAAACACTCCTTGGCAGATACAGGAATACACACACATTGCAGGGCACACTGTCAGCTCCTGCCTCAGGTGTGCTTTGGACAGGTTGTAGCAGAGGCCTGTGTGTAGAGGATGTGGTGCCTGCTGCTGTGTGATGTAACACAATTGCCTGCGGGAAGCACAATTACCTCTTTGGTATTATCTCCTGGGCTTGATGTGGCTCTGGTGTCAGCATGCAACGATGTTGAAGTGGTCCTGGTGCCAGTCTCTCCAGAGCTTAGGGTAGTCCTGGTGCCAGCCCCCGCTGAGGATGAAGTGGCCCCGGTGCCAGCCCCCGCTGAGGATGAAGTGGCCCCTGTGCCAGCCCCCGCTGAGGATGAAGTGGCCCCTGTGCCAGCCCCCGCTGAGGATGAAGTGGCCCCTGTGCCAGCCCCCGCTGAGGATGAAGTGGCCCCTGTGCCAGCCCCCGCTGAGGATGAAGTGGCCCCTGTGCCAGCCCCCGCTGAGGATGAAGTGGCCCCTGTGCCAGCCCCCGCTGAGGATGAAGTGGCCCCTGTGCCAGCCTCCGCTGAGGATGAAGTGGCCCCTGTGCCAGCCTCCGCTGAGGATGAAGTGGCCCCGGTGCCAGCCTCCGCTGAGGATGAAGTGGCCCCGGTGCCAGCCTCCGCTGAGGATGAAGTGGCCCCGGTGCCAGCGTCCGCTGAGGATGAAGTGGCCCCTGTGCCAGGCTGTGCCGGTGCTGAGGTGGCCCTGGTGCCAGGCTGTGGGTCGCTGCTCCTGGCAGGAGGTTGGATGGGGTCCTCGCTGTTGTCGGTGTGCTCTGCGGGACGCGCAGGCTCCGCGTGCACCAGCCAGGCGCTGAGTTCAGTGCGGGGGATGCGCGGGTCCCCCAGGCTCCGCACCTCGCACAGCAGCCTGCGGGCGGTGAAGAAGGCGTCCAGGTCGGGGCTCTTGGGGTGCAGGCTGGGGCCGCCCCACGTGTCCCGCAGGCTGTGGAAGGGGATCTGGGAGTAGGCAGAGCTGCCGCCCTGGATGATCTCCCGGATGGGGGGCAGGTAGAAGTCCAGGTCCACCCGCACCCCGGCCAGGCTCAGGAGGAGGGTGACCTGCAGCAGCCCTTCTGTCAGGTACTTCTTCAGATCCTTCATGGTATCCCGGCCGCCCGAGGAGCAGCAAACTTCCCCGCTGCCCTGGAGGCGGTCTAAGGCGCCAAGGGACGGACTGCGGGCATCACCGGGCGCGGAGCCTGCCTGTGCTGGAGCAGCCGGCCGGGGTGTGCGGGCCCGGAGCCGGGGGGAAACAAAGGGACTCGCCGGCTGCTCCGCGCTGTGCAGCCAGACACAAAGGCAGACAATGCCGGCCCCAGACAGGCCCGGGGGAGGGGCTACCGGAGAGGCGGGGCCGAGCCGCCCAGCAAGGTGTGTGTTCAACCGGCAGCTTGACCCCGGGTACTCAGTGCTGCGCCTCACCGTGACCCCGGGTACTCAGTGCTGCGCCTCACCGCGACCCCGGGTACTCAGTGCTGCGCCTCACCGCGACCCCGGGTACTCAGTGCTGCGCCTCACCGTGACCCCGGGTACTCAGTGCTGCGCCTCACCGCGACCCCGGGTACTCAGTGCTGCGCCTCACCGCGACCCCGGGTACTCAGTGCTGCGCCTCACCGTGACCCCGGGGTACTCAGTGCTGCGCCTCAACGTGACCCCGGGTACTCAGTGCTGCGCCTCACCGCGACCCCGGGTACTCAGTGCTGCGCCTCACCGCGACCCCGGGTACTCAGTGCTGCGCCTCACCGCGACCCCGGGTACTCAGTGCTGCGCCTCACCGCGACCCCGGGTACTCAGTGCTGCGCCTCACCGCGACCCCGGGTACTCAGTGCTGCGCAGTGGCGACTCTAGGAACAATATTTAGGGGGGGCACAGAAGATACCGCAGTCAAAACTGGGGGGGCACTAATCATTTTCACCACTAAGGCTAGGGTCAGACTGAGGCAGTGCGAACGCGCGTTCTGGCGCACTTAATCACGGCCGCACTAGCAGCAGATGCCGGGCAATGACGGCCAATATACGAAGTACGGTCGCACAAAAGTCCGGCTGCCGCAACGCAAGTGGAAAATGAACGCATTTTTTCGAGAACGTTAAACCACTAGTACTGACGTACAGAGTGCGCTGCGCGCTAGCGGTGTGTGTGTGATTTGGAGACGTCAGACGCTGCTAATGTCCGGCCAACATAACGTCCAGACGCAAGAATTTTGATGATCCGTACAAAATCACGGATGAAACTGCGCATAGTATGACCGCTATTGCGTATTCCGTGAAAAATACGTCCATTCTTCGAACGCACATTTTCACGGACAACGTGAAAAATGCGTTAGTCTGACCCTAGCCTACATCATATCACTGAATAAAACTAAGGGCCCTATCACCTGGTGTGAGCTAAAACACCATCACTAAAAGGAAAAATTTAGTGCGAGTCGCTAAAACTTACAGGGTTATTCAGAGAGAGGTTAAAAGCAGGAGAATGACTGGAGAATGGAAAATTCTTGGTCAAAATAGCCAAACCAGAAAAATTCTCCCAGTCATCTCACTTTCCAAATCGGCTATTTTGACCTAGAATTTTCCATTCTCCAGTCATTCTCCTGATTTTCACTGCTTTCTGAATAACCCTGTTAGTGCCTGACGACCTACTAACAGATCACCTTGTCTGCAGTAGTCCATGAACAAGGTCGTTTGGCTCACGCTAGGGAAACACTAAGACCCGGACCCGGGCTGAGACCCAGCGCTAATGCGGTTGTGTGATAGAACGGTTTTTCTTGTCCATACCTATCCCCCGCCCTCACAAGCTGGAATATGAACACATCCAGTGAATAACCTCACACCCCTGCATTATTAAAATCCTCCAAGGTGGTCGTATCATCCATGTTTTGATGCACACATATATTAAGGCTGATGGGCATTGCATGATAAATACCTCCCAGCAGCATGTAGAATCATTACACTGCATTTAATAGATCCAAAAGGAAGGCCAGGTGAGCGACAACAATTTCCCTGCTGCAGCATATAAATAATACATGTTTCAGGGCAAGACTTATTCATGTGTCCCTTTAAACATGGTCCACACAGTCACCCTAATAATCAACTGCTTACATACTATGAATAACCCCCAGCATAAAATGTTTAAAATGAGGCAATATATTAGAATTAGGATATATGTGCATAAACGATACATTTATAATAGAGCTTACTGCAACAGCAGCGACATTGCTAACCATATCCATTGCTATGGTGTATGTGGCCAAGAGAACACCTGTGCTGCATTCCTTTCAATTGCCTATTAATTTGGGACGAGGACCTGGTTTTTCTGGGTTTTTTTGGAGTTAGCACCAGGGTTGAGCAGTAGGTAAAATGTTGCAATTAGTGCACCTCAAAAAATTTTGTGCTGGCACCAAGTGATCTGTTAGGCTAGGGACAGATGAGCGCATTTTCTGCAGCCACCGTCAAAATGTACGTCGATGCGTGCGCACGCATTTTTTCACGGAATACGCTTAAGTGGTCAGACGATGCGCAATTCTGGACGTATTTCATGACGATGGGGTGAAAAGAAGTCTAGGGAAATCCGGCTGTTTGAACGTTATGTTGGCCGCACACTAGCAGCGTCTGACATCTCCTAATCACGCACACACGCTGCTATGCGGCCGCAGCGCACTTTGTACGTCAGTAGCAGCGGTTTCACGTTCTGATAAAAATGCGTTCATTTGCTGGTTGCGTGGTGTCGGCGCACTTTCGTACGCACGTACTGCGTATATTGGCCGTCATTGGCCGTTATGTGCTGCTACTGCCGCCGTGATTTAGTGCGCCTGCACGCGCGTTCCGACTGCCCCACTCTGACCCTAGCCTTAGCTGCAAAAGCGCTAGAGATCTCTAGTGCTCCCCGTCTTAAGTAAAGGACGCGGAAAGTACAGTAAACTCGCGGTACAAATCGCTAATAGCAACGCACTAAGTGATTTTTCCCATTTGTAGCAAGAAGCAAACAATCTGTTGGTCAGGTGCTAGACTCAATTAACCTGGCGCTAACGCAAAATCACGCCGACGCAAGGGTTAGCTCACACCAGGTAATAGTGCCCTAAATAAGTATATATATAAATAAGATTCCAAAACCCCAGAGTAATGTGATGCAATGATGCCTTTATGTTGTATTAACCTGATACTTAAATTCAATATTTTATTTGCTGCAATTCGGCAGTTTCGCTGAATGTCTGAAAGCTGCTTCAGCGACTCCACTTTTAGCAAATTAAGGTGACCATTCACTAAATAGGGAATTCACCTTATTTTCAGAAAAATAAATTCCCCGAAATGTGACGGAAAGCAGAGGATCTAAAGATCATTAGACCCTTTAGATTCTAACTTCCATAATAACCCCTAAAATGCCATAAACCCAGAGAAATGCAATAAAAATAATAAACAATGTGGCATTTAGCTACCCCTTAACCCATAAAATGCCATTCATCAAGGGAAAACATGAAATGAATACACTGAGGCATGTAGTTTACCCATCAACCTGTAAAATGCCATTAATCAAGGAAAAAACAAATGTATACTGTAAGGGATGAAGCCTACCCATTAACCCTTAATATACAACTAAACCAAGGCAAAAACTAACGTAATACACAATGTAATGTATAGTCTGAACATTAACCATTTCACTGCTGAGCCATTTCAACCCTGTGAAAATGTTTAAGTTTAAGTACACGTTTTTATTTAATGTTTTATGACTTCTACTTCACACTGAATATGGTCATGTGGGGTATCATTGGAAAGGCCAGAATCTGCCCTTTCGAATGACACCTAGTTCTTCCATATACGTTGCATAGCGACGGAGATATGTTGGTCCGAAGAAGTGTGGAAAGCTGGATGCTGATTTTTGGTGGGGGGGCACATGGGGGGGCAAGGAATAACCTAGGGGGGGCAATTGCCCCCCCTTGCCCCCCTGTAGAGTCGCCTATGGCTGCGCCTCACCGCGACCCCGGGTACTCAGTGCTGCGCCTCACCGCGACCCCGGGTACTCAGTGCTGCGCCTCACCGCGACCCCGGGTACTCAGTGCTGCGCCTCACCGTGACCCCGGGTACTCAGTGCTGCGCCTCACCGCGACCCCGGGTACTCAGTGCTGCGCCTCACCGCGACCCCGGGTACTCAGTGCTGCGCCTCACCGTGACCCGGGTACTCAGTGCTGCGCCTCACCGTGACCCCGGGTACTCAGTGCTGCGCCTCACCGTGACCCAAGACCTCTGTGCTGCGCCTCACCGTGACCCCAAGAACTCAGTGCTGCGCCTCACCGCGACCAAGAACTCTGTGCTGCGCCTCACCGCGACCCCAAGAACTCTGTGCTGCGCCTCACCGTGACCCCAAGACCTCTGTGCTGCGCCTCACCGTGACCCCAAGAACTCTGTGCTGCGCTTCACCGTGACCCCGGGTATTCAGTGCTGCGCCTCACCGTGACCCCGGGTACTCAGTGCTGCGCCTCACCGTGACCCCAAGACCTCTGTGCTGCGCCTCACCGTGACCCCAAGAACTCAGTGCTGCGCCTCACCGCGACCAAGAACTCTGTGCTGCGCCTCACCGCGACCCCAAGAACTCTGTGCTGCGCCTCACCGTGACCCCAAGACCTCTGTGCTGCGCTTCACCGTGACCCCGGGTACTCAGTGCTGCGCCTCACCGTGACCCCGGGTACTCAGTGCTGCGCCTCACCGTGACCCCAAGACCTCAGTGCTGCGCCTCACCGTGACCCCGGGTACTCAGTGCTGCGCCTCACCGTGACCCCGGGTACTCAGTGCTGCGCCTCACCGTGACCCCGGGTACTCAGTGCTGCGCCTCACCGTGACCCCAAGACCTCTGTGCTGCGCCTCACCGTGACCCCAAGAACTCAGTGCTGCGCCTCACCGCGACCAAGAACTCTGTGCTGCGCCTCACCGCGACCCCAAGAACTCTGTGCTGCGCCTCACCGTGACCCAAGACCTCTGTGCTGCGCTTCACCGTGACCCCGGGTACTCAGTGCTGCGCCTCACCGTGACCCCGGGTACTCAGTGCTGCGCCTCACCGTGACCCCAAGACCTCAGTGCTGCGCCTCACCGTGACCCCGGGTACTCAGTGCTGCGCCTCACCGTGACCCCGGGTACTCAGTGCTGCGCCTCACCGTGACCCCGGGTACTCAGTGCTGCGCCTCACCGTGACCCCGGGTACTCAGTGCTGCGCCTCACCGTGACCCCGGGTACTCAGTGCTGCGCCTCACCTTGACCCCGGGTACTCAGTGCTGCGCCTCACCGTGACCCCGAGAACTCAGTGCTGCGCCTCACCGTAACCCCGAGAATTCTGTGCTGCGCCTCACCGTGACCCCGGGTACTCAGTGCTGCGCCTCACCGTGACCCCGGGTACTCAGTGCTGCGCCTCACCTTGACCCCGGGTACTCTGTGCTGCGCCTCACCGTGACCCCGAGAATTCTGTGCTGCGCCTCACCGTGACCCCAAGAACTCTGTGCTGTGCTTCACCGTGACCCCGGGTACTCAGTGCTGCGCCTCACCGTGACCCCGGGTACTCAGTGCTGCGCCTCACCGTGACCCCGGGTACTCAGTGCTGCGCCTCACCGTGACCCCGGGTACTCAGTGCTGCGCCTCACCGTGACCCCAAGACCTCTGTGCTGTGCCTCACCGTGACCCCCAGAACTCAGTGCTGCGCCTCACCGCGACCAAGAACTCTGTGCTGCGCCTCACCGCGACCAAGAACTCTGTGCTGAGCCTCACCGTGACCCCAAGACCTCTGTGCTGCGCCTCACCGTGACCCCAAGACCTCTGTGCTGCGCCTCACCGTAACCCCAAGAACTCTGTGCTGCGCTTCACCGTGACCCCGGGTACTCAGTGCTGCGCCTCACCGTGACCCAGAGAATTCTGTGCTGCGCCTCACCGTGACCCCGAGAATTCTGTGCTGCGCCTCACCGTGACCCCAAGAACTCTGTGCTGCGCTTCACCGTGACCCCGGGTACTCAGTGCTGCGCCTCACCGTGACCCCCGGGTACTCAGTGCTGCGCCTCACCGTGACCCCGGGTACTCAGTGCTGCGCCTCACCGTGACCCCGGGTACTCAGTGCTGTGCCTCACCGTGACCCCAAGACCTCTGTGCTGCGCCTCACCGTGACCCCAAGAACTCTGTGCTGTGCTTCACCGTGACCCCGGGTACTCAGTGCTGCGCCTCACCGCGACCCCAAGAACTCTGTGCTGCGCCTCACCGCGACCCCAAGAACTCTGTGCTGCGCCTCACCGTGACCCCAAGACCTCTGTGCTGCGCCTCACCGTGACCCCAAGAACTCTGTGCTGCGCCTCACCGTGACCCAGAGAATTCTGTGCTGCGCCTCACCGTGACCCCGAGAATTCTGTGCTGCGCCTCACCGTGACCCCAAGAACTCTGTGCTGTGCTTCACCGTGACCCCGGGTACTCAGTGCTGCGCCTCACCGTGACCCCGGGTACTCAGTGCTGCGCCTCACCGTGACCCCGGGTACTCAGTGCTGCGCCTCACCGTGACCCCAAGACCTCTGTGCTGCGCCTCACCGTGACCCCAAGAACTCTGTGCTGCGCTTCACCGTGACCCGGGTACTCAGTGCTGCACCTCACCGCGACCCAAGAACTCTGTGCTGCGCCTCACCGCGACCCCAAGAACTCTGTGCTGCGCCTCACCGTGACCCCAAGACCTCTGTGCTGCGCCTCACCGTGACCCCAAGAACTCTGTGCTGCGCTTCACCGTGACCCCGGGTACTCAGTGCTGCGCCTCACCGTGACCCAGAGAATTCTGTGCTGCGCCTCACCGTGACCCCAAGACCTCTGTGCTGCGCCTCACCGTGACCCCAAGAACTCTGTGCTGCGCTTCACCGTGACCCGGGTACTCAGTGCTGCGCTTCACCGCGACCCAAGAACTCTGTGCTGCGCCTCACCGCGACCCCAAGACCTCTGTGCTGCGCCTCACCGTGACCCCAAGACCTCTGTGCTGCGCCTCACCGTGACCCCAAGAACTCTGTGCTGCGCTTCACCGTGAACCCGGGTACTCAGTGCTGCGCCTCACCATGACCCAGAGAATTCTGTGCTGCGCCTCACCGTGACCCCGAGAATTCTGTGCTGCGCCTCACCGTGACCCCAAGAACTCAGTGCTGCGCCTCACCGCGACCCCAAGAACTCTGTGCTGCGCCTCACCGCGACCCCAAGAACTCTGTGCTGCGCCTCACCGCGACCCTAAGAACTCTGTGCTGCGCCTCACCGTGACCCCAAGACCTCTGTGCTGCGCCTCACCGTGACCCCAAGAACTCTGTGCTGCGCTTCACCGTGACCCCGGGTACTCAGTGCTGCGCCTCACCGTGACCCAGAGAATTCTGTGCTGCGCCTCACCGTGACCCCGAGAATTCTGTGCTGCTCCTCACCGTGACCCCAAGAACTCTGTGCTGTGCTTCACCGTGACCCCGGGACTCAGTGCTGCGCCTCACCGTGACCCCGGATACTCAGTGCTGCGCCTCACCGTGACCCCGGGTACTCAGTGCTGCGCCTCACCGTGACCCCAAGACCTCTGTGCTGCGCCTCACCGTGACCCCAAGAACTCTGTGCTGCGCTTCACCGTGACCCCGGGTACTCAGTGCTGCGCCTCACCGTGACCCAGAGAATTCTGTGCTGCGCTTCACCGTGACCCGAGAATTCTGTGCTGCGCCTCACCGTGACCCCAAGAACTCTGTGCTGTGCTTCACCGTGACCCCGGGTACTCAGTGCTGCGCCTCACCGTGACCCCGGGTACTCAGTGCTGCGCCTCACCGTGACCCCGGTACTCAGTGCTGCGCCTCACCGTGACCCAGAGAATTCTGTGCTGCGCCTCACCGTGACCCCAAGATCTCTGTGCTGTGCTTCACCGTGACCCCGGGTACTCAGTGCTGCGCCTCACCGTGACCCCGGATACTCAGTGCTGCGCCTCACCGTGACCCCGGGTACTCAGTGCTGCGCCTCACCGTGACCCCAGGTACTCAGTGCTGCGCCTCACCGTGACCCCAAGACCTCTGTGCTGCGCCTCACCGTGACCCCAAGAACTCTGTGCTGCGCTTCACCGTGACCCCGGGTACTCAGTGCTGCGCCTCACCGCGACCCCAAGAACTCTGTGCTGCGCCTCACCGCGACCCCAAGAACTCTGTGCTGCGCCTCACCGTGACCCCAAGACCTCTGTGCTGCGCCTCACCGTGACCCCAAGAACTCTGTGCTGCGCTCACCGTGACCCCGGGTACTCAGTGCTGCGCCTCACCGTGACCCAGAGAATTCTGTGCTGCGCCTCACCGTGACCCCGAGAATTCTGTGCTGCGCCTCACCGTGACCCCAAGAACTCTGTGCTGTGCTTCACCGAGACCCCGGGTACTCAGTGCTGCGCCTCACCGTGACCCCGGGTACTCAGTGCTGCGCCTCACCGTGACCCCGGGGTACTCAGTGCTGCGCCTCACCGTGACCCCGGGTACTCAGTGCTGCGCCTCACCGTGACCCTAAGACCTCTGTGCTGCGCCTCACCGTGACCCCAAGACCTCTGTGCTGCGCCTCACCGTGACCCCAAGAACTCTGTGCTGCGCTTCACCGTGACCCCGGGTACTCAGTGCTGCGCCTCACCGTGACCCAGAGAATTCTGTGCTGCGCCTCACCGTGACCCCGAGAATTCTGTGCTGCGCCTCACCGTGACCCCAAGAACTCTGTGCTGTGCTTCACCGTGACCCCGGGTACTCAGTGCTGCGCCTCACCGTGACCCCGGGTACTCAGTGCTGCGCCTCACCGTGACCCCGGGTACTCAGTGCTGCGCCTCACCATGACCCCGGGTACTCAGTGCTGCGCCTCACCGTGACCCCAAGACCTCTGTGCTGCGCCTCACCGTGACCCCAAGAACTCTGTGCTGCGCTTCACCGTGACCCCGGGTACTCAGTGCTGCGCCTCACCGTGACCCAGAGAATTCTGTGCTGCGCCTCACCGTGACCCCGAGAATTCTGTGCTGCGCCTCACCGTGACCCCAAGAACTCTGTGCTGTGCTTCACCGTGACCCCGGGTACTCAGTGCTGCGCCTCACCGTGACCCCGGGTACTCAGTGCTGCGCCTCACCGTGACCCCGAGAATTCTGTGCTGCGCCTCACCGTGACCCCCTGAATTCTGTGCTGCGCCTCACCATGACCCGAGAACTCCAGTGCTGCGCCTCACCGTGACCCCGGGTACTCAGTGCTGCGCCTCACCGTGACCCCGAGAACTCAGTGCTGCGCCTCACCGTGACCCCGAGAACTCTGTGATGCGCCTTACCGTGACCCCGGGTACTCAGTGCCGCGCCTCACCGTGACCCCAAGACCTCTGTTCTGCGCCTCACCGTGACCCCAAGACCTCTGTGCTGCGCCTCTCCGCGACCCCAAGAACTCTGTGCTGCGCCTCACCGCGACCCCGAGAACTCTGTGCTGCGCCTCACCGCGACCCCGAGAACTCTGTGCTGTGTCTCACCGTGACCCCGAGAACTATTTTCAGTTGGGAAGTGTCATAGAGAGGAAGCACACACTGAAAGCAGCTACTTTGATCGTGATGGCCACACACACACTCACATACAATGACCCCACACTCCTATATGGACAATGACCCCCTCACACACACTGATCATACACTCACAATGATCCTCTTCCCTCATTTGGATGTCTGGCACACTTGGGTCCAGTAGCAAGGTGCTGTTGGGTAGTGTCAGGTGGAGGTGGCTTCAAACCAAGCTGTGGAGCCCCAGGCCCCCCAAACAGTGTATGGAAAAAAAAAGTTGATGACAAACCAAAAAATAAATTAAAAATGCATGGCCTTTCTGGGCTTCCGTAAAATTCACTGTTTGGTGCAAGTTCGGCGCCTATTTAATAACCCTTTTTGTTTTTAAGGGACTCTCTAATCATCCTGACCACTTTTTTGATTGAAAATGGTCAGGATATAAGGAGTGACCCACTTTCCCCCGCCTCCTAGCTCCCCTGATCTGGTGAAATCGCAGGGTAAAGCAGAGGAGTTTCCTCTACCTCCTCACCCAGCGTCACCAGCAGCCAGGATTTTTTAATTTCCCGGCTGCCGGTCACAGGATAAGTCACTAGTGACATGAGCGCGCAGAGCTTGTGCAGACAACATCCTCTCTGAGACCAATCGCTGTAGTGAGCAGTCTCAGAGAGGCAGCTGATCAGCTCTGCGGATCCATTGTTCTGTGCAGTTGCTACGGAACGTGTGTATACAGGGCCGGCGCTGCCGCTAGGCCAGCTAGGCGGGCGCCTAGAGCGCAGTGCCCGCCTAGGGCGCGGCCGGCCCGACCACTTAAAAAAAAAAAAAAAAATGGCCGCAGGGCAGCCTGGGGCGGCCGCGTGCTGCCTGCAGCCAGCCCCAATACGTGCCGGCGTCGCTGCCGGTGTCAAGGAGACGGAGGCGTGGACTTGGTGCTTCCAGCTTCCTGCACCAAGTCCACGCCTCCGTCTCCTTGACGCCAGCGGCGACGCCAGCACGCATTGAGACTGGCTACGAGGAGGCGGAGCGGCAAGTACCCATGTGTGAGCTGGGGAGCCTGGGGCAAATACCCATGTGTGAGCTGCGACAAATACCCATGTGTGAGCTGAGGCAGATACCCATGTGTGAGCTGGGGAGCCTGGGGCAAATACCCATGTGTGAGCTGGGGCAGATACCCATGTGTGAGCTGGGGCAGATACCCATGTGTGAGCTGGGGAGCCTGGGGCAAATACCCATGTGTGAGCTGGGGCAGATATCCATGTGTGAGCTGGGGCAGATAACCATGTGTGAGCTGGGGCAGATAACCATGTGTGAGCTGGGGCAGATAACCATGTGTGAGCTGGGGCAGATAACCATGTGTGAGCTGGGGCAGATAACCATGTGTGAGCTGGGGCAGATATCCAGATGTTAGCTGGGGCAGATATCCAGATGTTAGCTGGGGCAGATAACCATGTGTGAGCTGGGGCAGATAACCATGTGTGTGCTGGGGCAGATACCCATGTGTGTGCTGGGGCAGATATCCAGATGTTAGCTGGGGCAATATATCCATGCCATGTGTTAGCTGGGGCAATTATTTAAGGACAAAAAAGGGAACTTTATTTTTCAATAGAGGATTGGGTTCCATTAAGCCCTGTGGGTCCTACTGTCACGCAGCATGATGCTTTTGCTGCCTGCACTGGAGGAGGGATTTTGGCAGCGCACAGCCTGCCTCTTTGGACTCTGCTATAGGCAGGAGGTGAAATCACATGACTAAAATGTTCTTTCCTGTGAGCAGATCCAAGCAGGAGCAATATGTGAGGACACAGGGGCTTGATCAGGTGAATGAAGAGTGGGCAGATATGTATTTCTTCCTCTCCTCCCAGCTACTATATATACTCCTACCACCATGTCTGTCTGTATGCCCAGCTTTATATACGTATCTGCTCAGCTGTATATACACATATGCCTGGTTATTTGTCTGCCTATGTATCTGCCTAGCTCTGTATACACCCATCTGTCCAGCTGTATATAACTATCATAAATACAAACCCATATCAAACAAATATATCACAAACAGTACACAGACCCAGGGTCGCCATCAGGGCATTACGCCCCATGCTGCCGTAAGGGGCCCGCGGGGCCCAGCCTGCCTGGGCCCTGCTGTCGGCGGCACCCTTTTTAACAGCTCCGGTATCGGACTCTATGAGTCCGAATCCAGAGCTGTACTGTGTGTCTCCTGGCAGGCTGGCTGGCTGGGCGGGCCAAGCAGCGTGCGTGTGCCTCCCAAGCACGCTGCTTTGGCGCCGCCCCCTCCAGTCACGTGTGTGACGCGACGGAGGGCCTGGGAGAGGAGCAGAGAAGAGTGAAAGAGAGGGGCAGAAAAAAGATTGGAGCAGAGGACAGGCACTGAAGATGGTAGAGCGGTGAGCCAGGGCCCAGCCAGACCCCAAGGCCCAGCCAGACCCCAGGGCCCAGCCAGACCCCAGGGCCCAGCCAGGGCCCAGCCAGACCCCAAGGCCCAGCCAGGACCAAGCCAGACCCCAGCCAGACTTCAAGGCCCAGCCAGACTCCAAGGCCTAGCCAGGGCCCAGCCAGACAACAGGGCCCAGCCAGACCTCAAGGCCCAGCCAGGGCCCAGCCAGACCCCAAGATCCAGCCAGGGCCCAGCCAGACCCCAAGGCCCAGCCAGGGCCTAGCCAAACCCCAGGGCCCAGCCAGACCCCAAAGCCCAGCCAGAGCCCAACCAAGCCCCAGTGCCCAGGCCAGCCAAGCCCAAAGGCCATCATACAGACAGCACAATACTGTGAGTTTTATTGCTGTGGAGCTCTGTGATACGCTCATACACACCGCACATTACTGTGAGTTTTATTGCTGTGGAGCTCTGTGATACGCTCATACACACCGCACATTACTGTGAGTTTTATTGCTGTGGAGCTCTGTGATACGCTCATACACACCGCACATTACTGTGAGTTTTATTGCTGTGGAACTTAGTTATGTGCGGTGTGTATGAGTGTATCACAAAGTTCCACAGCAATAAAACTCACAATAATGTGCAGTGTATATGAGCGTATCACAGGAGCTCCACAGCAATAAAACTCAGTTATGTGCGGTGTGTATGAGTGTATCACAGAGTTTTATTGCTGTGGAGCTCTGTAATACGCTCATATACACTGCACATTACTGTGAGTTTTATTGCTGTGGAACTGTGTTATGTCCTTTTTTTGTTTTGGAAGGGGGCGAAAAGCTATTAAAGGTTGAGGAAGTTTACATGGGCGCCCCATTGTGAGGTTTAGTAAGGGGCCCCATCATTTCTGATGGCTGCCCTGCACAGACTACACATACATACATCACATACAGCCAACATACACTCACCGGCCACTTTATTAGGTACACCTGTTCAATTGCTTGTTAACACAAATTGCTAATCAGCCAATCACATGGCAGCAACTCAATGCATTTAGGCATCTAGAGGTGAAGACGACTTGGTGGAGTTCAAACCAAGCATCAGAATGGGGAAGAAAGGGGATTTGAACGTGGCATGGGTAATTGGTGCCGGATGGGCTGGTCTGAGTATTTAAAAAAACTGCTGATCTACTGGGATTTTCACGCACAACAATCTCTAGGGTTTACAAAGATTGTCTGAAAAGGGGAAAATTTCCAGTGAGTGGCAGCTGTGTGGATGAAAATGCCTTGTTGATATCAGAGGTCAAAGGAGAATCGGCAGACTAGTTCGAGATGTTGGAAAGGCAACAGTAACTCATATAACCCCTCGTTGCAACCAAGGTATGCAGAATACAATCCCTGAACGCACAACATGTCCAACCTTGAAGGAGATGGGCTACAGCAGCAGCAGATCACACCGTGTGTCACTCCTGTCACCTGAGAACCGGAAACTGAGGCTACAATTCACACAGGCTCACCAAAATTGGACAATAGAAGAGTGGAAAAATGTTGCCTGGTCTGAGGAGTCTCGATTTCAGCTGCGACATTCAGACGGTAGGGTCAAACGTTTGCTTAAACAACATGAAAGCATGGATTCATCCTGCCTTTTATTAATGGTTCAGGTTGTTGGTGGTGTAATGGTGTGGGAGATATTTTCATGGCAGACTCTGGGCCCCTTAGTACAAATTGCACATCGTTTAAATGCCATGGCCTACCTGAGTATTGTTGCTGACCATATCCATCTTTTTATGGCCAGTGTACCCATCTTCTGATGGCTACTTCCAGCAGGATAATGCCCCATGTCACAAAGCTCAAATCATCTGAAACTGGTTTCTGGAACATGACAATGAGTTCACTGCACTCCAGAGGCCTCCACAGTCACCAGATCTCAATCCAATAGAGCACCTTTGGGATGCGGTGGAACGAGAGATTCGCCTCATGGATGTGCAGACGACAAATCTGCAGCAACTGCGTGATGCTATCATGTCAATATAGACCAAAATTACTGAGGAATGTTTCCAACACCTTGTTGAATCTATGCCACAAAGAATTAGGACAGTTCTGAAGGCAAAAAGGGGTCCAACCCGGTACTAGCAAGGTGTACCTAATAAAATGGCCGGTGAGTGTATATTATCTCCCAAATCTTGAGTGTTATTTGGGGGGAAAGGGCATGCAGGGGGAAATTAAGTGGGAGGTTGCTGGGGTCTGGCTGGGGATACTGAGAGCAGTAGTGGTATGTGCACCTTGTGCCAGGTTCTAACCTAGCTGTAAAAAGCATCTGGCAAATGGTAAAATCCAGTGTGAGCTGTTTTCCATTTGGGGTTCATCATTAATGGCTGTATTCCACCAAGATGCTGTATTAGTGGCTCGAAGTGGAATATTTTGAAGCCATGCCACTGTTGACTCCATGAAGTCCAGAAGCCGTTAAGTGCGACGCTACGCGAGCTCTGTAAAATCGCTTCACACCAATCTCATGAAAGAAACCAGCTCGAGACAATATTACACAGTTAGAATGGCGTCTTGAGCTGTTAATTTAATGGCCTGGTTGGAAGTGGACCCCATGTTTCATAACGCCGGGGATGCCGAGGGCTGCAGTGGAGCATGACTATCTAATGGCTGGCTGTATATACCGAGACTGCAGTGTTATGTGGCTCAAGTGTCTGGATTTTAAGTGACACCTGGCTGGGGATGCTGAGTGATGCTGTGCAACATGCAAATACCAGCTTCCATATTGCATCTGAATGCTGCCTGGGGATGCTATAAGTTACAGTGCACATGTGACTGGCAGGCCTTACCTATCACCCAGAGGGTGCCATGTTCTTACCAAACTCATCCTTGTTCCAGCACTGCCCCTCCTGTGTCCATTCCTGGGTATGAGAGTCTTCAACACTTATAAAGCTCAGCCCCAGATCAATCCATGTCCTGGGAGGAAGGAGGAGAGGGAGGACCGGCTCTCCTGTCAGTTGCTCTGAGTCTGACCAGTGACCATGCCTCTCGGTTACCACCCCCTAGCTGGTAGACAACATCAGCAGCACTGCAGGATTAAAAAAAGCCTTATTGCTGAGCTGATGCCACAAGATTCAAAACCTGCCGGGGAACAATTAAGCCTGAGGAAGTCTCCTGAAAATCCAGGAAAGGTGGCACGTATGCCAGGACCCCACAGATGCTAATGGTGTCCCTGTATGGACGAAAAGGCGTGCTAGAGGAGGATGTGGAGTAGTTGGAGATGTTCGGTTGAGATGGGAAAAGTTGGAAATGTCTGCTTTATTTTAGTGCACCAAGACTAAGGCCCCGTTCACACTGTGCGATTTATCGCGCGGATTTTGCCGCGACGTCACAGCAAAATCCGCGCGACGTCGCCCTATGTAGCTTCTCCAATGCATTTCAATTGAGCTGTTCACATCTTGCCGCGCGACGTCGCGCAAGCATGTCGCTGGTACATGACCCTTTGTTGCGATTTGCTATCTGCGAATTTGTGATTTGTATTGTTGGTGCTTTACAAAAATCGCACAAAACAGCGATGTCGTGCGACGTTGCGCGACATTATCGCACCATGTCGCGAATATGAAAATCGCACGACTTTCAAATCGCACAGTGTGAACGGGGCCTAAAACAAAAAAAATAACAAACCTAGGACCATGTTCCTGCAGAGCCGGTCACCGGGAACCTCTAGTGGACAAAACGCAACATGAGCCGTTTATCCATTATTGTGAGTGAGATTCTGTTAGGAACTTTGCTCATAATTGCAGGGAGCCACTAATAGATAATGGAAGAACCGCTACACGCCGCCTCCGATATTGTCCCTGGAGTCCTATAACATATAAGAGACGCTAATGTACAGTAAGCAGCCGCGACGTCAGAGACCAAGCAGAGGTTGCATATTGGATGGAATAGGACCTGAAAGAAATGAATCTGAGTGCTCAAGCTGTGATGCTGTATGGCTCAGGCGCCCAGCTTAATGGCCAGGTCAGAAAAGGGCCCGGGATTCAGCGTTGGCGTTCAGTTATGAATGCCGTCTGATTTATAGGAGAATGAGATGGCTTATAATACATCTTTCTCTAGAGAAATGCAATTTAACGACTCCTAGATAAGGTATAGGAGACATTCAGTTACAGTAAGCAGCCGCAAGCCCCCAGTCTGCAGGCCTTTCTTGCAGAAGATTTTAATCGAAAGCCTGGGGCCGCTTGGTCCAACGACTCCAGATGTTGCCTCAATGTGTAGGTTTGAATCAGGCCCCCATAATTATTTTATTTATAAAGTATTTTACCAGGAAGGATTCATTGAGATTTTTCTCGTTTTCAAGTATGTCCTGGGTTTAAATTGCTAAATAAACAGTGAATAAACTGCATTTTTGTGATGCTAGAAGACTTTCAGGGTTATTCAGGCAAGGTTCAGATGAGCGTATTCTGTGCGCACTGTGCGTCCGTGCACAACGGATGTACTTTCTGACTGACGACAAAGTAGTGGTCACACGGTCCGTTTTTGTGACTGACTTTTTTTTTTGACTGATGTAGAAGGGAAAATAATTTAACATGAAAACATTTTGTCCGTCAAAAATGCAGTCCGTCTGACTTCGTTCCATCACTCACACAGAAAGCTATGCAGACGTTGCGGATGCAGCGCACCTTGTGCGTCCGTTCTAACGGACTTACGTTCTTGCCTAACCTGCGTCCGTTTGCCGCGTCCGTTATGCATCCGCAGTTCCGTGCGGACGTACTTCGTGTATGTGGCTCCATTGGTAATAATTATATGCTATAACGGACATACAATTGTGCGGCAACACAGACGTGAACACTGCGCTCGTCTGACCCGAGCCTCGGAGAGAGGTGAAAACCAGGAGAATGACTGGAGAAGTGAAAATTCTAGGTCAACATAACCAAACCCGAAAAATTCTCTCATTTATCTCACTTTCCAAATCGGCTATATGGTGTAGATTGTTCTCTTCTGCTGCCAATTCTCCTGGTTTTCACCTCTCTCTGAATAACCCTGTGTGATTAATCCATACCCTAGAGCAGTATTTCCCAATACTTTGCTCAGGGAGCAAAAAGTTTAACCCCTTAATGCTGGGACAGCAACTCCTCCGGCCTGCCTCCCTTGCCTGCAGCCAATTGCTGTCATTGGCTTCAGGGGGCTGTCTGAGTTCAGATAGTCCAATGACAGTGATTGGCCACCGGCAAGGGGGGAGAGCCAGAGGAGTTGCAGGAGAGCTGCAGGGTGTGCTATGCTGACCCCTTGCCTTTCAGGCCCACCTGCCGCCCGGACAGCATAGCACGTCTGGTCAGTGGTGTATTTAGGTTTTGTGCTGCCCTAGGCCTGACTAAACTCGTGCACCCCCAAATTTAAATTTGAGGCACCCCTTCCTGTCAAAAGGTCACACCTCTTCCTGGTTAATCCCCACCCTTCCTCTTTAAGCTCCACCTTTTCCTCTCTTTATATTAAAAGTGGATACCAAGTGCCTACTTGTATATTTTGTATACCATTTCAAATGTATCTATTGAGATAAATAAAATTATGAAATGTTTAAATTCAAGCATTTTTACAAAGAACAGCCACGCATGTCAAGTATACTGGATCACAGCCGCTCTAATTGGTTGAACAATAATATTCACAGAAACGTGCACTGCATGAGCGTATCACAGAGCTGCACAGCAATAAAACCCACAGAAATGGGCACTGTGTATGAGCATATCAGAGCTGCACAGCAATAAAACCCACAGAAATGTGCACTGTGTATGAGTGTATCCCAGAGCTCCAGGGCAATAAAACGCACAGTAATATGCAGTGTGTATCACAGAATCCACAGCAATAAAACTCCCAGCAATGCAATGTTTGTTGTGTTTCAGCGTATCAGAATCCACAGCAATAAAAATTCCAGCAATGCAATGTGCAGTGTGTATGAGTGCATCAGAATCCACTGCAATAAAACTCCCAGCAATGCAATGTGCGGTGTGTATGAGTGCATCAGAATCCACAGCAATAAAACTCCCAGCAATGCAATGTGCGGTGTGTATGAGTGCATCAGAATCCACTGCAATAAAACTCCCAGCAATGCAATGTGCGGTGTGTATGAGTGCATCAGAATCCACAGCAATAAAACTCCCAGCAATGCAATGTGCGGTGTGTATGAGTGCATCAGAATCCACTGCAATAAAACTCCCAGCAAACCGAGTGTATATGAGCACACAGCAATTATTTATTCTATATTTACCGGCCTCGGCCCGCGGTAGGGCTGTGTGCAAAGTCAGCAGGGACTGTGTACGGACTCAGGATCGCGGCTGTGCCTGGAGCCATCTTGTCAGCAGTGGGGTGCCACTGCCAGAGGGTACACTGTGGCTTTGATTCCCTTCCTGGTGGGTGTTCAGTCCAGAATAGAGTGAGAGTCTGTGTTAACGAAAGGGCGGGCAGCTGCGTGCCACATGGTTCAGCCAGTCAGGTGGTACTGAGACTCAGTACCACCTGACTGGCCTTACTGCGTGACCTGCACGCACGCAGCCTCACCAGGAGCCAGGCAGCTCAATGACAAATTTCTATCACTGCAGTGCTGGTTAAGGAAAGGTCCACTTTAAACAGCAGTAAGAAGACAGGGCTTCATAGTCTGCTGATACCCTCCTTACCTGCCGTTTACTGTCATCTTCTCTCTCTGCACACAAATCACATCCCCCTCCCCTAGAGCTGCTGCGGGGCAGGGGAGGAGCTATGGAGGGAGGAGAGGGGGATTTTTATTCTATTCGATTTTATTCCGTATGCAAACGCCCTGCTCCGCTGCTCGTTGTTTGAGAACACAGCTCAAACTGACACACAGTGACAGTGGCACCTCCTAGTACCCCCTAATGACACCCCAATAATTACTGATACCTGGGGCGGCCCGCCCTCCGCCACTCCCCTAAGTACACCACTGCTCTGTGATATGCTCACACACAAGTTTGGCGAACTGCCAGCAAGTACGGTGCTGTTTGAAGGCAGTGCAAATCTCCATAGAGAAGTAATGGTTAATCTATTCAGAGAACACCAAACAGCAGAGAACTGCCCTGATGTTCAGTGGTTTCAATCAGCAGGTTTATTTAGGCGAACCTCATAGGTTTCAATGTTAAAAATATTCCCGTTTTTATGCAATTTCTAATAAATCATTTATTAATTTTAATCTGCAGTAAAAAGTCTTTAAAAGGTACTATAAAAAAAATCAATAGTAATTTTTCAAATTTTTTTGGGCAAACTTTCCCCCTTTTTTTTAATAGCAGTTTTTCTTTTTTCTGTAACAGAACTTATTATCAATCATAGAATCTTATATGTAAATTCCAGACATTTTCGTTCAGTAGTTCTTTTGAAAACAGCAGGCCACGGGTTTGCGGTGGCAGCATTCAGCGGCCGACTCCATGCACTTTGGGGACCCTGCGGTGAATGGTGAATTCACTGCAGGGTGGGGAAATTTTATTCCCCGAAGTGCAGGGAACTACAGAACACCAAAATGTTGGCGTCATTTCGGTGCTCTGTGAGTAACCCATTTAGGCTGGGGTCAGACGAGCGTAGTGTTCACGTCCGTGATTGCGCCTAAAAGTACGTCCGTGATAGCATGAAAGTAAGTCCATTGGAGCCTGACACATGAAGTACGTCCGCACTGAACTGCGGACGCACAACGGCCGCGGCAAACGGACGCAGGTTAGGCAAGAACGTAATACTGCTAGAACGGACGTGCGGAGTGCGCCACGTCCACAACGTCTGCATAGCTTTGTGTGTGAGTGATGGAGCGAGGTCAGACGGACTGCATTTATACGTCCAGCATTTTTGACGGACAGAATGTTTTTTCATTGTAATTTATTTTTCCCTCCTACATCCGTCAAAAAATAACTTCAGTGAAAAAACGGACTGTGTGACCACTACTGCGTCATCCGTACTGACGATGTCCGTAGTGCACGGACGTACAGTCCGTAGAAATCACGCTCGTCTGACCCCAGCCTTCGTGGTGAGGTTTTTTGCTGCCCCCTGGAAAGTGAAAGCCTAGGCCTTGCCTACCCAGGACATACTTGAAAAAATTTGTGAAATCTCAATGGTAATCTTCCTGGTAAAATACTTTGCAAAAGTAAAAAAAAAAAAAAAAAAAAATTTTATTTTTAGGGGTGGGGCCACCCGGTGTGGGCCGCCGCTCCCTGGAAAGTGCTGCCCTAGGCCTAGGGCTAGTCGGCCTAGGCCAAAATACACCACTGCGTCTGGTGCTTTAAGCATCACCTTGAGGAAATGCAGAATAAATCCTGCAATCACTGAGCAGCAAACCATATCACCTGTGCTGTGCTTCAGATATCTGGCAAACCTGGCCTGTTAGGGAAACCTGAGGACAGGGTTGATGAAACTCTGCCCTAGACTACGGTGCTATTTTGCGAAAAGATGGTACCCTGTGTGGGTGCAAGATCACAATACATTCTTCAGTGTGTTACTTAAAACATTATAAAAATAAAAATCTCTACTTATAGAATAGGTAAACTGAAGGTTTTTCTTTTAGCAAATACAAGTCTTCGCATTAGGATTCACATTTGATACAATAAAGGGGTTATTCAGTAACCTCCGAATTGGCCCCTAATTACACTGAATGGTGAATTTCCCCATGCAATGTAATTTTGGGTCAGTCTGTCTATTCACTAAGCTGTCGATTTGCCAAATACAGGTGAATCCACGGCGAAATACGTTGCTATTCAGTGTTCTGCAGCACCAAAATTGTCCCATAGTAGACTATAGTGTCTTCTTTTCACAGAACACTGAATTGTGGCGAAATGCTCTGATTTTCAGCGTTTCAATTTGACAAGTGTAAACAGGCGAATCCCATAAGTTTTTTTGTAATAAATGGAATATATTTTTTCATTCTTTTTTGATGACCATTTATTCTTTTAATTCTTTGCAAAACAATGCTTAAAGGAACACTCTACTCAAAAAAATCACCCCCCGTTTTTTTATCCTAACCTATCCCCTTAATAAATCTTTCGTTTTTATTTTTTTTCTTGTAACTGTAATACTTACTCTAAAATCCTCTTGTTTCCAGCGGTGTTTTTTTTTATTTTATACTCACCTCCCTCCTCTTCCGCTCCCGTCCTTCTTCTTGGCTTCTGGTTTACGTGAGAAGCGCGCATGCGCGCCTCTCACATAAGCCAGCCAATCGGCAGGCTTCCTCCCGGCTCCCTCTGAGGATTAGTGTTGCGCGCAAGAGGATGCGCGCAACACTAACCCTCAGAGGGAGCCGCCAGCTTCTGCGGTGAGTTGGAGACGTCATCGCGCTGAAAGCGCGATGACGTCTCCTACTCGGCAAAAGTCGGCAGAAGCGGGAAATATGATTCCCGCTCTGCTGACTGACAGCTGGGAGGGCGGAGTAAACTTCTCCGCCTCTCTCAGCTGTTTTCAGCATTTTCAGCTGATCGGCGGAGCGGAGGGAGGGGGGACAGGATACTCCGGGCATCATGACCACCTAAAATAGCTTAGGTGGTCATGTTGCTTAGAGTATCCCTTTTAATATTTTTTACACAACAGCTTGTATTTTTTTGATGACATTTTTTGTTTTATATTTTTTAAGACTTTATTTTGTAACCAACTTTTTAAAGGACCTTTTTTTTTTATTTGGACATAAGGAGTATAGGAGACTTCCTTTTTTTGTGGTTTATAGTTCGGTGGAATTCGCCGATGCCAATTAAGTGGTTATCGTCTCTATTCGGTGGTTTACGCCGACGTCCAATCACTGCTTTGGCAGCACCAAATTCGGCAAAATACAGTGAACATTTGATAACTAGCGAATCACCAAAATGCGGTAAAAGGAGAAGGAGCACTGATATTGTACACAAATTCGGTGCTTTGTGAATAGATCCTTATGTCTTAAATACAATGAAATGGACGTGAACATCTGTACATATTGATATTTATTTATTTGCAAAGTATTTTACCAGGAAGGATACATTGAGATTTCTCTCGTTTTCAAGTATGTCCTGGGTTCAAGAACATTGAAGTGTTACAGTCGTTACAGAAATACAAAATAATAAAATGCAGGATATAAAAAACGAAACACAAATATACAGATTAACACAGAAAATAAATATGCAGGAAATACAGGGTTATTCAAAGAGAATTGAAAAGTCACCGCACGTTCGGTGACTTTTCGTTCTCTTCAATTCGGCTTTCCCACTTTGGCCACCCTGCGGTGTATTCAGCAAGCACCACAGGGCTGTCGAAGTGCAGGGAAAAGCTGCCGAAAACACGGCGAATGCACGCCGAAAACCCGTAAAAACATCTGGATTAACCCGTCGAAGACGCCGGAAAAACCCGAGCAGGAGCCGATCACACGCAGCGAAGCCGCCGGAAAAAGCCGACACCGCAGACGAATGGAGTGAATAAATTAGCAAAACAGTTTGCTTGAATGATTGAAAAGTGAAACGCTGTTTGCAAAGAAACTACTGAGCGAAAATGTCTGAAATTTACATATGAGGTCCAGGGAATGATAATAAAAAGGGTTGTTACAGAAAAAATAAGTTAAAAAAAAATCCAGAAAAATGCTTAAAATATCCTAAAAAAAAATCTATAAATAAAGAGACTCTTTACTGTAGAATTTTATAATGAACGGTTTATTAGATATTGAATTAAAAAGGGAATATTTTTAACATTGAAGCCTATGGGATTCTCCTGAATAAACTTGCCGAATTAAACCACCGAAAGACAGAGCAGTTTGGGAACCTTTCACTGCTGGTTTGTGTTCTCTGAATAGCCGAAGCAGTGCTTTTTATGGGGATTTCACTGCCCTCGAACAGGCACCGTTTGTGCAGGCAATTCGCCAGGATTTGGCGTATTGCCTGTTCTCTGAATAGCCGAATGGCCAAGAAAGGTAACCGAACGCTGATTGTCAGCGTTCGGTTACCTTTCTTCAGCCATTCGGATCTCTTTGAATTACCCTGATAGTAATTTGTGTGTGTATGCGTGTTGGATTATAATTTAGTTGCACAGGCAGATGATATGGTCCTTACTCTCACAGAACCATAAATAACGCACATTTGCTTTGCTAAAGCAGATCCCCCAGTGGTTAGAATTAGTAACTGCACCTTACATACAATAAGTACAGATCCTATCAAATTGAAATGATAATGTTAGCCCATTCAAGGCAACAGCTGACGCACAATATTCCATTTGTATCTTGTCTGTAACATCTACAGTGGATAGAAAAAGCCTACCCACCCCATCTCAAATGTCAGGTTTCTGTGATGTAAAAGAATGAGACAAAGATAAATAATTTCAGAACTCCTTCCACCATTAATGTTACACTTACAATCATTTATAACGTTCCAACAAGCTCCATAGCGCTGTACAATGGGAGAGACAGAATAACAAATATATTGTAATAAAGTGCATGCTGTAATCTGCGATGGCGGGTAGATTCCCTATAACCTTTTTAGAGAGGAATATGAGGTTTAGCTCCAGGGAAGTGTTTTTTTTTAAATATAGTCCTGGAGTTTGTTTGGGTAAAACTACTAACCCAGTGGTTAGTTGAAAATCATTTAGCAGCAGTAAAGGCAATCACTGCCTGCTCTTCAGTCTGAGCGAGTTGCCTGTGTGGAGAGGAAGCAGCTTGTTTGGCTCTAAGCAGAAAGGTTATGCTGAATGTTGAAAACTCTGACGCTTCTAAGGTTGGTGTGAAGCCTGTATTTTGCTTAGTTTAAACCCTGATAGTAAGGGAACTCTTGGTTAGTCAGAGCTCAAAGCAGCTAGGATTTTGTTTGTAGGGATGTGTTTGCTTCAATTTGTATGCTGATACTGCTGCCTGCTAAAGCGGTCAATACAGTAAAGTACAGATCTTGCTCATGCAACCCTAGAGGACCGTGCTTTATTAAGGACATAATTCCCAAGGCGGGTACAAGCATTACAATACATACACATTACACATACATAAAAGGAGAGAGGATCCTGCTCAAGAGCTTACAATCTGTACAACTCAATTGAAAAACAAACAGTAATCTTAGGTGGAGGGAAGTAAAAAAAAAAAACTAAAATAACATGGTTGCATAAGTGTGCACACCCTCTTATATCTGGGGAAGTACAGTTATGTTCAAAATTATTCAACCCCCAATGCTGTAAAGGGTTTTAGGGAATTTAGTGTACATTTGTAATTGTATTCAGAATGAAATCCTACAAGGACTTTTTAAAGAACCATATGGAACTAAAATGACAATTGGTTTTGTAATACAGTAGTAAATGTTTCTTTTGTGAATTCTTCATTGACACAATTATTCAACCCCTTAAAGACTACCACTCTGAAGAACAGAGGTTCATTCAGGTATTGAAAACACCTGTGGATGTCACGGAGCAGCAATAAAGCATAATAAGCACCAATTAGGCAGCTTTAAAATGACTGTGATACTCAGCTCCTTCTAGACATTTACTGGTGTGGTTACAAACATGGTGAAGTCAAGAGAATGGTCCAGGAAGACAAGAGAAGAGGTGATTACTCTTCACAGGAAGGGCAATGGCTATAAGAAGATTGCAAAGATGTTAAACATACCAAGAGAGACCATAGGAAGCATCATTCGCAAATTCAAGGCAAAGGGCACCGTTGAAACGCTACCTGGTCGTGGCAGAAAGAAGATGCTGACTTCGACTGCTGTGCGCTACCTGAAGCGTAGAGTGGAGAAAAGTCCCCGTGTGACTGCTGAGGAACTGAGAAAAGGTTGTCAGATGTGGGTACTGAAGTTTCAGCTCAGACAATACGGCGCACCATGCGTAATGAAGGCCTCCATGCCAGAACTCCCAGGCACACCCCCTTGCTGTCTCCAAAGAATAAGAAGAGTCGACTACAGTATGCCAAAAGTCATGTGGACAAACCACAGAAGTTTTGGGATAGTGTTCTGTGGACTGATGAAACAAAATTAGAACTGTTTGGGCCCATGGATCAACGCTATGTTTGGAGGAGGAAGAACAAGGCCTATGAAGAAAAGAACACCTTGCCTACTGTGAAGCATGGCGGGGGGGTCAATCATGCTTTGGGGCTGTTTTGCTTCTGCAGGTACAGGGAAGCTTCAGCGTGTGCAAGGTACCATGAATTCTCTTCAGTACCAGGAGATATTGGATGACAATGTGATGCAGTCCGTCACAAACCTGAGGCTTGGGAGACGTTGGACCTTTCAACAGGACAATGATCCCAAGCATACCTCCAAGTCCACTAGAGCATGGTTGCAGATTAAAGGCTGGAACATTTTGGAGTGGCCATCGCAGTCACCTGACTTAAATCCGATTGAGAACCTCTGGTGGGACTTAAAGAAAGCAGTTGCTGTGCGCAAGCCTAAGAATGTGACTGAACTGGAGGCTTTTGCCCATGACGAATGGGCGAAGATACCCGTAGATCGCTGCAAGACACTTGTGTCAAGCTATGCTTCACTTTTAAAAGCTGTTATAACTGTAAAAGGATGTTGTACTAAGTACTAAGATTGAATATCACTTGGGGGTTGAATAAAACTGATAATGATGTGAGCACAGAAAAGACATTTGTGGTTATTTCATTATAAATGTTATGTTATATTTGTCTGACCTACACGTGCCTCTTTGATTTAATTGTAAGCAATATGACTGAATGATCAAAATCAATGTCAAACTGGCCAAAACACTCAATTTCAGTGGGGGTTGAATAATTTTGAACACAACTGTAGCTGTGATCAGTATTAAGCAATCACATTCAAAATCATGTTAAATAGGAGTCAGTACACCTCGGCCATCATTTACAGTGCCTCTGATTAACCTCAAATAAAGTTCAGCTGCTCTAGTAGGTCTTTCCTAACATTTTCTTCGAATCCTACAGCAAAAGCCAAGGTCTGCAGAGAAGCTTCCAAAGCATCAGAGGGATCTCATTGTTAAAAGGTATCAGTCAGGAGAAGGAAACTAAAGAATTTCCAAAGCATTAGATAAACCATGGAACACAGTGAAGCCTGATCAAGTGGAGAAAATATGGCACAACTGTGACATTACAAAGATCTGGACATACCTCCAAATGTGATGAAAAGACAAGAAGAAAACTGGTCAGGGAGGCTGCCAAGTGGCCTACAGCAACACTAAAGGAGCTGCAGGAATATCTGGCAAGTACTGACTGTGTGGTACATGGGACAACAATCTCCCGCATTCTTCATATGTCTGGGTTATGGAGTAGAGCGGCAAGACGGAGGCCTTTTCTTACAAAGAAAAACATCCAAGCCCGGCTAAAGTTTGTGTAGAGCTCACTCCCGGAGGAGCCGCTGAATACACCTCGGGATAGTCTCACCGCACTAGGAAATAACTTTACACCAGCACTGTTGTGGATTTTTATATATTACATTCTTTACTGATCCTAATAAAGCAGCATATAATACGCATATACGGTATTTGAGTAACAAGAATTCGTAACGCGGGAAAAACACGCAGCGGTAAAAGAAAAATCAGTTAACCCCCTCAGTTCTGGAGTGTAAGTCCCGTGAATAATAGCTCAAAAATATATGTGTTGTCTAGAGTACCCGGGTACTGTATTCAACTGGCCAGTGAATGAAACAAAACAATCTTCGACTAGTCACCATTGGGGCCCTTAAAGGAACAATAAACAAGTGCGCAATGTTCTGCGTTTCACCAGGCCGAAGCCTTCTCATCCATCCGGTGTAACCGCTTGTCCTGGACCGATGAACGCTGGAGAAAAGGGATCTCTCTCGAGAGGATCTGTCCTCGCTGCCACTTGGAACTCGATGCTGTTAACGCCTGCACTGCCGATCAGGTTCTCCTCAGCCAGAACATGAACACATAGGCCGGCAGCACTCCTCTCCAGTTTACCGCCTCTCCTCCCACGATGTCCCTCTTCTCCCAAACCGCACTTTATCAAAAACGATTCATTCAGCGTAGTACACAGCCGGCCGATGCACACTCTCTCTCTGATCACTGCAGCAATGGTGCCGCCGTCTCTCTGCGCTCCAACTCTGCCAGGATCCCAGAAATGTCACCTGCGACTGCTCGCTCTCTCTCTGCTCGCTCTGTACTCTCAACGCCCAGGGAACAGCACGATCTTTAACAGGACTGTAGCAACTTCCACACTCCGGCCTGGTTTCAAACCCTAACAGCCCCAGCGTGTGTCCTACGTCTCTTGTCGCTCTGCTCACACTGCTTCTGCCTTGCACGAGGCTGCTGATCCCTTTCCTCTTCCTTGTACCACCCCCTTCCTGTCCTCATGCAAAGGATGATGGTAGGTGTAGTTCGGTTTTGTCCAGCATAGTCCACAATGTCTCTGTCTCCCTCTGGTGGCAGCAATAGTTCAATGCACCATAATACAGTGTTTTTAAAGCAGCGCTACATTTGCAAAAACACATCTGAAGTCTCCCGAACGCATGCGGGAAAATGTGTTCTGTTCTAATGAAACCAAGGTTTAACTTTTCAGCCATAATTCGAAAAAATGTGTGGTGCAATAACAACACTGCACATCACCAAAAGAACACCATACCCACAGTGAAGCCTGGTGGTGGCAGCATCATGCCAAGGGGATGTTTTTCTTCAGCTGGATCTAGGGCCTTAATCAAGGTAGAGGGAATTGTGAACAGATCCAAATACCAGTCAATATTGGAACAAAACCTTCAGGCCTCTGCTAAAAAGCTGAACATGAAGAGGAACTTCATCTTCCAGCATGACCCAACAACCCAAAGCATACATCCGAATCAACAAAGGAATGGCTTCACCAGATGATTAAAGTTTTGGCATGGCCCAGCCAGAGCCCAGACCTGAATCTGATGGAAAATCTGGAGTGATCTGAAGAGGGCTGTGCCCAGGAGATGCCCTCACAATCTGACAGATTTGGACTGTTTTTGCAAAGAGTGGGCAGATATTGCCAAGTCAAGATGTGCAATGCTGATAGACTCCTACCCAAAAAGACTGAATAAAATCAAAAGGCGCTTCAGCAAAGTATTAGTTTAAGGGTGAGCACACTTCTGAAAAAAGTTACAAGTATTTATAAAGCGCCAACAATTTATGTAGCGCCCTATGAGAGAGACACAATAACAAATATACATGTTACACACACAGAACAGTAGGAGAGAGGACCCTGCTCAAGAGCTTACAATCTAAGAGAAGAGGGGTGACACACTAGGTGACGGTAAATAGAGTACATGGAGTATTGGGGTGCATGTGGGCTGCGTGGGAAGATGGAGCAAGAAATGTACAGTGAGGGTATCATGGAGTGAGCATCTAAAGTAATGTGTTTTCAGAGACTTCTTGAAGGACGAGAGACGTGGAGGGAGTTCCACAGAAAGGGGGCAGCTCGGGAGAAGTCCTGAAGGCAAGAGTTGGGGGTGCGGGTACGAGGAGATAATGACCTCAGATCATTGGCAGAGCGAAGTGGTCAGTACGGACGGAATGTACCTGTTAATAAGGGAGGAGGTGTATGCAGGGGAGGCGGTTATGGAGAGCTTTGTATGTGAGCACCAATATTTTGAATTGGATTCTAAAGGAAACAGGGAGACAGTGTAGAGATTGACAAAGGGTTGAGATGTGAGAGGTGTGGGAGGTGAGGTTGATGAGCCTGGTGCAGGCACTCATTACTGACTGCAGAGGGAGAATCTAGGGTCTCTTAAAGGGACACTACCACTTCCCTAAACTGTAATTATGTGTGCATTACAAATAAAACCACGTTATAAAACACATGCTGCTGTCTTTGTTTGAAGTAATTGCATGTAAAAAGGAAAGATAAAATTAGGTTTTTCTATTTTGTGCATTTTTCCCAGGATGTAACATTTACCAAACTCTAGTGGTGAACTTTACTTTGTGGCTGTGCTTTAACAGTTAATAAGGTGGAGGAGGGAATGTTTAGATAAGGCCATTGTATTCTGCATGCTACTCCGGATGAGAGCTGGCAGCTGAATGAGGCATGACAGGGAGCTTGAAAGATTTCTAATCTACCTCCTGGTCATGTCCTTTGAATACACCCCACACAATACAATTATTTGAGTCGGTGATCGACCAATAGACTCCATTCTATGGCCACAGTCACCCAGTGAGGAACAAGTAATGTAAAGATACGAGGGGGGGGGCAGTTTGCAACACATGATCACACGTTGGATGCACCCAGTGACACATATTGAGAAAAATATTTTCTTAACTAAACAGAGAAAAACAAAGCACATGTAAGATGTAAACAACATAAAATAAACACAAAGACATGCCATTTTCTTTTTGTGGTAGTGGCTCTTTAAGGCCAGTGAGAAGAAGGTTACAGTAGTCAAGGCAGAATATAATAAGGGCTTGGATGAGCATTTTAGTGGAGTCCTGATTAAGAAGAGGGTGGACACATGCAATGTTTTTTAGGTGAAATTAGCGAGATTTGGTTAGGGACTGAATGAGAGGGGTGAAGGAAAGATAAAACATTTTCTAGCATTTCTTTAAAGAAGCCATGGCTGCATATAGAAAAAGCTTTGGCTGCCTGAGAAATAATATTACAGTACTTAAATAGTTAGGAACAACATACCAGTCTGCATCAAATTAGGGTTCACTGGTGTTTCTACTAGAAAAATGGAGTGCATGACAATTTACAAAATAAAGCACTTTGGCTGAAATTTTATATTTTGGTTACACTTCCAGTACCTGACCCGTGGTAAAATCTTTGTAAAGGTGATAATATTTTACATAGCTATGGCCCATTAGAGGAAAGATAGCCCCCTTTTATTAGATTGAGCCAACCTGGATAGAGATAGGAGCCCCAGGGTAGTATTACATGCTGCCCACTAAAACGGGGGCGTTAAGGAGCCTGCAGGTTTCTCCTTAGTGTCCTCATGTTGGCTCCATATTACGGGGCAGGTGCTAAATCAGCAGCCTGCTTCATAATGCGGCACTAGGCCTCAGGATACTCGAGGCAGCGCTAAGCGCCGTTGCGAGCATTCCCTCCATGGAGTCCATAGGACGGTCACATGACCTGCAGATTCTTGCCTCTCGCGAGATCCTGCAGGTCGGCAGAGTGAGTGCGGAGGAAGACTGGGGACTTTTTTCCCCATAGTCTCACTCTGCTCCTGGTGGTCAGAAGAGGTGGATTGGGCTGCCGTTCTCATCGCGGGATGAGAGGTGAGTACAGTAAACTCGCGCTGAAAATGCAATTTCCAAATTGCTAATGAGTGTTTTTAACCTGTTAGCGTTCGGAAAGTAATCTGGTCGGCCCGCGGTAGGGCCACTTAACGTTAACGCTCACACAGCTGAGCACTAATGTTAGCGTTATGTATGTAATAGGGCCCCCAGTTTGCACATTCCACAATCCAGATTAGAAGATGCATTTTTTTGAAAGCTGCATACCTGCAATTACAAAGCTCTAGCTACCCAGATTTTAATATACCCCTTGTCAAGCTACAGGAAAACATCATTCCAAATAAAATACACTGATGTTAGGGGCAAATTAATTAATTATCGGAAATAGTAAGGGACTTATCAACAAATTACAAACTCTCGATTTATAAGAAAAAAAATCAAAGTGTTTTACTGCTGATTAATCTTTTACATAATCTCAAATTCCCTAAAACCGCAAAATGACTAAATGTAAACAATATAAAAAAAAGCAATCATCACACAGTCCTACGGTCTTGGAGATTTGAAGAATATGTAATGTAACAAAAAAAAATCTTTAATTAGGTTGCACTGATGCTTGTCTTTTGCACCCAATAGAATAGATGATTCTGATCTAACAGGCCAGGTTTTACAGGTCATCTTGGGGAAATGCAGATTGAATCCTGCAATCACTGAGCAGCAAATCATATCCCCTGTGCTGTGCTTCACATATCTGCAAACCTGGCCTGTCACTGGGTCCTGAGGACAGGTTTGGGAAACACTGCTGACGAGGAATGCTGGACTCCTTTCAATTTGTTTCAGTCTCCTGGAAGGCTGGACTGATGTTTGTATTCCATAATACAATTCACTGCATGTTAGAGAGCTATCCCTTACAGAAACAATCAGCTAGTGTCTGCCACCATGCAAAACATTTGTTTGCAATGGTCTCCATGGCAACCAGACTCTTCCTTTACGTCTGCAGCACAAAATCCATTTTACAGCAATCTGTCTGCAGGAGGAAAATGAATGTATCTACATTTATACAAAACAAGAAAAGATATATGGGGTAAAAGATAGATTTTAAGTATGGAATTTCTTTTTACATTGTGCATGGTCATTTTTTGTATCAGTTAACAGCCAGGCTTTCCCCCCTTTCCACCCACCTTTTCCCTCACCAGCTAACAATTGGTACCCCGGTGGCTCCTACAGTTAACCCTTCTGAGGATGCTGGTCGTGGAGAATCAAAAGAAGGAGCAGAACAGAATTGTAGTGAAGATTGTGTAGCCAAACTGAGCAGAATCAGGTGGATAAGGGAAGGGTAACCCTAATCCTAAAAGTAGCCCTAACAATGTCTCAAATACGTAATGCAAAAAACAGGATGTGGAACCGACCTTGGAGATTAGTAGTCCTGTTCAAGACAACCACTGTGATAAGGGCTGGAGATGTACTGACACAGCGACTTATATACAGTAGCGGTGGTGTCAGGGTTGTGGAGGTTCTTCTATTCCAGTTCTCTTCCAGCGACAGTATGCAATATATATATATATGTAGAAGAATGGTGTCTTACTTTGATGGTAGGTGCGCAGACTTGGTAATAGATCTTTAGAGGCTGGTAAGGCAGGTATACTGGGGTCGTCAAGAGCAAGCAGGTTCAAAGAGGCAGGCGGCGTTCAAGAGTCGTTGGAGACAGGCGGATAGTCAAAGAGGCAGGCGGAGTTCAAGGATCGTCAAATACAAGCAAAAGGGTCAAAGAGGCAGGCGGCGTTCACGGATGGTCATAAGTTCACAGCAAGGGTATCAGCAACGGGAAGTCGGTAGGTAAGGTAGCTCTAGACGTTCTGGGATCAATAAACGAGCGATTACTCACCCTCTGCTGACTTCTTTTATGGGAGGTTGATTGGAGGCAGGTGCCGGCGTCTTCCCCTGTAATCCGTTACACTTCCGGGTCTGCGTCATTGGTGTGCGACGCCATTCCCTGGAACGCAAGCTAAAGGCGGCTGTGTTGTGCGCGCATGCGCGGCTTGCCTTGGACGTAACCAGGTAACCCGGCGGATTAAGGAGGACACGTTGATCAGAATCTGTGTACGACGATGCGGTACTTGTTGGAACCGGGGTCCGGGCACGCGAGGGCGCGGGCACATGACAGGCCCCCCCACCAAAACGACCTCTCCGAGGGCGATCAGGATGGTTTCTGTGAAAACGACGTATCAAAGCAGGAGCACTAACCTCAGAAGCTAGAACCCAAGAGTCTTCGTCCGAGCCGTAACCCTTCCACCGTATTAGATACTCCAGCTTGTTTCTTCGTATACGTGAATCTAACAGGTCTTGCACTTCGTACCTCTCATCATCGGAAGAGACAGGACCCGGACGAGGAGGTATCCTACCAGGGAAAGGGTCTTCGGACGCCAGTCGTAATAAAGAAACATGAAATACTGGATGTATCTTATAAGAATCTGGAAGAGAAAGCTGGACAGCTGTGGGTGAAATAATCTTGGTTATAGGAAACGGACCTATGAATTTTGGACCTAGTTTCCGGGAAGGACAATGTAATCTAATGTGTGTTGTATCTAACCACACATTGTCTCCTAAGGCATAAGTAGGAGAAGGGGATCGTTTTTGGTCTGCGTATACTTTATATCTGAGTTGGGCATGATGAAGATTATCACGGATGATCTTATAATTGTGGAGAATATCCTTGATTCTTTGGTCGGTCGTAGGCGTATCACTATTGATAGGAGCGCCAGGTAGCATAACAGGATGTCTTCCATAATTAATAAAGAAAGGTGAATATTTGGTGGCAGATTGTTTCTGATTATTATACACGAATTCAGCGATCGGGATATACTGAAGCCAATTATCCTGTAGATGAGTGATATAACATCTGAGATACTGTTCAAGGATGCCATTAACACGTTCTGTTTGCCCGTTGGTTTGGGGATGAAACGCTGTAGATAGGTTACTTTGGATATGGAGCCCCTTACAGAATGCTTTCCAAAAGTGGGAAGTAAATTGGGTACCTCTGTCGGTAGTGATACTCTCTGGAAGACCATGTAATGAAAAAATATGTTTTATGAATAACGTAGCTGTTTCAGAAGCGGTAGGAAGGTGTTTGATTGGTATGAAATGGGCCATTTTCGAGAATCTGTCAATAATTATCATGAGTGTGTTATGATTAGAAGACATGGGGAGGTCAGTGATGAAATCCATAGCAATGTCTTTCCAAGGACTGGACGGTACAGGCAAGGGTTGTAACAACCCTTGAGGAGAGGTGCGTAGGGTTTTTGCTTGTATGCAGATAGGACAATGCACTATGTATTCTCGTATGTTAGTGTTCATACCTGGCCACCAGAAGATTCTCCGTATCAGGTCGATGGTTTTATGGATTCCTCCATGGCCCCCAATGGTCGTATCATGAAAGAATTCTATGACCGGTACTCGAGCTTCTTGTGGTACTACGTATTTATCTTTTCGTAGTAGGAAACCTTCCTTTCTTTGTAAAGCAATATCTGACATGTCATCGGGTATTGTGGAGCTATGTGATTTAATTAGATTCCATAGGGTGTGGTCAGTCGTGGAAAAGCAAGATTTGGCTAATATATCTTCTTCCATGATTCTTGGTGGAGCGCATTCTTTCCGGGATAGGGCATCGGCCTTACCATTTTTGTTTCCTGGTCTATAGGTGATATGTAGATCAAAACGGTCGAAGAAAAGCGCCCATCTTGCTTGTCGAGGTTTTAGTCTTTTGGCTCTTCTTATATATTCTAAGTTTTTATGGTCTGTGAAGATAGTCACTGGATAGCGAGAGCCTTCTAGTAAATGACGCCATTCATCCAGGGCTAATTTGATGGCAAGTAATTCTCTTTCTCCAACGTCATAGTTTCTTTCAGCAGGATTTAATGTTTTAGAGTAATAGGCGACTGGATGTAGGATTTGTTTGTCACCTATCCTCTGGGATAGTATCGCACCGGTGGCATGTTCAGAGGCATCAACTTCAACGTAATACGGAGTAGTGGGATCCGGTAATGTCAGTATGGGAGCTGTAGAAAAACATCTTTTTAATTCTTCGAATGCTTGTTGTGCAGCCGGTGTCCAGACAAAGCGAACTTGCGAGCGAGTTAGTTCATTTATAGGTTTAGTTATGGCAGAAAAGTTTTTAATAAACTTGCGATAAAAATTGCAAAATCCCATAAAGCACTGTACTCCTTTTTTATTAGCCGGAACAGGCCATTCTTCAATAGCTTTAGTCTTGGAATTATCCATTTGGATCTCTCCGGGGGTAAGCACGAATCCTAAAAAATCAACCTTTTGACTGTCGAATATGCATTTTTCTAGTTTTGCGTATAGGTGATGTTCTCGCAATCTATGTAATACCTTTTTTACGTGATCATGATGCTGTGAAAGGGAAGCCGAATATATTAGGATGTCATCTAGGTAGATGACAACATATTGATCAAGAATGTCTCTGAAGATATCATTCAGGAATCGTTGAAAAGTTGCCGGGGCGTTACACAATCCGTAAGGCATGACTAGGTATTCGTAATGCCCGTACCGGGAACGAAACGCTGTCTTCCACTCATCGCCTTGTTTTATTCTTACTAGATTGTAGGCTCCCCGTAAATCCAGTTTAGTGAAGTAAGTAGCTTCACTTAGTCTATCCATAAGTTCCGTAATTAATGGAAGAGGGTATTTGTTCTTGATAGTGACGCTATTAAGAGCTCTATAATCGATACAGGGCCGGAGGCCTCCATCCTTTTTTCCCACAAAGAATATAGGAGCTCCTGCGGGGAGGTCGAAGGTCGGATAAAACCTTTTTTCAAGTTGTCATTGATATATTCCTTTAATACTGATAACTCGGGTTGGGAGAGAGGGTATATTCTCCCAAATGGTACAGGTGAGCCAGGATACAGATCAATAGGACAATCATATTGTCTGTGAGGTGGTAGGTTGTCAGCCCCTTTTTTGAGGAATACATCATTAAATCCAGTATATGTATTTTAGGTAGAACAGTGGCTCCAATTTTCTTATGATATGTGTTAGTTATCTCAGTGATTTCCTTTTCTGTAAGGTCGGACGACTGTATCGTTATGGTACCTTGTTTCCAGTTGATAGTAGGGTTAACTTGTCGTAACCATGGAAGTCCGAGGATCACGGAGAAGGCAGGAGATTCTATGATATCAAAGGAAAGCTTCTGTTCGTATACTGGACCTATGGAAATAGAAAGGGGGATGGTTTCATATAGAATGGGACCCGACTGAGGAGGGTTCCCATCTAATAATTGGATGGTCACAGGGCGATTTTTGGTAACGAGCGGTATGTTGGAGATGGAAGCGAGGGTTTTGTCTAGAAAACATCCGCTGGCCCCTGAATCGATCATGGCCTTAAGGTCTATCCGTTCTTCTTTCCACTGGAGAGATATGGGGACAAGTAAATGAGAAGACATATAATTACTAGAGCCTTTTAAGTGAGTATTACTGAATAAGGAATGCATCTTACCCCTGGGGAGGTCAGGCCTTTCGCGACATTCTCTTAATTGATGCCCGGATCGCCCGCAATACATACACAGTCCTAGCGATCTTCTACGAGTTCGTTCAATATCAGATAAAGGACCCCTGGCAGTATTAATTTGCATTGTTTCTTCTTCAGACGCAGGCAGAGTGGACGAAGCTCGTGGAGGAGGAGTAAGGGGCCGTGTAGGCCTTCTTGGTACCAGAGAACGGTTGCTAGAGGCTCTTTCTGCTCGTCTTTCTCTGAGTCTTCTATCCATTTGGATACAGAACGACATTAAGGCGTTGAGGGAGGAAGGAGGTTCTATTCTAGCTAATTCATCTTTTAGATAATCCGACATTCCAGTTTTAAATTGGGCTAGGAGAGCTGGTTCATTCCACTCGGAATTTAATGCCAGATATCTGAATTCGGTTATGTAGTCTTCTACATCATTTTTTCCTTGCCGTAGGTCTGAAAGGGTTCGGGCCGCATTAGAGGTTTTATGCGGGTCATCGTATAAGTCTTCCATTGTTTGGAGGAAGGTATTCCAATTCAGTAGAACGGGGTCTTCGGTGTAGATTAGATGATGTGCCCAGCATTGAGGTTTTCCCGTCAGTAATGCTATGACGGTATGGATTCGTGCATAGTCAGTGTTATAAACTGTAGGTTGTAAGGAGAAAACGATTTGGCAAGAGGTTATAAACTGCCGAAATTGGCTTCTATCACCATCAAATTTCTCTGGTAGAGGTATATGAGGGATATGTATTTCGGCATTAGACGCTGGCGGTCTGTGCGGTGGTGGGCTGGTTGATTGAGGTAATGGGTAGCAGTAGCAAGTCTGAATTCCAGACGGTCATAAGCGGTTTGTAAAGTGGTCTGATTTCTTTGTATGTCCTGCACAGCTTGTGTAAGCGTAGCCATTTGTGCTGTGATACCAGCCAGGACTTCAGCTATCCCCGTCGGTTCCATTTAGGCTCGTTTATTCTCTCAAATACGTAATGCAAAAAACAGGATGTGGAACCGACCTTGGAGATTAGTAGTCCTGTTCAAGACAACCACTGTGATAAGGGCTGGAGATGTACTGACACAGCGACTTATATACAGTAGCGGTGGTGTCAGGGTTGTGGAGGTTCTTCTATTCCAGTTCTCTTCCAGCGACAGTATGCATATATATATATATGTAGAAGAATGGTGTCTTACTTTGATGGTAGGTGCGCAGACTTGGTAATAGATCTTTAGAGGCTGGTAAGGCAGGTATACTGGGGTCGTCAAGAGCAAGCAGGTTCAAAGAGGCAGGCGGCGTTCAAGAGTCGTTGGAGACAGGCGGATAGTCAAAGAGGCAGGCGGAGTTCAAGGATCGTCAAATACAAGCAAAAGGGTCAAAGAGGCAGGCGGCGTTCACGGATGGTCATAAGTTCACAGCAAGGGTATCAGCAACGGGAAGTCGGTAGGTAAGGTAGCTCTAGACGTTCTGGGATCAATAAACGAGCGATTACTCACCCTCTGCTGACTTCTTTTATGGGAGGTTGATTGGAGGCAGGTGCCGGCGTCTTCCCCTGTAATCCGTTACACTTCCGGGTCTGCGTCATTGGTGTGCGACGCCATTCCCTGGAACGCAAGCTAAAGGCGGCTGTGTTGTGCGCGCATGCCCGGCTTGCCTTGGACGTAACCAGGTAACCCGGCGGATTAAGGAGGACACGTTGATCAGAATCTGTGTACGACGATGCGGTACTTGTTGGAACCGGGGTCCGGGCACGCGAGGGCGTGGGCACATGACACAATGACACTAAGGCTGGGATCAGACGAACGCAGTGTTAACGTCCGTGTAGCCGCACTTTAGTACGTCCGTGGCAGCAGATAATCATGACCAATGAAGGCCCACACACGAAGTACGTCCGCATGGAAGTGCGGCCGCACTATGGACGCGGCAAACGGACGCAGGTTAGCAAAAACGTTGAACCGCTAGGATGGACGTGCGGAGCGCGCTGCGTCCGCATAGCTTTGTGTGGGTGTGATGGAACGTGGTCAGACAGACTGCATTTATACGTCCAGCATTTTTGACGGACAAAATGTTTTTTCATTTTATTTTATTTTCCCTCCTACAGCCGTCAAAAATAACGTCAGTCACAAAAAAGGGCCTGTGTGGCCACTACTGCGTCTTCCGTCAAAAAGTGTGTCCGTACTGCACGGATGCAGAGCCGTAGCTAGCTCCTTTTGCACCCGAGGCAAAAACAGAAAATTGTGCCCCCCCACATAATTTAAAAAATCAGAGTCCCCGAACAGTGGTGCAGTGCTAAGCCCCTGGATGCTCCCCGCGACCAGAAGCAGTGGATCAGACCACCCTTTGTACCCTACATATATAGTGCACACTTAGTACATGTACAAATACAGTACACACAGAATACATGCACGTATAGCAAAAGAACATATAGCATAATATACACCCCCCCCAGAAAAATATACACAGCACTGAGCCCCCAGACTATTTTCCCCAGTTCACATGGATATTATTGACCCCAGCTCATATGGGTATATATTGCGCCAGTTCACATGGATATGCCCCAGCTCATGGATATGCCCCCCAGCTCTCATGGATAATTGCCCCAGCTCACCTCTCCTTGCCGGCGGCCGCTTGCTTCCTGCTTGAACGGCCGCTGACAGGAAGTGCAGCCGCTCGCACTTCCTGTCAGCGGCCGTTCAAGCAGGAAGCAAGCGGCCGCCGGCAATCATTTCGGGCTGGGCGCTTCACAGCTGTGAAGGGGCGCAGCCATGGCTCGAGACCTGCTGGAAAGCTGCGGGAACGCAGGTTCCCGCAACCTGCGTTCCCGCAGGACTTGAGCCATGGCTGCGCCCCTTCACAGCTGTGCCCGAGGCAGGCGCCTCACTCGCCTCGCCCTTCCTACGGCCCAGCACGGGCGCACAGTCCGTAGAAAATGTGCTTTCTGACCCTAGCCTTAAATTAGCCTCATTTTTGCACCTGACGAGCGTGCAATGTTTTTTCTGGAGGAACAGCACACTTTTTTTGCAGCAGTATTACATTTTTTAAACATACAACTTTTGTTAATGCTGTAATTTTCACAAGGTGGTGAGATTCTGATTGTAAATCGGTGACTGGTAAGTAAAATGGGAGGGATAAGTATGAATCGTCCTTCATTGAGACATACCAGCTTTGGGTTCTATTCTTAATGCTAACATGGAGATGGTAAGCAGGATAATGTGTGCTTGCAGGTGGTCCCTTACCATCTCCATGCTGGCGTCGTATTCTGGGGGTTGCTATTGTAGCGATGTGCTAAAATTTACTGTGGCAGTACCCATTTTTGGCCACAAGATGGAGACAATCGCGATTAGAGACACTGGACACTCGAACTACATGTCCCGGCATGCTTTGCGAAGAAACAGGAAGTGGGTGGGTTTTGGAGACGCTGTACATCCTGCACCTCGTGGAGAACAGGCAGAGCGCGCCAGGGAGTAAAGGAGAGCGGATGCACACAGAGAAGGAGAGACCAAAGATAGGCCGGAGCGCAGACAGAGTGGATTGGGCCTTAGGATTGGGTCACCCAGCCTTGCGGGACACAGACCTCACCCTCTATACCATCCGAGTGCAGTTGAAGGAGAGAAGACCCCTCGAGTGAGGAGTACCGCGGTCGATCGAAGCGGGGAGCAGGCTGTAAGCTGGATGAGTCGCGGCTGACAGACAGAGGGCCAGACAACAGATCCGGTGGTCGGCATCCCCAGTCAACATCGACCGGAGAGACGTCCTGGGTCAGCAGAACCTCAAGCTTGCGCTGGATGGGTGAGAGGCCCCCAAGGCCGTATGTAAATAAGAGCGTACGCTGCTGTTTTCCTTCTGAAACCCACAGGGCCCCAACTGACTAGTCGAAGACATTCTTAAAGTAAACTCACTGGCCAGTTGAAAAGTACCCGGGTACCATATACACACGAATACACATCACTTTATGTTCTGGGACTTAACCTGTGCAGGACTCATTTTCCTTTTTCGAATCGGGACAAGGGGGCAAAGTTAAAGTTACGTTCCGAACACCTTTTCCTTTTTTTCCGCTGCGCGTTTACCGTGATACAAGAACTGTGTATTTTATTGTGTCCCGCTACGCGGTTTTTTCCTCGAATTTCGTATCGTTTAAATTTCTGCTCGGTCGGGGTTTTCCGAAAATACGAAGCCCTCGTGTTTTCGTTTCTTTTACCGCTACGCGTTTATCGTGTTACGAAAGTACTGTAAATATTCCTGCATATACCGTGTCTCAAGAGTTGCAAACCTTTTTAGTAAACCTTTTAACTTCTAAAACTTACAGCGGTGTTGGAGTATATTTATTCCCTAGTGCGGGGAGACTGACCCGTGGTTTAATTTCAGCGGCTCCTCCGGGAGTGAGCGCTACACGTGGGGGCTCGTTTCCGGGATCCAGTCTCTGGAAAAACCGCATCTAAAGGGTTAAATATGGATCCAGACACTGCTGCCGAATGGTGTGGGGAGTACAGTAGTCAGTTAGCATGTTGCATAGTCATGGATATTCCCGCAGACACTTGGGCCGAAGATCAGATTCGCCAGGCCGTGGCCACGCTAGCACCAGATCATCGGGGGTTAATCCTGGACATTAAGAAAAACCCAGATACCTCTCACACGCATGTTCTTCTTGAATGGAGAAAAGGTGTTCCAGCATGTTTTCGGGGCGCGAGCGTGAAGCTGGAAGATGAGGTGGAAGTCCAACTAATTCAGCCAAGTGCGCCACGTGGTGAATCCGCAAGTGTTCCCGCGCCCAGTCCGTTGGCCATGATCGGGCCTGAATTTATCGTGGCTATTGGAGATTTGCTGGCCAAATGTCAGAAAACAAGCCCTCCTCACACTAATTTCGGTTATCGACGGTTAAGGAACTTTACAGGAAACGTACCAACTCCGGCGGGAGAAGAAACCTTTGAGGAATGGGTGGAACAGGCGATGCAGGCACTGGATGAGTGGGACGTCCCTGAGGCCCAGAAAAAGCAAAGGATCACCGAGAGTTTAAAGGGACCTGCGTCAGAAGCGGTGAGAAACCTAAAACTGAGTAGAAAAGATTGTACTGCTTTGGATTATTTGAACGTTCTTGAAGAAGTTTTTGGGCGAACAGAAAAGGCAGCGGAACTGGTATATCAGTACGAACACACCTATCAGAAGAGAGGTGAGAGAATGATTGATTACATGAGGCGCCTGGATAAGATTTTGCACCAAATACTCCTCAAGAAAGGGGCCAAACCGGCTGACGTAGATAAGATTCGAATAAAGCAGATCCTGAGGGGCTCTCAACCGTTAGATCCGGTGATGATGCAGCTGAGAAGCAGAGCAGTTAATCAAGAGTTGAAGTACCTGGAACTGATCCGAGTTGTACGAGAGGAGGAGGCTCTGCTGGAAGAGAAATCCTTCAGACGGGGAGAAAGGGCTTATGCACAACCTGCAAGATATAACGACGGTCTGCAGCCTGAAAACGACTCGTTAGACACCTATGGATCTGACCTGGACGAACAGGAACAGTTAGTGGGTTTTAAATTCATCGAAAAGGCTGCCAAAGAATCGAACCCTTCCGAACGAAGCGAGTTGTTCAAGACTGTAAAGAAGGTACAGGAAGCTCAAACTGAACTGCAGCAAGCGCACGCTGAACTGTGCAGGGTGTTGATGAAGGTGACCGAGATGCAGGGGGAAATGCAAAAGTTCCTAACAGGTATGCAGACGACGGAAGTTGCTGTGGCGTCTGGTCCAAACCCTTTAACAAAATCTCAACAAGAAACTACGTCTCCGCTCTCTAAGAAGAGATGTTTCGGTTGTGGAGAAATGGGCCATTTCCGCGCACAGTGCCAGGGCCGAAAGCCTGAGAAGGATAGAGTCGAGAGATTGTTGAAAGCTTTAGAAGGACTGTTGTCTACCCCACCGGCGGGAAACGCCAGAGGGCACCAGTGAAGGAGCAACCTGGGTGCCCGAAGGTTGAACCCCGCTCCAGAAACCAAGTCAGGGCTAGGAGGGCGAGAGGGCCCAAAGCCAAGCCAACTGCTGAGCCTGCCAGAATGGAAAGAGTCACTCCCTTAGCATCCGGGTCTACGTCATGGGGAAGCAATGCACACCCAAAACCTGCACGGGCCAAGAAAGGCCAGGGTCCAGCAAACTGGGTCTAAGCGTCCGGATACCTCCACCAAGTTTCCTGACCAACTGATAGGTCCTTCTCCGATTGTGCCAATCCAAGTGGAGGGAGTCTACACCAAAGCCCTGTTAGATTCAGGGGCTCAAGTGACTTTGATTTATAAAGACTTCTATGAGAAACACTTAAAGCACATTCCTCTGCAAGAATTGAAGGATTTGGAAATATGGGGTATCGGCACTGAGAAACTCCCTTATGACGGGTACCTGCAAGTGAGGTTGGAGATCGGATCTGAAGTCATCGGGCAGTCTGGGGGTTGTGATGCATTGGCCATTGTGTGTCCTCGACCCTCAGGTGCGAACAGAAGCTCCCTGATAGTGGGGACGAATACTGACCTAGTGCGGCGTCTCCTGACACCTATTGTAGTGGAAGAAGGTTCGACTCAAGGAGTACACCCAATGTTACGTCCGGTCTATCAGAGGATGGTTGAAGAACGAAAGGCACCTGCCGAGGTGGGGCGCCTGTGGAGACTGGGGGGAACAGAGAAGGTTCTGCAAGCAGGAGAAGTGGCGAGTTTCTGGGCTTCAGTCAAGTTGAACGGATCGCAACCTGGTCCCTATGTGGTGCTGGGAACCGATTTTAATCATGGGAGTGAAACCGGAGTCGAAGTAATTCCTGAAATAATTTCCACAAAAGCTCTGAAAAAAACTCGAGGAAGAGTTTCGGTCAGCGTATGCAATGTGTCTGATTCTCCAGTGGTCCTTAAAGCACGAATGCCTATCGGGCAAGTAGAGTCTGCTACACCCCTCGCTACTGATTTAGGAGGGAGAGTGGATAAAGAGATTCCAGATGAAAGATTCTACCCTAAGGACGCCCCCATTTCACCTGAGTGGAAGAAACGTCTTCAGTCTCAGGTTCTAAAGTGGAAGGAATTATTCTCGAAAGATGAGTTCGATGTGGGCCTGGCTAAGAGTACGGAACACCGCATTCGGTTGCAAGAAGACAAGCCGTTTCGTGAAAGGTCAAGGCGAGTTCCGCTGGGAGACTTGGATGATCTGCGAGAACAGCTAAATGAGTTGCAGAGAACCAATGTGATTCAAGAGTCCAGGAGCCCATATGCATCTCCAATAGTGCTGGTCAGGAAGAAGAATGGTTCTGTCCGCTTGTGCATAGACTATCGCACCTTGAACCGAAGAACCATCCCCGACCAATATGCCACTCCTCGGATTGAAGATGCCTTACAGTGTTTGTCTGGAGCAAAGTGGTTCAGTGTACTAGACCTGCGAAGCGGATATCATCAGATACCGATGCATCCTGAAGACAAAGAGAAAACTGCGTTCATTTGTCCACTGGGGTTCTTTGAGTTTAATAGAATGCCTCAAGGTCTGACGGGAGCTCCAGCCACGTTCCAACGGTTGATGGAGAAGACAGTCGGGGATATGAATCTAATCGAAGTGTTAGTGTACCTGGATGACATAATTGTGTTCGGGAAGACTCTGGAAGAGCATGAGCAACGATTGGAGAAAGTCTTGAAGAGGCTCCATGAAGAGGGGTTGAAATTGTCTCTGGAGAAATGCCAGTTCTGTTTACCGTCAGTCACATATCTGGGACATGTGGTCTCGGCAGAAGGTGTTTCGACAGATCCTCGAAAGTTGGAGGCCGTAGCTTCTTGGCCTAGACCTCGAAACGTCACTGAACTTAGATCTTTCTTGGGATTCTGCTCATACTATCGAAGGTTTGTGGGAGGATTCGCAAAGATAGCTCAGCCGCTGAACAAACTCCTGCAGAAAGAAACCACCGAAGAAGGCTGTAAGGTCTCTGACCGAAACCCCTCCGCTCCAGGACCAAGGAAAGCTAAAGAGTCCATACAAGGCGAATGGACTAGTCAATGTGAAGGTGCGTTTGTGAAGTTGAAAGAGAGTCTAACCCGAGCTCCTGTTCTGGCCTATGCGGACCCTCATAAGCCGTATGAGTTACATGTGGATGCCAGCCGAGAAGGTCTGGGGGGAGTCCTGTATCAGGAGTATGGTGGATTGCTGAGACCTGTAGCGTACGTGAGCCGGAGCCTTACGCCTTCAGAAAAGAACTACCCTACTCACAAACTGGAATTCCTAGCCTTAAAGTGGGCGGTGGTAGACAAGTTGAAAGACTATCTGTATGGAGCGGAGTTCGTGATCAAGACGGATAATAATCCTCTTACCTATATCCTCACTACTGCCAAACTGGACGCAACGGGACATCGGTGGTTGGCCGCTCTGTCAGGGTTTCGGTTCAGCCTGAAGTATCGCCCTGGGGTGAACAATCGAGATGCTGATGCTTTATCAAGAAGACCCTACACTACAGAATGGACTCAGGTAACTCCAGACGGGGTGCAAGCTTTGTGTCAAGGAACAGAACGCCGGGTCAAGGGAGGAGTTGAAGCGGAGGCCATAGGAGTCATGGCCGCGGCTGTTCCTGAGTTCTACTGTAACCCTACGCAATTGAGGGATGAAAATCTACCTACCTTTTCCAAGCAGGACCTGAAAGCGGATCAAGCTAGAGACCCTTTGATTGCATTGACCATAAAGGCCCTGACTGCAAACCAGCGAGAGATTCTGTTAACCAATTCCCCGGATGGAGCCAGATTGGTCTACAAAGAGTGGGAGCGGTTGAAGATGTTGGATGGGGTGGTCTACCGAAGGGGCCCCTCGACCAATTCCGAAGAGATTCAACAGTTATTTCTCCCCACTAAACACAGGGAGAGTGTGTTGCGATCATTACATGATGAGCATGGACATTTGGGTGCTGAGAGAACTTTTAAATTGGTGCGAGATAGGTTTTATTGGCCTTGCATGAGGGCTGAAGTTGAGAGTTACTGCCATTCCTGTCTGAGGTGCATTCAGAGGAAAACTCTACCAACCCGAGCTGCTCCAATGAGCCATCTACAGAGTCAGGGACCCATGGATTTGATGTGCATTGACTTCCTGTGCTTAGAGCCGGATGCTAGTGGGCAAGGGAACATTCTGATAGTGACTGATCATTTCACCTGTTATGCCCAAGCTTTTTCTACAAAAGACCAACGCGCTCCGACAGTGGCGAAGGTACTGATGGAAAAGTTCTTTGTTCATTACGGCCTGCCAAGAAGAATACACTCTGATCAGGGAAGAGACTTTGAAAGTAGATTGGTCGGGCAATTGCTGGAGTTGTTGGGAATTCAAAAGACTCGAACTACGCCATACCACCCTCAGGGTGATGCTCAGCCTGAAAGGTTTAATCGCACGCTGCTAAATATGCTGGGGACCTTGTCTAACGTAGAGAAGCAGAGTTGGAGTCGTCACATAGCTACTCTGGTGCATGCATATAACAGTACGGAGAGTGATGCAACTGGATATTCACCGTACCGTCTTATGTTCGGAAGAGAAGCTCGACTGCCGGTTGATTTGGCATTTGGGTTATCTCTAGACCAGACGTCGGTAGCTTCTCATAGAAACTACGTGGATAGACTTCGGAAGAATCTGGCTTCTGCGTTTGAACAGGCCCGTTTGACTTCAGGTAACAGGGAGCAGAGGAACAAGAAGAACTATGATTTGAAGGTTCGAATACAAGATTTACAACCCGGTGATAGGGTTCTGTTGAAGAACTTGGGTGCTGCTGCGAGACACAAGCTGGCGGATAGATGGAGTTCTCAGGTTTACATTGTTTGCAAACAACTGCCAGGTCTGCCGGTGTATCAGATTCGCCCTGATGGAAAGGCTGGTCCCCTCAAGAATTGGCACCGAAATCACTTGTTACCTTTGAGAGAGGCTGTGAGGATACCAGTGGAAAACGAACTTCCTCCGGCGAATCCGCATGCTCCACGTGTCCCTCCTGTTACTCGGTCTCAACCGACTCGGGTTGTTGGAGAGAGCGAAAGAGACAGCGACGAAGAGAGTTTCTGTTTAGATTGGATGCGCTCACCAGAACCTGAAGAGGTCGTCCCAGTTCCTTGTCGATGGGAAAGTAATTTGAGGGCTGAAGCTCCTGAATTTCAGTGGGAATTCCCCGAGAATATGGAATTCCCTGAAACCCTTGAACTTCCGTTAAGAGTCCCGGATACTGTTGGAGACCCTGTAGCTCCTGAAGACGAACCTTACGACTACAGTTCTATGCCTTCCCTGGAGGGATCGTACTCGGAGGAAGTGTCTGCTCCAGTGGCAGACATAAGGACTGAGCCTATACCTATAGTACTTCCACCTGAAGAGGAACGGAAGGAGCCTGAACAAAAACGCTCTATTCGGCCGCCCCAGCGACTTACCTATGACTCACCAGGACATAGCACTGAAGAGGCCATCACCACTGTACAGAGATTGCCCGAAGTGTCTGCTATGTTAGCTGAGGTAGCCCAGAACATGAGTCAGCTTGAGAAAGTGTTTCTAACCCACTGCATGTATGCTGCTGAACCTGTATATGCTGTATAAACTGTGTGCAAATTGTAAAAGGATAATGTAATTGTTGTACCTCCTTGGAGAGACCCAAGAGTTCTAGGAGGGGGAGAGTGTAGCGATGTGCTAAAATTTACTGTGGCAGTACCCATTTTTGGCCACAAGATGGAGACAATCGCGATTAGAGACACTGGACACTCGAACTACATGTCCCGGCATGCTTTGCGAAGAAACAGGAAGTGGGTGGGTTTTGGAGACGCTGTACATCCTGCACCTCGTGGAGAACAGGCAGAGCGCGCCAGGGAGTAAAGGAGAGCGGATGCACACAGAGAAGGAGAGACCGAAGATAGGCCGGAGCGCAGACAGAGTGGATTGGGCCTTAGGATTGGGTCACCCAGCCTTGCGGGACACAGACCTCACCCTCTATACCATCCGAGTGCAGTTGAAGGAGAGAAGACCCCTCGAGTGAGGAGTACCGCGGTCGATCGAAGCGGGGAGCAGGCGGTAAGCTGGATGAGTCGCGGCTGACAGACAGAGGGCCAGACAACAGATCCGGTGGTCGGCATCCCCAGTCAACATCGAGCGGAGAGACGTCCTGGGTCAGCAGAACCTCAAGCTTGCGCTGGATGGGTGAGAGGCCCCCAAGGCCGTATGTAAATAAGAGCGTACGCTGCTGTTTTCCTTCTGAAACCCACAGGGCCCCAACTGACTAGTCGAAGACATTCTTAAAGTAAACTCACTGGCCAGTTGAAAAGTACCCGGGTACCATATACACACGAATACACATCACTTTATGTTCTGGGACTTAACCTGTGCAGGACTCATTTTCCTTTTGTCGAATCGGGACAAGGGGGCAAAGTTAAAGTTACGTTCCGAACACCTTTTCCTTTTTTTCCGCTGCGCGTTTACCGTGATACGAGAACGGTGTATTTTATTGTGTCCCGCTACGCGGTTTTTTCCTCGAATTTCGTATCGTTTAAATTTCTGCTCGGTCGGGGTTTTCCGAAAATACGAAGCCCTCGTGTTTTCGTTTCTTTTACCGCTACGCGTTTATCGTGTTACGAAAGTACTGTAAATATTCCTGCATATACCGTGTCTCAAGAGTTGCAAACCTTTTTAGTAAACCTTTTAACTTCTAAAACTTACAGCGGTGTTGGAGTATATTTATTCCCTAGTGCGGGGAGACTGACCCGTGGTTTAATTTCAGCGGCTCCTCCGGGAGTGAGCGCTACACTATCTAAGCACCTCGCCCTGGAACGCAGCGCTAACCTCCCTGATACTCGCAGTAGCTCTTACGTGTGGAAGCAAGTATCAGCTCCTGCAGTGCATAGGACTCCATGGAGGGTTGCACTTCAGGCCGCGACCTCTGCACGACCTCGTTCTCACAAGTTAATGCAGGAGGGAGACCAGGAACTATTTGTTCCCAGTGTCACTCTGCTCGGCGGCGGATCAGGTTACCCTTTTCACCACAGGATGAGAGGTGAGTATTGGATTCAATGGGGAGGGGGTTTAGAGCGTGTTAGTTGATTTTGCATTTGCAGAATCATTTAGCACCAGCTTTTAGGAGTTGTTAACATTTTTACCTTCATATATTGCTACAGCACTTTCTAATACCTCACTTATCGAGATACTAATTATAGATTGCCCTCCCCATGTTAAGGATATGAGACATACAGTAAGCTCACACAAGCTGTGAGGTGAAAACCTTTTCGCTCGACTGTAACGTCAAAATCAGAATATTGATGCCAGACGTTAAACTTACTAATCCTAACGCCAACGATTCCATATCGAGACGCTACATTAACACCAACTATGGAATAGAGCCCTTTGTGTGGTCAAACGCAACGTAATGCAGATTGAAAATATAAACCTCATCTTATTTCTCCCTGAATTAATTTAAACATTATGTACTCTATACCCTAGTTGGCGCTAACGATAGCGCCTCGATATGTAAGTGTTAACGCCAGGATAAGAGCGTTTAACAAATGCCACACATAACATTCCTGACATTACCCCCGTTAGCGCATTGTTTCTTCCGCTAGCTTACTGTACTTTGCGCATGTCAGGAATGGTAGAGGAGGAGATGAGCCCAGGATGCAGTGATAAAGAGACACACAGACAGGTTCCACGGTACAAGGGGGGGGTTACTTGGCACGGGAGACACGGGATACACTTGGCACGGGAGACACGGGATACACTTGGCACGGGAGACATGGGATACACTTGGCACGGGAGACACGGGACACACTTGGCACGGGAGACACGGGACACACTTGGCACGGGAGACACGGGACACACTTGGCACGGGAGACACGGGACACACTTGGCACGGGAGACATGGGACACACTTGGCACGGGAGACACGGGACACACTTGGCACGGGAGACACGGGACACACTTGGCACGGGAGACACGGGACACACTTGGCACGGGAGACACGGGATACACTTGGCACTGGAGAAACGGGATACACTTGGCACTGGATACAATGTAAGTCTGCTAGCTGGATACACAGGATCTTGAGAGGGACACAGCTTGGCAGAGGAAGGCAATGTTAATGCAGCAGCAATGCATCATGGGAGATTGTCCCTTAAATAGGGAAAGACAGGGAGGCAATCGAGACACCTGTGGCTGCTGCAGTGGCTGACTGAGGTACTGCAGGCAAATAGGCAAAGGGCTGTCAGGTTGGAATAATCACTTTAGGAGGCTTCTTGCCATGGCGGCGACATGTAACCTGACAGCGCAACCTATACTTAGCATGGGGAGCACAAACCTACATTAACGTTTCGATAAGTGAGGTATTACAAAGTGCTAACGCTAATTATGGCAGGGATGCAGAGAGCCAAATGTTAGCACCTTCTAAAAGCTGGCGCTGCATGATTCTGCATTTGCAAAATCATATAGCACCCCTTTAATACTCCCCAAATAAGTCCAATACTCACCACTCATTCAGCATTGAAAACATTGGCCTGATCTGCCGCTTCTACTGGCTGCAGACTGAGTGACACTGGGAACAAATAACTCCGGTCTCCACAAACACTGCATGGCGCTGCACGATCTCGCGTTCTGGAAAGGCAACCCTCTATGGAGTCCTATGGATTCCAGGAGGTGACACTTGTGGCATCACAGAATCGCTTCCGCAAGTATCCCAGTGGTTAGCACTGCGTTCCGGGGCGAGGTGCTGAGGTAGCGCTTGCTCCCGAATATCGCGTTATGGCCGGCGTCAAGACGAACGCAGTAATCACGTTCGTGTTGCTGCAGTTTAACATCCGTCGTAGCATAGAATCATGAGCAATAGAGACCCACACACGAAGTACATGCGACCCGAACTGCACACGCACAACGCACGTGGCAAATGGGAGCAAGATAGGCAAGAATGTAAAACCGCTAGACGGATGCGCAGGGTGCACCACGTCAACGTAGCGTTCTGTGTGAGTGACGAGATGTCAGACGCAGCACATTTGCGACGTTCAGCACCTCGACGCACAAAATGCCTTTTCATATCCTTTTCAAAATTTTATCATTTTTCGTATTAATTTTGTTTCCCATAATTCCCTCTTTTTTTTCTACGTCGTCAAAAAAATGGACCGTGTGGTGTCTACAGTATCTTCCGTCAGTATGTCCGTCCGTTATGCACGCACGCAGAGTGCGCACAGACTGCGTTCATCTGATATTAGCCTAACAGGGGGGACGCTATGGAAAAATCCGCAGGCGCTGATTTTCCCCGTTAGTGTCCCCATGTTAGCGCCAACAAGGGAACTGAGCCCAATGTGTGGCTGTACGGGTAGTAGGGGGAAAAAAACTGATGTGGCAGCTTTTTACTGCTTAGGCCTGTGTCAGACGAACGCACTGATCACGTCCGTGTTGCCACACATTTTAACGTCCGTCTTATAGAATCATGAGCAATAGAGACCCACACACGAAGTGCGTCCTCACTGAACTGCGCATGTACAACGCACGTGGCAAACGGACGCAAGCTAGGCAAGAACGTAAAAACCGCTAACACGGGCGCACAGAGTGCGTCACGTCCGCATAGCGTTGTGTGTGTGTGATGGAACGGAGTCAGATGGACCGCCTTGATGCACAAAATGGCTTTTCATATCATGTATCAATTTTAATCATTTTACATATTCATTTTATTTCCCATAGTTCCGTTTTTTTCCAACGTCTGTCAAGAAAAACGGATCGTGTGGTGTCTGCAGTATCTTCCGTCAGTAAGTTCGTCCGTTGTACATGGACGCAGAGTGCACTCAGAATGCACTCGTCTGACATTAGCCTTAGTTGAAATCTGAGTCTGGGGTCAGACGAGCGCACTGACTGCGCACAGTAACGGACGTACTTTTTAACTGATGCGATTGTGGTTACATTGTATCAGTTAATTTTGACTGATGTTGAGAAAAAGAAAAAAAAAAACTGTATGCAGTTGTTTCTCTACTCTACGTCCGTCTAGCCTTTTCACATTGATGCCATTTTGGCATCTGTTTTGCAACATGCGTTGCGCGCGCGTGAAAAAGTGCGCACGTGCTTCGTGTGTTGTTCTCTATTGACTCCTTTGAAAAGCTACAACGGACAGCAAACAGTGCGGTCAGATGGACGCAAAAAGTGCACTCGTCTGACGCGGGCCTGAGAAATCTCATTACAGGTCAGATGATTGATAGACTTTGGTGCCCTGTAGGGAAGCATTTCCCTTCTCTACCACCTGACGCCAAGCTGTGCCGTTTTATTAGTGAAAAGGCTAAGGGTTATATTACAATCTTCGTGCAAAAACACTTGCGCAAAGCATGAATATTTGCACCAAGCGTTAAACTTTTGCGCGTGCAAATCACTGCTGGAATTACAATCCTTGCGCGTCTTTTCATCCGGCAATCAATACCGCACGCAAACAGCACGCGGCCAAATGCTCACGCAGTACCGTCTCGCGCAAAAACCAGTCTGCGAACAATTTTTTTCTTGCGATTCAGCCAATCAGAATTAAGATCCACAATTATCTCACGTTAAGTTTTTGGCCTGTCACAGTCAATCTGAGCATATATGCTGCAGCAATAATACATGCACACACAACTTCTCCATTTTATTGGTTTGGAATGAGTAGAATATGTAACTATACTTTGCTGCATTTTTTTTTTTTGGGCTGGTGTATTTGGGTTCAGCCAGGACGTTCAGATTTGCCATTAACACCAGCTTTTAGGCTAGGGTCAGATGAACGCATTTGTCACGTTGTCCGTGAAAAAGTGCGTTCGAACGAATGGACGTATTTTTTCACGGAATACGCGATAGCGGTCATACGATGCGCATTTTCATCCGTGATTTTGTACGGATCATCAATAAAACCCTTTTTGCGTCTGGACGTTATGTTGGCCGGACTTTTGTGCAGCCATACTTCGTATATTGCCCGTCATTGGCCATCATTTGCTGCTACTACGGCTGCACGCGCGTTCGCACTGCGTTAGTCTGACCCCAGCCTTAGGAGTTGCTAAAATAATGCATGCAAAGGCTGTGTGGTAATTACCGCAAAATAGATTGTAATACCATCCTGCGTACCAGCGCACATTCGCATTTCCACTCACAATGTTATGTATAGGACGCACGCTGTACAGTAAGCTCGCGCAGGTTCGCCCGCTGTAGACGATTGCGCGTGGTTGTTGCGCTGACTATGTAAGGCTAGGGTCAGACGAACGCAGTGCGAACGCGCGTGCAGCCGCACTTTATTACGGCCATAGTAGCAGCAAATGACAGCCAATGATGGGCAATATACGGAGTACGGCCGCACAAAAGTACGGCCGCGCAACGCAAGCGGCAAACAAATGCATTTTTTCAAGAACGTGATACCGCTAGTACTGACATACAGAGTGCGCTGCGTCCGCTAGCGGCATGTGTGCGTGATTAGGAGACGTCAGATGCTGCTAATGTCCGGCCTACATAACGTCCAGACGCAAAAAGTGTTTTAATGATGATCCGTACAAAATCACGGACGAAAATGCGCATCGTATGACCGCTATCGCGTATTCCGTGAAAAAATACGTCCATTCATTCGAACGCACTTTTTCACAGACAACGCAAAAAATGCGTTTGTCTGACCCTAGCCTAATACGGCATTCGGCGCAAATCGTTTTACCCCTTGCGATAATGTTTTTATGCACCGGCGCAAACGTTTGCATGAAGATTGTAATTTAGCCCTAAGTGTACACAAGTATTTCCACACATTGCGTTTAACATTACTTTAGTTTGTAACGCTGGAGGTTGGCATTTTCCTGCCCATTATACCACTAAGTGGAGCTGTGCTTCTTTATATCTTCATAGTTACACTCGGATCCTCTCTCTATTACACCGAAAGTGCATACGTCACGAGCAAATGTCAGGATATTAGTGTATATGGAATTACATTAGGTCTATACATTGTAGTGAATATGTACAAACACACAACTTAACATGAATGAACCAACAAGAAAATATAAAGCCACATTTTTTCTGGCAATTTATGATTTTAGATACTTTACATTTGTACAATAACATTATCTCTGTGTTATTTTTCCGTATGGTCCTCTGGTCTTTGGGTTTTGGCTCGCCGCACGTGATTGGTGGTTACATATGAAAAGTCAGTGCGCTACAACATTTCAAAACCTAACAGAACATTTCATAGCAGATAAAATCACTGTAATGAACAAACATCTAAATTGTGCTCATTCTGGGCCTAAAATTCATTGTTTATGTCAAACAGAATATATTTTTTACATTGAAACCTATGGGATTCGCCTGTTTAAACACGTTGAATTGAAACACTGAAAATCAGGGCATTTCGCCGGAATTTTGGTGTAATTCGGCATTCTGTTAAAAGATGACACTATAGTTTTCTATGGGACAATTTCGGTGCCGCTGAATTGAGGCGAATTGCACCACATTTTGCTGTCAATTAACATAAATTTGGCGAATTGACCATGGCGTTACCTGGTATGAGTTACGACTAACATTCCATCCCCTGGTTTGAGAGCCATGCTGGACCTATTGTTTCATTGTGGATCGCAAACTCTTTCGGGGTTATTCAGAGAAAGGTGAAAACCAGGAGAATTTGCAGGAGAAGAGAACAATCTAGACCAAATAGACGATTTGGAAAGTGACATAAATGGGAGAATTTTTCTGGTTTGGCTATTTTGACCAAGAGTTTTCACTTCTCCAGTCATTCTCCTTGTTCTCACCGCTCTCTGAATAATAACCCTGTATGTTTCAGACCCCGCTGGTAGTGCTTGTGTGCCAGCATCCTGGAACTTTACAAATTTATTTATTTGCAAAGGATTTTACCAGGAAGGATACATTGAGATTTCTCTCGTTTTCAAGTATGTCCTGGGTTCAAGAACATTGAAATTTTACAGTTGTTACAGAAATACAAAGTAATAAATGCAAGATATTAAAAAAAATAACACAAATATACAGATTAACACAGAAAATAAATATGTAGGAAATATAGTCATTATGTTACTTGTTTACAGGTGCATTCCATATTGAGGTATGTTAATATAGATCTCTTAAGGAACTTTAGACTGGGGGAAGATTTGATGGCGTCTGGGAGGTTATTCCATATTTGTGGTGCTCTGTAGGAAAATGAGGATCGAGCCACTGTCTTTTTGTATTGTGGTATTGCAAGTAAGGTGCTGGTCCTGGATCGGAGGTTATAGGATGAGGGAACTGCTGGGGGAAGCGGCCTATTCAGGTATTCCCAGAAAAGCTCTTAAACACCAGGTTGGAAAGGTGAAGATTCCAGCGACGGCCAGTTTAGATCTTTTAATATGTCACAATTATGGGTGATGTAGTTAAATTCAGGGTTATTCAAAAGAGAGGTGAAAAGCAGGAGAATGACTAGAGAATGGAAAATTCTAGGTCAAAATATCCAAACCAGAAAAATTCTCCCATTCAGCTCACTTTCCAAATCAACTATTTTGACCTGGAATTTTCCATTCTCCGGTCATTCTCCTGGTTTTCACCGCTCTTTGAATAACCCTGATAGTAGCACAAAGCGGCAGAATAAGTTATATAATGTAGTAAGTTTATGAAGGTGCGTTTGCGGGGCGGCTGCATACACTACATCTCAGTATTCAATAGCTGGCATAAGCATTTGTTGTACAATCTGCTTTCTTACTGCGGGGCTCAGGCAGGATTTGTTTCTGTACAGGGCACCTAGTTTGGGGTAAAGTTTAGATGAGAGTTTTTACAAATGGCGCAGCAAAAGGACAGAGTGAAAGGTCTCGTCAGTGGCAAGCGATCCGTTTAGGATCCAAGCTTGCCCTACCATTCTGGAAGGGGGGGGGGAGATATGTGATGTAAGTCTTTGCTCTCTGAATAACCCTGTATGAATGTTATGCCTGTGGAGCTCTGTGAAGCTCTGTGATATGCTCATAGACACTGAAAATTGATATGTGTTTTATGGCTGTGCAGTTCTGTGATGCACTCATAAACAGCACACTTTAGTGTGAGTTTTATTGCTGTGGATATTTATTTATTTATTTATTTATTTATAAAGGATTTTACCAGGAAGGATACATTGAGATTTCTCTCGTTTTCAAGTATGTCCTGGGTTCAAGAACATTGAGTGGTTACAGAAATACAAAATAGTAAAATGCAAGATATTAACACAAGACCAAATATACAGATTAACAGAAAAATAAATATGGAGGAAATAAAGTCATTATGTTACATGTTTACAGGTGCATTTCGTATTGAGGTATGTTAATAGGGAAGTCTTAAGGGACTTTAGACTGGGGGAAGATTTGACGGTATCTGGGAGGTTATTCCATAATTGCGGTGCTCTGTAGGAAAATGAGGATCGAGCCATTTTCTTTTTGTATTGCGGTATTGCAAGTAAGGTGCTGGTCCTGGATCTGAGGTTATAGGATGAGGGAACTGCCGGGGGAAGCAGCATATTCAGGTAGGGTGGTAGCTTCCCAGAAAAGCTCTTAAACACCAGGTTGGAAAGGTGAAGGGTGCGTCTAGAGTCCAGTTTAGTTCTTTTAACATGTCACAATGGTGTGTCATGTAGTTACATTGTAGCACAAAGCGACAGAATGAGTTATACAATGTAGTAAGTTTCTGGAGGTGGGTTTGTGGGGCGGCTGCATACACTACATCTCCGTATTCAAGGGCTGGCATAAGCAACCGGTGTTAGACTATTTTGCGCCCTAGGCAAGACCAGCTACTTGCACCCCCCACCCCAAAAAAAGCGACACAACATGAAACTGATAAATTTCTTTCTTTTTTTCAAGAATAAAGTTTGAAAAGCACCACTAGTAAAGGTAAAATAAATATAAACTGTATTAAACAATTTTAAATTAACTCTATTGAACAAATATAAATTAATTGTATTTTTCTTAACGAAATCAAACCATTTCACATGCCCAGCAGAGCCCAGAGTTTGACATGCCCAACCAGCAGAGCCCAGAGTTTGACATGCCCAACCAGCAGAGCCCAGAGTTTGAGGGGGCAACGATGGACTGCGACAAGGACACAGATGCAGAATTTTACAAACAGCAATTTGTTTATAGACAAATACATGCAAATTTTACACACACACACACAGCCATACATTCACATAGACAACTATATATCCCCTACACCCCAGGGGTATGTAGCAATAAAACTCACAGTAATGTGCGATGTGTATGAGCGTATCACAGAGCTCCACAGCAATAAAACTCAGTAATGTAATTGATTTATTCAACTGCCCCACCACATCAATTCTAACCCCCAAAGGATATCAATTGTTGTCATTCTGCAGCCCCCCAGCATATCAATTCATCAAACCCCCCTCACCATTACCCCCCACTCACCATTTCAGTTCATCACACCCCCCACTCACCATCACACCCCTCACCATTGCAATTCATCACCCCCCACCATCCCCTGCAATTCATGACCCCCACCATCCCCTGCAATTCATCACCCCCACCATCCCTTGAACTTCATCACTCCCCCACCATCCCTTGAACTTCATCACTCCCCCACCATCCCTTGCAATTCATCACACTCCTCCACCACCCCCTGCAATTCATCACCCCCCACCATCCCCTGCAATTCATCACTCCCCACCATCCCTTGAACATCACTCCCCCACCATCCCTTGCAATTCATCACACTCCTCCACCATCCCTTGCAATTCGTCACCCCCCACCACCCCTTGCACTTCATCACTCCCCACCATCCCTTGCACTTCATCACTCCCCCACCATCCCTTGCAATTCGTCACCCCCCCTCACCATTGCAACAGTCCATACACACACACACACAGTCCACCGCTGGCAGGTCCCCTATCCCGGTACTCACCAGTGCTGTGATGATGAAGCCCAGGGGGGGCGGGCTCTCCAGACCCAGGCATCCCTCAGCACCTCCAGGCTTGTCTGGGCTCCCTGGACCAGCAGCACCCAGCTCTTCAGCCAGCCCGGAAAGCTCACGGCCCGCACCAGCCTCTCTTGCCCCAGAAGCAGTTGGCTGCCTGGATGTCCTGAAACAGCCGCCTGCAATTCATCCCGCGCGCTCACCATTCAAAAAACAAATCTATGGCTGGCTCCGCCGGACCTTTCCCGCTTCTATCAGCATCTGGCACTAGCACTGCGTGACATGAGGGGGCGGGCACTGCAGCGTGCCATGCACGTGGTAGGAAGGAGGAAGTGCGACAGGCACTCTGCAGTGCCCGCAGCAGTGCCCGCCGCCGCTGCTGTCGCAACGGTTTGGGAGAGCCCTGAGCTGGCTGTCATGGATTACTCCACTCCCCCTACCAACCCGCGGGCCCTCGGGCAGTGCCCGAGGGCGCGACGGGTCAGTGTGCCCGGTACAGACAATTTTTTTCTTCGGTGGTCGGGCCCGGCTGCGCCCTAGGCGGGCTCTGCGCTCTAGGCGGCCGCCTAGCTCGCCTAGCGGCAGCGCCGGCCCTGGGCATAAGCATTTGTTGTACAATCTGCTTTCTTACCGCGGGGCTCAGGCAGGATTTGTTTCTGTACAGGGCACCTAGTTTGGGGTAGAGTTTAGATGAGAGTTTTTCGATGTGGGGGCCAAAAGATAGATTTGGGTCTAACCACATACCTAGGTATTTGAGAGAAGTGACTGTGGTCAGCGTGCTATTTGATTTTGTCCCAACACATAGATGGGGTGTTTGCAATTTGTGTAGTTTAGGTGCTGTTCCAAAGAGCATCGTTACAGTTTTGTCAGTATTTAGAAAAAGTTTGTTATTTGCGATCCACTTTTCTACCCCTGTGAATTGTTCTTGCAGCACGGCCTCCAGCTGTGGGAGATTTGGTTTGCTGGTATAGATTACAGTGTCGTCTGCGTACATGTGTACAGTTGAAGCTTTGCAGACATTGGGCAGATCGTTTATGAATATTGTGAATAGCAGGGGGCCAAGTATCGAGCCTTGGGGTACACCGCACGTGACTGGGAGGGGAAGGGAAGTGCTGTCAGAAATGGAGACAAATTTAGACCTATCAGACACATATGATTGAAACCAGGTTAACGTACTATCACCAATACCAGAGTTCTTACGTTTTTCTAACAAGATGCCATGGTCTACTGTGTCAAAAGCCTTGGCAAAATCAAGGAAGATGGCTCCAGTTAGATTTCCTTGTTCCATGCCCGCTTGGATATCATTACAAACTTTAAAAAGGGCAGTTGTAGTTGAATGGTTTGGACGAAAGCCTGATTGATCTGGGGTTAAATAGTTCTGATACTGATAATAATCACGTAATTGAGTGTAGACACATTTTTCCAGAATTTTTGACATTACAGGGAGCAATGATATTGGGCGGTAGTTGGATACCAAAGTATTGTCTCCACTTTTATGGATAGGTACCACCCTTGCAGTCTTCCAGAGTTTGGGTATGTATCCAGTCGCCAGTGATTCATTAATCAGGGTTGCGACAGGTTTTGCAATTGCTGGTGCACTGATTATCTGGTAAGGCAATGTGTTATGTTGAATATGGAGATGTGGAAGATATAGGGACCAGATTATTGCTTTGGGTCATTCTAGTATATAAAATATGACTTAAAGAAATTTGTCACATGGGAGGACAGATTAGGAGCGCAGTCAACACAATGTCATCATGTTACGGATTCAAAGTTTATGTGCTGGCAATTGTGTTTCTGATCCATAACATCATATTTTGAATGTGAACTTTGCTACAAATTCCTTTCTGTACATGATAATCATTAAAGAGAATAATTTTTCCATTAAAATGTGTGATATATAATGTGCCTACAGCTCATAAGATAAATTCACACATTAATTCACGGAACACACAATAAATGGTGCTCATTTTTGCTTATCATTTGCTAGTGGGGGGAGGGGTTAGAATTCAATACAAATCCCTACCGCATATTTTATAGAAGCAGTGTGAGCAGAATAGATCATTAATGTGATGATAATTATTTCAGCAAATCAATTTGTTGCAACAGATGCTGTGGATAGCAATGAAAGCATATAACCTCCTTCTCTTACTCCCACATTGTTAGTCTCAAAGAGTAGAAATCAAATTAATTGAATTAAGTAGCAATATACAGCCATAAGGTGTCATTTTTTTTAATAATGCTACATAATATTTTAGGGCTAAACATCGAATAGTTAGAGACTTTGGGCTAACCTTATGATTTTTCGCATAAATGTGCAAAAACTATTTTGTATTCAAAAAATACCTGGTCATTTGCTGTTTCTTATAGCATTAACCCCTTCACTCCTAAAGTTAAGTTAACTTGATTCTGCGTTGTAATTCATTGGAAAGCCATCATTAGCAAACCAAACACTGTTTGCATACCTTTTTGCTCAATACCAATAGAATATAAAAGTATCTGTAGGCGATATGATGCCTGCCTATGGAAATTACAGTAACACCTTGTATCTGTACTGTACAGGGTTTTTCAGGCATTATAATCCTTGAATCTTATCCCTGAACAGTAGTGAGTGACCCCCGAGCTCTCCCTGTATTCTTCCCTCTCCATGGCTGTTGTAATGCATCTGTAAACTTTTTGAACGTTTTGTTAGTGAGGTTCGGGGCTTCTATTTGCAACTTGTTTACAGTAATACAGGATCGGAGAGGTAAAACAAATACTTTCGTTTCTCCACAGGGGGAATACTAAGTTTGCTTTTCAAAGGTATACAAATGGCGTTTTGATATGCTAATGAAAGCTTTGCAATATAGTACAATGCAAAGTCGAGCTGTACTTTGGCAGTGAAAGGGTTAAAGATAATTCTAAAAGATTGAAAACTGGAAACAGCCAGCGATTTGCATTAACCTCTTATCGATCGCGGATGTACCATGTACATCACGGCCATGGGTCTCCCTTAGACCTGCGGACGTACAGGGTACGTCAGGGTCCCCTAACCTCCCTCCCGTCCGATACTTACCTTCCTCGCTGGGCTCCCGCGGCGGACTGGCAGGCTGGAAGCCTGCCCCACCTCTTCAGGGGGCCCAGCCGGCGCAATGACGTCACCCGGTGCCTGCCCACCCGGCGCCTGCTGCAAAAGTCAGGAAGGGGCCCTCTATCTCCCCAACCATTAAAGAAAAAAAAATGCAAATTGCACCGCTGGAAAGGGGAGCGTCTCCCCTTTGCAGCGGTGCATAGAGTTAACACTACATTGCTGGATCGCGATTCAAACCTGGAGGTGGCTGACATCTTCGATGTCAGCCAAGCCTCTGGGTCACCCCCACCCCACCAAAAACATGTAAAATTTGGGTATTTCTAATCTCAGGACAAAATTTCGAAACTAATTAGCCGGGGTCTTTTTTGCCGGTTGTAGATTTTGGGGGTTCAGTTTTGAAGAAGTGTGTTTTTTCCATTTTTTTTTTCATCATATTTCATATTTTTTTATAGTAAATTATAAGATATGATGGAAATAATGGTATCTTTAGAAAGTCCATTTAAATGGTGGGAAAAACGGCATATAATATGTGTGGGTTCCATGAACGAGTATGAGGAAAATGTGACCTAAACACAAACAGCGCAGAAACGTAAAAACAGCAGCGGGCGCTAAAGGACAGATTTTCGTAAAACCGCCCCATCACTAATGGGTTAAATGCTCAGGTGACAGATGTGAAAGTCAAGTCACATTAACATAAACATATTTTGGAACAAATTAGCCTTAGAAGAAAAAATAATAATAATAAAAAATAGAATACAGCCTATTTTATTTTCTGAATACAAAAATAATGGATAAATATCTCATACTTTACACAAGTCAGCATTACCCTTGGCATGAAGGTGGAGTTGGCTCTAGTTATTTAATCTTTGTATGCTTGTAGTGTTTACCCAACGGGCACAGCTTTATGCCTGACACACAAGAGTAAAGAAACACCCAGATTTTGAAAGCTCTAACAGTGTTCATTGATAGAAGCCAAAACCTCCCAATTTGCATTGCTGTACAATGTATCTTAATTTTAAAGACACCATTTCAGCAGTGGGTCTGATTCCATGTGCATTCTAGAAACACAGGTAAACTCTAGCAAAAGCGTGCTGTCACTTCTGGCGGCTCAACGATGGGGAAAGTTCATTGCACAACCACGGCAGGAGATTGACTCCCATTGCACTGATTAGTTTGACCGCGCGCTGACATCACAGCACATGGCCAGTCCTGCAGCTCTGAAAGATGACCCTTAGGGTGCAATGCCACGAAAAAGGATCATGGCGGCACTAGAGCAGGGTAAGTGTGGTTATTGATACCATATTTTTATGATCAATGTGATATCCATCACTTCATCAGACATCACAGGGCAAGTGAATCTGTCAGTATCACATTGATTTTAAAAGCAAATACATTTTTCTTTAACCCCTTCACTGCCAAGTGATTTTAAAAAAAAACCTTGGCAAAAACCATTGTTTTTTTTTTTTTTTGTAAAATCATTTTTAATTAATTATACAGTAAGAAATATTTTGGCATATTTTCATTGAATTTCTTACTGTAAATAACCTATTTGGCCAGTAGATGGTGCCATCTACTGCCAAATTAAGCTGCAGCCATTACAGCTGCAGCTTAATTTTTTTTTTAGTTGTTTCCCTGCATCGGCTGCTGAATGCCCGATAATCAGGGCATCATCAGCAGATTTTACACAGCTTTAGCTCTTTGGGCATTATGCCCACAGGGCTAAAATTTTGGGGGTGCCTTCTGCAGCCCAAAAGAAACGGGATGCAGACTGAGATATCTCGATTATAGGGCCACCGGATGGTGCCTTTTGAAGCCTCAGATATCTCGACCTCAGCAGTGAAGGGGTTAATACGAGCAGTGGCATTACACAACTTATCACGTGATTATTTCCGTCTTCCCGAACTACAGAAAATAACACTTTTAGTCCTGTCGATCCTGTATATTTTTCCTTCCATTTAGGAGTCTATGAAAGGCCTGCAGACAATCTACAAAAACGTGTGATCGCTGAGCAGACGCACATCATCTGCGAACGTTTCCACTCGCTCACATCCGGCAATAATTTACAGAGTACGAGTTTCAGGAAGTAAGAGCTGCCAAAACAGAAAGAGATGACAGGAAAAGTACAATAAGGAAAAATAGATATTCACCCACATATAAACTTAATTTACTCCTAATGTTTACACCTCCTCTCCTCCTCTAAGAACACAATTTAAAATGAATTACTATTTTATTTAGTAGGATTATTCAGTAAAAATAACTCCTGCACACCTCCTGGTATCAGCACAAGTTATTCTTTAATTCAGATTTGTGGCCGCACATTTATAACTGATGGCAAGAATATTCCTGCTTTATCTCTACATTTGTTTTGGTTTTTACCAGTTAAAGTGACAATATTTAACACTCTACAGAACACTCGACATAATATTTTTTATTTTAAAAGAATGCATTGTTTTTGCATAAACAAATCTATTTTTTTTCATATAAAATGTGTTTTGTTATTTAATGGAAATATGTCCTTTTTTTAAAACAGATCATTGTAAACATATATGTCAAAAACAAAACAAATAAAAATGCAACAATAATTAAGACCACAATATATTAATGTATATACAAGGCACAGGTGCCCCATTGTAGGACCTATTTAATGCTTGAATTGCAGAGAGCCCCAGAAGGATGCAACGGTGACAAAGCCGGTGCTTTACAAAAGAAAATTCCAAACCAAACCATTTGCATCTTTGTTTTGTGAAACGCTGGCATTTGTCACTGTTGCAACAACAGTAATTTTGCCGGTGTTTGCAAGGCTGTTTTTGAATAACCCCCTTCATTCAGGGTGCATGATGAACCCTTAACAGGGTTATTCAGAGAGCGGTGAAAAGCAGAAGAATGACTGGAGAATTGAAAATTCTAGGTTAAAATAGCCAAACCAGAAAAATTCTCCCATTTATCTCACTTTCCGAATTGGCTATTTAGACCTACAATTTTCAGTTCTCCAGTCATTCTCCTGCTTTTCACCGCTCTCTGAATAACCCTGCTAATTTGCTCTTTTCAACAATGACTACATATGTGTAGCGCTCACTCCCGGAGGAGCCGCTGAAAATGAACCACGGGTCAGTCTCCCCCCACTAGGGAATAAATATACTCCAACACCGCTGTGAGTTTTTTATCATTTAAATAGTTTACTAAAATAGTAAGCAGATGTTGAGACACGGTATTCACAGGTATTACAGTACTTTCGTATCACGGTAAAAACGCGTAGCGGGAAAGAAACGAAACACGAGGCTTCGTATTTCGGAAAAAATATATTCGCAACCGAACAGAAAAGAAATGCAATTGCACGAAATTCGGAAAAGGGACACGTAGCGGAACCCAAAAATACAATCTCTTCGTATTCCGGTAAACGCGCAGCGGAAAAGAGAAAATAATATATTCGGAACGTATCTTTAACCCCCGTTCCGATTCGTAACAGAATGAGTCCTGCACAGGTTAAGTCCCGGAATGTAAAAGGTGTGTATGTGTGTGTGGTACCCGGGTACAGTTCAACTGGCCAGTGAATTTACTTAAGGAATGTCTTCGACTAGTCAAGTTGGGGCCCTGTGGACTTTAAAGAGAAAACAGCAGCGTGTTCCTTAATTACATACGGCCTTGGAGGCCTCTCACCCATCCACCGGTTGCTTTAGGCTCCGCTGACCCAGGACGTCTCTCCGCTCGATATTGACTGAGGATACTTGCGGCCGGATCCGTTGTCTGACTTTCCGTAGCTTGTCCAGTTCACCGCCTGCTCTCCGTATCCGATCAACTCGCGGCAACTCCTCACTCGAGGTCTTCGGTTTCTTTGATGTGCAGCAATCTCTGGAACTTGGAGGTCTCCTTCTCCTCAGGCTGAATGACCCGATAAAGGAACTGACAGGTCTCACTCGCGCTCTGGCCTAGGCCCTCTAGTGATGTCTGGCACTGCGTCTGCTCTCTCTCTCGCCCCGTGCGCTCTGCCGCGTTCTCCACGAGGTTCGGGATGTAAGTGTGCTGGGTCCCACCCACTTCCTGTCTCTTTGCAAAGCACGCCGGGAAATGTAGTCCCAATGTCCAGTGTCTCTAATCGCGATTGTCTCCATCTTGTGGCCAAAAATAGGTACTGCCAGCAGCAAGATTTTAACACAGCGCTACACTCTCCCCCTCCTAGAACTCTTGGGTCTCTCCAAGGAGGTACAACAGTTACATTACATTTCCACAATATTTGAATACAGTTTACATACAATGTACAGGTTCAGCAGCATACATGTAATGGGTTAGGAACACTTCCTCAAGTTGATCCATACTTTGGGCTACCTCAGCTAGCATAGCAGACACTTCAGGCAACCTCTGCACTGTGGTAATGGCCCTTCAGTGCTATGTCCTGGTGAGTCGTAGGTGAGGCGTTGGGGCGGTCGAACAGAGCGTTTTTCTGGCTCAATCAGTTCCTCTTCAGGTGGAAGTACTATAGGTGTTGGCTCAATCCTTCTCTCTATCACTGGAGCAGACGTTTCTTCAGAGTATGATCCCTCCAGTGAAGGCATAGAACTATAATCACCTGAATAAGCTTCAGCTTCCGGAGCTACCGGGATTCCAACAGCCTCAGGGACTTCCAACTGAAATTCAAGAGCTTCAGGGATTTCAACAGTCTCAGGGACTTCCAGCAGAAATTCAGGAGCTTCAGGCCTCAAGTTACTCTCCCACCGCTCGGGAACAACGACAACCTCCTCAGGCTCCGGTGAGCGCATCCAGTCTAGACAATAACTCTCTTCCTCACTGTCTCTTTCGCTCTCTTCGACAACCCGGGTCTGTTGAGACCGAGTAACAGGAGGCAAACGTGGAACAGGCGGATTTGGCAGAGGCAGTTCGTCCCCAACTGCATCCTCACAGCCTCTCTCAAGGTAACAAATGATTCCGGTGCCAGTTCTTGAGAGGCCCAGCCTTTCCATCCGGGCGAATCTGATACACTGGTAGACCCGGCAGTTGTTTGCAGACAATGTAAACCTGGGAACTCCACCTATCCGCCAACTTGTGTCTCGCAGCAGCACCCAAGTTCTTCAATAGAACCCTATCACCAGGTTGTAGATCTTGTATTCGAACTTTCAAGTCATAGTTCCTTTTATTTCTTTGCTCCCTGTTTCCTGAGGTCAAACGGGCCTGTTCAAACGCAGAAGCCAGATTCTTTCGAAGTCTATCCACGTAGTTTCTATGGGAAGCTACTGACGTCTGGTCTAGAGATAACCCAAATGCCAAATCAACCGGCAGTCGAGCCTCCCTTCCGAACATAAGACGGTACGGTGAGTATCCAGATGCATCGCTCTCCGTACTGTTATATGCATGCACCAGAGTAGCTATGTGACGACTCCAACTCTGCTTCTCCACATTCGACAAGGTCCCCAGCATGTTTAGCAGTGTGCGATTAACCTTTCAGGCTGAGCATCACCTTGAGGGTGATATGGTGTAGTTCGGGTCTTTTGGATTCCCAACAGCTCTAACAATTGCCCCACCAGTCTGCTTTCAAAGTCTCTACCCTGATCAGAGTGTATCCTCCTTGGCAGTCCGTAATGAACAAAGAACTTTTCCATCAACACCTTGGCCACTGTCGGAGCGCGTTGATCTTTTGTGGAAAAAGCTTGGGCGTAAGAGTGAAATGATCAGTCACTATTAGAATGTTCCCTTGCCCGCTAGCATCCGGCTCTAAGCACAAGAAGTCAATGCACACCAAATCCATGGGTCCCTGGCTCTGCAGATGGCTCATTGGAGCAGTTCGGGTCGGTAGAGTCTTTCTCTGAATACACCTCAGACAGGAATGACAATAACTTTCCACTTCAGCTCTCATGCAAGGCCAATAGAACCTATCTCGCACCAGCTAAAAGTTCTCTCAGCACCCAAATGTCCATGCTCATCATGTAGTGATCGCAGCACACTCTCCCTATGTTTAGTGGGGAGGAATAACTGTTGAATCTCTTCAGCGTTAGTTGAGGGGCCCCTTCGGTAGACCACCCCATCCAACATCTTTAACCGCTCCCACTCTTTATAGACCAATCTGGCTCCACTCGGGGAGTTGGTTAACAAAATCTCTCGCTGGTTTGCAGTCAGGGCCTTTATGGTCAAGGCAATTAAGGGTCTCTGGCCTGATCCGCTTTCAGGTCCTGTCTCGAAAAGGTAGGTAAACTTTCATCCCTTAACTGCGTAGGGTTACAGTAAAACTCAGGAACAGCCGCAGCCATGACTCCTATGGCCTCCGCTTCAATCCCTCCTTTGACCCGGCGCTCTGTTCCTTGACACAAAGCTTGCACCCCGTCTGGAGTCAACTGAGTCCATTCTGTAGTGTAGGGTCTTCTCGATAACGCATCAGCATCTCGATTATTCACCCCAGGGCGATACTTCAAGCTGAACCGAAACCCTGACAGAGCGGCCAACCACCGATGTCCCGTTGCGTCCAGTTTTGCGGTAGTAAGGATGTAGGTAAGAGGATTGTTATCCGTCTTGATCACAAACTCGGCTCCATACAGATAGTCTTTTAACTTGTCTACCACTGCCCACTTTAAGGCTAGGAACTCCAACTTGTGAGTAGGATAGTTCTTTCAGAAGGCGTAAGGCTCCGGCTCACGTACGCTACAGGCCTCAGCAATCCACCATACTCCTGATACAGGACTCCTCCCAGACCTTCTCGGCTGGCATCCACATGTAGCTCATACGGCTTGTGAGGGTCCGCATAGGCCAAAACAGGAGCTCGGGTTAGACTCTCTTTCAGCTTCACGAAAGCTCCTTCACATTGACTGGTCCATTCACCTTGTATAGACTCTCGAGCTTTCCTTGGCCCTGGAGCTGACGAGTTTTTGGTCAGAGACCTTGCAGCCTTCTTCTGTGGTTTCCTTCTGCAGGAGTTAGTTCAGTGGTTGAGCTATTTTCGCGAATCCTCCCACAAATCTTCGACAGTAGGAACAGAATCCCAAGAAAGATCTAAGTTCAGTGACGTTTCGGGGTCTAGGCCAAGAAGCTACGGCCTCCAACTTCCGAGGGTCTGTCGAAACACCTTCTGCTGAGACCACATGTCCTAGATACGTAACAGACGGTAGACAGAATTGGCATTTCTCCAGAGACAGTTTCAGCCCCTCTTCATGGAGCCTCTTCAAGACCTTCTCCAAACGTTGTTCATGTTCTTACAGAGTCTTCCCAAACACAATTATATCATCCAGGTACACTAATACTTCGATTAGATTCATATCCCCGACTGTCTTCTCCATTAACCGTTGGAACATGGCTGGAGCCCCCGTAAGGCCTTGAGGCATTCTGTTGAATTCAAAGAACCCCAGTGGACAGATGAACGCAGTTTTCTCCTTGTCTTCAGGATGCATGGGTATCTGGTGATACCCGCTTCGCAGGTCTAGTACACTAAACCACTTTGCTCCAGACAAACACTGTAGGGCATCTTATATCCGAGGAGTGGCATATTGATCGGGGATGGTTCTCCGGTTCAATGTGCGGTAGTCTATGCATAGGCGGACAGAACCATTTTTCTTCCGGACCAACACTATGGGAGATGCGTATGGACTCCTGGACTCTTGAATCACCTTGGTTCTTTGCAATTCATTCAGCTGCTCTCGTAGATCATCTAAGTCTCCTAGCGGAACTCGCCTTGATCTTTCACGAAACGGCTTGTCTTCTTGTAACCGAATGCGGTGCTCAGTACTCTTAGCTAGGCCCACATCGAACTCATCTTTCGAGAACAATTCCTTCCACTTTAGGACTTGAGACTGAAGACGTTTCTTCCACTCAGGTGAAATGGGAGCGTCCTTGGGGTAGAATCTTTCATCTGGAATCTCTTTATCCACTCCCCCTCCTAAATCGGTAGAGAGGGGTATAGCAGACTCTACTTGCCCGATAGGCATTCGTGCTTTAAGGACTACTGAGAGTCCGTCACATTGCACACGCTGACCGAGACTTTCCCTCGTGTTCTCTTCAGAGCTTGTGGTGGAATTATTTCAGGAATTACTTCGACTCCGGTTTTACTCCATGATTAAAATCGGTTCCCAGCACCACATAGGGACCTGGTTGCGATCCGTTCAACTTGACTGAAGCCCGGAAGCTGGCTACTTCTCCTGCTTGCAGACCTTCTCCGTTCCTCCTAATCTCCATAGGTGCCCCACCTCGGCAGGTGCCTTCTGTTCTTCAACATCCTCTGATAGATTGAACGTAACATTGGGTGTACTCCTTTAGTAGGACCTCTTCCAGCACGATAGGTGTCAGGAGACGTCGCACCAAATCAGTATTCGTCCCCACTATCATGGAACTCCTGTTTGCCCCTGGAGGCGAGGACACACAATGGCCAATGCATCACAACCTCCGGACTGTCCGATGACTTCGGATCCGATCTCCAACTTCACCTGTAGATACCCGTCATAAGGGAGTTTCTCCGTTCCGATACCCCAGATTTCCAAATCCTTCAATTTCTGTAGAGGAATGTGCTTCAAGTGTCTCTCATAGAAGTCTCGGTAGATCAATGTCACTTGAGCCCCTGAATCCAACAGGGCTTTAGTGTAGACTCCCTCCACTTGGATTGGCACAATAGGAGAAGGACCTATCAGTTGGTCAGGAAACTTGGTGGTGGTATCCGGACGCTTAGACCCAGTTTGCTGTACCCTGGCCTTTTTCTTGGCCCGTGTAGGTTTTGGGTGTGCATTGCTTCCCCATGACGTAGGTCCGGACGCTAAGGAGTGACTCTTTCGTCCTGGCAGGCTCGCAGGTTGGCCATACTTTGGGCCTTCTCGCCCTCGTAGTCCTGGCTTGATTTTTGGAGCGGGTTTCAACCTTCGGGCCCTGGTTTGCTCCCTTACCAGGACCCTCTGGAGTTTCCCGCCTGCAGGGCGGACAACAGTTTCTCCACAGCTTTTAGAAGTTCTTCGACCGGTTTCTTTTCAGCCCTCCCTTGTGGGCATTGAGCCCTGAAATGGCCGATTTCCCCGCAGCCAAAACATTTCTTTCTTGGGTGTGTGAGCATATTTCCTTCTGGCGGTTCACTTGGAGACCCCCTGTTTGAGGCTACAGCAACCCCTTCAGTTCTGGTGTCCTTAGCCGACAGCAACGTCATTAACTCCATCATTTGTAACATCTGAGTTTTTAAAGCCAGCACTTCAGTCTGTATGTCTGCCACACAGAGAGTTCCTACTTCTGCGGTGAAAGCTGTGTGCGAAGCATTTACGACCTTTTTAGCCTTAATCAAGGCCTCTTCTTCTCGGATAGCTTTGATCAGTTTGGAATAGGTTAGTCTCGTGTTCTGGTATCTAGTCTGAAATCTCAACATTATGGGATCCAGCGGGAGTGCTCCTTTGAAAATTTGATCCATCAAAGCTTTGCTTGCCTGACTCGGTTGCATGCCCCCTTTAAGAATGACCTGATGGATGATTTTATCCAGCCGCCAGACATATGTGGACAATTCTTCTCCTTCCTTTTGATAGGTGTGAGAGAACTTGTGAATAAGCTCGGCACAATCCTCCACTCCCCCGAAATTTTCCTGTAAAGCTTCTAGATACTCTGCAGCAGTGCAGCCGGGCTTGTCCCTTTTTAGATTTCGAATGACGTCTGAAGCAGGACCTCTTAGGCTCTCGATCAACCTTTGCCTCTTCACGGTGTCAGCAACTTCCCATTCTTCCACTGCTTGCACTGCCTGATCTATCCAAGTCTCAAAGTCCTCTTCTCCAGTCGGCACAGGGACCTTACCAGAATAAAACCCGTAACTTGCGATATCCATAATTTGGGGACGCAGCAGAGTTTTTGGCTAGTGTTTCCACCAGTTTCCCCATAGTGGTGAAAAATGTAGCAGGAGGGAACCCTGTAGTTGGGGTAACATCGGGAACATTCGCGTGATCACCACGTGGCGTACTTGGCTGAATCAGTTGGACTTCCACCTCATCGGTCAGCTTCACGCTCGCGCCCTGAAAACACACTGGAACACCCTTTCTCCACTCAAAAAGAACATACGTGTGAGGGGTATCTGGGTTCGCTTTAATGTCCAGGATTAACCCCCGATTATCTGGTGTCAGCGCGGCCACGGCCTGGCGAATCTGATCTTCAGCCCAAGTGTCTGCGGGGATATCCATGACTATACAACATTCTAACTGACTACTGTGCTCCCCACACCATTCGGCAACAGTGTATGGATCCATATTTAACCCTTTAGATGCGTTTTTTCCAGAGACTGGATCCCGTAAACGAGCCCCCACGTGTAGCGCTCACTCCCGGAGGAGCCGCTGAAAATGAACCACGGGTCAGTCTCCCCCCACTAGGGAATAAATATACTCCAACACCGCTGTGAGTTTTTTATCATTTAAATAGTTTACTAAAATAGTAAGCAGATGTTGAGACACGGTATTCACAGGTATTATTACAGTACTTTCGTATCGCGGTAAAATCGCGTAGCGGGAAAGAAACGAAACACGAGGCTTCGTATTTCGGAAAAAATATATTCGCAACCGAACAGAAAAGAAATGCAATTGCACGAAATTCGGAAAAGGGACACGTAGCGGAACCCAAAAATACAATCTCTTCGTATTCCGGTAAACGCGCAGCGGAAAAGAGAAAAATATATATTCGGAACGTATCTTTAACCCCCGTTCCGATTCGTAACAGAATGAGTCCTGCACAGGTTAAGTCCCGGAATGTAAAAGGTGTGTATTGTGTGTGTGGTACCCGGGTACAGTTCAACTGGCCAGTGAATTTACTTAAGGAATGTCTTCGACTAGTCAAGTTGGGGCCCTGTGGACTTTAAAGAGAAAACAGCAGCGTGTTCCTTAATTACATACGGCCTTGGAGGCCTCTCACCCATCCACCGGTTGCTTTAGGCTCCGCTGACCCAGGACATCTCTCCGCTCGATATTGACTGGGGATACTTGCGGCCGGATCCGTTGTCTGACTTTCCGTAGCTTGTCCAGTTCACCGCCTGCTCTCCGTATCCGATCAACTCTCGGCAACTCCTCACTCGAGGTCTTCGGTTTCTTTGATCTGCAGCAATCTCTGGAACTTGGAGGCCTCCTTCTCCTCAGGCTGAATGACCCGATAAAGGAACTGACAGGTCTCACTCGCGCTCTGGCCTAAGCCCTCTAGTGATGTCTGGCACTGCGTCTGCTCTCTCTCGTTCCCTCGCGCGCTCTGCCGCGTTCTCCACGAGGTTCGGGATGTAAGTGTGCTGGGTCCCACCCACTTCCTGTCTCTTTGCAAAGCACGCCGGGAAATGTAGTCCCAATGTCCAGTGTCTCTAATCGCGATTGTCTCCATCTTGTGGCCAAAAATAGGTACTGCCAGCAGCAAGATTTTAACACAGCGCTACATATGATTCCAAATAATACTTATTTTTTCCTGTTTAATTTTCACACTTCTTTTTAAATTTTTCTGGCATTTAATTAGTTATACAGTTTGTTTTCTAATAATTTATCGGCCGAATCATTACAGCTTTGATATATTGTTCCCTCTTTCTTCTCCTCTCCGTTTTGCATCCAGCTTTGCACTCGGCTTGTGATTTAAAAAAAGGTTTTATTTATTTACCTCCGTCAAACTTGTTCTACATTTGCCAAGCCAAACTGTACCTTGGCAGCAGGTGTCCACCCGGAAAAACAAAGGAAAACTGCCTTAAAATACTACTTTAACTTATTATTGTCTTAAAGTGGTCAGGATGTGAGGAGTGCCCCCTGTCTTCTCCCCCCATTTGGCAGAATCGCTGGGTGAAGTGGAGGAGTTTCCTCTACCCCCTCCCAGGGTCACTAGCAGTCAGGATTGTTTAATTTCCTGGCTGCCGGTCACCAGTGATGTCAGCACGCAGAGGGGGGGGGGGCTGACATCACCTGTCTGAGACCAATCAGAGAGACAGCCGCCGGATCGGACACACAGCTTTCAACCATCATTCTGCGCAGGTGCTACAGGACTTGTATACATAAAGTGCGCAAGTCCCCTAGCGGTGTGCAATTTGTGGTTTCTATGCTATGCAAGTTGCGCAGGAGTACTAATTGTGTGGAAAAGCTTCAGGGACCTCCGAGTTCGGAAGCCCCCGAGCCATAGAGAAGCTACGCGCGGTGACGGAGAAAAGCAAAATCATCAAAAAGAATTTTTTTAAAAAACTAGGAAATATTTGGGCAGAGGTTGTCAGTAGGATCTGCTCAATTATCTAAGGGCATAAAAGGGAAACTCTATTTTTTTTATAGCGGATCCCTTTAATAACGGTAGAAATAAAAACTGAGACCCCCCCTTCAGAAAAATGAAAAGACATTCAATATGCAAATGGTTGTTTCCAGATGATTCAAATCCATTCTTCTTAATATCACTGATTGACAGACAAACCTGCTAAAGTTTATTAACCCCTTAAGGACCGCTGACGTACTATGTACATCCTGTCCACGGGTCTCCCTTAGACCCGTGGACGTACATAGTACGTCAGCGGCGCCTAACCCCCCTCCCGCCCGATACTTACCTCCCTCGCTGGATCCCTCGCAGATCTGGCAGGGAGGAAGCCTGCCCTCTGTGATTTACATGGGTCGGCGAGCACACGATGACGTCACCACGCTGCGTAGTGACGTCATCAGCAGGTGCCCCCATTGAAATCAATGGAGGGGGGCTCCTTTGGAGCCCTCTATCTCCCCAACCATTGCAGATAGGGAGATGCAAGTTGCACCGCTGGAAAGGGGAGCGGTGTACTGCATTAACGGTTTCGCTGCCGGATCGCGATTCGGCGCTGATTTCCTAGCAGTGAAGGGGTTAAAAAGCAAAAACATTTAAAAATTGGGTATTTCTATTCTCGGGACAATATTTTGAAACTATTTGGCTGGGGTCTTTTTTGGTGGTTGTAGATTTTGGGGATTAAATTACAAAAAAGTGTGTGTGTTTTTACCATTTTTTCATCATATTTCATATTTTTTTATAGTAAATTATTCGATATAATGGAAATAATGGTATTTCTAGAAAGTCCATTTAATGGCGTGAAAAACGGTGTATAATATGTGTGGGTTGAATATACGAGTAAGAGGAAAATTTGACCTAAACACTAACAGCGCAGAAACGTAAAAACAGCAGCGGTCACTAAAGGGCGGTTTTGTGTAAAACTGTCCAGTCACTAAGGGGTTAAAGATCACTTACTAATTGCCATCGTTTAGTGATAAACTGTGGCGATCCGGATACGGGAAATCAAAACAGAACAGCAGGGAATTCCATGAGTGTTAGTGTTGCACCATATGAATTATATATTTTAAACATTATTCTGTTTTGCTTTTTTTTTTAATTTTCTGAGTGAACCATTAAGAGAGTGCTGGGTCATGCGGGTTTGGAACTATTTATGGAACTCCCTTCCTCGTAACTCTCAACTCTCCTTGTGCGTCCAGTCTTTCAAGAAGTCTCTATCCGCTTACTCCATAATCCCCATTGCATCTTTCCTGGTCTGGTCTATCTCCCACACAGCCCCCCATTATTTCTCATACTCTGCTATTCACCCTCTTCTCGGTGTCAAAACTCGTCTCTTAGATTGTAAGCTCCTGAGCAAGGACGTCTTTTCCTACTGTTCTCCGTGTATCAAAATGATTTTACGTTTGCTTTGACACACCCATTGTACACGCTGCAGAATATGTTGGCGCTTTAAGAATTGTAATTGTTTGTGGGTGTCATATTCTGGCAGGTAGTTCCCATACACACCCCATTTCTTTCAAAATAATGGTGTGACGGGACGGCCGCCACTTCTTTAATTCTGTTATAATTTGCATATATTCGTTTCACTTTCATTTTTTTTTGAGAAAGGATTTTACCAGGAAGGATACATTGAGATTTCTCTCGTTTTCAAGTATGTCCTGGGTGGCGAGTATGTACCGTTAGGTGTCTTGCCCAAGGACACTTACTGGAGAGGTGCTCTTGCTGGGATCGAACCCATGTCTCCACGCCGAGCAGTGATGTTACCTCTACTCCACCCAGCCCATGTTCCAATTGTTATATAATGTATCAGGTCATATACACAATGGATCACGCAGGCCGCCAGCCGAGACCTGCCTGACTTTGCCCCTGAGCGCTCCAGCCACCTTTGACTCTATCACAGCGCTTTTGGGACGGAGAATCCCTAAATATAGGAGACTGCCCTGTGGTGATTCCTGAGGGGGAGCTCCATCGGGAACCCCAACATCCGACCTCCCACTCCTCCCTCGGGGAGCGCTCGTATGGAACTGAAACCCAGGTACATTTAACTAGCTGCCAGACTCCTATACATCATGGCCACTCTGTCTCCCGTCCATGAATGCTGGCGCTTCTTGGGCAGAAGTAGCAGGGGGACCAGAACTACCCAGCGGTAACCGGAATATGCTGCCGTTCCATTGAGATCAACCCCAAAAATCCGTGAACATCAATGGCAGGACATCAAGCTGCCTAGAGACTATAACCGGCGCGGCGCACTCCAATCCTACGGCCAAGTGGGCTCGTGCTGGGGGCGCATTCTGCCAGATTGGGCTCAGGCTGCATTTGGTGGCCCTCCATTATTCTAGGAAAATGGGCTCGCGCTGGAGGCAGAAGCCAATCTGTATGGAGATGAACTGGGCTTGAGCTTGCCCCGTGTTGCCCCAGGATGTCTGAGGGCGGGCAAGGCCATGAAGCAATGGTCACAGAGTGTAATTTTGTATAAAAGGACCCAATGTTTTGTGTAATAAATATTCCATCTTAATTTACCCTACACTGGGCCCTATAGAAACATAGAAAAATGTCGGCAGATAAGAACCTTTCGGCCCATCTAGTCTGCCCAAGTACATGGATACTTTACCTGGATTTATCATTTATTTAGGATAGCCTTATGCCTATCCCATGCGTGCTTAAATTCAATTACTGTTTTGGCCTCCACCACTTCTACTGGAAGACTGTTCCATGTATCCACCACCCTCTCAGTAAAATAATGCTTCCTGATGTTACTTTTAAACCTTTGCCCCTCTAATCTAAGACTATGTCCTCTTGTTTTGCTATTTTGTTTCCTTTTAAATATACTCCCTTCCTCTACCTTGTGGATTCCCTTTACGTATTTAAATGTTTCTATCATATCTCCTCTGTCTCGTCTTTTTTCCTGTCACGGTTCCCAGATCCCACCACGCAGTACTTAACGCCCCACACTCCACAGAACCCAGAAGCTACCAACAGAGTAGCCGTGAAAGATCTAACTGTCTGGTCCTTAGAATTGGCCAGGTAAACTAGCTAGACAGATAGGGTTAACAACACGGGGAGTAGTCAGCCGAGCCAGAATCAGGAATACAGAGTTCAGAATGGTCAAATGGAATAGCCGGGTCGATATCAGAGCAGTAGCGTAGTACAAGAAAATGGTCTAGGGCAACAGAAGGCAGAATAGTCAGAAACAAGCAGAGGTCAATAACGGGTTAATTCAATATAGCAGTCAGGTACAAGGAGCTCAGGTATGGATAACCACGATCTGGCAACTGCTGAGAATACACTGAGGGTTTTTAAAGACCTTCACCAGGCCACGCCCCCCACTCAAGCCGCGCCTCTTGCAACCACCTCCCTGCCTGTCTCCATTTAAACCGGGCTTTGGTCAGCGAGCAGCATCAGACATGCTACCCTCAAGCACACAGGTAGGGCTGGAAGCTCCCAACGTTACATTTCCAAGCCAGAATCAGGAATACAGAGTTCAGAATGGTCAAATGGAATAGCCGGGTCGATATCAGAGCAGTAGCGTAGTACAAGAAAATGGTCTAGGGCAACAGAAGGCAGAATAGTCAGAAACAAGCAGAGGTCAATAACGGGTTAATTCAATATAGCAGTCAGGTACAAGGAGCTCAGGTATGGATAACCACGATCTGGCAACTGCTGAGAATACACTGAGGGTTTTTAAAGACCTTCACCAGGCCACGCCCCCCACTCAAGCCGCGCCTCTTGCAACCACCTCCCTGCCTGTCTCCATTTAAACCGGGCTTTGGTCAGCGAGCAGCATCAGACATGCTACCCTCAAGCACACAGGTAGGGCTGGAAGCTCCCAACGTTACATTTCCAAGCTGTACATGTTAAGATCATTAAGCCTTTCCTGGTAACTTTTCTCCTTCAAGCCGTACACCATTTTAGTAGCCCTTCTCTGAACTCTCTCTAAGATGTCTATATCCTTCTGGAGATACGGTCTCTAGTACTGCACACAGTACTCCAAGTGAGGTCTCACCAGTGCTCTGTACAGTGGCATGAGCACTTCCCTTTTCCTACTGCTAATACCTCTCCCTACACAACCAAGCATTCTGCTAGCATTTCCTGCTGCTCTATTACATTGACTACTTACCCTTAGATCCTCTGAAATAATAACCCCTAAATCCCTTTCCTCAGATGTTGAGGTTAGGACTGTATCAAATATTCTATATTCAGCCCTTGGGTTTTTACGTCCCAGGTGCATTATCTTGCACTTATCCACATTAAAACTCAATTGCCACAACTCCGACCATTTTTTTAGTTTACCTAAATCATTTGTCATTTGGCTGATCCCTCCAGGAACGTCAACCCTGTTGCAAATCTTTGTGTCATCAGCAAAAAGACATACTTTCCATTAATACCTTCTGCAATATCACTAATAAAAATATTAAAGAGAATGGGTCCAAGTACTGACCCCTGAGGTACCCCACTAGTAACAAGATCTTGCGCTGAATAAACTCCATTTACCACAACCCTCTGTTGTCTGTCACTCAGCCACTGCCTAATCCATTCAACAATATTGGAATCCAAGCTCAAAGATTGCAATTTATTGATAAGCCTTCTATGCGGAACAGTATCAAAAGCCTTACTGAAATCTAAATAAGCAATGTCTACTGCACCACCTGTGTCTATTATTTTTGTTACCCAATCAAAAAAAATCAATAAGATTAGTTTGGCATGATCTCCCTGAGGTAAACCCATGTTGTTTCTGATCCTGTAATCTATGTGTTTTTAGATGTTCAACAATCCTTTCCTTTATCATGGTTTCCATTAATTTCCCCACTACTGACGTAAGACTAACTGGCCTATAGTTCCCAGATTCCTCCCTACTACCCTTCTTGTAAATGGGCACAACATTTGCTAATTTCCAGTCTTCTGGGACGACTCCCGTTAACAAGGATTGGTTAAATAAATCTGTTAACGGTTTTGCTATTACATCACTGAGCTCTTTTAATAATTTAGGGTGGATCCCATCAGGCCCCATTGACTTATTTGTCTTTACTTTAGACAGCTGCTGTAGAACCTCCTCCTCTGTAAACTCATATGTAAATGTCTCTTTAGTGTTCTCTCCTAACTGAGGTCCCTTTCCTTCCTTTTCTTCTGCAAAGACTGAACAAAAATATTCATTGAGGCAGTCAGCGAGACTTTTATCCTCTTCTACATACCTTCCTTCCTTTGTTTTTAATCTAACTAATCCTTGTTTTACTTTTCTTTTCTCGTTTATGTATCTAAAAAATGTTTTGTCCCCCTTTTTTACTGACTGAGCTATTTTCTCTTCTGCGTGTGCTTTGGAAGCTCTTATAAATTGCTTTGCCTCTTTCTTCCTAATATTATAGGGTTGCCTATCTTCTTCACTCTGAGTTTTTTTATAATTATTGAATGCTATCTTTTTGTTCTTCACTATTTTGGCCACTTCTGCAGAGTACCACAATGGTTTCTTCCCTTTTTTGTTTTTGCTAACAAGCCGAATGCAATTTCCTGTGGCCTTCAATAATGCTTCCTTTAAATAATCCCATTTCTCCTGGACTCCCTTTAAACTCCTCCAGTCTGATAATGACTCCTTCACATCTCATTTTAGAAAAATCAGTTTTTTTAAAGTCTAAAACTCTTGTTTTCGTGTGGTGCGGCTCCATCCCTGTTCTTATATTAAACCACACTGACTGGTGATCACTAGATCCCAAATTTTCAGCTACAACAACGTCCGATACCAAACCTCCATTTGTGAGTATTAAATCCAATATGGCCTCTTTATGGGTCGGCTCCTCAACTACTTGTGTTAGAGATAATCCCAGTAAGGAGTTTAGAATATTTGTACTCCTGGTGCACCCAGCTATTTTGGTATTCCAGTTCACACCAAGAAGATTAAAGTCCCCCATGATAATAACTTCCCCCTTCATTGCCATTTTGGCTATTTCCTCAAGCAGCAGATTATCTAGCTCTTCTACTTGTCCAGGGGGTCTATAGATCACACCTACACGAGCTACTGTATGATTGCCAAATGTTAGCGTAACCCAAACTGACTCTATGTTCACCTCGCTCACTTTTATTTGGTTCGTTTTTATGTTGTTTTTCACATACAGGGCCACTCCTCCTCCTTTCCTACCTTCTGTCTTTTCTATATAAAGAGTACCCCGGTATTGTTATGTCCCAATTATTTTTCTCACTGAACCATGTCTCAGTGATTGTTTTTTACCCTTTTGTCCCCCCCTCCTAGTTTAAATATTCCTTTGTGAAACCTTTGAACTTCTCACTGAGAACATATGTTCCCCTATGAGTAAGATGCAAACCATCTTTTTTTATACAGTTCCTTTCTGCTCCAATTAAAGCTATCATGGGACACAAAGCCAAATCCTTGCTCCCGACACCATTCCCGAAGCCACAAATTGAATTCCCTATTGCGCATCTGCCTATCTTGAATGTTATGCACAGGCAAAACTTCAGAGATTGACACAGTGGACGCAATCTGCTGTATTTCACCTCCAAGAACACAAAAATCTTCCTTAATCTCAGAAACCTCATTGCTAGCCAAGTCATTTGTCCCTAGATGGACTAGAACGTCCACTTCCCTTTGTTGCTTTGCTTGTTTGACAATATTGAGAATACGTCTCTTGTCTCTACAAGCAGTAGCCCCAGGAAGACATCTCACCAAACCACTACTCTCCAGCTCAACACCTCTTATGATAGAATCACCCAGCAACAATTGCCTTCTATCAAGTCCCACCTTTTCATTTTTGTCCTTGGTATTACATTCTTTGTGCACAATTGTGTGTGCGCGCAAAAACGCGCGCAAAAACGCATTAACGTGAGGGGCAAAACCCTTTGCGCTGAACGTAGTAGTACGACGTTTGCGCACAAAATGCGCGTTAACGTCTAACGTGAATGACCCTGCGTGAACCCTTTGCGAGCGCAATTTAGTGCGCGCATCCCATACTTAACATTGTGAGCGCAAATGCGTTTGTGCGCTGGTGCGCGCATGGTATTACAATCTTAGCGCAAAATTTAACAGACAACGTTGCGCGCATAATTTTAACGTCTTTGAAACGCTGGTGGTAACGGCAAATTGTAACAACCTGACCGTACCAAACTGCGGATTCACAATGGAGAACGTCGATGCGCACGTTTTTTTTTACTAGATCCATCAAAAATGACGGCCACAACCTTGTCTTCTGTCAGAACGTACGTCTGTTGTGCGCAGTCTGCACAAAATGACGGACTCGCGTTAAAAATTACATTGCGCTCACTGATTTCTGCGTGCAAAGTACATTTTTGTGCATTGGTTTTACGAGCGCAATTTCCCGACGGATGAAAAAATGCGCGAGGAATGTAATTCCAGCGGTGATTTTCGTGCGTTAACGTTTAACGCTTCGCACAAAAAAAACACGCATTTAGCAGGCATTTTTGCGTTAAGAATGTAATAGGGCCCACTGTGTTTCGGCAAGTGATTAGGAACATTTACGAACTTTCTCTATATCCCTTTTGGCATCTCCGGAGCAAGAAAGGAATTAACTGAATGAATGCACAAAACAAACAAAAATGGCTAAAGCCCAGTACTTCAATGAAAATTTAATCAATAACATATCAAACTCCAGAAATTTTTTGAAAATCATAAGTAACATACAAGCACCTCCTGTCCACTCCCAACCGGCTGCTGTCAAAGTAAACAACCAAACTGTACAACACCCCCTAGATGTAGCAAATGCTTTTAATAATTATTTTGTTGGACGTGCCACCACTCTGATTGCTAAGCTAGGAAATGACACACAATCAGAAAGGCCGCACACAGATCAGGCCCCACCAACAGTGCAAAGACCCTGTAACGCAGTGAAATTCAGTTTTAGACCAGTGCCTGTCAGTGCCATCACTAAACTTCTCCGTAACCAAAAAATGAAATACCAGTCTGGACCTGATCAAATCCCAGCAATGCTGCTGAAAATCAGTGCGCCAGCAATTGCAAATCCTGTCGCAACCCTAATAAATGAGTCACTGGTGACTGGATACATACCCAAACTTTGGAAGACTGCAAGGGTGGTACCTATCCATAAAAGTGGAGACAATACTTTGGTATCCAACTACCGCCCGATATCACTGCTCCCTGTAATGTCAAAAATTCTGGAAAAATGTGTCTACACTAAATTACGTGATTATTATCAGTATCAGAACTATTTAACCCCGGATCAATCAGGCTTTCATCCAAATCATTCAACTACAACTGCCCTTTTAAAAGTTTCCAATGATATCCAAGCTGGCATGGAACAAGGAAACCTAACTGGAGCCATCTTCCTTAATTTTGCCAAGGCCTTTGACACAGTAGACCATGGCATCCTATTACAAAAACTTAAAAACTCTGGTATTGGTGATAGCACGTTAACCTGGTTCCCATCATATGTGTCTGATATCACTTCCCTTCCCCTCCCAGTCACGTGCGGTGTACCCCAAGGCTCGATACTCGGCCCCCTGCTATTCACTATATTCATAAACGATCTGCCCAATGTCTGCAAAAGCCTCAACTGTACACATGTACGCAGACGACACTGTAATCTATACCAGCAAACCAAATCTCCCACAGCTGGAGGCAGTGCTGCAAGAACCATTCACAGGGGTAGAAAAGTGGATCAAAGATAACAAACTTTTTCTAAATACTGACAAAACTGGTACAATGCTCTTTGGAACAGCACCTAAACTACACAAATTGCAAACACCCCATCTATGTGTGGGGTCAAAATCAAATGGCATGCTGACCACAGTCACTTCTCTCAAATATCTAGGTATGTGGTGTGGTAGGGTCGTGGCCAAAGAGGGTCAGGACAGCCAGGAGGTTGCACTGCAAACAACGTTTATTTGGTGAACAGTAAATCTCTTGCGGGTTTTTTTGGGTGATTCCCCTTTTAATCACATGTTTTGCCACGCAGAAAAGAAAGTAACAACAAATGATAAACAAATGAACAGGCCTACTCCTGTCAGGAGACTAACTCACAGTAGTAGGTTCTGACTACAGGAGGCTGGAGCAGCTACTCTGCTTCCAGCATAAAAAAACCATAAACCATACGTTTTGAACAGTAGTAAACAAAAGTCAGTCCCTTACCAGACAACTTAGGAGACAACCTCTCTGGGCTTGGTTCAGCTCCACTCTGAACCATTTCCCTGTTTCCCAGACCTACTAAATAGGCCCGAGCTAATTAGGATGGAGAAAAGGTGTGCTAGCAGGACAAGAGCCTTTAACCTGTTAGTAACCTGGATACATAGCACGTTGCAACCTCAGGCTTATATACGCATGATCCTGTACTCTGTCACACATCCCCCTCCCCAGCTGAACACAGGAGTGAGAAGCGGCCGCCGCCGCAAGGCCATGCACTCTAGAGAGAGCATCAGCGTTCCCATGCAGCAGACCAGCCCGGTGCTGCACAACAAAGTGAAACGGTTGCAACGACAAAAACCACCGCAGGACCTGGAGTTCCTGTCCCTGTTGGTTTGCATCCAACGCAAGGGAGCATGGTCAGTGACCAGGGTAAACCGTCGTCCCAGCAAGTAATATTTGAGAGTGTCCATGGCCCACTTTGGCCAAACACTCCTTTTCAACCACAGCATAGCGCCGCTCTCGGGGTAATAGCTTTCGGCTTAGGTATAACGGGATGCTCTTCCTCATCTACGTACTGGGAAAGTACAGCCCCATAGCCCACGTCAGAGGCATCAGTCTGTAAGAAAAACTCCTTCGTAAAGTCTGGCGCTACCAGGATCGGTTTCTGGCACAGTACAGAGCGAAGATCCAAGAAGGACTCCTGTTTTGCTGTCCCAGCACACCATGTCTGGTACTCTTGCCTTAATGAGGTCAGTGAGGGGAGCAGCTCTGGTAGCAAAATGGGGTATAAACCGGCGGTAGTACCCAACCATTCCAAGAAATGTTCTGACCTGTTTCTTTCTAAGTGGTCGAGGCCAATTCTGTATGGCTCCCACCTTGTCAATCTGAGGTTTCACCAACCCTCTCCCAACCACGTAGCCCAGGTATTTGGCTTCTGCTAAGCTGATAACACACTTAGAGGGGTTTGCTGTCAACCCAGCCTTCCTAAAGGTGTCCAGCACTGCCTCTACTTTCGGCAGGTGCGAGTCCCAGTCTGTGCTATGAATAATAACGTCATCGAGATAGGCGGACGCATAATGGGCATGGGGCCTGAGTAACTTGTCCATCAGTCTCTGAAAGGTTGCCGGGGCACCATGTAGACCAAATGGCATTATTGTATATTGGAACAAGCCATCAGGTGTGGTAAACGCTGTCTTCTCCCTGGCGCGCTCAGATAGTGGTATCTGCCAATAACCCTTGGTCAGATCCAACACAGAGAGAAATCTAGCTTTTCCGAGTCTCTCCACCAACTCATCGACCCGTGGCATGGGATAGGCGTCAAACTTTGAGACTTCATTCAACTTTCTGAAGTCATTGCAGAACCTTATAGAGCCATCAGGTTTGGGCACCAAAACAATTGGGCTGGACCAGTTACTATGAGATGCTTCTATCACCCCGAGCTCAAGCATTTTCTTAACCTCAGCCCTTACCGCTTCCCTTCTGGCCTCGGGAATCCTGTAGGAATTAATTCTAACAGTAGCTCCAGGCTCCGTAAGAATGTCATGGGTAATCTCACAGGTTCTGCCCGGTATTGGCGAGAAGACATCCCCATTTCTCTCAACCATGTCATTAGCCTGCTCTGCTTGCTCAGGAGTCAGCTCTGCTGAAATTGACACCGACTGTTCAAAGGCAAGGGAACCTATCGTTATGTCCCCCATGGCAATTGCACTGGCTTCTCTGTCCCTCCACTGCTTCAGAAGGTTTATATGAAACACGGCCTCCTTCTTACGGCGATTGGGCTGACTGAGCCTGTAATTTACAGGACTCACTTTCTCCAGAACTTCGTAAGGCCCCTGCCACTGGGCCAGAAGCTTACTCTCTGCCGTGGGAACAAGGACCATAACCCGGTCACCCCTTTTAAATTCTCTCACAGTGGCCCTTTGGTCATAGTGTAGTTTTTGGACACTGTGCCTGCTCCAGGTGCCCTGCTCCAGGTGCTGGCGTACAAGAGGAACAATTCGGGCCATACGCCCTTGCATCTGTTCCACATGCTGTACCACATTTGTCCCAGGGACACCTTGTTCATCCCAGGTTTCCCGTAGAACATCTAGTATCCCCCTGGGGTGCCTCCCATACAGGAGTTCAAATGGTGAGAAACCTGTAGAGCTCTGTGGAACCTCTCTGACAGCAAAAAGCAGGTACGGGAGCAGTAGGTCCCAGTCTTTCCCATCCCGACTAACAACTTTTCGTAACATCCCTTTCAGGGTGCGATTGAACCTCTCTACCAGCCCATCTGTCTGGGGATGGTACACTGAGGTCCTCAAAGTACGTATACTCAATGACTTACATAAGTCCCTCATAAGCCGGGAAACAAACGGGGTACCTTGATCGGTTAGTATTTCCTTTGGAATGCCAACACGTGCAAACACATGGACCAATTCCTTTGCGATGTTTTGGGAATTGGCCTTCCGCATTGGAATGGCCTCGGGATATCGGGTGGCATAATCGAGGATCACCAAGATGTACTGGTGACCCCTAGCAGATTTATCCAACGGACCCACTAGGTCCATACCAATTCTTTCAAAGGGCACATCAACAATCGGAAGAGGTATGAGGGGTGCTTTTAGCTTAGGTTTGGGGGAGGAGAGTTGGCATTCGGGACAAGAAGCACAATACCTCTTAATTTCCTCATATACCCCTGGCCAAAAGAACCGTCTTAGAACCCGTTCTTGTGTTTTCTCCATTCCCAAGTGTCCCCCCAAGAGATGAGAGTGGGAAAAATCCAGCACCTTCCGGGTGTAGGAAGAAGGCACCACTAGCTGCTCAGTTTCTTGGCCCTCATCTAAAGTTATTCTGTAGAGTAGGTCATTTCTGAGGATAAAATAGGGACATGTAGCTTTTGTACTACCTTCAACAGGTACCCCATTCACCTCCACCACAGTACTCCTAGCATTCTGTAACAGAGGGTCATTTACCTGTGCTCTCCCAAAGCTAACACTGGAAGTATCCAAAGCTCTGGGGTCATTCGCCCCAACCTCTATGTCTTGCTCAGTGTGGGGTTCCTTTTGTTCACCCACCATCTCTTCTTCAGTACACTGAGTGCCAACACCTTTCCCTGACCGGTCACCCAGCAAAACCCCGTTAATGGCTTTATTAAACCTCCGTCTGCTTTCTCTGCATTGCCTCCTGGTTTTGTGACTTTTTGGATTGGTAACATACAAGTCAGGGTGAGAAAAAGGGAATATGTCGAGAAGACCATCACCTTGTTTTAACAGTGTTGGGGACTGCAAGAGGGAGTAAAAGTCAGGGAAGTTCCTTCCTATGACAAAAGGAATAGGGTAACCGTGGCACAACTACCGCTGATATCTTTACCAGCCTGTCTTGTACATAAACCTCTATATCGGCGGTAGGATATCTCACAGTACTTCCGTGAATACAAAGCACACCCACTGTGTGGTGCTCCTGTATATGTGTCGGCTTGACTAAGCCACCAGCCACTAGAGTCAAGGCACTTCCAGAGTCAACTAGTGCCACTGTATGTTGATTATTCAACTGGACTGGTACTCGGAAAGTATGCAAATCTTCTACCAGGCCCGCTAAGCAGAGTAGTCCACAAAAGTTTTGGGGGTTCTCCCCAAGTCCACACTGCATTGGCTCCGGGAGGTTAGGGCACCGTGCCCTGACATGGCCTTTACCCCCACACTCGAAGCAGGTTATGGAGTTTCCACCAAAGTGGTCATTTTTCAAAGGAAGGGGGGGCCCTGGAGTCTGTTTTGCGCAGATGCACTCCTTCTCTGGAAGTAGCTTCAGGTTCACTCCGCTGGACTTTTGGTCTCTGGTTCGGCCCCAGATACCTAGAGGACTTTTCCAAGTCTTTTGCAGACAAGTATCTTTCTACTTGGGCTATCATGGCGTCATAATTAGTGGGGTTTCCTTGGCTGACCCACTCACGAAGACCACTGGGAAGTTCTCTTAAATATCGATCCAGTACTAGGGATTCCACCATCTGGGCAGGACTCTGGGACTCCGGTCTGAGCCATTTCCGGGCCAGGTGGATTAGGTCAAACATCTGGGATCTAGGAGCCTGTCTCTCATTGAATCGCCATTTGTAAAAATGCTGGGCCCTTACAGTAGTGGTGACGCCCATCCAGGCCATTATTTCCGCCTTTAACTGTGGATAATCTGCAGCGGCTTCCTCTTCTAGGTCAAAATACGCTTTTTGTGCTTCTCCCAGGAGAAAAGGAGCAATAATTCCTGCCCACTGTTCTGGAGGCCAGGCTTCACGGGTGGCTGTTCACTCAAAAGCCAGCAGATAGGGGGCGTGGCCGGCCGTGCAGGGAAGAGGAAGCATAACGCTGGAGCTCCGTCTGCGGTCTCTGCAAAAGAGGGTTTTTCTAGGAGACCCTTTCAGCGGATTACACTCTACGGGGTCCCTGAGCGGCTGGCCATAAGGGTGCATTCTCCGGAGCCTTTATTGCCTCCCCTCCGGAGCTGAGACACGAGTTGGACTGCCGGGTCCTTGGTTGAGGACCTCTGTCGGCGGCCATCTTGGGGCCTGTTCCCCGGATTACTACGTTGCCTCCCGGATTTGTGTGCGGATCTTTGCCGGGCAGATGCCTGCTGTCAGCCGGGGTGATGGAGGCCCCCATCCCCTGGATGCTACGCTGGTTGTAGTGCTGGAGCCGGGAGCTGCGATGAGGAATTTGTGACGGCCCGTACCCCCTCCCCCCCTGATGTGAAAATGGCCGCGATCGCAGGCCTAGATGCCTGCTTGCAATTGCTGGGGGAGGATGACTCGGGCCCGCTTACCCGGGGAACGTGGCGCCTGATGATGGCCGCGTTGAGGAGCTGCAGGGAAGAGCAGGAGGCCCTCGGTGGTGATCCGGTGGCTGTTATACTCACAGATGACGTGGCAGACCGGGCTAAGGAGGTGGACGAGGAGGTTGTCTACGCTGAGCCGGGAGATGTGGAAGACGACTGGGAGCAGGCTCCTCTCACGCGGTGCGCGGAGTCCGTTCCAGCTGCTGGAGAGGCGCTGATCATCCGGAGTAGAGAAGCGGAGGTAGCAGCTGAGCGGGGATAGCGGTTACCTCGAGATGCCCGAGGCAGTGGTGCCCCCCGCGGCTGGCGCACTGTACCCCACGGTGGCGCTGATGGGATCACGGCCACGAGGGGCGGCCTATACCGTGGATGATACTGCTCGAAGAGCCCTGGATGCCGTGGTTGTGCTTGGGGAAGCTGCACCCACAAGTTTCTGGATGGATACTGGCTGAGGCGTCTTTGATAACAGGCCTGTTTGGCATCCCAGTGCCCCCACTCTCCCATGATGTTTAATCTCTGTGCCCCCCTTTGCCCTTTTTCCTGACCCTTGTCAGAAGTGCCTTTTTTGTTCCCTTTTGAGACTTGCCCCCTTGTTTATGTGACACTTCTTTTTGAGGACTCTGCTCGTTTGACAAAAAAAATAAAAAATTCTGAGGACTTTCACATTTTACTGAGCAATACACTACCCCTTATCTTTGCACGTATAGATGCTTTCTTGAGACCCCCCCCCTCCCTATTGATTCATGCGTTTACTATATGTGCTTGCCTTTTGGCCCTGCGAGGCCAACCTTGCAGGTCGTTATGTGACCATTATTTTTCAAAATAAAAATCTTAAATATAAAAAAAAAAAAAAGCCAGCAGATAGCTCTCCACATCATCTTCGGGAGTCATTTTCTGCAAAGAATTGCTTGCCCGTATTTTGCTAACCCCTCCTGTTTGCACAGGCTCTCCCGGGTTAGCGATATATTCCAGGATACCTTTAAGCAGCGCATGGTCAGACTTCTGTGCCTCCGCCAGGGCTCCAATTTGTTGGGCTAAGAGTCTGTTGCCCTCCTGCTGCGCTACTACAGCTTGCCGGTTTGTTTCTTGTTGGGCTGCAGCTTGCCTGTTTGTTTCTTGCTGCACTGCCGTGGCCTGCACCAGGGCCTTCACAACGTCCTCCATTTTCTATGGGTCCTGTACCTTTAAGGTTCTTGTGGCAACTGAACCGGCACGACACAGATCCCACCGCTGCCACCACTTGTGGTAGGGTCGTGGCCAAAGAGGGTCAGGACAGCCAGGAGGTTGCACTGCAAACAACGTTTATTTGGTGAACAGTAAATCTCTTGCGGGTTTTTTTGGGTGATTCCCCTTTTAATCACATGTTTTGCCACGCAGAAAAGAAAGTAACAACAAATGATAAACAAATGAACAGGCCTACTCCTGTCAGGAGACTAACTCACAGTAGTAGGTTCTGACTACAGGAGGCTGGAGCAGCTACTCTGCTTCCAGCACAAAAAACACATAAACCATACGTTTTGAACAGTAGGTAACCAAAAGTCAGTCTCTTACCAGACAACTTAGGAGACAACCTCTCTGGGCTTGGTTCAGCTCCACTCTGAACCATTTCCCTGTTCTCCCAGACCTACTAAATAGGCCCGAGCTAATTAGGATGGAGAAAAGGTGTGCTAGCAGGACAAGAGCCTTTAACCTGTTAGTAACCTGGATACACAGCACGTTGCAACCTTAGGCTTATATACGCATGATCATGTACTCTGTCACAGTGGTTAGACCCAAATCTATCTTTTGGCCCCCACATCGAAAAACTCTCATCTAAAATTTACCCCAAACTAGGTGCCCTATACAGAAACAAATCCTGCCTGAGCCCGCGGTAAGAAAGCAGATTGTACAACAAATGCTTATGCCAGCCATTGAATACGGAGATGTAGTGTATGCAGCTGCCCGCAAACACACCTCCAGAAACTTACTACATTGTATAACTCATTCTGTCGCTTTGTGCTACAATGTAACTACATGACCCACCATTGTGACATGTTAACCCTTTCGCTGCTGAGCCTTTTCACGCCTCTGTGCTGAGCTCATTTTTACCGGTTTCGCTCATCATGTTTAACCGCGTTTTGAAGCCTTATTTTAATATATGACCCAGACATATTATATATCGTTCTTTCCGGCAGACTGTGCAGATTCATAATATGTCATTATTATATGTATACGTAATTGTGACGGAACCTGATGTTATCATCCGCCTGCGGGTGTGCTCTAATCTGCAGGTATGTTCCCCCTTTCGTTTTGATTCTTCCCCCGGCCCGACTACCCAGGTTGTGGCACTCGGCGTCTCGAGCGGCCGGGTATGTCTTTGTGATCTGGATGACCCACACAGTCAAGGGGACCTTGATGTGTACCTAGCCCGACTACTGAGAAGTGTCACTCAGCGTCTCGAGCAGCTGGCCACGGATCTGTACGCAGACCTTTACGGTCGTAGATCGGAACGGCTTGATTCTGCGAAGATTCGGATCTTCCACTAGCGAGTTAGTTGACGATCGATCGTCTGGGTATTCGTATCGCCCAGCGGTCGAAGAAACATCCGCGGCACGGCACCAAGCTGTTCGGATCTCACCCTCACTAGAGACAGCTTAATTCGTTCGACAGCAGGAGTCGGATCGTGCGGCGGTCGAAACGCCCACACGTTGCCAGGTACGAATTCTCGGATCTCCCGGTAGTTAGCTGGACACGTTCAGTCGGCTAGGAGTATTCGGATCGCGCAGCAGCGGCGCACGATAGAATTGTATTTCGTCCGGGGTGCTGAACCACGAGGGATGTCAGGCACGCTTGGCAAACAGAGACACGAGACGCAGCTGCATGAACTCAAACCAAAGACACGTTATTAAGGACACATCTGTATTTATACTTTCCCCGCGCTCCACATTTGAAAACCCCATGCCCGCCCCCACAGGTATCATTGGCTTTAAGGCGCATCGGGGCGTTGCCGATTCGGGACCAGATGGTCTGATTCAAATTTAGGCGGCAAAATTGGCGGCAAATTTGAAACGGCATCTATTACACAATCAACACTTTTATTCACAGGAATCACTTTCTGAAACCTTTAGAACTCGCAGAATTCGGTTGGTGTAACGGCACTTAAAAGTCTAGGGAGGAAAACTGTCCTGAAAACCAATCTCTGGCTGAGGGTGCTGAGCCATTCCTTCACATTCCTCCCCCTCCCCAAAGTCCGACGAACCCGGTTGGACCCCAACGGGTCGTACCGGGAAGTCGGTGCTCTCAGGTCCATAGTCAGTTGGGAGAGGCCGAGCCACCAGGCTTCTCCATTTGGCCCTGCGGCCGTACCAAGTGGGTGGAGGCCACGCGGGTTTGGGGTTACCCCCTCCGGCAAAAGGGTCCTGTGGCCGGGGAGGAGCACCCCCTGTGCCCCCTCCGGGACTATCTCGCACCCGGGGAAAACGGGTGCTAACTGCACGCGCCCCGAGTACCTGGGCCAGCCGCAGAGGGAAATCGTGGCTGCGCGGGGCCTCTGGGCCAAATGGCTGTGGAAATGGGCAGAGCGGAAGCAGGCTCTGCCCTGCGGCCAGCGCGTCAGCTGGGTGTGTGTCCCCTGGTGGGAGGATGGTTTCCTCCATCCCAAGGACGTACCATGGCGGCCAGCAAAGCCGTCGGGGTGAATCAGGCTGCTCCTCAAGGCATACGGCAGCGAGTGGGCAGAGGCCAGCGGTGCTCTGTCCCGTTGGCAGCTCTGCTGCTGAGGGGGTGGATTCTGAAACAACTTTCGGAGGGTCGGGTGAGGACAACAGCTGCGGGGTCACCGGCTCGGAAAACCCCTGTTGTTCCTCAGGACAGTCGGGAAATGGGCAGAGGCCAGCGGCGCTCTGCCCCGTTGCCAGCTCTTCCGCTGGGAGGTTGGATGCAGCGTTGACATCCAGGAGAACAGGGAACAACGGCTGCGGGGTCGCCAGCACGGAGAAATCCTGCGGCTCCTCAGGGCAGACGGGGAGTGGGCAGAGGCCAGCGGCGCTCTGCCCCGTGGCCAGCTCTTCCACTGGGGGGTTGGATGCAGACACAACTTGCGGGGGGTCGGGGAAGAACAACGGCTGCGGGCCGAACAGCTGGGGTGAACCTGGCTGTTCCTCAGGGCATTCGGACCGTGGGCAGAGGCTAGCGGCGCTCTGCCCCGTTGCCAGCTCTTCTGCTGGGGGGTGGGATGCAACACTGACATCCAGGGGATCAGGGAACGATGGCTGCGGGGTCGCCAGCACGGAGAAATCCTGCGGCTCCTCAGGGCAGACGGGGAGTGGGCAGAGGCTACCGGCACTCTGCCCCGTGGCCAGCTCTTCTGCTGGACCCGCGGACACGGCCACCGTGTCTTCTGGCGGGCTTGGGAGGACCATTTCCTCCCGGGACCCCTCGGGCCCCTCACACGGCCCATCCTGGACACTTGGCACCTGCTGTGCCTCTTCCGACCGGGCCGGCTCCTCTACTGTGATCCCGATAGGGACCCATGGGAACATCTCGGGCTCCCAAAACTCGCAATTTCTTTCAGGGGGCAGCGCCTCATCCTGAGGTTCTTGGCGGACCTCGTCCCGCCACTCAAGTCCAGTGGGCTCCACCATGGACCCGAAATACTGATCCAGGCTCTCTTGCAGTCTGCTCAGAAATTCGCCCTCCATGTTCTCGACGGGGAATGTGGCGTCCTCGGATGTAACTCCAGGCGGGCTGTAAGTCTCTATCCAAGGTCCGCTGGGCTGTGCGGGTTCCCCAATACAGGCTCCAGTCGAGCTGTAAGTCCCGTACGGGGTATCGCTGGGGGGTGCAGAATTCCAGGGTGAAACTCCAGTCGAGCTGTACTCCTCATCCCAGGGGTCTACGGGATAAGGGTCAGAGGTAAAATGTTCAATCTTTGTCTCACGGAGCGCTGCCAATCGCAGCTCGTGCTGACGCTCCTTTTCTTGTTCTTCTTCCTGCTGGGTCTCCTGGATCGCCTTTGCTATCTCAGCCTCCGATGGGGCCGCTCCGAGCAGGGCGATCCGCTGCCGCGCCCTTCGGATGAAGGCACTTTCCGCTTCCTCTGCGAGGACAGGAGTGAGCACGGGTGTCGTCGCCCTGTTCTGATCCATCCTGGTCAGTTCTTTCATTATGGTTTTCTTCTTTTTGTTACCCGGCGTTCCTCCTCGGTCCTCCATGACACGCAGGGTGTCCCTGGTGTAGTGATCGTACACCAACATGTTGCGGGTCTTCTTGGGGGGTGCAGAGAGCGATCCCACCGCTGCCACCAGTGTGACGGAACCTGATGTTATCATCCGCCTGCGGGTGTGCTCTAATCTGCAGGTATGTTCCCCCTTTCGTTTTGATTCTTCCCCCGGCCCGACTACCCAGGTTGTGGCACTCGGCGTCTCGAGCGGCCGGGTATGTCTTTGTGATCTGGATGACCCACACAGTCAAGGGGACCTTGATGTGTACCTAGCCCGACTACTGAGAAGTGTCACTCAGCGTCTCGAGCAGCTGGCCACGGATCTGTACGCAGACCTTTACGGTCGTAGATCGGAACGGCTTGATTCTGCGAAGATTCGGATCTTCCACTAGCGAGTTAGTTGACGATCGATCGTCTGGGTATTCGTATCGCCCAGCGGTCGAAGAAACATCCGCGGCACGGCACCAAGCTGTTCGGATCTCACCCTCACTAGAGACAGCTTAATTCGTTCGACAGCAGGAGTCGGATCGTGCGGCGGTCGAAACGCCCACACGTTGCCAGGTACGAATTCTCGGATCTCCCGTAGTTAGCTGGACACGTTCAGTCGGCTAGGAGTATTCGGATCGCGCAGCAGCGGCGCACGATAGAATTGTATTTCGTCCGGGGTGCTGAACCACGAGGGATGTCAGGCACGCTTGGCAAACAGAGACACGAGACGCAGCTGCATGAACTCAAACCAAAGACACGTTTATTAAGGACACATCTGTATTTATACTTTCCCCGCGCTCCACATTTGAAAACCCCATGCCCGCCCCCACAGGTATCATTGGCTTTAAGGCGCATCGGGGCGTTGCCGATTCGGGACCAGATGGTCTGATTCAAATTTAGGCGGCAAAATTTGGCGGCAAATTTGAAACGGCATCTATTACACAATCAACACTTTTATTCACAGGAATCACTTTCTGAAACCTTTAGAACTCGCAGAATTCGGTTGGTGTAACGGCACTTAAAAGTCTAGGGAGGAAAACTGTCCTGAAAACCAATCTCTGGCTGAGGGTGCTGAGCCATTCCTTCACAGTAATGTCATGTCTGTTTATTATAACAAAAAATTCAATAAAATTAGAATTTTCAATAATTTACAATGTGTAAAGTGGTTTTTTTTCACATTTTAACATGCGATCGTTTGCGGTTATATTTTCTATGGGGTGCGCTTGTTAAAAAAATTAGAAATGAGGAATCGTTACTTTTTTTGGGGAAAATTACGTGTTTTTTAGCAAACACCCCCCATAGAAAAAATCGTTAGTGCAGCATCATTGTTCACATTATAATTGAAATGGGAACAATATAGTTGCACTAATAAAACGAAGAAAAAAAAAAAATTATTATTATTTTTTTTTTTTACATTTTACATGGTCATGTTTGGTATCATTGGAAAGGCCACGCTCTGGCCGTTCCAATGATAGTAAACATTAACCCCTAGCTGTCACGGATTGGGAGATAGGGGGTTCATTGGAACCCCCTATCTCCACTATAGGTGGCAGCAAGGGGTTAATTTCAAAACTGGCACCATCGCCGCGCTCTGCGCGATGACGCCAGTCATTAGGGGGATATCCCAGAAGCTTGGCCGACATCCAAGATGTCGGCCAGCTCCGGGAGGGGACCGCGATACGGCGCATGTTAGCGCCATATCGCGATCCAGCCCCCTAGGGGTTAAAGACAGCCGCCGCTTGGAAGGGCAGGCTGTGCCCTTCCAGGCGGTGCCTGTCTTTAATCTCTGGCCTGCGGGGAAGGGGAGGGGGAGAGGTCCGAAGGACCTCCCCCCTCCCCTTCAGGCACCTTCCCTGCAATGGCGGGGGGGGGGTGCCTGAAATAGAGGTCATCGCGCATGCGCGATGACGCCTATCGTGCACGCCGGGGTCACGGAGGCTGGACTGACATCGATGATGTCAGCCCGCACCGGGGGGCCGCGCGATCAGCCGGAATACCGGCTGATCGAGGCTGCAAAGGGAGGACGCGCTCAGCGCGTCCTCCGCAGCGAAGTAGCAAGGGCATTGAAAGGGTTAAAAGAACTAAACTGGCCATCACTGGAATCTAGACGCACCCTTCACCTTTCCAACATGGTGTTTAAGAGCTTTTCTGGTAAGCTGCCACCCTACCTGAATAGACTGCTTCCCCTAGCAGTTCCCTCATCCTATAACCTCCGATCCAGGACCAGCACCTTACTTGCAATACCACAATACAAAAAGAAAGTGGCTCGATCTTCATTTTCCTACAGAGCACCGCAAATATGGAATAACCTCCCAGACACCATCAAATCTTCCCCCAGTCTAAAGTCCCTTAAGACTACCCTATTAACATACCTCAATACGAAATGCACCTGTAAACATGTAACATAATGACTTTATTTCCTACATATTTATTTTTCTGTATATTTGGTCTTGTGTTAATATCTTGCATTTTACTATTTTGTATTTCTGTAACCACTCAATGTTCTTGAACCCAGTGTTAGATTTTAATTTCCTGTAAATATAATAAATATTTAGTCTTAAAAAGCCGGTTCTTATAAATGGGCTGTGAAATTCCCCCCCTCCATTTTTGTTAGTGTCAATACTGAATAGATCGTTCTTCCTTCTATAGGATATGAGCTGTGGCCGATTTCCTGTTATGTTCAGTGCAGGAAAATGTGCGCAGAAGCGGGAAGATGGGAAAAGGGTCTCGTGAACCATATATGGTAGTACTTCAACTGAGTTGCTAAACTTTGATGTTGTAATGTATCTGTACACTGATTGGCTATAAATTCTGTGTATTTTAATAAATAGATCTGGCTTAACGAGGAAAGCCAGACTTCTGAGAAAGACCAATACAGTTTTGTGATTGATTCTTTTTTGGGGTCTCCGCCATGGCGTAGCGCAGCTCTTACTTTGGTTTTGATATATAAGAAGAAACTTGGAAAAGGTTTATGGTAATTATAATGAATAATAGAATTTTTCAGTTGTTGTCTGAAGTGGGATTTGCCATTCAGATGTATTTTTATATTTAAGTGTATCTTTACATTTGAATGTATTCTTACATTTGCTTGTTCAGATTTTGCGAACTTGCCTCCAGGCTTGGTTTCCTTGAAGTTAAAGCTATGGTTCAGAGCTTCTTGATTTTTTTTTAAATTTTTTTATTTTTTTTTGGTGCAAGGTTGGACTCTTTGTCTTGATTTGTTTTTGTCATTTTATGTATTGTAGTAAAGGAAAATCGTTTGAGGACCTCACGTGTGTTTGAACTCGCCCGCTGTGTTGAGTATTTGTATTTGCTGGAAATTGAACTCATAAAAAAGAAACGAGATGTTTCTAGTTGTTTTGTCTCCGTTCTGTGTCTATCTTGTACTTCAATTCTGGTGTTTCTGGGTCGTCCATATCTTGTAATTGTGAGAATTTTATTTTAACTGATTAGATTTTCTTCTTGTATATCAACTGATTTAATCTCCCATTGAGAGACAGGTTTTTTTCCTCTTAATTTTTTATTTTTATTTTCTTGCGCGCCGCTGCCATTTTTTTTCTTTATTTTTTTGCTGCATGTGTTTGCGCGCTGATTCTAAAGGATTTGCTAACTGTTTTTTCTTTCAGATTGCATGTTTGTTTTTGTTTTATTTTTTATTTTGTTTCTGGCCATTGATTGCGTCTGTTTATTTAAATGTTTGTCTTTACTAACTATTAATGTATGTGTTTATCTTTGATGTTTTGTATTTCGTAGTTTTGATATTATGTTTTATATGTAATTTATGTATAGGGACTGCTTTTCGTAAACCAGGTTTCTTTGTTTCTGTGTCATTACTGCCTTGCCTCGTGTAAAAAAAAAAAGGCACAGGAAATGGAGACAGTGACTTTCAAAAGCGCCTGCTAACTTTTTTTCTCTTTCTCATACATTCATTTTTTCTCTCTTTGTTCTTTTTTTATTTAATTAAAAAAAAACTCTTTATTTGTAATGTATAATGTTATTATGTGTTTGTATAAGGATTTTTTTCTTTGAATGCTAGTAGTCTTTTAGCAGTGTAAGTTGGATAATGGAATATGTAGTTATTTTTGTTGTTCTGTGAGTATCTATTTGGGATAATTGAACAGTATATAAAATGACATGTGTCTAATGCCTTGAAAGACTGTAGTAGCAGTTGAATTCTGGAGCTGTTAGTGCTTTATAAAACTGTAACTGTAACTGTTATGGGAGCTTTATTTACTGTAAATGGATTATAAATTGATGTATGATATATATATAAAAAAGTAGTGTATCAAGGTAATGGGCTCAAAGTTGTACATTTTCCCAAGAGAGGCGTGGTCGGTTATTTTCCTCTGGTCTTTGTTTGAGTCCAGCACTAAGGGATTGACCGCACCTTAATATAGGTTATAGGTTTTGCCAAAATGGCTGACTGAGATCATTTACAGTTTTGTAACTTGTATAATGGAATATATATGTAGGTTCATGTTTAGTTGTTTGGAATCTAAGAGGATGAAGTGATATAAAGCTGATGGATTTGAGTGAAAGTTTAAAGGAAAGCGCCTACAGGTTTAGTAGCGCTGTACAAAGGAATTTACACAGATTTCAAATAAAAGAAGGTGTTTTTTTGGTTTTATTTTAGTTGACTAAGGAAGATGGAAGGTTGTAGTTTGGTATCTGAGTATTGTTTGATTTGTTTTCTTTTTCTGCAGTGGTAGCCAGATGTCTAGTATTATTTTTTTTGCTGTCTGATGTTTTTGTCTTTTGGTGTGAAGTGCAGTAGCGTATAACTTTGCCTCCATTGAATATTCTTGGAGGGAATAAAACAGGTTGTAAAATAGCTGCACAAACACCTCACGTTTGAATGTTTGTTTTTAACCAATATCCTTAATAAAGATTATTGATGTTTATTAAGAATCTTTTTCTCTGAGTTTCCTCTGAGAACTTTGTGCTAATTAACACGTCAAGTTTTAAACATGCCCTTCTATACTTTCTTTCCCAGTTCATGATATTTTTGTTGTGTTTTTTTATTTTGAATTGAAGTTCACATTCTTTTCCTAGTCTCCTCCGTGTTGTCTCACTCATGACCCCTCCTCTCCTCCGTGTTGTCTCACTCATGACCACTCCTTTTCTTTGTGTCCAAAAATGTGTTGCATTTTTTTTCTCCATTTTAAAAGTATTTTAACCATATGAATTTTAAAGTTTTTGACAGGTTAATAATACATTTTTTTTCCAAGTTTTTACTTTAGGTGAAAATTACCCATGCATGCCAACTTTGCTCAAGCTAGATGGAAGATTATGCGATACCAATATTGATAAAGATGTTGGAATTGAAGGAAATTTACCCAAACACATTATCATTTCACATTGCAATGTTACATCAACCGGATAATAAGGAATTATCAGACACCAGGCAATAAAATAATCTAATTATCGACAACTCATCAATAAATCATGCTATTTGTAGAAGATCATTGATTTGGAAATACAACTTAAGACATGTCAGTTTTACAAAACTGTTATTTTCAACCAATAAGACAGAAGACAAAGAAAGAAGATAATGTATTTTTATATTCTGATGTCGTCTAAGTGATAATTATTTTGTGTCTTTTATTATTTTATATTTTGTTATTTTTTTTTGTTTAGTTACAATCAATATTGTTCAAAATTCCCTGACACATTTAGGATTATTGAAGATCACATCCAATTAAAATTAGAGTTCATTAATGTATTTAGGAACATATAATTTAATGCATTTGCATAAATACGTTTCATGACATATATAGTGGTAAATGGAAAGTTTTAAGTCGATAAAATTAATGCTGTTTTTATTTTTTTTATTTCATTTGAGGATTGGTGTGTTTTATAAATGCCAGGTTTGTTTCACAACACCGAACAAGACTGAATAGGATAGTAATTAAAAATAAATAAAAAAAAATATATATATATTTAATAAAAGGGTGGAATATGCACTTCGGCTATTTCCCTTTTGAGCCAAAGTTGCGTATATATATTTTTCTCTAACAATGAGTCAGAAGTAGTATAATTTTTTTATTGCGTGAGGCCGACAGGCTTCGCGGGGATATTTTGAAATTTATTATCTGTGTCTCTTCTTGTGTAAATTAACATTTTTATTGTTTTCGTGCATTTGAGAGTGACAATGAATGAATGGATGTATATGATTAGCGGGGTATACCATATTTTCTTTTCTTTTTTATTTTCTTTATTGTTGCTAAAACCATATCACATCATCAAGAAACCTGACAGTCACAATGACTGCATATGGAACGAATCATGGACATTTTGTGTCAAGGTCAAAGGTCACAGGTAATAAGCAACCAGCGCAAAGAGACAGCTTGTTCAGGAGTCCCTATGGTGGGAGCTCTGATGACATTTAATGATTATGCGTCTCAAGCTGGGATGTTAAAAAAAAGACCACACCCTGATCTCGCACTGTGGACTATGGTATTAGATTATGGAATATTATTTTTTTTATTTAATCCCCTAGATAAGTGTGAGAAAGGATTTAATTTGTGAAAATGAGAATGTATTTCTTGAATGTGTGTATGAATGCAGGTGTATATGCGTTTTGTGGAGTGAAGCTGAACATAGGAAAACACACAGATATAGATCTGACTCATGTTGATTTATTAGATAAATGAACTTTTACCTTCAAGTTATTATACTTTTCTTGTTCGGTGAATTATATTTTGGGAAATGGGAATAAATAGTTATTTAAGGTCTAGATTAGGTATTTTTGCCTACGCTCCAAGTGGTTCGCTGGAAGAGTGAATCTAGATAGATAAGTTATTTTATGCTCATAAAGGGCCTCCTTGGGGAATCCCTTTTGTACATTATAAAAGGTATTGAGGTATTTTAGGAGTAAATACCAGAATTTTTTTCTTCCCATCTGAGCATCTAGAATGATCTAAAGGTCTTAGGCAAGGACACTGTAGCCCAGGTTTAATTGTCTAAGTTTGGTTTATCTTTTAGATGATCACAGGTGATATGTGATCAAAGGAAAGAATTGTTAGATTTTAATTTCCTGTAAATATAATAAATATTTAGTCTTAAAAAGCCGGTTCTTATAAATGGGCTGTGAAATTCCCCCCCTCCATTTTTGTTAGTGTCAATACTGAATAGATCGTTCTTTCTTCTATAGGATATGAGCTGTGGCCGATTTCCTGTTATGTTCAGTGCAGGAAAATGTGCGCAGAAGCGGGAAGATGGGAAAAGGGTCTCGTGAACCATATATGGTAGTACTTTAACTGAGTGGCTAAACTTTGATGTTGTAATGTATCTGTACACTGATTGGCTATAAATTCTGTGTATTTTAATAAATAGATCTGGCTTAACGAGGAAAGCCAGACTTCTGAGAAAGACCAATACAGTTTTGTGATTGATTCTTTTTGGGGGTCTCCGCCATGGCGTAGCGCAGCTCTTACTTTGGTTTTGATATATAAGAAGAAACTTGGAAAAGGTTTATGGTAATTATAATGAATAATAGAATTTTTCACCCAGGACACACTTGAAAACAAGAGAAATCTCAATGTATCCTTCCTGGTAAAATCCTTTATAAATAAATAAAACAGCGGATCTACTCATAGTAGCGGCATCCGTTACAAATGGGCCCTTAATTGTGACCTCAAAACAATCACTACTACAAGCTCACGTTGACAGTAACAAGGGCTGCCATCAGAATTCATGGTGCCCCTTCCCTTAGCTGCCCTCAACTAAACATAAAATATTTACCCTCTCTTCCCCTCCAGCAAAGTGTTCCTGGTGGAAGAGTGTACAGTCTGTACCGGTACCGGTACCAGGTGTCGAGCATACAAGTCGATCCCTCGGTGAAAAGTAAGGGTGCTCTTACCGGCGCCAGATGCTGCGGCTCTGCGGGAAATTTATTGGTATCTTGCTGGGCCAGTTCTGCGTGATACGTACAGTTGTGTTCAAAATTATTCAACCCCCAATGCTGTAAAGGTTTTTAGGGAATTTAGTGTACATTTGTAATTGTATTCAGAATGAAATCCTACAAGGACTTTTTAAAGAACCATATGCAACTAAAATGACATCAATTGGTTTTGTAATACAGTAGTAAATGTTTCTTTTGTGAATTCTTCATTGACACAATTATTCAACCCCTTAAAGACTACCACTCTGAAGAACAGAGGTTCATTCAAGTGTTTTCAATCAGGTATTGAAAACACCTGTGGATGTCACGGAGCAGCAATAAAGCATAATAAGCACCAATTAGGCAGCTTTAAAATGACTGTGATACTCAGCTCCTTCTAGACATTTACTGGTGTGGTTACAAACATGGTGAAGTCAAGAGAATGGTCCAGGAAGACAAGAGAAGAGGTGATTACTCTTCACAGGAAGGGCAATGGCTATAAGAAGATTGCAAAGATGTTAACCCTTTCGCTGCTGAGGCTTTTCACACCTCTGTGCTGAGGTCATTTTTACCGGTTTTGCTCATCATGTTTAAACGTGTTTTGAAGGCTTATTTTAGTATATTACCCAGACATATTATATATCGTTCTTTCCGTCAGACTCAGTAGATTCATAATATGTCATTATTATATGTATACGTTATGTCATGTCTGTATATTATAACAAAAAATGCAATAAAATATGTATTTTCAATAATTTACAACGTGTAAAGTGTTTTTTTTCACATTTTAACATGCGAGCAATTGCGGTTATATTTTGTATGGGGTGCGCTTGTTAAAAAAATTAGAGATGGGATCTCGTTACATTTTTTTTTGGGGAAAATTACGCGATTTTTAACAAACGCACCGCATACAAAAATCGTTAGTGCAGCATCATTGTTCACATTATAATTGAAATGGGAACAATATTGCTGCATTAACGAACCAAAAAAAAGAAATTTTTTTTTTTTTTTAAATATATATTTATTTATTTATTTTAAAAATTTCACATTCGAGTTTGGTATCGTTGGAACGGCCATGCTCTGGCCGATCCAACCATACCAAACGTTAACCCCTAGCTGCCACGGATCGGGAGATAGGGAGTTCATTGGAACTCCCTATCTCCACCGTTGGTGGCAGTTAGGGGTTAACTCTAGGACTGGCGTCATCGTGCTATGCACGATGACGCCAGTCCTCAGGGGGAGTTCCCGGAGGCTTGGCCGACATCCAAGATGTCGGCCAGCTCTGGGAAAGGATCGCGAACCGGCGCTTTTCAGCGCCGATTCGCGATCCAGCTCCCCAGGGGTTAATGCCAGGCACCATTTGGAAGGGCAGGCTGTGCCCTTCCAAATGGTGCCTGGGTTAACCCCCGCAACGCCGCCGATCGGGAGGGAGGTCCGAAGGACCCTCCCCCTTCAGGCGCCTCCTCCGCACATGCGGGGGGGGCGCCTGAATTAGGTGTCATCGCGCTGCCGCGATGACACCTAATTTCAGCGGCTGCGGTTCCGGATGCTGGGCTGACATCGAGGATGTCAGCCCGCACCGGGGGGGCCAGCGATCGGCCGGAACCCGGCCGAACGCTGACCCCAATGGGAGGACGCGCTCAGCGCGTCCTCCGCATACCAGCAGTAATGCGGAGGACGCGCTGAGCGCGTCCTCCGCATTGAAGTGGTTAAACATACCAAGAGAGACCATAGGAAGCATCATTCGCAAATTCAAGGCAAAGGGCACTGTTGAAACGCTACCTGGTCGTGGCAGAAAGAAGATGCTGACTTCGGCTGCTGTGCGCTACCTGAAGCGTAGAGTGGAGAAAAGTCCCCGTGTGACTGCTGAGGAACTGAGAAAAGATTTGTGAGATGTGGGTACTGACGTTTCAGCTCAGACAATACGGCGCACACTGCGTAATGAAGGCCTCCATGCCAGAACTCCCAGGCGCACTCCCTTGCTGTCTCCAAAGAATAAGAAGAGTCGACTGCAGTATGCCAAAAGTCATGTGGACAAACCACAGAAGTTTTGGGATAGTGTTCTGTGGACTGATGAAACACAATTAGAACTGTTTGGGCCCATGGATCAACGCTATGTTTGGAGGAGGAAGAACAAGGCCTATGAAGAAATGAACACCTTGCCTACTGTGAAGCATGGCGGGGGGTCAATCATGCTTTGGGGCTGTTTTGCTTCTGCAGGTACAGGGAAGCTTCAGCGTGTGCAAGGTACCATGAATTCTCTTCAGTACCAGGAGATATTGGATGACAATGTGATGCAGTCCGTCACAAACCTGAGGCTTGGGAGACGTTGGACCTTTCAACAGGACAATGATCCCAAGCATACCTCCAAGTCCACTAGAGCATGGTTGCAGATTAAAGGCTGGAACATTTTGGAGTGGCCATTGCGTCACCTGACTTAAATCCGATTGAGAACCTCTGGTGGGACTTAAAGAAAGCAGTTGCTGTGCGCAAGCCTAAGAATGTGACTGAACTGGAGGCTTTTGCCCATGACGAATGGGCGAAGATACCCGTAGATCGCTGCAAGACACTTGTGTCAAGCTATGCTTCACGTTTAAAAGCTGTTATAACTGTAAAAGGATGTTGTACTAAGTACTAAGATTGAATGTCACTTGGGGGTTGAATAAAACTGATAATGATGTGAGCACAGAAAAGACATTTGTGGTTATTTCATTATAAATGTTATGTTATATTTGTCAGACCTACACATGCCTCTTTGATTTAATTGTAAGCAAGATGACTGAATGATCAAAATCAATGTCAAACTGGCCAAAACACTCAATTTCGTTGGGGGTTGAATAATTTTGAACACAACTGTAGAGACCCTTAAATCTGTGGTGTGTAGATAAGCAGCACACAGTTTGCAAGGGCCAGGACCCCGTGGAGCAAATGGGCCCCTCCTGAACACATAATGGACTGTCATTCCCTAATGGCTGCCAAGACAGTCAGTAAGCAACCATTCTCTTCAGATGTCCGTGCTGAGTACAAATGAAAGACTCCAGCTCAGCAGCGTGAAAAAACAGTGGGTTTATTTCCCCGAAACTCAAAACCCACGTTTCAATTTGTCCAATTATTGACAAAGACCTTGGAGAGGTCAAACCATTGCATTGTTTTTTAGGGGGTAAATGAAGCAACACGTGATCACAGCTGGATGTTTTTTTATTGTATTTAGTGCTGGGTAGAGATCCGGGAGTGAGCGGCTTCTCCAGCTGGAGGCTGAGGGCTAGGTATGTAATCGTTACCCTCAGGATACGTGACTTTAACGCAATGTCCCCATATTACATCCCTAACGCTGACCAGGGAAAAAGTCCATTAGGGCCTCAGTGATTGCTCTAGCCTGCGTGCACATTATCCACCTCAGCATCCCCGTTTTAGTGTGGACTTTGTAATAGAGCCCTGAGCGTCGCATTGCTCAGCGTCCTGCAATGTTTCACAACTCAGAATATGAAGCTCCTCTTAGAAATCAGCCCAATTAATTCATTCAAGAATGATCACACAGCCTTCTAGGTACACAGGTGTATGTGAACGCTGGACTGTATTTATGTGAGATGTCAATAGGCACGCGCATGCCGTCTACATGCTGACATTCCACATACATTCCATCAGCTGAGGCCACAGGTGGAGCGAGGCTTTAGGCCGGGGTCAGGCGAGCGCACTTCAGAGTGGAAGGAACATCTGTGAGAGTGGACATTCCTTCCACTCTGACTCCCATGTGGCCACCTCACTGAGCGCAGTCAGTGCGCTCAGCCCCATCAACGCGCATCTAGCGCAACGCTGCAACGGACGCCGGTAGGCACATCAATACGGGCACACCTAGTGCGCTCGTCTGACACCAGTTTTAGGTGGCTGCCTACACTGCTTAATTCCAGGGCTGTCTCTGTATCAGGGGAAGGCAGGAGAGATTCCCAGCTGACAGGGCCTTCCCTTAGAGCGCAGCCAGGATTTGCTTACATAATGAATGTAGAAAAATGTAAATTTGGAACTGACATGGCTATAAAGTATATATATATCTCTCTGTGTATATGTAGAAGGGGGAGTAATTGATTTACGGTGACTACACCTATTGCCTATAAAGCTCTAGCCCACCTAACTTCTATAGTGTTTCCCATAATGCCCTGCCTGCCAACAGGTGGGCATCCATACATCTCTGTTACACAGTCACAAACTGCATTTCTGGCAGCCGGTATCCCCCACGAGTCACTATTTTTTTAAACCAATTAATGGATTCTGGGGTATGCCTGATTCGGCCCAATTTTAAAGCATAAAAAAAAATAAAGAAGGTCGTTTGGATGCTTGATTGAAATCACCAACACAGACACAAACAGGCGGGAGCAGACAGATACACTAGCAGACAGGCACAAGCAGCCAGACGCAGACAGACTGGTGGGCACACAGGCAGGCATATACAGATTGACAGGCAGGAAGGCGTGCACACAGGCAGGAAGGCGTGCACACAGACAGGCAGGAAGGCATTGACACACAGACAGGCAGGAAGGCATTGACAGACAGGCAGGAAGGCATGCACACAGGCAGGAAGGCATTGACAGACAGGCAGGAAGGTGTGCACACAGACAGGCAGGCATTGACAGACAGGCAGGAAGGTGTGCACACAGACAGGCAGGCATTGACAGACGGCAGGAAGGTGTGCACACAGACAGGCAGGCATTGACAGACAGGCAGGAAGGTGTGCACACAGACAGACAGGCATACAAGCAAAGATATAGAGAGGTGAATTGATAGAGACAGACAGGCAGACATACATACAGAGAGGTGGCAGGCATACAGAGGGGGGACAGGCAACAATACAGAGGTGACATGCAGAGAGGCGACAGGCAGACACATGAACAGGCAGAGAATGTAACCTTCCTGGTAAAATCCTTTATAAATAAAGATAGGGAGGTGAGTTGTTAAGGGGGGGGGGAAATAGGGAGGTGAGTGAGTTGTTAGGGGGGGGGGGAATAGGGAGGTGAGTTGTTAGGGGGGGATATAGGGAGGTGAGTTGTTAGGGGGGGATATAGGGAGGTGAGTGTTAGGGGGGGATATAGGGAGGTGAGTTGTTAGGGGGGGATATAGGGAGGTGAGTTGTTAGGGGGATATAGGGAGGTGAGTTGTTAGGGGGGGATATTAGGGAGGTGAGTTGTTAGGGGGGATATAGGGAGGTGAGTTGTTAGGGGGGGATATAGGGAGGTGAGTTGTTAGGGGGGGGATATAGGGAGGTGAGTTGTTAGGGGGGATATAGGGAGGTGAGGTTGTTAGGGGGGGATATAGGGGGTGAGTTGTTAGGGGGGATATAGGGAGGTGAGTTGTTAGGGGGGATATAGGAGGTGAGTTGTTAGGGGGGGATATAGGGAGGTGAGTTGTTAGGGGGGATATAGGGAGGTGAGTTGTTAGGGGGGATATAGGGAGGTGAGTTGTTGGGGGGATATAGGGAGGTGAGTTGTTAGGGGGGATATAGGGAGGTGAGTTGTTAGGGGGGGATATTAGGGAGGTGAGTTGTTAGGGGGGGATATAGGGAGGTGAGTTGTTAGGGGGATATAGGGAGGTGAGGTGTTAGGGGGGGATATAGGGAGGTGAGGTTGATAGGGGGGGATATAGGGAGGTGAGTTGTTAGGGGGGGATATAGGGAGGTGAGTTGTTAGGGGGGGATATAGGGAGGTGAGTTGTTAGGGGGGGATATAGGGAGGTGAGGTGTTAGGGGGGGATATAGGGAGGGGAGTTGTTAGGGGGGATATAGGGAGGTGAGGTGATAGGGGGGGATATAGGGAGGTGAGTTGTTAGGGGGGATATAGGGAGGTGAGGTGTTAGGGGGGATATAGGGAGGTGAGTTGTTAGGGGGGATATAAGGGAGGTGAGTTGTTAGGGGGGGATATAGGGAGGTGAGTTGTTAGGGGGGATATAGGGAGGTGAGGTGTTAGGGGGGATATAGGGAGGTGAGTTGTTAGGGGGGATATAGGGAGGTGAGTTGTTAGGGGGGGATATAGGGAGGTGAGTTGTTAGAGGGGGATATAGGGGAGGTGGTTAGGAGGGATATAGGGAGGTGAGGTTGATAGGGGGGGATATTAGGGAGGTGAGTTGTTAGGGGGGGATATAGGGAGGTGAGTTGTTAGGGGGGGATATAGGGAGGTGAGGTGATAGGGAGGGACAGACACTGTGCGGCACAGAATGTATCAGTGAGTATCCGGCAGATTGGCCTCTGAGCAGCTGGTGAGGAGTCAGCGCTGTTGTTAACCCTCTCTCCGCCACGGAAAGCTGACTCATCACGCGACTCCAAGCGGGATACACTCCCGTCCGGCGCTGCGCGGGTTAAGTGGACGGGGCCAGTGACACGGCTTGAATAAATCCCATGCTATGGCGGAGGCCCCGCCCCTCCGGCGCGCGGTGAATGCCGGCCTGCATTGTTATGTGTCTCCCCCCCCCCTCCTCTCCCCGGCCCCGCGCCGCCGCCAGCAGCAGCTCCAGCCCTGTGACCCGGCACCGGGGGGGAGGGGACTCACGCATCCTGCTGACTTCACAGCTGCCGCTCTCTGGCGCGGAACAGCGCAAGCAGCCGTGACCTTCAACCCCGGCTGCCGGCAGCCAATAAGAGCCGCGGGTCGGTCCCAAACCCAAAAATTTCCACGTCGGCAAAAGTCAAGATGGAAGAGGGGAGCGCGGGGGCGAGAGGCGGCTCTGCGGCCGATCCGGGGACCTCAGCAGCCACCGAGCCCGGCGTGTGCCCGCCGCCTGCACACCCGGAGAGCGGGCTCCGGAACCGACCTGTTGCTCCGCGCACAACCGGCAGCAACAACCCCGCAGCCTCCACGGCCCGCCGTGCAGGGGCCCCCATACACCCGCACCGCCCGGCGTGTCAGCCCGAGACACCCTCACCCTCTACCCGCCCTTTACTGGCCTAAAAATGTGTCATTGGGTCAGACACCCCCCCGTGTGCCGCCGCCGCCAAGAGGTGATGCAGCAGTGCGGCTCTGAATTGGCATGCAGGGCAGCAAGCCCCCCCCCCCCAATACCACAGGTGCGCTGTGCGGGGGGGCCGTGTCCAGGTGAGGGGGGGGGGTCTGACACTGACCCCGGGAGGCGAGGGATCTCGGGAAGCTTCACCTTATATCGGCTCCAGCTGGAAGCAACACGCAGCGCTGTGCCCCCTCCCTCCCCGTGTGCCCCCCCCTCCCCGTGTGCGCCCTGCACGGTGACCCCCCCCCCTTAGAATGCTGGCGGCTGGTTACAGTGTTGCCGGCGTGGCGGAGGAGGTGACCCCGTGCCCTCACACACCGGGCTCTTAAAGCAAAGTTCTGTGACACTCGGACTCTGAGTAAGAAAGCAGTCAGTGCACTACAGAACTTTGTTTTGGGAGTCCCCTGCGGCATCCGAGGGGTTAACGCCGCGAGCCGGAGATCTCCAGGTGGACACGTCACAGCTCACCGAGGAATGAGGGGGGGGGGGGTAAACGTCACCTCTCTCCCTTTAACTCCTCTCCGGGAGCCCTGCAAGCTGTGTTAAATAGTCTGACTTTACACAATGTATATTTGGCTTGAAATTATTAATTTACTGCTGCCTCCCCCCCCCCATGTTCTGAACTACAACTCCCATGATTCTCTTGTCATCTATTCAAAGAATTTTGGGAACTGTAGGTATCAGCATGGGGAGGATAGTTTAAGATCCCCCTTTCTAGAGGTTCAGGTACAGCTCTCTGTGGGTCCCTGTATATATTGGTGTTTTATGTATATATTATTATTTTTTATGGTAAACTATATTGTTTTATGTATAGTTTGTGTATATAGTTTTAAGGATTGAGTATATTTTATGTATGGTTACTGTATTATAAAATATTTTTTTCAATGATCATATTTTGGCTTCTAGCTGTGACCAGTAGCCAGTCCAGAGGCTGCAGCTGGGACCATATGGTGAGCCTGTGCCCTGCTCCCTCTGCACATACTGGGTTTCAATGGTAGCTTCATGTGCTATGGGTGTTATTTCCTTTTGCAGGTACCTGGCCATATGAAAATAAACTTTATAGGTGTATACTGTGTCGCTGTATTCATCCTGTATGTGTTGCCATATGTCGCCTTTCTGGCACCAGCGCTGTGCCTGCTGTATGCAAAATGTACTCTCATCTGTGCTACCTGTTAACTGGAACATGACTAGCTTGTGGCTAATATTTAGCTTGCAGGTTCACAAAGTGGGAGCGCCGGCTCCTGAATGGCTGGAATGTGAGTTTTTAGCTTTAATTTTTCGCTGCCGTTCCAATATCTTGTAGTTATCCTCTGCCATCTGTTTGACAGGAAGCTGCATGTCGCTGGAGCCGCGGCAGGCCGTGAGTGTGCGCTCCTCTGTCATGTAGCAGAGCTGGAGGGTTTCCTCTCGCTTATCAAATGGGCTTAATTTGTCACAATGACCCAAACCAGGAAAAAAAAAAAAAAACTCAAACCTCCATGTTGTAGGGATGTTGGACTACAACTCCTTGCTTCTCTGGCCAAGTAGGCCATTAATATCTGGAGTTCGCTGTTTGACTATATCGCTGTAGTTGGTTTATAGTGATGACCCGTGTTTAGCACCTTAAACTGGGGGTCCATAGGAGTTGGTTTACACAGAACCTCTGCAGGCCCACAAGTTAACCTGGTGTATTGGGATGTGGGTTTCCTGGTCCTCCTCTTCCCTCAATATAGCGTTTATCAGGGTGACCAATGCAACTGTGGGAAAGCAGGATGCACGCTTGGTTCCAATGGACCTGCTGGTGCAGTACTGTAATTATTTCTACACCTGGGCATTGGCTTTAAACACGTGTGTGTTGTATCTTTCCTTTTTTAAAGGGTGACAACAATGATGATAAAACCTCGTCATTCCTGCCGTAGAATGTTCCTTTTAGAGCAAGAGATGTGCGATTCTGCTGACTTGAATGTACATTGTGCGGTTGTTCAGTAAGTACCACCTGGGTGGAGTAGAGGTAACATCACTGCTCTGCGTGGAGAGAGCCTGTGGAGTCATGGGTTCGATCCCAGCGAGCAACCTCTCCAGTAGGTGTCTTGCCCAAGACACCTACAACAGTACATACTCGCCACCCAGGACATACTTGAAAATGAGAGAAATCTCACTGTATCCTTCCTGGTAAAATACTTAATCAAAAAAAAAAAGTGCCGGTGTTGCAGCATTGGTCCCTGCCAGCATTTCACAAACTAAGATCCAGGCAGGAGAAGCTGCACAGCGCAGTTACAAGCAGAGGTGAACGTACAATTTGTGTTGGAGCAGAACTCCTAATTCTCGTTGGTAATCCCTCATCAGGTGCCAGGAAGGTTTACAGCCAGGGTGTCCCAGCAGCGTCGTTTATGGATATTCTGTTGAATGTTAGAAATGGGGGCTGGTTATTCATTAAGTGCTGGTATCACAATGCCGGTATTTCACAAAACTAAAATCCAAAGTGCAATCAGAAAAGCTGGGCTGTGAATCTTCTGTCACTCCTTGGATTTCCGTTTTAACCGCTGACCGTGCAATACCAGCATTTACTGAATAACCACCACCTGACTTCTCTCCTGCTTTGAGCAGAATATCCTGAGAAACGGTATAGCTGCTGCCAGGGACATCTTGACCGTAACCTCCCGGCACTCGACTGATTGAGAATTAGGAGTGCTCCTGAGCCTCAGATGTATGATCACTTACAACTTCTCCTGTCTGGATTTTAACTTGCGAAATGCTGGTGTTGAGTAGTGCTGCAACTCCGGCACCTAATAAATAACCCTATGGTGTATATCAAAGTCTGCACTATTGCACCACTTCTTCCTGCACACGTGCTCAGTATGTTCTTTGGGATTGAGTATTTACTGTAAGGGAAGGGGGGGGGCTGTGCAGCGGGTAAATGGTGTCTGGCCGTACATTTCAATATTAACATACCTTGAAAAGCAGTCACATGACATTATAGGAACCCATACACGGGTACTTTCTAATGTCAACACATACAGAAATACATGTATTTCGTTTTTGCCCTTCCAAACTAATCTGTGGGGCAAAGATGTCTTAAAATGTGTTGCGGTATTCAAACATTGCCCTTTTTAAAGAGACGTGTGCGTTTAGAAAAGATACACTGACTCTTTAAATGTGTCATTCGGCAGCCATATAAAGCAAGTACACTTTTTTCATATCTTTCTTGACGTTTTCCATGCCCACCTCCAGAAGGCTCTTTAAGCCAACCAATCACTGTATACCTGGGAATAGATAAGAAAAACGCACTGAGCATGTGCGGCTGAGTTGCTCCTCCTCCCTCCTGCACTGTGAGCTGAGGGGAGGGCGGGGCTTAGTGCCATTCCAATCTGTAACTCACTCCCAGCTCCTGCAGAGACGGGGAAGAAAAATCAATGCACACAGGGAAAAGTGGTCGGCAAGAAAAACCTCACACAGCAAGAAAAGGTAAAGAAAATATGCAGTGAAACAGCACAAGAAAGTGTGAGGGAGTTTGAGACAGTGAGTGTGTAAACCATGAAAGTGAGCGAGTCGGCGGGTGAATATGTCCTCCATTTACAGTTGCAGAGATGCTAACACACAGTTCCTCAGTTTCCCCAGTCTGAGGTCCGGAGCGGGCAGAGGGTTTCAAGTGCACAGCTTGTGCTAGTTCATGTGAAGATGTGATGGGTGGGGAATATACAGGAAGTGGGTGCTGAAGAAACACCCGAGGGGTGTGGCCAGAGAAGATGAAATGACAGCGTTTAGAGCAAGAAAATTAAACTTCACTTTTTTTCCCTTATTCTGGTTTGTCTATAGGAATAGAAGTGTTTTTTAAATGTCAATTAAAAAAAATAAAAATCTAGACATGTCCCTTTTTAATGGGATTTAGTTTTGGGATTTCTTTGTCAAACATCAGGAGGGATGAGTTGCTAGCTGGAGCTATTTCGTTGCATTTACTGCATGCACGTGATTGTAGGACAGGAGGCAGCATGCGGCCTGCTATAAAAGCGGCCATGCTGTAAGGATGAGGCTCCTATCACAAAGGGACAGGTCTGCCTAGCACTTCCTTTACACTAAAATGACAGGCTCAGCAGAGCCCAGCATCACTACTCTGTTCCTGTGGCCACATTGGGTCGTATTCCAAAAGTCAATAACAACAGAGTCATTTAGTGTAAGGGCCCTCTCAATGATGTAAACTTCAACTAGTCTATTTTAACTACTGCTGCCTATACAAAAACATAGGAAGAGCTGCACGAGTTTGCTGCCTAATGTGCAGACAGCCTGAAAATGAGTGATTCAAAGTTCCCCCTTATTCTCGCAGCTGATAATACCTGTTATTTATATAGCTCCAACAGCTGCCGCAGCGCTTTACAATAACCAAAGGGAACTTGATACAGATAAATGGAAACGAGATGTAGAGGGCCCTGCTCCTAGGAGTTTACAGTCGAGTCTAAACTGTATGGCAGAATCCTTAGTGCCAGCGGTTTGGGAATGGATGGGGCAATGGAAGCAGCTTCAATCCTTTTGTGAGTAGGTGAGCAGGGGATGAGTTGCATCAGTGATGTTACACGCATTTATAAAGTGCCAACAAGTTCTGTAGCGCTGTACAAAGGGAGAGACAGAATAACCTATACATACATGAAACAGTAGGAGAGCGGACCTTCCTCAAGAGCTTACAATCTAAGAGGTGGGTTTTGAGGCCTGAAGATTAGGGGAGACTTTGACAGGGCGAGGCAAGTCATTCCATAGGACCGGAGCTGCCCTTGAGAAGTCTTGGAGGCGAGAGTTAGCAGCGCAGGTGTAGACGATGATGACCGGCGGAGTTTGCCCGCTGACTGGAGTTGTCTAGACAGGATGTGCTTGTGTAGTAACCAAGACATGTAAGAGGACACTTAGTTATTGAGCAATTTGAACGTGAGCGCCAGTATTTTAAACTGTATCCAGAAACCTACAGGATGCCAATGGAGGGACCAGCAGAGGGGGGAGGTACGCGAGGTGTGCCTGGTGTGAAAAATAAGCCAGGTGTCTGCATTCATTACAGAATGCAAAGAGACAGTGGGGGCATTGGGGAGACCAATAAGGAGCGAGTTGCAGCAATTGAGCCATGAAGTGACAAGTGCATGAACCAGCACCTTCGCAGTATCTTGCGTGAAGAAGGGGTGGACGCGGGCAATCTTAATAACAACTTGTGTGAAAATACTCATCGCTGCTGAACCATTTCTACCTGCAGAGGAAATTTTTTTGTACGTTAAACACTTTTATAAACCAGAATTGACATTTTCAAGTTTTAAATATTTGTAATGTACACAACTTTATTCATAGAACATAAATATACAGTATTTCTGAAAATATAAAAGTGTCATCTGCGCTCATTTCTATATAGCTCCATAGGTTTTGGCCTGCTTGAATGGCCATTGAAGTGTAAGCTCACCTGCCCCATCAAGGCACCTCTAGTAAGTTGAGTTGTACCTAATGTAACCAGAAGCCGCTCCTCTGAGCATCTGCACATTCTCGCTGCTCCTTGCTGCTAAGAGGCAAAATGGAGGGTTGTATTTATACTCTCACCATATACGTCCGCTTTGAGGTTACAAGCAAAAACATACTAACTGGTGCTACAACAAAATATACATACATAAAAAGTGGTTTTGCACCCATGCCCACCAAGGTGTCTGCAACGACCAGGAGTAACAACCCAGTTCATGTATAAAACATACTCCTGGACGTGCAGTTGCTCAGAGGTGCCTTGATGCGGCAGGTGAGCTTACACTTCAATGGCCATTCAAGTAAACCAAAACCTCTGTGTCTTGTTTCACATGGAGCTATAGAAATGAGCACAGATGACACTTTTTTCTTATGTTTTATACATGAACTGGGTTGTTACTCCTGGTCGTTGCAACTGCCCTGGGGGGCATTGGCGCGACACCGCCTTTTCTGTATGTATGTATATTTCTGAAAATGCCTAATGTGACAGAACACTGTGTCACTGTGCAACTTGCAGGGGACTGTACGCTAGCCTCCTGCCCAGAGACTATGGCCCGTGAAAGAGACTATTGGAGGAACTGGCAGACCTTTTTTAAGTTTTCACTATTTTATATATCTGCCAGTTAACTAAAGATTTCTGATGTCTGTGTTATTCCCTTGTGTATTTATTGTATAGTCTCTTGTGTATTTTGCGTACATTCCCTCAATTATCTAACCACCTCTCTGTATAGTGTGATCTCTGTATTAGTACCTGCCTCTCTATTGTGTAAATTCTCTCTGTAAGAAATCCCTTTTGTTTACCTTTCTTTCTCCTTCCCCCATTCTCCATTGTTTGAGGGTCCTGTGTAGTTATCTCATCTGTGCAGCTATCTGCTTGATTGTATGCAAATGAGGTTGATGGCTGAGTGTATCCCTATGCCTGTGTAATAAACCTTTCTATTCTGACCAAGCTTGAAGTCACGACTCATGATTTGGGGTACCAGGAATCTTCTGCCCGCTGTGCCAAGGAAAGGCTCCAGGTCTACAGCTATGTCTTATTTCTGGGGGTGCTAGCCAGGCTCTCTACATACACCGGGCCTTAAGCTGTGGCTAAGGTACTAAAGAAAGGTGTGAGAGTCACGAGGAGAACCTGGGTGTCTAGCGAGGAAGCGTCATTTGGCAGATGTGACCCTGTCCGGGCGCAGAGATCTGTTACACCTAATCATATTTTTTCCCACAGAGACAATTTAAGATGGTATTTTTTATTTTCTGAGAAAGGAGGCCTGGCAAGTATTGAGGCTGAACAGGAACTCTTGAGTGTGAATCCCAGTTTATAGGTACACACTTCTTAAACTGTTTGTCAACAGCAATAATAGGATGGTGACCGTAGTGACAAAAACTGCAGAAACTCCAAAAAAGCCTACCCCCCCCCCCCAAAAACAAAGTGTATAGAAAAATACAGGGAGGTGAAGGACACAAGTTCCGTAGCGCTGTACAATGGGTGAGACGGAATAACAAATATACATACAAGTTCCAGACACAGAATGGTAGGAGAGAGAATCCTGTTTGAGAGTTTACAATCTAAGAATTGGATGGCAGCAGATGTGCTGCACTTCACTTAAATTACCCCTGTCCCAAGACCTGGTTTTAACAAGGAGTAAATGTGAACCCTGGATTACTCTTGGTGTGCAATGGAACCAAATGGAGGCCCTTCCAGTTAACCCTTTCAAGGGAACATCTGTTCTGCAACAGTTCCATTTGCTTTGTCTCAGGAAGGAAACTTTTGCATCAGATAAGCACGTTTCCTTAACAGAACATTATGACTGACCAGAGATTTGTAGCCTCTCTTAAAGGATATGAAAAAGATACTCCTTTATTTGCCACTTTTTCTTGTTTGGGCAATCTAAATAAAAAGTGCAGGTCACCTTCAACACTGAATTCTCTTTACATTGTTATAATCCCAGTGATTTCAGCCCTTTAATTACAAAGTGCTTTAAAAGTATCGTGGAAACCTGAATCAACATGGGTTGAAAATACAATTTTGTGTATGGAATATCCTAAAACCGGTAAACATTAAAATGGTGTGAATAAAAGGTATTTTTCATTCACAGAGCTAGTGATTGGCTGAAAAGTTTTTGACAATTGATGGTGTACCTTTTTTATCTTGCACAATTTCAACCAGTGTCTGCATACAGGCAAGCGGGCCCTTTATGTTAGATATACACAGCGAATGTGGTATAGGAAGATAAAGAAGTGGTCAGATCTCCTGTTTATGGGGATTTGTAATGATCATAACGAGTCTATTAGCAATGCAGATTCCAAAAATACCAATAGAATATAAAATCTGTACGTAACAGCCTCATATCTGTACTATAGCAGCAAATATTCCTCACTCGTTTAGTAGTGAGTGATCGCAGAGCCCTCCTCGGCTGTTTTGATACAGCAGTAAAGTTTGTTGGGCTTCTTGGTTTATACAATGAGTTTAGAGATTCCTCCTTCCAGCTTTTCTCCAGCCGTAAGAATAACATGGTTGAGATTTCACTGGCAAAATAGTTTCTTCCACGAGTAGTTTTGATCCTGCAGTAAAAGAGGTGTTTAATATTTTATTTTATAATCGCCCTGATCATTTACATAGTAAACAACACAATTGTGATGTGACACTACAGGTATAAAAAATGTAACCTTAGATTTCCCAGGTCGCTCTCCCCAAACATCCAAAACCGGCAATCATTATAATAAAATTGGAAAATCTAGGTAACAATGACACAGAAAAAACTTCATCGTGCATTGTATAGACAGAAATAAAATGTAAATATGCCCCTTTTAGATTGCACTCACAAGATGCAAAAACTTTTCAGCATATAGAATCAGTCGTTACGTCCACTGGAATTGCTGGATTCTCGACTCAGTAACTCCCGCCGCCACAGGAACAAGAGCGAGGCTTTCCCGTGGATGTGCAGATAAGATTTTAATGATATGTAAAATTCAGGGTACAGATAAAATATCCAACGCGTTTCAGGTATAAAAATACACTTACTATGTTAAATGCACCGCGATCTAACTTCCAGTGCTGGCGACTTTATTGCACTTCAATCAGACTGCCATTCTCCGATCGAAGTGCAATAAGGCCGCCAGCACCGGAAGTTAGATCGCGGTGCATTTAACATAGTATGGTCAGCCCCGTGCCGAATGAGGAGAATGCGGGGCGTCACTTCCGGCGAAAGATCTATGCGTTCCAGAGTGAAGCGCACGCCGGTGGGAGAAGACGGAAGTAACCAATCCGGCGGCCTACAAGGGGGCTATATAAACAAGAGGAGAACATTCGGGAGGATGGACTTTTATTATATATATTTATCCCTGAGGAAGTGTATTTTTATACATGAAACGCGTTGGATATTTTATCTGTACCCTGAATTTTACATTTCATTAAAATCTTATCTGCACATCCACGGGAAAGCCTCGCTCTTGTTCCTGTGGCGGCGGAAGTTACTGAGTCGAGAATCCAGCAATTCCAGTGGACTGCTACAGTGGGGGTAATGACTATGAGTCTATATGCTGAAAAGTTTTTGCATCTTGTGAGTGCAATCTGAAGGGGGCATATTCACATTTTAATTCTGTCTATACAATGCACGATGATGTTTTTTCTGTGTCATTGTTCCCTAGATTTTCCAATTTTATTATCATTTACATAGCAAGTCAGCCAAATTGGCCAACAATTTATTTTTGGTTTGAGAGGAGTACGTGCAGCTTGCTGTCGGCACACCGTAGTGAATATCTTATTGCGGTTGGTCTAAAGCTTTAGAAACTTTTTTTGTGCTTTGAGCAGCAGAGACGGGACGGATATTAAAATCTGGCACCCTAAATTTGGAATTTGACCCAAGATACTAAGGTATAACCCGCACAACTAAAATGTATGGCTGGTAAAGCAGGGATTTTAGGGAATTACCATGTAATGGGGGGGGGGAGCACGGGAAAGAAAAAAATTAAATAAATTTACCCACACAGGCTCTTAGGTTATTTGTGGGAGGCAGTCCCCTATTTGTGCGGTGGGTAATTTTACTCTAAATATATTCTAAATACTACCAACTGCGTCATGATTCTCTATAATCTGTGACGGCTTGCCAAGTAATAGCATTATTACCTTGCCAGCTGAAAAATAGAGATGCAAAGGAACATTTTACTGCAACGCTTTGTCTTCCTGTCTGTAACCTGATATCAATGCTCTTCCTCTAGCACAGTGCAGCATAAACTCCCACCACCTACTGTGAACAAGGAAGAGGAATACTACGTGTCTTTAGGATCCTGAAGGTTGCTGAATAAATAGGTTTAACTCCTTGTAGAGAGAAAAGATTAAATTGCTAAAAAAAGGTCTTTTTACCAGACTGAATTTATTAAAGTATACTTCAAAAACAAACCCTAGCATGTTTTTAAGAGGTCGTGACCATCTGGTAGGAGCCCAAATAACGGGAAACCGCGTCCTGACTTTGTACCTTCTACATGGTCCATTTCCATGGGAAGCTGTGTAAGGCTGGCGTCAGACAAGCGTATTTGAAGAGCGGAAGGAACATCCGTGAGAGTGGACGTTCCTTCCACTCGACGCCCGTCTGGCCGCCTCGCTGAGTGCAGTTAGTGCGCTCAGCGCAGCAAGGCTCGATCCTCCTATGGAGGATTGCGCTTTGCATCTCCGTCAATGTGCGTCCACCGCTTTGACGGAGGGCTGCTGCACGTGCAATTTGTGCGCACGCATCAGCATGGGGCCAGCCCCGACGCAGCGTCTCAAAGCTGCGACGGACGCCAGAAGGCACGTCAGTATGGGCACACATAGTGCACTCGTCTGACACAAGCCTAACCAGGGCTGGAAGCCGGAGATTATTTTAATTGGTTTTGTTTGACTCTGCTCATTTTAGAGGCGAGCTCAAATACCCCCTGATGTTTTATGGCGAAGCGCCAAATGATGGTCTATTTGGATTTTTGACTGTTTAGAAACACCAAGCAACAGTGGGGTTGTTACCAGTTGCATCATGGCACATGGATTATGACATCACCATGTTTACGTGTGTGTGTGTGTGTTGAGCCTAGGAGATGTCACATATGAGCCAGCATTGTTATTTCCAATATTCCAGAGAGCCATTGTAAGATCCAAGCTGAAATCTTTATTCTGAAGTCCAAAAATAAACTTAAGCCAAGAAAGAATCTGTTCTTTTTTTAAAATTTTTTATTAAGTGCTTACATGACGCTTATTTTGTAATATAAACAGTTTAGCTATAATTTATTTTTGACACTGTTCCTCCGAGTTGGCCTTCTATCATCATTCAGCATTGCTGAACATGTTGCAAGCATGAGTCACGGCCCTCACACATACTCATGTAAGCCTGTGTTACCCTTCGATATGCTAAAGATGCATTCCAAGTTTAGGATCGAGATCTGACAGCCAAAATGCGAGCTGTCCCAGAGCACACATTTACAGCATTCGGAGCAGTGCTTCTGCATTAATAGAGCTGTGATGAGGCCGCGCGCGCCAAGCTTGGGATTGCCAGAGTACCGTGAGAAACGATTTTAAGCCAATACATTAGAACAAAATGCAGAGCCGCATTACACGAGGGCTAAGGAGGAGATTTAGTTTCACTGGTATGTACATTCCTTCCGTATGTAAAGAATATTTTGCACTGCGCACAATAAATCATGGCTGTGATTGTAGATAAATGCCAGAGGTAGGTGTAAGATTTGCTTTCTTTCTTTTTTTTGCGGGTGGTGTGCCCAGTTGATGAATTTCTTCCACATTATGTCTGGGTATTTGAATATTTTTTTCCCCAACAAGCAGGTCATTTTTTTAACACCCAAAAATTACAACTGATGAGCGTCAGCCATCTTTATGTCAAAGTTGGTCTGAATTGTGTGTGCTGCTTCGCAAGTGCTGACTGCTCTCCAATAGCACTGCTGCGATCATGGTGAATGTTCACTATCAGGGTTATTCAGAGAAAGGTGAAAATCAGGAGAATTGGCAGGAGAAGAGAAAAATCTAGACCAAATGGGAGAATTTTTCTGGTTTGGCTATTTTGACCTAGAATTTTCACTTCTCCGGTCATTCTCCTGAGTTTCACCTTTCTTTGAATAGACCTGCATGTAGATTTATATGATTTTATTAGATCCAGTGTTGTTGGAGGATGGAACAACTTTTCATTGCTTGTACCCATTGAGAAAAATGTGCACTGATCAATCTCCCTATTAGTACCTTTTTTTTCATAACTGTTTTCTCTTCAAGCTTTTGATAAAGGTTTCACAAAGTGACGAAGTTTTATTACTAATTATTCATGCACTTTCCATATGTCGTGCAAAACGGGCACTGCCAAAATAATTCCCTTTTACATATCACCTGTATTACATGGGCTGAAAAGGAAATCCGTATCATGAACAGAGGTCCAGTTATACGACGCTGGTGCTTGCATTGCTGGTCACGTCAAGGCAAGTGATCAGGGATTAAAAAAAAAAATTCACCCCCTCCTGGTCTTGTGCTCTTAGACGCCACCTGTACCGCCTTACAGCACCAGCTCCTCTGATCACACAGCTTGCCTGACAATCCGCAGCTCTGGCAGATGTGTGTAAATATGCTGCACCCCCACTCCCCATGCTGTTCAAAGTTTCAGCGGCTGCAGAGAGAGGGGGGTGCTGAAGAAACAGGGGAGATTTTATTTAACCAGCCCTCCCTTGTCAATTACTGGGAGAAGAGGGGGGTTATCGGTCACTACATACACTCCTGACAATCGGAAGCGTTAAGGAGCAATATGAGCTGCCGAGCACTTCCGTTTCTCTGCCTGCCACTGCAGGAGGAGGGAGGAGCATCATGCTCTCCTGTTAGTTTGGGCTGGTGGTGAGGTGCCGGTACTGAGTACCGGTGAGTACCCCCTGAAAAAAAGCTCTGGTAGTGCCTCACTACTCCGTTCATGATGATCTCTCTCTGCAAGACTCTCCATTAATGATCCCCCAATCTATTTAACCTCAGGCCATCCCCCTGCAGTCAATGACAGGCGTCAGCTGCGTAGGTGGGCTGGAAATGGGGCATGCCGCAGCAGCCTGGAAGCAGGGCGTACTAGTACGCCCTGCCCGGCGGTAAAGGGTTAACCATTTTTTTGCTGTGGGGATACAGTGTGAACCTAATAACATTTTCCTGTTTCCCTACGGCCAATACAAAATAATAATATAATTTTACAATGTAATTTAAAGGAACATTACCACTAACCTAGGCTGTAACTAGATCACTTGTGCATTTTAAAAATCACATTGTGACGGAAGCCGCTACCTGGAAGGGGTAGATCCGCCGTAGATGCAGAGTTTACCCTGGAGTGAGCCTAGGTAATTGAGCTGGTTTCCCTTGGAAGGATAGTGGTCAGCTACGGTAAGGACCCGGTCATTCGTCTCAATAGTACAATTCTCTCTGAAATACTAGTTGAGACGTAGTATAGGTTAAGCAGATGGACTGATTTTTTTTAGGACACACACAGGGCACATTTATATGGAACCATTCCCGTTGTTCTTTTCCCTGCCTGCCTTCAGACATCCCGTCACCAGTTTTGCCACTGCCCCTAGTCATAACCCTTTTCCTATTTTAGAATGGGTTGCCGCTGCCTCTAGCCATAACCCTGGTTTTTGTTGCCACACTGTCTGGCCCGCCTTCGAACATTCCCAGTCTCAGGAATGTGCCACTGCCCCTAGCTCAAGCCCACTTTCAACGCTATTCGTCGGAGGCTCTGGCTCAGTGTCCCTTATGCAGCCTTTGAGCCCAACCTCTGTTCATAATGTGATTTGGGGTGATCCTGGTGGAGCGGCACCACAACCCAGTTACTGCTGCATAGCTCTGGTCCCCGGGCTACTCCTTGCAAAGAAGCGTCCTGATCTGTCCATAGTGGGCCGAGCGGTGGAAGTCCGGCAGCTGGTGTCCTGTACCCATCCAGCAGTCTCTCTGTGCAGCCTCGCTCCGTGCTGGAGGGGGAAGATCAGGTCTAGTGGTGATGATCCCGTCAGTGCTCCATCTCAGGATTCACCCTGAAGCAAGCTCCTGCTGTTGGGGACCCCCTACCTAAAAAGCAATCTGCTGGAGGGCACAGGAGCTGAAGGGCTCGAGTGGCAAGACATGTCGGCAAGGCTAGGTCTTGGCTGGCGGCGGCTTGGAGTGGGTGCACTGGGCAGGTAAAACACAGTTTCTGGGTGAGCAGGGTACATCGGGGGGACAACAATCAACATAGGGGGTCACACAGGCATAAATTGTAGAAACGAAATATCACACTTAATGAACGAAATATTAACAATTTATATATATAAGTGACGGTCGTTCCATCACACACATTATAAAACACATGGTGCTGTGTTTGTTCCTTACAGTTACAAGTATTTATAAAGTGCCAATAAGTTCCATAGCGCTGTGCAATGGGTGAGACAGAGGAACAAAAACACATGCAAGTCAAGCAAACCGAACAGTAGGAATGTAAAAAGGAAAATTAAAGTTAGGTTTTTATCTCCTATTTCCATTTTGTCGGTTTTTCCCATGATGCAACACTTACAAAAATCTTATGGTGTGTTTCCCTTTACAGCTGTGGTTTAGCTTCTACAATAGTGAAGAGGCAAGTGGTGGGGGAGTCAATGTTTAGATAAGGCTGCGAGGAGCTTTTGTGTTGCCAAGATAAGAGCTGGCAGCTGAATGAGATATGACAGGGAGCTTAAAAAGACTTTAATATACCCCTTGGTGAGGTCCTTTACATACATCCCACACGGGTGCCGGACAAAATCCCTACAGCCAGGTTCCCTAATGCCAACATCCCGACGGCCAACTTCCAGACAGAACAAGTGCCAGACATACCAAGTTCCCTACACAGACAACTTCCAGACATCCATAATCCCAGCGGCTAACCCTAAATGAACACCCTAACCCTTAGGGAGTTAGGGCTAGGTTTAGTGGGGTTAGGACTAGGTTTGGGGGGGTTAGGGTTAGGTTTGGGGGGTTAGGGCTAGGTTTGGGGGGGTTAAGGTTAGGGCTAGGTTTAGTGGGGTTAGGGTTAGGGCTAGATTTAGGGGGTAGGGTTAGGTTTGGGGGGGTTAGGGCTAGGTTTGGGGGGTTAGGGCTAGGTTTAGGGGGTATGGGCTAAGTTTAGGGGGGGTTAGGTTTAGGGGTTAGGGTTAGGGCTAGGTTTAGGGTTAGGACTAGGTTTAGGGGGATTAGGGAGTAGGTTTAGTGTTAGCCGCTGGTGTAATGGATCACCGCTACCCTGCACGGGTAGATCCGCCGTCAGCGCCGAGCTTGTCTGGAGGTGTAGAGTCAGGGGTAGCGGGCTGTATGAATTCGGCGGTGATTAAGCGCTTTTGCACGATCCTTGAAGCGTCGCGGTTCCCCAAGCCCTGTTATCCCCAATTACTAGCCGAGGCAGGAGTAAAGGTTCAAACAGGTACCAGTTTATTTAACATGGGGGATACAGGGGTATTTATGGGGAATGAAACCATTGTTCTCCCCTGGCCCGCCCTCAGTCCTCCTGCGGTGAACTTTACCTTTGCCTCGAGCCATTGCCCAATCTGCCTTGGTTAACCTGGGGGACCCCTGCGGTGCGCAGCCCTTATCTCGGGTCTCGGCGCCAGCTCGTCTGTCCCCCCCTCCCAGAACCTCTCCCTGTCCGGGCAGCGCCCGTGCCCCCCCCTGTGGTGTGAGCGCTCCTTTGTCCTGGCGGCTCCCTGTGGCTTTCAGCCCGAGTTTGGGGTTTTACCAGGGATTTTGGGGTGATCCCCTGGGAGCGGCGGCTGGGGGTACAGCCTGGCAGCTCGGGTCCGGGGGCTGGTTCACTCCAAAAAGCGCCCTGATCGGATCAACGGAGCCTGAGCTGTGGAGGGGGAAAGTCCGGCGGCTGTACCCGAGCAAGAGTCACTGTTTGCCGGCCGCGCTCCCGGCGAGGGATCCCTGGTCAGCGTTCGGGTTTCCTGGGGCGCTTCGTTCTGAAATTCGCACCCCCGTAAGAACCTATTTTTAGGAACATACTGGCCAAGAAGCGCTCTTCTGCGTGGTTTCCACGCTGCGGGGCAAGGCGGGCAAGTTTGGGCGGCTTGGCAGTTAGTGGCGGCTCGAGGCATTCACAGACCAGGCATCTTCCTGGGGCTGTGGACAGGCGGGGAACAGGTCACCAATGGGGAGAATTACAGGGGGAACTTATAAAAATACAACCTAACGAATTCTTTAATACACCACACCAAATCAACATTTTAAAAATTTGTACCGCGCTACGGTATTGTGGTGGCCGTTCCGTCACAGCTGGGATTTTGGATGTCTGGAAGTTGCCCGTCAGGGAGTTGTCTGTGTAGGGAAGTTGGCCGTGTAGGGAAGTTGGCCGTCAGGGAGTTGTCTATGTAGGGAAGTTGGCCGTCTGGATTTTGGCATTAGGGAACCTGGTTGTAGGGATTTCGACCCAAACCCATCCCACACAGTGCAATCATTTGAGACTGCTTTCTGGACTTCTGACACATTTACTTCATTCTATACCCAATGCCACACAATGAGGAGCAAGTGCTGTAAACATACTGTGGGGGGGGGGGGTGCAGTTTACAACACAAAATATCACACAATAGATGCACCCAGTGACACATATAGAGTAAAATATTTTCTTAACTAAACAAGAGAAAAACAAAGCACATGTAAGATTTCAGAAATCTGAAATAAACAAAATAAGAATATTTCATGTTTTGGTGGTAGTGTCCCCTTTTTTATTTTTACTCTTGGTCTATGGGTTTATGGAGACCACTCAACCAGGTTCTCTTAATGGTCGGTCTATCTTTTGTATTCACATTCTGTCTCACTTTCACTAACATTGATGATACTTCATTACAATGTATTTTCTTCTCTTGATTTGTGTTTTTAATTTTGTTCTTGTTTACCTTTCTGCATTATTATCTGTTGTATTTTTTCATATTCTTGTGCATCTTTAAGTTTTACCTTGTGTTTTTTTTCCTTACGTTCCTGGGATCTGTGATGATGAAGGTGAATTTAGCATATGTGATGGCTATCTGTGGGTTATTTTTATATCTTGCATTTTATTACAGTTGTTACAGAAATACAAAGGAACACTTCAATGTTCTTGAACCGAGGACATATTTGAAAACGAGAGAAATCTCAATGTATCCTTCCTGGTAAAAATACTTTATAAATAAATCTGTCGCTAAATAGAAAACTGGAATGGAGAGAAGGCTATTTCTAATTTCTGAACCCCCCCCCAAAGAGTTTACTTGAAATGTATAGTTTTACTTTATTTATAGGTCACCAACACATGCTGCAGCGCTGTACAGGTATAATTTGTCAAATTAAAAAAAGTAAAGTATACATTACCTCTGATACAGACAATACATTTGACAAACTAGTACAGGTGTTATGGAGGGCCCTATTCCCGTGAGAATTTCCAATCTAGATGTAGAAGCGTTTGAGAATCTATTTCCGTTTTAGGGGGTTTTTTGTATTTAAAAAGAAAAAGCTAACATTTCCCAAGTAATGCTTAATGTGCCAGATATCAGTGTTTAAATTGAGATTATTGGAACATTTTATAAAGGCTTAGGAGCGTTTGCAGACAATAAGAACTAAAATAAAAGAAAGCAGCTGTCTGCAATCAGATTCAAAATACAAAAAACAAGTTAATATTAATCAAACGCGGGTCTCTTGGACTCCCTAATAATTGGTTGAGTATCAGCTGCTTTCCCCCATTCCCTCACACCATCAACAGCGATGAAGGTTTTAATAAATTTTCTAAAACATGTCAAAGCTTTATGAATCCTCTCATTAGTCCGCGATAGGCTGTGGACTACCAGCTGCCAACATGGCAGGCAGAGCTGTCTGCTGGTTAAACGAGGCTCGGGGGTGCAGTCCTGACTCTATTAGCCATTCAAAATGTGTTTTTGTAATTTGTTGCGTATTTACTTATTTTTAACCCCTTCACTACCAAACGATTTCTATAAAAAAAATAATTCGGCGTAACATTTATAAGAAAACACAGGATGCACAGGTAACAGATAAATATAGGGTAAAACAGAAAATTTGCTCAAAAATTCTTGTTCTAACAGAACAACGCCCAAAAATGCCTTCCAATGAGTCCTCAGGTTCCTGATAAATATGGGTAATATTTTATTCAGTCCATTAGAAAATAAAGTAAAACAAATTAATAATAAACGGAATAAAAACAAAGCAAACACGCCAAACGCGTTTCAGCTTAATTATCTAACCTCTATGGCTTCCTCAGTTGCTTCTGACAGCTGCAGCCCCATGGCCATTTTTTATTCCCCCTAAATAGGCATCTAACCAATCACAAAACTCATTTAATTAAGCAATAAATGTAATTTACACAGGGACGACTGACATTTATTGCTTAATTAAATGATTGGACAACCCCTGGGCACAATTTCAGAGTTGGGTTAAGCTCTAAGTCATGTGAGTGCACCATCCTATCTATATATTTACATTTTGTATGTACAGATTTTCACTAGTGGTCTGCTTTTTTTTTTGAGGCGAGCGGAAGAATTATATTCCTAGTCGAATGAGGGCTGATGGGTTGCTGCCCTAATAACCCAGAGGAGACTTGAGCGCGAGACCCACAGATGGCTCCATCATGTGTGAGTGAGCTGGGTTTTATATATCGTCTTCTTTCTTTTGAGGTACTAAAGCCTATTTGAATTTAAGGAAGTAGCAACAAAAAGACATTTTGCTGTTCGTTTTAATTAAAGATATATATATATACATATACCAAAAGGTGTACCTGTGTAATACTGTTTTGTCACAGCACAATATTGTGATTTTCAGTAGTCACTGCGGAGCTGTGCACCCTATAGGTTTTTTTTTCTTTTTTTGTCATACAGGGTTATTCAAAGAGAATCGAAAAGCCACCGCACGTTCGGTGACTTTTCTTTCTCTTCAATTCGGTGCGATTTGGCGATCCCATTTCGGCCACCCTGCGGTGTATTCAGCAAGCACCACAGGGTCCCCGAATTGCAGGGAAAAGCTGCCGCAAACCTGACGAAAACTAACCGCATAACGAGGGCAAACGCACACCGAAAACCACAAAAATATCTGGATTAACCCAAAAACATCTGGATTAACCCGCCGAAAACGCCGGAAAAACCCGAGCAGTAGCCGATCATACGCAGCGCAGCGCAGCCGCCGGAGAAATCCGACACCGCAGACGAATGCAGTGAATAAATTAGAAAAACAGTTTGCTTGAATGTTTGAAAAGTGAAACGCTGTTTGCTAAGAAACTACTGAGCGAAAATGGCTGAAATTTACATATGAGGTCCAGGGAATGATAATAAAGAGGGCTGTTACAGAAAAAAGAAGTCAAGTTAAAAATGTTTTTAAAAAAAATCAGAATTTTTAAAAAAATCCTGAAAAATGCTTAAAATATCCTATAAAATCTATAAATAAAGAAATTCTTTCCTGCAGAATATTATAATCAATGGTTTATTAGATATTGAATTAAAACGGGAATATTTTTAACATTGAAGCCTATGGGATTCGCCTGAATAAACCTGCCGAATTAAACCACCGAATGACAGGGCATTTAGGGAACCTTTCACTGCTGGTTTGTGTTCTCTGAATAGATGAAGCAGTGCTTCTCTATGGGGATTTCACTGCCCTCGAACAGGCACCGTATGTGCAGGCAATTCGCCAAGATTTGGCGAATTGCCTGCGCTCTGGATAGCCGAATGGCCAAGAAAGGTAACCGAACGCTGAATTTCAGCATTCGGTTCCCTTTCGGCAGCCATTCGGATCTCTTTGAATAACCATGATGGTGTTGAGGGTGGAAACAACACGTTGGGTGTGTAAACCACTCAAATCATTGTGAAGCCACAAGGAAAGATCAGAATAGGGATGTGTGACACATGATCTCAAATTGTGGTATGATCACAGAGGTAGAAAAGTGGATCAAACACAACAAACTTTTTTTAAATACTGATAAAACTGTAACGATGCTATTTGGAACAGCACCTAAACTACACAAATTGCAAAATCCCCATCTATGTGTTGAGACAAAATCAAATGGCACGCTGACCACAGTCACTTCTCTCAAATATCTAGGTATGTGGTTGGACCCTAATCTATCCTTTGGCCCCCACATCGAAAAACTCGCATCTAAACATTACCCCAAACTAGGTGCCCTGTACAGAAACAAATCCTGCCTGAGCCCCGCGGTAAGAAAGCAGATTGTACAACAAATGCTTATGCCAGCCATTGATTACGGAGATGTAGTGTATGCAGCAGCCCCGCAAACACACCTTCAGAAACTTACTACATTGTATAACTCCTTCTGCCGCTTTGCATTACAATGTAACTACATGACCCACCATTGTGACATGTTAAAAGAGCTAAACTGGCCATCGCTGGAGTCTAAACGCACCCTTCACCTTTCCAGCCTGGTGTTTAAGAGCATTTCTGGGAAGCTGCCACAATCTACATTATTTAACAGTCAATGAGGTGGAGGATGGAATGTTTAGATAAGGCAGCAGGGGGGGACTGTTTTTCTTCAGACTAACAGAGGTAAGAATTGGCAGCTAAATGAAATATGACAGGGAGCTTAAAATTTTTCTAATCTACCCCTGGTGATGGCCTTTGATTACATCCCACAAAATACAATGATTTGAGTCAGTGGACGACCAATTAGACTCCATTCTATGGCCAATGCCACATGAGGACCAATTGAGGTAAAAATACTGTGTGTGTTGGGGGGGGGAAGTTACAACACAAAAGATCACACAATGGATGCTAACAGTGACACAGAGAGTAAAATACTTTTCTTAACTAAACAAACAGGAGAAAAACAAAGTGCATGTAAGATGTCAGCAACATAAAATAAACACCATAACGACATTTCATTTTTTGATGGTAGTGGGCCTTTAATCCATCATTGGGAGCAGGGCCGGATTTGCACCTCAGGAGCCTGTAGGCACAGAAATGAGCTGGGGCATTATCCATGAGCTGGGGCATATCCATGAGCTGGGGCAAATCCATGTTTGAGCTGGGGCATATCCATGTGCTGGCGCAGTATATCCATGAGCTGGGGCATATCCATGAGCTGGGTCAAATCCATGAGCTGGGTCAAATCCATGTGCTGGGGCAGTATCCATGAGCTGGGGCATATCCATGAGCTGGGGGCAAATCCATGAGCTGGGGGGCAAATCCATGAGCTGGGGCATATCCATGAGCTGCTGGGGTATATCCATGAGCTGCTGGGGCATATCCATGAGCTGCTGGGGCAGTATCCATGAGCTGGGGCATTATCCATGTGCTGGGGCATTATCCATGAGCTGGGGCAGTATATCCATGAGAGGAGCTGGGGCAAAATCCATGAGAGAAGCTGGGGCATTATCCATGAGAGCAGCTGGGGCAGTATATCCATGAGAGGAGCTGGGGCAAAATCCATGAGAGGAGCTGGGGCAAAATCCATGAAAGGAGCTGGGGCATTATCCATGAGAGGAGCTGGGGCAAAATCCATGAGAGGAGCTGGGGCATTATCCATGAGAGGAGCTGGGGCAGTATATCCATGAGAGGAGCTGGGGCAGTATATCCATGATAGGAGCTGGGGCATTATCCATGAGAGGAGCTGGGGCATTATCCATGAGAGGAGCTGGGGCAGTATATCCATGAGAGGAGCTGGGGCAATATATCCATGAGAGGAGCTGGGGCAAAATCCATGAGAGGAGCTGGGGCAAAATTCATGAGAGGAGCTGGGGCATTATCCATGAGAGGAGCTGGGGCATTATCCATGAGAGGAGCTGGGGCAAAATCCATGAGAGGAGCTGGGGCAATATCCATGAGAGGAGCTGGGGCAAAATCCATGAGAGGAGCTGGGGCAATATCCATGAGAGCTGCTGGGGCATATCCATGTGAGCTGGGGCATTATCCATGTGTGCTGGGGGCATTATCCATGTGTGCTTGGGGCAGTATCCATGTGTGTTGGGGGCATATCCATGAGAGCTGGGGCAATATCCATGTGTGAGCTGGTCGGGGGCAATATATCCATGTGTGAGCTGAGGCGCAATATATCCATATGTGAGCTGAGGCGCAATATATCCATATGTGAGCTGAGGCAATATATATCCATGGGTGAGCTGCTGGGGGCAATATATAATTGTGAACTGGGGCAATATGTGCATATGTGAGCTGGTCGGGGGCAATATATCCATGTGTGAGCTGAGGCGCAATATATCCATATGTGAGCTGAGGCAATATATATCCATGGGTGAGCTGCTGGGGGCAATATATAATTGTGAACTGGGGCAATATATGCATATGTGAGCTGGGGGCAATATATATCCATGGATGAGCTGCTGGGGGCAATATATCCAGAGCTGCTGGGGGCAATATATATCCATGTGTGCTTTCACTGCCTTCGAACAGGCATCGTACTTGCTGGCAGTTGGCAAAAAGTTGTGTGAGCATATGAGAGAGCTGCACAGCAATAAACCTCACAGTAATGTGCGCTGTGTGTATGAGCATTCAGTGTTATATGGGAGTACTGATTTAGGAGTAAGAGTAGTTAAAGAAAATCCGTAAAACTCAGGGGGGGGTGACACCATAAGTTACCTCACCGGGTGACACCAACCCTAGTGACGCCACTGGATGAATAGGGTATTGCCTAGCGGGTTGCATGAGGACTGTATGGGAAGATGGAGCAGGAAATGACTGTGGGGGATCATGGAGTGAGCTGATAGGCTTCTCTATAGTAATGCGTTTTCAGAGACTTCTTGAAGGACTGGAGAGACGGGTGAGTCTGATGTTGCGGGGGAGGGAGTTCCATAGAAAGGGTGCAGCTCGGGAGAAGTCTTGAAGCCGAGTCTGGCATAGGCATTCATTACAGACTGCAGAGGCAGAATCTGAGATCTCTCAAGGCCAGAGAGAAGGAGGTTACAGTAGTCAAGGCGGGTGATAATAAGAGCTTGGATGAGCATTTTAGTAGAGTCTGGATTAACAAAGCGACGGATGCGGCAATGTTTTTTAGGTGGCAGTAGCAAGATTTTGTTAGAGACTGAATGTGAGGAGTAAAGGATAGATTGAAGTCCAAGAGGACCCTGAGGCAATGGAGCTTGAGAAGTAGAAGTAATGGTGGCACCATTCACCTGAAGACAAATTGGAGCAGGAATGGAGGTTTTAGAGGGAGGGAAGATGAGAAGTTCAGTTTTAGAGAGGTTGAGATTTAGGAAATGGGAAGTCATCCAGTCGGAGACAGACGATAGGTCGGCAGTAACACGGTCCAACACCGGAGGAGAGAGAACGAGAGAGGAAAGGTAGATTTGGGTGTCATCAGCATAGAGATGATATTGGAATCCATAGGAAGAGATGAGGTTGTCCAAAGAGGCAGTATAGATCGAGAAGAGTAGGGGACCCAGAACAGAGCCTTGAGGTACCCCAACTGAAAGACGAACTTGTGGTGAAGAGTAGGGATGAGCTGTTCGGGTTCGGACGGTTCGGAGTTCGACCCGAACTTTGGCAGTTCGAAAGTTCGCGAATTTTGAACTTTTTGGGTCTGTTCGGTTCGAGTTCGAAAAAAATTAATTTTGAAAAAAGTATAGAAAATGCTTAAAAAAATACTAAAAAATCTAGAAATAAAGAGACTCTTTACTGCAGAATATTATAAGCAACGGTTTATTAGATATTGAATTAAAAACTAATGTGTACGTGGAAAGATTATCAACTCTAAATGACCTCTGTTCACAAACGGGCATAACACCAGGTGTTTTTAGTCTGGTAATCAATTTGATACATTGTACAACATACTGAGGGTGGGGTGGTGTCTGCTTCTGATTGAGATTTGAGAATTAATTTCCCTAAAACATCCTAATATGCTGCATCCTAATATGCTGCAGCTGGACTTTCCACAATGGGGCATCTTGGTTAGAGGCTCCATTCACTGAAGCACACACCCCATACTCAGTCAGTGTTTGCAGCAGGCCCTTGCAGAGACCAGCTCATTACCCTCATCCAGCTGGACTTTCCACAATGGGGCATCTTGGTTAGAGGCTCCATTCACTGAAGGTGATCTTACATTTCTACGTCTCACATAGCCTAATGCATTTTCTTTTGATGTATATTTGTTAACTCTGTAATATCACTGTATATGTGTTTGTGTGATACTATATATATATTAAACACACTTTTGATAGTGTGGAGGCTTTTTGTCTCACTTTTAGTCCTTCACCACAACCCTTATAGACATATATATATATATTATATATATATATACGTATGTGTATGGCACACAAGTGTATCTTTAGATATATTTGAATTGTTGCAATGCTATCTGAATTCTGCATTCCACTCCCTTCTACATTTTATACCCATTTGCTCTAAATCTGCAATTCTGCCCAAATGTCCTGTTCAACGAACCTTAACTTTTATTGCCCCCTACAAACTCCCCCCTAAGTTCATGGACAATTTCAACCCAATGTGATGCTATTTGCAATCTTGATTTCAAATCAAATCAAATCAAATCAATTCAAAATAAGCTTTATTGGCAGGACCAAATACATTTTAGCATTGCCAAAGCATATGGGGAGGAGGGGGGTAGTGGATTTCTCTTCCAGCACACACCCCATACTCAGTCAGTGTTTGCAGCAGGCCCTTGCAGAACCAGCTCATTACCCTCATCCAGCTGGACTTTGCTCCGCCCACCCCCCAAGGCTTTCATTTGTTATATACCCAACTAATTGATCATGTGATATCGCAGCAACCTACACCATTTACTCTGGTACCTCTCTATTTCCTGTTTACTCACCTCCAACACCTTTCACTATAATGTTTATCCCACTATTGCTTCTCTTTTCTTTATCATCCCTTCTCTCTAAAGCTACTCTCTCCTTCTATACACCTTTCCAATTGCCCCAGGATGGAAAACCAGTGCCAATACACCACAGCCTGCTCAGTTCTTTTAACCTATCAGCTGAGTGCTGGTGGAGAGTGTTAAAATCCAGCCCTCCTCCCCCACACAAAGACTTAAAACTCTGCAACCACATTATTATCAAAAGAAAACTCTGTCCAAATTCCTATTTATTCTGCTACTTTCCCTGGCAAACGATGTGGAAACTAACCCTGGTCCTATAGCTGACACAACCTTTAGTCTCCCCACTAATAAAGGCCTCTCATTTGTGCACTGTAACATCCGAAGTTTATTCCCTAAATTTAATGAGCTTCAGGCTTGGTGTTGCTATTACAAACCCAAAATCATTGTGCTCACAGAGTCATGGTTAACCCCAAAAGTACCAGACCCTGCCATATCAATACAGGGGTATTCATGTTATAGAAAAGACAGAGCAAAGAGAGGAGGGGGAATTGTTATTTATGTTGAGGAGTCCATAAAGTTCACCCCCTTACCGACTTCTAGCTCTCCTGTCACCTTTGATTTCCTCTCTGGTATAATTGAGATCCCATTCAGTAAATCAATCATTGTTGCTGGGTTCTATCGTCCACCGAGCTCTCCAGTGCACTCCCTCTCTGACATATCTCAAATCCTTAATAACCTACTTGCCCAAAACCAAAAAAGTGAACTGCTGGTCCTCGGCGATTTTAATACAGATTGGCTAAATCCTAAAAAAAATAAACACTGCTCGCTGTTTAAAACTTTGCAGCTAACTCAATTAATCTCCTCCCCCACTCGCATTAATATGAAAAGCCCTAACCATACCTTGTGGACTGGATTCTCTCCTCATCTCCTGATAGAATACAGGAGGCAGGCGTTCTTGCTAATAGCTTTAGTGACCATTGTCTAGTGTACTGCGTGCGCAAAATTAAGGCCTTGAAATCTCCCCAAAGGTAATAACCACCAGGTCTTTCAAGAAATTTATTCTTGAATCCTTCCTAAGTGATCTCAAACAGCTCCCCTGGTACAGGCTAAACCTAATCCCAGACCTAGACTGTGCAGTTGAATACTTTCAGTCTGAGCTCCTGCAAGTCTGGAATTCCCATGCCCCGCTGCGTAAAGTGCGAGTAAAAGGGACTCATCTCCCCTGGGTTACAGCTGATCTTACACTAATGTACCAGCTTAGAGATTCACGGTGGTCAAATTTCAAGAGTACTGGTTCCATGAACGATCACTACGAATACCGAAAATGCCGGAATGAATGCACAAAACAAACAAAAATGGCCAAAGCCCATTACTTCAATGAAAATCTAAACAATAACATATCAAACCCTAGAAACTTTTGGAGAACCATAAGTAACATACAAGCACCCCCAGTCCACTCCCAGCCAGCTGCTGTCAAAGTAAACAACCAAACCCTGCAACACCCCTAGATGTAGCAAATGCCTTTAATGATTATTTTGTTGGATGTGCCACCACTTTGATTGCCAAGCTAGGAAATGACATGCAATCAGAGAGGCTTCATGCAGGTCAGGCCCCCCAACTGTGCAAAGTCCCTGTATCAGACAGGAATTCAGTTTTAGACCAGTGCCTGTCAGTGTCATTACTAAACTTCTCCGTAAGCAAAAAATGAAATACCAGTCTGGACCTGATCAAATACCAGCAATGCTGCTGAAAATCAGTGCGCCAGCAATTGCAAATCCTGTCGCAACCCTAATAAATGAGTCACTGGTGACTGGATACATACCCAAGCTCTGGAAGACTGCAAGAGTGGTACCTATCCATAAAAGTGGTGACAGTACTTTGGTATCCAACTACCGTCCGATATCGTTGCTCCCTGTAATGTCAAAAGTCTTGGAAAAATGTGTCTACACACAATTACGTGATTATTATCAATATTGGAACTACTTAACCCCGGATCAATCAGGCTTTCGTCCAAATCACTCAACTACAACCGCCCTTTTAAAAGTCTGCAATGATATCCAGGCTGGGATGGAACAAGGAAACCTAACTGGAGCCATCTTCCTTGATTTTGCCAAGGCCTTTGACACGGTAGACCATGGCATCTTGTTAGAAAAACTTAAAAACTCTGGCATTGGTGATCGCACGCTAACCTGGTTTCAATCATATGTATCCGACCGATCACAATATGTGTCAATTTCTGGCAGCTCCTCCCTCCCGCTCCCAGTCACTTGCGGTGTACCCCAAGGCTCAATACTAGGCCCCCTGCTATTCACAATATTCATAAATGATCTGCCCAACGTCTGCAAAGCCTCAACTGTACATATGTACGCAGACGACACTGTGATCTATACCAGCAAACCAAATCTCCCGCAGCTGGAGGCCGTGCTGCAAGAACAATTCACAGAGGTAGAAAAGTGGATCAAAAACAACAAACTTTTTTAAATACTGACAAAACTGTAACGATGCTCTTTGGAACAGCACCTAAACTACACAAATTGCAAAATCCCCATCTATGTGTTGGGACAAAATCAAATGGCACACTGACCACAGTCACTTCTCTCAACATCTAGGTATGTGGTTGAACCCTAATCTATCCTTTGGCCCCACATCGAAAAACTCTCATCTAAACTTTACCCCAAACTAGGTGCCCTGTACAGAAACAAATCCTGCCTGAGTCCCGCGGTAAGAAAGCAGATTGTACAGCAAATGCTTATGCCGGCTATTGATTACGGAGATGTAGTGTATGCAGCCGCCCCGCAAACACACCTTCATAAACTTACTACATTGTATAACTCATTCTGCCGCTTTGCACTACAATGTAACTACATGACCCACCATTGTGACATGTTAAAAGAGCTAAACTGGCCATCGCTGGAATCCAGACGCACCCTTCACCTTTCCAGCCTGGTGTTTAAGAGCATCTCTGGGAAGCTGCCACCCTACCTGAATAGACTGCTTCCCCCAGCAGCTCCCTCATCCTATAACCTCCGATCCAGGACCAGCACCTTACTTGCTATACCACAATACAAAAAGACAGTGGCTCGTTCCTCATTTTCCTACAGAGCACCACAATTATGGAATAACCTCCCAGACACCATCAAATCTTCCCCCAGTCTTAAGTCACTCAAAAGCTCCTTACTAACATACCTAAATACAGAATGCACCTGTAAACATGTAACCTATTGACTATATTTCCTACATATCTTTCTGTTAATCTGTATATTTGTGTTGTGTTTTTTAATATCTTGCATTGTATTACTTTGTATTTCTGTAACTGTAACACTTCAATGTTCTTGAACCCAGGACATACTTGAAAACGAGAGAAATCTCAATGTATCCTTCCTGGTAAAATCCTTTATAAATAAATAAATAAATAAATAAATAAATTTAACCCTTTCGCTGCTGAGGCTTTTCACACCTCTGTGCTGAGGTCATTTTTACCGCTTTCGCTCATCATGATTAACCGCGTTTTGTAGCCATAGTTTGATATATGACCCAGACATATTATATATCGTTCTTTCCGGCAGACTTGGCAGATTCATAATATGTCATTATTATATATATACGTTATGTCATGTCTGTATATTATAACAAAAATGCAATAAAATTAGAATTTTCAATAATTTATTATGTGTAAAGTGTTTTTTTTTCACATTTTAACATGCGATCGTTTGCGGTTATATTTTGTATGGGGTGTGCTTGTTAAAAAAATTAGAAATGGGGTCTCGTTACATTTTTTTTTGGGGAAAATTTCGCTTTTTTTAACAGAAGGACCGCATACAAAAATCGTTAGTGCAGCATTATTGTTCACATTATAATTGAAATGGGAACAATATTGCTGCATTAACAAAACAAAAACAAAAAAAAAAAAACTTGTTTATTTTTTTTAATATATTTTTTTTAAAAACATTTTTCATGCTCATGTTTGGGATCCTTGGAAAGGCCATGCTCTGGCCGATCCAACGATATCAAACATTAACCCCTAGCTGCCACGGATCTGGAGATAGGGGGTTCCAATGAACCCCCTATCTCCACCATTGGTGGCAGCTAGGGGTTAACTCCAGGACTGGCATCATCGTGCTATGCACAATGACGCCAGTCCTCAGGGGGAGCTCCTGGAGGCTTGGCCGACATCCAAGATGTCGGCCAGCTCCAGGAGAGGATCACGATCCGGCGCTTTTCAGCGCCGATTCGTGATCCGGCTCCCCAGGGGTTAATCACAGCCACCGTTTGGAAGGGCAGGCTGTGCCCTTCCAAACGGTGCCTGGATTAACCCTCTGCCCCCCGGCGATCGGGAGGGAGAGAGGTCCGGAGGACCTCCCCCCTCCCTTTCAGGCGCTTCCTCCGCACAAGCGGGGGGGGGGGGAGAGCACCTGAATTAGATGTCATCGCGCCGCGGCGATGACATCTAATTGCTCCGCCGGGGTCCCGGAGTGCTGGGCTGACATCCAAGAAGTCAGCCCGCACCGGGGGGGGCGCAGCAATCCGCCGGAATCTGGCGGATTGCTGCCTCCTGTGCACGGACGCGCTCAGCGCGTCCATAGCACAGGAGAACCACTTGGCTGGACGCGCTGTGCGCTGACACTCACATACAAAGCTACACGGACGTTGCGGACGTGGCGCACTCCGCACGTCTGTTCTAGCAGTATTACGTTCTTGCCTAACCTGCGTCCATTTGCTGCATCCGCACTTCCGTGCGGACGTACTTCGTGTGTGGGGCTCCATTGGTCAGAATGCTATGCTGCCACGGACATACAAATGTGCGGCAACACAGACGTGATAACTGCGCTCGTCTGACCCCAGCCTTAAGCAATGTTATTTTTCACCTCGGGATTAAACATTCACAGGGTTATTCAGAGAGCGGTGAAAAGCAGGAGAATAACTGGAGAAGTGAAAATTCTAGGTCAAAATAGCCAAACCAGAAAAATTCTCCCATTTAACTCACTTTCCAAATTGGCTATTTGGTCTAGATTGTTCTCTTCTCCTGCCAGTTCTCCTGGCTTTCACCTCTCTCTCAGGGTTGTTCAGAGAAAGGTGAAAACCAGGAGAATGGCAGGAAAAGATAACAATCTGGACCAAATAGCCGATTTGGAAAGTGAGATAAGGCTAGGGTCAGACTAACGCATTTTTCACAGCGACCGTCAAAAAGTGCGTCCGAACGCATTGCCTTATTTTTTCACGGAATGCGCGAAAACGGTCATGCGATGCGCATTGTGTGCGTGATTTTTTACGTATCCAAACGGCCGGACCTGAGCAGGGTGAAACTCAGGAGAATGACTGAAGAGAAAATTCTAGGTCAAAATAGCCGAACCAAAAAAATTCTCCCATTTTTCTCACTTTCCAAATCGGCTATTTGGTCTAGAATTTTCCATTCTCCAGTCATTCTCCTGCTTTTCACCGCCAAAAAATCAGTAAACTTTTTCTGCGTGTCCGAAAATGTCTCCTCTTTTCATACAGACTGCCGCCCTTAAGCAGTTGTTTATAGATAGATTAAAGGAAAAGCATTTACCGTCATTTGAAATGTCATTTTTTGTTTTTTACATATTCCTATACATCCTAGAAATCCGCCACTTCACGGGCAGGTTATGGGGACCTCCTAGGCACGATATTTGAAGGAATTTTTCGTTTTTATTTTTAACCCTTATTTCATGGAAAACTCACTGTCCCTTTAAAAACGTTTTTTTTAAAATATTGTTGTCCTTGTTTCCTGCCCCCCAGGGCACTACCCGGACCCCCATACACTTTTTATGGCAAATATCTTGCATATATGCCCTCTTGGAGGGCACTCTAAAAACCGAATTTTCAGCCCCATTGACTTGTATGGGGTCTGAGTTCGGATTCGGGTTCGGACCAGAACATTTGGAAAGTTCGGTTTCGGGGAGTGTTCGGCTCATCCCTAGTGAAGAGACACCAGGGAAGGAGAAACTGAAGGAGTGAAAAGAGAGACAGGAAGAGGACCAGGAGAGAGTGATGTCACTGAAGCCAAGTTGATGCAGCGTGAGGAGCTGGAGAGGGTGATCACCAGTGTTGAATGCAGCGGAAAGGTCAAGAAGAATAAGGAGGGAGAAGTGACCTTTGGTTTCAGCGGTAGCTATATCATTCGTCACCTTGGTCAGAGCAGTCTCAGTAGATTGTTAGGAGCGAAAACTAGACTGACGGATCGAGTAGAGTTAGCAGCAAGAAATCTGGTGAGCTGGTTATGGACCAGACGTTCTAAGATTTTGCAGGCAAAGGAGAGGATTGGCAGTAGTTCAAGAGGGAGGTAGGATCAAGAGATTACTTTTTTAGAATGGGGTGATCAAAGCACGTTTGAATACAGACGAGAATATTCCAGAAGAGAGGGAGAGGTTAAAATATGAGTGTCAAAGCAGGGACAGTAACGATGCGCGTTAACGTCTAACGCGAGTGACCCTGCGCGAACCCTGCGTGATCGCACGTTCGTGTGCACATGCCATACTTAACATTGTGAGCACAAATGCGTTCTTGTGGTGGTATGCGGATGGTATTACAATCGATGCGCAACGTTTTACGAACGACGTTTGCGCACATAATTTTAACGTCTTTGAAAAGCTGGTGGTAATGGCAAATCTGAACGTTCTGGCCGAAATGAAATACACCAGCCCGAAAAAAAAATACAGCACAGTATAGTTACACATTCTACACATACCCAAACAATAAAATTGTGAATTTGTGCGTTTTTATTATTGCTGCAGCATATATACTCAGATTTACTTTGAAAGGCGCAAAAACTTAAGTGAGTCAATTAAGGTTCTTAATTCTGATTGCCTGAATCCCGCCGAAAAAACAGTCCGCACACTGATTTACGTGCGCTACGTTACTGCGCGCGTATTTCTCTTCATTTGCACGTCGGTTTTACGAACGTTATTTTTTGACGAATGAAAAAATGCGTTCGGATCATAATACCACCGTTAATTTTCGCACAATAACGCTTGATGCTGCGCACAAAAAAAATTGCGCTGCGCATACGAATTTGCACGGAGAATGTAATAGAGCCCTTTGTGCTTTCTGGACGTTTCCTAGCTGTAGCCTGTGTTTCATGGGTTAACTAGTTAAATGACATCCACAATTGAGAACACGGTCACAGGGAGTGTATAACCTATTTTCAGTGCTGTGCTTGTGGTCAACATGCACGTAAATTAGAAGGTACATCTAAATCCAGGATATTTATACCAGGAGTGCTTAACCTTGGCCATCCAGATGTTTTGGAACTACATCTCCTACAAAGCTCTGTCGAACTAAAGAGCGGCTGAGCATCATGGGAGATGTAGTGCCAAAACTTCTGGAGGGCCAAGACTGACTACCCCTATATATGGGTATGGTTATATACACTATATGGATAAAACTATTCAGACACACCTCTTAGATACTGAATTCAGGTGTTTCAAATAAAGACCCATTGCCTCGTGTGTGTATAATCGGGCCCCATGCCATGCAGTCTGCATTTACAAACATTTGCGAAAAACATGGGTTGTTCTGAAGAGCTCCTTTTCTATTATAGAGTGAACGTGTCCCAGTGCACAGAGTAAGGCCCATACAGACATGGTTGGATGAGTTTGGTGAGGAAGAACTTGACAGGCCGCACAGAGACCTGACGTCGACCCCATCCAACTCTTTTGGAATGAACTGGACAAGAGATTGTGAGCCAGGACTTCTAGTCCAACATCAGTGTCTGACCTCACAAATGCTCAATTGGATAAATGGGAAAAAATTCCCACAATTCCCAGAAGAATGGACGATGTTATAGCTGTAAAGGGGGGACCAACGCCATATTAATGTCTATAAATTCCGAATGTGATGTCATAATAGTCCCTGTTGGTGTAATGGTGGTCAGTTGTCGAAATACGTTTGTCCATATAGTGAGTATACCATTATATATATATACTGTATATAAAAAACCCTACCTGAGCCCCGCGGTAAGAAAGCAGATTGTACAACAAATGCTTATGCCGGCTATTGAATACAGAGATGTAGTGTATGCAGCTGCCCCGCAAACACACCTTCATAAACTTACTACATTGTATAACTCATTCTGTCGCTTTGTGCTACAATGTAACTACATGACCCACCATTGTGACATGTTAAAAGAGCTAAATTGGCCTGGTATCTAGACGCACCCTTCACTTTCTAACCAGGGGCTCTATTACATTCTGCGCGCAAATGTTAACGCGTGCGCAAAAACGCATTAACGCGAGGGGCAAAACCCTTTGCGCTGAACGTCGTATTACAACGTCCACACAAAAAAAAGCGTGTTAACGTCTAACGAGGGTGGACCTGCGTGAACCCTGCGTGAGCGTACTGTACTTTGCGCGTCTTATGCTTAACATTGTGACCGCAAATGCGTTTGTGCGCTGGTACGCGGATGGTATTACAATCTATGCGTAAAATTTAACGCACAGCGGGCTATATTACAAAAGTTGGTGCTAACTTAACCAGAGCTGTTGTAAACTTAAAACCTCCATAGGCTATAATGGCTCTGGGAAGTTTACAACAGCTCTGGTTAAGTTAACACCTACTATGTAATACTGCCCAGCGTTTACGCGCATAATTTTAACGTCTTTTAAAAGCTGGTGTTAATGGCAAATCTGAACGTCCTGGCTGAAACCAAATACACCTGCCCGAAAATAAAAATGCAGCAAAGTATAGTTACACATTCTACACATACCCAAACAATAATATGGAGAACTTGTGCGTGTTTTTTATTATTGCTGCAGCATATATACTCAGATTGATTGAGACAAGCGCAAAAACTTAACGGGAGACAATTGTGGTTCTTAATTCTGATTGGCTGAATCGCGTGATAAAACAGTCCGCACACCGATTTCTGCGCGCAACATTAATGCGCGCGCGTTTTTGCACGTCTTTTTTAAGTGCGTTATTTTTTTGACGGATGAAAAAATGCGCTCGGATTGTAATACCAGCGTTAATTTACGCGCATTAACGTTTACCGCTTCGCGCACACATTAACACGCTGCGCAAGCGTTTTTGCGCAAAGAATGTAATAGAGCCTCTGGTGTTTAAGAGCTTTTCTGGGAAGCTGCCACCCTACCTGAATAGACTGCTTCCCCCAGCAGTTCCCTCATCCTATAACGTGCCACATATTTGTTCCGAATTGTAAAATATCACCATACAAATCTCCCCTGGTTTGGTCCACTGTAAAATCTGCTGTCTGACGGTGAAAATATATATATATTTTTTATAAGCAAATCAATAGTAATTACCCGCAGTTTCATGATACAAATCGATTGACATTTTATAAGGAACCTGGTGGTCTCTATTGACTTTTCTTATCTGTGTTTTAGAAGAATTTATGATTATTCGCTGTTCAGCTTTAATATCACTTTACTATACTTTTTATAATTATTTATTGATCACTCAGTTATTTATGGAATAAAACCGGGAGATTGTATTAAAAACAAAAGCACAACTTGCGTGCCCTGTTTCAATATATCTTGCAATTTTTACTTTATTTCCTCATAGCAACTTGTTGTATTTCTCTCCTGGAAAAATGTTGAATACCTTGTTTTTAAAAATGTGCTAGAAAGAGGACACAGCCAATAACTGTTGATTGTATCCAGCGCATTGAATAATCAGCTGACCAATCACTGGCCATGTCTAGTTAGTTTGCCTAGAATTTCTCTAGTCGACAACCTTGGCCCTCCAGGGGCTAAATTACAATCTTCACACAAACGTTTGCGCCGGCGCAAATAAACATTAACACGAGGGGTAAAACCATTTGCGCCGAATCCCGTATTACATAGTCAGCGCAACAACCGCGCGCAATCGTCTACCGCGTGTGAACCAGCTCGAACCCTGCGCGAGCTTACTGTACTTCGCGCGTCCTATACTTAACATTATGAGCGCAAATGCGAATGTGCGCTGGTACGAGTGTGGTATTATAATCTATTTGCGGTAATTAACGCATGGCCTTTGCGCGCATAATTTTAGCAACTCCTAAAAGCTGGTGCTAACGGCAATTCTGAACAACCTAGCCGAACCCAAATATCCAAGCCCCTAAAAAGGAATGCACCAAAGCACAGTGGCCCAGTCAACTCATACCAAACCAATACAATGGATGAAGTTGTGTGTGCATGTATTATTGCTGCAGCATATATGCTCGGATTGACAGTGGCAGACTTGTTAACGTGAGACACGTGTGGTTCTTAATTCCGAATGGCTGAATCTCGGAAAAAGACTGCGCGCGCAAAGATTTTTGCGTGAGACGGTACTGCGCGTGCAGTTGGGTGCGTCCTGTTTGCGCGCGCAAATGATCGGAGGAAGAAAAAGGCCGCGAGGATTGTAATTACAACGATGATTTGCGCGCGGAAAACTTTAACGCTTGGCGCAAACATTTTCGCTTTGCGCGAGGACTTTTGTGTGAAGATTGTAGCTCCAGATGTTTTGGAACTAGATTTCCCATGAGGCTTATCCCAGCTAATTATTGGCAGAGCATCATGGGAGATGTAATAAAATAAAAAAACCGAGAGGACCAAGGCGTCCAACCCCTGCTTTAGTGTCTCCTGTGACCATTCAGTAGCTGTCAGTGGCTCCCTCTGCTGGCAGCACGGGCTAGTGTGGAAGGCAAGATATTTTGAGCCACGTCAATGTTTTAAATGAAACAATATTCTGAAAAAATTACTAACATCATGAAAGTCTGTGATTGTATCAATTGCCTGTAATATTTACAGCCACCTTCTGCCTTTGTGCAACAGGAACAGTAGCTTCATTCTACTCTACAATCATTCATGCTACCGGCATATCATTTAAAGCCGAGATTTACGCTATAGTTCAGATGTAGATACATACATAAGCATGATTTTCATCAGCAGGTAAACGCAGAATAGCAACATCAAGGGATAGTATATTATAATAAACAACACAACAACCAGGAACCGAGCACTCCAGCTAATACATTCAAAGACTTCAAAAGCAGCTTATATATTTAAAGATTTTACCAAATTTTAACCCTTCAAAGCTTCCAACAACTCTTACCCCTTTCAGGATTACAGCAGTTCGTAACCCATTCAAGACTTTCTACATATACATAATGATATATTCTGAATCTGCTGAAAATAAGGATATATAATTTGCCCTATAATAAAACATGACTTCAAATCACATTTAAACATAACGAGCACAAAATGAGCTCAGCACACAGAGGTGAAAAGACTCAGCAGTTAAGGGGTTAAACAGATATTACATTTGGTATCTGTCTATCTAACCAGTGAATCCCTATTGTAATATTTGCATATGTAATTACTCACCAATCATATGCCAGGGTTCAAATTGTCTGGTGACTGTTGCACTGTCTGAGTCAGTTGGCAGTTGGCCTCTCTGTGAGCAACTGTCATTCAGCAGCTCTGCCATATTAGAATAAAACCAGCAGCACGTTTATCCTTTATTTCTGCATCCGAGAGACATTTGCACAAACGCCTCAGCAGCACAAAAACAAAACATTACATGGTGTCAGAAGAAACGGATCTCTTCTCTTAATAACATGGATGCCGCTGGAGTCCCAATACCCACAATAAATTGGGAAGCAAGTAAATTGCCTGACGCATGGCGGACGTTCAGACAACACGCAGATCTCATGTTCGGCGGACCTCTGAAAAGTAAGAGTGGGGATGTAAAATGTACTATGGCTGGTGAAAAAGGGCAGAGACGTTTTCAATACATGGGCCTTACCTGCAGACGATGCTATGTCACTAAATTCATATTACGAACGTTTCGCAGCATATGTCGAGCCCAAAGCTAACGGAATATTTGCACGCTATAAGATCCACCAGAAAGTGCAGCAGGCTCAGGAACCTTTTGAGCAGTTTGTCACAGACTTACAGCGCCCTGCTCGGGACTGCAATTATGCTCAGAGCGATGAGATGATCCGAGACCGCATTGTCTTCGTCGTACACTCTTAGAGGACGAGAGAGAAATTATTAAATGTCAGGTCTGTGTTAACACTAAAGAAAGCGATCGATATCACCAGATCACATGAATTGACCCAGGCACAGCTACTGTCATTTTTCAGAAGTCCAAGCTCTGGCACCCCATGTAGTGACGAGGTTTCTCGCCAAACAAACATTGGCGTGGACTGGAGGCAACATGGCACCCCCACATACAGAAGTATGAACAAATTTTCTGTTCTCGTAGCTCTCACCAAGCGCAACCCACAAAGTGCCACAACTGAGGTAACAAACAACATACCACACGCTATCAATGTCCTGCAAGAGGGTAAATATGCAAGTCATGTGGAAAACCTAACCACTTCACCAAAGTGTCCCGCTCCAGCCGCAGTAAAAATTACCACTCTGTAAACAAAGATGGTGCTGACCCAGAAGAGTCTGATAAAATGGTCGTAGACTCTGTGACCCAAAACAGTCACTGCCCAGAATGGAGCAAGCTTTTGCCAGTATCCAAGTTGGCCCAAAACTAATTGGAATAAGATTCAAGGTAGACACTGGATCCTCCACTAACATTCCCCTGTACCAATACAATAAACTGAAAAACCAGTGTACTCTGCGACCGGCACCTTGCCACCTGTATGGCTACGGTGGTGAATGCCTGGCAGTTATAGGAAAGTGCTACCTGAAATGCCAGCACAAAGACACTCAAATGTTCCTGACATTTTACATCATCGACACAAGAGCATCTCCTGTCATAGGCCTAAAATGCAGCATAGATTTTGGACTCATCAAACTGGTACTACCCATCGCAAGCAGTCAGAGTGAAGGATCATTCATGGAGGAATTTCCAGACGTCGTTAAAGGAATTGGCTTCTTCCCTGCTGAGTGTACATACACTTAAACCCACAGGTAACCCCGGTAGTGCACCCACCAGGGATTCGCATTACTCAGTCACCTTAACGAAGAACTCGAGAACATGGAGAGACACAGTATAATCGTTAACGTTACAGAGCCTACTGATTGGGTTAACTCCATGGTTATTGCAGAAAAGCCACATACAGGAAAATTACAGATCCAAGAGATCTCAATAAGGCGATCAAGCGACCTCATTATCATTTGGCTACTCTAGAACAGTGGTCCCCAACCCTGGTCCTCAGGGCCCACTAACAGGCCAGATTTTGCAGATCACCTTGGGGAAATGCAGACTGAATCCTGCAATCACTGAGCAGCAAATCATAACACCTGTGCTGTGCTTCAGATATGTGGCAAACCTGGCCTGTTAGTGGGCCCTGAGGGCCTGGGTTGGGGACCACTGCTCTAGAAGACATCACTCCAAAGCTAGCAGGTGCTCTGTACTTTAGTGTCCTAGACACTAGATCCTGCTTTTGGGCTATTAAGCTCGCTAAAGACTCCTCCAAACTCACTACTTTTAACACAGTCTTCGGGCGATACAGGTTCAAACGTCTTCCTTTCGGAATAATATCAGCCCAAGATGAATTCCAGCAGAAAATAGATAAAACTTATGAAGGTTTAAAAGGTGTAACAGCCATTGTTGATGACATCCTCATCTACGGGAAAACGAAGGCAGAGCACGATCGAAATCTTTCCGCTATGATATAGCGTTCAAGAGAAAGGGGTGTCAAGCTTAACCCAGAGAAAGTACCATTTGTGCCACAGAAGAAATCTGTTATTTTGAGCATCTTTTCATGACTGATAGAATAAAGCCTGATCCTGCAAAAATTAATGCTGTGAGAGACATGGAGCCACCAAAAAACAAAGGTGAACTTGAGACAGTGCTAGGCATCATCAACTACCTCTCAAAATTTGCACCCAACCTTTCTGATGTCACCGCCCCATTGCAACAACGTCTAAGGCTGGCGTCAGACCAGCGCACTTTTAACGTGCGTTCTGGCGCACATAATTACGGCCGCACTAGCAGCAGATGACGGGCAATGACGGCCAATATACGATGTACGGCCGCACAAAAGTCCGGCCGTGCAACGCAAGTGGAATTTGAACGCATTTTTCTGAGAACGCTGAACCGCTAGTACTGACGTACTGAGTGCGCAGCTGCGGCATAGCGGCGTGTTTGCGTGATTAGGAGATGTCAGACGCTGCTAATGTCCAGCCTACATAACGTCCAGACGCAAAAAGAGTTTTATTGACGATCTGTACAAAATCACGCCCGAAAATGCGCGTCGTCTGACCGTTTTTGCGCATTCCGTGAAAAAATACGTCAATGCGTTCGGACGCACTTTTTCACGTTCGCGGGGAAAAATGCTTTCGTCTGACCCTAGCCTAAAGCAATCAAATTAATTTTTGTGGGACGCACAGCAAGATGAAGCTTTCATCAAGATAAAAGAGCTGCTCACATGCGAGTCAGGACCAGTTTTAGCATACTTTGATCCTCACAAAGATCTAAAGCTACAGGTTGATGCCTCCAAGTATGGACTAGGAGCGCTACTGCTGCAAGATGGAAGACCTATCGCGTATGCATCAAAATCACTCTCAGAAAGTGACATTAACTATTCGCAAATCGAAAAAGAGCTTTTTGCCATACTATTTGGCTGAAAACGTTTCCAACAATATATGTATGGCTGCCATGTCATCATGGAAAAGTGACCATCATCGCATAGAGGCCATCATGCGCAAACCAATGGCATCCAGTCCTCCAAGGCTTCAAAGAATGATTCTACAGCTTCAGAGGTATAACTTCACCATCATTCACCGTCCAGGCAAAGACATTCCAGTTGCAGACAGTCTGTCCAGAAAGTCCATATCTGTCCAAGACCCGAGCCTCCTGAAGGTATGGACATACAAGTGCATACTGTATATAGCAGTCTTCGTCAGCGACCCAAAGCTACAAGAAATCAAAGCTCAGACCGACAGGGACCCACAGTTCCAAATACTAAAGGACACAATACAAAATAGCTGGTCTGATGAGAGAAAGAAATGTCCCCAAAGCATCTTGGAATTCTGGAATCACTGAGATGAACTCTCATATTTTAACCCTTTCGCTGCTGAGGCTTTTCCCGCCCCTGTGCTGAGGTCATTTTTTACCTGTTTTGCGCATCATGTTTAAACCTGTTTTGAAGGCTTATTTTAGTATATGACATCGACATATTATATATCGTTCTTTCCGTCAGACTCGGTAGATTCATAATATGTCATTATTATATGTATACGTTATGTCATGTTTGTATATTATAACAAAAAATGCAATAAAATATGTATTTTCAATAATTTACAATGTGTAAAGTGTTTTTTTCCACATTTTAACATGCGAGCAATTGCGGTTATATTTTGTATGGGGTGCGCTTGTTAAAAAAATTAGAGATGGGGTCTCGTTACATTTTTTTTTGGGGAAAATGACACCATTTTTAACAAACGCACCGCATACAAAAATCGTTAATGCAGCATTATTGTTCACATTATAATTGAAATGGGAACAATATTGCTGCATTAACAAAACAAAAAAAAAAAAAAAAAGTGTTTATTTTTTTTTTTTTAATTTTTTTTTTAATTTTTTTTATTTTATTTTTATTTTTTAATTTTTTTACATTTTTTTTTACTTTCATGTTTGGTATCGTTGGAACGGCCATGCTCTGGCCGATCCAACGATATCAAAATTTAACCCCTAACTGCCACGGATCGGAGATAGGGAGTTCATTGGAACTCCCTATCTCCACACTTCGTGGCAGTTAGGGGTTAATGCTAGGACTGGCGTCATCGTGCTGCGCACGATGACGCCAGTCCTCTGGGGGAGTTCCCGGAAGCTTGGCCGACATCCAAGATGTCGGCCAGCTCCCGGGAAGGATCGCAAATCGGCGCTTTTCAGCGCCGATTTGCGATCCAGCTCCCCAGGGGTTAATGCCAGGCATCATTTGGAAGGGCAGGCTGTGCCCTTCCAAATGATGCCTGGGTTAAGCCCCTGTGAGCCGCCGATCGGGAGGGAGAGAGGTCCGAAGGACCTCCCCCCCCTCCCTTTCAGGCGCCTCCTCCGCACATGCGGGGGGGGCGCCTGAATTATGTGTCATCGCGGGGGCGCGATGACACATAATAATGGCGGCCACTGCTCCGGATGCCGGGCTGACATCCAGGATGTCAGCCCGCACCGGAGGGGCAGCGATCGGCCGGAACCCGGCCGAACGCTGACCCCAATGCGAGGACGCGCTCAGCGCGTCCTCCGCATACCAGGGGCAATGCTGAGGACGCGCTGAGCGCGTCCTTAGCATTGAAGTGGTTAAGGGCATAATATTTAAAGGGGAGGAAATCGTTGTTCCCTCAAGCCTTCGTCCATAAATGCTCTCACGCATACACGACAGCCACCTAGATATTGAAGAGAGCAAGCAAAGATATATTGTTTTGGCCTGGAATGGCAAGGGAAATTGAAGAAATAGTCAGTAAATATTCTATCAGGGTTATTCAGAGAGCATGAAAAGCAGGAGAATGACTGGAGAATGAAAAATTCTAGGTCAAAATAGCTGATTTGGAAAGTGAGATGGAAGGGAGAATTTTTCTGGTTTGGCTATTTTGACCTAGAATTTTTCATTCTCCAGTCATTCTCCTGCTTTTCACGCTCTCTGAATAACCCTGTTTATGCCTCACATACCGTCGATCCAACTCTAGAGAGCCCATGATGATCAGTCACAGAGTACCTGACAGACCGTGGCAAGTAGTGGCTACTGTTTTATTCACCTGGCACAATATGGATTATCTCATAACTGTAGACTACTACAGCAGATACTTTGAATTGACCAGACTTCACCGCACAACATCTGCTGCTGTAATACACAAGTTAAAAGCTGCCTTTGCAACGTATGGTATCCCAGAGACTGTCTTCTCCGACAACGGCCCGCAGTATACGTATATCCAGTGAATTTAAGGCATTCTCCAACACTTGGGCTTTTAGTCATATCACTTCTAGTCCATACTGTCCACAAAGCAATGGACTAGCTGAGAGAACCATACAGACAGCTAAATCACTAATGGATAAGGCCAGTGTGGACCGGAATGATCCGTACCTCAGTATCCTGGAATATCGCAACAGCCCTATTGATAATTTCAAGTCGCCAGCACAGTTGCTTATGAGCCGCCGCCTAAGATCTATGCTTTCATCTACCAATCAACAGCTTCTGCCCAAAATCGTCAATCACAAGGAAGTCATAACTAGAAGGCTGCATAGTCAGCATCTTCAGAGGAGCTCCTACAACAGGTCAGCTAGACCATTATCACAACTCGCTGAAGGGCAGTCAGTTCGTGTAGAGGAACATGGTCAGTGGTGCCCGGCAGTCATCACCAAAGCAGCCAATACCAACAGATCCTACCATGTGCGCACCAGTGATGGGCTAGAATATTGTCGCAACAGGCGTCACCTTCTAGACACAAGAGAGTCACACAGTACCGAAAATGCAGTCTTCATAACAGAGGACATAAGCCCAGATACGCCAACATCGCAATGCGCACCATCTGAGGGCATTAAGAGTTTACCTGAGGACAGCGACAAACCATCCACCCTACTCGCTCGCCACCCTTCCTCATCCACAATTTATCCCTACAGAACCAGGTATGGACAGCAGATAAAGCCAAGAGACATTCTGGACCTGTGACCACGCAAGGGTGTACAAGGACAGCTACTTGCTACAAATATGGACTCATTATTCCTAGTTTTAAGTGTGTATATATTTAGTTATTTGTTAATAGTTATGTTTCGAGATTTTTATATATTGCATATATATATATTTTCTTTTAGTTATTTATTTATTTATTTTTTACAAAAGAAGGGAAATGTAATATATGCAAATGTAATTATTAACCAATCATATGCCAGGGTTCAAATTGTCTGGTGACCGTTGAACTTATGGAGTCAGTTGGCAGTTGGCCTCTCTCTCTGTGAGCAACGGTCATTTTCAGCAGCTCTGCCACCAGCAGCACGTTTATCCTTTATTTCTGGATCCGAGAGACATTTGCACAAACGCCTCAGCAGCACAAAAACAAAACATTACACTTATAAATCTTTCCAGCTATCCTTCCACATACATACACAATTGTCGGCATGTTTTCACATATATAAGGGGAACATGACTGCCAGGTATTGTAACTGGAATCTGCTAGGTTCACTCGGGACGAGGCCGGACCGGACACGAGCAAGGATTGTCTGAACACGAGTCTCTTCAGGAAAGGCAAACTTTATTGTGATATCACAACAGATGCTGAAACAGGATTCAATCGCAAAGAATGAGCCTCGATTACACAGTGACATGAAATCTTATACCTCCAATACATAATTAGGTACATCCCAATTAGCCCACCTCCCGATGACACTCTCCCACCCCACGTGGGTTAATACCTCCCTTAACCTAATACAAAGACATTCCATTAAATTGGCAAGCTTCATGTTAGTCTGACAGTTCGTGATTTGCTGCCGCACTCAATCCGGGCCGTGCCCACCTCCCTTGTGGCTATGTTTATTTGTTCCAGATAAGACATGGTCTGGTTTCTACGCTCTCTTTGTCTCTCTGCAGGCCTCAACGACCTTGGCGTGTCTACTCCTCTTTCTGTCCTTCCGTGCCAGGAACAGCCTAGACCTTTCTCAAATTCTAATTACTTTTTCTGCTAATCTAACACATTCCTAAATTTCTACGTATATGTCATTCTAGTTTCAGCTAAAAACTTGCCTAGTTATTTTCAAATGAACCAATATTCTGAACAAGATGGCCGCCTGGCTTATAATGGCGGCCATCTTCCAGCCTATTTACACTTCAGTATGTTTCCACTATCATAGGATAATGCTGTTTAAAATGAATTCCTGGAACTGATGCACAGCTTTTTTCCCCTTCAGGCCATTGAATAGAAAGGTACTAGCAATATTTTTTTTTTTTTATATTCAAAATTTTTATTTTGTAACAATGTCAATACAGCAAACAGGAAAAAAGGCCGCACAGGGCCACAGCAGGCTAGTCGGCACATAAGTGTAATAACCTCAAAGAGTGTATAGTCACTGAAAAATCCACATCTTGTCCTCAAAAAAATGTCTCTAAACATCCCAAGCCAGGGAACAACAATATATAGATAGCAGGAAGAGTCCAAAAAATATTCCCAGGTTGGGGTGGGGGAGGGGAACAAAAATCAAAAAGGTCTAGCGGGAAGGTAAAGAAAAAAAAAAAATGTGGGACGACACAGATCAAGAACAACATCGGGACCCAAAAAAAAAAAAGGAAATAAGGATAAAAAGGGGTAAAAAAAGGTTGGCAAAGGCCCAATACGTGACCTTCCTGGCACACTCCCGGGAAGGGGAGGCCATGGAAGAGTGCAGGTCACAAGGCCGGGGTACATGAGGGCCAGGTATGGCAGGCAGAGCCATGGTGGCCGCCACAATGGCACACCTCAAGAAAGCCCCAAGATGCCCAAAAAAAAAAAAAGTAAAATAAATAAATAAAATAAAATAAAATATGGGGGAGGGGGAAGTGGGCCCGGTGCACGAACTGGCATGTCAAAAGAGGAAAACCAAAAATAAATAAGAAAACATCAGCCACAGAGTCCACAGCCAGCAGGGTACAGACAGCGGTGGGGGAGGGGGATGTCATCACTGTGGGGGTCATCAGAGGTGGGAAATGGTGGGGCGATAGCAAGGGATCAGCAGCCAGAAAGATGAGGTGGTCAGGCCAGGGAGAGTCAGCCCATGTCCAACAAGAGTGCAAGGAGGCGCGCAGCTCCCTCATGGACAACATCCAGCCGGGACACATCATATTCCAGGAAGGGGATACTTTCCACAACCGCAGTGCATCCATCCACCGGCTCTCCTACTGGCTGCCATCCGTCCAGCAGGCACAGCTTGTTCGGCTCGAGCAGCGTCTCCAGTGGACGTCTCGGAAGCGGACCTCTCGACATCTCCAGAACGCCGGCAGCAGCAGATCGGTCTCCAGTCCTCCGCAAGGCCGGGAGCAGCCCGTGGCCGCCAGGCTGTCCCACCATTGGAGAAAGCAGTGGACCAGCATCCATCTCCGCTACAGGTAAGTTCTCCAGAAAATCAGGGCGTACCTCCTCAGGTCCTGCAATCAGAGACAGTGCCACATCTCCCGGACCGACCGGGTCCCGTCCGCATACAGCACGATCCCCAGAGAGCCGTACCTCCGGTAACTCTGCCGCGGACCCACCGACAGCCTCCCCAGCTGGTGCCACCCCAGAGCGCCATCCAGTTTCCTGCCAGTCACGGATCCACGAAGCCCGAAATTCCTCAATCAGCTCCGTCAGCATGCCCCTTGTAAGAGGCAGGGAATCTGGATCTATCATCTGCACGGAGGGGGTGTGCGCCGAGAAGGAACCACAAGCTCCACGACAACGCAGGCTTCAGAAATGGCCGTCAGGATAGGCCGCATGTGTAGGCCCGAAACCCCACACCAGCTCCTTCGTCGACAAGAACACTCTCAACTCTTCACGGCACCCCGGCGCCACAGCCAGACGACAATAACCACCGAGTGGGGGACATAAAACAGACGGAGGGACGCCAAAAACACACAAAATGTATAATCCTCTAGGGAGCTCAGCGATGTGTGTCCTCTCCTGTCAGCAGTCAGCTCCGCCCCCCTATCAATATTTCTTATATCACAAGGGCCCTAACCAGGGATAAAGTTGAAGGGGATGCAGTTCACCCACTATTTTTGCAGAGAGAACAGAGTTCCCGTTGGGCCCATACATTACGAAGCTTGAAATCAGGTGCTCAATCTTACGTTTCCCTTTTACTAAATCCTCATCAATATATCAGATTTGAATAGATGTTTCTGTTAAGAGCGCGATGATAATTGCTAATTGGGGGGACAGAAATCTTGGTGAGTTCACTTACTTCTTTTTTAGGATGTGACCCTTGGCCTTAACAATCCACATGTCCTTAAAGAACAAATTGATTCTGCCTTGTGTTCATATTCCAAATCATTTGCAAAACATTAGCACATAGCGCAGACTAGTGGCAGCTGTGATTAATTACACCCTAGATTTATAAAAATCCAATTAATTTTAAAAGGGACGTTTCTAGTAAATTCTGAACTTTGCGTAAATAAATTCAGCATGATAAATCAAATATTTTCATAATCTGAAGATACAATGCAGCGCCAATCTGGTGAAATAATTATTTTTGCAACTGATACTGTTTACTTATTTTCTGGCTACAATCAGGTCTATTTAAAGAAAGGTGAAAATCAGGAGAATTGGCAAGAGAACAAATAACCGATTTGGAGTGAGATAAATGGGGGGGAGATTTTTCTGGTTTGGATATTTTGAACTAGAATTTTCACTTCCCCTGCCAATTCTCCTGAGTTTCACCTTTCTTTGAATAGACCTGAATGTGTTACAGGCTTATTAAGCTACAAACAGGGAGGGGGGACCGATTGGGTTAATTATTAAGCTGTCCTAACCCCCTCTGCTGGTACTTCCCATGGATGCAAAGGGGACGAGGAAGTGGGGCTGGTGCTCTGCTCACCATGACAATTAAAATGATCATGTGGCTATAGTGTCCTTTTAATCCTATTTCTTCAGAAACGTTCTTTATATCACCAAATACAGCCCTATGCTCCTTCTCTCCCTGGATCTGAATGAAGGGTGTTCCTTTGCCCACTGTATTATACTCAATAAATAAAATAGTGAGGGTATCGAATTCAGTTACTAGTGGCCTCAAGATGAAGCTTTGGGTGTCTTTGCAGCATTCTTCTCGGCTACATTGTACCACTGTTCCTTTATTCCCACCTTCCATTATGACCCTGTCCCAGTCCTCTCACTTTCCATTGTTTCTCCTTCCCATTCTTCTCACCTCTCATTGTTCCTTTTCCTCATTTATCTCACCTCCCATTGTGTCCCTTCTCCATTCTTCTCAAACACTCCTCCATTTATCAGTCTCCAAGTCATTCCTAATCGGTGTGATGGCAAGTGGTGCCAGGGTCGCCACCCTTCCTTCAAGCCAAACACTAGTGGCAAGTGTCATTTTTTTCTATATAGAGTTTACTCTTTGTGTATGAAGGATGACCGAGGTCTTCTTCTGATGGCGCTTGTTCGGAGGCGGACTATGAAAAAGGAGCTCCAATTCACTTGAAGGGGCAGAATCTGTAGCCTAAAAATGAAGCAAAAATGGAGCAGAATGTTAGGGTTAGGGTTAGGGTTAACACTAAAACAACCAATATAGTAATCTAACCCTGATTTCTAGTCATACTTACTATATACCCACCCCAATCCAACCTACCCGTATTATACACCCCCTCACCCTATATACTGGTGTCTTGGGGGGGGGGCGGAAGGTTGCCAAGTGCTGTGAGAGATGGTCTCTCTGCAGATTCTGGGCTAAAGGCTCTGCACGTTCCCAAGGAGTTAATAGCAGGAGTTACTGCTCCCATTTCTGGCTCCTGGCTGAGTAATATGTACATGGGGCAGATGGAGGCGTATAGGGCTGTGGCTTCCATAGATGTGGCGGGGTTTACCGACGTGCAGAGCAGCGGATTGGCTGTGTTTCCCATGAGACAGGAATGGGGACATGAACTTGAGCTGGAGACGTGGAGAGAACATGCTGCATTGGATCTCTCCCAGCACCTACAGCTTCCCTGCTGAGCTGCCCAGACAGGGAAAGGCCTGCCCTGCAGTATGAGTTTTATCCTTTGGGAGCCTCAGTCCAGTCTGCACCATGTCCTGGCACTTTTAGATTCACACGTTCTGCTAGTTACCAGTGAAATAATAATATCAATGTATAGGCCTTCTTCCCGAAACAAGCTGTTAACATTAATAAATGAGCTGTATCTCATTAATGTTAGCTGCTGCTGCTATCCCATTCCAAGCCACAAATGGTCAAAAAATTACCAGCTACCAAAATCTGATGTTAAAGGGACACTACCACTTCCACAAGCTGTAACTAGACTAGACTGAATTAAACATTCCTGGATGGGTTGCACTTAATTGTAATAGTAAAATTGTTAAAATACTATCTCCTACCTGTCAATCAAAATGTCAGCTCAGTGGCGTCTATACAGAAAATAAACAATCTTTAAGTTCCCTTTTGTCAAAGTTATGACAATAATAATAATATAGTTTGTTTAAAAAAGATTCAGGTTAATTCAGTCCAGCCTTTGCACGTGAGTAGCCAGGTGTCATGTTTCTATCGGTTTCAGCTGCGCCCCCTGGTGGTGGGAGCGATCCAAGCCAGCTCTTCCCTATCTGGGTCTGGCTATTCCACCCTGTGCCGCTCCTGGGTTTCGCTGAGCTGTTCAGGTCTGGGATCACATGTCCAAATTGCCCAGACCTGTTCCCTATTTAGGCTAGGGTCAGACTAACGCAGTATTAACGTGCGTTTAGCCGCACTAAATCACGGCCGCGCTAGCAGCAAATTACGTCCAATGCCAGGCAGCATACGAAGAACGGCCGTACAAAAGTGCGGCCGCGCAACGCAAATGGCAAACGAACGCATTTTTTCAAGAACGTGATACCGCTAGTACTGACGTACAGAGTGCGCTGCGTCCGCATAGCGGCGTGTGTGCGTGATTAGGAGACGTCAGATGCTGCTAATGTCCGGCCAACATCACGTCTAGACGCAAAAAGGGTTATATTGATAACCGTACAAAATCACGAATGAAAATGCGCATCGTATGACCGCTATCGCGTATTCCGTGAAAAAATGCGTCCATTCATTCGAACGCACTTTTTCACGAACAGTGCGAAAAATGCGTTCGTCTGACCCTAGCCTTAAACGCCAGCAGCACAGAGGCCCATTGCTCTGGCATGAGTTCTGGTTCCTGTTCCTTAGGGTTTAGGTTCCTGGTTCCTGTATTTCTGCATTACTGCATTCCTGCACATGTATCTTGGATTCTCTGGTTTATTGATTTTGGCTTTCCTGACTACTCTGTCGGCTCCCTGTAATCTGTATTATTGGTCTGTGTTACCGTACCCTGCAAGTCTGACGTTCCTTCCTGGTTCTTGTTCCATGGCTTCAGTCCTAACCATTCTTGACTATTTCTTGTCTTATATATTTGCTGCGGGAGGGGAAGAGAGTGGGCTGCCATTGTGGAGATTACATCTCCAGTCATTCACTTATCAGATGGGAGAAGAATCACTGAGGCAATACCAGGGAAAATTGTGTTGGCTCTGTGCTCCCCCTCCCAGAGATAAGACAGAGCTCTCTGACACTGCCAGGGGATGGAGGGGCTGAGTGCCAGAATCACAGATTTAACCACTTCATTTCCATCTGCTACAGAGAGACAAGGGAAAGGAGAGAGGAAGAAAGAGATCAATTCAAGAGAGGGACAGGGAGAGTTAAAGAGACTCTCTACAGCAATAATACAGGCTGAATTTGAGGAAGCTCATTTGTTTCTGCATGATGTGAGTGTTTCTTAACTCATTACTATGCAGAGCCCTTCACTTATTACCTCCCGACCACACAGACCTTATTAGCCCATTACTCTATAGATCACTTCACTTATTATCTCCTTACTATACAGACCAGTGGTGTATTTTGGCCTATTGGCCTAGGCCGACTAGACCCAGGCCTAGGGCGGCACTTTGCAGGGGGCGGCGGCCCGCACTGGGTGGCCCCACCCCTAAAAATTTTTTTTTTTTTTTTTTTTACTTTTGCAAAGTATTTTGCCAGGAAGGATACATTGAGATTTCACTAATTTTCAAGTATGTCCTGGGTAGGCAAGACCTAGGCTTTCACTTTCCAGGGGGCAGCAAAAAACCTCACCACTAAATGGGTTACTCACAGAGCACCGAAATGACGCCAACATTTTGGTGTTCTGTAGTTCCCTGCACTTCGGGGAATAAAATTTCCCCACCCTGCAGTGAATTCACCATTCACCGCAGGGTCCCCAAAGTGCATGGAGTCAGCCGCTGAATGCTGCCACCGCAAACCCGTGGCCTGCTGTTTTCAAAAGAACTACTGAACGAAAATGTCTGGAATTTACATATAAGATTCTATGATTGATAATAAAAAGTTCTGTTACAGAAAAAAGAAAAACTGCTATTAAAAAAAAAGGGGGGGGGGAATTTTGCTGAAAAATGACTAAAAGGTACTAAAAAGAAAATCAAAGACTTTTTACTGCAGATTAAAATAATAAATGGTTTATTAGATATTGCATAAAAACGGGAATATTTTTAACATTGAAACCTATGGGGTTCGCCTGAATAAACCTGCTGATTGAAACCACCGAACATCAGGGCATTTCACTGCCATTTCTCTGCTGTTTGGTGTTCTCTGAATATATTAACCATTACTTCTCTATGGGGATATGCAATGCCTTCAAACAGCACCGTACTTGCAGGCAGTTCGCCAAACTTGTGTGTGAGCCAGTGGCGTAGCGTGGGGGGGCTGGGGGGCGGTGGCCCCGGGCGCAGTTTTTTTGGGGGCGCCAGGGGCACCATAGTGGGGCCCCCTCCGCCGGTTTCCCTGCCCTGTGCGGTCAGTGCACACAGGCAGCCAGCGGCACACTCTGGAAACGCCGCGATGGCGCCTGCACCGCCCCCTCACGTGACGTGTCACGTGAGGGGCGGCGCCAGTGCAACGTGCTTAGACTGGGCTGCAGGCGCCACCACGGCATTTACAGAGTGCGCCGCTGGCTGCCCAAGAAGAGCACGATGACCATCAAAGGCCGGGAAACCTGCAGGGGCCCACTATGATGCCCCAAACCGGCCCCCCCCACCGACCCGCGGGCCCTCAGAGCCAGTGAGTGGGGGGGGAGAGGGGGCAAATATATCCATGTGTGAGCTACTGGGGGCAAATATATTTATGTGTGAGCTACTGGGGGCAAATATATTTATGTGTGAGCTACTGGGGGCAAATATATTCATGTGTGAGCTACTGGGGGCAAATATATTCATGTGTGAGCTACTGGGGCAAATATATTCATGTGTGAGCTACTGGGGCAAATATATTCATGTGTGAGCTACTGGGACAAATATTCATATGTGAGCTACTGGGGCAAATATTCATGTGTGAGCTACTGGGGCAAATATTCATGTGTGAGCTACTGGGGCAAATATTCATATGTGAGCTACTGGGGGCAAATATTCATATGTGAGCTACTGGGGGCAAATATATCCATGTGTGAGCTACTGAGGGCAAATATATCCATGTGTGAGCTACTGGGGCAAATATATTCATGTGTGAGCTACTGGGGGCAAATATATCCATGTGTGAGCTACTGAGGGAAAATATATCCATGTGTGAGCTACTGGGGCAAATATATTCATGTGTGAGCTACTGGGGGCAAATATATCCATGTGTGAGCTACTGGGGCAAATATATTCATGTGTGAGCTACTGGGGGCAAATATATTCATGTGTGAGCTACTGGGGCAAACATATTCATGTTTGAGGTACTGGGGGCATTGGGGCAAATATATTCATGTTTGAGCTGCTGGGGGCAATATATATGTATCCATGTGTGAGCTGCACATTACTGTGGGTTTTATTGCTGTGGAGCACTGTGGTACGCTCATACACTCTGCACATTACATTGTATCACAGTTAAGGGGTTCAATGCCCTAATGGTGGAAGGGAATCGGGGCATGATAACGTGTCCACAGGTTGGGGGGGCGCACAATTCTTGGCTGGCCCCTGGCGCTGACAACCCACGCTACGCCACTGGTGTGAGCATATCACAGAGCAGTGGTGTACTTAGGGGAGTGGCGGAGGGTGGGCCGCCCCAGGTACCAGTGATTATTTGAGTGTCATTAGGGGGTTCTAGGAGGTGCCACTGTCACTGTGTGTCAGCTTTGAGCTGTGTTCTCAAACAGCGAGCAGCGGAGCAGGGCGTTTGCATACAGAATAAAATCGAATAGAATAAAAATCCCCCTCTCCTCCCTCCATAGCTCCTCCCCTGCCCCGCAGCAGCTCTAGGAGAGGGGAGGGGGATGTGATTTGTGTGCAGAGAGAGAAGATGACAGTAAATGGCAGGTAAAGGGGGGGGGGTTATCAGCAGAATATGAAGCCCTGTCTGCTTACTGCTGTTTAAAGTGGACCTTTCCTTAACCAGCACTGCAGGGATAGAAATCTCACGAAAGTCCGGCTGCGCAACGCAAGTGGAAAATTAACGCATTTTTTTGAGAACGCAGAACCGCTAGTATGGACGTACAGAGTGTGCTGCGTCCACTAGCGGCGTGTGGGCGTGATTTGGAGACGTCAGACAATGCTTGTGTCCGGCCAACATAACGTCCAGACACCCAAAGTTTCCTGGTTTGGAACCGTATAAAATCACGCACAAAAATGCGCATCGTATGACCGTTTTCGCGCAATCCGTGAAAAAATACGGCAATGCGTTCGGACGCACTTTTTGACGGTCGCTGCGAAAAATGCGTTAGTCTGACCCTAGCCTTATCTCACTTTCCAAATCGGCTATTTGATCCAGATTGTTATCTTTTTCTGCCATTCTCCTGGTTTTCACCTTTCTCTGAACAACCCTGAGAGAGAGGTGAAAGCCAGGAGAACTGGCAAGAGAAGAGAACAATCTAGACCAAATCGCCGATTTGGAAAGTGAGATAAATGGGAGAATTTTTCTGGTTTGGCTATTTTGACCTAGAATTTTCACTTCTCCAGTTATTCTCCTGCTTTTCACCGCTCTCTGAATAACCCTGTGAATGTTTAATCCCTAGGTGAAAAATAACATTGCTTTAGATTCTTTTCAAACACCAGTTAAATGCAGCATATTAGGATGTTTTAGGGAAATTAATTCTCAAATCTCAATCAGAAGCAGACACCACCCCACCCTCAGTATATTGTACAATGTATCAAATTGATTACCAGACTAAAAACACCTGGTGTTATGCCCGTTTGTGAGCAGAGGTCATTTAGAGTTGATAATCTTTCCACGGACACATTAGTTTTTAATTCAATATCTAATAAACCGTTGCTTATAATATTCTGCAGTAAAGAGTCTCTTTATTTCTAGATGTTTTAGTATTTTTTTAAGCATTTTCTATACTTTTTTCAAAATTTCTTTTTTTTTTTCGAACCCGAACCGAACACGCCCAAAAAGTTCGAAATTCGCGAACTTTCAAACTGCCAAAGTTCGGGTCGAACTCCAAACCGTCCGAACCCGAACAGCTCATCCCTAGTCTGGACGTGATGTTGGCCGGACATTAGCAGCGTCTGACATCTCCTATTCACGCACACACGCCGCTAGCGGACGCAGCGCACTCTGTACGTCAGTACTAGCGGTATCAGGTTCTCGAAAAAATGCGTTCATTTGCCACTTGCGTTGCGCAGCCGCACGTTTGTGCGGCCGTTCTTCGTATGCTGCCCGGCATTGGACGTCATTTGCTGCTAGCACGGCCGTGATTTAGTGCTGCTAAACGCACGTTGATACTGTGTTAGTCTGACCCTAGCCTGAATGTTTGAAAAGTGAAACGATGTTTGCAAAGAAACTACAGAACGAAAATGTCTGGAATTTACATAGAAGATCCAATGAATGATAATAAAAAGGGCTGTTACAGAAAAAAGAACAAACAATTAAAAAAAAAAAGAAACGGAAAAAAGTTTCGCTAAAAAATTTGGGGAAAATGCCTAAAAGATCCTAAAAAATCTATAAATAAAGAGACTTTTTACTGCAGAATATTATAATAAACGGTTTATTAGATATTGAACTAAAACGGGAATATTTTTAACATTGAAGCCTATGGGATTCGCCTGAATAAACCTGTCGAATGAAACCACCGAACAGCAGGGCATTTCGGCAACCTTTCTCAGCTATTTTGTGTTCTCTGAATAGACGAAGCATTGCTTCTCTATGGGGATTTCACTGCCCTCGAACAGGCAACGAACAGGCACCGTTTGTGCAGGCAATTCGCCGACATTTGGCGAACTGCCAGCTCTCTGAATAGCCGAATGGTCAGGAAAGGTAACCGTATGCTGAGTTTCAGCGTTCGGTTACCTCCGCAAGCAATTCGGATCTCTTTGAATAACCCTGAGAGTGTAATAATAAGCTGGGGTTGCTACGATTATACAAAAAAAGAAACATCTTTAAAATAAGTTTGGGGATCATTTTTGGTTTCTTTCATTTTTTGGGCCAAATTCATTTTTTTTGGTTTCGGACCAAAATTTCCATTTCGGTGTATCACTATCTTGTAGCAAATGCCCATCGTTTGTTTCTTAGGTGTTTTTAAAAGTTTTAATACTGTATCATAGTTGAATTCTCTCAGAATTTTGTATATTTTGTATGTTATGTTGATTAGTCTGAGAACATCATTTAAAAACATATGGTCAGGTTAAGTGCAGCTATTCCGGTTGTATTTTGTTCACGATCAAACAGGAGGAAAATCTAAATTTCAGCAAAAATAGAAGAAATGGTTTCTTCAAGGAATAAATGGTTGCAACACATGCTATTATTTTTCTGAAAATTCTGTGATCAAATAAACATGCAATATTTTTACTGAATAGTAAATAATCATTATTAAGTATATCGCAAAACAGTATAGAAGCCATGTATGAACATCCACAGCCGAGAGGAGGTGACACCTGGATTTACGCTGGTCCTAACAGAATAGGAAACATCACATCTGTGGCCTCGGTAATGGAGTTTTACATTTATTTTTCTCATTTAAGCTGTAAATTTGCCTCAGCAGGTCCCTACTCACCCACAGTGCCAGTAGATATAAAGTTATGGTGTCAGATACCTGTATGATTTGTTTGCCCATTGTGCGCAGCCGTGGATTATGTTTGGGATTTTAAACCAATAATAAAAAACAATGATATATGATCGTTTTGGAGGCTAGATTTATGTAAAACCCATTCTGGTTTTCTGCTGCTCCGCTGTGTTACCTGATCTCTATTTCAATACCTTAAAATCTGTCAGCGTTTTTCATTCTTTAAGTATAACGGCCCAATTCATTCATCATAATGCCTCGCGTCCTCTTCCAGCCAAGCTGCAAACTACCCTTGTGGTTTGACTATTGCAACTAGAGTTGCCAGATCAGCCATGTTTTCCTGCACACACGTTACTATTTCATGCAGAAGACAAGCACAGGGAAGGAGCTGACCTGCAACATGTATAACCTATATGCTCCAGGAAGCAAATCTGTTTTCTAATCAAGGCAGGTCTCTTGGGATTCCTTTCTGATTTCTCACCTGCAGTGTATAAATTCTACATACTGCAGGGTTGTATTTTTTTCAGGGGTCAGACGAGCGCAGTTATCACGTCCGTGTTGCCGCACATTTGTACGTCCGTGGCAGCATAGCATTCTGACCAATGGAGCCCCGCACACAAAGTATGTCTGCACGGAAGTGCGGATGCATGACGGACGCAGCAAACGGATGCAGGTTAGGCAAGAACGTAATACTGCTAGAACGGACGTGCAGAGTGTGCCACGTCTGCAACGTCCGTGTAGCTTTGTGTGTGAGTGATGAAACGAGGTCAGATGGACTGCATTTATACGTCCAGCATTTTTGACGGACAGAATGTTTTACATTTTTATTTATTTTCCCTGCTACATCAGTCAAAAAATACGTCAGTGGGGGGCGTGGCCGGCTCTGCACGAGAACAGACGTGTCTTCATGGAGCTCTGAGGACTCTCCTGTTTTGTAGGGGTTTTAGCTTGTTTTTATCTGTGGACAGTGCACCTTTAAAGATCCTGCACAGCTGGTCATTACGGGGATTGCTCCGGGGCCCGTTATTGCCTTTCCCGCCGGAGCACAGCAGAGATTTATGTGAAGACTCCCTGGCGACACCAATTAGCCGTCGGCCATTTTGAGGCCTACCATTTGCCACCTGGCCATCTCGCTCCTTATTCCCCTGAGGTGCACCCCTGCGGGGGTTTGTTGGTTGCGGATAGCGGGGATGGAGGGCCCCCATCCTCCGGCTGCATCTGATGTCCCCTTAGCGGGGAGTCCGGACTGGCGACCGGAGCGGCACAGTTTGGACTGTCCCCCACCCGCCAGTGGAATGGAGGCCTGGTTTGAGGCCTGTCTCGACCAGTTACAGGGAGAAGAAGAGAGTTCACTTACCCGCGGTCCATGGAGGCGGCTGATGGAGTTGCTGAGAGTTGACCGGGAGCCTGAGGGCCAGGAGGAGGTGACATCGGAGGACGCCGAACATGACGGAGATTTGGACGGCGATGGGTCTTTGCGGAGCGGTGAATCAGGAGGTTTGGATTTCGGGCTGAGCCTGCTGTCTGCATGTCGGAGGGGGAGCGTGACCGGGACGTGCACAGCTGAGGCTGCACAGATGGACGCAGAGGTGTCTAACACGGACCCTTCATCGGAGGGTGTGCTGGGGGTGCCGACCGGGACTGATGGGCCTTGCGCTGATGGGAAGCAGTGTGGGCCTTGGTTCCGCGGTGCGACTGGCGCGTCTGCTGGGTCAGCCTGGGGACTGGACGCTCACCGTGCCCGCTCTGTCAGCTTCCTGGCTTTGTGGATCTCAGCCCCCGTCCTTGACGGTGCTCTTGCTGACTGGCCTGGCCTGCACAACATAACCCTGCCTGTCTTACAGAGGATGCCACTTCGTGACACTGGCTGAGTGTACTTCTCCAGGAGCCATTCCGCCTCCTCGATGTCTCCCATTCCATTGCAGAATATTACCCCAGAAGCAGTTTCACCCTTTTTGACGTTATCTTTTTTTTTTTTTTTTTTTTTAATAAGCATATATTTTGTGAGGACTTATCACCTTATTATATTTTTGTGCCCTTTTTGTGATATGTATGTCCCTGCCTGGGGACATCATTGCAGAGACTTTTTTTTTTTTTTTTTTTTATCTTTTATCTTTTATTTTTTCTTTACTCTGAGGCATTTTCTCTTTATTATTGCTACCCCCTTATTTTTGAACGTCTGACGTTTTTCTTTGGTTTTTTTTTTGTGACGACCCCCCCCCCCTTATGTAATTTGTGATTCTTATACCTGTGATATTTGGTCCTGCGAGGCCAATTGTGCTGGTCAGTCTGTGACCCTTTCATTTCAAAATAAAAATCTTAAATACAAAAAAAAAATACGTCAGTGAAAAAAACGGACCGTGTGGCCACTACCTTGTTGTCAGTCAGTAAGTACGTCCGTACTGCACGGACGCACAGTCCGTACAAAATGCGCTCATCTGACCCTAGCCTTATTGCAACAACTTCAGTACGATCTGGTTTGGCGCACCTTGGCCGACCCTGTTTGCTGACCCTGCAGTGATTCAGCATTCACTGCAGGGTCCCCGAGGTGTGCCGAATCAATCTGCCAAACGTATCCGATAAATCATCAAATTGAGCAGATAAACCATCGAATCGATCGGATAACCGCAGAAAAAACACCAAATATATCCGATAAACCACCAAACCCGCTGAACAAACTGCCGAATGTTGCCGGAAAAAGTCGACCAGTCGCCGAACAGGGATAAAAAAAAAGTTTTAAAAGACTTCTTTTAAAAAAAAAAAAAAAATGCATGAAAATACATGGAAATGACATATAAGGTCCTTTGGATAACAATAAAAAGGTCTGTTACAGAATAAAAAAAAAAGCAATTAAAATATAATTGGAATTAAAATTTTGCCGAAAAAAAATCTCGAAAAAAATTCCTAATAGATTCTAAAAAATAAATTAATAAAGAGACTTTTTGCTGCAAATGAAATACCTTCCTGCACTTTGTATGCTTTGTATAGGAAGCGTTAATTTGCTGGTAGCCAGAGAATAACGAGCATTTCCAAGGTTGCTTGTTTTTCTCATATTGCATCGGTATTTGAATAAATAGAACGTCCCTCAGAACCTGTGTGATTTGCAGTTGCAGTAATTGTTAATGATCGTCACGCCGCATTTTAATACAGAAATAGATGAAATTGGAAATTAGAACAACACTAATACCCATATATCATCCATCAAATGCTCTGAAGCAGAAATAGAGAGAGCAGCAATAAAAACCTAGATACTACTTTATTGGGTTTAGGTGCAAATATAAAACCCAACACAGAATAGAAAACAATAAATAAACATGGCAGTGATGGTGAATTTGGTTGCAAGGACCCTGCAGAATTTCTAACCAAAAAAGCCAAACCAAACAATGAATACATAGAAATAAATATTGGCTTATGGATAGATATTAGGCAGAGGAGACAGAACACCCATTGTAAAGCACTACGGAATCTGTTGGTGCCATATAAGTACTTGTAACTGTAACCATGGTTATTAGTTATTTTATTTGGCAATAGTAAACGTCATAAATATCTATTTGCTGATTAACATTGTGATAAATGGTCAAACAGTGCCATCTACTGACAGAATTCAATATTACACATCCTGCAACATACAAGCAAAGTAACATATACATTTACTACTGTATCAGTTTAAAAGCAATATAAAAGACATAAAACCAGAAACTATACATATAGCTATATATCGCTGTTTCACAGATCCATTGATAGCAACACACAGGTGAGCATAAAAACTATGCTTGCAGACATTGTCGGTGTATTATTCCAAGGCATGTGCTAATAAGAGGTTGAACTGTCCTACCTGCCCTCTAGTTAGGTGCCTATCTACACATTTTTGGATGTCCCTTATATGGATCACGATCAAGAGCATGAAAATTGACTGTATCTTGTGCACACTTAGGGGCCCTATTCCTTAGCTGTCGGTGTAATGGAGACGGTAAGCAAGAAAATAGGTGCCTGCAGATCTTCCTTGCATTTCACAGAGTGTATTCCATGGTAGGTGCTTAGCCCTGGAACAAAGAGCAAGAGTGCCTGATATTGGCAGCGGAGCTCCGTGCCACTGTGAGTATCAGCTCATGGAATCCATGAGACTCCATGGAGCTTTGCGCGTCCTGGGAACAAGCTCTGAGTGAGCTCACTCTTGCGAGATTTCACAGCGCTGCGGAGGAATCACGTAGGGATATTAAGAACTATCAGGGTTATTCAAAGAGATCTGAATGGCTGCCGAAACAGAACCGAACGCTGAAAATCAGCGTTCGGTTACCTTTCTTGGCTATTCAGCTATCCAGAGAGCAGGCAATTCGCCAAATCCTGGCTAATTGCCTGCACATACGGTGCCTGTTCGGTGCCTGTTCGAGGGCAGTGAAATCCCCATGAAAAAGCACTGCTTCGGCTATTCAGAGAACAAAAACCAGCAGTGAAAGGTTCCCGAATTGCCCTGCCATTCGGTGGTTTAATTCGTCAGGTTTATTCAGGCGAATCTTATAGGCTTCCATGTTAAAAAATTTCGCTCAGTAATTTCTTTGCAAACAAACAGCGTTTCACTTTTTAAACATTCAAGCATACTGTCTCTTTAATTTATTCACTGCATTCGTCTGTGGTGTCGGGTTTTTCCGGCGGCTGCACTGCGTGTGATCGGCTCCTGCTCGGGTTTTTCCGGCGTTTTCAGCGGGGGTTAATCCAGATGTTTTTGCCGGTTTCGGTGTGCGTTCGCCCTGGTTTTGCGGTGAGTTTTCAGCGGGTTTGCGGTGACTTTTCCCTGCAATTCGGGGACCCTGTGGTGTTTGCTGAATACACCACAGGGTCGCTGAAATGGGATCGCCAAATCGAACCGAATTGAAAAGAACGAAAAGTCACTGAACATGTGGTGACTTTTCGATTCACTTTGAATTACCCTGTATGTGTTCCTAGTCTCAGTCTGCTGCCAGCGAGAAGAAGCGGCGGATTGTGTTGCCTTCTCCACCGCTGGATGAGAGGTGAGTAAGGGATTTTTTGGGTGGTTCAGAGAGTGTTTCATGCAAAATCACTTAACACCAGCTTTGAGGAGATGGTGTTTCTCAGTGAAATACCATCTCACAGGTGGAAGCGTTTCCATGCGGATGTGTAAACGAATGCCTCCTATAAGTATAAGAAACATTAATATACAGTAACCTCGCGCAGTAAGCACAGATTGCAGCAAGAATGGATTAGCGCCTCCCCTCGATAAGATATGTATTACATTCCCTGTAGTTATCTTATTGACAGCTGTGGAATAGAGCCCTAGAATGGTGTAAAGACATCGCATGTCCACGCTAAAATGTGTGTATTTTGGGTGACTGCCATGTTGAAAAAGAAGCTTCGAGGTCACGCTTGTTGATCTTGCAGTGGACTTGGTGATGCTAGTCTTGAAACCAAAAGGAACAAAGCAAAATAAGCTAATAAATATAGAATTCTCGGAATTGTCACTAGCTTTGTTTTGGTTTCAAGACTAAAGGGTCTATTCACTAAATGGTGAAACTATTGGAGAAGTGAAAATCCTAGGCCAAAATAGCCAAACCAGAAAAATTCTCCCATTTATCTCACTTTCCAATTCGGCTATTTTGACCTAGAGTTTTCACTTCTCCAAAAGTTCTCCAGAGTTTCACAATTTAGTGAATAGACCTGTATTAGTCTCTTGTGTTCTGCCCGTCATACTGAGAATTCATATTCCCCACACTAGGGTTATATAGCTTTGTTCCTGACATGGAGACTTTCCTTGACATATATGACTGGCATACATTTAGTTAATATATATTTACCACTTGGGAGTCACAGAGCACTGCAATCCTCTTATATTCAGATATAGGTCAAGTCCTAAAAACATTAGTGTGGGAACATTAGTGTGGGATTCCAGCACAAATATATGATAAGTGACAGTAAATATATGATTTAACAAGGATAGCTATAACTGAACACCCAAAGACAAGCATTATAGTGTATGGGACCAATGGGAACTCAGTTCCCTCTGCAAAAAAAGTGGGTGAACTGCGTTCCCACAAGTTCCCTAACGACTTGACCCCTGTATTCAGAAAACTAAACAGTGTGTTGAGCCATATCTCCATCACAAGACAATAACACATAATGCCTGCCATATCATTACCGTATTTATTATGCCATGTCTCTGTGTGTTCATTGATCATTGCTTCCAGGGGGGTAATAAAGTCATCAAGATCATGATATAATGGAAGAGACACCCTCACATTTTGGTTCTGGAAATGATAGGCAATAGGTAAACACTTTTCTATTCCTGGTGACTCCTAATTGCCGGTGGCGTGCCCTTCAGAACATACACAACCAAGATAAATCTGTGCAGTCGTTAGCCAATGAAGTCAGCTCCCCGGAGCCCAACGCTTAAAGAAACATTTCTAAATGGAAAATACGGCCCATTATTACCTGTCAGACAAAGAAACACAAATGGCAGCGTCTGGGATGGAATTATCAATATCCGCAAAGGAGCCGGGATGACTGAGAAAACCATAGAAATCCAATTATACGAGAACAGAAGGAACCTCAATAAATTCTATTTACTGTACGGAGCGCAAAAACCGAACTATAAAATGCTTCCACCAAGCCTCGGCGCAATGCGTGATTAATGGGGGACAGAGATTCCAATTTTGCTGTAATGAGCGTGCGTCAGAAATACCTGTTGGTGGCGATGTAAGAAATGTGAGCAGGTGTATACTTTATACCTTGAGACTCGGACTAATTCATTACTAATCGCAGCCTCCGCTGGATATAGAGCGTTAGATGAACAGGGCAATAGCGCAGAGTGACGAGTTTTCAGATATGCCCCAATGTCCCATTTTTTCATTGCCTGCCTCGTAATCAACTTATAACCGGGGGGGGGGGGGCGCTAGTGGGAGATAAGCGACCTCAAATTTTTCTGCTTACAGTCCCCGTTTTAGCTACAGACACATGGTAGTGCGCTGTGTTTGTCTGTTGATGTGCTGTCAATATTATACATTGGGGATAACTTTGATATTGGCAGTCAGACTCTTACTCTGCTGGACACCGCACAATCTCCATATGACTATTTCCCAATTAATTTTTTTTTTACTGATAACAGTGTGTCTCTGTGGTAAATTATTATTTTCCCCAAAAAATGTAATGGGAATGGAGATGTGGAGACAGCGCGTATGTATGTGTTTTATCTTGTATGTCAGGATAACGTATTAGGGTCGATGCTGCCACTAGAATATAAAGTGTCCACACACCTCAAAAGACACAATAAGATAAAGCAAGAGAAAGGGTTCCGGGCGCACCCTAGTGGTTATGTACTAAAACAGCATATGTATGTATTTATATAATAAGAGCCATTTGCAAAAAAGTTTTTTATCTATACTGAATAATTCATGCATAGGATGGAAGTACTGTAAGATTGGAATACTTATATTTTGTTGATTTCTTCTCTTTTCCTTGGTTCCAGCGATGTAATCCAGATTCCAGAGTGGGAAGGACGAATAACTGGGCTCAGGAAAAAATGTGTATTGATGGAAAAGACCAGGCAGCAAGACATGTATAAGAATAAAAAATATAGACTTTTATTTAAATTAAAAAAGCCATATGGCAGGAATAAATCAAAATTTTTTTGTATAAAATAATACAAAAGCTTTAAAAGGATCAGCAGAATGCGTTTTGTACGTATAGGCTTCCTCAGTGAGTGTCCTTTTGAGGCAGAGTAATCTCTAAAGTCAATCTCTACAAAAAATGTAAAGTTAAACAATTTGCATTAAAAAAGTAAATATGTATTTTATCATGGGCTGAATTACAATACTAACACTAACATGGGACACAAATGAGGAAAACATGCGCCTGCATGTTTCCCCATAGTGTCCCCATTTTAGCATTAGATTACAGGGCAGTCGCTACTTCAGCACATTGACCTGGAACCAAGCGCTACTCTCAGTGATACCTTTGGTAGCGCGTCCACGTTGCCGTGTCTCCTCTTGGAGTCCTTAGGATTCCATGGAGGGTTTCACTGCCAGGCCGCGAGCCCTGCACGATCTCGCTCTCGTGAGATATCACAGTGCCGCGTAGTGGTCGCGAAGGGAGACTGGGGACTATTTGTCCCCAGTCTCACCCTGCTCGTGGCCAGGAGAGGCGATTGATCGGGCCACCATTCTCGCCGCAAGATTAGAGGGGAGTATCTTATTTACTGGAGTTTTTAGGCCTAGTGGGTGCTAAATGATTATACAAAAGCGGAATCATTTAGCACCATTACAGTTAAAAGCATTTATAAAGCAGCAACCAGTTCCGGAGCGCTGTACAAAAGGGAGAGACAGAATTACAAATATACATACACATTACACACACGGAACGGTAGGAGAGAAGACCCTGCTCGAGAGCTTACGATCATAGGTGTAGCTAAATTTTAGGTTTGTGCATGGGTGGGGTAATTAGCGCTTGGAACAAAGTACAGTCAGCTAGCGCAATCGCAGATGCACTAACGGATTTTTAACGGGTTTAGCATTATGAAGGTAATATGGGAGACATGCGTTAAAGTCACTTTTTCATAGCGTTAACAGCTTTCAGTGTGTAATCCTGCCCCATGTCTTTTAAACACACACATTTTTAATTATCTGTTTATTATTTTTTATATTATTTCTTATTTTATAAATACTATTTTTGTATATGTGCAGTTTGCTAGATTACTGATTCTGACATAGCTATTTTTGACCTTTCTTCTTTTTTTTTTTTTTTTAATTTCCCCAGCAAGGAATATGTCCTCCTGCTTTGGCTCACAAAACACCATGGTCTGCGTGTGTGTTTAACTTTTGATTGCTGCTCATTTGTACAAGCTGTCACATCACTGCTAAACTTTAAATATTATGCTGTGTGTGTCGCTACGGGCTGGGCTGGTAACACACACACACACACACACACTCAGGGAAGCTATGATTTGTGTGCGCGTGATAAAGGTCAACATAAGAACGAATTAAAGAATTTATTGCTTCTGGTAATAGCACAATGTGAAAACAAATCACTTGATTTAAAACTGAAGAAATATTTAGAAAAGACAACAAAGACTGGAGTGTGGAAAATATAAAGCGCGCTGATTTGTATAACCAGCTGGGGTGGCAAGTATACATTGTTAAAATAGTGATTCCACCAAATGTACCTGTTGGGTGTTCTATGGAGGCGGGAATTCCAACATAGCGGAAGGCAAGGGTCAATTCCTACAGGGTTATTCAGAGAGAGGTGAAAAGCAGGAGACTGGCTGGAGAAGTGAAAATTCTAGGTCAAAATAGCCAAACCAGAAAAATTCTCCCCTTTATCTCACTTTCCAAATCAGCTATTTTGACCTAGAATTTTCCATTCTCCAGTCATTCTCCTGCTTTTCACCTCTCTCTGAATAACCCTGCTAATAAAATAAGTGTGGGAACTCATTGATACTTCTCCACCACTATTCGCGGGTCTATTCACTAACAGGGTTATTCAGAGAGCACCAAAATGTCACTGACATTTTGGTGCTCTCCCATTAGCTGCACTTCGGCGACCTTGAGGTGAATTTAGCATTCATCTCAGGGTCCCTCAAGTGCGGTGAATCGACCCACTGAACAAACTGAAAAACCAACGCAAAACCGCAGAATCGATCCGAAAAAAAGGCACATCGATCTGAAAACCCGCCAAATGCATCCGATCCGCCGCAAAACCGCCAAATCGATGCAAAAAAGAGCGCCGAACAGACCGCCGGAAAAAGCAGACAAGAAGGAAGGAAGGAAGGAAGGAAGGATTTTCATAAGTAGAGTTTGACTATAATGAGTAAAATCGAGTAAAGCAGTTGAGTCACAATGTTCCCAGGACTCGTGAGACACATGTTGTTTCCTTTAAGGCCCACGTTTTCACTAAACGGTTCCAAAAAACTGGGCATGACTTTCCATGTCGGTGCATAAAAAATTAACACTGTGTGTATTATTTATAGGTAAAAACCGTAGGGTTGTTATTTTTTGTCCTGTTCCCTCTCTATGTCCCTCCAGGGCTATTTCAGAATAACATCCATCCTTTTTCTCCCACCTCAGTTCAGTTCACCTGAGCACTTTAGAAAATGCATTATGCATTGCTTACTCACAGGACACATCCTTTAGTTCCTCCACCCACTATATCTATTATTGGAATAAACTATAACTCTTTCACCGGCGCCATCAGAAGGCCCAACCTGATGCTGCCCTAATATGATATTCCATGGCAGCATCTGTTATACATGGTCCTGGACTTCCTCACAGCACTGCGTCATCCACAGGTGTTTATAATCACAAACCCTGTGCTCCCCTATGAAAGGGTGGAGCACCCATAATCCCATGCTTCTCCATTGTTCCTCAGACTGTTGCTTACCTTGAGAGAAACAAGAAGCCTGTTGCCAGGTCCCAGAATAACAGTCCCTGCCTACAAATACCCTATCTACAAATACTCTATCTACAGTTCCTGCCTACAAAGACCCCTCTGCTACAGTTCTTGCCTATAAAGACCCCTCTGCTACAGTTCTTGCCTATAAAGACCCCTCTGCTACAGTTCCTGCCTATAAAGACCCTTCTGTTACAGTTCCTGCCTACAAAGACCCCTCTGCTACAGTTCTTGCCTATAAAGACCCCTCTGCTACAGTTCCTGCCTACAAAGACCCTTCTGCTACAGTTCCTGCCTACAAAGACCCTTCTGCTACAGTTCCTGCCTACAAAGACCCCTCTGCTATAGTTCCTGCCTACAAGGACCCCTCTGCTACAGTTCCTGCCTACAAGGACCCCTCTGCTACAGTTCCTGCCTACAAGGACCCCTCTGCTACAGTTCCTGCCTACAAGGACCCCTCTGCTACAGTTCCTGCCTACAAAGACCCTTCTGCTACAGTTCCTGCCTACAAAGACCCCTCTGCTACAAGTTCCTTGCGTACCTGTCTCCTCCTATCCCTTTGTTTTGTGTGTGTGTAATATATATATATATATATATAGTCCAGCAGGTACAGCACTCACAAAATGGTTATTCCTTGCCTTGATAAAGACGTTCAGTCAAAACGTTGGGATCCCTGGCTCCGCTCTCTATACTTGCTGTTTTCTAGAGTGCCGGGTAACTTTCTTAATTTATTATATTGTAGTACATGTAGTTCAATATTATTGTTGTACTTATGTATCTTTGTTAAGTTTATTATAATATATGTCATATTTTATTATGGTTTTGTATTAATAAATTGGAGTTTATTTGAGTGCATCCTTACCTTGTTGTTTCATATTTCTTGCCTGGTGCAATCATCAAAAAATTATATCCATGAACAATATGAGATGCACTCTAGGGCTTCTATTAAAAATAAACAATCTTTATTGGTATAGTTTACATTTCCAACGTTTCGGCTCCGACTGAGCCTTTATCAAGGTCACCTTATATATATATAAAATTAGTATTGTGTCCAGCCCTTTTTCCTCCTACGTCTGCCTTTGTGTCTTTCATCCCTTTTATTTCCTGTGGTTCTACAGTCAGCCCTTTTCATGTCTTGTCTGCCTGTCTCCCTAGCCCTGTTGTCATTTATTTGCTTCATCCCTGTTATTTCATTTGTTTCACATTGCCCACTTGTGTTTACTCTTTTTTCCCTGATATACATACTTTATTTAATAAACCCCTGTACTTTTTATCCTCATGTGTCTATCGTTGCATATTGGGCTCTCTGTATTGTCCACCGGTGATTAGCCGACGCCAGTCCTCCCATGTATTGACGTGTCTTTTTCGTGTATTGTAGAATTGTCTTGTGTTTCCCCATTGCACATTTTGTACAGCGCTGCGGAATGTGTTGGCAGTTATTAAATTAATCATAACTTGTAAATAAATATAACAATGAGAAAAAAGTCATCTGCGCTTATTCCAATTATAAGCACAGATGACTTTTTTCTCCTTGTTATGTTTTAAACATGTTGCTGGGCTGGATGCATTTGGTGGTTTCACCCGCCCCATCGGGGAATAGGCGCGACCCCACCCCTCCTCTACTATGTAAATAAATATAGTATGCAGGAAAAAAAATGAGAGGTAAAATATTCTGTTCATCCGTCTACTGATTTCATGGGAAATGGACAGCAGTACCAAAAGTGTCTGTGATCGAGCGAAAGCCTGAACGAGTTCCATTGGAACACTGAAGGCTCCGTCACGTGTAGTTTGCGGATGTCACAAACCTTGATGTGCACAGGTGTGGCAATTTCATACTGTGATGTCACTTGCAAGAGGGTTGGTGCTGCCCCCATATAGTTGCATTATAGAAGACTATAGGTCGACTGTCGTTCAACTATTGCCTTGCTACTTCTCTGTGAAGGCATATTTTATTTATTCCGTCAAAAAATATCTTATGCAATAAAATGAAACCTGCCGGACTCGTGCCAGTAAGATGCCTGGATCTGCCTGAATATGATATACATGAATGATTGATATAAACACCAAATCTGGAGCCCCGAAAACTGCTAGCCACAAGTAAGATTACCTTGCTTGCCTTTTATTATCATATACATAATACTTATATACTGATTACTTTATTTTTTTTATGATGATAGAACAGACGAACTACACCTCCGGAGCATAATAAATAAAATACGCAAATACAAATCATGCGCAGCGAGCGGCATATTGAAATGCACTGGTGAGATTGTTAATATTGAATGCGGTTGTGTAGTCCAAATGCATTTTCTTTGCTAGCCACTGAATCACGAGGAGCTGATATTGACTGAGGCAGTTAATTATTTAAGCTGGGTTTATTGCAAAAATCCTGGCAGCATTCCCATTATGTAAGGACAAAGGGGAGAGATTTGTGTCTCTGTATACTGTGTTATGCAAAACGTGGATCTGAAATATGTGTTCGGCTTTGATAACGTACTAAAACATTAAAAAAAATATTAGGGACAGGTAGGTAGGTTTACCTGTCACACAGAATCTCTTTTTCTCATGTAATAGTGCTTGAAATTCTGGATATATGTTTTGCAATTAAAGCCGAGTCTCTGGCCTTTGGAGGGAGTGTAAAGAGAGAGGAGGACCTCTTTATAAGGTTGCTCTCCTGCTCCCCCTGTTGGCCAGTAGGTGCAGATCAATGGGCCTACAAGAAAGCCAGTGTGGCGGCTAGGGACCCTAGTTTAACCATGTTTTCCTGGACACATTTAATTTATTCATGCTGATGTAATATTTGCATATGTATAACCTAACCAGGGTTCAAATTGTCTGGTGACTGTTGCACTGTCTGAGTCAGTTGGCAGTTGGCCTCTCTGTGAGCAACTGTCATTCAGCAGCTCTGCCGTATTATAATAAAACCAGCAGCACGTTTATCCTTTATTTCTGCATCCGAGAGGCATTTGCACAAACGCCTCAGCAGCACAAAAACTACGGTAAACATTACAGGCAGTGCATGTAAATGCAACTCTGCAGTATGTGCAACTCGTATGCTGCATGTGAGAAGTCAATGAGAAACCTCAGGTGACCTGCCTAGTGCCGGATTTGCATCTCAGGAGCCTGTAGGCACAGAAATGTGAAGTGCCCCTATATCCCCCAACAAAAAAAAGGAAACATGTCAAAATTACTTTTTAAATTTTCGTTTTGGGGCAAACTAAAAAAAAATTAAACATTTAAGGCTAGTGTCAGACGAGCGTCTTTGGAGCACGGAAGGAACGTCCGTGAGAGTGGACGTTCCTCCCACTCGATGCCCGTCTGGCCACCTTGCTGAGCGCACTCAGTGCACTCAGCCCTGCAAGGCTCGATCCTCCTATGGAGAATCGCGCTTTGCAGCTCTGTCAACGTCCGTCCTAGTGCTTTGCTGGAGAGGCTTGGAAAAGGACGCTTGTTGCGTGCGCATTCTGTGCACATGCACAAGCGTGCACAAGCGTGTGACTGGCCCCGCTGCAGCGTCACAACGCTGCGACGGATGCTGGTAAGCATGTCAGTACGGGCGCACATAGCACGCTTGTCTGACGCCAGCCTTAAGAAACTGAAAATCAGTTTCTCTTTGCTCTCAAATCAAAAGAGGGGCAGAATCTGTTGCCTTAGTTGAGTTAGTGCAGTGGCATTGTACAGTATATATATATATATGACTTGTATATATGTAAAAGCATATATTGCATCTGCCGTAGAACAGATGAAAAAATTATTTTACATTTACTTTTTTTCAATATATTATATTTGGTACCACTGAAAAGGCTATAATCTGGCCTTTCTGGGGGGGGGGGGTGGCTGAGCTGGCGATGTGAGTGGACGCTTGTGGCTGGAGCTCCCGTGACGTTGCCCAGTTTAATTAGATTTACCCACCGAAATATACACTACTTTTCTACCATGAACACCACATGAGAGATATGCATGCGCAACTTTGCTACATTGAAACAGTATTTATAATAACCCGTATAATAACACAATTTGTGTTAATTGTCTAATTAAAACAGAGGTCTCCTACAGAAGACACCATGCTGTAACATTTATCAACAATTAGGTAAACGTTGCGTACAACTATTTTAATTTGAGCTTGGGGAAACAATTGTCCTTTTTATTTCTGTGATTCCCTGCTCGGGAAGTGCTTGGGGCAAAGTGATGTATTTTAGCTCCTGTTTGGAATCGCCCAAAAGAATAGAATCAGAGCAACCCCAAGAACTCAACCCCGACCACCAACTGACCCGTCATCACCCTGGGCAATTACCAACGGCTCACAGAAGTAAAAAAAAAGAAATGCTATACATGTTTATTCAAAGAGAGCCGAATTAACTGCGAAATTGCACCGAACACTGAATTTCCCTGTACGGTGCAATTTCGTGGCCATTCGACTATTCAAAAGCTGGCAATTTGCCAAATATTGGCGAATTGCCGGTGAAATATGGTGATCTTCAGCAGCAGTGAGATCCTCATAGAGAAGCAATAGCTAATCTATTTAGAGAACACCGAACAGCACCAAAATGTCAGTGAAATGACCTGATTTCCGGTGGTTTCATTCGGCAGATTTCATGTAAAAAATATTCCCCTTTGTATTCAATATTTATTAAACCATTTATTCTTTTAATCTGCAGCAAAAAGTCTCTTAAGGCATTTTTCAGGATGTTTTTGGACGAAATTGTTTTCCCCAATATTGATTTCTTTTTTTCTTTCTGTAACAGACCTTTTTATTATTCATAGGACCTTACATGTAATTTTCGTGCAGTAGTTTTTTTGCAAAGAGCTTTTAAACGTTGCAGTGTTTTTTTGTTTTTTTTATCCCAATCGTCGGCTTGTCGGCTTTTTCCGGCAGCTGGTTGGCGCTCTGTTCAGAGGATCAGCAGCTTTTTTCAGATCGTCAGCTGCCTTCGGCTTTTTTTTCGGCGGTTCTGCGGTGGTTTTTCTGTTCGATGCAGCGGTTTTTCGAAAGCGTTTAGTGGATTTTCCTTGCACTTCGGGGACCCTGCAGTGAATGCTGAATTCCACCGGAATTCCGGCGCTGTTTGAATAACCCCTTTATTAATAATGTCCAGATGCAAAACAAGGAAGTAAAAACAATGGACAATATATATGTAATAGAATATAAAAAGGACATCACTAGGGGGTAGATTAGAAGTCTTATTTCATTCAGCTGTCACCTCTTATCTCAAAAAGCCTTTATATCACAATAGACCTCCTGACGCTTTACTTAAACATTCCATCCACCACCTCATTAACTTTTAAAGACTGCAGATTAGATAAACAAAAGCCACAAAGTAAAACGTTTGCACAAATTTTGGTAAATGTTGCATCATGGTAAAATTCCACAAAATGGAAACAGGAGATGAAAAAAACTTGCTTTATTTTTCCCTTTTACCTGCAATTACTTCAAACAAAGAAAAAAAAACAGCAGCATGTGTTTTATAAAGTCGTTTTGTTTGTAATGCAAATATGGGGGATGCACTCACCTTGTAGTTACATTATGACCAGACAAATAACACGCAGAACATAAAGGGCAGGCGCTAGCTCAGCACCTCGCTCTGAAATGCAGCACTAGCAGCAGTGATGCTCATGGTAGCGCTTCTGCACCGCAAGTACAGCGTCAGTCACCTCTCTCTCGTGAGATTGCGCAGCCCTGCAGAGTGATCGAGGAGGGAGACTGGGAACTATTTGTTTCCAGTCTCACTCGGCTCGTGACCACAAGAAGCAGCAGATCGGGCCTCCCTTCTTACGGTGGGATAAGAGGTGATTATAGGATTTATTGGGGGCTTTACAGGAGATGTTAAATGATTTTGCCAATGCAGAATCATTTAGCACCAGCTTTTAGGCCGCAGTTACACGAGCGCACTCGAGAGTGGAAGGAACGTCCGTGAGAGTGGACGTTCCTTCCACTCTGACACCCATGTTGCCACCTTGCTGAGCACAGATAGTGTGCTCAGCCCTACAAAGCTCGATCCTCCTATGGCTCTTTGTTGCCCTGTCCTATGGCCGTCGTAGCTTTATGACAGGGGGGATTTCAGCACGTCCAGTGTAGCGCGCTACACAGAGTGGCCCTCCCCATTGAGCTGTCAGCAAGCTGCAATGGATGCAGGGAAGCGGGGTCACACGGACGCACTCAGTGCGCTCGTGTGACCGCAGCCTTAGACGGTGCTAAATTTTGGCTCTCTGCATCCCGACGGTAATTTGCACCTGCACTTTGTAATACCTCACTTGTCGAAACACTAATTAATGATTGTGATCCCCATGTTAGGTATAGAATGCGCAAAAGTACAGTAAGCTCGCGCAAGCTGCGACGCGCTAACTGATTTCACCGCAGCGTAACGTCAGGAATGTAATACGATAGCCACACATTAAACTCTCTTATTCTAGCGTTAACAATTACACATCGAGACCCTACATTAGCACCAACTATGGAAAAGAGCCCCAAGGAAAGTCATTTGATTTTTTTTCACCTTCAGCATATGAATTCTACATATTGCAGGGTTACATTTCTCCTGCATCAGCATGAATAATTCATATGTGCCTGGAGAAACATGGAGACACAGGGCAGCAGCTTTTTCTTAATCCCACCTCTTTTAAAGGTCCACTATAACTGAAGTGTGGAGGTGTATAACAGAGCTGCATTTTTTAATTATTATTTATTTTTTGAGAAAGGATTTTACCAGGAAGGATACATTGAGATTTCTCTCGTTTTCAAGTATGTCCTGGGTGGCGAGTATGTACCGTTAGGTGTCTTGCCCAAGGATACTTACTGGAGAGGTGCTCTTGCCGGGATCAAACCCATGACTCCACAGGCTCTCTCCACGCAGAGCAGTGATGTTACCTCTACTCCACCCAGCCGGTACTCGATGCATCTTCCTGCTATGAGTCTCTAAACTAGAATAAATGTTGCTAGAAATCACTTGAAGTAATTGAGATACTTTGCTTTTGTTCTAAATTACTTTTTATCTATGTAAGAAGCCCAGTAGGTTAATATTGGAGTTGGATGTAGGATTTGGAGCGTCTGGGGCAGCACCAAGTCTAGATATGCCCCTGATTACATTTTATGTTATGTGTGTAAGTGGAATATACCCTACAGGCCACAGCACTGGGAGTGACATCAAGTTCTATAGCATACAGGTAATATTTTATACCGTTCATGCTTCATTCCATAAATCAAATGATTAAATCTCTGGTTTTGTTTTGCTCCTAAGTGGATGCCCTATATATCTGTGTGATTAATGTTCATAAAATAACAATACTCATGTTATATTTATTAAGTGCTGGATTTTTATGTCACTGGCAGCCTACCAAAAAGATGAGACGATAATGGTGGTGATACACAATACCGTCTTTATTCATGCCTGACCCGCTGTTTTGTCTTGACTCATGCAACATGTATTCATCCTTTGACTGATTGGAACAAACTACTGTGCTGCCGCCTCAAACCTCTGATACCTATCAACCACTCCCCATACTAAACTCCTCTTAACACCTTAATGGTCAGAAAACACATGGATCTATTCACTAGCCTCCATTATTTTAGGCAAACAGCGGTGGATTTGCTTCGTTGACCTATGCCACATTGTGTTGGATCAACTACCATGAAACTCCAGTAAATTCACTATCTTGGAAGTTCCATCATAGTTTGCCATAGTTTTCAACATTCTTTACCATCTGTAAAAATGAAGAGATGTTAACATAGTATTCAGTGTGGGTTTCGCCAGTTGTTTCTTGGGAAGTTGTCTTGTGTTGGTTTCACTGTTATTGTCGACATTATTTCTTTCGGCATTCAATGAAGATCGCCACTTTAATCATATCCGCCATAGTTGCAAACAACGGTGGGTCAACGGTAAATAGAGAATAGCCGCAGCTTACTTCTCCTACAGAAGAATAATGGTCGCACCCATAGTTTACCATTGTTTGAAGTAACTTCGCTGGTCATTGTTGAAGTTTGCATTTCTAGAAGGCTGTAGTTCCCTGTAGTTGCAACAGTGGTGATTTTGTACAGTTGTTTATAGTGTTCTTTGGTGAGACAGTGGTGCTTAGTGAACAACCCTATACTGTCATTTTTATTCTCTATTTTTTTTAAAGAAGACATGTTGTTAACCTCATAGAGAGTGTGCTCGTCCCACCCTGTACCATGACCTGTAGTATAGAGGGTACTAACAAAACATGACGTTATATTGCTCCTGAGGAAGTCCCTATTGGGACGAAATGCGTTGAGCCAGTTTACATTCACCCCACTTTGGATCTTAGTGCTGGCTGTGCTGTTTTTATCGTTTTTTAGCGTGAGTAAATATATTTTTTTATATTTTGATAATTTCTGATGTCTTTCATCATTGTTGTGTCACTTCCTATTGAGGTCTTTGGACAGGGCCAGGCAGATGACAGCTACATTGCAGCATTGAGGATGATGGGCACATGTAATATCAGGTTCTTGTGAGTGTGCAATTTTTTGCGCACCATTTGGTGTTTGTGGGATTGTTGTTTACATTTGCTTTTTTAGTTATATCCCTATTTTGCTATTTATAAAACATGGAGTTGCACTGCACTTCTTTATTGTCAAAGAGTGGGTACCAGGCTGCAATCTTGCTCCTTTGCCTATGAAAAAAGGAGTCCAATAATCTTGTTGAAAAAATGACATAACTCCTTAAAATGCAATGCCAGTTGCCCAGACACTGACATAAAAGCAAACAATCCCAAATTTGCCTTGTGCACCATATTATACAGCTGCATGGGATGCCCAAACCACAGGATAGGTGGACAGTATCAGTGCCTGCTCACATTCTGGGCACCCTGATGCCAGGGTGGTGCCAGTCTTCACTGAAACTATTAGGTACCTTTTCTACCTTCCTCAATGTACAATGTGCAGAAGAATGCTAATTTTATAGGGTAAAAGGAAATCAAGATTCCCATCATTCCTAATGAAAAGTTGAACGACTAGAATTGAAAAGCTAAACTTGTGCAATCCGTCCCTTAATGGACAGAATTCTTCATTCACTTAGTGCTGTATTAGGAAAAGGGCAACAATAATCAAATTTATTACTATGAAAGTTGCATCACTCCCCATACAATGTTTTAAAATGACTTACGTTATTCAGAGAGCGGGGCTCTTTTGTTCGTCGAACTTAAACCCGCACGGTGGGTTAAATTTGCTGAAATTTCAGCATTCACTGCATGGTCCCCGAAATGCGGTGGAACATATCCGAAAAACCGGCTATTGAATTGAAAAAACACCAAAAAAATACTGCATTGATCAAAAACCACTGAATGCATCCGACGATCCGCTAAACAGACTGCCAAATCGATACAAATAAAGCTGACCACCCGCCAAACAAACACTGGAAAAAGCCGAAAAGCCACCGAAAGGGGTAAAAAAAAAACCCGCAACTTTTAAAATGCATTAAAGAAAAAAAGCGAGTGTATGAAAATCCCTGGAAATAATGTATAAGGTCCTATGAATAGCAACAGAATAAAAAAACACGCCATGTAAAAGAAAAAATCTGAATTACAAATTTCCCCAAAAACGCCTAAAAAATAGAGGCTTTATGTTGCAAATGAAAAGAAAAAACAGTTGAGTAAATATTTAAGAAAAACAGGGAATTTTTTAAACATTGAAACCTATGGGATTTGCATATTTAAACCTGCCAAATGAAACCACCGAAAATCAGGGCTTTTCACTGCTGTTCGGTGTCTCTGAATAGATTAACCATTATTTCTCTATGGGAATTTCACTGCAGTGGAAAATCACTGTATTTTGCTGGCAATTCGCCAAATATGGTTAATTGCCAGCCTTTTCAATAGCTGAATGGTCATGAAGTTGCACCATACGGGGAAATTCACTGTTTGGTGCAATTTCGAGGCCAATTGGGTGTTCTTTGAATAATCCAAAAAGTAGGTGATACAAAATATCGATGGAGGGATGTGAATATGAATAGAGAGTCCACATCGGAATAGTACATCCAGCTGTTAACGGAAAAAGGAATAATATTGTTTTAAAAGTGAACGACAACAACCTCATAAATGTAAAGACACTAACTCAAAACCGTCCTATACATTTATCAGCCCATTTACTAAGTCGGGAGCTGCATTACTTTAAGAGAAAAAAAATGGACAAAAATAACTAGAATCCAATAGCATTGTCAAAGTCCATAGAGAGTTAAAAAAATGATTTGGAAGGAAAACTAAACATTAGGATCAGGGACCTGTACCAAAGGACGTATTAAATCCACATTGAAAGACTTTAAAGACGCTAAACTAGAAAACTTTATTTTACTGAATCCACTTTTTTCCTACCTTTAGGAAATTGGCTGTTGCCTCATCACATCCCGCTGTCCAGTGAATAATATCCTTTGGTTTTAGGAAGACCTCCCAAATCCCCATCTAATGGGATTAAAGAGACCATCTCTCAAGAGGATTACCTGATAAAGGGATCAGCCAACACTGGGATCTTTACTGGTGACTGAAGATGTCAGTGGGCTTTATAAAGTTACAAACCTCACAAAACGTCAGATTAATGCTTACTTTATTGAAGCTGTGAGTGTGCAATGACTTTACTGTGCCAGGCGCTCAGCCCGCTGTGTATACGGCATAAAGCTAACAGACCAAGCCAAGAAACTGAGATAAATCACTCATTTAAGCTGAGTAAGGGCCTATAAAATATTCACTACTTTATTTTCTGGTCTGCTCTTTTTCAGCTTAGTTTTCCTTGGCTGATAAAACCAGACACTTCATTAATAGTGATAGGAGAAGTGATTGCGGAGATTCTGGCGTTAGAATGATGTGCAATCCTTGCAACTGCAAATTAAACAAATCCATGAGTCTAGCAGGGTTATTCAAAGAGAATCGAAAAGTCACCGGTGACTTTTCGTTCTCTTCAATTCGGTGCGATTTGGCTATCCCATTTCGGCGAACAAGCGGTGTATTCAGCAAGCACCACAGGGCCGTCGTAGCGCAGGGAAAAGCCGCCGCAAACCCGACAAACACTCACCGCAAAACCTGGCTAATGCACACCGAAACACGCAAAAACATCTGGATTAACCCCGCCGAACACGCCGGAGAGACCTGAGCAGCCGCCGATCACAGCGCAGAGCGGAAAAAGCCGACACCGCAGACGAATGGAGTGAAAAAAAAAAAAACCAGTACGCTTGAATGTTTGAAAAGTGAAACGCTGTTTGCAAAGAAACTACCGAATGAAAATGTCTGAAATTTACATATAAGATCCAATGAATGATAATAAAAAGGGCTGTTACAGAAAAAAGAAAAAAACGATTTAAAAAACAAACGGCAAAAAAATTTTTGCAAAAAAATACCGAAAAATGCCTAAAGGATCCTAAAAAAAATTATAAATAAAGAGACTTTTTACTGCAGAATAAAATAATCAACCATTTATTAGATTTTGAATTAAAACGGGAATATTTTTAACATTGATGCCTATGGAATTCGCCTGAATAAATCTGTCGAATGAAACCACCGAACAGCAGGGCAATTTGGCAACTTTTCACTTCTGTTTTTTGTTCTCTGAATAGACGAAGAATTGCTTCACTATGGGGGTTTCACTGCCCTCGAACAGGCACCGAACAGGCACCGTATATGCAGGCAATTCTCCAACATTTGGCGAACTGCCTGCTCTCTGAATAGCCGAATGTCCAGGAAAGGTAACCGTACGCTGAAATTCAGATCTCTTTGAATAACCCTGTAGGTTTATAATTTTATTTATGTTTTCTTGGTGACTAAACAATAATACATTATTAAAGTTGTTCTTGTGTTAACTATATTGATTGAAAGATAAACAGATAGACAAAGAGGTAGATAATTTGTGGATATATGAGATTAACTGTAGATGGATAGATACATAATATGTAGACAACTTGATCAATAAATCCAATATAGTTATGTAGATAAATGATAAATATGTAAGATAGATATTCGATGGATGAATAAATAGATAGATATATGAGATGTATGAAAGATAATAGATATATAACAAAGATGTATATATTATACTAAATGCATAGATGCTAGATAATCAATAACAGATTGATAGATAATGGATAATAAATAATCGATGGGTATATAAGATAAATATTTGGAAGATATATAAGATAAATTGTAGATGGATTGATAGATATATGTATACAATAGATTGATCAATAGATCTCATATAATTAGGAAGATTGTTAATTGATAAATAAGTAAGACATATATTCAATGAATGGATCGGTAGATGAATTGACAGATGATATACATGATAGATAAATGATAGATATTTGAAAAACTATTAATCGATAGATAAAACATAATTGTTAGCTATATAAGAAAAAGATGTATAGATGGATGCTGAATAATCAATAATAATATAAAGATAATTGATAATAACTGATAGATATGTGAGATTGACAGGCGTAAGAAGCACACAGAATATATGTATGTATACAATAAATTATAAATATTATTATATTTTTGAGATAGAAACCTAACTTTCATTACAGTTTTATATGTACCCAGTTATTTAATTCTGTTAAAAAATAATAAACAAAAACGTGAATGAACCACATATACAGTCTGAATATTGCACTAAAACATGAAAAAGAAGCCACTCCTTAACAGTACAGTTAATCATTCATTGTTTATAAAGAACAGTCACCTTGTAGGAATTCTCTGGAACTTTGACACCCTGGGATACATGTCGAAACACACTGAGGCAAAACAAGATGTCACAGTTGCTGTTGGTTTGCCATGTATAGCACTGCCGTGCCGAGGACAAGATGATGCAGGATAAAGAGGGGAAATTAGTATTGTTTGCTCATAATTAAATTCTATCGTAATATTCACAATAAGGCTGCAGTCACACTTCCCTGCGTCCGTCGCAGCCTTTGACAGGCTGGTTGGGGAGGGCCACATGGGGTAGCGTGCGCATGTATTGCATGGTCTACCATCGGACGTGATTTCAAAAAGCTGCGACGGACGCTGACAGGGCTACAAAGCGTGATCCCCATTGGAGGATCTTGCTTTGTAGCGCTGGACGCACTAATTGCATTCAGTGAGGTGGCCACTGTCCACATGGGAGTCAGAGTGGATGGAACGCCCACTCTCATTAATGTTCCTTCCGCTCTGAAAAACACTTGTGTGCTCGCAGCCTAAACAGAGGAGCAAGGAAAATATTTGAATGCTGACTGGATGCTCCCTATTGACCTAGATTAGCAGCAGAGATTGACTTGTGTAACATGATCACCACACACACCTACATTTATCAATTCCTTGGGACAGGGATATTTCGGATTTTTTGCTGAAAACCCAATGGATAGAATAACTTTGGGTGGTCTTTTAACTGCACATTCAAATGTACATTTCTAGAAAAAGGTCTTCTGCCACGTGATAAAAATGTCCAATAATATTAAGTAGCTGTTTAAATTGGAATTTTAACATGATTACAGCCAATAACCAAACCAGTGATTCAATGCTTGTTACAGGAAGGAAACGGCAGCTAAATGGAAAATATGTCACAATCATAAGCTTCTGTCTTAGATTGTAATCTCTTGACCAGGGTCCTGATTTTCCATCGTTCTATGTATGCCTAACTTTTTGTTCATTTGGTTTGTTTTGTCCTACCCATTGTACAGTGCTACTAAACTTGTTGGCGCTTTACAAGTAATTGAGATCAACTCATACAAATACGGTGATTTGAAGAGGTCGTTGTCATTTAAGTCCTGACATACTTGAAAACGAGAGAAATCTCAATGTGTCCTTACTGGTAAAATACTTTACAAATAAATAAATAAATATATAAAAGAAATTAATATTTTTGTTTGCATCTTGTAATTTAATAAATATCGTTCCCTTATATGGGAGCATGGTTTATGTTGTTTTTTTTTTTTCAAATGGTTTGATTTGATTATTGGTTTTATTTTAACATGGACAAACGTTTAGGGTAAAAAAAAAATATATAGATAATCTGTTGACGGAAAGGTAAGTATAGATGTTAACGACAGTTTATACATTCATGCAATTAATTAAATTAATCATTAATTAACCAGTGAGAAGGAATTACGGGGAATGCAAATACCTAGCAATGGGAGAAGAGCTGCTCAAAGGTTTATAAACACAAGTTAGCAATTAATAAGACCACACACCAGCCTCTCCTACTTGTGAAGATGTTGCTGGCCAGAGAATCATGGGAGTTGTAGTTCAGAAACAGCTAGGGGGGGCAAGGGTTTGAGATCCCTGCTTTAAGGTATCTACGTTGATTATGTCTGTTTGTTGATGCATTGCTAATAATATAAATCAAGAATGTCTTTGATAGCGGCGTTTGGAGTTTTAATCCCAACGCACATCGCAATATGTTCATGTGATTATTTCCCAATAATATACTTTATTAGAAAAAGGAATTAAATCGGACATGGGGGAATTTTAAATAGGATATATTACTGAAGAATTAAATAGGAAAACTGGACATATCTGCTGACTTGTGGGTTTTTTTTCAGGCTCTGCTATTTTTTAAGAAAAATACATTTTTATTTTCTTCATCGATACAACAAAATTTATGGATTATAAACATTCGATTAATATTCCGAACCTTTAACGTGGAGTTTTATATATTCTCCTTCCTAACATTCTAAGAGTTAAAAAGTTGTAAAACTTTATTACTTTATTTTTTTATTACAGAATAAAATGACGATAAACTGTAACACTAAATGTAATGCCGCAGCCTCGAAAGGCAAAGTTATATTTTCTCAACTCGACGCAACGCGTTTTATGAGCAAAAAGCAGCTCTTAAAATCTGAATTGGTAGCAGTTCATAAACCGAGTCAATTTAAAATATTACACAATTACATCTTAATGCGCTGAGTGGGGATAGTCTTATTTTCCCAGTTCATTGGCTTAAATTTAAAACGTATTATACTATATTCTTAAACTTTGTATATTCTATTGATTTATTTTGCTTTGAAATTTACACATTTTTAAATATCATATTGGATTATTATAGTACAAATTAGACTTTATAGATTTGAGCTAAATAAAAAGTCACATGCTGACAGTCTTTCAAATAAGTATAAGAACATAAAAACATGGACAGAGGTCACATAAAAGAAGCACATTTTCTTTTTATTAGGTGTGATAATCATAAATTGGTTGTCAGAATATTTCAGAAAGGTAATGAGCAGAACCTTGCATAATCCTAGATTTTGACACATTTTACTTTAAAATTGTAATATATATGTAAACATACAACAATTATTTAATATATATATATATATAAGAGAGGGAGAAATATATAGATTTAAAAGTACTTAAGCACTCCATAACTGGAATATCATGTTACTACATAATAAGGTTCAGAAAGGGACTTTACAATGTAGCATCTCTCTACATTTAACATTTCCTCTTTACTCTTTTCATGATGAATCATTGGATTTTTTTCAGGTTCTACACATAATAAATCTTAAAATCACATATGGAGCAATTACCTTCTGTGCTCAACGACTCGCAAGACAAACACTTTTATAAATCAGGTTAATAGGACTTATTTTACTATGTGACGTTTATTGATAAAGTGGTCACTGTAGATCATGGATAAAGCAAATAAACATAAAAAAATAATATGTTTAATATATATATAAATTTCTATCACTGTAAATAAATATATATATATATATATCTCCAAAGAGTATGGGATGCACTCGAGGGCTTAGGTAAAAAAAATAATTATGAAATTATTGTTTTATTGAGTATACATAGTAAAAATTCCTGTAAACAAAAGCCAATGTTTCGGCTCCCTAAGAGCCTTTACATAAATATTGACAGATATTGAATTGGTATAAGGATCCACATAATTTTCCTCATATATATCATCTAGGCTTAACTAGAAAGGAAATATTACGTTTATAGCTAGTATATACATCGACTGAAAGATGAAAACATTTTTAAAAGCTTCCAGATTCAGGAGATAAATAACACACAGCTGTATTGCAGGTAATGAAATGTAACTGGGTGAAATGAAAACAATAGGAACGTTTACAATATGGAATATTAAACGCAAACATTCTGACATTCAAATCATCTTGTTCTTAAAAGGGAAAGAACAATCATCCCTTTTCTTTTGAGAGACAGAGAGATGGATGATGGACGGACAGACAGACAGACAGATGGATAGTTAGATAGAAATACACAAAATATTCGTTTACAATACGTATACAATACATTACAAACATGAATTTAATTTTGGGGCAGACACAATTTTCAGCACACTTTTTGGAGTCTTACACACCCTCAGCTCTCTATACCCAGGCTGCAGGACAATCCACACACTTTGCTTCTGTCCTCTTTGTGTTTCTGTGTAACACTGTGATGGCAAAATCCAAACCAGATTTTCTCACTCAGGGAGCTGGGAGAAGGTTCTCATTTCTTCTCTGTCTTTGATGTTGAAGCTGTTTGAACAATATCAGTCCCAGTTAGATGCAGGGAGTGTGTGGTCACCCCAGGCAAGGCATGCATGAGCTGTGTGTTATACAGAGACTGGAATCTAATACAGACTACACCTAAGAATGGCCAGGAGGAGCAAAGGAACACACACACACACACAGACACACACACACACACACACACCACACACACACTATATCATCCATGCCTGGTATTCTAATGTATCAACCATTTCTAAAAAAAACTGACCTTGTAAAGCGCTGTAGAATCTGTGGCGCTGTACAAATAAAAGATGAGTATGTGTATGTATATATATATATAAATATACACGACAGCATGCAACCTTTTAATGTGAAATGCATATATATATATATATAAACAGATGGATATTTGATCTCCTATTGTTTATTTACTCCATATAAGTGAGTTTATTGTGGAATCACCAGGCGGCAAAAGTCATGACATGATGCAAGTTAGTGCATAACCACTGCATATCAGGCTGCCCTGTGCAGACATCAGGGGGGGTCTAAATGACTGACTGATACAATAACATTGTGACTGAATGCTCCACGTTCCACCTGTAGGAAAAAGATAAAGTAGTTACAGTTTACCTATAATCCCTTGCAAAATGTGCGAGAGAACATACAGAGTGTGTGAGTGGCATGACGGCATAAGCAGCAGTGTGCAGGTCCCTGTGCAGGAGCAGGATGCTGCAGGCCCAGCCAGGCTATCACACAATCTGGTGTATCCTCAGCATCCAGCCTGTCCATCAAAGATACCGAGCCCCCTTCCTACCAATCACAACACGCATCACACGGCCACGCCCACTGTAGCACATCGCTCGCGGAAGGTCCCACAGGGTTTCTAGAATTTGTACTCTATATATTTTTATATTTATGTAAATTTAGAATCTGAGCAGCCAATAACAATGTTACTCATACTAACACGTGATCCTATGGAATATATATGTATTATCACAGGATAAGGTGTTGTTACATTATATATAAATAACTGAATGTACACACATAACACACTGAATGTACACACATAGCACACTGAATGTACACACATAACACACTGAATGTACACACATAACACTGAATGTACACACATAGCACACTGAATGTACACACATATAACACACTGAATGTACACTCATAGCACACTGAATGTACACTCATAGCACACTGAATGTACACACACATAACACACTGAATGTACACTCATAGCACACTGAATGTACACACACATAACACACTGAATGTACACACATAACACACTGAATGTACACACATAGCACACTGAATGTACACACATAGCACACTGAATGTACACACATAACACACTGAATGTACACACATAGCACACTGAATGTACACACATATAACACACTGAATGTACACACATAACACACTAAATGTACACTCATAGCACACTGAATGTACACACACATAACACACTGAATGTACACACATAACACACTGAATGTACACTCATAGCACACTGAATGTACACACATAGCACACTGAATGTACACACATAGCACACTGAATGCACACTCATAGCACACTGAATGTACACACACATAACACACTGAATGTACACACATAACACACTGAATGTACACACATAGCACACTGAATGTACACACACATAACACACTAAATGTACACACAACACACTGAATGTACACACATAACACACTGAATGTACACACACATAACACACTGAATGTACACACATAACACACTGAATGTACACTCATAGCACACTGAATGTACACACATATAACACACTGAATGTACACACATAACACACTGAATGTACACTCATAGCACACTGAATGTACACACACATAACACACTGAATGTACACACATAACACACTGAATGTACACTCATAGCACACTGAATGTACACACATAGCACACTGAATGTACACACATAACACACTGAATGTACACTCATAGCACACTGAATGTACACACACATAACACACTGAATGTACACACATAACACACTGAATGTACACACACATAACACACTGAATGTACACACACATAGCACACTGAATGTACACACATATACCACACAGAATGTACACACATAACACACAGAATGTACACACATATAACACACTGAATGTGCACACATAACACACGGAATGTACACACATAGCACACTGAATGTACACACACATAACACACTGAATGTACACACATAACACACAGAATGTACACACATATAACACACTGAATGTGCACACATAACACACGGAATGTACACACATAGCACACTGAATGTACACACACATAACACACTGAATGTACACACACATAACACACTGAATGTACACACACATAACACACTGAATGTACACACATAACACACTGAATGTACACACATAGCACACTGAATGTACACACATATACCACACAGAATGTACACACATAACACACAGAATGTACACACATATAACACACTGAATGTGCACACATAACACACGGAATGTACACACATAGCACACTGAATGTACACACATATAACACACTGAATGTGCACACATAACACACGGAATGTACACACATAGCACACTGAATGTACACACATATAACACACTGAATGTACACACAACACACTGAATGTACACACATAACACACGGAATGTACACACATAACACACGGAATGCATGGGGTGGAACCCTCCTGGTTCTGGGTAAACCGCTTGGGGTAATTTCTGGACACCCAAATGCCCTTCCGAAAAGGCTTCACTCTCCACGTCCAAATGGATCACGTCCAAAAAGTGCAAATGAAGATATGAAAGTCTGCTCCGGATGAAGGAGTATGTGATATAATGGAGTTCACTCCAAATGAAGACTCCAGTAGCAAAAGTAAAAAACTTTAATAAAAGGTATAACAAACATACAAAAGCCAGAACGCGTTTCGCCAGTTACATAATGTATCAAAAGGCTTCCTCAGCTGGCCAATAACAATGTTACTCATACTAACACGTGATCTTATGGAATATATATGTATTATCACAGGATAAGGTGTTGTTACATTACATATAAATAACAGAATGTAGACATGTAACCCTGAATGTACACACATATAACACATGGAATGTACACATATATAACACACGGAATGTACATATATATAACACACGGAATGTACACATATATAACACATGGAATGTACACATATATAACACACGGAATGTACACATATATAACACATGGAATGTACACATATATAACACACGGAATGTACACATATATAACACATGGAATGTACACATATATAACACATGGAATGTACACATATATAATTACACGGATGTATGTACACATATATAACACACGGAATATGTGTACACATATATAACACACGGAATGTACACATAATATAAACACATATGGAATGTACACATATATAACACACGGAATGTACACATATATAACACACGGAATGTACACATATATAACACACGGAATGTACACATATTATAACACGGAATGCGGAATGTACACATATATAACACACGGAATATATAACACATGTATATATAACACACGGAATGTACACATATATAACACATGGAATGTACACATATATAACACACGGAATGTACACATATATAACACACGGAATGTACACATATATAACACACGGAATGTACACATATATAACACACGGAATGTACACATATATAACACACGGAATGTACACATATATAACACACGGAATGTACACATATATAACACACGGAATGTACACATATATAATACACGGAATGTACACATATATAACACACGGAATGTACACATATATAATACACGGAATGTACACATATATAACACACGGAATGTACACATATAACACACGGAATGTACACATATATAACACACGGAATGTACACATATATAACACACGGAATGTACACATATATAACACACGGAATGTACACATATATAATACACGGAATGTACACATATATAACACACTAGCAGGGAGCGATTTTCTGCCCTTCTACCGGAGAGTCGGTAAGAGCAATAAATGACGTCAGTATCATGTACTATGTATCGTGACGATGAGACGGGGGGCGCGCGCATACAGCGGGCTGAACTCTGAGATCTGGGATGAAGCCAACTATGTGGGGGTTAATAGGAAGGAGGCGGAAGGATTTCCAGGAAGAGCCCCTCCTGCTAGCGTCAAGCCCAGCGCAGGCTCCACCCACTCTGAATTCTTTGTTTAATTGGCTGCGATTTGATCAATCACCGAACGAGCATTCTCCCATGCAAATAGCGGAGGCGTGTCGCATGCGGTATCTTTACGAAGACTGGATGTTTTGTCCTGCGACGTCACAAAACTAGGCATAGCCAATCTGAGCCAATCTGGATGGGGACGGATCCTCCTCTTTCTGGACGGGAGTGATCATGCTAATAGGGTTACTATGTGACGTCACTGGGCGGATACAAACATTCCACGTGCCATTGGAATGAGCGTAGTGGGCGCGGCGGAACGTTTTCCCGGGACGTTGATTGGCTGAATCCTTCCCTCTCTGTCCCACAATTGGGATGATACAGTTACAGCTTGCCTTGTAGTTCCTATTGGCCCCCAGGGAGGAGCTAATGGCCCGGGGGGGGGGGGGGGGGAATTATCTGCTTCTTGTGAGGCCTGTGATTAAAGCGAAGCTCTTAGTCCTTTCAGTTGTCATTACCCGATGGGCTCTCCGGTGTCTGCCAGGGGCCCCTCAGGGCCACACACCGGCGCATCAACACAGCACAACCCGACAGCAATGAGTTACCAGCCGGCTGGATACACGAGCTAAAGCACCCGTATACCCTGTCACCAATATGACGTCATGCTCTTAAACATATAACACTTTCTTAAATCTAATTATGGCTCTCCTCCGATTTAATGTGTGTTTGTGATGGTGTGTGTGTGTGAGTGTGTGTGTTTGTGATGGTGTGTGTATGTGTGTGTGTTTGTGATGGTGTGTGTGAGTGTGTGTGTTTGTGATGGTGTGTGTGTGTGTTTGTGATGGTGTGTGTTTGTGATGGTGTGAGTGTGTGTGTTTGTGATGTGTGAGTGTGAGTGTTTGTGATGGTGTGAGTGTGAGTGTTTGTGATGGTGTGAGTGTGTGTGTTTGTGATGGTGTGAGTGTGTGTGTTTGTGATGGTGTGAGTGTGTGTGTTTGTGATGGTGTGAGTGTGAGTGTTTGTGATGGTGTGAGTGTGAGTGTTTGTGATGGTGTGAGTGTGAGTGTGTGTGATGGTGTGTGTGTGTGTGATGGTGTGTTTGTGTGATGGTGTGTGATGGTGTATTTGTGTGATGGTGTGTGTGTGTGTGTGATGGTGTGTTTGTGTGATGGTGTGTTTGTGTGATGGTGTGAGTGTGAGTGTTTGTGATGGTGTGAGTGTGAGTGTTTGTGATGGTGTGAGTGTGAGTGTTTGTGATGGTGTGAGTGTGTGTGATGGTGTGTGTGTGTGTGATGGTGTGTTTGTGTGATGGTGTGTGTGTGTGATGGTGTGTGTTTGTGATGGTGTGTGTGTGTGAGTGACAGATCAGAGGCTGATATTACCTGTGACCTGACAGGTAATGGGGGGTAAAGGTAAGGACCCCCTGAGTCCAGGGAGGTGATTTGCTGGGGGGGGGGGCTCTCTCCGGTTTCCTAAATGCTGTTGATTTAATCCAGGGATTAACAAACGAAACGACAGAAAAAACACAATTTAAACGGATTCGTTTTCCAGAAGCGGCTCATTTCCCCCAATTTATGCACATTTTATGTTTTAATGAATCTTAATAATATATAGAATAATTATAATAATACCAGCTCTTGTCCCTGCAACTGTCTGTGATGTCATTGTATCTGTCTGTGATGTCATTGTATCTGTCTGTGATGTCATTGTATCTGTCTGTGTTGTCAGTTTGTGTTTTCAATCTGTGTTGTCGATCTGTCTGTTTGCGTTGTGTCGGTCTGTGCTCTCAGTGTGTCTGTCGGTGTGTCTGTCCTTGTGTCTGTGCTCTCTGTGTGTCTGTCCGTGTGTCTGTGCTCTCCGTGTGTCTGTCCGTGTGTCTGTGCTCTCCGTGTGTCTGTCCGTGTGTCTGGGCTCTCAGTGTGTCTGTCCGTGTGTCTGTGCTCTCCGTGTGTCTGTCCGTGTGTCTGGGCTCTCGGTGTGTCTGTTCGTGTGTCTGTGCTCTCCGTGTGTCTGTCAGTGTGTCTGGGCTCTCTGTGTGTCTGTGCTCTCTGTGTGTCTGTGCTCTCTGTGTGTCTGTCCGTGTGTCTGGGCTGGCCTTTGTGAGCGGTGTCGGTGTCAGCCTGTGGCGGCTATTTACGGTCAGACGGAGCGGAATCCGCCGGGAATGGGACTTGTTTGGACGAACCCGGGCGGCCATAAAGCTCAGCACAGACAGAGCCGTGCAGGTGGAGACCTCGCCTCATTCCCCGCATTCCCCGCACCGCCCATGGCAAAAGCTGAAATGGGAGCGGGAACATCCCTCCCCTGTGCAGCCCCCCAGGAGACCCCCCAAGGGGCTCTGTGTATGTGTGTGGCTGATGGATACATCCACTGATAGAAGGAGAGACAGACAGACAGACAGGTAGCTAAACAGACAGACAGATTGAGGGGTGATAGATAGAGAGATAAGAATAGATAAACAGATAGATACAAAGATGATGATTATTATTATTGTCATCATTTATATAGCACCAACAGTTTCCGCAGCGCTTTACAATAACAATAAATGGACAAAGGATGGAGACAAGAGGTGTAGAGGGCCCTGCTCATAGGAGCTTACAATCTAGATAAATAGACAGATATATAGATAAATAGATAAAATATAGACAGATAAATAGACGGATAAATAAATAGATAAATAAACAGATAGATAACTACACAGATAAATAGATATATAAGTAGACAAATAGATAGAAGATAAATAGATATATAATAGATAGAAGACAAATAGATAGAAGATAAATAGATAGAAGATAAATAGATATATAATAGATAGAAGACAAATAGATAGAAGATAAATAGATAGAAGATAAATAGATATATAATAGATAGAAGACAAATAGATAGAAGACAAATAGATAGAAGATAAATAGATAGAAGATAAATAGATAGAAGATAAATAGATAGAAGATAAATAGATTGAAGATAAATAGATAGAAGATAAATAGATAGAAGATAAATAGATAGAAGATAAATAGATTGAAGATAAATAGATAGAAGATAAATAGATAGAAGATAAATAGATAGAAGATAAATAGATAGAAGATAAATAGATTGAAGATAAATAGATAGAAGATAAATAGATAGAAGACAAATAGATAGAAGATAAATAGATTGAAGATAAATAGATAGAAGATAAATAGATATATAACAGATAGATAGAATAGATCGATAAATAATAGATGGATAAATAGATAGACATACATATATATATAAATAATGAGTATAGCAGTATGTAGTGATACCTATATATATGTAATATATATGTTTATATATACTACAGAGAGGATGATGGGAATAGGAAAAGCAATATGGCTGCAGGTATAAATTTCTAGAAAATTACAACATATATAACCACATTTTAATATAAAACAAGTACAATTACAAGCTATAAATGCAACGGATTTAAAAAACAAAGTGGAAAATCCTGTGGAATCAGTTATTGAGGAATTTGATTCACTGGATGAGTGCTGTGTGTGGAGGAGTCACCCATGAGGGGAGTAATTTACCCAGTGACTTGGGTTATGGCTTTTACCAGACTCAAAATAATTTATATTCCTTTCTTTTGTTTTGCATTTTGCAATTTTTTGGTTTTTTTTTGCAATGTAATCGTTCCCTTTGGTTATTATAAAGCGCTGCAGAAACTGTTGGCGCTATATAAATGATTACAATAATAATAAATTATGCTTTCAAGATTTTTCGAAGCAGGTAAAATTGTATTATAAATTTGTAATAATTTTACATTTTTTTTTTTAAATCAGAAGTGCTATACTGTACAGGTATTTGCCAAGGTCCTTGTCATGCAAGGGTTAATAGCAATCTATCTTAATTTAGATTTACCTATATTACAAGTCTATATATATATATATATATCTATACAACGGTCTTCCACTAATATATGGAAATAAATACATTCAACCACCATTTTATTATAATATATATATTTAAATTTGAATATAAAGGTGTGTGGTTATATATACCTCTATGTTTAGAGATACAAATAATGTATATAAATAAATATATTTGATATTGCAATAATAACAGTAACTATCTATTCAATGTTTTTTGAAAAATCTATATTTTTGTATTTTATGATAATTTTCAAATTTAGTTTTCCAAAAAAACTGTACAAAAGAAATAAGGCAACAAACTGCTTTGTGATTTTTTTTTTTACCCTTTTAAGCTAAAATGCATATATATATAGTCTAGCAATGTATGCTGTCCTGAGGTACTAAACTCCTTATTTGAAATGGTAATATTTAAATTGAAATATAAAATGCTACAAAAAATTATTATATCGAGTGGAAGCCTGGAATTTTCCTCATAATATGTAATATTGTCTTGATTCTCGTGTCTCACATATTACGCATGGTGCTGGGTGTGAACACACATGTATTGCTGCAGGTTTGAGAATATAACTTTTTCACGTTGTTTTCATAATTTTTACAGAGTCAGTAATTTCTGCTCGCATTACAATATGAAATGGAAAAATAATTCAACACAAATGACAAACATAGGTGAGATGACAGAAACAATAGGGCTAGAGGGCCCCTCTTAGATCTCAATATAAATATCATATATACCCATTAACCCCTTAACTACTGAGGGATTTTCCAAAAAAACATTTGTCAGAAACCATTGTTTTTTTGTAAAATTATTTTTAATTAATTATACAGTAATACGTAGCTATTACTGTAAATAACCTATTTGGCCAGTAGAGGGCACCATCTACTGCCAAACTGAGTTACAGACATTTGAGCAGCAGGTCTATTTTTTTTCTCTGCATCAGCAGCTGAAAGCCCGATATTTCACGTATTCATCAGCTGATTTTATAGTCTTAGCTCTTTGGGCATTATGCCTACAGGGCTAAAACGTGGGGGGCACCTCCTTCAGCCGAAAAGAAAACAAAATTAGTTGGCAGCAAACGAATTTCATTTTCTTTTGGGGCTGGAGATCAGCAGATCGAAATATCTCTTTATCGGGGCACTGTATGGTGCCTGTGAACCCTAAGATCTCAGTAGTGAAGGGGTTAAATGTCACTTGGGGGGATCCATTGTAGCCCGAGTTCGGTGTGTCAGCAGACATAATGAATGTATGCCACAAGTCTTCAAAATGATCTTTCCAAGTTATCAAAATCCAGCCAGTTTCATTTCACATTTTTTTTTTAATATAATTCTTCCCAATTTCTACATGTATAAATAATTAGTAAATAAATCATTTATTTCTTTATAAAGTATTCTACCAGGAAGGATACATTAAGTTTTCTCTCGGTTTCAAGTATGTCCTGGGTTCAAGAACATTGAAATGTTACAGTAGGTACAGAAATACAAAGTAATAAGATGCAAGATATTAAAAACAACAACACAAACATAAAGATTAACACAGAAAATAAATATTTAAGAAATATACTCACTATGTTACAGGTGCAATAAATATATAAATAAATATAATCATGTAACATCTTAAAGAAGAAAATATCTTCAGATTGTCTGCGGTACTCACCAGAAATGAGTCATATCCGTGAGAAATCCATTCGCTGAGTGAAGTGGTTAAGCAGAGATGCCGGATGACTCGCAAAATTCCGAAGTCCAAAAGAAAAAAAAATAATCCCGGAGTCATAATGACGGGTGTTGAATAATTCTCTTGGTAGAGCGTGGCTTCCCTTTTGCGTTGCAGAAGTTGGAAAATATCATCAATAATGAATGATATCAATATAAATGAATTATCACCTAGATTGTAAATTCCCAGGGGAAAAGGGACCTCAATTCTTTCTGGATATGTTGGGGAAGTATTGACTTGCCTTTTTGGGGCAATAATCCAAAATCCATAGGATGTAACGGCTCTTGTAAGTTTACAACAGCTCTGGTTAAGTTAACACCAACAATGGAACCTTGGTGTTTTGTAGAACTGTCATGTCTACCCCTTGTACAGCGCTGCAGAGGGCGTTAATAAATAAAAATAATGATAATCATAAAGCGATGCACTGTGTATTATGGAATTATAATGCCATGTTATTGTGATCTTCCTTTTTTAGCCATCTCATTGTGGCGTGCACTCACGGACAATTTAATATTATTATTATTGTCATCATTTATATAGCGCCAACAGTTTCCGCAGCGCTTTACAATAACTAAAGGGAAAGAGATACAGATAAATGGACATAGGATGGAGACAAGAGGTGTAGAGGTCCCTGCTTATATGAATCTAAAGGGATTGGGGTTGAGGAAGACAAGGGGAATAAATATATATATATATATATATATATATATATAACATAATAAAAAAGGTACATTAGAAAATTTAGTACAAAATACCCATTTTTGCAGAGCAATAACTAACATCCAGTCAGCTTTAAAACTCTTTATTTGACCTAGACAAGGAGCATAAAAAATAGGAGATGGACAGGACCAATATGTTGTGTCTGGACTCATTATACACACCCATACACACCTATGCTGGGCACATTGTTATTGATGCTTCCAGTAGGCAAGCACAGGAGGTGCTTGTGGTGGGCAATTAAATGGAATGGATCAGAATAATGTTAGTGTAACAGGATAGTCAATATGATGAGGACTATTTTCTACACAGAACATGTTTTAAACCAGGGGACACCAACCTTGTCCCTAGAGATGTTTTGGAACTACATCTCCCATGAATCTCTACCAGCCTAATGAGTGGCTGATCATCATGGGAGATATAGTTCTAAAACCACTGATTTAAAAGACTTGAGAATTTCTTGTCATGCGTAAGTTTTGAGACAGATATACTGGTAGCGTGTTACTAGATATATTGTTATATGTCTCCCCAGATATTTCAGAACGTCAACTCCCATGATTCTCTAACACAGGGACATCAAACTCAGCCTTGCTCTAACATATATTGGGCTGATGTCAAGCTCCACACCCCAGATGTTGATGCCTACAATTCCCAGAATTCTTTTAATGCCACAAATGGCTAGAGAATCATGGGTAATGTAGTTCAGAAACACCTGGTGAGGGGGTCTGAGTTTTACTGCCCTTATCTACTGCGTTCAAAGAAATCTGGGGATTGTAGGCCACCAACATCTAGAGGGCCGGAGTTTGAGATCCCTGGGACACATGACATAAAATGAGATTCTTTGCATACTATCCATTGGACGGAAGGCTCACATTGACACGGCGGGCCCGGTGTCAAATGCTCATTCCTCATTTTATTGTAATGTGTTTTAAGGCCAGATGAGCTACCAGTAAAATATAAAAAGGGCCTTAAATGACTTGTTGAAGACATTACCCTGCCCGCCGCCCAGTGAAAGCAGAGCTCTGTGACCCTCTCAGAGTACAGAAGATCAAGGCCTCTGGTTCTCCAACAGATTTAGAGGTGCACCCGGAAAGGAAGCAATCTGATAAACTTCATGCCCACCCTATTTATAACGTGCGGCACTATGTAGCGGACCACACCGCCCTTCATATGGTGTAGAGTTTCTAAGTGGACTGGGGTTGAGGTTTAGTGGTCGCACTTACTGCAAGGAAATGATTATCACTGTGTCTCCTAGATTTGGGGATTGGTTTACAGGTCTTCAAAGCAGGATTATATTAACCCCATCCCTACCACAAAGGAGCCAATCTCATGGCACTGTGGAAGTAGTGAGAATGTTAACCCCTTCCAGGGTTAGGAAACAGGAGATGGGCGTGGGATTGTAGCGTAAATACAGTAAATTCCCTCATAAAAGTCAAGAGAACCGGCCGGAATTTAATGTTGCTGCCATGCTGGGATTAATATGAAGGCCCACCACAGAGACTGTGCTCTTTGAAGGGTGATTTTTTTTTTCTTTTTAATGAATTCTGCAAACAAGAAGAAAAAAGAATCCTGTGTGTTTTCTATTGAAAATGTATAAAAAAATCAAGATTTAATAAAAAAAAGTATTTCTCTGTGGTAGGTTAAATGAAACTGAATTATATGAGAGGCGTAAATACTTCCATGTGAGCGCACAGCCCGCACGTTGTACCTTTTATATTTTCATTTCATTTTGAAAAGTATATGTTTATTTTAAAATAATAGCACTCTATCTTTCATCCTGCACTCGGGAACAAACCGCACTTTGTTTCGTTATTATTATCCTCATTGTTTATTCAGCGCCAACATTCATCATAGCAAAAAGTAGCAAAATCAGAAACAAACGGCCTTATTCCAACCTTGCTGTAAACGTAACCAACCAGATAAGGCTAGGGTCAGACGTACGCATTTTTCACGTCTACCGTCAAAAAGCACATCCATGCGTCCGGACGCATTTTTACACAGAAGACGCGATAGCGGTCATACGATGCACAATTTCAGCCGTATTTTTTGACGGAGCTATAAAAAACAAATGGATGTTATGTTGGCTGGACATTAGCAGCGTCTGACATCTCCTAATCACACACACACGCCGCTATGCCGACGCAGCGCACTCTGTGCGTCAGTACTAGCGGTTCCACGTCCTCGAAAAAATGCGTTCGTTTGCCGCTTGCGTTGCGCGGCCGAACATTCGTGCGGCCGTACTTCGTATATTGGCCGTCATTGGACGTCATTTGCTGCTACCACGGCCGTAATAAAGTGCGGCTCAACGCACGTTCGCACTGCGTTCGTCTGACCCCAGCCTAAAACCCCAAATTCCCTTCAGCTCAAAAAGGTATGTTAATAGTGAATTATAGTGAAAACAAAAACCAAACAAGTGAATATATAGATAAGTAAATGGATACTTATATAAGTTGACCTTGTGTTCATGAATCCTCGAACAAAAGAGAAAAATAACAATAATAGTGCAGTGCAGTCTATACAAGGCAGACAGTAATGCTGAAATCTATAAGTGGACACTCACATACTCCAGAGCTATAATATTGACTCTGTATACGGTGCGTTGTGCTGGCTTTAGGGATGGCACTATCCTCTGTCTGCATGATCAAGTGGGAAAATCCTCCACAGATGGGAAAAAAGAGAGAAATATCATCTGGCAAAGTACTGCTAGATCAAACGCATACACAGGACTAGCTGATAGTAGAGCTCATCTGGACTAGCCACTGGACCTGGCTCTAGGACAATCTGCGTGTGACACCTTAATATGGGTGGTGTCTTACCCTCTCTTGGAATGCAAGGAACACTGGAACCATAGATCTGCTCCTGCATACAGTCACGTTACTGGCTTAGGGTGCGTGATACCCTTACATCTAATCAGACCAGATGTTGATGGAATGGGGTACCGAAGTTTGTTTCAAAACAAACAAAGAAAAACTTCTGTACCCCATTGATAAAATTGAAAATTATAACGCATGATTAATTGAATAGAAAATAGGTTTGTATGATTTGAAATCTCCATATAGTGTATTACTTTTGCTCCACACAAATTCATCTTGGCAATTAGGGGTCATTTAAAACGTGGCGGCGTTTGCCGAAGTTGCAAATAACGGTTAAAGTCAACATTGTTGCAAAGGTGATAAACGTCGGCATTTCACAAAATAAAAATTCACACAGCGGCAGAAGTTTCATGTTTGGATTTTACTTTTGAGAAGCGACAGAATTTGTCACCGCTGCAACAATGGTGATTTCTGTCGGCGTTTGCAACTTCGGCAAACACCAGCACTCTTTGAATAACCCCCTTTAGGCTGGCGTCAGACGAGCGAACTATCTGCGCCTATACTGATGTGCCTACCCGCGTCCGTCACAGTGTTGTGACACAAAAAATGACGCAACAAACGTCCATTATCCAAGCCTCTCCGTCAAAGCACTAGGATGCACGTCGATGGAGCTGCAAAGCGCGATTGTGGCCAGACGGGCGTCAAATGGAAGGAACGTCCATTCTCACGGACATTCCTTCCGCTCTCCAAAGACGCTCGTCTGACACTAGCCTAAGTCTTATTTATTTTATTTATTTATAAAGGATTTTACCAGGAAGGATACATTGAGATTTCTCTCGTTTTCAGTATTTTTACTTCTTTTAACTGCATTTAAAAAATTTTTTATTTTTTTTGTTTAGGTCCCTGTTAGGATGTATATATTTTGTATATATATATTTTTAAAAATATTTATATATTATTTACATATATCTCCACTTTTTATGCTGGATTAAGTGAGGTTCAACTTTGCTTTTGGTTTGCAATTTTAATACACTCACACCCTATTTTCTGCTTTATTTCCACCCTGATTTTGTATATAGAGAGCTCTAAAATAATAGCAGAAACTATTCATTTAACAGGAGAACCAGACTCAGATCATTATGGCTTTTTCTATCCTTTTAAATGCTTTTAAATACGTCATTGAAGATCCACTCTGGAGCTCCTGTTAAAGGCAAAGTGTAACATGTGGTCGTGAATGGGTTAATGCTGACCACTGCTTCCCAGGGATACAATGTATCAACAATCCCAGCTAAGCATCAGCAGCAGAAGAGTCATGTGAGGCGCCGGCTCGGGATTGGATGGCGCTTCAGTGACGTCGCCGCTCTGATTGACAGCAGGCTGAGAGAAGTGCCAGAGCTCCATGTGTGTCCTCGGCAGACTGCTGACACAGAGCTCCCTGCACTGACAGGAAGGACAGACACTGGCAGACACAAACAACCTGGGGGGAACCATCATTACCAACATCTTGTGGGCAGACCAGGAAGAGGAGGGGGAGGTGTGAAATGGGCAAAAGATGACTTGCCCCCCAGGCTACCCCACACATGCACACAAATTAACATATGTTCAGCACAGATATGGGGCCTGCATCCATTGCAAAGCTTCCTCCTATCAGATCATAAAAAATCTTGACTCCATCAGGGGTTTTTGGTGTGTGGGGAGGAAATGCTTTGATCACTGCCAAGTGCTGAAACAACGTCCACTTCCTCTTCATAAATCTCCTGCCTGTGGAATAAGCAAATTGTGCAATCTGTGGCCTCTCACAGCACATGGAAAGGAAAGAATACAGAGCCTGAAATAAAATGAAATAAAAGGCTGCATCCAGGCTTCAATGTCTTAAACTATCCTTAGGAAACACATAAAAGCCTCTGTGCAGGTAACAGGGACATGTGAAGGCTGGGGGAGTGTGAAACAAAGTGACACACCAGCTGGAAACAATGTTTAGTGCATGCACACATGGAACAGACAACATAAACAACAGATATTACAACACTAACTATGATATGATAAGAAGCAACAACAATAACAAAGCAGGGAAAGTTGGCAAACTGTGCTGTGCAGGTCGCACTGGGAGGCAAAGGGTTAAAAGCAGTACAGCTATATTTAGGAACTGTCAGAGGAGTAAAATCAGTGGAATCTGTCGAGAGTTGTGGGTTAATAATCATATTTTCTGCAAGATGCTCATCAGGCATTAAATTTCATCACATCATGTCGAGGGAGGGGGGGAATCTCTCCATGACCCTTGCCTAAACCTAGTAATAACAGCTCTGAAAGGGTTAATACTATAGAAGGCACTCAGGCAGAGGATATCACAAGGGATCGCTTAATCCCCGGCACTCATGGGGTTAAATCCATGACACGGATGTGTATGTGCATGGAATGTTCTTAATAATTAATAATATAGTGATAGGAGGGCTCAGGCTTCACACAGACATGTGACTAGTCAGTACAATCCAGTGATACCTGTACCGACCTCCCATAATCACTGACTGTTATATATACACTGTAATTCGTTATAATTATTATTATTATATGAAATATTTATTGCAATGTGAGCCATGCTAACAGCTCACCCCCCCCCGTCACTGTGCGACTCATATAAAAGTTAGGGTGTGTTTAGTACTTTCCATAAGTATATACTGTATATATAACTCATAGCACTGGGTTTGTTTTGATTGGGAACAAACATGTTATACAGGTATATATAATATAGACATACATATATAAAATGCATGCAGACATATAAAATAGAAATATTTATATATAATATACACACATGATAAACACATTTCTATATATAATATACACAAATAATATACATAAACCTATATATGTTATACACACGCACTCTGCATGTGATTTACACACATTTAGTAGTTTTCAGGTATGGTACACACTGATGCTGAGCACTTGGCCAATCTTCGTGAGCTGAAATACTTTCTCAGCATTCAGACAAAAATAAAAGTAAAAAGACTTTTATGACCTTTGTTCCTTTTTCATGACGTAAGAAATTCTGTTTAATTTACATAACTGATGCAGGCGAAAATAAAATACACCTGTGTAATATTAATCATATGTGTGTAATATCCCTGTGTAATATTCCTGTGTGTGTAATATCCCTGTGTGTGCAATATAATTGTGTAATATTCCTGTGTGTAATAATCCTGTGTGTAATATTCCTGGGTGTGTATTATCCCTGTGTGTGCAATATCATTGTGTAATATTCCTGTGTGTAATAATCCTGTGTGTAATATTCCTGGGTGTGTAATATCCCTGTGTGTGCAATATCATTGCGTAATATTCCTGTGTGTAATAATCCTGTGTGTAATATTCCTGGGTGTGTAATATCCCTGTGTAATATTAATCATGTGTGTCTGATATCCTTGTGTAATACTCCTGTGTGTGTAATATCCCTGTGTGTGCAATATCATTGTGTAATATTCCTGTGTGTAATAATCCTGTGTGTAATATTCCTGGGTGTGTAATATCCCTGTGTAATATTAATCATGTGTGTCTGATATCCTTGTGTAATATTCCTGTGTGTGTAATATTCCTGTGTGTGTAATATCCGTGTGTGTAATATCCCTGTGTGTGTAAAATCCTTGTGTGTGTAATTACCCTGTGTGTGTAGTAATAATCATATGTGTGTAATATCCCTGTGTGTGTGTAATATCACTGTATAATATCACCATATTTCTAATATCGCTGTCACTGTTTGTAATAGCACTGTGTGTTTAATATTACTGTATAATATCACTGTGTGTAATATCAATGTGTGTGTAATATCACTGTATACTATCACTTTGTGTGTAATAGACCTGTTTAATATCCCTGTGTGTGATTTTATTGTATAATATCTTAGGTTGTAAGCTCTTGAGCAGGGTCCTCTCTCCTACTGTTCTGTATGTGTAAAGTGTATGTATATTTGTTATTCTGTCTCTCCCATTGTACAGCGCTACGGAACTTGTTTTCACTTTATAAATACTTGTAACTGTATAATATCACTGTGTGTAATATCAATGTGTGTGTAATATCACTGCGTTTGTAAAATCACTGTGTGTAATATCAATATGTGTGTAATATCACTGTATAATATCACTGTTTGTGTAATGTTACTGGTTAAATATATAGTGTGTAAAATATAGTGTGTGTAAAATACAGTGTGTGTAATGTGTTTAATATATTTAATTCATGCGTATTATAGTGTGTCATATATATATATATATATTGTGTGTAACATAGATATACAGGGTTATTCAGAGAGAGGTGAAAACCAGGAGAATGACTGGAAAGGTGAAAATTCTAGGTCAAAATAGCCAAACCAGAAAAATTCTCCCAGTTATCTCACTGTCCATATCATCTATGTGGTCTAGATTGTTCTCTTCTCCTGACAATTCTCCTGGTTTTCACCTCTCTCTGAATAACCCTGATAGTGTGCGTAATAGAGTGTGTATTATATATATATATATGTGTAATATATATGTGTGTGCAATATATAAAGTGTGTGTAATATAAATAGTGTGTAATATATATGTGTAGTGCATGTGTAATATAGTGTGTGTAATACATACAGGGCCATATTACAAAGTTGGTGTAAGCTCCTATGAGCAGGGCCCTCTACACCTCTTGTTTCCATCCTATGTCTGTTTATATGTATTTCGTTCCCTTTGGTTATTGTAAAGCGCTGCGCTATATAAATGATGACAATAATAATAATAATAATAACTTAACCAGAGCTGTTGTAAACTTCCCAGAGCCATTATAGCCTATGGAGGTTTTCAGTTTACAACAGCTCTGGTTAAGTTAGCACCAAGTATGTAATATAGCCCATAGTATGTGTGTAATATAAATATAATGGGTGTAATGCATGTAATATAGAGTGTGTGTAATATATTGTGTGTAATCTATATATAGTGTGTGTAATTTAAATATATAGTGTGTAATATAGTGTGTAACATGTGTGCATGTGTATTATAGTGTGTAATATATATATATATAGTGTGTGTGTGATATATATATATATATAGTGTGTGTGTGTTATATAGTGTATAATGTGTGTAATATAGTGTGTAATGTATATATATAGTGCGTGTGTAATATAGTGTGTAAAATATAGGGAGTAATATATAGTGTGAGTAATGTGTGTAAAATATGTATAGTGTGTGTAATATAAATATATATTGTGTGTAATATAGTGTGTAACATATATAGTGTGTGTGTAATATAGTGGGTAATGTGTGTAATATAGTGTGTGTGTGTAATATAGTGGGTAATGTGTGTAATATAGTGTGTGTGTGTGTGTGTGTGTAAGAGAGTGGTTAATGTGTGTAATATACTTAGTGGGTAATGTGTGTAATATAGTGTGTGTAATATAGTGGGTAATGTGTGTAATATAGTGTGTGTGTGTAATATAGTGTGTGTGTAATATAGTGGGTAATGTGTGTAATATAGTGTGTGTAATATAGTGTGTGTGTAATATAGTGTGTGTGTAATATGTGGGTAATGTGTGTAATATAGTGTGTGTGTAATATAGTGTGTGTGTAATATAGTGGGTAATGTGTGTAATATAGTGTGTGTGTAATATAGTGTGTGTGTAATATAGTGGGTAATGTGTGTAATATAGTGTGTGTGTAAGAGAGTGTGTAATATATATATATATATAGTGTGTGTAATATAGTGGGTGTGTAATATAGTGGGTAATGTGTGTAATATAGTGTGTGTAATATAGTGGGTAATGTGTGTAATATAGTGTGTGGGTAATATAGTGTGTAATATGTGTAATATAGTGTGTGTGTAATATAGTGTGTAATATGTGTAATATAGTGTGTGTGTAATATAGTGTGTAATGTGTGTAATATAGCGTGTGTGTAATATAGTGTGTGTGTAAGAGTGTGTAATATATATATATAGTGTGTGTAATATAGTGGGTAATGTGTGTAATATAGTGTGTGTGTAAGAGAGTGTGTAATATATATATATATAGTGTGTGTAATATAGTGGGTAATGTGTGTAATATAGTGTGTGTAATATAGTGGGTAATGTGTGTAATATAGTGTGTGGGTAATATGTGTAATATAGTGTGTGGGTAATATGTGTAATATAGTGTGTGTGTAATATAGTGTGTAATGTGTGTAATATAGTGTGTGTGTAATATAGTGTGTAATATAGTGTGTGTGTAATATAGTGTGTAATGTGTGTAATATAGTGTGTGTGTAATATAGTGTGTGTGTAATATAGTGTGTGTGTAAGAGTGTGTAATATATATATATATAGTGTGTGTAATATAGTGTGTGTGTAATATAGTGTGTGTGTAAGAGTGTGTAATATATATAGTGTGTGTAATATAGTGGGTAATGTGTGTAATATAGTGTGTGTGTAAGAGTGTGTAATATATATAGTGTGTGTAATATAGTGTGTGTGTAAGAGTGTGTAATATATATAGTGTGTGTAATATAGTGGGTAATGTGTGTAATATAGTGTGTGTAATATAGTGGGTAATGTGTGTAATATAGTGTGTGTAATATAGTGGGTAATGTGTGTAATATAGTGTGTGTGTAATATAGTGTGTGTGATATATATATATATAGTGTGTGTAATATATAGTGTAATATATTGTGTGTAATATATATATAGTATAAATAAATATACAATAATCCTGTTCTATTGGCAGATATGGTCACACACACAGTGCAGGCCTGTGTGTGTGTGTATGTGTGTGCGCGTGTGGACACATTGTTGCAGTGCTCCGCTCTATACCGAGCGCGCGGCCTCCCTCCCATGTATGTGTATGGGCTCACTGTGCCTGCTGGACGTCCAGCCGCACACTGACTGCCTGCTCGATGCACAGCCTCAATATGCAAATTTACTATGATTGACATTTGCGTCTCAGACCAATCAAGTTTCCTGGGAGCAGCGATTGGCGGTCACGCGAAAGACCTCCCAAGTGACGCATCATCGAGCAAAGAACCAATCTTTGCACGCATGTAAATGAGAAGGCGTGAGCGAGAGGCGGGCACGATGGGCGGGCGGAGAGAAGGGCGGGAGCAGTCTGGCGCCCCCTGGTGTCCCAGCCGGTATTTGCATTGCGTGCTATGTCTGGGCTTGCAGCTTCCTCACACAGGCAGGCGCTGGCAGGGGCTGGACCTCACATGGAATTGTTTTGAAGGCATTACTTTTGTCATGGCTTCATATTTGATATATTTCTCTATTATAAAGCATTCGGTTTCTGAATTCACCGGGGGAATATAGCCGGGCCATGGCTCTGTGCCATACAAGGCGGGGCCGCTAGAGGGCGCCCACCCCGAAGCAAACTGTCAGCAGGGAAACACTGGGACAATGATAAGAGAGGGAACCTGAAATAAGAATGTATGATTTGTGCCTGACCCGGGCACAGCATGAAACGCTATCAGATCCGTCACCATGTACAGATACAGGCTGATATATGAAAGGGAATTCTAAAATTATATTTATACACCCCATACACTTATATGTACACAAACCTACTCAGAAATATATACATACACTGTATCTACATACACACACCCCCTATATACTCACACATAGATTTACAGAAAAACATACACACTGTATATACACACACATATACACAGACCTACACTCACATATAAACACACAGACATCTCATACTATATACACACACAAAATCACACATAGATTTGCTGTAAAATATATTTATATAAAGTATTTTACCAGGAAGGATACATTGAGATTTCTCTCGTTTTCAAGTATGTCCCGGGTTGATACATATATACTGTATTTACTCACATATAAACACACGGACATATAAATATATACACACACATACTGTATATATACACACATATATACATGTACACATCACACACAACTATTTACACACACACACCTACATATACACACATATATATACACACACCTATATACACACGCATTACACACCACTATATATACACACACACATACATATACACAGACACGTATATGTGTGTATAGAAACATACGCATATGTGCGTTTGTAAAATGTATGTGCAAATACAGATGTTTTGCGTTTTCTACAAATAAATCTAAAGATAATTTGACAAAAGTAACACACAAGCAACATTATTCTGTTTAACCTTTATAAAGCATGTATCCTCTGCTCTATTACTATTTTTTTTAATATTTAGATACTTTAACTGTAGATAATTACATTTTTTTACACTAAATAAAAGTGCAAACTATTTTTATTTACAATTATTATCTTACCCTAACCTTTTTATTATAAGTGCTTTATTATGTATTTGCATCAAACGTGTACAAGGAAACATCTATGTGCAATTCATGTGCGGCTGCTAATACCATTACTAATAATATATATATATATTTATTTATAAAATCTTAGGTTATATCACGATGAGATAATTACACACAAGATGGTACAGCGCCACACAACATGTATCCACCACCACGACACCCCAGATAGCCCAGATATTTTTGCATGATGAGAACAATAGTTATTTTATTTATATTTTTTTGCTGTATTATATTTATATATATATTGATTGAATGTTTATTACATGAAGCTATATAATTAATCACGTTACTAATTAACAACGGAGTCTGATATATTTATTTCTTACAGGGTGAGTGTTGAGATTACTATTTTTACTTTCTTTTTTTGTTGTTGGCTGTTTCAGGGCTATTTGCATACTCCCAAAGCCTTGCTTTACACAAAAGAAGGAATTTCACGGCCATGAGCTTAAAACATCCCCCCCCCCTTCGACTCCTTCCCAAACTTCCTCCATACCTATCACCTCTTAATTTTTAAGTGTTTAAAAATATCAAATGTAATATTCGCTCCTGAGAGGTATAATTAGAAAAGCATATTATGTGTTATTTTTGGAATAAGTTGACATTTAGGAATTTCTCACACGCCGGTTTTAAACAGTCTGGCTCAGCGCAAAAAATACATTTCACTTAATTACAGATCAAGTTCGTAAGTACGAAAATAATGTCACATCGCATTTGTTAGCTTTTATTAGGAGGAATTTCTGAAAGATTGATTCGTGAATATACATTTGTAAGATCCGCTTCATTAAACAAAGTGGCTACTGGACATTGAGATGGAAAGTGCTTCTCAACACTGCTAAATATATATATACACACACACACATATATATATATATATAGGTGTATATATAGATATATATATATATAATTATGGATTGGATGTATTCAGAAGTGAGTATATATATGTAAATTTGTGAAAGACATGTTTTATAAATAAGCAGTTTTAAACTTTCACTATGTAATATAATTTTTTTTCGCTTTTCCCTCAGAATTAAGGAAAAGCATCAACTATATTATTTGTGAATGGCGAGCAGCTCATCGATAAGAAGACCTTCAGGGTTATTCAGAGAAAGATGAAACTCTGGAGAACTTTTGGAAAAGTGAAAATTCTAGGTCAAAATAAGTGATTTGGAAAGTGAGATAAATGGGAGAATTTTTCTGGTTTGACTTATTTTGACGTAGAAGTTTCACTTCTCCAAAAGTTCTCCAGAGTTTCACCTTTCTCTGAATAACCCTGCTAGTCTTACAATCCCCTAAACTACATAATTTTTTTTTTAATTTGTAGTTTAAACAGGATTTTCGCAGTACAATTTTGGTTTTCTGCACGTTTAATAATTGTTCATCATAAACAGCTGAGAAATTGTTGGCCCGAGAAATCACCAATCGTTAAGTGAAAAATCTAGTAAGACAGCACTGGTGCTTTATATATTTTAAATATAAGAAGAATGACGAGTACGACTGTTATAGGGAAAATAAAATATTTTAGAGTTCTCCATATAATGCAGATGTAATATAAGCCTGAATAACAATAGATATTTTCACTAAATATGTGAAAATATACATTCTATCTATCTAATATATTTTACATTATCATACTTTATTTAGATGGCGCCAACATGTTCCGCAGCACTGCACAATCATAAGGTATATATCATTTTATATCTGTGTATAAATATATATATACTCTCTAATCTACATTACTAAATATACAGCATATATATATATATTAGTTGTTTCTATATATGTATATACAGTATATATATATATATTTATTTGTGTTTTTTGTGTATATGTGTTTGCTCTGGGCTCCCACGCTAATCCAGACTTGCTTTGCTAGCAGGCTGGTCCTGACGACTGACACAGTTTGCAAGGTCTGTGGCCTAACATATATCAGATTTCAAGTGCTTGGCTGGGTTCCAAAAGCTTTGACATGCATCCTTGTAAATCATCAGCAAAATGTCTGTAAAGTGAAAGAGAGGGAGAGAGCGGAGAGTGAGGGGTACAGGGAAAGAAAGGAAAGAAACAGTAAGGGAGAGAGGGGTCACCCTTTCAATGCAAGTAACCCATTCGAGAGCTAAAGCTCGGGACGTTCTGTTGCTAAGGAATGGCTGAATATTAATTTCCGTGATTAAACGTTACAAGTACCTGTCTGCTGCATGAAACAAAGTCTCAAAAATACAGATTTGCATAATATACACGTATAATATATGTTGGCCGGAAGAAAAAGACGTAACTTGACCACCTTGTGTCTGCTAAGTGTCGCCAAACCTTCCTGATCTCCAACTATCTAATTAATTCCTAAAACTTGCAGGTCTGTTCAGTAAAGGTGAGACTCAGGAGAATGACTGGAGAAGTGAAAATTCTAGGTCAAAATAGCCAAACCAGAAAAATTCTCCCATTTAACTCACTTTCCATATCGACTATTTGGTCTATAGATTGTTCTCTTCTCCTGCCAATTCTCCTGAGTTTCACCTTTAGTGAATAGACCTGAAAGTGTTACATTCATTAGATATGTGTTGCGGTAAGACCTTTCACATTTTAACCAAACAGACAGCGCCAAAGACACGTACGGGCATCGTTACCAAAATGACCATAGATGTCAACCATCCTGGAACATCAACCTACATCGACAAAGACATAAGAGTTAGTTCCCACGGGAATAGGGCCCTCGTTTCCTCCTGTACTAGTTTGTCAAAATGTTGTTCAATGTATTGTAACCCTGTCTATACTGTGCCCATTGTACAGCGCTGCGGAATAAGCTGGCGCTTTATAAATAAAGAATAATAATAATAGTTCTGTGGATGGAATGATCAGACCGGCTGTAATACGGAGAGATAAAAATACTCCAGCCCCCCCCCAAAAAAATTAGCCTTTTCCCTTGAAATATTGTTCAGTTCTAAAAGTAATAAAACTATTTCTCAGTCTGCATCACTGCCTTTACAGTTACAGGTATTTATAAAGCACTAATAAATTCCGTAGGGCTGTACAATGGGTGAGACAGAACAACAAATATACATACACGTTACACATACAGAACAGTAGGAGAGAGGACGCTGCTCAAGAGCTTACAATCTAAGCGGAGAGGGGTGACAAGCTAGGTGAGGGTAAGTGGCAGAGTATGTGAAGTAGTGGGGTGCAAGTATGGGCAAGAAATATACAATGGGGGATTATGGAGCGAGCCGATAGGCTTCTCTAAAGTAATGTGTTTTCAGAGACTCCCTGCTTCCTCATAGTCTCTCCTTTGTATTATAATTTTTATTTTGATACAAACACTAGAATTGGTGATTCTGACCTCAAAAAGTTTTAATTCCTCTTGTTCCCCTCCGCCTCATCCCCCTATAAATTGCAAGCTCCTCTGAGCAGAGGCCTCTACACCTTTTGTTCCTGTTTCTTAATGTTTGCCATAATGTTACATATTGTGCAGCTGTGCAGAAACCTTTTCCCCAATAAAAATGACAACACAACTAATAATAACAATACTTCCTCCCTTCAAGTCCAATCGAAATCATGCAGAAATTCTTCCTTTTACCTTCTGTATGATTTTTTTTTAACTTCTCTAGTGTATGGTTGGCATTTTTGGTTTTGTATCTCGTGCCTTGTGTACATTAACTTCCTCTTTTTCTCTACAACTGTAAGCAATTTATCACACTACTAAATTGCAGCAGCTTAAGCTTCAAGTCGATAAATAAACTATGATAATACATCAAGTATTGAGCCAGGGTTTTCATTTTAAATTAATTTATTTTTTATTATTTCATGTAACGTGACTTTTTTCACCATTATATACACAATTTTGAGAAATTGTGTGCATTTTGCTACATTAGTTCCAGTTATATAAAGCCTGCTTTGATTTTTTTTTTTACAAAATAAGAAAATATATTTTTAATGAATTTTTTTTATATTTTCATATATATTTTTATATATATAGTGTGGAGGTTTTTTATCTCACTTTTAGTCCTCCACCACAACCCTTGTAGATACTAATTTACCGTAGGGTCCAAGCATCCACTGCAACTGGTCATCATGCCTACCTCCTAGCTGATGAGGGTTCAACAAACCCGAAACAGCGCTGTCCTAGGAGTGGCTTTGACCAGTTGCATAAACCTTATCTCTGCTAGAAAGCCATGGTGTGGCATAGCATTGATTTTAGGGTTCTGTGTAATAACAGACCCAGGATGCATAAAAGCGAGAAAGGGGTCATTTGCATATCCTACCCAGAGTTCCTTGCTGCATATGGGGAATGTGGCACACGAGCTCTGGGATGCAATTCTTTGAATTGCTGTGATATGCAAGTGGCTTCTGCAATAATAAACACATATATATTTTTATTTTATACATAAGAAATTTTGAAGTTTGCACGGCAAGCACATACGCCCTTATGTATAATTATAATTAAAATCGTTTGGGCGAGGCAAATAAACTGAAACAAAAAACATATTTGATATAAGATTTTGCAGTTATCTGTGGAAATTAGCCACTAGAGGGAGACAGCGCACAGTATATATGTGGCACATCCTACTGGTTAGAATAATGTGACCTTTTTTTTTTTTTTATGAATTTTTGACTAAAGTATAAATAGTGAATGGAAGCGTTTCTTTAAATGGGTTAATTTGATTACCAGAATTACATGAGATCGATTCTGCTAGCAATTTCTGAAATGAATTATGGGATATGCCCGCGAATGTTTTGGCAAAGTGGAGCACGTTTCCTTTTATAAACATGCTTTCTTCATTTTCACCCTATAAACGGACACATTTTCGGAGTACAATGGATTCATACATTTACAAGCCAGTCTATATGAGGAATTAACACTCTTATAGAGCAGTAAAAAGAAAAAAAAAAAAGAGCCCAGTGAAAGTTTTGCTTGTGGTAGTCGTCGAAATCCCACACAAAATGTTGCCAGCGCATGGGAGTAATAACAAAGAAGTCGTTATTAATAACAGTTACTCGTGCTTTTTAATTAACGATGGCCTGGAAAAAAAAAAAAGGAGGCTAAACATAACAGATGTTTACCGTGCGACCTTCAAAAATTTTTTTAAACTGGACATAAATAAAAGATTACGTTTCAATTAAAAATGTAAAAAGATTAATAATCAAAAAATAATGGAAAAATAAAATATAATAATAAAATAAAAATAAATAAACAATAAATAATAAAAAATATATTTTTTGTTTATCTTATTGGCTGCTAGATTTATTAGTAATATGATGTTTTTTTTCCAGTTTATTACAAGTCACTAAAAACATTTCTTTTAATTATAGTATTTTTATAAAACCAGACCAATATATGTCCCATATAATGATCTTAAAACATGTTTTAGCACTATACACAACGCAGTTTAGTCTCCGTATGTTTTGGAAAGTATCGAAATGTAGCACCACAGCTCGACAACACACAGGGTATCTTTTGAAAGAAACACAAAAGCAAATTTTCTACATTCTACTCGTTTCTCTTTTGTTAAAGCGCACAATAGGGAAGAGTGACGGTAAAAGACCCCTTTGGCCGTCTTTTCTATTGTGCGTTTGTGTTACTCATTTACTGCATGGGAAAGGGCTTAGGCCACAGTATTTATTTGTGCAAAGAAAAAAAGACCACTCCCTGAGACTTAGATTTCATTTCAGCAAGAGCCCGGGGTAAGAAAAGAAAAAAAAAACACATGTGTTCACTCTAAATACCAAGAAGAAATTCTATACGGATACGTTTTTTCTTTCCTTTTTTTTTTGCCAGTTGTGTTCGGCTGTCTAAGATTACCCTCTGTTTACTTATAACAATTCTAAAAATCACTGAGGTCAATCAGACATATTTCTTTCAACCCAAATCACTGAGCGTTACAGATGTGCGACTTGTTTATCTGCCCGAAATTTGGAGCTTTCGATATTTAGTCATTGAAGAACAGCCAGGCTTCTCAAGAGCCCAATTATTGTTTTGTTTTTCTTGTTTCCAGTCACTTCTTCGCCGCCCTGGTGACATGAATTTTATGGAATGTTGGCATAGTCATGAAACACAAATGATGTAATAAGTCACTGTGTGGCACGCTGCCTGGTGGTTGGGACAAGTTCTTGTGGGAGAGATGGATACAGTTGTTTTCTGAGATGACAATCTCTAGTGCATTACCACAATACAGGAAGTCTAGCTGGGTGTGAATTCTATTGACTGATGACTACCAGATTAGGCCATGTCTGTTTGAACTATTGCTCAATTACAAGCACAATTTCCATGAAAGCGGAAGGGGTTTTGTTCTAGTTGTCTAGAAAGTCAGTTGCTTTTTGTCACCGTCTGTACTTAAACCATTCACTGTCGATCCGACGAGTGGCCCAGATTTCTGTTTACAATTCTAATGGATTTTTCTTTCGTTACCCAATGTTTCTTCTCGCGCTGAGGTTTTGTTCATCCGTGAATACCTGTCAAAGAAATTCCAGCCGGGATTCAAAAATAGAAACAGTTTTGTTGGCTATGCTAAGAGTAGGTGCAATGTGGTTTGAAGACCTTGGGTTGTACCAGTTATTAATCCGAAGGTAACAGACATAAGTGTTGACGATTAACCATAGATGTAGACTACCTGTACATAGGGGTATAAAGTCCTTCTTCAGGAACCAAAAGGAACCATGGTAGAGCATCAGGTATAAATTCGCCAGTTTTTGGTTTTCTCATAGGGAAGGGTTTCCATGCAAGTCTTATCTTAGCTGAAGTGGTGGCCAAAACCACCAGAGGATGGTTCCTCATTTATAAGACTTTAGTTACCTATGAGGTGTCTGAGGGAACCATATGATATATGGACAATCACGATGGAAACATTAAAACATAACTGTATGAAACAGGAAACTATAAAAGAGCATGCTTCTAGTAGGTCCCATGGGGACATCAGGTTCATTATTCCCACGAATCCTCGCAGTAAGAAAATAGAGAGGTCAGGATGTAAAGGTATTGGACGTTTTATATGTAAGGGATGCGTGAGAAGGAATCGTTTGTAAGGAGCCAGTAGAGTTAATTTTACAACTACGTGCTTGGGACTTCCAGGTGTACATGAGTGAACTGGTTCATGGAAGTTCAGAAATTTGTATAGATCAGTTTGTTTTACCCAGAGAATATTTTACAACAATCATACAGTTTGTACTTCGAACTGTATGTTGTTTCGCTCAGTGGAATTGCCGGATAAAGTATCACTAGATGTCAGAATATATATAAAGCAGGCTCTTTTTGGCATTCAGTGACAGTTGGAGTAGATTCCTGTGGGTAACAAGGTAGGGCTTGAAGCTGGAAGGAGAAGTGCAGCACATTAGCCCAGCTTAGCCGGGAGGCGATGAAAGACGAGTGGGGCTCTGAAATGGATTGGGAATACAGAAGATGAAATACAAATAGCAGTTTCCCCTCACTCAGCACGGTACAGCCTCAGCAATTCTGATTCTTTAGCGAGTTAATGAAATATATTATATACATACATGCAGTTTTTATTTATAGACGGCCTTTCCCAGGCTAAACTTGTATTTTATTTCCTTCCTGCTACACCAGCTCTGTTTGTAAATTTTTTGTTCTCACTTTTCATTATGATGACGCAGTGACCATATCCTCGTCTTGCTACTCTACTCACCCTGACCATGATGGCCTTTTTAAGTGGTGAGGAAGTGTTGAGTCCCATCCCAGCCTCACCTGGCTGTAACAGCAGTGTATAGCAGAGAGGATTCCTCGACCTACACAGCTGTCACTCAGCATCCAGGGTTTTTTATATCACGCCTGTCGAGAATCAGATTGGGCACCATGATGTCCACATGCTTTCATGCTGGTATCAGTGTGTCTTCGCAAGTGCTCACAAGTAACTCAAACCATGCATTAAAATATAATGTTTTCTATCGCCTGAGATAGTTTAGGTAAGTACATTTTGAAAGGTTTGCAAGGGAGCCTTTAGCTCAGGTTTCCTGGACTTGGAGTACTTTGTTTACCAGCCCCATCCAATGGGTCAAAGCCTTCCTGCACACTGAGAGCCACTGGATTGGCTGGAGTTCCCAGCCCCCCTCTGGTCATGTGACATGCTGAGCAGGAAGCATGTCATATCCTGTAGAGATCAGAGGGAAATCAGCACTGGATTCAGATGAGTTTTAATGGAAACTGAGGGTTAAATGGAGGGGTGTGTCTATGGAGGGGACCAGGAGGGGTTAATGCTTGACCCGCCTGATTCGTAGGACTTCCTGCTTTAACCCTATAGCATCCCTTTAAGACCTTATGGTGATGTGGAATACTATATCAATTCGTGTAGCACAGGGTTCTATTTCCTAAAATATGCTATCTTGATATAAGGTCTGAAAAGTTTGTGTTGTGTTGATGTCATGAGTTGTCATGGGACCTTAAGGGGCTAATCTATGTGACAGGAAACTGCTGCGTGTCATATGTCACCCCTTAAGCGTTACCACATTGGCTGTAAAGGAATATTCGAAGCAATCCTGTCACTTTTTTTCCTTCTCTGTGTTTGAAACTCCACTGACAGGCACTTTCAGGTTTAATATAATGATTTATTCATCTGACTACAGTCAAAATCGGTTTTCCAAAAACGGAGAAAGAGTAGCCTTTTCACACGAGGCCTGATTTGAGGTTTGGACGCTCTCTAGAAATTAAACAGAGTGGATGGAAAAGGTTTGTATATCTTCAATTGGACTTTCCCTCTTTTCATTTTTTTTTGTAGGTTTTGGACTTGGTTCAAATTTTCATCCACTCTGTCCAAAAAAAAATAAATAAACAATAATAATACCAAAAAAAGTCACCTGGTCCAAGGCCAACACCATGGCTTTGCTCTCTGTAAGGTGTTGACAGAGTGTTTTTCAGCTCTAGTAAAGGCCACGGATTTTATGTCCGGCCTCAAGATTCGCTGCTTGATAAACACGCCTGCCCCTAGCGATTGGCAGCTTTTTTTTTTGGAAGACAAAAATGTTAATGTAAGCAGGAGAAGTGGTATGAATAGCATAGAAAAACACAAATCCAAAGGTGTGTCCAGAGCTGCAGCTATCACAGTTATGTTGCTCTTTGCAAAGTATATTTTTGGAAGTATTTTATAATATTTATTTTTTCAAAACACTCGTATTAAAACACTGATCTTCCCAATGTCAATACCCCGATTTGTTTATAGAGCACTGAGCCTCTTTTAATTGCTCATTGTTGGTCTGCCATCTGAAGAATTCAAAGACTTGTGTTGTTTTGGGAATACTTCAAAATATTATTCTTCATCCGTTTGTTCCTCTGTCGAAGTGAGCATTCTTGATTTCCACTGATTTCTGTTTCAGCGGCACAAGCTGAGCTCAGTTATTACTGCCACAATGTGACATGATTTATACTTACTGGATATTATTATTATTATTGTCATCATTTATATAGAGGCAACAGTTTTCGCAACGCTTCACAATAACCAAAGACATGATTTATTCTTACTGGATATTATTATTATTATTGTCATCATGTATATAGCGCCAACAGTTTCCGCAGCGCTTTACAATAACCAAAGGGAACGCAAGAGGAGTAGAGGGCCCTGCTCATAGGAGCTTACAGTCTATTAATAATAATTAATGCATTCAATTAGGAACTTGTGATTCAAAACCTTTTGACAAAACATATACTACTCTCTACACTATTCCATTAAAAAAATGAATAAATATAATTTATAATAAGAAGAAATAAAGTACTTATATAAATCCTATAAATACAATCTGATACCTTTTGTTAAGACCTGTGTGAAACCTTAAAATAAGTATATAAAAGGGCTGATTATCATTAATATTCATATTAGGATGCATTCCGTTGTTTTAAAAAGAAAAGCAAATACTTTGTTTTATACTTATGTGTCATACCTATCTATCTATCTATCTATCTATCTTCTATCTATCTATCTATCTATCTATCTATCTATCTATCTATCTATCTATCTATCTATCTATCTATCTATCATCTATATGTAATGCGAGTGCATTAGTTCCTCATTTATTTTGTCGTTATTCACACTCATATGGTGTCATTGTTAAGTCTGCTTAAAGCTTGAGCTTCATCAGTCTGAACAAAACGTTCAGAGAAAGTAATGTGAATCCAGCCAGCTCTGATTTGAATGCTATATAGGTTTACAGAATCTTTCTGTACATGCATGCAGAGTCATTACCTAGCCCATGTGTGTCTGTCTGTTTATCTATCCATCAGGCTGACACAAACAAACATTCCACATTTCCATAGATCTCTATTTCATATCTATCTATCTATCTATCTATCTATCTATCTATCTATCTATCTATCTATCTATCTATCTATCTATCTATCTATCTATCTATTTCATTTATCTATCTATCTATCTATCTATCTATCTATCTATCTATCTATCTATCTATCTATCTATCTATCTATCTATTATTATCTATCTATCTATCTATCTATTTCATTTATCTTACTATCTATCTATCTTATCATCTATCTATCTATCTATCTATCTATCTTCTATCTATCTATTCTTTTATCTATCTATCTATTTCATTTGTCTATCTATCTATCTATCTATCTATCTATCTATCTATCTACAGTATCTATCTATCTATCTATCTATCTATCTATCTATTACAGATTATCTATCTATCTATCTATCTATCTATCTATCTATCTATCTATCTATCTATCTATCTATCTATCTACAGTATCTATCTATCTATTTCATTTATCTATCTATCTATTTCATTTATTATCTATTTCATTTATCTATCTATCTATCTATCTATCTATCTATCTATCTATCTATCTATCTATCTATCTATCTAATATCTATCTATCTATCTATCTATCTATCTTTATCTATTCTATCTATCTATCTATCTATCTATCATTATCTATCTATCTATCTATCTATCTATCTCATTTGTCTATTCTATCTATCTATCTATCTATCTATCTATCTATCTATCTATCTATCTATCTATCTATCTATCATTTGTCTATCTATCTATTTCATTTATCTATCTATTTCATTTATCTATCTGTCTGTCTGTCTATCTATTCCATTTATCTATCTGTCTGTCTGTCTGTCTGTCTGTCTATCTATTCCATTTATCTATCTATCTATCTATCTATCTATCTATCTATCTATCTATCTATCTCATTTATCTATCTATCTCTATCTATCTATCTATCTATCTATCTATCTATCTATCTATCTATCTATTTCATTTATCTATCTATTTCATTTATCTATCTGTCTGTCTGTCTATCTATTCCATTTATCTATCTGTCTGTCTGTCTGTCTGTCTATTCTATCTATCTATCTAACTATCTATCTATCTATCTATCTATCTATCTATCTATCTATCTATCTATCTATCTACAGTATCTATCTATCTATCTATCTATCTATCTATCTATCTATCTATCTATCTATCTATCTATCTATCTATTTCATTTGTCTATCTATCTATCTATTTCATTTGTCTATCTATCTATCTATCTATCTATTTCATTTATCTATCTATCTATCTATCTATCTATCTATCTATCTATCTATCTATTTCATTTGTCTATCCTATCTATTTCATTTATCTATCTATCTATCTATCTATCTATCTATCTATCTATCTATCTATCTAATTTGTCTCTCTATCTATCTATCTATCTATTTCATTTGTCTATCCTATCTATTTCATTTATCTATCTATCTATCTATCTATCTATCTATCTATCTATCTATCTATCTCATTTGTCTCTCTATCTATCTATCTATCTATCTATCTATCTATCTATCTATCTATCTATCTATCTATTTCATTTATCTATCTATTTCATTTATCTATCTATTTCATTTATCTATCTGTCTGTCTGTTTGTCTGTCTATCTATTCCATTTATCTATCTGTCTGTCTGTCTGTCTATCTATCTATCTATTTCATTTGTCTATCTATCTATTTCATTTATCTATCTATTTCATTTATCTATCTGTCTGTCTGTCTATCTATTCCATTTATCTATCTGTCTGTCTGTCTGTCTATCTATTCCATTTATCTATCTATCTATCTATCTATCTATCTATCTATCTATCTATCTATCTATCTATCTATCTCTCTCTATCTATCTATCTATCTATCTATCTATTTCATTTATCTATCTATTTCATTTATCTATCTGTCTGTCTGTCTATCTATTCCATTTATCTATCTGTCTGTCTGTCTATTCTATCTATCTATCTATCTATCTATCTATCTATCTATAATCTACAGTATCTATCTATTT